>JAZHRO010000070.1:2121000-3384500 GCA_037157565.1 Thalassia testudinum
AGTAGTCTTGTGAAGTCACATTCTTAAAGTGAGGTCCTCCATCAATTATGATAGCCCTTGGGCACCTATACTAAGAAATGATATTAGCCCTAACAAAATCTAAGAGCACGGAATGGTCATTGGTCCGCATGGGTATGGCTTCTATCCATTTCGATACATAGTCCACGGCCATAAGGATGTACTCATATCCGAAGGACACAGGAAGGGACCCATGAAGTCGATGCCCCAAATCTCAAAGATCTCAACGAGGAGAATAGGTTGTTGGGGCATCTCATCCCTTTTTCCGATGGTTCCTGTCTACTGGCAACGTAGACATGCGCCCACATATGTATGTGCATCCTGGAATAATGTGAGCCACAAAAAACTAGACTGAAGAACCTTATGGGTAGTCTTTTTCCCACTAAAATGCCCTCCATAGTGGAGGTTATGGCAGAAACTTAGAACACTCCTTTGTTCCTTTTCAGGGATGCAACGACGGAATAACTGGTATTGGCCTATTTTAAAAAGCTCGGGTTCCTTCCAGTAATAAAATTTAACGTCGGCAAGAAACCTGTCTCTCTTCTGCTTGTCCCAAGTACTGGGGGTTATGCCCATGACCAGATAGTTCACTATATCAGTGAACCAAGGAGTTTTGGCCTCCACAGTCATTAGAGACTCATCAGGAAAAGTCCCTTGGATATCACCAGCAGGGGTTGATGCCTCAATAGGGATCCTGGACAGATAATCTGCTACCACATTTTCAACTCCTTTCTTATCTTTAATTTCCATGTCAAACTCCTGGAGTAGCAGAATCCAAAATCCAATGAATCAAACGAGGTTTGGTGTCCTTCGCAAGAAGGTGCTTTAAAGCAGAATGATCAGTGAACACCACAACCTTGGTTCCCAATAGATAAGACTGAAACTTTTCCAAAGCAAATACTACAGCAAGAAGTTCCTTTTCAATGACTGTGTAGTTTTGCTGAGGATCTGTAAGGGTCTTGCTGGCATAATGCAAAACATGAGGTTTGCCAGCAACCCTTTGACCTAAGACTACTACTGCAAAATCAGAAGCATCGCACATCAGCTCAAATGGGATGGCCCAATCTAGTGCTTGGACTATCGACACGGTAATAAAGGCTTTCTTCATGACTTCGAAAGCCTCGCCACATCTGTCATTAAAATTGAAGGAAACATCCTTCACCAATAAATCATAGAGTGGCTTAGAGATTTTACTAAAATATCTAATGAAGCACCTATAGAATCCAGCATGACCAAGAAAAGATCCAACTTGACGAACATTCGTGGGAGATAGAAGTTTAGAGATGGAATCGATTTTGGCGGTATCCACCTCTAATCCTCTCTCAGAGACTACATGCCCCAAAACAATGCCTTGCTAGACCATAAAGTGGCTCTTTTCCCAGCTAAGCACCAGTTTTGCCTCTTCACAACTGGTTAAGAACTTATCAGGGTGCGAAAGGCATAAGTCAAATGACGAGCCATAAATGGAAAAATCATCCATGAAGATCTCTACAAACTCGTCACTCTTATCAGAAAAGATAGCCATCATACATCGTAGGAATGTGGTAGGAGCATTACATAACCTGAATGGCATTCGGCAAAACGCAAATGAGCCATATGGACTCATGAAGGTGGTACGCTCCTAATCGTAAGGGAAGCCAACTATCTAATTATACCCAGAGTACCCATCAAGGAAATAGAAGTACTTGTAAAATCTGATTGATAAATAGCATGAGGAAATGGTCTTTCTGGGTAGCCGTATTCAAATAACGATAATCAATGCAGACCCTCCAGCTAGTTGAGGGTTTAGTGGTCACCAACTCTCCTTGGTCATTTTCTTCCACAATGATTCCTACCTTTTTGGGCACCACATGTATCGGACTGACCCCTTTACTATCTGAAATGGGATAGATAATTCCAGCATCCAGCCATTTCAGAATCTCCTTTCTAACAGCATCCCGCATATTGGGGTTGAGCCTTCTTTGGATGTCTTGAAAGGCTTTCATGGACTCGTCCATGTATATATGATGCATCCAAAGGGAGGGGTCAACACCCTTAATATCAGCTATCAACCAAGCAATAGCTCCCTTGTGCCTTTGTAAACACTCGAGCAAAGCTCTTTCATGCAATTCAAATAATGAAGATGAGATAATGATGGGAAGTGTGTCATTAGGGACAAGGAAAGCATACTTCAATGCACTTGGGGGGGGCTTAATTCCCAACTCAGGAGCCTTATGGATCGAGGGTATAAGTTGAGATGTCCCTACCTTAGGTAGTAGATCTACCTTCAGAGTCCATGGTGGGGACAGAGACTCTGCGTGTACTCCCAGCAACTCCCAATTCGATCATATCCCCTTCATTCTCTTCAATACTCGAAGGATGGTCCTTAGATATGGCCATTTGAAGAGGATCTCTGCATAACAGTGCTTGAGTAGTCTCCCCAATAATTTCATCAACAACCTCAATCTGAGAACAATCTTAAAATCAAGATTGCTTGTAGGTATCAAAAACATTCAATCGGATCTTCTTGTTCCAAAAGCCCATTTTAAGTGCCCTTGATCTACAATTGATAGATGCATTGACTATGGCCAAGAAGGGGCATCCCAGAATAATGGATGGCTTGGTGGGCTTATTAGATGGGTCATTGTCAAGTACGAGAAAGTCAACAAGGAAGAAGAAATCTTCCACTCTTAGTAGGACATCTTCCAACAATCCCCATGATGTCTTAAGTGATCTGCCTGTGACTTGGAGGATGACTGGACTAGGCTCTAAATTGCCTCCTCCCAAAAGGTCGTAGGCAGAGCTTAGTAAAATGTTCACCCTCGTGCCCAGATCGAGTAGAGCCTTTTCAATGTGTTGGTTACCTATAACCACTAAAATATATGGGGCCCCTAGGTCTTTCATCTTGGGAGGTGTTCCATGCTGGAGCACTAAGCTAACATGGTTGGTAGGATGACATTAGCTTGGACCTGTCTCCTAGATTGATGCTTCTGGGTACACAGGTCCTTCAAAAACTTGGCATAGGATGGGATCTATTTTATAGCATCCAATAAAGGAATGTTGATATGGACTTGCCTAAAAGTGTCCATATTCTCATCCATCCAATCCTTGGCTCCAGACAAGCCAACAGAAAATTCCCCAGTAGCGGATAGGCGCTCAGGATAGGGCACCCTTAACTTTTGGGTAGAGGGGTCGCCATGTCGGGAAAGGGGATGTAGAATGACAACATCCTCTGGGTGGGTGATTTCAAGTGAGGGAGAGTAGTGTGGATCTTCCCCGATGAGGGTGGAAGTCGAGTTTAGTGTAGGAGGTGAATTCTCAGAGGTGACCGTAAGAGTGCTATCAGGTTTATCGATTTTCTTTCCACTTCTCAACATGGTCACAGCTTGAGTGTGCTCCCTGAATATGACCCCCTTACCCTTTGGGTTCTCCTCAGAAGAGCTAGGCAACTTCCTCAGATCTCGTTGCCTAACTGCCCCAGTAAGATGACCAATTTAGGATTGCATATCAGTGATCATCTTATTCTGAGATTCAATGACCTTATTATGATGCTCTTGCATCATTTTCATCATGGATTTTAGTTCATCCATCCCCGAAGGGTTATTCTGAAGAGGGTTTGTATAGGATGGCTGGTGTACGGGTTGAGGTGGTTGGGATCTTGCATTCCCTGAGTTGGAAGCATCACCTTGCTTCCATGAAAAGTTTAGATGGTTTCACCACCCCGGATTGTAGGTATTAAAATAGGGATTATTACGAAGAGGTGGTCGAAAACCTTGAGTTGCATTCAGGTCAGCCTGAATCAACTCAGGGAATTAATTTTCCATGTGGCACTCCACAGTGGCGTGAGTAGTTCTTTGGAAAATGGAGCATTCACTGGAAGCCTGAATGATAGAGGTTGCTTGCGGGTTCATGCCGAGGTTTGCTAAAAGCCTATCAAAATTTTTGTTCAACAATTGAATCTGATAAGCCAAATCCTAAGTAGCCTCGACTTTATGGACCTTTATCTTCCTTTGCAAGATTGATGGTTTTCTTTCTTGATAGGCAGAGGGCATATATATGGAATTATCACTTAATATTTCAAATAATGCCCAGGCTTCATCCTCATTTTTGGTCTTGAAGGTTCCTACACAGGCTACATCGATGGTTTGCCTATGCCTTTCAGATAATCCATTGTAGAACCTCTCGAGCAATTGTCATCTTGGCACCTGATGGTGGGGGCATAATCTAAGGAGGTCATTAAAGCTCTCTTATGTTTCGTGAAATTGCTCCCCTTCATATTGAGTAAAACCTGTAATCTCTCTTCTGTAATGATTTGTCTTACTCATAGGAAAGTACTTTTTCAAGAATTCTCCCTTAAGGGTAGCTCAATCATTTACCCTTGCATCGAGGGTATGATACGAGTGCTTGGTCTTATCATTTAGGGAGAAAGGAAATAGAGTTCTCATCAAGGCTTCATCAGTAAAGCCCTGGAGCTTCACTGTGGAACAAACCTCGGTGAATTCCTCAACATGCCTCTAGGGATCCTCCCTAGTAGTACCATAGAAAGCAAGGAGCAAAGATATGGTGGTGCTCTTGATCTCATAAGGATTATCCACTCCAGGTATCTAGATAAGTGGGGCATGGTGAGTTGTAGAGAGGAAATAGTCTTTCAAGGTTCTTTGGTTTTCACCAACCTTAATCTCTTCTTCAGGTCTTTGTTCCACCATTTTTCTTCTTTCTTAGTTGGCATTTCTAATAATTCTCTCAAGTTTCAAGTTGAAAACAAGACTCCCTCTAAGAGAGTGCCTACCAAGCATACACCAAGCAAACACAAGGAACTAGGTCATCTGTTCATTTAAAGTACTTTAAGTCCTCTTCTAACTTTCCAGCTTGGCCAAATAGAGTCAAGGCAGCGTTTCTCCATTCCCACATAAGTGGTATAAGAGAAATGAGACATTTGAGATTCCTGGTCAATGTTTGTTAAGGAGGTTGAGGATTCTTTTAGTTCTTTTGGATGACCAATCAAGTTGTCAATCAATTACACACCCTAAATTGACCTTCGAGTGCCCTAAAGACGTACACCTTATTGCAATGATATTCTCAAATGCTCAAATAAAAAGATACTCTAAGGATGGAACCAAGGGACGCAAGTAGGGTGAACCCTTCCTTTGAGGAGATGCATTAGCGATGTCTCTTAACTACCCTTGAATTCCTTTAAGGGGTGTCCCCCTCCTTAGAGTATCAAATCACTCGGGAAAAAGTTAATACCATCATCACAAAGCGAGATAGGAGGCTTTGCACTAATAAAGAGATTGATGCCTATAGCCTTAAGGGTCCAAGTCCTAGTGCAGTGCCTACAGTGTGTGCTCAGTGTAGGAAGTGTGCATCACACCACGTAAAATTGATTTTTGGTTTGAAAATCGTAATCAAGTTATTCAAACACTTCCTATATATTTTACTTTTCTTCAAGAAGTAATGTGACCACTTGATTAATCTTTTCAAATTAGCTTAAGTGGACTTTAATTATTCCAAATGCAATGTGTGTGCAGATAACTGATATAGAAAGATAGGAAGTACGTACCTTGCTATAGCACTCTACGATGCAGAGATCACACAATGCAATAAGAAAAATCTAGATGCTGCTCAAGCACTCATTGATGATCGACCTATGGATATGCAACTTCTATTTGGTAGCTTGGATTTTTTTTTATGTATATAAATGCATAGTCAAAAGAAACTAACTACCATAGACAGAATAATCCTAGAATCTAAAGAATTGGGGACACTCCCTCGAAAATAAACCCTAAATTACAAGGGAAAGAAAATAGATAATTAGACTAAATCCTAAAGAGTCTACTCTAAAATGCTAAATTAGAAATCTAAGAGGCAGAATCCTCCTAGATGTTCCTATGTGCATCTTCACGTGTGTGGTGTCAAGGTCCACCAAAACAAGCATCCACTATGTACTCCTCCTCAAGAATGTACATCGCATAGAAAAATAATAGATCAATGGTTGTATAATCTCAATCAGAACTCAATGCAGTAAAAAAAAAAAAACTTGCGAGTTTACCAGTTTCGTTGCCTCCTTGGCAACGGCACCATTTGAAAGAGAGATTCTCACTTAATTAAGATGATTGCAAGAAAAAGATGTGTCGTTGATGTATTTTATGTGGTGGAAAATCTCTCAATCAACATAAAAAATAATCCAGTCTAACTACAAGGGATTAAGTTGTATCCACAGGGAAGAACTAAGCCAATAAACTCACGAATATTTCCATGCTAAATCTTATTTCAAGAGGGATCTTCCCTTTGCGTTAAAATTGATTTTGAAAAAGATGAGAAGCTGAATGATATTTCTTGCAATTATAAGTATCATAGCAAATATTTTCCCATGCTTTCACCAATTTATCAAAATGTGATAGTCTGATATTTCCCTACAATTGTAGTCTATCATTTAATGTATGGGAGGCCAATAGAGCGGAGGGAAAAGCACTTATAGATACTCAGACAGTATTATGAGAACTAAAGGGGCTTGTCTTGCAAATTCATGCAATATATTAACTTGTTAAATAAATGAATAGTATTTGACAATGGCATAATCCGTAAAAAGTATTGAGATGAAGAATAGAGGAATCCTTCTCTCTCACTCGCATATGAAGATGGAAGGTCGGCCGTCAGCCTGCATGCAGTGGCGATGCATCTCGATAAGGGCTTCACATTGATGTACGAGGCACGGCTAAAGGCACCCACCGGCAGCTAGTCGGAGGATGAGTGGTCGGGCGACGTCGAGGTGGCTGCTCGCTACTATCGCTGCACGCTTGGCTATGGCCTTGCGTAGAGGTGGGGGCTTCAACAGTGAGGACGTAGGTGATGCCAATGTGGGTTGAGGAGGTTGGAGAAGGGTGGACGACATGGAGCAGTGGCTGTTGGCATTAGGTTCCTTTGGAGTTGCAGGTGGTAAGGAAGAATAGAGGAGGAGGGTAGAAGATGAAGATAATGAGAGCGATGAAGAGTAGAAGGCTGTAGGTTTGGGTGAGGGCAGTCAAGAGCTTAGCAGTGGTGTACGTGTGCTGCGGCTGAAGACAGGGATCGACGGTGTGGACTTGGTGGTGGTGTTGGTGGAGGTGTGCTAGGAGGCAAGAGGTTGAAGAAGAAAAGGAAAGGGAAGGGGTGTGGGTGTGGGTTCGATGATGTGGTGTTTGTTGCGGTGAAGGGTGGGGAGGTTGTGGCCATAGGCTGTCATCGTGCGACTGGCAAGAGGCTTGAGTGGAGCTGGAGAATGCATTTTGCACAGTGCACATTTTGTTTCTTGATGTAAGCTTAGTGCACGGTGGCCATTGAGGAAGATGATGAACTCTCCTGTGGATGACCAGCCCTCCCTTTTTAAAATACTTCTTCGTTTGTTTTTTTCTTTTGCTGCAAGCTTCTCCAACCACTCGGCGAAGATCGTGAGTGGTTGGAACGGCAAGATAAGCAAGGCGGTAATGACATCAGACGTCCAGACAAAGTTCTGGACATCTTAAAAGTGTAGACATCAGGAGGTCTACAATGGCGGTATCCAGATGTTCGATTTGAGCTCCAGACATCTTATAGAAGTGGAATGGACGTCTGAATCTTACACCTAGCTTGCATCCAATAATATGGATTATCATAACCATATGCTGTAAAATTGATGCATAAAATTATACGCAGACTAAGGTGAATTATCTTTTAACTCCTAAATAACTAGAAAGTAAGAATAGATAATTAAAGAGTATTTAGGCCAAATAATGGTCAACTAAAGTGGACTTATCACCATACATCACAGTGACTCCACTGAGCATTCTAATTAGGGGTCAAGGCCCATGCTCATGCTTTTCAGGTACCGCCGGAGCTCCGCCTTCGCTACCATGTTCTCGGACGTTACTTGCCTCACTCCAACCGTCATCTGACCAGATGCACCATGCGCTCGAAGCAGCTCCAGGTCTTGAGGCTTCCCAGGAAATTAGACAAAATAGCACACATAAATAGCTGCTTCAATTTGGCAAAGAGGTCAACTGCAGTTCATGTAAATCTGTGCAAAGAAGAAAAGTTGTGGGATTAGTCTCACATCGTGCATCAACAACGTCTGCACAATGTATAATACGCAAAGGTGAAGAGGGCTTATCGCCTCAGAGAGCATGAGGGTGAGGTCCCCATACACACCCCAATGCACGTACTTCACACGTGCTCACTCACGTGCCCTTTCCTGCAAACATGGTCGCAGGTCTGGGCTAGATCTGTTTACCCGGTTACCGGAGTCCGACTTGGTCTGAGGAAGGGAAAATGTTATTTGCCCTTAATCGGATTTTAAAATCAATGTGTTGTAGTATAGATTGAATCAGTGTGAGAAACAAATACAATTTATACTCGAATGAAAGTCCGAGGTCAAACACAGGGAGCAACTGGCAAAAATGATTCTCAAGATTACAACACAATATAAGTAATTTATAATAGAATTCGAAGCAATAATGATATATAAAATGGTGATTTGAATCACCAATTACCCCTCACAATTATATCAAATATCTCAATAGTACTAATCAATCTAAATTCCATGTAGGATGAGTGCAGAGTGCACTCCCTTAAGAGTTCAACAAATAGAACTCTAAGTGCCAAGAGGGCACTCTTCCTCTTCCTTCCCTTTCTCTTCTCTGGCTACTCGTCTGCCTCCTTAAGCTTTAGAGAAGGCACAACACGGGGCTCAGCAACACCAATAGAGGCATAGGCCTCTCTCAGAGATCACAAGTGTTGAGAGGAGGGCGGCAGAGCAAAACCCCCCTTCCCTCTCTCTTCTTCCTCTCTCAAAACCAGGCGAACTAGAACAGACCTAGGTATCCAGGTAAATGGATCGAGCCCAGACCCACAAGGCGTGAGCGCAGGTGAGGGCATGCGTGAGGTGCGTGCGGTGTGGGGACCTGACCCCTTGCGCGTGCTGAGGCGATAAGCCATAAGCACAAAATCCTCTTGTGCGCCTTCACGTGCCCATCAGCAAACGAGGTGGGACTAATCCCAGAGGGCTTGTTCACGCAGCAGGCAGGTCAACTTCCTTCGTCGAATTGGAGCAGTAGCCACATACGTTGATGCCAATTGATGGCCTAGAGACCTGGAGCAGGTAGTTCCGCACCACTTGGACGTAATGCCTGGGGCGAAAGATGCAAGAACACCTTCATCAAGGTGTGCGTGGAGCCCTATAATGGTGGTGGCATAGGCGATACCTGAAACAAGGAATACCGCCTGATGGGCACATCAAAGTAGCTCAGAAGGTTCGCCGGACCACGACGAGTGCAACGGTGGTGGATTTGTGGAGTTTGGTGTACGAAGCTGGTCGGTCGATGACCGAGTAGGTCACGTGAAGGTGGGTTACTCGGTGGGCAGTTTGGGTGGACGGTGTAGTGTGATAGGTTAGGGCTTTGGATGAGGGGAGTATGACAAAGGTTTTGGATCGGTTGGTGACGGGTTTGAGTGTGTGAAGCGAGTGGAAACCCTCACCGATGATGTCGCTGGAGGTGGAGATGAAGGTGGGGTCAGATGTGTAGAGGCGGTTGAAATGAGGTCTTGACAACGTAAAAATGATCGTGGGAGAGGGAGAGAGAGTTTAGCGAACTTAAGGAGATGTTCGGAGGTAGAGACAGCTGGTGGTGGTGGACCGACGTCGGAGAAGGAGAATACGGTGAGACGACGACAACGAAGTAGGCAGAGATATGCCCTTCCTTTGGCTGGGGAGGGTCGCGACAAAGAGAGGGGTTGAGAGAGTTGACGAATTTGGTCATTGGACGACCGGAGGAGGAGGATCGAAGTGGGTGATGAGAACCTCATCATGAGCCATAACTAGCTCATTTTGACCCAATACAAAGGATAAAAGCTCCTACATAACTCAAGGAAAGGCTTAACTCAGAGAATTCTGAGTTTAAGGAGAAAACAAGTCATAACGGGTAAAAATGCAATTTTACCAGTATAATCTGCATACAGGGTAATTCAGGGTCCAACCAGTATAATCTGCATACAGGGTAATTCAGGGTCCAAACATAGGTCAAAGCAACCTAATAAGAATAAAAGTGGGATGAGATGATCTGGCAAGGACTACAGCAATTCCAAGGAACTAAATGATAATCTGTAACCCTAAAACAAACCCACTTCAATTCACGAGGTTCAAGGCAAAGAAAAAATGGAATAAACCCTCTAAAATTCATAGAAAAATAATCTCTAGGGTTTAGAACCTTCAATTTGACCTTAGGAACCCATCTTGACCTACATTGAGAACCATACCCAATTAATAACTTAATTTGGGTTTTTGCGTAAATTGACCAGTCAAACAAGGTTTAATCTAGAAATAAAATTCACCATCAGATTCCTTAGGTCCTAATTAGTCATGTATAAAAACTTGAGCCTAAGAAGAAACCTTCTTGACCAACTTTACACTTTGGTCCTCATATATTTATTTTTTGGCCCTCAACTTTTGAACCCTCGCATTTTGGCCCCTAACTCTCCTTCGTCCTTTGCGTTCAGGTCCTCCCTGCAAAACCTGCCAGCACCATGCTCCGGCGACCTTGCGCGGAGCATGGCGCCGCGCAGGGTGAGGGGGAGAGTCTGGCAAGTAAACCGGGGGTGCCCTGCGTCGTCAGCCGTCGCAGGGACACCCCCCTGGTCGCTGTAACCCACCATACCGGCCGTGCGAACGCACGGACGGTATGGGTTTCCATCTCCGGCGTCCTCCGGCGAGGGAGACACGTCGTCTCCCTCCGCCTTCCTCCCTGATTCGGTCCCTATAAATACCCCCGTCGCTCCACCGTTCTTCCCAGCTCGGATCTGACGGAGAAAACCCCCAACTTTCCTCTCTTCTCACTCCGGCAGACGCCCACCAGCTCCGGCGGTTCTTCCTCCTCCTCCTCTTCGCTCTGCCGCAATACCAGCAGCAGAGACTTCTTCCCCTGCTCTTCCCACGCCACGCCGCACCTAGCTGGCGCCTCTCCGGCCCTCTGCTCGCCGCCGCCCCTTCCCCCGGGCATCTTCTTCTCCGGCGACAGTCGATACGACTGTCGCCCGCTCCGGCCCCTCCTCGTCCTGCTAAGTAAGTAGAACTCCTCCTCTTCCTCCCCTCTTCCTTTTCCTCACTTTAAACATCTACTGTCGCCCTCGATTCCGACCACTCACCCTCACCTTCTCCGCCTCCGGCCATCCTCCGGCGAGCCGCTCCCATCACTCCAGCATCCCACCCGGCTCGCCGATCTGCACATAATCTCCGCCTCCTCACCCTGATCCATTTCCGCCCCTCCACTTCCCCCAAATCACCCTCTGCAACTCCACCGAACAAACCCATCTCCCGACCCACAGTCCGACCTAGGGCAGCCCTTAGGCTCCGCCCCGCCGCCTGCACACCCCCCGACCACCTTCGCTGTGCCACGGCGAAGGTCCTCCGCGTTTCTGATTGGGCCGAGAGGCCGTTTTTCTGTGGGCAGGTACCTGCGCTCGTCGCCGCCATTGTTGAAGCGAAGCAGCTTCTTCACCTGCTGCCCCAGGTGCGCCACGCCCAGGTTACGCTCCCAGACAGCGCAAGGCGCCTTCGCGAAGTACCAGGCTGCAGTCGAGTAGAAGCCCTCGCGCGAAGGTCTCGCGTAACGCTGCGATTACCAGCTGCTTCCTCCGCGCAGGCGCGAAATTGGGGTGGGACATTTAGTCCTACCTCGGAAGGCTCTGAAGGAGCGCAGCGGTATAAAGCGAAAAAGTGCTGGAGGCTTATTGCCTCAGCACACGGGGTGAGGTCCCCTTCACCCGCCCGGTTACCCGGTCTCGTCCGCGCTCACGCCCCGCGGACCTGGCCCGGACCCGACTTAGACTGACCTGCACTCCTCGCCCACCACGCACGCCAGTGGGCCTGGACCCGGGCGCGACCCGTACCCGGCTACCCGGCAGCTCTGGGAGAGCTATCCTATGAGCGGATTCTGTGAGAGAGAGACGCGGGGGAGGGTAGAGATAGGTTTTTCCCCTCTCTGATCAAGCTGTGTAAGTGTGCAGGCACAGGTGAAGAAGAACCGTGGAAGAAGATGAAGGCTGAAGGAAGGAGGATCACCGAGCGGCACTGTAGCAGCGGCGGTTTAAGTCGTCTGATTGGAAAATCAGACGACGTCCTGAAGGCAAGGAAGGAGAAGGAAGGCGAGGCAGAGGAGAACACAGAGAGACAAGCAGAAAGAGCTGAAAGAAGAAGGAGAACGCAGAGAGGCCAAGACAAGAACTGAAAGAAGAAAAAGAGCACGAGAAGAAGATCTGAAGAAAGGAAAAGAAGAAAAAGAAGAAGAACATCACCACTGCAGATAAAGAAGAAGAACAAAAGAAGAGAGCAGAAGATCTGAGAAGGAAGAAGAGGAGAAGCAAAGAGAAAAGAAGAAAAGCCAACAAATTCTCTCTCTCTCTTTCTTTATTTTTGTAAAAGAAACTTGTACCCCTAGAATACAACTTGCTCCCTGAGTTCGACCTCGGGAACTCTTTATTTCCGAGTAACAAATTGTATTAAACTGGTAATCACCTCCCTCTATACTATACTACGACGAAATAATAAAACTATAGAGGAAGGTAGCCCACCAGTGGGTCACCGGAGCAAGGGTTTGGGTGGCTAGGGAAGGAGAATCTAAGGTGGTTGACTCACCAAAACTTGCTGAGAGGATGCGCAAGGCCACGGGGGTCCTTTTATAGGGCTCTAGATGGAGTTCCAAGCTTGGAAACAAGCTTAGAAACTCTGAGCTCTTCGCCAGCGTTGGATACCCATTCAATAAAAATGTTCGATTTAGGATTCTAGAGGGATTTAGGATCCCTAGATGGGCTCATTTCGAAGGCAATTACTTGACGAGTTTCCCTTTCAATTTTGTGTGGGATTTATCAAGAAATCATAAAGATCTTGCCATCTTAAGGTCGTCAAAGTTTGTAGAACTAGGATTTCATGGTGGCAGGGACCTTTCTGTGAAAACAATGATAAAGTTAGGGATCGAAATGCAACGGATATAAAAGTTAGGGGAATATGTGTGAGATAAAAGAGTTAGATAGGACCAAATTGCAAACTAGGCTAGATCTCAGATTTGGTCCAAATTTTGATACAAGGCTAATTTTGGACCTAAGGAATTCAATGATGAAGTCAGATTTTGGTTTTGACCTAGTTTGACTGGGTAATTTATGCAAAAACTTAAATCAGGGCAAAAGTCTACGTGTGGCTCTATTTTATGTCAAGATAGGTTTGATGGTCAAATCAAGCATACCAAACCCTAGAGAATATTTTTCTATGAATTTTGGAGGGTTTAGGTGAATTTTATCCTGACCAAAACTTTAGTTAATTAAGTCTGTTTTTAGAGTTTTAGATGTCATTTAATTCTCAAAACACGCAAAACCCATTTCTAGCTATTCTAGCCCACTTGTTTGACTTTTAAGACCATTTGACCTTTACCTAACCCTTGAAAAAGCCCATGGTTGTTCTACATTCAAGATGTGATGGCAAACTTACAATTTTAACCCTAATTTCTTGTATTTCTCTCTAAAAGGATTTGCAATGAATTATGGCCTTCTGGTGGTCATTTAGGAGCATTTAATGACTTAATCAGATCAAATTGAGCTAGTTATGGCTCATGATGGTGTTCCCATTATACCCCCAATGCTTAGCTTTTGCTAGTCCCTTAGCAAAATCTCATGGAATTAACTCAAATTCTAGACCTTGCCTTTTTATGCTCAGATTTCTGCTGTGTGCTTTCTTTTGTAGATTAGGTCAGAATGCCAATAGTAGGCCTAGAGGTACTCAAGTACCAACCAAGATTCGAACCTGACTAGCTCTAGCCTTAGTCTGCCATGAAGGTTTCTAAGGCCTACAAGAACTAAGCTATGGTTCATTGAACTCAGTGGTTAAAGCACCTGTGCTTAAAACATATTTAGTCCTGGTTCAGTTTGCAATGAATTTTTGTAAGAGCGAGACTGAAGACTTTTTTATATTTGGAGAGTTTTCTCTCTTTTTTTTTTCTTTATTTCTAGCTTCGGATTGACTTTACAACACAATCTATATCGGATTCCTAGCTTCCACCATCAATCCTCGTAGGGTCTTTGGCAATCGATGGTTTGAGATAGCATCGCCCATGGCAACCCCTAAAACCCTGGCTTTTGACACTTTGAGATAGTACCGCCCATGGCATTCTGTAGCTAAATTCAGGCTCTGGCAATCGACATTTCAGGATAATCACACCCATGGCACTTGAATTTGCACAAGGTGCTTACATGCCTCCAGTAGGATATTTAGATATCCTAGGAGATAAGCACTGAGGAGACGGTATGTTATTGCACATCTTTGAGGGGAATTTCCCACCTCTCTGCATCGGGAACTCTTTCAAATCGACTTGTGTTGATAAGCCACTCCTAATCTAGGTAGCTTTTTTAGAACAGAATTAATGCATTTGCATGATTTTGATAATTAAGCACACTGAACTAGACTGTGTGTGGATTAGGATGCTTAGGTTACCGAGTCCTACAAACCAGAGGTCAGCTAAAGAGGCCAGATAATCCCTAAGCCTTAGACCTAATACTTAATCTTCGCATTTTCCTCAACCTCTTAAGGACTATCCAAATCTTAACGGATACTTAAATTTTTAAGCCTAAAACACAGCCCAAGAAGCCTAAGATCAGCGTTCATACTAATCTCTTTTATCTCTTAGCAGTTTTTGTCTTTTATTTCTTTCTTTTGATTTGGTCTAGAACTAAGTAGATTCCTTAATCTTTTATTAAAGACTTTTAATTTGAAATTGTTGCTCCTTTTTGACATTTATATCAACTCCCCTTTTTCTCCTCAAAAATGATATGCAAATTGATCTTTCAAAATTTCCTCTCTTCTCCATTTTTTCTTTCTTTTTTCATTTTTTTATTTCTTTTGGTTTTTTGGAATATGTATTTTTTTGATGAAACCCTTTCTTGTGAAGTGTTTCTCATAGTGTTTTGCACTTTAATACCCCCCATGCCTATGATTTGCAATGTCCTCATTGTAAATTAGGTGGGTTCGAATTTAGCTTAGATCGTACATTAGAACAGGTTTTGGGTGGGTGAATGGGTCGGGGTGACTGTTGCGAACGATTTCAAGCTCTGGTACGGGTACCAAAGGTGGGGTCGACTATTCTAATGGATGAACCCTAAAATGCAATATGAGTTCAGCATGGGATGTGTCAAGAAGGGTTTCAGATTTTTCAAAAAGATGACGGGTTGCCTCCCGTTAAGCGCTGAGTTAAACACCATCAGCCAGGTGCAATGAGCTTAGGGATAATGGAAGGCAAAAGATACCTCAGCCAAGTTTGAGTTAGTGAGTTCGACGAATGGTTTGAGCCTCTGACCGTTCTCGAAAAAGGGTCCAAAATCAAGGCTGAGTTAACTAATTTTAATGGCTCCATTTCCAAAGATTCGACTTACCAAGAATGGTCTAATCCATTTTGATCTGAGTTTTCCGGGGAACAGTTTTAGTTTGGCATCAAAGAGTAGAACTTTTTGACCAGGGTGGAAAATTTTTCCCACAATGTGCCTATCATGGGAGGCTTTAACCCGCTCTTTGTAGATACGTTAGTTCTCATACGCATCATTGCGTAATTCCTCGATCTCTCTCGATTGCAACCAGTGGTGTATTCCAGCCTTCATCAAATCCAGATTGCACTTCCATACTACCTAATAAGCCTTGTGCTCCATCTCAACGGGAAGGTGACATGCCTTTCCTCACACTAATCTGAAGGTAGACATGCCTAATTGGGTTTTGTGGGTGGTCTTATAGGCCCACAAGGCTTCAGGAAGGAGAGTAGACCAATCCTTCCTATTAGGCTGAATAGTGACCTAAAAGATCTTCTTGATCTCTCGATTTGATAGTTTTGCCAATCCATTAGCCTGGGGGTGGTAATGAGTAGAGATATGACGCGACACCCCGTACCTTTTCATCAGGGACTGGAAGTGCACATTGTTAAAATGAGACCTGCCATCGCTGATGATGGCCTTAGGAACCCCAAATCTGGTAAAGATGTTCTCCTGAATAATTAGAGGACAACTTTATGATCACTAGTTCTTGTAGGGATGGCTTCAGTCCATGTAGAGACATAATCAATAGCGAGTAGATGTACTCAAAGATGTTAGACCTGGGAAAGGGTCCCATGAAATCAATTCCCCAAATGTGAAAGATTTCACACACAATAATCAGGTTTAAGGGCATCATATCCTGCGGGCCTAAGTTATCGAGGGTCTGACAATGAGTGCATACCCTACAATATGTCTGTGCATCTTTGAACAAAGTGGGCCAAAAGAACCCACACTGGAGAATTTTCGTTGCGGTTTTACGCCCAGAGAAATGGCCACCGCAGGCCCGGTCATGATAGAATGAGATCACGTCATTGACCTCATCATCGGGAATGCATCTCTAGATCACTTGATCATTGCCATTGTGGAAGAGGCATGGTTCCTCCCGAATATAGTACTTGGCCTCGGCAATCAATTTTTCCTGCCTAGAAGTCGTCCAATCTGGCGAAACTTTTCCTACAACCAAGTAGTTTACAAAATCAACAAACCATGGGAGATTGTGAATGGCTAGCAGGTGCTTGTCTGGAAAATGCTCAGTGATCGGACCAAATGGGTCGATGACTGAAGAAGGAAGATAGAACAAATGGTTAGCTACCACGTTCTGCTTTCACGCCTTATCATGAATATCGAGATTGAATTCTTGCAACAGCAAGATCCATCGAATTAGTCAAGGTTTCACATCCTTCTTCGTGATGAGGTGTCTCATTGCAGTGTGATCTGAGTATATGATAACATGGGAACCCAAAAGATAAGATCTGAATTTTTCCAGGCCAAATACGACGGCTACTAGCTCTTTCTTAGTGACTGTGTAGTTACGCTGAGCCTTGTCAAGTGTCTTGCTAGCATAGTAGATGACCACGAGTTTCCCATCTATTTTTTGCCCAAGTACCGCATCCATAGCATAATCGGATACATCTCACATGATCTCAAAGGGTTGAGACCAATCAGGGGATTGTAGGATAGGTGCTTGGGTAACTCGATCACGTAGGATCTCAAATGCCTGAGTGCACTCCTCGGTAATTTTGTGACAGAAGACGTTCTCACACATTTTGAAAGTCGTCGGAATAGTAGTATAGTCGTGCAAAAATGTTCATCAAAAATTAAGTTTGTAAAGATTACGAGACTTGAGTCCCGGTCGTTTGTCTCTGGGAGGCATTGCTTTCACTTTTGAAATCGATCTTTTTACTACTCTACTTTGTTTAAAGACGCACGCTGGTTTCCAATCTCCTATCAAAAACTTCACCACTTTTATTATTAACTCGGATCACATGAGCATGCGTCAAGTAAATTACGAAAGTGAACGTGTGAGTTTCTGTCCACACGATTCTAGTGAGGTGGTGACTAGTTAAGGAGAAAGCATCTATTGTTAGATTTTCAATATCCTCAGGAAATGACAGGCTGGTGCGTAATAGATAGATAGTTAAAGAGCAGGCACTTAAATCACGCAAATATGATAATCATTCAGCTCATGGTGATTTCAAACACATAAAGAGAGATATATATATAAATGTGTTTTCATTCATTCATTTGGGAGTTGTTGCACAAGAAATCTAGAGGAAAGCTTGTACATAAATGATTGAGAATTAAACCTAGCTACCAGAAAATGATCGCATACAAGAATCGATGGGGGGATTTCGCATGCATCATTGGGGGAGAAGTAAGAATACACTACTAAGTAGTAAATAAAAGCAATAAAATTATACAGAGCATGAATTAAATCTAGAAGAATAAAAGGGCATTCAGGGGTGGTCCCCGATGGCCTTGGAGAGGTCGGGAGAAGAATGAGGGGCAGCCAATGTAGCTTAGGCCGACCCTTGGAGAGAGGTAGGGTTGATCCAGCATCCCGGCATGATGTTCTCAATGATGGAGGTGAGCTCGTGGAGGTGGAGTAGCTGACCTAAGTGAAGGTGGGCGTGTATGGAGCTAATGAGGTGAGTGGTGCCAATGGAAGCCAAGGGATGTGAATGGGTGCACTTGGCCACCCATGGGGTCTTTTTATAGACCCAATGGCTTCTCTC
The DNA here is from genome assembly GCA_037157565.1 of Thalassia testudinum. NCBI lineage: Eukaryota > Viridiplantae > Streptophyta > Magnoliopsida > Alismatales > Hydrocharitaceae > Thalassia > Thalassia testudinum. Next base: position 2,139,081 of record JAZHRO010000070.1, read on the forward strand.
TAGAGAGGTGTGGAACTCTATAGAGAGAGTCCAAGAGTGGCCGACCACATGTGAGTGGAGGTGGTCTTTGAGATCCAAAAATTGTGGATCTCAATTTGAATGCCTCTTGGTTGCTAAATTTGGCAACCAAGAGGTGGCGCCATCTAAGGAGATCTCTAGAGAATTCTAGAGAAGTGTGTGCGTGAATGGGTGTGTGTGTGTGTATGTATGTGGTCGTGCTTTTCATGGCTAGGTGGCTTAGGGTAGGTCCTAAGGGGTTTGTGTAGGTGTAGGTCTTGATTTTAGGGTTACAAACCCTAATTTCTAAGGTGAAAATGCAATTAAACTTAACCTAAGTTTAATTGAATGAGTGTGAACCTAATTGAGGGTGACATAACTCAATCAGGTTGGGTTTAGGTCAATTGGACTCTCACTAAGTCCAATTGAACTTGTGTGGGTTGAGATCTAAGCTAAATTGGACTCAATGAGTCCAATTGACTTAGGTGAAGATATTGACTTTGATCTAAGTCAATTGGGTTTGGTGAGGACCTAATTAGGTCCCTAGGTAGGTCTAGAGGTGATGTACTAGGGTTAGGACACCTTAATTTAGGTTCCTATGGGGTTAAGATTAGGTCTAGGGAGCTAGAGATCCAAGATCAAGACTTGAATCTCAAAACAGGGACTGGAGACCAGTATCAGACGTCCAAAAATAGGATCATATGACCTATACTTAAAAATCAGAAGTCCAGACTTCAGTTCTGGACGTCCAATTTGAGTCAGGGGGAAATCAAGATTCTATTTTAGGTACTCTGCAGAAATTGGACGTCTGACAAAGTATTTGGACGTCCAATAACACTGCAGAAGTGGGTTTGAGGTGTGCGGGAGATGGCTAAGGGTCCTGGATGTCCTATAACTTATCTATACATCTAGATAAGGGTTGGAACTAAGGTTTTAAGGCTTCCTAGGGTGTTGTGACCTAATCTAAGGGTGGCTATGGCTTGGGGGAGGTCTCTAGGCTATCCTAGGGCTAGGATGGACCTATGCTCTTCACATTTTACTACTTTCTTTCTACTTAATAGAATACCAAACTTTTAACCCCCTTATATTATTGTTCCTATATCTAAACTAAGCCTTCTGCTCCAGCTCTGCTACAACTCCCGTTCTTCCTGATCCAGCTTCATATCCTGCTCTAGATCCAGCTCCAGATCTACTTATTACCTGCAATCGACATAATGCACTTAATCAGCACATTGTAACATTATTTTATGCATAGCTAAAGAAAAGCAGTAAAGATGCAGATAATACGTATGCATGCATGAATAGCCCTAACTTATGCTAAGTCCTAGCTTAATCTAGGTCAATTAAGACCTATGATTGCTGCACAATCATTTTGAAATAGGCATCCTTGGAGAGATGATTAATCAGGGGGCACACGATTTTGTAGAAATCAGGAATGAATCGACAGTAAAAACCAACATGCCCCAGAAATGAACGGATGTCCTTGATCAAGCTAGGCATAGGGAGTTTGGAAATCAAATTCACCTTGGCTCGATCAACCTGGATGCCTTTTTCAGAGACGAGATGTCCCAGCACAATTCCCCTAGGTACCATGAAGTGGCTCTTTTCCAAAGAAAGAACCAAATTCACGTCAACGCACTGCCTGAGGATTTGGACCAAGTGTAGGAGGAAATCATCAAAAGATTCTCCAAATTCTGAGAAGTCATCCATGAAGACCTCAAGGTATTCACCTACCATATTTGAGAATATGGCAAGCATGAACCACTAAAAAGTAGCGAGTGCATTGTAGAGACTGAATGGCATCCTTCGAAATGCGTATGTCTTGAAGGGGCAGGTGAAGGTAGTCTTCTCTTGGTCCTCATGATGGATTACAACCTGGTTATAATCGGAGTACCCGTCCAAGAAGTAGAAGAATCGATTTCCCACTCATTTCTCGAGTATCGAATCAATGAATGGAAGTGGGAAATGATCCTTCTTCCTGGAGGAATTGAGTCTTTTGTAATCAATGCAGACACTCCACGAGTTCTCTATATGGGTCGTCATGGTTTCTTCGATTTTAGTCATAATCACGGTGAGTCTGGCTTTCTTAGGCACAACCTGGATTGGACTCACCCACCGACTGTCGGAGATCGAGTAGATGATCCTTGCATCTAACCACTTGATGATCTCCTTTTTCACTAAATCCTACAAATTTGGATTTAAGTGTCTAATAAAAGCCAGTTTATCATCATTCTTATGCATTAAAACAAACCTAGCTCTTAGGATTTTGATCTGCAAACGGGTTTTTGGGTTGCATTTAGGGATAAATTAGGTTAGGCATGCATTGCATTTGTTATTTTATTTTTGATGTGTTTCTTGGAGTGTTAGGGATAGGCAGAGAGTCAGATCCCCAGAACCCTAGCACTCGGGAAGGCAACTGTTGGAGAAAAAGCTCAATCAGGCTAGGACTCAGCTAATTCCAGCTCATCATGGCTAGATACCAACTCCCTTGGACTAGGGTCAACTCCATTCAGCTCATCTTAGTTGCATGGTAGCTCAAGACAGCTCATCTTAGCTCAGACAAGCTCAAGTCAGCTCAAGTCTAGCTCAACTCAGCTGAGTCTAGCTCATCTCAGCTCCCACCAGTTCACTAGGAGCTCTAGCTAGCTCAACTGAGTTGACTTGAGTCCACCTCAACTCAAGCTTATCTCACATCAACACTAGCCATTTAACAGGAGCTAGACTCCAAGCTAGTTGAGCTACTACTTGTCAACTAGTATCTTAACTAGCTCTGGAGTTCTCATCAGAGACAGTTCCAGCACAACCTAGCTCCAACTAGGTTAGAGCCAGCTACTCTGAGCTCAATTACCCAAGCTTGGCTACTTGCATAAGAATTAAGTAGCTAAGCTCAGTAGTTGAGTTCCACTTGAAGTTGGATCAGCAGTACCAGCTCCAGAGTGCCTGATACCAACTCCAGAATACTCTTCTTCAGCTCTCCTCCTTGAAACCCTAGCTCCTCCAGCTCTACTCTACTAGTTAAGTTAGCTTAGCTATGTTAGCTAAACTCTACCCCACCAAAAACCTCCATGGCCGATCACAACTCTACCTTAACCGTAACCTAACCCAACCCCGTTGGCACCAACCCACCATAACTACCACCCTAAACACCCCTTCAAGTTGGCTCCAAAATGCCATAGCTACCGTTTAGCCTTCCCTTATGTCCACGCCAATGCTACCCCTTTGACCACACTAAAGTTGGTGCCAACTCTCCCCTAAACACACCTATACACACCCCTTAAGTCCATGCAAATAGCCCTAGCACCTCATCTCATAACCATCACCATATAACTCCATCTCCACCCTACAACACACCTAACCAAACCCTTAACCCTTGCTACCACTTAGGGTTGCCGACAACCACCAAGTGCCCTTCCATTTTGGTGCCAACAACCCTAGCCCTAGAATCCTATAACCACCGTCTAACCCCTATCATATCCGTCCATCCTATAACTAACCCTACCCACTACCTACTCCTATAAAAATCACCTACCAGCACCTTTAAAATCCAACCTTGGCTACATTTTTTCTTCCCATATTTCCATCTATATAGAAGGTCAAGAGAAGAAGAAGAAGAAGATTAAGGGGATACTTTGTCCCCTTTATGCCTTCCCCTTTTCTCTTCTCTCTTGTGCCCACGCTAGCGAAGGAAGGAAGCCATGCATTGGAGGACAACCTAAGGTACATGCCTACCCTAGGAAGTGGAGGATTTGAGGGAGGTACACTACCACCCTTGGAGGTGGAATCAAAGGTGGTCCACGCCACCTTCAGGAGGAGTTTTTGGAGTGGGAGCCACCCACTCTAGGAAGGAGAAGGCACGCACTTCAAGGGCTTGCTAGGTGGAGACTATCTCTAATTCAAGAAAAAGGAGAAGGAGGAGCCCTTTTTAACTGCGGAAGCAGCCATAGTTGGAGAAAGGAGCCTTCTCTCTTCACCATCATCATCCAGGATTTGTGTTTTTTTTTCTTATAGTTTTACTTTTTGTAGTAGAAGCTTTCCTCTGCATTTGTAAAATAGAATTTCGCTTAATTTTAAGTTGCCTTTTCTACTTTGTATATCTTCTTCTTTACTTTAGGTTTTTTCTTTTAGCACTTTCACTCCCTTTTCTCAATTATCCTAGGCCTTCATGCGCCAAGGGTGAGCTTGAGAAGAGGTCTTTCTTGTCAACTAGTTGTTAAATTAGATTTAGTCTTTTTCTACCACCAACTTACGATTGCCCCTTTATTTCAAAAACCTAAAAAAATTACATATTTAAAAAGACAAAAAAAGGTGATTTCCGTATTTCCAAGCAAGAGATTGATTTATCAAAAAGTTGCTCCTTGGAAGACCCTAGATACTTTCCTATCTAGGTCTTATAAATTTTAAAAGCGAAATGAATTTATGTGTTACAACGACTTCCAAAACCCTATTTAACAAATCATGTATTTTCTGCATCATTTTTTGGCACTGTTGCTGGGGAGGCACAGCTTTGATTATTCAATTTTTCTCCTGCTTGAAGTGGATCTCATCTCCTCTTTCTTTTCTCTTGTGTGTGCAGGTATTGTATAAAGGAAGCAGGAATTTGGAAGCGAGAGCTCAAAAGTTCATTTTTCTTCCCACGATTTCAGGTTGGTTCTCCCTTTCTTGCCACATTTATCCTTAAAAACTACCAAAAAGATATTAAACTTGGCTTTCAAGATCTTAAATATCTTAATTATGTGGAGTGGTGCAATTTATAACTCATTATTTGCTTGTTTGCCCCATTAAACGCCACTCTATTTCAAGTGTTGGTGTTCTATTTTTCGGGTCCAGATTTCTGTCCAGTCTTGAAAAATCAATTCTCGACACACACGCCTCCTAAAATCATACAATTTCACCCAGTCTTTCTAAATCAAGTTAGGAATATCTATTCCGACTTTCAGACTAATTGGCTTGTATTTTTTTTAAAAAATTCATGGACTACAGTGGGATCACACCATCTAATCTTCCTATTTTGCTACTGTCTGTGAATTTTTAGAATTTCTATACTCATCAAATTTTTGTGAAATTTAGCTTCCTCGAATCCTTGTGAAATTCTACACATCATATAAAATCACAAAATTTTTCTGAGGTCGGTGGTGATACAGAAAGTCCAAAATACTCACAGGTATCATCTCTGGACTTTGACACCAGCACAAATAAAAATTCAATACAAATATCAAACAAATTCCTAAAATCTTAAAAAAATATTTTTTTGAATCCTTGTTTGATTTTATTTACAGTAGTAGTGTTGTTTACATTGTTTAGACCTCTACTTAAACTGGAAGCCTAAAACAAACTCAATTGTAGTTAAATTTCTGCTTAGGATTCAAGCGAATAGGGTTTGCTTTTCATTTCTAGAGATCAACAATTAAAAGGAAATTAATCTTCACCCATACAACTTAATTTCCTCTTGTTTGTGGAATCTCGAAATTGCTTGAAAACTTAAAAAGAAAACCCTAAAAATATAGTAAGTTAAATCCAATCTTGAAAGCAGAAATACAAAAATTTTTGTGTGACAACTTGTTTGAAATTGGAACCACTTTCCAATTCCCACACACACACTAAAAATTGAAATAACAGGGCAACAACCCAATCAACACCCTCCACATTCCATGTGCACTTTAGTATCCTAGACCTAATTAAAATCCGTAGCAACTTGACCCCTAAGGTTTTATCAACTTAGGCTTGCTATATAGGTCTTAAGTTTTCTCTAGTTAATACCAATTCTATCGTCTATATCTGGTGTTCAGGCTGAGGGGCTGTGTCAAACGACCAAGCATGGGTTTGTACAAGCACCTGGGGATTTTCTTGGGAAACGCTTGGGCCCAAACCTCCCCTTGAGCAACTTTGCTAGATTTGTTGACAGAATAGGTATTCACTGTTGATTACTTATTTCCTAGGTAGACCAAGTCTTAGGTTACTTTTAGGGAGTCACATTTAAGTTAGGTCTAGAATTTTGATTGCTTGTTTGCATACTTTCTCTCACCCCCATCTCTTCTCCTCCCCTCCAATTCTTCTAAAAAAGTTCATGCACGGGCGAAGGTCCCAAAAATCACATCTTAATGGAACATCAAAATTTTCCCCCCGCACTAGAAAATCTTTGTTTTCTTCTCCTTGCTCCTCAAAAAATATTGAAAACCCCAGAATCCGATAAAAAAATTCTACTTTCACTTCTAACCAATCAGCCGACCAACAAGCTGACTTCCCCATCCCTAACCTCCCTCATCTGGAGCAACCAGAAATTCCTGCAGGGCCAAGTGGCCCTCAAATACAAACTCAAAATACAAACCCCTTTGCTTTTATGGTCGACCATTTGGTTCGGCTACAACAAAACCAAGAAAATTTGGCTAGGACTATGATGAACCTAGCCAACCAAGGGCAAAACCTGCCACCTCGCCAACAGCCTATCGTTCCTCTTAAGGATTTCTATGATCCTTCCAACTATGAGGAAAGACCCGGGGTGGTCATACCACAAGGGGATTTTGAGATCAAACTAGCTATTCTGAACCTGATCAAGCAATTCCATGGTCTTCCAATAGAGGACCCTTTTTGTCATCTCGAGGGATTAACTGTCCTCGCTCAAACCACTCATTCCCACAATGTGCAGGAAGACGTTTGGTTGATGATACTTTTTCCTCTCTCTTAAAAAGATAAAGCTTCACACTAGTTTAGAACGGTTGGGCCCCCAATCACCACCTGGCCCCAATTAAGGAGCACTTTTCTAAAATAAATTTTCTGATCGGTTGAACTAACATCTTAAGAAGATCCATAATGACCTTTCAACAAAAAATTGGTAAACCCCTCCATGAAGCTTGGGAAAGATTCCAAGAACTTTTAAGAAGTTGTCCCAACCATGAAATTCTGCAATGGCAGTTAGTGCAGATCTTCTATCATGGATTAGAATATCAATTGAAGCTATTTGTGGATGCCTCATGTCGGGGAAATTTCCTTAATAAAGATGTCGAAAGTGCCTATCTCCTCTTTGAAGAAATGAGTGAAAACTCATTTAATATGACTTCAATGGACACTTTTGGTAGAACTCAAAACCCTAACAATGGTGTTAATGAAATTGACTCCAAATCCACCTCTGTTCCAGTCACTCAAGATGATCTATATATGTTAGCTCAACGACTGGACTAGATGCAAATTCACCAGAAAAAAATGGAAGAAAAGCTCACAAACAAACAAGCCCCACACCTTAATGCTCCACACTTTAACTCTCCACACACTAACACTCCACAACTTGTCTAAAGAGAAAATCTGCACAATATTGATGCCACACCTGCTGGTCAGCAATTTCCAGCTAATTTTCCACAAGATTTGACTGGGAATTTTGATTATTTGAATTAGAATATTCTTAATCCCACCATGGAAAATATTTATTCTCTCTAGGAGTAATTTAGAAACCCCTCCAACAGTTACAATCAGCACTGGAGGACCAACCCGAATCACTCCTGGAAAAACCCAAACCTGATTGCATTTCCCAAACAAAATCATTTTGGGAATTATGGGCAACGTGCATATCAACCGGGACCATCCAGGAAGATATTAATACTCAGGTCATGAAAACTCTGCAAGGTATGTAGAATGAAATGATAGAAGTAACCCGCATGATTACCAAATTGTAACACCAAGTTAAGGTTACTCCTGATTGTTGACCTACTGGGAATTTACCTTCCCAACCCATGCCCAACCTGAATAATCAATGGAATCAGTTCCAAGGTGGATATCTTAGTCAACCCATTCAACCAGCACCACAGCATCCCTTGGGTTTCAATAATAGTCAGGCTTCTCGCCCTCATCCTAGAAACAACCAGACGGCAAATGCAGTTACTTTGAGGAATGGGAAAACCACCCAAGACCCCCTGCCTGTTAAAGAAACTCATTTCTCTGAAATATAGATCCACTCTTCCCCATCTTTCTCTAACACTGTTCAGGAACCTAATAATGCAAAATAGAAAAACCATGCACCATTTCCACAAGCCCTCCATTCTTCAAAAAATAAGAAAAAGAAGAAATCTGAGCCCACTAATAAGGAATTAATGGATTTATTTGGGCAAGTTGAAATTAACATCCCTCTTTTAGATGCCATAAAATACATCTCTGCCTATGCAAAATTTATAAAGGATGTGTACCCCAAAAAGGTAGCCTAAAAATTTAGGAAAGGTGATCCTTCCCGAGACAGTCAGCACAGTTGTGCAGAGCCGACTGCTTCTTAAGAGAAAAGATCTAGGAGCTCCCCTGATTCAAGTTATCATTAATGATACTTCTTTTGATCGTGCCGTATTGGATCTTGGTGCCTCAATTAATCTTATCCCCACAATTATTTCTGAGGAATTTAAGACCAGAGAATTAAAGCCTGTTGAGGTTACTCTTCAATTAGCAGACTGATCTACAATTAAACCAAGGGGAATTGTTAAGGATGTCCTTGTCTGGGTCAAAATTGTCTATTTGCAGTAGACTTTTTAGTCGTGGAGATAGAGGTACTGGAAGCTTTAAAGTTTTCCCTTATAATTCTTGGAAGACCATTCTTAGCCACCGCCTGTTCAAATATTGATTGTGATTCTGGCAAAATGAGGATCATGTGTGACGGTGAATCTATAACCCTAGACATTTTCCAAGCTTCTAGGAGGCTCCAAGAACCTGATTTCTTTGATGACTCAGATTCAGAAATGGAAAATATAGTGGAAGAAACTTTCTAGATTTCACATTTAGGTTCTTATTTTTCCATTAACATGGTTCTTGAACAATCCACTTCATTCCACTTTCCCACCCTAACCACACATTCAGCTAACACTCCAGCTGACCCTTTGACTCTCACTTCACCACTCACACAAAAAGCAGAAATTCCTTTGGAGCTGGGTCCACAACTGGAGTTAAAACCGTTGCCCGACTCCCTTAAATATGTTTTCCTGGGTCCAAATCACACCCTGCCCCTAATTATAAATTCTGGACTTACTGGGGCACAAGAACACAAACTTCTCCAAGTTTTGAGTAAATATAGAAAAGCTATTGGCTGGACCCTTTCTGATCTTAAGGGTATTCATCCGTTCTACTGTACACATCGTATATATATAGAAGATGATTCTCGCCCCTCCCGCCAACCACAAAGGTGCTTGAACCCTAATATGCAGGAGGTGGTAAAAAAGGAGATTATTAAGTGGCTTGATGCAGTGTCATCTACCCCATTTCTGATAGCTCCTGGGTTAGTCCAACACAAGTAGTGCCCAAAAAGGCTAGACTAATAATTGTCACCAAAGAAAATGGAGAGAATATAGCCACTCGAACCGCCTCTTCTTGGCGTATGTGTATTGATTACAGAAAATTAAACACCACCACCAAGAAGGACCATTTTCCGCTCCCCTTTATTGATCAAATCTTGGAGCAGTTAGCTGGATGAGATTTTTACTATTTTCTGGATGGTTATTCTGCCTATAATCAGGTAGCAGTTCATCCTAAGGACCAGGATAAAACAACTTTCACCTGCCCCTTCGGAACCTTTGCTTTTTGAAGAATTCCCTTCAGTCTTTGCAATGCACTTGCGACTTTTCAAAGGTGTATGCTTGCAATATTTTCGGACCTGGTAGGTGAATGCTTAGAAGTCTTTATGGACGACTTCTCTATTTTTGGAGATTCTTTTAACCATTGTCTCAAGAACCTTGAAAGAACTCTCCAAAAATGCATAGAAGTCAATATGGTCCTTAGTTGGGAAAAAAGTCATTTCATGGTCCATGAAGGTATTATCCTTGGCCACGTTATTTCAAAATAAGGAATTGCGGTAGATAAAGCAAAAATAGATGGTATATCTAAGCTCCCACCACCCACTACTGTAAGACAAATCAGATCCTTTTTGGGTCATGTAGGTTTCTACTGTAGATTCATACAATTTTTTTCCTAAATCTCCAAGCCCTTAAGTCAGCTTCTTACTAATGACCAGCCATTCTATTTCAATGATAAATGCCTAGAGAGTTTTTTGAGGTTGAAGAAGGAAGTAACCGAGGCACCAATTTTGTAGGGACCTGATTGGAATAGTCCCTTTGAATTAATGACGGATGCCTCAGATTTTGCTGTGTGGGCCATTCTAGGGCAAAGAATTAACAAGAAGCCCATTGTGATCTATTATGCTAGCCAAACTCTTGATGATGCACAACAGAATTACACAGTTACTGAAAAAGAACTTCTTGCCATTGTATTTACCCTAGAAAAATTTAGATCTTATCTTTTAGGGTCACATGTCACTATATATACCGGCCACTCAACACTTAACTATTTGCTGACAAAAAAAGATGTGAAACCCCACCTTATCCGTTGGATCTAGCTACTCCAAGAATTTGACCTAGATATCAAGGATAAGGTGGGATCACAAAATGTAGTGGTCAACCATCTCTCTCATCTTATGACGAGTGACATAATGACCGCCCCTGATTAATTCCCTGATGAAAGCATTTTAGCTGCCACCACCCTCCATTGGTTTGAACCCATTGCAAACTATTTAGCAACAGAATGAATCCCCACTGACTAGCCAAAAATAAAAATGGATATGTTCTTTGCTGATATTAAATACTATTTTTGGGAGGAGCTTGACCTTTTCCACATTTGTGCCGATCAGGTCATTAGATGATGTGTCCCTGATTCTAAAATCCATGATATTCTGACACATTGTCATTCAATGGCCTGTGGCAGACATTTTTTGGGCAAGAAAATTGCAGCTAAAATCCTTAATGTGGAATTCTTTTGGCCCAGCTTGTACAAAGATGCTGATAATTTTGTTCAGTCCCGTTTGCGTTGTGAGAGCATCGACAACATGACTCGGAAGGATATGATGCCCCTTGATCCTACTTTAGAGGTTGAAAATTTCGATGTTTGGGGCATCGACTTCATAGGACCATTCATCAACTCTGGTGGGTATTTGTACATACTAGTTGCAGTCGACTATGTTTCTTAATTGATTGAAGTAATACCCACCTACACCAATGATCACCGTGTGGTTGTCGAATTCATTAAGAAAAATATTTTCTCAAGATTCGGCATTCCAAAGGCCATTATCAGTGACAGAAGCTCACACTTCACTCACTCACAATTCCGTCACCTTCTTTCAAAATATGGGGTTAATCACAAAATTTTCACACCTTATCACTCCCAAAAAAATGGTCAAGCGAAAGTTTCTAACTGAGAAATCGAAAATATTCTACAAAAGATGGTTAGGCTCGATCATAAAGACTGGTCCACCAAATTGGACGATGCTTTATGGGCCTACCGTACCGCTTTCAAAACCCCACTAGGCATGTCTCCCTTCCGTCTAATTTTTGGGAAGGCATGCCATCTCCCGGCAGAACTTGAGCTTAGGGCTTTTTGGGCAATAAAGTAATTAAATATGGACTTATTTGATGCCGGTATCCATAGAAAATTACAATTAACTGAATTAGAAGAATTACATAATTTTTCATATGAAAACGTGTAGATTTATAAAGACCGAACAAAGAAATTTCATAATAAATACATTGTTTGGAAACATTTTGACATTAATCAATGTGTTTGGCTTTTCGATGCACGATTATGTATTTTTCCTGGAAAGTTGAAATCAAAATGGACTGGCCCCTTTATTGTCCAAAAGTCATATCCATACGGCGTTGTTGATCTTTCTGATCCTAAAACTAATGTGACGTTTCAAGTTAATGGCTAACGGTTAAAGCACTATTTTGATCATGCCCCGAATCTTCCGTCTGAATCTTTTGATTTCACCGAACCAACCATAGCTGATCACTGATGCACACTACGCCTGGCTGAATGGGGTAAAAGATAGCACTGGATGGGAGGTAACCCATCATTTTTTCTGCTTTCTTTTTCTTTCTTTTCCTTAGGATTTGACTATCCTAAATCAAACATCCTTTTACTAAGGTAATCCCTCTTTCCCTCCTAATGCATGAGGACATTGCATATCTTAAGCATGGGGGGTGTTTTTAAAATTTTGACGATCGATTTAGGATTTTCAAAACCTAAAGACTTGCATTTTTCTTTTGTCATTTTGTTTTTCTGCTGGCACACCCAAAAAAATAAAAAATTGTTGAAAACTTTTTGAGGAAAATTTTGAAATCGGTACTAAGGTTGACAACTCACTTTTGGTACAATGAGATTTTATCTTTGACAAACTACGTATGAGGATACAGATTTGATCATTATAATTTTAGGATCTCTTTTTAGACTAGATCAGATATTCTTTTCTAAAATTCCACTTGAACTCATGATAGTTCAGGTGACCTAATCATCTTTTGCAATATGGAAAGTATCTAGCTTAGTATCTGATTCAAAAACTTGCATTTGTTGTGGAACTTCCTGTGTTAAATTTCACACACAAGCCAACACCTAAAAACAGCTAAAAATTAGAAAACCCCCCTTTTTGGACTTAGTAAAAGTCTAAAGTAGATCATTCATTTGAGTTCCCACCGTCGAGAAGGAGGAAAATGCCTCCTTTTTGGACGCGATGTCAACATGTTACTGCTTTGGCGCTGCCCCATTTTACCTCCTCGCCTTGTGGTGCCATCATAGCCTCCTTTTAGATGGAGCATTAAAGCACATTTTCGCAACTCAAGTGTCTTAGACAGTGCTCTACCTATAGTGGCAGAGCAAGATCTTAAGTTTTCTTGGAGTGCCCCTTTATACTGCATTGTGTTTTGGGGTTTTGAGCTCCTGGGTGGTGTCATGGACAATGCTATCTCGTAGTACTAGCACCAAAGCCCCCTTGAGGTTTGGTAATGGGAATGATGATCCCGACACATCTGTTGTAAGACTAAGTTAAAAATAAGCATGGGGGGAGAAAAAAAAAAAAACAAAAAACATGCCCTTATAAATGTTGGCTTCTCACAAGCATGACACAAGATTTGAAAGGTTTTTGCAAGTTGTGAATCAAATTCAAGAGCCAGAAAAATCCTAAAAACAAAAATTTCATGCCATCTAAATTAACAAGGGGTTAATCTGTGAATTTTTTGGAGGATATATTGATCCCGTTTTGGTCTAACTTTTGGATCGGAAAACAAATCTTGATGTTTATCTTTAACAAATCCCGTACCTCCTATGTTTAAACTAACCAAGGACCCTTAATCATTTTCTCAAAAGTCAAAAAAATTAGATTTCCCAAAATTCTATTTTGTAAAAATTAAAGTTTTGCTAATAGACTAGCAAAAGATAAGCATGGGGGTGTGATAAATGGCAGTTTATCATCATTCTTATGCATTAAAACAAACCTAGCTCTTAGGATTTTGATCTGTAAATGGGTTTTTGGGTTGCATTTAGGCATAAATTAGGTTAGGCATGCATTGCATTTGTTATTTTATTTTTGATGTGTTTCATTTAGAGTTAGGGATAAGCAGAGAGTCAGATCCCTAGAACCCTAACACTCAAGAAGACAACTATTGAAGAGGAAGCTCAATCAGGCTAAGACTCAGCTAATTCCAGCTCGTCATGGCTGAATACCAGCTCCCTTGGACTAGGGTTAGCTCCATTCAGCTCATCTTAGGTTAATGGTAGCTCAAGAGAGCTCATCTTAGGTCACCCTGGCTCAGGTTCGCTTAGATCTAGCTCAACTCAGCTGAGTCTAGCTCATCTTAGCTCCCACCAATTCACTGGGAGCCCTAGCTAGCTCAACTGAGTTGACTTGAGTCCACCTCAGCTCAAGATCGGCTCACCTCAGCTCCAGCCAGCTCACAATAGCTAGACTATAAGCTAGATGAGCTACTACTTGTAAACTAGTAGCTTAGCTAACTCTGGAGTTCTCATCAGAGGCAGTTCCAGCTCAACCTAGCTCCAGCTAGGTTAGAGCCAACTCAACTGAGCTCAACTACCCAAGCTTACCTACTTGCATAAGAACTAAGTAGGTAAGCTCAGTAGTTGAGTTCCCCTTGAAGCTGTCTCAATAGTCTGAGCTCCAGAGTACCTGATACCAACTCTAGAATACTCTTCTTCAGCACTCCTCCATGAAACCCTAGCTCCTCCAACTCTACTCTACTAGCTAAGCTAGCTTAGCTAGCTTAGCTAAACTCTACTCCACCAAAAACCTCCATGGCCAACCACAACTCCACCTTAACCCTAACCTAACCCAACCCCTTTGGTGCCAACCCACCATAACTACCACCATAAACACCCTTTCAAGTTGGTGCCAAAATGCCATAGCCACCCCTTAGCCTTCCCTTATGTCCACGCCAACCCTACCCCTTTAACCACACTAAAGTTGGTGCCAACTCTCCCCTAAACACACCTACACACACCGCTTAAGTCCATGCAAATAACTTTAGCCCTTATCTCATAACCATCACCATATAACTCTATCTCCACACTACAGCATACCTAACCAAACCCTTAACCCTAGCTACCACTTAGGCTTGGCGCCAACCACCAAGTGCCCTTACATTTTTGCGCCAACACCCCTAGCCCTAGGATCCTATAACCACCATCTAACCCCCATCATAGCCGTCCATCTATAACTAACCCTACCCTACTCCTACTTCTATAAAAACCCCCTACTACCACCATTAAAATCCAACCTTGGCTACATTTTTTCTATCCATATTTCCACCTACATAGAAGGTCAAGAGAAGAAGAAGAAGAAGATTAAGGGGATACTCTATCCCCTTGGTGCCTTCCCCTCTTATCTTCTCTCTTGTGCCCGCGCCAGCCAAGGAAGGAAGCCAGGCATTGGAGGACAACCTAGGGTACATGCCTACCCTATGAAGTGGAGGATTTAATGGTGGTACACTGCCACCCTTGGAGGAGGAATCAAAGGTGGTCCATGCCACCTTCAGGTGGAGTTCTTGGAGTGGGAGCCACCCACTCTAGGAAGGAGAAGGCACACCCTTCAAGGGCTTGCTTGGAGGAGACTATCTCTGGTTCAAGAAATAGGAGGAGGAGCCCCTTTTAGTTATGGGAGCTGTCGTAGTTGGAGCAAGGAGCCTTCCCTCTTCACCATCATCATCCAAGATTTGTGTTTTATTTTTTGTAGTTTTACTTTTTGTAGTAGAAGCTTTCCTCTACATTTGTAAAATAGAATTCCACTTATTATTAAGTTTCCTTTTCTACTTGGTGTATCTTCTTATTTACTTTAGACTTTTATTTCTTTTTAGCACTTTCACTCCCCCTTCACAATTATCCTAGACCTTCATGCACCTAAGGTGAGCTTGAGAAGAGGTCTTTCTTGTCACCTAGTTAAATTAGATTTAGTCTTTTTCTACCACCAACTTCCGATTGCCCCTTTATTTCAAAAACCTAAAAAAATTACATATTGAAAAAGACAAAAAGAAAGGTGATTTTCGTATTTCCAAGCAAGAGATTGATTTATTAAAAACTTGCCTCATTGGATGACCCTAGATACTTCCCTATCTAGGTCTTATAAATTTTAAATGTGAAATGAATTTACGCGTTACAACGACTTCCAAAACCCTAATTAGCTAATCGCGTATTTTCGCTATCAGCATCTCTGCATTTCACAGGATGGTCATGAGGCCTCTTCAGTATAGATATGATGTGTGCAGTATGAGGGGCTGATGCCAGTCAGATCACCGAGAGCCCATCCAATGGGTCTCTGATGATGATGGAGGATAGTAATTAAGCGTGTTTCCTGATCAAATGTGAGTCGGGAGTTGATAATCATAGGAAACGTCTGATTAGAACCCAAAAAGACATATTTGAGATGATCAGGGAGGGGTTTCAATTCAATAATTGGATTATCAGCAGCAACAGGTGGTTCAGGGTGGGTGTTGGGAGCAAAAGGAGATATGGGTGACTTTAGGTTAGGTTCAGGCCCCTCTAATTACGGGTTTTGATCTTCTTGTGGTTGATAAAAAATAATTAGGTTTTCCTCGATACATGGGTCATCAACCACGGCCTCGATATCGCAAATTTGTTTTATAACTCTACAATTAATTCCTTGTTGGGCCTTAAAGATGCCAGAAAAGGTCTTCCTAATATGATCGGTGTATTTTTCAAGTTCTCAGGAGCATCCATGTATAAGATAATGAAATCCACGAGAAAGTAGAAATCGTGTACCTTAACTATGACATCCTCAGGAATTCCTTTTGGTGACTTAATAGATCGATCTGCTAACTAGAAAGTCATATCTGTCGGTTTAAGCTCAAATTCCTCAAAGTGGTCTAGTAGGGATGTGGGTATCAAATTTGATGGAAGCTCCTAGATCCAATGAGTCTTGGTCAAACTGTATATCACCAATAACACAGGAGATCAGAGGGGTGCCTGGGCCTTTTTCCTTAGGCGGGAGTTTGCTCAAAATGATCGAGCTGGCTTGCTTCGACAATATGATTGGGTTCCCACTTTTGGTTTGCGACTTACGCTTGGGTGTACACACGCCCTTCAGGAATAGTGCGTAAGCCGATATGTGATGCATCGCATCCATCAAGGGGATGTTTATATGGAACTGCTCAAAGAGCTTGACCAGGTCCTCCTCAGGTGCCATGGGTTTGGTTGTTTTCTTTCCCTTGGTCAAGGCCTCAGGAAATGGAACTTTAGATGGTTCCTCTAGAATTGGCTTAGGCCTTTCATTAGGTATGGGCGTGTCTCGGATGACCAATCTAGGTTGAGGGTCTACAGGCATGTCGTGGCATGGGTCTTGTGTTGCTTTGCCACTACGGGTGGTGACGAAATTTAATTCTGCCTGATTTTGGGTTGGATTAGGTAAAATAGGTGTCTACTACTAAAATCCTGAGTATGAAGTTGAAGCATCTATCCCGTCAGGTGATGGAGCAGAAGGGGCCTGATAAACAAAGTGAGCTTGGCCCTGATTTAGGTTCATAATGCACCTCTGGTTTGGCACGTTATTTGGATTTGGAAGAGGCTGAAAAGGAAGTGCACCAGGCTAGTGAGCACTTGCCAGCTGAGCTAATTGATTTTGTAACTCAGAGATCTCTTCCTTTTGCTGTTTTTGCATGTCAACTAAGGTCTGGAGAATCAAAGATGTCTGATCTTCATTAGGTGGCCCAGCTTGAAAATTTTAATTAGCCCTTAGTTGAGTGGGTTGATATGGTCACTGGTTTTGTGGTCGGGGTGGTGATAAACGCTAGTTTATCATCATTCTTATGCTTTAAAACTAACCTAGCTCTTAGGATTTTACTCCGCAAACGGGTTTTTGGGTTGCATTTAGGCATAAATTAGGATAAGCATGCATTGCATTTTTTATTGTCATTTTAATGTGTTTTTGTGAGTGTTAGGGATGTACTGATGCACAGATCCCTAAAACCCTAGCACTCAAGAAGGCAAATGGTGAAGGAGAAGCCCAGACTAGCTGGAACCCAGCTTGATCCAGCTCACCACAGCTAAAACTTAGCTTACTTAAACTAGGGTTAGCTCATCCCAGCTCCATTCAGCTAATCTCAGCTGGATGGCAGCTCAAGAGAGTTCACCTTAGCTCACCCTAGCTCAAGTCAGCTCAGATCCAGCTCAACTTAGCTGAGTCTAGCTCATCTCAGCTCCCACTAGTTCACAGGGAGCTCTAGCTAGCTCAACTGAGTTGACAGAAGTTCACCCCAGCTCAGATCCAGCTACATCCAGCTCCACTCAACTCCAGCCAGCTGAAGAAGAATTCATCTCAGCTCAAGAAGCTCAAGTCCAACTCCCGGGGACTCAGCTTAGCTCATCTCAGTTGAGCTAAGCTACCTTAGCTGCCTCAACCAGCTTGATTCTCCCAGGGAGCACCAGACCTAGCTCACCTCAGCTCATTTTGGTAGAAGCTAGCTCACTTTAGCTTGTCTTAGCAACTAGCAAAGAACTAGCAAGCTAAGCCAGCTAGAGTAGCCCCATGCCAGCCTCTTCAGCAGCAGCCAGCTCCAGCCCCAGCTCCAGACTTCTCCTCCTCAGCTCCTTCCTCCAAACCCTAGCTCCATTACCTTCTCCTCTATTCCACCTTTAGCTAAGCTAGCTTATCTTATCTTAGCTTAGCTTATCTTAGCTAACAACCAGCTCCTTGGCCATCCATTACCTTAAAAATCAACCCTAGCTAGCTCCACCAACTCAAGCCTACCTAAGCTAGCTACCCTACTTAAGTTGGCGCCACCACCTAGCCACCCCTTCACCCCATTATCTCCACCAAAAGAAACTTCAAGTTGGCACCAAAAACCACCCCTAACCACCCCCATTTTGGCGCCAACTTTCAGCCTCTTCATCCACCCTACACCTACCCATATAACACATCCTAGCCATCCACATACCCCCCTTCTAGAACCTTAAGGTGGCACCACCTAATAGCCTTCTAGAAAGCCCATTTTGGCGCCAACACTAATGGGTGTCAACACCCATAACTACCCCCTTGGTGTCCCTTAAGGTGGTGCCAACTCTCCTTGGCCATGGGATCTCTAACCACCTCCATCAACTCATCTTGGCCATCCAATTCAAAGGTCACCATAGCCCCCTTCCTATTCTATAAAAAGCCACCACCTACCACCATTTTGGGGCATCCTCCCTTAGTATATTTTTCTACCTAAACCACCTATACCTACGGCCAAGAAGAAGGAGTAGAGAAGGAGATTAAAGGGGCACATTACCAGCCCGTTTGGTGCCTTCTTCTCCCCACTCTCTTCAACTTGAGCTACGCCAAGGAGGAGGACTCTTCCACTTCAAGGAGGACGGCCAAGCAAAGGAGAAGGACTTAGGGTGGATGTCCACCCTTAGAGAGAAACTTAGGGCACACCCCCTAGGGGTTGCCTTGGAGGACATCACCTTGGTGGAGCACTGCAAGGAAGGAGTTGAAGGACTCTTTTCAAGATTGGGAGCCACCAACCTTGGAGCAAGAAGCCCTCTTCTTCACCATCTATCTAGAGGATTTGTGTTTTCTTTTCTTATTTGCATTTTTCTAGTAGTACAAGCTTTCCTCTACTAGGCCTTTTGTAAAACACTTTATCTATTATCTAGTTGCCTTCTTTGCATTTCTTGTTTGCATTTCTATTAGCTTATTTTCAGCATTCTTCACTCCCTCTCCCTAATTATTCTAGGCCTCCACTTGCCTAGAGTGAGCTTAGGGAGAGGCTCTACTTGCCACATAGAAGTAGTATTTAAATTGAAGTGTAAATCACTTTTCCCGCCATCAGTTTGCATGTTGCCTTAGCTTAAAAGCAAAAAAATGATATATTGAAAAAAAATACCAAAAAGAAAGTTGAGATTTATATTCCTAGAAAGAGAATCAATTTTGCAACCATATTGCCTCCTTGGACGACCCTAGATACTTTCCTATCTAGGATTATAAATTTAAGAGCGAAAATGGATTTACGCGTTACAATGACCTAATTAACAAACCGTGTAATTAACACAGGTTGTATTAACAAATAGCTTGATGTCTTCACGGAGTCCGTGGTAAAAGGATTGGACTTGTTCCCACTTCGAAACTCCATGATGGGGGCACTTACGCATGAGATCCAGAAAATGATTCCATGCCTTGTGTAGAGATTCTCCTGCTCCTTGGGAGAAGTGCATGATTTGGTGCCGCATCGTATTTGTATGACCAATGGGGTAGAATTTTTGTAGGAAGGCAGTTTGAAGTTCTCCCCACATGTTGATCATGTGTGGTTGAGTTTGAAACCAGTGAGCAGCTTTGTCAACCAGAGAGAATGAGAAGAGTTTCAAGAGTAATCCGTCCTGATTCTGTACATCTACCCCAAAAGTGTGGGCCAGATGTTTTAGGTTTTTGATGTGCTGGAAAGGATCCTCAGAGTTCAAGCCATGAAATTTTGCATATGAAGCATGCTAGGCTTTAGATCTACCTCAGGTCCTCCCATAGGAATGTTGATTCAGGGGTCGATCTCCACCGCTGTAGCATTATAGTGATCTTGCGTTTGAGGACATAGCAATGGGTTGATGATGGCATTGATTTGATTTCGGAAATCATGAAATTGTTGCTCAAGGTTAGGTTGATCTCCTTGGGTGATCCATAGCTGATAAGGGGGAAGTAGGTTCTAAATTAGAAGATATGTCAATGTGATTAGGTTATTGCACAAACACGGAAGTCGAGGCTCAACCTCGACGAGAGTGAATAGCTAATGGAGGCCTTAAGGATGGTCTTAAGGACCTCCTCCCAAACATGCACCGATGGTGTAGATGAGGGATAGCAGGTGATGGACCCAATCAAGACACCCAAAAATTTTGGAAGACTATAGAGGTTCAGGACGGATGATACCCCATAGTCAAAAAGCCATCCACTTGAGAAATATTAAGGCAGCTAGAGGGGGAGAGTCTTACGAAGACCCCTACACCGTAGAGTGCCTCCACGAGTTACAGGGTTTCCCCACCCAACCTCTCTTGTCACTGAGGATCCAGGTAGACTAGAATGGGGATTTAACCTCTTAAGTCTACCAGTTTTAAGTTAAGAGCAAAGGTGCTTATGATTTCACTTGAACTTTAGGATGTTTTTGTGCAAGGTGACCTAATTTGAAGATTGGTTAACCCAACAAGGTGGGCCAACTTCACATAGTTGTCCTTTGATAAATTTAGGTCCCTCTTTTAGTGTTCAAATGAAACTAAGAGCCTGATTTTAGGGTTTGCTTGAATAGATCAATTCAACCAAGGCTTAGGCACACACTATTTGGGAACGTTACTTCTTGATTAAGCAAGTGTGTCTCTAAAATCCTAAACAAGAAACCTTAATTGTCATTTACTTGTTTAATTTAATTCGTCCAAATGTGGTACCTAGGGCTCAAACAAGAAGGTGATAGCCCTAGATACCTTAAGCCCTAAGTAGGTGCACAAATCAGGGTTTGGATGTTGTCTAAATAGAATGTATCAAATCAGGCAACTTGATGGCTAATCTAAGAAAAGAATGCAAGTTGAACCTAATTGATTTGTTTCCTCTTTTAGCTATTTTAGAAATAGGGGCTTAGGGGAAATTGGATGGAGTTTTACCTCCCCCTGAAGTGTCTGATGTGCGGCTGATCTTCCTCCAATGAATCCCTTAAAACATATCACAGTCAAAAGAAATAGAGCAAGTTAGTACCAAATCAAATATTGCAATCTAGAGATCAAATTTTGCGTTGCTTCTCGGCAACGGCGCCAAAATCGGATTTTAAAATCAATGTGAAAAACAAATACAATTTATACTCGAATGAAAGTCCGAGGTTGAACACAAGGAGCAATTGGCAAAAATGATTCTCAATATTACAACACAATATGAGCAGTTTAAAATAGAATTCCATGTTGTAATGATATATAAATGAAAGTGTATGTCAAATAGTGCAAAAAGAATGGGATAAAATGGTGATTTGAATCACCAATTACCCCTCACAATTATATCAAATATCTCAATAGTACTAATCAATCTAAATTCCACGTAGGATGAGTGCACAGTGCACTCCCTTCAGAGATCAACTGATAGAAATCTAAGTGCCAAGAGGGCACTCTTCCTCTTCCTTCCCTTTCTCTTCTCTGGCTACTCTTTTGCCTCTTTAAGCTTCAAAGAAGGCACAACACAGGGCAAGTAAATCCAAAGATGGAAGATCGAGGGATGCAAGTAGGCCTAAGCCTTTCTTTGAAGCTGTGCTTTCGCGGTGCTTCTCAACTACCCCAAAAATCCATGACAAGGTATCCACCTCTTTGGATTTACAAAGCCTTTGATCTCAAGTTCTGAACACTTCATAATCCAACAGTAAGAGGGCTCTTGTCCTAGTCGTTTCAAGACTTAGGAGTGTCTAAATGAGTGCTGTGGTGCAACAGATATAAGTGTGCATTCACCGCAAAAGGATTTTGAATTTTGAATCGCACACCATGTTTTACAATCAAGTCCTTGATTTTTAGATGTCCCTCCTTTAATTAGTCCTTTTTTTCGAATATATGTGACCACTTGTTAGATCGCTTCAAGACAAACTTTGTGGTCTTTGAATTAATTCCAAATGCAATGCGTGATCAAGAATAGGATGCAAAGTAAGAGAATGTGTACCTTGCTTCCAGCAATCAACGATGCAAGAATGCATGTAATGCAGAGAAATAAATCTAGAGGCTGCTTATACTGACCTAAATGGTTCGTCCTAGGGCAGGCAGCTTCTAGCAGGTAGCTCATTTTTTTTTATTTTATTTTTTTAAACTAATGCACAAGCAAATAAAAATAATCAATAAACTAAAAACTTAAATCTAAATAAAAGGAAACAGGCTCCCAAAAATTACCCAACACGGGCCTAAAACAAAATCGGGGAACAAACCTCTCAAAATATACCCCAGAACAAGGGTTTCAAACCAAATGCAATGAAAAATTAAATCTAAAGTCTTAATTCTATTCTAATCAGATTGGCGACTAAATATACAATGATGATCGTCGCATCCTCGTCCTTCTCCTCCTTTCCAAAATAGCTCATCCAATTCTCCTCTGGTGACGTCAAGGTTCGCCTATCACAATGGCTGATTCTTGCACAAATTTTCTCGCACAGAAAAGAAAATAATAAATGGTCAAATCACTGTGCAATTGACAAATAATAAAAATAAAATTAGGTGAAATTATTGCGTTTGTTGCCTTCCCGGCAACGGCACCATTTGACGAGTCGATTGTTTGCTTTAAAGTCGTTTGCAATTTTATGTGGTGGAAAAATCGACTAATCAATATTTAAAAAGAAATAACCACTCGCAGAAGAGAGGGTCGTATCCACAGGGAGGCAATGATGTATTTAAATTTGCACCAGTTAAAAACGTTTGTTCGTAGTTAGTTTGGACAAGAATCAAGCCAAAATTGCCTTCAGATTAAGGTTGAATCAAGAAATCATGCTGAAATGGCAATTCTGAATAACTAGAGGATATTTGTCGCAATGCAGAATCAATAAAATATCATTAAAAATTAACAATGGTAGAAAATGTAATTATTAATAGCCATGTTACTGTAGCAAAACAGGGGATTTTTTTCCCTTGGCCGTGCATGACGAGGAGTGGACGGTCGGACGCGGGAAGCTTGGAGGAAGTTCCTTGGATTGAGGGCTTCGAAGCGGTGGTGTCGGCGTGTCGTGCGGCGGCCGGAGCCGGCCGGACGGAGCTCCGGTGGAGATGGCTGCAAGCGGTGCTGCAGCTGCTGTTGGCGGGCGGTTCGCGCACTGCAGGCAAGTGCGCGCTTGCTGGAGGGCACGGGAGGACAGCTGCACGCTGGCTGGAGGGCTCGGGAGGACTGCTGCAGGCGTGGGTGCACGCTGTGTTGGCGGTGAGAGCGGGTGTTGCAGGCGGAAGGTGAGCAGGCGAGTGTGGTTGTGCGGGTGAGGCAGCAAGCTGTGCATGCCTTGCGTGCGGCTAGAGGGCGTGCGGGCAGACGTGGAGTGAGCAGGCGAGGGTTGCTGTTTAGGTACTGAAAGTGAAGTGGGCGAACGGTGGTTGCTGCTGGAGTGGGGGTGGGCTTCAGACGTCTGGGAAATTTCCTGGACGTCTTAAGTGACTAAGAAGATGATTGCAGCGATGGTGGTTGTTGATGACGACGGCGAGGGTGGTGCACGGCGAGGTGCTCACGGTAATGCGGACGAGCTCCGAATGGCGGTGTGGCCTGTCACACCACACGCCCATGGTGGTGGAGACTCGTCGCCACGGTTGAGGCAGGCGGTGTGGAATGGAAGAGAGAAGATCTCTTTGCATAGTGGTGGGTCTGTGCTGGAGGCCTATCATGCTCGGTAGCCTCTCTTCACTTTTTGTAGCTGACTTCACAAATTTGAAAGGAGAGGCGGGAGCAGATCCACCTTCTCCGCTGATCCATGAATGTGCTTTTAGTGCGGTTGGAGGCATTGCAGCAGCAGCCGAGCCGTTGCTGAGCAGAAGAAGAATAAAGGATATTATTAAAATATTATGGTTATTTATATACAAACCCTCAACTTTTATGCTAACTAAAATAATGTACCTAATTGGTTAACTAATTAGATGAATGCCATTCTAAGCTAATTCTAAATGCACTTAAAATATGAATGCAATGCATGGATTATGTAATTAAATTAAAAATATGAATTAATCTATTTACATCCTAATTTATGTTAAATAAATGTTAGAATTAACCTAATGTCTAGGCACTTAAATACTTAAATAGCCCACAACTATGGGCTAATCACCACGCACCCTCGCTCGAGACCCACGCATGCTGGTCTAGGCATCTCAACCCGTTTACCCGGTTACTGTTCACCCATATACCTATACCTGGGTCTAAAAACGGAAAGAGAGGAGGTTTCTGAGGAGGGTGAGGGTGGTTTTGCATCGTTACTCCTCGAGATTCATGCCTTCGCCTAACACTTAGGCAAATTTCTGAAAGGTGCTGAGGCTTTGAAGTTAAGGCATCTGACCTTGGCCTCCGATGTCTGACATTGGTTGAAGATTATTGTGGGTTTATTGACAATTGGTTTGACTTGGACATTCTTAGTTAGATGGTGGAAGAGTACTGTTGATAAATTGATTGGGATTTGTGCTTAATTCTAGGGCTTAATTGGTGGTTTCAACCATTATTTTTGGCCCTTTATTTTATATTCCTTTTATCCCTAACTGTTGAGGCATATTATTGCTTTTATTGAATATCATTTTAGTTGGTTGATACACTTGCATTATTTATGATTATTGTGATTAGTGATTGATTTCTTACACTTGCTCCCTGCGAACGATCTCGGAACTCACGATTTTTCGAGCATTATAAATTTAAATGTCGCATTGATTTTCGTCGCAATACTATGATGCGATATTTTCCTACATATGATGATTTTCTTCGACCATTTATGATGTACCAAGAATGGTAATACCCATAACTCAATGGATGATCGGATATTATATCAAAATCTTCCACCCACCACGAGTCGTTATTTTCTTTCATTTTAGCAACACGCTGCTTAAACCACTCAGGAAAGAGTAGATCGAGTGCATTTGGATGTAACAATTGTTTAAGTTCATCACAGAAAGGGTCAACTTCAGGAATTTGCTTTAATATATATAGGTGTGCTAATTGCCAATCTACTTCTGGAATCTCAATAAATTCTATGTAGAATCGACCTTCCTAGAATTTCAAAAATAGAAAGACAATCTTCGTCAAGTTCATTGTATCCCTTGTCATAATTACTCTCGAAATGATTGAATTCGTGGTCTATCTCACCCAAATACGTGCTACAGAAGTTCATGGATTCCTCAACTAAATATCCCTCGATAAAGGACCCTTCCAGCTTAGGTTTATTTAACAAGTAATCCTTCTATTTTTTCAAATGCCTCTCTGTAGGTTACATCCATCTGTGTTGAATTGGCTTTACGATCCTTGCTTCATTTGTCAAATGTATTGTTAAATGCACCAATACGTCAAAAAAGCTTGGGGGAAAAATCTGTTCCATTTTACACAATGTGGTGACAACTTGCTTGTCCCAGCAGTGTAGCATTTTAGCATCTAAAGTCTTTTAGCATATAGCTTTGAAATATCGACTCATGTCTGTAAAAGCATCTACAACGGGATCAGGTAAGACTCCACATATGGCCAATGGGAGAAACACTTGCATTAAAACATGTGAGTCATGACTTTTTAACCCACTACTTTTTTTGAGATTCATTAACACAGCACAACAACTGTGATGAGTAGCCTTTCGGCACTCGTATCTCATTAAAAAATGAGAATATTTTCTGAATCTGTTCATAGTTTAAGCTATATATAGCATCTAGGAACTCAATGATTGCACAGCAATGACAGGTCTTAATTGACCTAAATTAGGCTAGAACTTAGCATAAGCTAATGTAATTCATGCAGGCATAAGCATTATTTGCATCCTTACTTCCTTCCTTTAGATATGCATGAAATAATGACATAATGTACTAATTAAGTGTATTATGTAAATTACAGGAAATAAGAAGCTTAGAAGCTGGATCTAAAGCTGGATCTAAAGCTGGACCTGAATCTAGTGCTGCATCAGAGCTGGAGTAGAATATTAGAATAAAATGTAATAGAGAAATAATGTAAAGGGTTGAGGTATGCTATTATTTTGAATAGAAGTAAAGCAGTTAAATTATGAAGAACTTAGGTCCAATCCTAGCTCAAGGATAGCCCTAGAAGCCTTCCCAAGCCTCAACCACCCTTAGATTAGGTCACTATAGCCTAGGAGACTCAAAAGCCTAATTCCAGACCTTATCT
Source organism: Thalassia testudinum (assembly GCA_037157565.1). Classification (NCBI taxonomy): domain Eukaryota; kingdom Viridiplantae; phylum Streptophyta; class Magnoliopsida; order Alismatales; family Hydrocharitaceae; genus Thalassia; species Thalassia testudinum. Next base: position 2,165,194 of record JAZHRO010000070.1, read on the forward strand.
AGACGTCCAGATAAGTTATAGGATGTTCAGAACCCTTAGCCACAACCCGCACACCTCAAACTCACATCTGCAGCATTATTGGACGTCCAGACACTTGGTCAGACATCCAACTTCTGCAGAATACCCAACACACAACCCAGAATCCTCCTGACTCTGATTGGACATCCAAAAAATAAGTCTGGACTTTTGATTTTTCATTATAAAATGTTTGATAACTTTATTAGACATCCAGAACTGTTATCCAGTTCCTGTTTCGGAATTCAAGCCTTGATCTTGAGTTCTTAGGTCCCTAAACCTAATTCTAACCACCTAGGAACCTAAATTAAGGTGCCCTAACCCTAGTACATCTCCTCTAGACCTCCCTAAGAACCAAATTAGGTCCTCACTAAACCTAATTGACTTGGATCATAGTCAATTTCATCAACCTACTCAATTGGACTCAATGAGTCTAATTAAGCCCTAATCTCAACACACACAGCCCAATTGGACTTAGTGAGAGTCCAATTGACCTAAACCAGACTTAATTGAGTTGTTTTACTCTCAATTAGGTTTTCACACACCCAATTAAACACGTATAAAGTTTAATTGCATTTAACCTTAGTGAATTAAGGTTTGCAGCCCTAATTTGAGACCTACATTGACCTAAACACACTAGAACCTAACCTAATCAACCTAGCAACCTAGGTTTTGACCCACACACACCCACACACACCACCTACACGAAATTAGCCTAGCTAGAGTTCTCTAGAACTCTCTACCATGTGTTGTTTCCTTGGTTGCTAAAAATAGCAACCAAGATGCATTTGATTTTTAGATCCACCAAATGTAGATCTAAAAACCATCCATCCACCCTCTCTCTCCCTCTCCCACAAGCTCCCACCATTGACCTCTCTAGAGAATTCCATAATTCTCTAGAAAGCATCCCTTAGGCCTATAAAAAGACCTAAGGGGTGGCCATTTGGTCAATCTTTCTTTGGCTCCATTCCACTCATTCCAGCTACACCTCCACCTCCATCTCCATGAGTTCACCATGGCCATCACCTCCATGCCAAGAGCCTGGATCACCTTCTCCAACCTCTCTCCAAGGGTCAGCCTAAGCACCATTGGCCGCCCCTCTTTCTCCTCTCACCCACTCAAAGGCCATCGGAGCCCACCTCCGAATGCCCTTCTTTCTATTAGCTAGATAAGTAGCATAATTCTTCGTAGATTTATTACTTTATTTCCTACTTAGTAGTGTAGCTATCTCTCCCTCCTGCATGGTGCATGACCAGTCTCTTGCAGATCTGCATGTGCACACATTTTCTCTTAGCTAGATTTAAATTTCCCTGTACAAGCATTCTGTTACCTGTGCTGTAACCACCATCATGCCTCAATAAAAATATTTATATATATATATGTTGAAACTCACCATGTGCTTGATTATCATCTTTTGGTGTGATTAAAGTTGCATGCTTTCAATTTCTGATATTCTGGCAACAACATGTTGTATATCAATACATCTTTAGTATAAATCGACATGCACTTTTGAACGAGTAGAGTGAACGAGATAGATTTGAATTTGCATTTCCAAAATGCCTCGTAGAGATGAACGACCGGGACTTTAAGTCTCGTTATCATAAAAATTATTTTTGACAAGTGGATTTCGCGACTATACTATGACGTTACTTTCCTTAAGCTCGCAATTTCCACGCTATGTCACTCAACACTGCCATCACCCTTCTCTGTCGTATGTAGCTCTGGATGAATGCCTAAAATCCTCATGTCTTTTTTTGTTTTTATTGTGTCTTTTCGGCTATCTGTTAAATTTAAGACATCCAACATATTGTCCATGATATTTTTCTCTTTGTGCATCACATCTAGGTTATGTTGAACTGTTAGATCTTTCCAATATGAGAGTTGCATGAAGAAAATGCTTTTTTTTCTTAAAGCCTAAATGCTTTAATGCAACAAGGTCTTTTTTAAAAAGACATCCCAATCTTATGTTTCCAAGTTCTTGCAATTTCTATATTATCGTTACTCCTGACAACATAACAGAATCTGTGCTTAGCTTATTTTCTTGGATTCCTAGAGGAATATCGACAAGATTTGCCATCAAATCTATATTTGAACTGTGTTGTTCACCATTTGTGTTCAATTGGAAGGAATCTGCGGTCACCTAAGTAACACAACTTGCTACTTTCAGGCAATAGGAGATGATGTGTGTCATCTATACAAATTGGACATGCCAATTTTCCTTTTGTACTCCATCCAAACAGATTTGCATATGCTGGAAAGTCATTGATATTCCACAGCAATGTAGCATGCATCATAAAGAATTCTTTCTTTCCTACATCGTATGTCTGAATGCCGTTATCCCACAATAGTTTCAATTCATCCACCAATGGTTGCAAGTATATATCTATAGCACTTCCTAAATGCTTTGGGCCTAGGATCAATAATGTCAGCATCATAAACGACTAGCGCATACACAACCAAGAAGGTAGGCTGTAAGTTACCATCGCCATTGGCCATATTGAATATGACTGATACATATCCTTAAATGGATTAAATCTGTCAGTTGCAAGACCAAATCTTATGTTACGTGATTCCTACACGAATGATACATGTTTATTATTAAATTTTATCCACTCATTAGAATCTAAGGGGTGACGAATGCAGTGATCTCGTGATTTGTTTTGCTCATGCCATTCCATCAATTTCGAAGTCCTTACTTAATATAAATAGGCATTGAAGCCTAGGAATCAATGGAAAGTATTGTAGGATCTCTACCTATTTCTTGCCATGTTGATTCCCAAATTTTCCAACCTTATATCTTGACGCACCACACTCTGGACAAGTATCAAGACCAGCATATTCACGTCTGAACAATAACAACCATTCAGACAAGCATCAATCTTTTCGCAATTCAATCCCAATACCCTAATTTGTTTCTTCTCATCATACCACAACTACGGGTAACCTTTAGGCTTAGATAGGAGCTCTCCGATAAATTCAAGTACCTCGGACATTAACTTAGATGTGGCTCTATTGATAACCTTCATCCGAAATAATTTCAATGGAAATGTCAACCTTGACATGAGCTCACTCCACGAGTGTTGAACGTGTTTTTTGAATCGCTACACTTACATGTTTGGTTTTGGAAAACCTGTCGTTGTAGTTCGAAAGCAAATAATTCTTGTTCAACAAATAAAAATTTATACCGAAAAGAATTCCGGGTCGAACACAGGGAGGCTACGTTGATCTATTTTCGTAATTATATTTTTTTAGGATTTTCTTTATAAGCAAGGCGATATAATTACAATGGAGCTATCAAACTAAGAGAGAGAGAGAGAGAAAGAACATGCATTCAATATTTCAATAGTTTATAAAAGTTACACTAGAATGAGGAAAATCAATTACACTATAAAGCAGAAAATTCTACACTAGAAAAGCTGTAAATAAGAATGGGAGAGAGAAGTTATCCTCCTCGACGATTGCTTGGAGGACGAGTCGGACGGGACGACGCCTGGACGAAGGAGAACGAAGCAGGACGAAGGAGGACGAAGCAGAAGAACGGGAACGGAGCAGCACGCCATCGTCGTCGCGGGATCCACTTCTGAAGGGGAACGAAAATTGGACTTTATCTCGCAAGAAGCATCCTGGGTGTGGGACAAGCTTCTTTTGAGCTTTGGAGGGGTAGAGAGAAGAAAGAAGGGATGAGAATTTCGAATGGAGGGGGTCTCCTTTTATAGTTGCAAGGAGTGGGGGAAAAATGGACATTATAACTTCAAAATAGTAAATGAGGGGTCTTTAGTGACAGATAAATCCATCACTAAAGCTCCCTTCATGGGCGACGTGGGCGGCTCGTGCACGCCCGCTCGGCTGCTCGCACGTGCAACTCCCACGCACGTCCATTGATTTCCAGCCGTCCGATCGCGAGATCGGACGGCTTAAGATGCGTCCGCGCCCGCGCACTGTGCACGTCTGATTGTGCGTTCAATCGCGCATCCAATTGCGCGTCGACTCTATCGGGCATGCACGGCCGTCCGATGTCCATCCGACGCTCCACCCGCGCCCAATCGCTCGCACCCGCTGCTCCTCGCCACGAATCGAACCCGTGCCCCGCGCTTGCGATAACACGCTCGACCGCTGCGCTATGGGCGCGGATGGTCGAGCGGGCGTTTTTAAATGCGAGCGCCCACAGCCGTTGGATTAAGATCCAACGGCGGAGAGCGATTGGGCGCGGGACTTTCACAAGACGCAAGCGGCCGTTTGGGCAGCTGAGATGGCAACACGTGGAGCTATCTTGGCCGTCCATCTTCTGGAAGTTGTAGATGGTGCCACAGATGTCAGATTGACTCGATTTTTGTGTCGTTGGGTTGCGATCGTCGATCCGAATTCATCCGTGGGTCGGATTTATCATCTGAAGTGCGGATTTACACCATCCTGGCCCTTGATCTTCTAGGGTTCCCAGGTCACTATCTGATGCTACGGATGCCTGATTCGGGCGATCTTGGAGTCGTTGAAGTCCAATCGTCGCCCTGATCACATCCATACGGTTGGATCTTTGATCCGAGGCCCTGATAAAATATTTGCCCTGTCCAAGCACATAAAAGGAGACAATTAACCTCCATTTTATTCAAAGTATTCTAAATGCAAGATGATGCATGTAATGCAATATTTATATCATGAAATGCAATCCTATGCTTAAGAACATGCATAAATAGACATCTTAAGTAGTGTAAATGTGTTTACATCAGACCCCCATGCCTATCTTTTGCTAGTCCCTAGCAAAAACTATATGCTATTTATAAAAGAATTAGGTTATATTATTTGGACTTGAGTTATTTTTCAATCATTAAGAAATTGTCTACTTAGGAACTGAACTTTCAAAGACACAACAGTGCCCGGGTATCAGCCAAAATGCAGATCGCTTCAAGCCCTCGCCTTATTAAAAGGAAAATTTCTTTTTCTCTTTTTCTCTTTTCTAATTTTTTTTTTTTGATTTTCAAATTTTTGGGTTTAAGAGTGGTTTTCTACGGCCATTCAACTCACCCAAAATTTGATGAGAACCCTAAGCTTTAAGCATCTTATTGTGATTGTGATAGACTCGTTGACCGACAATTAGAACGGACTTCGAATTTCTACGCCTCTAGGTGACCTAACCAGAATTCTACCTAAAAGTGTATCTTTACAACTGGTAGCTTTCTCCCTACTTTTTTTTTTTTCTTTTACGGGGTCAACACAAGGGTGAATCCAGTGTATATCTCCTCAGTTTATTCTACTTCTCCGCTTCTTCCTAAGTGTTTTGGGAATTTTTGGTGCATTTCTAGGCTGGCTTCTGGACAACCGGTCGATGAGTTGTTACCACCGACAACTTGCCAGCCATACTCGTGCGGCAAAGTGCGGCTTATTTCCTTTTGTTCTTTTCTCCTTTTTCTTTTTTTTAAGTAGGTGGCTTCCCTAGTCTAAGATTTACCTAAAGGCAGCAAACTAGGAAAGGTCCAGTGACTGAGCTCTGGACAACCTACCTATGGGCTGTTACCCACGATAACTTGCCAGCCATATCACCCTAGAAGGTTCATTAGCTACCCAATTTCCGTTAGAATCGCCGAACAACGAGTCAGTGCAAGGAAAGTGTGTAGATGCTTAAAACTCAAAATTCCCTCAAATTAGAGGGCTGGTTGATAAGTCGTGTACTTATTACCCAAACTTATTTATTCCAATTATAATAAAATTCAAGTTGGCGAGAACTCGAAAACAAATCCACATTTTAGTGGATACACAGGCTGATTAAGTCCAAAGACCTGAGGGGTCTTTGTGTTCAGATCCTAATGTAAAATTTCTTAGGATTGAAAAGTCCTAATGTCCAACTAATCCTTCCTTTTTTTTAAAAAAAATAAGAAGAGAGACAATTTACATGGATTTCACAAGGCTGACCAAATAATGCAAGAATGAATCCACCCCCCATGCCTAGCTGATGCAATGTCCTCATTGAAAAAGAAACATGAAAGAAAGGGTAGAATATGAAAGATGTCACCTGGATATGAAGCTCTTATCAGCCTTGTGTCATATGTACAATTGCTAAGTTTAATGCCGTCAGCTAGGCGAAGTCCAGCCAAAGAAGTCACAGAATGGTTAGAGCAACAGAGTCTGAGACGGATTCTGGAAGATTACAGTCAACAACAGGCTTCAAACGTTGACCGTTGACTTTAAAGGTGTTACTCGTCTTTGGGTCAGAAATCTGAACAGCACCATTAGGAAAAATATGATCAATTATGAATGGGCCATTCCATTTAGATCTAAGTTTACCAGGAAAGAGCTTAAGTTTAGAATCAAATAACCAGACCTTCTGGTTTGGCTCACAGCTCTTGCGGGAAATCAATTGATCATGTAGAGCTTTGGTCCGAGCCTTGTAGATCTTGGCATTCTCATAAGCATCATTTCTAAGCTCCTCCAACTCAGATAGTTGGAGTTTCCTAGTCTTTCCAGCTAGATTCAGATCTAAATTACATTGTTTGATTGCCCAAAATGCCCTGTGTTCAATCTCTACGGGTAGATGGCATGCCTTTCCATACACTAAACGGAATGGAGACATGCCGATGGGCATTTTATACGCCGTACGGTAGGCCCAAAGAGCGTCCTCAAGCTTTTGAGTCCAATCCTTATGATCAGGCCTAACCATTTTCTGCAGAATGTTCTTGATCTCTCAATAGGAGATCTCGGCTTGTCCATTCATTTGGGGATGGTAAGGTGTGGAAATTCAATGATTAACCCCGTATTTGGCCAATAAATTCCGGAATTGGGCATTAGTAAAATGAGTGCCACCATCACTGATGATAGCCCTCAGAATCCCGAACCTACTGAAGATATTTTTCTTGACAAAATTGATGACCACCTTGTGGTCATTGGTTCGGGTGGGAATTGCCTCAATCCATTTGGACACATAATCAACAGCAACAAGAATGTACTAATGTCCAAATGAAGGGATAAAGGGTCCCCTGAAATCGATGCGCCAAACATCAAAAATTTCTACAGGAAGAATAGGGTTTAGGGGCATCATGTCTCTCTTAGTTATGTTCCCGAGTGATTGACATCGAGAACATGACCTTGAGAAGTCCTGGGCATTCTTGAATAAAGATGGCCAATAGAAGCCAGATTGCAAGATTTTTGCAGCCGTCTTTCTTCCGGAGAAATGTCCACCACACCCAGATGCATGGTAGAACTCGAATATACTGTTGAATTCATTCTCCGGTATGCATCGACGAATAATCTGATCAGAGCCGATGCGATACAGTTCAGGGTCCTCCCAAAAGTAGTATTTGGCCTCAGATTTGAGTCTATCCCGTTGTTGCTTGGTCCAATCCTGGAGGATTTGACCAACAGCCAAATAGTTAACAATGTCAGTAAACCATGGGGAGTGGACACCTAAAACTATAAGAATGCTTTCGTCCAGAAAAGTGTCAGCAATCGGAATATCCGAACAAGAAGAATCACCAAGGAGTCTCGACAAATGATCTGCTACCACATTTTGTACCCTGGCTTTATCCTTGATTTCAGGATCAAATTCTTGAAGAAGAAGAATCCAACGAATAAGCTGGGGTTTAGCATCCTTTTTAGCCAAGAGATGTCTCAAGGCCGAGTGGTCGGTATAAACAATAACATGAGACCCCAAGAGATAAGCCTTGAATTTTTCCAAAGCAAATACTACAGCTAGTAATTCCTTTTCAGTAACAGTGTAATTCCTCTGGGCTTCATCCAGAGTTTTACTAGCGTAGTAAATGACAGAGGGCTTTCGATCAATTTTCTGACATAGGACAGCCCCGACCGCGTAATCAGAAGCGTCGGTCATGATCTCAAAAGGGGCTGTCCAAATTGGTGGTTGCAAAATTGGAGCACAGGTGACTGCCATTTTCAGAAAATCAAATGCCTTTCGGCATGATTTGTCAAAAACAAACGGCGTTTCTTTGGCAAGAAGATTGCTCAAAGGACGAGCAACCTTCGAGAAATCCTTGATGAATCTTCGATAAAATCCCACATGGCCAAGAAATGATCTAATTTGTTTAACAGATGTGGGATGAGGAAGTTTAGCGATAGCATCAACCTTAGCTTTGTCCACTTCAATTCCCCGTTCAAAGATTACATGACCCAAAACGATGCCTTCTTGGGTCATGAAATGACTCTTTTCCCAGCTAAGGACCAGTCGTGTCTTGATACATCGCTTAAGAATCATTTCCAAATTAGCCAAACATGAGTCAAACGATTCTCTGAAAACAGAGAAATCATCCATGAAGACTTCCATAAAGTCTCCCACCATGTCGGAAAATATGGCTAGCATACACCTTTGAAAAGTCGCAGGTGCATTACATAACCCAAAAGGCATCCTAAGAAAAGCAAAGGTTCCATAGGGACAGGTGAAAGTAGTTTTTTCCTGATCCTCGGGATGGATAGGAACTTGATTATATCCCGAGTAGCCATCAAGAAAACATAAGTACTTCTGCCCAACTAATTTTTCCAAGATTTGATCATTGAAGGGCAGGGGAAAATGATCCTTTTTAGTGGCTGTGTTCAGCTTCCTGTAATCAATACAAACTCTCCAAGAGGAAGCTGAATGAGTTGTGACAGATTCACCTCTTTCATTGGTCACAACAGTAATCCCGGCTTTCTTTGGAACAATCTGAACGGGACTTACCCAGGGACTGTCAGAGATTGGATAAATAATTCCTGCATCGAGCCACTTGATGATTTCCTTTTTGACCACTTCTCGCATATTTGGATTCAATCTCCTCTGCATCTGGCGAGAAGGGCGGGATCCATCTTCCAAAAATATTCTATGATTACAGTAAGATGGCTCAATCCCCCTAAGGTCATGAATGGTCCAACCAATTGCCTCCTTATGATCCTTTAGGACCTTAATCAATTTAATCTCTTTCTCCTTTGTCAATTTAGCACTAATAATCACAGGGAGCGTATTCTGCGGTCCTAAAAATTGATATTTTAAATTCTTAGGCAATGGTTTCAATTCAAGCTGGGGTGGGGTAATGATTGATGGTAGGGTAGATGCTGAAGATTCAACAAGAGGAAGAGGTTTTGAGTGAACAAAATCAGTAACCTCTTTCGAAGATGTCAGGTCAGAGGGTTGCGGGTCAAATTCATCAACCAAAGTGGAACTTTCAATTGAAGAAACTGTCAAACAAGTTCAATATTAACATTATCCTCATCAAGTTCCTCAATAAATCCACAATCCTCAAATTTGTTTATCACCTTAAAAATATCCAATTTCATTCGTTGGTCCCCAAAGGCGATTTCCATGCTATCGCTTTCACAATTAATGTTGGCCTTTGCGGTAGCCAGGAACGGACACCCCAGAATGATGGGCGTGTTCCTCAGATTTTTTGGTACATCCATGTCAAGGACAAGGAAATCTACAGGAAAATAGAAATCCTTGACCTTAACTATAACATCTTCAATAACGCCTCGCAGGTTTGTGACCGAACGGTCCGCTAACTGTAGCGTTACTGAAGTTGGCCGAAGTTCACCTAACCCAAACTTCTCATAAAGAGAAGTCAGAATTAGGTTGATGGATGCACCGAGATCCAAAAGTGCTCTATCAAATGTGTAATATCCGATAACACAAGAAATCAAAGGAGCACCAGGATTTCTCTTTTTCTGAGGGAGGTAGTGCAGGATAACAGAGCTAGCTTGCTCGGAGAGTACCACCTTCCTCGGAACAGATTCTCTCGACTGACGCTTTTGTGTACATAATTCCTTTAAAAATTTTGCGTAAGCCGGTATGTGCTTGATAGCATCAAGGAGCGGAATATTGATCTCAACATTCTTAAATAAATTCAGAAGCTCCTCATTGCTATCAACAGACTTCTTCTTTGCTTTAGCTAAGGCTTTAGGAAAAGGAACATGAGTCAGATATTTGGAATCAGGTACCTGAGCCTTGATTTCTCCTCTAGAATTCTCCTCTCTCTCCTCAGATTCTTCAGGATTCAAAAGATCAGAATAGTGTGGTTGTGGATCCTGAGTCTTCTTACCACTCCTCAAAGTGACAGAATTTGCAGAAGCGTAAGAATTTGGGTCTTGGGGAAGGTTAGGAAAGATTGGAGGGGCTTGATTGACCATGAATTGTTGATTAGTAGAAGAAGAAGACGAGGAACCTTGCTCAACCACCTGAGCATGTGCGTGCGGGTCCCTCTGATTTCCGCACCCTTGGGCTTGATTGCCCGAATTTATAATGTTTCGCGAGTTGGGTACGGGTTGGGATGGTAGAGATCCGGGTTGACGAGAGTTAGCAATGAGCCCGGATTGCAAGTTGTCCAGCGAGTTTTTCATTTGCTGCATAAGCTGGAGCATAGATCCTTGCATCTCTACCATTTGACGGTTCAAATCAGCCTGCCCTGCGGGTTGACGAGCATTCCAAGTTGGCTGATTGACCTGATTCGGAGGCAACTGAGTATATACTTGACCCTGACCCATTGGACGTTGCGGAGCATAGTTGCTGGGTCGGAATTGGGTCTGTTACCCCGGATTTTTCCAAGAGAAGTTAGGGTGGTTTCTCCAACCTGGATTATAGGCATTCGAGTAGGGGTTGGATCTAACATTCTCTTGTACAGCATAGACATCCTCAAAGGGTGAGGATGGAGAGAAAGAAAGGGAAGGATCAGAAAAACTGGGATCAAAGGTCCCAGTTCGGAACCCATGGGGTTCCGAGAACTGCTGACTCATAGATTGAGTCGCATCGAGTTGATTCACGAACTCCCATCCAGAAGGAGCTCGTGAGGAATGGAATCCCGAATTTTGGGATTGAGTGGATTGAGAGTTGTTCATAGAATTGCCAGCCATCCACTCTTCCATTCTTTTAGCAACCAAGTCCACCTTATCAAGTTTATTACAAATCAACTCCATATCAAATGAATGAGAGTCATGGACTTCATTGACATTTGATCTGGGTTGCTGGGACCGGTTAAAAGTATCCATGGAGGCATGATTAATTGAATTCTCACTCATTTCCTCAAATAAATCATGTGCACTATCTGCATCTTTATTGAGGAAATTGCCTCCGCAAGAAGCATCCACATGGTTTCTGAGTTGCTCATTCAACCCATGATAGAAGATCTGCACGAGTTGCCATTTCGGCACCTCGTGGTGTGGACACCTCCACAATAAGTCCTGGAATCGCTCCCAGGCCACATGAAACTGCTCCCCCGGCCGCTAGGTAAAGGTAGTGATTGCCCGTCTCAAAGCATTGGTATGACCGACTGGGAAGAATTTCTTCAGAAAGGCCGATTTCAACTCATTCCAAGTTGTAATTGGTCTTCCTATTGTCCTATATCAATGCGCGGCTTTATCCCTAAGAAAGTGGGGGAAGAGCCTCATGATCATTTGCTCCTCGTTAACGTTTCGAGCCTTGGTGGTCTGGACCAAAGTGGTCAAATCTTCCAAGTGCTGAAACGGATCTTCGGAGCCAATCCCATGATAATGTTTAATCAGGCTTAACACCTGGGGCTTGATTTCTACGTCACCGGCTGGAATCTAGACGCTGGGACATTCCCCGTAATTCGAAGGATCATAAAAATCCTTTAAGGGCTGAGCGCCCTGCATTCTCTGGAATCATTCTTGCATTCTCTACATTTGTTCAGCTGCCTTCTAAATTCTTCCTGTGGATTTTCAAGCAGAGGAGGCTGTTGTTCGGCCATGGGATCAAATTGACCAAAATCTAACTTGCACCTCCTAGAATGTTCTAACGGTCCTTCCAATCGGGGATTCAATGACCGTCTTCCCAGCATAAACTAGGAGAAGGTCGGAAGGACTAGGGATATGGACCCTGCAGCACAACAAAACAAGGCTGTCCTTAAGTTGGGTAGCCTAAGGATCTACTGACTCCTAAAACCAGCCTTAAGATTGTAAGTGATTTACTCTACTTGCGTTTGTTTAATCCAACAAGTTAGAAGGAGGGACTGGGGAGAAGGTTCTTCCTTTGGCTTTCGCCTCCGATTCCTAGTGTACCCCCCAGCCGCGATCGTTTGACTCTGCTCCCCTAGGTAGACATCAGATTAATCAGTACAAGTAGGTTAATCAAAAATAATCTCAGACTAGGCCCTGAAGAGCGAATCAAACCTTAAGGCCAACGTCTACTCAATTTTATTAAGGCCTGAGATTGTGGTGCTTATGGAATGTGATGGGCCCTTACAATGGGTTGTGCCCTTAATGATTGATTGAGATTTGTGTAAGTGCGTGCACAACCAGGGTTTTCAAGCAAGATTATTGATAATGTGTGAATTTTAATGTTCAAATCTTGCTTAAGTAGCTTTTAGGGTTTTAAATTAGGTGAACTGCAATCAAGTTTCTAGGCAAACCAAGTTGTAAAACACAGGTGAAGATTGTTTTCCTTTAAAATAAAAAATAAAGTGGAGTGCCTGGAATATACCTAGATTGAAAACCCGAAGGAGGAGCTACTTGATGAGTTGGTTTTAAAATAAAGTGGTGCGGCCCAAACAACTCAAACAACTGGCCACAAATGCACCACTAAGTTAGGCACTCAAAAATGATTAACCTAGAATGATTTCTACTCTATTATGTGTTGCTTTGTGTGTACCGGTTCCACAGATCAGAAATCGGTTGAGTAGAAAACAAATCAAGTTGATCAAGTGCCTTGAATGTGGGTGTGTGTTGTGTGTTTGTTGAAAATTACCCCACAAGATTATCTTTTTGTTATTTTTTTTTAAATGAGGGTGGAATGAATGTGAGTGAAAATCCAAACAACCAAACTATTCCTAGGATTTATACAAACACCTAGGTTAATTGGGATTTGGATTTAATGTGGCGAATGAAATCTATGGAGGGGGAAAGAATGGAGGAGCACTTACAGTTGTCTTAAACTGCACTTTACACCAGTCTACCGCTTGTTGATTCCTTGATGGCGTTCTCTGCAAAACAAAAGACACAAGAGAAAGCTAGTTAGAAAACAAATAAAGTGCAAGAAATGCGAAGAAAAGATCGGAAATCGTTGCCTCCCCGGCAACGGCGCCAAAATGTTGAACATGTTTTTCGAATCACTACGCTTACGTGTTTGGTTTTGGAAAACCTGTCATTGTATTTCGAAAGTGAAGAATTCGTGTTCAACAAATAAAAATTTATACCGAAAAGAATTCCGGGTCGAACACAAGGAGGCTACGTTGATCTATTTTCGCAATTATATTTTTTTAGGATTTTCTTTATAAGCAAGGCGATATAATTACAATGGAGCTATCAAACTAAGAGAGAGAGAGAGAGAGAAAGAACATGCATTCAATATTTCAATAGTTTATAAAAGTTACACTAGAATGCGGAAAATCAATTACACTATAAAGCAGAAAATTCTACACTAGAAAAGCTGTAAATAAGAATGGGAGAGAGAAGTTATCCTCCTCGACGATTGCTTGGAGGACGAGCCGGATGGGACGACGCCTGGACGAAGGAGACCGAAGCAAGACGAAGGAGGACGAAGTAGAAGAACAGGAACGGAGCAGCACGTCGTCGTCGTCGCGGGATCCACTTCCGAAGGGGAACGAAAATTGGACTTTATCTCGCAAGAAGCATCCTGGGTGTGGGAAAAGCTTCTTTTGAGCTTTGGAGGGGTAGAGAGGAGAAAGAAGGGATGAGAATTTCGTATAGAGGGGGTCTCCTTTTATAGTTGCAAGGAGTGGGGGCAAAATGGACATTATAACTTCAAAATAGTAAATGAGGGTCTTTAGTGACGGATAAATCCGTCACTAAAGCTCCCTTCTTGGGCGACGTGGGTGGCTCGTGCGCTCCCGCTCGGCTGCTCGCGCGCGCAATGCATGCACACGTCCATTGATTTCCAGTCGTCCGATCGCGAGATCGGACGACTTAAGATGCGTCCGCGCCCGCGCGTTGCGCACGTCTGATTGTGCGTTCAATCGCGCGTCCAATTGCGCGTCGACTCTATCGGGCGCGCGCGGCCGTACGATGTCCATCCGACGCTCCACCCGCGCCCAATCTATCGCGCCTGCTAATCCTCGCCGCGGATGAAACCCACGCCCCGCGCTCGCGATAGCGCGCTCGACCGCAGCGTTATGGGCACGGATGGTCGAGCGGGCATTTTTAAATGCGAGCGCCCACAGCCGTTGGATTAAGATCCAACGGGAGAGAGCGATTGGGCATGGGGCTTTCACAAGACGCAAGCTACCATTTGGGCGGCTGAGATGGCGCCACGTGGTGCTATCTTGGCCGTCCATCTTCTGGAAGTTGTAGATGGTGCCACGAATGTCGGATTGACTCGATTTTTGTGTCGTTGGGCTGCGATCGTCGATCCGAATTCATCCGTGCGGTCGGATTTATCATCTGAAGTGCAGATTTACACCATCATGTCCCTTGATCTTCTAGGGTTCTCGGGTCACTATCTGATGCTACGGATACCTGATTAGGGCGATCTTGGAGTCGTTGAACTCCAATCGTCGCCCTGATCACATCCATACGGTTGGATCTTTGATCCGAGGCCCTAATAAAATATTTGCCCTGTCCAAGCACATAAAAGGAGACAATTAACTTCCATTTTATTCAAGGTATTCTAAATGCAAGATGATGCATGTAATGCAATATTTATATCATGAAATGCAATCCTATGCTTAAGAACATGCATAAATAGACATCTTAAGTCGTGTAAATGTGTTTACATCAATGAGCAATCTGTTCATCTGCTGCCTTAATAGCATCATAAAAGTTGTTACAACTTCGTAATGTGTCACTATCATCTACAATGTTATCTGCTACTCTAAGTTCATCCAACATCTCCTCTATCTTGTCACCATCAATAATACTAGTAGGCTCATCATCAACATTCATTGAATTAGTTTCATAAGTTTCTATGACGAATTCTCCATGAGCAATCCACTTGGTGTAATGTTGCCACCAACCATTACAGATTACATGCTCTAATATAGTGTTATGATCATGTACTCCATTTAAGCACCTTCGACAAGGGCAAAAAATCAACTATAGAAGTTCCCCTCATATGAATGATTTCCTATCATCATGAAAAGCCCAATCCAAGAACTCACTCACTCCATTCTTATATTGAATGTAATTTGAATTTCTCAGACTAATCCAAGACTTGCCCGTAATAACCTAAATAATTATTAACAGATATGAAGGTCTCAAGTTAATGTCATATTATATCTATAAACATTTAGGAGAGAAAAAGCTACTCTTACATGTACCTAATTCACCCACTAAATATGAGTAAACATTGACATGTTATATATATGTTTGTATTTTAATAATGATGTTCACTTTAATAGTCCATCATTGAAGATTTGATCATAACGTTACTTGTAACATGTAACTATGTCTGGAGAAATTTTGACAGCATCTCCTCGCACTTTTTCAGTATACCCCTCAAGACTAACCTTAACTACATTCCCAATAAAACCCATTTAAGGGTGCTTTAGGAACATAGATAGGATTAGTTGGTATACCGGAGAAGAGCGAAAAGAAACTACTGAAATTCCTTCAGACATCGGTTCCATGTAACAAGTAACCCTAAGTTGTGATCAAATCTTCAAGGTCCCCCCCTTGTTCAGAATTTCTCTAAACAAAGGATGACGACTCTTATGGCATGCTATAAAGACAAAAATTCGTGCATGTAAGTGAGGTATAGACACACTCTACATTATCTATATAACATGATCATAAGTGTCAATGGGAAAATATTTTGACATGATTATACCCTCCCAAAACCTGTAACCTCGGGCTTAGAATGCCTATTGTTTGGACTCAAGTGCATTTAGATTTGTGCAAGTGTGTATAGTACCAAGTGTTGATAATCAAATATTTAACATAAGAAATAAATGTGGACACAGGTAATTAATAACAAGCAACATACAATTGATAAAATTAAACAAAATTTACATTTCTAACTTTTATATAGTAAACTGAGAGCCACAAATACACAAGTAGTACACCCTGAACTTAACCTAAACAACAAATAAAAAATGTAACCTTAAAACATTAGAAACCTAAAACAAAAATAGAAAATGCAAAATAAAAAACCCTAAGCTAAAAACCCACAATTCATAACCAACAACCTTGAACTCCTAAAACCTGACTTCCTAAACTTTAAACTCAAAACACTCGACCTAATTCCTATACCTATAAACTATAAACCTAAATCTTTAAACTCATTACTCTAAATTTAAAAATTTCTGAGCCAATTTCCTAAACTCTAAAGTCAAAACATTAAACACAATATCCTAAAGTCTAAATCCAATAAATACCATATAAGTTAAGACTCTAATCTCAAAACCCTAAAATCAAATATCTTAACTCTAAACCCAAAAATCATAAATAAATTTCCTAACCTAAATACATAAGGGACACTTCACATTTAAATTAAACAACAAAAATAATGTAAATATGGTGCACACCCCATAGTTCATATATGACAAGTATACATGCAATTTACTTAATATCGATTTTAAATTTCTTCTAACTTAACTAGAAGAAAATTATTTTGACATGCAATTTACTTCTAACTTAATTACACGCAAATCTTACAAAAATATAAATATAGGCATTAACTCTTATTCAAAAAATTGAAAATAACATAAATTTAAAAGTAAATAATTTCAAAGAACTAAATGAAAAAACTAAAGGGGAGAATATTGGGTTAACGAGGAGGGCTGTAGATGGTAGGTTTGCTTAGGGCGGGGGATGCATGATGCATGTGTTTCACTCAACTCAGTAATTAAGTTAATTTCACTTAATTAAGAGTAGAAGAAATCACTTAGGTTAACTCGAAGTTGTGTCGATTTTGTAGTATAGGGTCAAATTAACCTAACATTTTAGAAATTTTTACTGGTTGAGTCCAGGTCGTTCACTGGGAGGCATAATAATTTTCTCCAAATTCACCAATTTTCTTTCATTTCTCTTTAAGTTTAGGAGGTATAACTAAGTTGATTTTTAAAACATGAATTTTGTCAAAATATTTAAACTATAAAGAATATACAAAATTCCATATGCAAAACATATTTACTCAAAATGTTGTACTTTATTAACAAGTAAACATGCTAGTTTTTCAATTTTATTTCCTTCTAAGAAATTAAGGCAATTAAAAAGTTAGGGTCTGGTCTCACCCTTTTACAATTAAGAACAAAAAGATAATTATGAAAGAAAAATTTATTTATTTCTTCAACAAAGTATTGATGCCTTTTTATTTTCTTCAGCCTCTCATTCTTTCTTTCTTTTCTTCTTTCTCTCTTTTATTTTCTTCTCTCGAGCTCTCTTTCTTCTTACCTTTCTTGTGTTGTTCCTGCCTTCTTTTCTTCTTATTCTTTTCCCTTAGTCTCCTGCCTTCTCTTCTTCCCTTAGTTTTCTCCTTAACACTCCTTAGTCTTTTTCCTTAACACTCCTTAGCGCCTGTGCCTTCTTCTTTAGCACTTACCATCCTTCAGCAGCTTCTCTTTTCCTTAAGCTTTCAGCTGAACCGGGTTTTCTTACTTTTTTAACCAAAAGTTATTTTATTTGCAGCGAGGTCCTTTCGAGGATGCATAACACCCTAACACCAAGGTGAGACCAGACCCTACTCGGTCCTCTCCTAATCTTAGTTAGGTTCGTTTCAGTTCATTTGTTAATCAGTTCACAATCTCGAGCCATTTCGGCTCAACCTGGCCTCCCAGGCCACACTCGCCCTCCCAGGGCACAACCTCATTCACATGCCCCCAAGGGCACACACCCGTAGGCATAAGCTTGCACACTCAGACATGTAATGCTCAGATCAGATCAGATGGATTCAGAACCAATGCGCCGAGGGCTGACGACTACATAGCCAAGGAAACAAATTATTTTTATCCCGAGGCACGTGCTCGTGCATAACCGAGGTAGGACTATCCTACCCCTTCCAGACCTGATTTCAAATGTTCATAACTTTCTACGCAGAGCTCCAAATTGAATGATTTCAAGTTTGCTGGAAAGCTCTAAAGATAATCTACACAATTTCAGGGTCAATTTAATGTTTTAATGATGTTTTGCTCTTCAATTTAAAAGATGAAATCAGGGGTTCCTATGAGGTTTTTAAGCCTGGAAAGTGGAATTAAATCAGGAGAGTCTTCAAATGGACTTCTCTCTTCTATTTAAAGGTCTATACATGTGATATGAATAATTTCGCTTCTGTTAGAGTAGGTTTTAAACTCTCAAGACCTTCAGAACATGCAGAAAAGCTTTTCTCTTCTCTGAAAGCTTCAGAGATTGATTTTTCATATTTAAATAAGTGCAACAGACACTTAAAAGTGTTTCTAATCTATTTAGATTAATTCTAAGGGTTATAACAAATCAATCTGGATAGGTTTTAAGTTTAAATTTCATCAGAACAGTACTCCTGTTGATTTAGGTTCGAAAGTAACCCAAATTGGCTGAAACTAAATTCTCAAAAAAAACTCAACTGAGCTCACTTAAATCAATCTCAGATCATCAAATAAGTTCCCAGAAATAATTTTCACTTCTCAAAACCTCAATTCGAGCTCAGATCTCCATTATCAGACTCATGTTTGACTATGGAAGCTCAAAAATTGACTTTCTATTCTAAGCTTCCTCCTAAGAAATTAATGCCTCAATTAGAGTCTTCTCATCATCTAGAGTTTATTCAGATCTTCAGAAAGTTGTTTCAACCTTAATTCCTAGGGTTTCAGGCTCGCCGCCTGAATTGAAATAGGTGTTTGTTTGATAGAGTCATGGAAAGATTACTACAGTGTTTTAAAGACTTAAATAGCTTCAATGCATCGCACTGAAGCTTCTAAGCTCATTAAATGTTTTTCAGATCCTTCCTAACAGACTTCTCCAACTCTCCGGAGTTGGGGAAGATGAAGTTCAAATCCATAGCTCCAATGGTTAAACCTCAAACAAATTTCTTTAAAACAATCAGTAATCCTTATTAAACAATTATGGAGCTACTTAGCAAGTTCTAGAGGCTGTAATGCAATAATGGCTCGCCGAAGCTCGTCGGAGCTCCGGTGAGACCAGAAAATATAAAATTGTATGCACAGATTAATAAAACTAACCATTTTTTATGCAAAAAGGATCCTGAGGTTACAAGGAACCTCAGTATCACATTTAATCCTCATTTGTTCATTAAAATTTAAGATTTGACAGTAAGTTTGTTTTCTTAAAAGATTTGAGTGGTTAAAGCTCAGGACTTGATTTAACTACTCGATTGAGAGGTTAAATCAACTCAACAGATGTTATTATTCATAAATATATATTTAATTTATAGTTTGAACTGTTCTTGAGCCGCCATGGACAACAAGCTCAGGAACTTAATTAAGATTTAGGCATTTAATTATAGATGATAATAATAGGTATTATAATGTCGATTAGGGTTCATTAGTGGTGATAGGTGATGAAAGAACCCAGTAAAGGTGGAATTAGATCGACTACTGTCACCATGGACAACGATAATAGTCGGTGAAGGTGAGATTTGAATTAGGCGTTTAGGTGATTTAATTAATGATTAAATGATTTATAAATGGTCATGGAAGATACAAGAAGGTGTACAGTGAGTAAAAAGACAAGATTGAATCTCTGGCGAGCTCAAGGAACTCGCCGGAGTCGAAGGAGATGAAATTAAATTCTGACATTACTCTAATCTAACTAATTAAACTAACTAACTAAGCTAGCCTACTCCTACTCCAACTCCTAATCTACTGTTACCTGGACGAAGGGGTCAATAGGGTTCTGCCGAAGGTTCATAGCGGACGACAAAATAAGAGGGTGGAAGAAAGATCTCCGACGGGCGGATTTGAGGTGGAGCGGAGGAATCCTAGCATCGGTGCCTTTGTCAGAGGTGCGGAAGACCACGGCGGATCTCCTCGGCTGCTTAAGATGGACGGAGGAAGTCAGAAGATGGAATGGGAAGTCACCGGAGGTTTGAACGAATAGCCTATTGGGTTGGCTACAGTGTTAGAAGAGGGAAGGGAGCCAACTTGAATAAAATCAGAGGTATGCAGGGGTATTTATAGCAGTTTGTGGCGAAGAGAGTGGTGGGGTCTGGCCAAAGGAGCTCGAGGAGCTTAACCTCCGTCATCGTCTCCGACGACGGTGAGGTTATCTCCCACTGAAAGATAGGATTCTCGGTTAATCCAGACGATGGATGAAGTGGAGTGGTGAGCGCAAGCTGCAAGAGATTGGACAAGGAGGAATGACGTCGGTAGGGCGGTGATCGCGCGGTGGGGTGACTCTTTGCTGCCAGCCGTTTGTTCGGCTGAAGAAGATGAAGAGGGACTTAGAAGTAATAAAACTTAAGGACCTGACTGTAATGAAAAGTAAGGACTAAAATGTAAACCTAGGTTTTGAAGGCTTATTTTAATTTAAATCTTTTTCAACTTTTTATATATGTTATTAAATAAGGTAAATATTATGTTTACACCTTGAATTTACATTTTTTACCTTTTTAGGTTAATTTATTAGATTAAGTAAAATCACTTAAGTATTACATACTTAGGTATACATTATACTTAAGTTACTTATCTTATTAATTAAGAAATGATTAATAGGATTTCAGGTCCAATTATTATCTAAATTATTAATAATGTTAATTGAATGATAAAATTCCATTTTAAACTTATTTTAAGGTCCTTAACTAAATACCCCTTATTCTATAATTAACCCTTATATATTCATAACCTTAGCTAATTAACTAGGATAGCTAATTAACTAGGAAGACTAGTTAATTAGGGGTAATTAGAGATCATGATGAGTGTCTCATCAATGCATAGGATGGGGCGGGGGTGCCGGGGGTCTGGGGGGAGCAGGGGCATCGGGAGCGAGCAATGCTGGGTGCCAAGTGTGGCCAGGAGCAGGCTGAGGGCAGGTAGTAGGTACCACGGGGCCGAATGGCCACTGGGGTGGGGCCGCGGGGCGGCGGAGGTGGGCAGGATGGGGCGAAGGGGGTGGATGGTGCAGGGGTTCGAGGGGGACGAGAGTAGGCTAGGGGTAGGTGGCGCAAGAGATCTCGCATGGCCAGAGGGGAGCCGGAGGGCCGTGGGGGTAGACGGGAGTGGGTGCGAAGGGGGCGGGCCGCACGGGGGGCTGAGGGGGGCAAGAGCGGGCCGAGGGAAGGCGGTGCGGGGGATCTTGCGTGTGTGGAGGGGAACTAGCAGGCCATGGGGGCGGGGTCGTAGTGTAGCGGGAGAAGGGGAGTTCGGGCTTCGGGGTGATCATGGATGGAGAAGACGACTAGAATGCTCACTAGAGGGAAAGAGAGCCGACAACATAGGAGGGAGCTTGGGTCGTGGGAGAGGACAGTGGGGATCGCAGAGGGCTCGTTGAGAGGAGAGTAGAAGAGATGATTTCGGGGGAGGGGGAGTGGGTGTGGTACGTAAGCAGCTATAGTAAAAATCAGCGATGGTTGATTAGATCAATTGTCGCCAACTAGAGATAGTTGATTGAATCAACCATCGCAAATGGCTACTTTATCATGACCTTACGTGAGAAGGCAATATGGCTTTGCTACAGTTAATCAATTAACCATCACAAATCCATTGTAGTCTGCACGCGTGTGTGAAAAAAAATTTTCACTTTCTTTCAAGAGGATAACTCAAGTCGCGACGATTTATATAAACCTGTCACCAATTGAGATGGTTGAAAACTAACCATCGC
This sequence comes from Thalassia testudinum, assembly GCA_037157565.1. Lineage (NCBI taxonomy): Eukaryota > Viridiplantae > Streptophyta > Magnoliopsida > Alismatales > Hydrocharitaceae > Thalassia > Thalassia testudinum. The sequence continues at coordinate 2,186,830 of JAZHRO010000070.1, forward strand.
AAATTAAACGTTGCCAATAATGGTTTCTTTGTAGTGGCGCATTAGCGATGGTTATAATAATAATCATTGGTAAATGTCCTAAACCCCCCAAACTAGCTGGGGGTGGGCGGTAGTGCAAATGGGCAACGGTTAGCCCTTAACCATTGCAAAAGGTTTTCAATTAGCAACGGTTTGCTCTTAACCGTCACCAAAGTTCTAACAAAATCATGCTACACCCTCCCAACTCTAACTAGCGACATTGGAGTACATAATCGTTACTATACTTATAGTTGATGTTTTAATAAATTAATGCCTGATTTGCTATCGATTTCGATAGCATTCCTTTCTTTCTCAAAAAAATACATAACCGTCACTAATTATCCATTATTAACGACGATGTCTCGACCGTCGCAAAATAATCGTCGCCTATAGTGCTTTTTCTTGCAGTGTAGGCTAGGGTTTTAGGAAGTGGCTCAACCACTTTTGCATAAATGAGATCAACTTAGTTTCTCCTCTCTACACTGGTCCAATTAGCTTCATACTTGGCACCTACATATATACAAATAAGAAATTAAGGTGCCAAATATAGAGAAGTAAAATATTGTTGGAAAACCCATAAGAATGCATTATTTGCAAAATGATGCTAATTCATTATTCTAACCTAATCTAATTCAATGTGACCTAATTTACCCTTAACCTAATAATAGCTAGGCAAATTATGTCAATAAATATGGGGATATCACACCCCCATGCCTATCTTTTCCTAGTCCTCGAGCAAAACATTACGCGAAAAACTATGCGGGAAAATAGAAAGGTGGGTTTTAAGTGAAAACATATTAGAAATCCTGAAACTAACTTTTCACCAAATCGAAACAAATTGTATCTTGAAATCTTATCTACAAAGACTCAATAGTTTTCAAGTATCAACCCAAATAAAGACCACTTAAACTCAATCAGAGATTTTATTAGCTTTGGCTTTGGGTCTCAAGAATAACTTTTCATGGCTCTGTCAACCCACCCAAAGTTTGATTTGAACTCGAATTTTAAGCTTTCTGGGTCTGAAGAAGAATTTGACTCATCAATTAGGCAACCTTATTGAATTATAAGTTTTCAACAAGACCAAGACCATCTCTTCATTCTATTGATCTTTGTCTTTGGATTTGCCTTACTAAGGACTGGTAGCTTTCTCCCTAGCCTTTTTTATCCCAAGGTCAACCTCGAAAGTATATCCCCCAACTGAACTGTTTAGTTTCTTATTTTAGTAACTCACTCTTTTTGGGTTTATGAGATATTTGGACACACACTGTTTATTTTGTTTTTGGGATTTTTATTCTTTTTCTTCCTTCAACTACTTATTTTCTCTTTTTCTCCATTTTTCACTCATTTTTCTAGGTAGGTAGCTTCATCATAATCCCAGTCAAGAACATTTCCTAAACAAAGGAACTAAAAGCCAAAGGCGTAATGTTGGGATTTGGATATCCTACATTTGGGGAGCATACCTAGTACAACATGCTAGTCATACCTCAATTTAAGTCCTATTGACTACTTAGATTTCAATGGTAAGTCACCTAAAAGATGAGTCAGTGATATGTACAAGTGCAGATTGCTTAAGTTTCTTAATATTTTGAAACCAGAGGATGGGAAGATAAGTCATATACTTATCACCCCTTTAACTTATTACTTCAACTTTTAAAACCCCATTCAAGGATTGTAAGAAACAAACCCTTATTTACGAAAATACTTGAAATAATAAAGTTGAATATGCCCTAAGGAGTTTAAACAAAAAGATTTTGAAAAAGCTTTTCTTAAGATCGGTAAATTGTCAATATCAAAAACTTCCATTCTTTCTTAGCTGAAAACACCAATTTTTAGTTTCTTTTTGTAATTTTTTTTTCGATACAAAAATAATGCAATTCAGGAAACTTAATAATTTGGAAAACTAAATAAAATGACCCAATACAAAAGTATCTACCCTTCATGTCTATTTCATGCATAGTTCTTGATGCATGCAACAATCATAAGAAAGGGGTAGAATATACCTACAAACCATGAGTCAACTCAAGGTGGCTCAAAAAGTTCCCAACCTAAATTATATATAAATGATGAAAAATAATTAGAAACATTGGATTGCCTCCCAACAAGTACTAAGTTTAACACCTTCAGTTGAGACAAACAAGCTCAATAAGGATTCAGAAATTCAACTAGGTCAGCCATAGATCTTGGTGAACAGTGATCAACAGCTAGATGTTTCTTTACTATATCATTGGCCCTGGATTCCTTAATTTTTACTAATTCTTCAATTAACGGCAACTCAATTTGCTCCTCTGAGAAGCCTTGAAAATATTAAATTTGATTCTTTGTTCTCTTTAGGCAACCTCTAATTTCCCTGAGTCACAATTAATTCGAGCCTTAGCAATGGCCAGGAAAGGTCGATCTAAGATGATCAAGGTATGGTTAAGGTTTCCTAGTGCTTCAATGTTAAAGACCATAAAATCTACAAGGTAATGAAAGTCTTTAATAGTGACAATCACATTTTCTCATCAAGCGTAGTAGGGATCACATTGATGGAAGCACCTAGGTTGAGGGGGCTTGATCAGAAGTAATGCCACCAATAGTGCAAGTGATCAGTGAGGCTCCAAGGTCTTGTTTCTTAGGAGGTAGTTTGCTTAGAATCATAAAACTAATGTGGTCAAACAATACTACCTTCCTAACATAATCAGATCCCGCCTTATGCTTTGTCATACATGAATTCATCAAAGATCTTACATAGATGAGAATAGATTCGATAGCTATGAGGATTTGAGTTATCATCAATTTTAACTTTTCTAATCTGGATATCTTTTCCTTATATTTCTCCTCTTACTATTTGTAGTACTGACTCATATATTCACATCTTAATCCTGAATTAGATTTCATTTTGGTAGTATAGGTTTGTCTCACAACATTGCTATTCATGATTTGTAATCTCTACAAACAGGCATTGGGTTGAGCGATTTTGGGTTGGATGGGACCCATGTATCTAATGCTACTCCCCATGGTAATAGCATTGGCAGTGATCGGATACTAGTGAGGGTTGAGAAAAATAGGTGCCCCCTGGTTGGTCATATTAGGAACTAGATTAAATCCAGGAGGAATAAAGGGAGTACTGTTGATCACTTATGCATGAGCTTGTGGCTTCCTTGTTTGATTCAGATACATAGTAAGATTCCTAGGGTTAGGGATGAGTTGGGAGGGCAACATCCCATGTTGTTTAAAATTAGCAATTTGGCCTATTCCTCCCATCAAGTACGATCACAATTGATCCATCTCCTCCTTATGTCTATGCTTCATATCTCTAAGTTCCTTAATGACCATAGATAAATCAGCCTGCTATGTAGGTGCTTGATAGGTTGGATTTGGATTTTCCCTACTAGTCCAAGTCTATCCAAAGGAGGGTCGAATAAGCTTGTTTGGTTGAATCAAGAATCTATGTTGGTTTCTAGCTTGACCAGGCAAAGTTTGGGTGATTTCGCCATCCATTGTTGTATGTGTTAGAATGTAGGTTGTTCCTATCATAACCTTGCATGGCATTGACATCCTCATAGGTTGAGAATGCAAGTGATAGATCACCAAAATCATAATTTGAGGGAGTCAAGGTCCCTCCTTGGATTTTAGATTAGGTTTGGTCTAAGTACACAGGGTTCATGGGCTGAGGTAGAGTCAGAGTGTGCACCTGATTCACCACTTCTCTACCTGGTGTAGATGAGTGTGAGTAAAAAGTGTAGAGGTCCCCTGCTTCATTGGATTAGTATATTATATAGATCATTAGGGGTTTCCTCCTTGGATATTACTGTCCAAATTCTCCACATTTTTCCAACAAGTTCCACCTTATCCAGTCTCTTAGCTATAATCTCCCAATCAACTTCCCTAGAATTGGGCTAAACCTCATAAACTCTACTCTTGGGTTGATTTGATCTATTGAAGGTAGCCATGGAGGCATTGTTTAGGGAGTTCTCACTCATATTATTAAATAATTCAAATGCCCCATCCTCATTTTTACTTAGGAAATTTCCTCCACATGTAGCATCAATAAAATTCCTAAGATTATCATTCAATACATGATAAAAGGTCTGAGCTAAGTGCCACTTTGGTACCTCATGATGGGGGACACTTCCTTGTAAGATCAATAAATCTCTCCCATGCCTCATGGAGTTGCTCACCCGATTTTTGGGTAAAGATGGTGATGGCTCATCTTAGGGTATTGGTCATACATATGGTAAAGAATTTCTTCAGGAAAGTACTTCTAAGTTCCTCCCAAGTGAAGATAGGTTTTCCTATAGTCCTAAGCTATTGTGCTAATGGGAACACCATCGTAAGCCCTAACTAGCCATTTTTTATCTTAAAAAGGTTAATAAAAGCTCCTACTTATCTATCAAAAGGTTCTAAGGGCACAATATCCTATTTTGAAAAGAAGAGAAGATTACAAGGTTATTTATGCAAAATTAATAGTACTTCATAAATACAGAATAACCACGGGATATTTCAGGGGTTTATTAAAGGTTATATGGTTATTATTGTCTAATAAGTGGGTCCATGCAAAACAAAATAGGCTTTCATGCATGTCAAGAATTAATGGACATCTAAAACCTTAAAAATAAACCTGCTTAAATAACTGAGGTTAAAGTCAAGATAAAATTCACCTAAACCTTCTAAAAATCATATAAAAATATTCTCTAAGGTTTGGTATGTTTGATTTGACCATTGGAGACTAATCTGACCAAAAATAGTCTCAGACAGGCAGTTGCCCTAATTTGGGTTTCTACACAATTTACCCAATCAAACCTAGTCAAAACCTAAATCCAACTTCACCATCAGATTTCTTGGGTCCAAATTAGGTTTGTACCAAAATTTGGGCCCAATCAGAGATCATCTTGACCTAGTTTGCATTTCAGTCTAAGTCTAACTCTTTTTTTCACATGTGCATCCCTAACTTTTGAAATCTATTACAAAAGCCCCCCTACTTTTGTCATCTCCTTCACCGATTACCCCCTGCCACCTGCATCCTACGAAGGTTCCTAAACCCAAACTCAACGAGCTTCAATCAAGGATCTCGCCTTGATTTGCTAATCAATTCCCTCCAAAATTGGAGGGTAGAATCTTAAGGAGTTTCCCAATCTATTGGGGCATCTCGCAGATCCTAAAATGAATCCTAGAGGTCAGGTGAGCTCGAGGATTTTTGGGAACTTTTCCCAATAAACCACGTAGCAATCAGGTCTCTTTCCTGATCTAGAGCTCGCCCTGAAGCTCTATAAAGCTTCCTCATGCACAACCTCACCTCCTTAGCAAGTTTTGGCCTCAGAAAAACCCTCTTCCTCCTCCCACCACCTTCGCACCTTGCTTTGGTGACCTTCTCCACTCTCCTCGTCTAGTCATCCAATAGTCAAATTGGACAGCCTATTGCCTTCCTCTCCTCATCGCACACCTCTCCGGTTAAAGAGAGGCAGTTTCCCTGCCTCTTTCCTCATCGTCGTCTTGCAGCCCTTTCCATCTTCCTTGGCTCTAGTCGACCAACACCGGAGCTCTCTATCCCTCTACTTCATCGTAAGCCCCTCTATCACTTTATCTCCCTCTCTACAATATTCTATTTCACTCGCACTCCAACTCGACCATCGCACCACCCTCCCACACTTCATCATCTTCACTGCTGGCCGAAATCTAGCAAGTTCGCCCAACCTCCATAGACAACCAAACCACCTTGCATTGACTCCATAAGCTTCGTAACTCCACACTAGACTAAACCCCTAAAGAAATTGAGTGATTCACGCACTGCATCTATCCACCGAACACCCCCTCCTTCACACACCTTCATTGACATTGCCACACCACCACAGGCACCTCTACTCCATGAAAACACATCACTGCACTCGCCGCACTACGGCGAACCTTCTAAACTTGTTTTGACAGGGTCATCCATTTTCATGTTTAAGGTTCTCTACCAGACAGCCACCACCGCCACCATCTTCTCCAGGATGTTCTTCACCTCCAGGCTTTGAATCAACCTGCTGCAACTCTTAATCGATGCGGCCTCAGGTCTTGGAGCCTTTGAAGTACTCAATTGAAGACCCCAACCTCATCTGCTGTTTCAATTGAAGGAGTTCATTTGCTGCCTTCACATGAAGAATAAGGGGACTTTTACTCCCACATTGGAAACTTCAGAAGCCTCCACGTGAGATATATTGATTTCCTTCCCCCGAACCCTTGCCCAAGACATAGGGGTCGGGTCCCTATGCATGCCTTGCCAATAGTCACACCATGCAGGTTTGGCCAGATCCTGTTACCTTCCTGTTTACCTGGTTAGATATCAGATTGAGTGGGTTTCTAAGAGAGAAGAGAAGAAATAGAGAGAAAGAGGTGGGGGGTTTTTCCCTCTACTGGGCTCTCTCAACACTTAGTCTCTGAGAGGGTTTCGTGCCTCTATGTTGAGCTTGGCCTTGTTCGTGAAGTCCTGAAGAATGAGAACTACTGAAGGGAATAGTGCGAAAGCACTATAGCTGGGTGTCATTTAAGGTGTCTGAGCGCCTATTCCTGTCGTCTAATATTCTGAGGAAGTGGCTTCTGATATTGTGGTTAAAATAATCATACATTAAATGTGCTTGTAAAACCTAAAGAGTAATTTGGTGATTCAAATCACCATTTTACTCTAATCTTTTTGCACTTTCAAACTTGAGATATCTGATATATTGTTTCTGATTATTCTTCATGTTATAATTGCATATTTTTGTGGTGATATTGTGATCTTTGAGATTAATTGCAACACTTGCTCCCTGTGTTCGACCTCAGATTTTCTTGGCGATCTTTTGAGTTATAAATATTATTTATTTTCGAGCGATTTCAACCTATACTGTAACACATCTTTTAGAAGATTGATTTCTTGGTAAACATGTGCCACCTTACCCTTCAGTGAAAAGGGAACATCTTCATCATCATATCCTCATCCATGCTCCTTGTCTGAGATAACAGGATCTACTGAAACAATATTTTATAGAGTTTGTTATGTACTCTCTGGATAGGACAGCCACTTATTTATAGGCAGAAAAGTTTTGGTACAATATACAGCACAACCCTCTACAATATAAGTTTTGCATAAACTCCCTATATTAATACTATACAACTAATGCCTCCCTTCAAGCTATATCTTCGAATGAAGATTTAGCTTGGCACAGACTTGAGAGAAAATTCCTGAAGGTAATGCCTTGGTCAGGATATCTGCCAGTTGCTGCTTTCTTGAAATGAAACAAACTCGGAGATTGATGAGCATGTTTTCGAAAATTAGGGTTTTGGAGCACCCATCGTCATAGTCGTAAAAATCGCTACCAGATAAAATTTATAACGAAACTCCAAGGGAGCCTTGGGTTGAATACAGGGAGGCAAACATTTGGTTTGAAAACTGTGCTTTTGATTTTATTTATTTTTGGTGTTTTTATCTTTTACAAATTTTTGTGGTATTTTAATAAGCAAGAGATCAGTTCGATGAAATATTTATTTGAATAATCTACTTGCAGGGAGATAGAGAGAGAAATAATTATATATCTCAAAGGTTTGCTACAGGTATGAAAGCAGAAAACTACACTAGAAAGCAGTAAAAGATAGATAGAAGTGAGAAGAGTCCCCCTCGACGGCTGCTTGGAGGATGACTCGCTTTGACGTCGCCTGGATGAAGGTGGTGGGAAGTTGGAGGAAGGAGAACGTGGCAAAGGAAGAAGGACAAGGCAGGACGGTGTCATGGTGAGGATCTACTTCCCAAAGTGGTGAAAGGACGGCCACGGGATGCTCCACAAAAGGGGATGAGAGGTGGGAAAAATGTCTATTTTTCTACTCTAGAGAATTATCTTAGGCTTGGGGCAAGCTCTCTTTAGAGCCGTGGAGGTGGTGAGGGAGAGGAAGGAAGAGATGATGAAAGATGGAGGGGTGTGGGCCTTTTTATAGTAGAGGAGAAGAGGCAAAAATCAATCCATGGGCTATAGCAACATTCAAGTCGTCGTTGAAGATTCACCGCAAGTGTTGCTAAAGGGCCTGCTAGCGCTCGCACATGCTCGTGCGGGGTGCATGCTCCGCTGGCTTCGAAGAGGATGGTTGGCAACTGTTGGATAGGAGTGGATGGCTGAGATGGCACAGGGATCACAAGCTCAAAGCGTGTGCTAGATGGCCTCTTAGATGGGGCATTGGTCAGCACGTGATCGCACGTGTACAGATCGCATACTTTTGATCACGCCACATCATGAAGCCTCCACCGCTTGATCAGATCCAACGGGCGAATTTCACCCACGCGCATTCTACAGTGAATTAATCCGCGTGTGGGGCTTCGATCGAGGGTCCTTGCATAGCGATTGAGGGCGTTACCCAAAGCGTTACCGATGCAGATTGTCTAGAAGATGAAACCGTGTGCACCCGCTCCTAGCTGTTGGATCTTGATCCAATGGTCGAGATGTCATCTCCACATTCTCCTTCAGCTCATAAGGCATGGAGAGGATGGATCTCAATTGTTGGGTTGGGATCGAATGGCTGGGATTTCTCTTTAAGGAGAGGGAGAGGCTACGAATGGTCTTGGGTGGCAATGATGGCACCACAAGGTGGCTATGATGGTGCCACATGGTGCCATCTGAGCTGTCTATCTTCTTTTCTTTGTTGGTGGCACCACGGATGTTGGATTGGGTCAAATTTCACGCTATTGGCCTATGATCATCGATCTAGATCCATCTGTGTGGTCGGATTTGGCATCTGAGGTTCTGGTTGGCGCCACCTTGCCCCTTGGCCTTTAATCTTCCTTGGACTGCATAATGTGCTATGGAACTCCGATCAAGATGATTTCATAGGTGTTGGATCCGATCGTCATCCTGATTAGATCTGTACAGTCGGATCATCAATCCGAGGCTCAAAAATAAATCTCCTTCTCTCCTGACCACAAAAGGACAAGAATTAACCTATAATTTATACAAACTACTCTAAATGCAGAATGATGCATGCTATGCAATATTTATAAAATGGAATGCATATCTAAGCCTCGGAACTTGCATAAATAGCCATTTTACCCTAAATAGATGTGTCTACATCAGAGATCATCATAAGCAACTTTTTTTCGAACAAAATGATTATCAGCTTCTATATGTTTGGTTCTTTCATGGAAAATTGAATTAGAAGTCATATAAGTTGCTCCTAAATTATTGCACCATAATGTTAAAGATATTGAAAGATGAACATGAAGTTCTTGAAGGAGAAACTATTACCAAGTAATTTCTGTAGTAGCATGTGCAAGAGCATAATATTCGGCTTTAGTGTTTGATCAAGCAAGAATATGTTACTTTTTACTTATCCAAGACATAAGGTTTTTGTCGAAAACGAGGGCATATCTAGTTGTTGATCGACGATCATCAAGGCAACAAGCCCAATCAACATCAAAAAAAGTATTTACTGAAAATGTTGAACTTTTGGAATATAAAAGACCAGAGGAATTTGTTCCCTTCAAATATCTGAGAATCCATTTTGCAGCATCAAAATGACGAACTTAGGCATGTGCATCATCTGGGGGAGATGATTGATAGAGTAGTAGATATCTGGCCTGGTAAACATTAAGTACTGAAGCTTTCCACTTAATTGTTGAAACTAACTTGGGTTGCCAAGATTGGAAGAATCATTGATTGAAGGAATTAGTAGCCATAAGCATCTTCAATGTCTTAACACCATCCATATCAAATTGAATTAAAATATCAACAATATATCCTTGTTGGAAAATATCAAGCCCATGGGAGTTATAACATATTTTAATGGACTATTGTCATGCCTAAGTAATTCAATTCGAACATAGTATGTTTGTTAATAATCACATTAGGTCATTAAATAAGTGCATGCATCATTACTTGAGTTTTTATCTATTTTATCGCATTTTATAACTTAATATGTAATTATTTTATTTTATGTTGCAAGAATGATATTGGAAAGAACAAGGAGGGGAGGGGGGTAAATTCCCCCCAACAAATAGCCAGCTACAACACCTCCCCACAGTTACCTCATCCTCCGGCCGGCCTCAATACTTCCCTCAACAAATGCACATGGTGTTGGCCATATTTAGAAAAAGATTTTTGAAAAGCCCTTTGGAGGTGGAAGAGGAGATATAGAGGAGAGGCGGAGGGGATTGGAGAAGGCTATCCATCAACCATGCAACCAGTGTGCACTATGCACACTGTCCACCACACCCTCCAACTAGCACCCACAGGTGTTGCACAACAAGCAGTAGCAAGCCACACCGTGCCCACACCGCGCCCTTCCAACCTGCACCCATCGCCGCACCATCCTCTCCACTGCAGGCGCTGCACCCATCCCCGCTCCACTGCCAAGCGCCGTGCCACGCCTTCACCCTCTGCCAGCCCTTGCGTGCCCTCTGCAGGCACCACACCCCCACAAGTGCGCCCCCTCCAGTGCCATCACCGCTACTGCCAAGCGCCTGTAGGCGCTCAGCACCCTTGCGTACCACCTTCCATCGCCTTGAACACGTGTGCGCCCAGCGTGCTGCAGCAGCGACGCCACTCGCGCATCCACGTGCGGCTATCTTTTTCCAACAGCCAATAGGCCGACGGCTCTTCTCCTCTGCCCGGCCACCGCTGGCCACCTTCGGCCACCACGTCACCACCGTTGCATAGCCCTCGTCAAGGCACACCTCCTCGTCGACTCTCGCCGCCAACCGTGCACAACCGCCCACGTGAGGAAGAGAGAGGAGAAATCCTCTATTTTTGTCTCAATTAATATTTACATTCAATGCCATTGCCAATTATATATTCATATTTTATTCAGGCCACATTGTATTGATGTACTCAAACTTTCCTGAAATTACTTTACTTATGTGCATGATTCTACATTGAATTTCAAATCAAATTTGCATGCAAGTTGAATTTATATGATATGCCATTATACATGCATCATATGCATATTTTTGGAGCTTAATTCCTGATGTGAAAATTTCATAACTAACCCTGAACTTTTAAAGATATTGCAAGCTCCATTTAAAATAGCATATTCCTCGCATTAAAGTTGCAGAAGAGTCTGCGAACTGTATGTTCCTCAACTCGTGAATTTATTGGTCTATTCATCCCTGCGGATGCGACATCCTTTATTGTGCTTTAAATTCATATCTATGTTAATTTTTGATTGAGAGATTTTCCACCACATAAAATACAACGACATATCCTTCTATTGCTATCATAAGAAAGCGAAACTCTCTCCGTCAAATTGACACCATTGTCGGGGAGGCAACAAATGCAATAGATTCACTTCATTATTTTTTGAATATTTTCAGTTGCGCAATTATCTGATCAATTTTTTTTTTATTGTGCGAGGAATCTGATGAGGTGACGAGGCACAATAGAGCGACGACAGCAACCACGAGCTAAGCCACACGAGGAAAAGACATAGGAGACCAAGATCCCACTTTCACAAGGGATTCTCCGTCGTCGCAAAATTTATTTCTGTCCTTTCGTTCTTGTATGTAGATTTCCCTACTAGGGGGGGTGACGTAATAATTGCGGAAATAAATATAAACAATCTCACAAATAAGCAATCACACAAGTACACAAGTATTTTTAGGTGGAAACCCAAACCGGGTGAAAACCACCACCTAACCCTCTCGAGTTAGGATTTTCCGATCAACCAAGTTGATCAAAATCCACTAAACCAAATCACTTTAAACGAGGGTGATTCAACCTCAATACAACCACGCTACAAGTGCGAGGGTAGCGTTCCTCAACCCCTTCTCTCCACGAAAAGGATTTTGTCCCACGAAGGAGACGGGAATTTGCAAAGCGAATACCCAACCAAAATAGCAAAGATAAAGTAGAACAAATAAACCTATAGAGCCAACAAAGTAATTTTTAACCTAAGCTTCTATAGGAATTAGGAAACTCCCCTTTGCAAGGAGTGCGTCAAGTTGATGACGCGGTGCATGTGCCACGCGACGGCGCAACGTCGCTCTCGTGAACAACGGCGGGAGAGCGGGTGTGCAAAGCTTGATGCTCTCTAGAGAATGGAGCTTGAGCTTGGAGAGCAAGAGCTAGCTAGGACACAAGAGAGTGTGAAAGTGTGTAGATAAGTGTGTCTTGTGTATCTAGGTGTGTTTTTGTGTTGCAAAGGCTCCCCTCTATTTATAGAGGCCTTAGGAAGGCTTTGGAAGGCTTGGAAAAGCTTCCATAGCCGTTGGGTGCAAAGCCCAAAAGAGTCAGGCCGAAATCAGGACAATGATTACACTTGATAGGGTAATCAGATGTCTAATTCTGTCATCAGATGTCTGGAATACCACTTTAAGATGTCTAATTTCAAGGTCAGACGTCTAATTCGTGCGGGTTCCTTCCTGACTTGAATCAGATCTAAACATGGTTCTTGTGCAAGTCCATCAGATGACATACAGGATGTCTGTCACTATGTCTGGACGTCTGGAAACCTACTTTTTCGTGGGAATGGATTTGCAACGGCTAGAAAATCTTTGAGAGCCTTATCAGACGTCCTTGAGCCCTTCCAGGCGTCTGATAATTGATCGTTTTGGCTCGACTGACCCGAAAATCTCTCAGAGATTTTCGGGTCAGTCGAGCCAAAACGATCAATTATTAGACGTCTGGAAGGGCTCAAGGACGTCTGATAAGGCTCTAACGGTCATATCCTCGAGTGTATGTCAAGAGAGCCAACGGTCCACCAATTGGACGTCTGGCAAAGTCATCAGACGTCTCCTAAGATGTTTGGTCTAAGGTCTGGATGTCTGATTTCATCAGACAGAACACTAACTCCAGCCTAATAGTTATCAGACGTCTGAAACAACAGTCAGACATCTTAAAACCCTTTATCAGACGTCTGATTTGGGAATTAGACGTCTGGAAACTCTGTTTGAATCCTATATTGGTTTTCTAAGTATTCTACAGAAAACCTAAGTATCCTAGGGTTGTGCGGGTGTTCCTAGGACTACTGTTAGGGTACTTTGAGGCTCTTTAACATGAAGTTCTAAGGAAATAAAAAGAGCAAGCAAATCTATCCTATTCTTCTTGACATTCCATCTTCAATCTATCGCTCCTCGCGAATCTCTTCTGTTCTCCATCAAGCTCCTCCAATCCGTCCTGGATGCGAGCTCGAACTCCGTCTAATCACGTATCCATTTGCGATTGACTTGAAATCTAGGGACTCAAAGTGCAAATGTTAAACAAATGATCGTGGTGCTCTAGCACCAACAGTAATTGGGGCTGAAGTTTTGGGGGTCTGTCCCCACATTCTTTAGCTACTAGGGTTTACATTTCTCATGCGTGATTCTATTTTCTGCTTGTCTGCCTTTAAAACCAACAAAAGAAAATATCGAGCTGCCTGTTTAGAAGTTGCATGCCCTTAGGTGCACGCATTTAGGGGTGATTGAGCAGCACATTAGATCTTATTATTGCATTGCAAGTATATTAGCACGAAGATTGCTGGAGACAGGTACACCTTTCTAACTTTTGCATCCAGCTCCTATTCACACATTTGCATTCAAATTAAAATTCAAGGCCACCAAGTTATTTGAATTTACTAATTCAGTGGTCACATAACTAAAAGTGGGACTGATAATCAGATTCAACCCTAAAATAAATTCACATTTGATTTGATTCTAAGGGACTTGTCTGCGATTTCAAAAGAAATTACACAGATTTGTGGTGTGTTGAACACTTTTGACATTGAGCATGCACATTAGGCACTACACTAAGGCTCGATTCCTTAAGGCTATAGGCGCCGATCTCTTTATCAATGCAAACCCTTCTATTGTGCTTTGTGGTGGTGGTGATACTATCTTTTGACCAAGTGTTTTGATACTCCACGGATGGGGACACCCCTTAAAGGAATAAAAGGGTAGTTAAGGGGCACCACATACGCATCGCCTCAAAGGAAGTGTTCGCCCAACTTGCATCCCTTTGTTCGTCCTTGGAGTAACTTCTCACTTGATCACCTAGGAGTATCATCCAAGCAAAGTATAGGTCCTAGGGCACTCAAAGGTTGAATTAAGGCATGGAATTGCAGTGAAAACCTTGTTTGGCCATTTATATTAACTAATTCGACTCCGCAACAAAGAAGGTTAAGATTTCAAGTCCACACCCCTCTTTTACCACTTACATGGGAACAAAGGGATAAGTCTTGACCTTTTGACTTATCTTTGGGGTGGAGGTTTCACTTACTTAATAAGAACCTGAATTGTGTTTGATACTGTATGCTTGGTAGGCACTCTCTTCAGGGTAGTCTAGTGTTTGATCCTGAGCCCGAGAGAATTCTTAGGAGAGCTCACCTATGACAGAAAAGTGAAGGAATGGCTGATCAAGGAGCAAATAAACAAAGGACCCTAAGGGACTATTTTATTCCAATAAACAAACCCGCACAAGCACTAAGATGACCGGCAGGGGATAATCCATATGAGATCAAGAGTAGTACCATATCTTTATTGCCCTCTTTTTATGGTACTACTAGGGAGGACCCCTACCGGCATTTGGAAGAATTCATCGAGGTCTATTCCACAGTGAAGCTCTAGGGCTTTACTGACGAAGCCCTGATGTGGACTCTATTTCCTTTCTCCCTAAAGGACAAGGCCAACCACTGGTATCATACCCTCGATGCAAGGGTAAATGATTGGGCCACCCTTAAGGGAGAATTTTTGAAAAAGTATTTTCCTATGAGTAAAACCAACCATTATAGAAGAGAGATTATGGGTTTTACTCAACAGGAAGGGGAGCAATTTCATGAGACTTGGGCGCACTTTAATGGCCTTCTTAGGTTATGCCCCCACCATCAGGTGCCAAGATGGCAGTTGGTCGAAAGGTTCTATAACAGATTATCTGAAAGGCATAGGCAAACCATCGATGCAACTTGTGCAGGAACCTTCATGACCAGAACTGAGGATGAAGCCTGGACATTATTTGAAACATTAAGTGACAACTCCATGCATCTATCCTCTGCCTATCAAGAAAGAAAACCATCAATCTTGCAGAGGAAGATAGAGGCCCATGAAGCCGGGGCTTCTCAGGATTTGGCTTATCAGATTCAACTATTGAATAAAAACTTTGATAGGCTTTTAGCAAACTCCAACTTGAACCCGCAAGCATCCTCTATCTTTCAGGCTTCAAGAGAATGCTCCATTTGCCAAAGCACAACGCATGCCACTACGAAGTGCCATCAGGCAAATCAATTCCCTGAGTTGATTCAGGCCGACTTGAACGTGGCCCAAGGTTTCTACCCCCGTCTCAATAACCCGTATTCCAATACCTATAATTCGAGGTGGCGGAACCCCCCAAACTTCCCTTGGAAGCAAGGTGATGCTTCTAAGTTAGGGAATACAAGACCCTTACCTCCTCAACCCATATACTAACCATCTTATGAAAACCCTCCTCAGAATAAGCCCTCTGAGATGGATGAACTGAAGGCCATGATGAAAGCGATGCAACAGCATCAGAATATGGTCATCCAATCTCAGAATAAGATGATTACTAATATGCAATCCCAAATTGGTCATCTTACTGAGGCAGTTAGGCAACGTGATCCGAGGAAGCTGCCTAGCTCTTCTGAGGAGAACCCTAAGGGCAAGGAGGTTGTATTCAGGGAGCACGCCCAAGCAAAGACCGTGTGGAGGAGTGGAAAAAAGATTGACAAGCCTGATAACACTCCTATGGTTACATCTCAGAATTCCCCTTCCACACTTGACCCGACTTCCATCTCCACAGAGGAAGAGCCACACTGCTCTCCCTCGCACAAAATCACCCACAATGAGGATGTCGTCCTTCCACCACCCCTTTCCAACAATGATGACCCCTCTACCCAGAAGCCGAGGGTGCCCTATCTAGAGCGCCTATCTACTCCCGGGGAATCTTCTGTTGGCTCATCTGGAGCCAAGGATAGGACGGAAGAGATTATGGATACTTTTAGGCAAGTCTAGATTAACTTGCCTCTATTGGAAGCTATTAAACAGATCCCGTCCTATGCCAAGTTTCTGAAGGACCTGTGCACCCAGAAGCACCGATCTAGGAAACAGGTCCAAACCTAGGTCATCCTGCTTGACCATGTTAGCTCGATTCTCCAGCATGGAACACCCCGCAAAATGAAAGACCCAGGGGCCCCGTATATTTCAGTGGTTATAGGTAACCAACACATTGATTAGGCTCTACTCGATCTAGGTGCAGGGGTGAACATTCTATCGAGCTCTATCTATGACCTTTTGGGAGGAGGCAAGCTAAAGCCTAGTTCAGTAATCCTTTAGGTTGCAGACAGATCACTTAAGACACCACAGGGATTGTTGGAAGATGTCCTTGTGAGAATGGAGGATTTCTTCTTCCCTGTTGACTTTTTGGTGCTTGATACTGACTCATCAAATAAGCCCACAAAGTCGTCCATTATTCTGGGACACCCCTTCTTGGCCACAGCCAATGCCTCTATAAATTGTAGATCTGGGGCACTTAAAATGGGCTTCGGGAATAAGAAGATCTAGTTGAATGTTTTTGATACCTACAAGCAATCCAGATTTGAAGATTGTTCTCAGATTGAGGTCATTGATGAAATAATTGAAGAGACTACTCCAACACTCTTTTGTAGAGATCCCCTTCAGAAGGTCATATCTAAGGACCATCCCTCGATTATTAAAGAAACTGAAAGGGAAATGCCCGAATTAGAAGAGTTGCTGGGGATACACACTGAGTCTTTGCCCCCACACTGGACTGTGACAGTAGATCCATTACCTGAGGCAAGGACATCTCAACTAAAACCCTCAATCCAAAAGGCTCCTAAATTGGAGTTGAAACCCCTCCCGAGCACATTGAAATATGCTTTCCTTGGCCCTAATAACATGCTCCCCGTTATTATCTCGTCTGCATTATCTGAATTGCAAGAGGGAGCTCTGCTTGAGTGTTTACAAAGGCACAAGGAAGCAATTGCCTGGTCAATTGCTGATATTAAGGGTGTGGATCCCTCTCTTTGCATGCATCATATATACACGGATGAGTCCGTGAAGCCTTTTGGAAACATGCAGAGAAGGCTCAATCCAAATTTGCGGGAGGTTGTTAAAGAGGAGATTCTGAAATGGCTGGATGCAAGGATTATCTATCCTATTTCAGATAGTAAATGGGTCAGTCCTATTCACGTAGTTCCCAAAAAGGCAGGAATCACTGTGGAAGAGAATGACCAAGGAGAGTTGGTGACCACTAGACCCTCAACTAGTTGGAGGGTCTGCATTGATTACTGCTGCTTAAACACGGCTACCCAGAAAGACCATTTCCCCTTACCATTTATCAATCAAATTTTGGAACGATTGGTGGGGAACAAGTACTTTTGTTTTCTTGATGGGTACTCTGGGTATAATCAGATAGCCGTTTTTCCTGATGATTAGGAGCGTACCACCTTCACGAGTCCATATGGCACATTTGCATTCCGCCGAATGCCATTCGGGTTATGTAATGCTCCTGCCACTTTCCAACATTGTATGATGGCTATCTTTTCTGGTATGATCGACGAGTTCGTTGAAATTTTCATGGATGACTTCTCTATTTATGTCTCATCGTTTGACCTATGCCTTTTGCACCTTGCTAAGGTCTTAACCCATTGCGAAGAGGCAAAGCTGGTGCTTAGCTGGGAGAAAAGCCACTTTATGGTCCAGCAGGGCATTGTGTTAGGGCATATAGTTTCCGAGAGAGGCTTAGAGGTGGACACTGCAAAAATCGATTCCATCTCTAAGCTTCCACTGCCTGCCAATTTTAGCCAGGTTAGATCTTTCCTTAGCCATGCTAGATTTTATAGGCGCTTCATTAGAGATTTCAGTAAAATCTCTAAGCCACTCTGCGACCTGTTAGTGAAGGATGTCTCCTTCGATTTTGATGATAGATGTGGCGAGGCTTTCCAAGTCTTGAAGAAAGCCCTTATTACCGTGCTGATTCTCCAAGCACCAGATTGGACCCTCCCATTTGAGCTTATGTGAGATGCTTCTAATTTTGTAGTGGGAGCGATCTTAGGTCAAAGGGTTGATGGCAAACTTCATGTGCTGCATTATGCCAGCAAGACCCTTACAGATCCTTAGCAAAACGACACGGTCACTGAAAAGGAACTACTTGATGTAGTATTTGCTTTGGAAAAGTTTCAGTCTTATCTTTTGGGATCCAAGGTTATGGTGTTCACTGATCATTCTGCCCTAAAGCATCTTCTTGTTAAAAGGGACACCAAACCTTGCCTAATTCATTGGATTTGCTACTCCAAGAATTTTACCTGGAAATTAAAGACAAGAAAGGAGTTGAGAATGTGGTAGCAGATCATTTGTCTAGGATCCCTATTGAGGCATCAAACCCTGCTGGTGGTATT
Organism: Thalassia testudinum; assembly: GCA_037157565.1. Classification (NCBI taxonomy): domain Eukaryota; kingdom Viridiplantae; phylum Streptophyta; class Magnoliopsida; order Alismatales; family Hydrocharitaceae; genus Thalassia; species Thalassia testudinum. The sequence goes on from JAZHRO010000070.1 coordinate 2,205,166, forward strand.
CAAGAGACTTTCCTTGATGAGCCTCTGATGGCAGTGGAAGCTAAAACTCCTTGGTTCGCTGACATAGTGAAGTATCTGGTCACGGGCATTACCCCCAGTACTTGGGACAAGCAGAAGTGAGATAGGTTTCTCGCCAATGCTAAATTTTATCACTGGGAGGAACTTGAGCTTTTTAGAGTTGGCCCTGACCAGCTTTTTTGCCGTTGCATCCCTGATGAAGAACAAAGAAGTGTCTGAGTTTATATCATGACCTCCATTGTGGGGGACATTTTAGTGGGAAGAAGACTGTCCATAAGGTTCTTCAGTCTAGGTTTTGGTGGCCCACATTATTTTGAGATGCACATACATATGTGGGCGCATGTCTACGTTGCCAACAGACAGGAACCATTGGAAAAAGGGATGAGATGCCCCAACAACCTATCCTCCCTGTTGAGATGTTTGATATTTGGGGCATTGACTTCATGGGTCCCTTTCCTGTGTCCTTCAGATATGGATACATCCTTGTGGCTGTAGACTATGTATCAAAATGGATAGAAGCCATACCCATGCGAACCAATGACCATTCTGTGGTCTTGGGCTTTATTAAAGCTAATGTCATTTCTCGGTACGGGTGCCCAAGGATGATCATAAGGGATGGAGGACCTCATTTCAAGAACGTATACTTCACAAGACTACTCCAAAATTTGGGAGTCAACCACATGATAGCCACACCTTATCATCCCCAAATGAGTGGACAAGTTGAAGTGTCTAATAGGGAGATTAAGTAAATATTAGAAAAACCTGTCAGGCCCGATGGGAAGGATTGGTTTAAAAAATTAAATGATGCTCTTTCGGCCTATAGAACTGTGTATAAGACTCCCTTGGGCATGTCTCCTTTCCATCTTATCTATGTAAAAGTGTGCCACCTTCCCATTGAAATCCAACATAAAGCTTATTAAGCTATTAAAAATGTTAATTTGAATCTGGATAAAGCGGGAAAGGCACGTATGTTAGAATTAAGTGAGCTTGAGGAGCTTCGTAATGAAGCCTATGAAACTTCTCAAGCTTACAAGCAACATACAAAAGATTTCGATGATAAGCACATCATTAGAAAGACTTTTGAGCCCAACCAGTGGGTCTAGCTTTTCAATTCTAGACTTAAATTATTTCCTGGAAAGCTCAAGTCCCGCTGGGATGGGCCATATGTTATTATCAATAGTTTCCCTCATGGAGCTATAGAAATTCGGAATCCTATTTCAGGTGCGAGCTTTAAGGTAAATGACCAGTGACTTAAACCTTATATAACTCTTTTAGATGGCCATGTTTTGGATGCACTTCGGCTTGAGGAGCCTTAGCTCCTCCCACTCTCCTCCTCAGGTGATATTCTTCTATGTCTACATTTTTCCAATGAGGACATTATCAGTCTTAGGCATGGGGGTGTATAACCTGAGAATGTTTATAGCATTTATAAATATTTGCATACATATATATTTATATATATATATAAAATCTCTTTTCTTGAGCTGAATGGGTTAGTCCCTAGCAAAATACCTTTGTCACTGGAGGTTTTTCTTCTTGAATTATTTCTTAAGTTTAGAATCCAGTACATTTACTTCACATACACATATACTGGGTAATGGATCCTTGAAGAAAACCAATAAGCATTTGTAGTCTACTGAACCCTTGGACAGTTCATAGGGAGTCAGGCACACTATCTTCTAGTAGATCCACCTCATATTTGTGAGAAGAAAGCAGAGAGATTACTGGTGTGCTAAGTCTAGTGCAAGGACTCTTAAGTTTTGCATAATTAGATGATAATACTTCAGAGTTGGGCATAGTTTTAGCTCTCTGTTCTTGTGTGTGTATTTTGTGTGAATTCCTAAGAGTCACCAAATAAGGCAAATACACAGAGATTGAGTCTTGATAAAGCTATGACTATGGTGGATGGCTATGACCGTCTTTCATAGATTCCTCTGCTGAAGGAGGGTAACAGTGTCAAAGGTCAGAAATACGCCTATCCTATCCATTCCTTCCCGGTGCCGAGAATAGGTACTTCCACCAAATAAGCCACACAATATCCTCTTGACCATCATCATCCCTAATAATGCCTCATAAATAAAAGTCTGTATTGTGTTGTGTTGATTGAAAAAGAAAAAAAAAAAAAGAAAAAAAAGAAGAAGAATAACAAACAACAATAATAAAAAAAAAGAAAAAAAAAAAGAAGAAAAGAGAGAGAAAAGTAAAAGAAAAGAGTCCAAGGTTATATTTTATAGTTGTAACATTATTTTTGAGGCAACAAAACATCTATTGCGTTCTACTAAATATGACCCATACCTACCTTTTAGTATTTCTGATTGCCCGAATACTGGTTAAAGACTCAAACTTAGATGTAGAATTATTAGGACTTTAATTGAACTGCGGATGCCATGTGAGGCCACCAAACAGTGAGTACAATTACTGAATCTGGCGAGATTTGTGATCTCAAAAAGAAAAGAAAGAAAAGAGTGAGCGCCCAGGAACATCAAGAGAGCACAGTTGTTTAGCCTCTCCTTGAGTTGACTTTTCTAATAGTTTAGAGATCTAGAGTCTATAGTACTAGATTATATGTAGCACTAGATGAGTGTGTAGCACCAAATACAAATCCATTCAACTCGATATCTCCTACCTAAGCCTAAAGCCAGGGTCCAATTACAGATTATCTTTTGCTTTATCCCCGAGGGAAGTAGTTGCCTATCCCGACAGCAATATTTACCAAGGGTGTAGTACGAACTCCCAATGCGAATTGGCTTTTTCACTTGAATCTATTACTTAGGCTATTATTACATCACATTTGTCTGGATCTCTAAAGTTTTGAAATAAGAAAAGAAGAAATCTTCTGATTACTTCTATTATTTTTCATTTTTGTTAGGGTCTAGCAAATCTTAGGCATGGGGGTATTTGATGAGTCTATTTTAATGGACTATTGTTACGCCTAAGTAATTCAATTCTAACATAGTATGTTTGTTAATAATCACATTAGGTCATTAAATAAGTGCATGTATCATTACTTGAGTTTTATCTATTTTATCGCATTTTATAACTTAATATGTAATTATTTTATGTTTTGTTGCAGGAATGATATTGGAAAGAACAAGGAGGGGAGGGGGGTAAATTTCCACCAACAAATGGCTAGCGGCAACACCTCCCCACAATTATCTCATCCTCCAGCCGACCTCAATACTTCCCTCAACAAATGCAAACGGTGTTGGCCATATTTGGAAAAAGATTTTTGAAAAGCCCTTGGGAGGCGGAAGAGAAGAGATACAGAGGAGAGGCGGAGGGGATTGGAGAAGGCCATCCATCAACCATGCAACCAGTGTGCACTGTGCACATCATCCACCATGCCCTCCAACCAGCACCCGCAGGTGCTGCACAACAGGCAGCAGCAAGCCACACCGCACACACACCACGCCCTTCTAGCCCGCATCCATCGCCGCACCATCCTCTCCACTGCAAGCGCTGCACACATCCCCGCTCTACTGCCAAGCGCTGCACCACGCCATCACCCTCCGCCTGCCCTTGCACGCCCTCTGCAGGCGTCACAACCCCACAGGCATGCCCCCTCCAGCGCCATCACCGTACTGCCAAGCGCCCGCAGGCGCTCAGCACCCTTGCATGCTACTTTCCATTGCCTTCCACCTCAGGCACCCGCGACAGCGCCCTTACGTGTCCTCTGCAGGCACACGCTGTCACCTTGCCCCCACCAGACCTACGCTCTCACCGTGCCTGCAATAGGCACTGCAACCCCCAACCGCGCGCGGCCAAGGCCGTAGCCAGAGACTAGCCCTGCAGGCACAGCAAGCCACTCCTGCATTTGCCTTGCACACCTTGAGTGCGCTCGCGCCCAACGTGCTGTAGCAGCGACGCCACTTGTGCATCCACCCGTGGCTATCTTCTTCCAACAGCCAATAGGCTAGTGGCCCTTCTCCTTCGCTTGGCCGCCGCCAACCACCTTCGGCTGCCGCGTCACCACCATTGAGTAGCCCTCATTGAGGCGCACCTCCTCGTCGACTCTCGCCGCCAACCGTGCACGGCCACCCATGTGAGGAAGAGAGAGGAGAAATCCTCTATTTTTGTCTTAATTAATATTTACATTCAATGCCATTGCTAATTATATATTCATATTTTATTCAGGCCACATTGCATTGATGCACTTAGACTTTCCTAAAATTACTTATGTTATGTGCCTGATTCTACATTGAATTTCAAATCAAATTTGCATGCAAGTTGAATTTATATGATATGCCATTATACATGAATCATATACATAATTTTGGAGCTTAATTTCAAATCAAAATTGCATAACTAACCCTAAACTTTTAAAGATATTGCAAGCTCCATTTAAAATAGCATATTCTTCACATTAAAGTTGTGGAAGAGTTTACGAACTGTATATTCCTCAACTCGTGAATTTATTGGTCTATTCCTCCCTGCAAATGTGACATCCTTTATTGTGGTTTAAATTCATATCTATGTTAATTTTTTATTGAGAGATTTTCCACCACATAAAATACAACGACATATCCTTCTATTGCTATCAGAGGTTGCTTCATGTATACAACTTCTTCCAAATTTCCATGAGGAAAAGCATTTTGAATGTCTAATTGTTTCATTTCCCAATTATTTGCAACAGAAAGAGCCAGAATTATGCGAATGGTGGTAGGTTTGATAACTAGACTAAATGTATCAAAATAATCAACTCCTTCAGCTTGATGAAAGCCTTTGGCCACTAGATAAGATTTGAATCGATCAATAGATCCATCAGATTTTTTCTTCAGTTGATAAACCCATGTATTTCCCAACACATTCATGTAAGGCTATTGTTGTACCAAAATCCAGGTGTCATTTTTTAGCAGAGTGATGGAATGGGTTTCGCGTGTTTGAAATCAGGATTATGAGTAACCTGTCTTCGTAGTTGCAAACTCGTGATCAAATATAATTTATACCGAAACTCAAAGGGGGTTCCGAGTCGAACATAAGGAGGCGACGATTACTTTATATGAAAACCATGCTTCGATTTGTTTCTTTTTGTTGTTCAGAGTTTTGTTATTTTTTTTGTTTTTGAAATAAAATGACAATCAATCACAAGAGAGAGATAGAATTGAATCTGATATATTGCATGAATGTCAATTACAATAATATAGAAAACATAAAAAGATTGGGAGGTGATAAGAAATCTCTCAAAGAGGCTGTCCTGCGAGATGACGGTGCCTGGTGAAAGCTCAAATGAAGGAGTTGGGAAGTAGGACGACGGACATGAGAAGCGAGAGGACGTCGGGTAGAGGAAAGCTTCAGCGCAGCTCTGGAATGTAGGTGAGAAGGTGGAGATGACTTGCTACCAGAATGCAGGTGGGAGGACGGCTCCAAGGCGGTCTATGCATGGGCTGGGAAGCTGGAGGAGTATTTAGTGGGGTAGAGTTCTGTTACACTAATAGGTGCCTTGGGAGCTTGAGAGAAAGCTCTAACAGAGCGTTGGTAAGCTTGCTAGAGCTTGGGAGTAGGTGGGAGTAGAGTAGGTAGAGTTGACTTGGAAGGGAGGGGGTGTAGGTCCTTTTATAGTGGAGGAGATAAGGCTAAAATAGGCATGGGACCATTAGCGACCTCTAGGCCGTCACTGTAAGTGTCGCTATAAGTAGCTCATGCCCGCTAGTGCGCGAGCTGGCCTTGCACATGTGAAAAATTAGCGACGACTGTCAGCGTCACTAAATGTCTACCAAGCTGTCACTGAAGATCCACCCGCTGCTCATGCTCCGCTAGCGCTGCACTGTGCGCTCTCCTTGTCGCGTGCGCACGCTCATGAGCTGGTGCAACACTGTGCGTAGTTGCACTGCCACTTAGCTACGCTCCCGCGTGCACGCATAGCTACTGCACCATGCCTCAAGCATCCAATTGAGGGGGCAGCGGGTTTCGAACCCACGCCCTCTCTTTGTGAGGCGCCTTCACAACCAACCTGCCGCGACCAAGAGTTTGTTGTGAAGACGTTTTAGGGGTGGGCGGTGGAGATGAATCCTCAGCCGTTGGATTAAGATCCAATAGCTGAGAGTGGGTGATGCCTTGATGAAGAGTGGGTGCTGGCTGGTGTTGGGCTACCTAGATGGCGCCACGTGGTGCCATCTAGGTCATCCATCTTCTTCCTATTGCAAAGGGTGCCACGGTGCTCAATTTGAGATGATTCCCACGTTGTCGGACTACGATCGTCACTCTGGATCCATTTATACGGTTGGATTTTCCATCCGAAACCTGTACGGATGTCGCATTGCCCCCTAGCCATTGATCTTCCTCGGACTTCATATGATGCTATGGGACTCCGATCGTCATCCTGATCAGATCCATATGATTCGATCGTCCATCCGAGGCCCTGAAATAAATCTTCTTCTCTCCTGACCATTAAAAGAACCTAATTAACCTAAAATATATACAACTATTCTAAATGCAAAATGATGCATGCTATGTAATATTTATAACATGAAATGCAAATCTAAGCCTAGGAACATGCATGAATAGGCATTTTAACCCAAATTGATGTTTTTACATCATACCCCCATTCCCATCTTTTGCTAGTCCCTAGCAAAATTAAACTACATGCTATGTATAAAAGCTGAATTAAGATTAGATCACCTAGGCCTAAGTCGTTTATTAACAATAGAAAATTTCAACTAAGGTCCTAAACTACGAAGATTCAACAGTACCCGGGTGTCTGCTAGAATGCAGACTGCCCAAGTCCTCGCCTTATTTGAAAAGGGAAGATACTTTTTTTTTTTTTTGCTTTTCTTCTTTTCTATTTTTTTGTACTTTTGGAGTTTCAGAATTCTGGGATAACTTTTTACGGCTACCCGACCCACCCAAGACTCAAAAATGAGTCTAAGTGATAAGCATCTTGTGAAAATAGTGAAGACTCACTAGGCAGCCATTGAAATGAACTTCAGGTTTCTACGACCCTACATGACCTTGCCTAGAGGTTTATCTTTTCGAATGGTAGCTTTCTCCCTACCTTTTTTTATGGGGTCAACATAAGGGCGAATCCAGTGTATATCTCCCCGATTTATTCTACTTCCCTGCTTCTTCCCTAAGTGTTTTGGGAATTATTGTGCATTTTTCTATGATCTAGGTTCTGGACAACCGGCCAATGGACTGCTACCCACGACAACTTGCCAGCCATACTCATGTGGTGAAGTGTGATTTTTTTTCTCCTTTTTCTATATATTTTTTTATTTTTCTTTATTTTTTTTTTTTTTTTTTAAGTAGGTGGGTTTCTTGATCTAGGATTTACCTAAAGGCAGTACAATGAAAATGGTCTTGTGACTGGGCTGTGGAGAATCGGCCGATCAGCTGTTACCACCGACAACTTGCCAACCATACCACCCTAGATAGTTCATTAGCTACCCAATTTCCGAAGAAACTACCGAAAAGTGAGTCAGTGCAAAAGAAAAGTGTGTAGATGCTTAGGCTTAAAGTCCCCCCAAATCAGAGGGTGGGTTGATAAGTTGCATACTTATCATCTCAATTTATTTACCAAATTAAAATGAATTTTAATTGGCGAGGACTCGAGACTAAGTCCACATTCGAGTGGACGCCCGGGCTAATTAAGCCTAAAGACTTGAAGAGTCTAAGTATTCAGGTCTCAAAGTATCAACTTCTAAAGTTTGCAACTCCTAATGCCTATGTTTTCATCTCCTAATTCTATTTTTTTTTTTTTTGGATGGAATCAAATAATAGGAAATTACTGTTACAGCTGACAAAAAGATTATAAGATATATCCACCCCCCCATGCTTAGCTAGTGTATTGTCATCATTGTTAGAAATGCAGGCATGCAGGAGAGTAGAAGTGGAAGAATAGCACCTGGTTTCTTTAGGATTTTGGTCAACTTGAAATAGCCTTTACATGTGCTGAGTTTAGTGCCTTTAGCTGGGCAATGATCGACCCACGGTGGTTAAGGCAAGGTAAGAGCAACCATGTCTGAGACGGGTTCAAGGAGCACATGGTCAACAAAGGGTTTAAGATGCTGTCCGTTGACCTTGAAGATATTACCCGTCTTTGGGTCAGAGATTTTGATGGCCCCAGTAGGGAAAATCTACTCAATAACAAATGGGTCGTCCCACTTAGATCTGAGTTTTTGGGGAAAAGCTTCAATCGAGAATTGAAAAGCCTGACCTTTTGGTTCGACTCAAAGCTCTTACGTGAAATCATCTTGTCATGGAGAGCTTTAGTCCTTGCCATATAGATTCTGGCATTTTCATAAGCATCATTTTGAAGCTCCTCCAACTCAGATAGTTGGAGTTTCCTGGTTTTCTCAGCCAACTCTAGGTCAAAATTACACTTCCTGATGGCCCAAAATGCCTGGTGTTCAAGTTCTACGGGTAAGTGACATGCCTTACCAAACACCAAATGGAATGGAGACATACCGATAGGCATTTTGTATGTTGTACGGTAGGCCCTAAGAGCATCAATTAGCTTTTGGGTCTAATCCTTCCTATCAGGCCTAACAATTTTCTGCAAAATGTTTTTTATCACCCGATCTGAGACCTCGGCTTGTCCGCTTGTCTGAGGGAGGTAAGGTGTGGAAATCCTATGATTCTCCCTGTATTTCCCCAGTAAATTCTGAAACTGGGCATGGGTGAAATGTGTGCCACAGTCACTGATAATTACATGAGGAACCCCGAACCGACTGAAAATATTTTTCTTCACAAAATTGATGACCACCTTATGGTCATTGGTCCAAGTGGGAATTGCCTTAATCCATTTGGACACGTAACCAATAGCAACCAAAATATACTGGTGTCCAAATGAAGGAGGGAAGGGTCCCATAAAGTAGATGCCCCAATGTCAAAACTTTCGACGTCAAGAATTGGGTTTAGGGGCATCATATCTCTCTTACACATGTTCCCAAGTGTCTGCCATCAGGGGCATAACTTTGAGAATTCCTGGGCATCCTTAAATAACGACGGCCAATAGAATCCGGATTACAAGATTTTTGCTACCGTCTTTTTCCCAAAAAAAGTGTCCACCACAAGCAGATGTGTGACAGAACTCAAGTATGCTATGTAACTTGATTTCCGAGATGCACCGACAAATAATCTGGTCTGCACCGATGCAATACAGCTTAGGATCATCCCAAAAATAATATTTGGCCTCAAAAACAAGTCTATCTCATTGTTGTTTAGTCCAATCCTGGGGAATTTGACCAGCAGCCAAATAATTGACGATATTCGTAAACCAAGGGGTTCAGATACCCGAGACTGTAAGGTTAGTCTCATCCAGAAAAGTATCAGAGATTGGGACATCCGAATGAGGAGAATCAATTAGGATTCTTGAGAGGTGATCCACCACTACATTTTGTGCCCTGACTTTATCCCTAATTTCAAGATCGAATTCTTGAAGCAGCAGAATCCAAAGAATAAGCTGGGTTTGGCATCCTTTTTGGCCAAGAGATGTTTCAAGGCCGAGTTGTCAGTATAGATGATGACACGAGAACCTAAAAGTTAAGCCCTGAATTTTTCTAAAGCAAAAACTACAGCTAGCAATTCATTTTTAGTAATAGTGTAGTTCCTATTTGCTAGTGTAGTAAATCATAGAGGGCTTTTTCTTGATCTTCTGACCCAAGACAACCCCAAAGGCATAATCAGATGCGTTAGCCATAATCTCAAATGGGGCTGTCCAAACCAGTGGTTGCAACACCGGGGCATAGGTGACCGCCGTTTTTAATAAATCAAATGCCTTACAGCATGATTCATCAAACTTGAACGGCGTGTCTTTGGCCAGAAGGTTACTCAAGGGTCAAGCAACCTTCGGGAAGTCCTTAATGAATCTTCTGTAAAAATCCACATGCCCAAGGAAAGAGCAGATCTGTTTTACGGATGTGGGTAGAGGAAGTCTAGAGATAGCATCCACCTTAGCTTTATCAACTTCAATACCCCAACTAGAGACCACATGACCCAGGATAATGCCTTCCTAAGTCATAAAGTGGCTCTCTTCCTAGCTAAGGACCAGCCATGTTTTGATGCATCATTGGAGGATCAATTCCAAGTTAGCTAGGCAAGACTCAAAAGAATATCCGAAAACAGAAAAATCATCCATGAACACCTCAAGACAATCTCCCACCATGTCAGAAAAGATGGCCAGCATGCACCATTGAAACGTCGTAGGTGCATTGCAAAGCCCGAATGCCATTCTATGGAATGCAAAGGTTCTGTAGGGACATGTGAAGGTTGTCTTTTCTTGGTCTTCAGGATGGATAGGGACTTGGTTATATCCTGCATAACCGTCCAGGAAGCAAAAGTATTTTTTCCCAACTAACCTTTCAAGGATTTGATCGATGAATGGCAAGGGAAAGTGGTCCTTTTTAGTGGTTGTGTTCAGCTTCTTATAGTCAATACAGACTCTCCAAGCAGAAGTTGAACAAGTGGTGAAGGTTTCCCCTTTCTCGTTAATCGTAATGGTTATTCCTACCTTCTTGGGTACAATCTGAATGGGGCTAACCCACGGACTATCCAAGATTTGGTAAATAATTCTAGCATCGAGCCACTTGATTATCTCCTTCTTAACCACTTCTCGCATATTCTAGTTTAGTCTCCTTTTCATCTTGCAAGAAGGGCGGGATCCATCTTCCATAAAAATACGATGATTACAATAAGATGGCTCGATCCCCCTAAGGTCGTGGATGGTCCAACCAATTGCCTCCTTGTTACTCTTAAGGACCTTAATTAACCTTGATTATTACTCCTTAGTCAAATCAGCACTAATAATCACATGGAGCATGCTTTCAGGTCCTAAGAACTCATATTTCAAATTTTTGGGCAATGGTTTTAATTACAACTGAGGTTGGTTTAGAATAAAAGGTAGGGAGGATGCTGACGAAGATTCATCAGGGCGATCCAATGGAAGAGGCTAGGAATGAACAAAACCAATAGCCTCTTTAGGATGTGGCAAGTCTACAACAGAGGGTTGTGGGTTGGGTTCGCTAAAGCTTGTGGAGCCCTCGAGTGCACTGATTGTCATACAAGTCTCAAGATCCTAATCCTTGAGCTCCTCAATGAATCCACAATCCTCAAATACTCTTATCACCTTAAAAATCTCCAGAGTTAACTTCTTATCCCTAAAGGCAATCTCCATACTATCGCTTTCACAGTTTATGTTGGCCTTGGCGGTAGCTAGGAACGAATGCCCCAGAATGATGGGCATGTTCCTCAAAACATTAGGTACATCCATGTCAAGGACGAGGAAATCTACGAGAAAATACAAATCCTTGACCTTGATAATTACATCCTCAATAACGCCTCTCGGTGTGGTGACCGAACGGTCTACTAATTGTAGCGTTACTGAGGTTGTCCTGAGTTCACCTAACCCAAACCTCTCATAAAGAGAAATCAGGATTAGGTTCATGGATGAACCTAGGTCCAATAGTGCCCTATCAAAAGTGTATTCCCCAATAACGCATGAGATCAAGGGGGCACCTGGATCTTTCTTCTTTTGAGGAAGGTGATGGAGGATAACAGAACTTGCCTACTCAGAGAGAATCACCTTCCTTGGAGTGGGTTCTCTCGACTTACGCTTTTAGGTACATAGTTCTTTCAAGAATTTAACGTAAGCTGGGATATGCTTAATAGCGTCGAGGAGTGGAATATTTATCTCTACGCTCTTGAATAAATTTAGGAACTCCTCATTGCTATCTATGGTTTTCTTCTTCCTAGTTTTCAATAGGGCCATAGGGAACAGGACATTGGTGGTATTTTCAATTTCCGGTTCCTAGGCCTTATTGTCTTCTTCAACCTCCTCCTTCTCTCTCTTAAGCTCCCCAGTGTTTTGACTTCTAGAAGGTAATTCAGGGTTCTAGTTCTACTTCCCATTTCTCAAGGTGACGGAGTTTGCAGAGGCACACAGGTTCGGGTCTTGAGGTGGGGTAATGAAGATTGGAGGGCCTTGGTTGGTCATATAACTAGAAGAAGAAGAAGATGAGGGACCCTGCTCAACCACCTGAGCATGTGCATGTGGGTCCCTTTGATTCCCATACCCTTGGGCTCTATTGCCCTAATTTTGCACATTGCATGGTGGTCGGGCGTGTTTTGCATGTTAGAAATCGGGGTTACAACTAACCTGTCGTTGTAGTTGCAAAACATGTCGATCAGATAAAATTTATATCGAAACTCCAAGGGAGTTCCGGGTTGAACATAAGGAGGCGACATTTACTTTATTGAAAACCGCACTTCGATTCGTTTCTTTTTTTTCATTTTAGGGTTTTGTTACTTTTTTTGTATTTTTGAAAGAAGACAAGCAAAATGAATCATAAGAGATATAGAACAAATCTGATATATATCACTTCCAATGTCAATTACAATAAGCTATGAAAGCATAAAAAGAGAAGGGGGTGAGAAGAAATCTCCCAAAGTGGTTGCTCGGTGAGATAACAGTGCCTGGAGGAAGCTCGGACGAAGGAGGTGAGGAGCGGGACGACAGAGGTGAGATGCAGGAGGACGTCAGGTTGAGGAAAGCTTCGACGTGGTTCCATAATGGAGGTGAGAAGACGGAGGTGATCTACTACCAAAATGGAGGTCGGAGGACGGTTCCAAGGAGACCTATGAAGGGGGATGGGAAGTTGGAGGAGTATTTAGTGTGGGTAGAGGTTTGCTACACTAATAGGAACCATGGGAGATTTAGAACAAGCTCTAATGGAGTGTAAGTAGGCTTGCTAAAGCTTGGGAGTAGGTGGGAGTAGACTAGGTAGAGATGGCTTAGAAGGGAGGGGGTGTAGGTCATTTTATAGTGGAGAAGACACAAAAAATAGGTATGAGACCATTAGTGACATCCAGGCCATCACTGGAAACATCGTTGTAGGCAGCTCATGCCTGCTGATGCCTACAGCTAACTTTGCTGGCATGCAATGAATTAGCGACGGCTGTAAGCGTCGCTGTAAGTATAGCTCATGCGTCGCTGTAGGTCTAGCCCATGCATAGCTGGCACTGCACTCCCCTGCCTTTGCCGCACGTGCATGCACCAAAGCGCTTACGCTGCACTGTGCGCATGCGCGCCTGCGAGCACGCGTGTGCGCACCCGTGCTACTATGCACGTACGGTGGCACGTGCGTGCGCATGGGCAGCCTGGGCTGCACCACGTGGCCTAGTGTGAGCCATCCATCTTATTGTAAGGGCTGCTACAGAGGTCGGATTGAGTTGATTTTCACGTTGTTAGGCTACGATTGTCGACCCGAATCCATCCGCATGGTCGGATTTGTCATTTGAAGCTCCAAGTTATGTCTCCTAGTACCTTGGCTGTTGATCTTCCTCGAACTGCATATGGTGCTACGGGACTCCGATCAAGGCGATTTCAGAGGCATTGGACTCCGATCGTCGTCTTGATTAGATCCGTACGGTCGAATCGTCAATCTGAGGCTTCGAAATAAATATCCTTCTCTCCTAACTACAAAAATGACATAATTAACCTAAATTATATACGACTGTAAATGCAGAATGATGCATGCTATGCAATATTTATAGCTTGAAATGCAAATCTAAGCCTAGGAACATGCATGAATAGGCATTTTACCATCAATAAATGTGTTTACATCATACCCCCATGCTTATCTTTTGCTAGTCCCTAGCAAAATTAAACTATATGCTATTTATAAAAGCAGAATTATGATTAGATCGCTTAGGCCAACGTCATTTATTAACAATAGAAAATTTCAACTAAGGTCTAAACTACAAAAACTCAGCAGTACTCGGGTGCCTGCCAGAATGTAGACCACCCAAGTCCTCGCCTTATTTGAAAAGGGAAGATGCATTTTTTTATTGTTTATCTTCTTTTCTAATTTTTTTGTGCTTTTGGAGTTTGAGAGTTCCGGGATAACATTGTACGGCTACCGGACCCGCCCAAGACTCGAAAAGGACTCTAAGTGCTAAGCATCTTGTGAAAATAGTGAAAGACTCACTACACGGCCGTTAAAATGGACTTCGAGTTTCTACGACCCTAGGTGACCTTGCCTAGAGGTTTATCTTTTCGAACGGTAGCCTTCTCCCAACTTCTTTTATTTATGGGGTCAACACAAGGGCGAACCTAATGTATATCTCCCTGGTTTATTCTACTTCCCCGCTTCTTCCCTAAGTGTTTTGGAAATTATTGTGCATTTTATTGTGAGCTGGGTTCTAGACAACCAGCCGATGAGCTGTTACCATCGACAACTTACTAGCCATACTCGTGTGGTGAAGTGTGGTTTTATTTATTTTTTTATTTTGTAGTTTTTCTATTTTTTTCTCTATATTTTCTTTTTTTTTCTTTTTTTTTTTAAGTAGGTGGATTTGCTGATCTAAGATGTACCTAAAGGCAGTACAATGAAAATGGTCTTGTGGTTGGGCTTTGGACAACCAGCAGATGAGCTGTTACCACAGACAACTTGCCAGCCATACCACCCAAGTCGGTCCATTAGTTACCCAATTTTTGTAAAAACCACCAGAAAGTGAATCAGTGCAAAAAATGTGTGTAGATGCTTAGGCTTAAAGTTCCCCCAAATTAGAGGGTGGGTTGACAAGTTAAATACTTATCATCCCAAATTATTTACCAAATTAAAATGAATTTTAATTGGCTAGGACTCGAGACTGAGTCCATATTCTATTGGATGCCCGGGCTAATTAAGCTTGAAGACCAGAAGAGTCTAAGTGTTTAGGTCTTTTCGTATCATTTCCTAAAGTTAATAACTTTCAAATGCCTAAGTTCTCTTTTCCTAATTTCTCTCTCTTTTTTTTATCTTTTTTGAATTTTCATTTTTTTTTAATTTTATAAGAAACTAAAAGAAATTCTACAGAGCTAACATAATGATTTCAGGAATTGATTATCCACCGCCCCATGCCTAAATGATGAAATGTCCTCATTGTAAAAAAAATGACATGAAAAGGGCAGAGAAAACATAACATAACCTGAGTGTCGTGAAAATCCGGTCAGCTCCGCAGAGAGAAGAGTGTATACACACACGCTAAGTTTAATGCCTTCAGCAAGGCATAACATACATACAAAGAAGAAATTGGGAATTCACAAGTGCGGGTTAGAATAAAAATAAAAATATTGATCCTCAAACCCACCAATAGAATATGTCCACAGACGTGGACTAGATTATGGAGCAGACCCATGCCCCAAGGTTGAGTGGTTCTTAGGTTCTGGATGAAAATCTCCTAGAACCGAAGGTTGTTAAGCTTGCGGGGCTGGGCCTATGGTTTAGTGGTGTGCAACCCAAGACCAAAGTGTCGGACAACGAGTAAAGATGGTTCAATAGGTGCGGTTGCCCACTTAACATTTAGCTCAGAAAAATAATTAGTTATTCCAGGCTTGGGTCCCACGTGAAAGATATCATAAGGGTTCATATAGAAGATAGGTGGTTTTAGGTCAATAGGTACCATTATATCCAAACTTGTTTTTCCCTCAAAATTAGCCTCCCAAATTTTCATTTCAACATTCCTATCCTCCAACATCAAGTGCTCAGGTTTCTGGACCTCCAAATTGTTGTATACCCCATCTAAAGTGCCCAAGTTCAACAGTTGCAGCTGAATTAGGATTGAATTGGGCACAATGATCTCAGAAGATAGCTCTTTGGGGTGCAGATGAGGACTGGAGTCACTAATTTAATCATCAAGTAAATGAGGATTCGAATCCTCCAAGTTAGCCCCAACCAAATCAAAATCTTCAATGCATGGGCTATCAAATGGTTCATCAGATTCCTCATGCCCGTTTGTCTCACAAAATCATTTTCCTTATGCTCAAGTGAGACTTCACTAAGAGATTCTTCACCCTCAGAATCAAAAAATCCATGATCCTCATTTATATATGTCTCAAAATCGATTGTCATTTCCTTGTTCAAAGAGACATATTTTTCCTCGCTCCTTGGCTCGGGGATCTCGGGCGAGAAACTCGGTTCATCCTCAAAGGGTTGCTCTAGCCTAATCTGGTCATCTCCAATCTCAGAATATGTATCCCCCCCGATAGGCACCTGAGCGGGTTCAAACATTGGCTCTCCTGAAGGGAGTTCATCTTGAGAATCATCCCACGATTTGACTAGGGCAACCACAAATTTCATCCTCAACCTCGACAATTTCCCAAGAAGAAACTCCCCCAGGTCCTTATCCCTAACACTTTGGAGCAAATCCAATAAAGTGCTATTCAGCTCATCAATCATTTTTATCATAGGCTCCAATGCTTTAGTGCATGGTGTTGGCCGGGCTTCTAAAGATTGTATGGTGTTCTTCAAATTAGCCAACACCCTATCTTGGATCTGGTTCACCTGAACCGACTGGTTCGATTTAGGTTTGGGTGGGTTTGGGTTAAATCTAGAGGAGTTAAGATGTCAAGGTTCTCGAGTTCCTCCCTGATAGTAGGTCGTCTCGAGTTGTTCAAAGAATGGTGATGATCTATTTTCAATGGAATACTGGGGAGGGTAGGTGTTATAATGAGCATATCCTTCCTGATTGTAGATTGGGTTGGTTTTGTCATCAAAGGATAGAGATCCATAATCATTGTAGGTTTGGGAAGGACAGTAATCATAGTCTTGTTGTTCAGGGTTAGGCCCTAGACACCGAGGTTCGGATTCGTATCCCCAATCAAAGTCATCCCAGCTAGTGGATGGGTAATTACAAGTCAAGTCGGAATAATAATCATCTTGGGCATAAGTGGTGGTAAGAGGATAGGATTGGAAATGTGTGTAAGATGTGGAAGGGTACGTGGTGAAGTAAGGAGGGAAATCAGAAGAGAAAGAAGGAGCCCTGCAATACAAAAATACAAGCCTGTCCTTAGGTTGGGTAGCCTAAAGGTCTACAGACTCTAAGAACCCATCCTAAGATTATGGACGATTTACTCTACTTATGTCCAGGCATTCCAACCAGTTAGAAGGAGGAATTGGGGAGAAGGTTCTTCCTTTGGCTTGCACCCCCAATTCCTACTGTACCCCCCAGCCGCAGTCGTTTGACACTACTCCCCTAGCTAGACATCAGATTGACTAGTATAAGCAGGTTAATCGTGAATAATCTCAATCTAGATCCCGACGAGTGAACCAATCCTTAGGGCCAATGTCCAATCAATTTTAGTTAGGCTTGGGACAATGGTGCTTTAGGAATGTGATGGGCCCTTTAGATGGGTTGTGCCCTTAATGATCAGTTTAAAATGTGTGTGTGTGCACAACCAAGGCTTGCAAACAAGGTTATTTGATGATGTGTCTTTTAGGGTTCAACCTTGTTTAGTAGCTTTTAGGGTTTAATCATTAGGTATATTCAATCAAGGTTCAGTAGAACACTCCAAGTTTTGTAAGCATGGGTGATGATATATTCCTTTAAAAATCAGAAGTAAAATGTGGAGTGCCTGGTTCATTCCTAAAATCAACCCTAAGTGGCAAGCTACTTGGTGGATTAGTTTTAAAGTGAGTGGTGCGGCCCAAACAGCTCAGTCAATTGGCCTATTACACCACTTAGTTAAGGCACATAGAAATGTTTGACCTATTTAGATTTCTACTCACTTATGTGTATTTAGTTGAAGTGTACAAAGTCCATAGGTCGGATCCCGGTTAAGTGGTAGAATCAAAGTGATTGTTCGCCTTATGATAGGAAGTTGCGGGTGTTAAGTGTGTAGCTTTCAGTTAAATCCCACAAGAGAAGAATAGTTTTTTTATTTTTTTTTATTTTTCCAGGTGGGTGAGGTGAGTGGAGTGACAATCAAACAACCAAAATCTACCCTAGGGTTTATGCAAAGCACCTAAGTTGATTTGGGTTTGAGTTATTAGGTTATGGAATGAAAACTAAGGTGGGGGTGGTGTGGGGGACACTTACAAAACACTCTACCCACACTTTACTTTGGTCTACCACACTTGGATCTCCATGCTAGGGTACCTACAAGATAATAGATTAGAGCTAAGCAGGGTTAGTGCTATGTAAATGCAAAGAAGCACAGAAAACAATAAAGTAAATTATGTTGCCTCCTCGACAACGGCGCCAAAATGGTCGAGCGTGTTTTGCATGTTAGAAATCAAGGTTACAGGTAACTTGTCGTCGTAGTTGCAAAACATGTTGATCAGATAAAATTTATACCAAAACTCCAAGGGAGACCTAGGTCGAACACAGGGAAGCGACATTTACTTTATTGAAAACTGTGCTTCGATTTGTTTCTTTTCTGGAATTTTAGGGTTTTGTTATTTTTTTTATTTTTTTGAAAGAACACAAGCAAAATGAATCACAAGAGATATAGAACAAATCTGATATATATCACTTCCAATGTCAATTACAATAAACTATGAAAGCATAAAAAGAGAAGGGGGTGAGAAGAAATCTCCCAAAGCAGTTATTCGGTGAGATGACGGTGCCTAGCGGAAGCTCGGACGAAGGAGGTGTGGAGCGAGACGATGCAGGAGGACATCGGGTTAAGGAAAGCTTTAGCGTGGCTCTGGAATGGAGGTAAGAAGACGGAGGTGATCTGCTACCAGAATGGAGGTGGGAGGACGGCTCCAAGGTGACCTATGAAGGGGGATGGGAAGTTGGAGGAGTATTTGATGGCGTAGAGGTTTGATACACTAATAGGAGCCTTGGGAGCTTGAGAACAAGCTCTAATGGAGCGTTGCTAGGCTTGCTAGAGCTCGAGAGTAAGTGGGAGTAGAGTAGGTAGAGATGGCTTGGAAGGGAGGGGGTGTAGGTCCTTTTATAGTGGAGAAGAAGAGGCAAAAAATAGGTATGAGACCATTAGTGACATCCAGGCCGTCACTGGAAACATCGCTGTAGGTAGCTCATGCCTGCTGGCACCCATAGCTGGCTTTGCTGGCATGCAATGAATTAGCGACGGCTGTAAGCATTGCTGTAAGTCCAGCTCATGCGTCGCGTAGGTCCAGCCCATGAATAGCTGGCGCTGCGCTCCCCCGCCTTTGCTGTGCACGCATGCACCCATGCGCTGGCGTTACGCTGTGCGCATGCACGCCTGTGCGCGCACCCACACTGCTACGCGCGTGCAGTGGCGCGTGCGTGTGCATGGGCGGCCTAGGTTGCGCCAAGTGGCGCAGTATGGGCCATCCATATTCTTCTTGTTGTATGGGCTACTACAGAGGTCGAATTGAGTCGATTTTTGTGCCGTTAGGCAACGATCATCGATCCAAATCCATCCACACTGTCGGATTTGTCATTTTAAGCTCCAAATTATGTTTCCTAGTCCCTTGGCCATTGATCTTCCTCGAACTGCATATGGTGCTACGAGACTTCAATTGAGGTGATTTCAGAGGCATTGGACTCCGATCGTCATCTTGATTAGATCCGTATGGTCGGATTGTCAATCCGAGGTTCCGAAAGAAATATCCTTCTCTCCTAACCACAAAAAGGACGCAATTAACCTGAATTATATACGACTCTAAATGCAGAATGATGCATTCTATGCAATATTTATAACATGAAATACAAATCTAAGCCTAGGAACATGCATGAATAGGCATTTTACCCTCAATAAATGTATTTACATCATGAGGGTTGGGTACAGATTGAGATGGTAGAGATTCAGGTTGTCTGGTGTTAGCAATTAACCTGGATTGCAAGTTATCCAATGATGTCTTCATTTGCTGCATAAGCTGAAGCATGGACCCTTGCATTTCTACCATTTACCGATTTAACTCAGCCTGCCTTGCAGATTGTTGGGCATTCCAAGATGGCTGAGTAACCTATCTCGATGCAACTGGGTGTATACTTGACCTTGACCCATAGGTCTTTGAGATGCATAGTTGCTGGGTCGAGTTTGGGTCGGTTGCCCCTAACTTTTCTAAGAGAAGTTTGGGTGGTTTTTCCAACTTGAGTTATAAGTGTTGGGATACGGGTTGGACCTAACATTCTCCTTCATTGCATACTCATCCTCATAGGACAAGGATGGAGAGAAGGAAGGATCAGAAGAACTGGGATCAAAGGCCCCAGTTTGGAACCAATAAGGTTCCGAGAAATCCTGGCTCACAGGTTGAGCTGATTCAAGTTGGCTCACGAACTCCCACCCCGTGGGAGCTCATGAGGAATGGAATTCCGAATTCTGGGATTGAGTAGGTATAGAAGTGTTTGCTAAATTCCCAGACATCCATTCTTCCATTCTCTTAACAGCCAGGTCCACTTTATAAAGTTTATTACAAATCAATTCCATGTCAAATGAATGAGAATCCTAGATCTCATTAGCACTTGACTTGGGTTGTTGGGACCGGTTCAATGCATCCATGGAGGCGTGATTAATTGAGTTCTCGCTCATTTCCTCAAATAAGTCGTATGCACTATCTGCATCCCTGTTGAGGAAATTGCCTCTGCAGGAAGCATCCACGTGATTACGGAGTTGCTCAACCAACCTATGATAGAAAATCTGCAAGAGTTTCCATTTCGACACATCATGGTGTGGACACTTCCTCAAAAGTTCCTGGAATCACTCCCAGACACCATGAAATGATTTTCTCGGCCGCTGGGCGAAAGTGGTAATTACCCATCGCAAGGCATTGGTCCTTTCGATAAGGAAGAATTTCTTCAAAAAAGCCAACTTAAGAGCATCCCAAGTTTCTATTGGCCTTCCTATGGTCCGATAGCAATGTGCGGCTTTATCCTTGAGAGAGTGGGGAAGAGCCTCATGATCATTTGCCCTTCATTCACATTCCTTGCTTTGGTGGTCTGAACCGAAGTGGTCAGATCCTCCAAGTGCTGGAATGGGTCCTCCAAGCCAAGCCCATGAAAATGCTTAATCAAGCTTAAGACTTGGGGCTTGATTTCTGTGTCCCTGACGGGAATCATGACACCGGGATGTTCCCCATAGTTTGAAGGATCATAAAAATCCTTCAAGGGCCAAGCGCCCTTACCATTCATACGTTGGAACCATTGCTGCAACTGCTGCATTTCTTTCAACTGGCTCTAAATCAGCTCTAGCTGGTTCGGGGGCGGGGGAGGTGGTTGTTGATCAACCATGGGATCTGCTTGGCTAAAGCTCAACCTCCACCTTCGGGAATGGTCTAAAGGTCCTTCCAATCTAGGGTTCAATGACCTCCTTCCAAGCATACACTAGAAGGAGTCGGAAGGACGGGGAAGAGAGGGAACCCTGCAGCACAAGAATACAAGCCTGTCCTTAGATGGGGTAGCCTAAAGGTCTACAAACTCTCAGAATCTATCCTAAGATTATGGATGATTTACTCTACTTATGTCTAGGCAATCCAACCAGTTAGAAGGAGGGACTGGGGAGAAGGTTCTTCCTTTGACTTGCGCCTTCGGTTCCTAGTGTACCCACTAGCCGTAGTTGTTTGACGCTACTCCCCTAGCTAGACATCAGATTGACTAGTATAAGTAGGTTAATCGTGAATAATCTCAATCTGGATCCCGTAGAGCAAACCAGTCCTTAAGGCCAACGTCTACTCATTTTTAGTTAGGCTTGGGACAATGGTGCTTCTGGAATGTGATGGACCCTTAATGGGTTGTGCCCTTAATGATTTGTTTGAAAATGTGTGAATGTGCACAACCAAGATTTTTTCAAGCAAGATTATTAATGATGAGATGATTTTTAGAGTTCGAATCTTGCTTAATAGCTTTTAGGATTCAAATATTAGGTGTTTTCAACCAAGTTTGTTTTTAAAAGCACGTGTTCAAGTATTTATCCTTTAAAAATCAAGAAAAATATGGAGTGCCTTGCTTGACCTAGTTATTGAATCCTATGGGGCAGCTACAAAATGAACCTCTTTTAGATTAGGTGGTGTGGCCCAAACAATTCAATCAATCAGCTCAAATGCACCACCGATCAAAGCACACAAAAAGGTGATTAACCTAATATGATTTCTACTCTTTTATGTGTTGAATTCGTGTATCGGATCCATAGGTCGAAATCTCGGTTGAGTAGATGAAAATCAAGTCAGGTTATGTGACTCTAATGTAGGTGTATAAAGTGTGTAAATTAATTCGTCCCACAGAAAGTATCTTTTAGTTTCTTTTTTATAAAATGTGGGTGAGTTGGGTGAAGGTGGCAAGCAAGACAAACAAAGTCTATCCTAGGGTTTATGCAAACACCTAAGTAGATTAGGTCTTGGTATTGATTGTGGCGAAATGAACTAGTGGGGGGGAATGTAGGGGACACTTACAGAGTACTCTACACACACATTACTCCGGTCTACCACAATCAGATCTCCATTCTAGGGTAACTGCAAGATAGTAGATCAAAGACAAGCAGGGTTAGTGCTATGTAAATGCAAAGAAGCGCAGGAAACAATAAAGTAAATTCCGTTGTCTCCTTGGTAACGGTGCCAAAATGATTACATGGGTTTCACGTGTCCGAAATCAGGGTACGAGTAACTCGTCATCATAGTTGCAAAACTCATGATCAAATATAATTTATACCGAAACTCCAAGGGAGTCCTGGGTCGAATAAAGTGTGGCGACGTTTACTTTGTATGAAAACTGCACTTCGATTTGTTTCTTTTTTGTGTTTTAAAGTTTTGTTATTTTTTTTGTTTTTGAAATAAAATGACAATCAATCACAAGAGAGAGATAGAATTGAATCTAATATATTGCATGAATGTCAATTACAATAATATAGAAAACATAAAAAGAGAGGGAGGTGGGAAGAAATCTCCCGAAGCGGCTGTTCAGCAAGACGACGGTGCCTGGTGGAAGCTCAGATGAAGGACTTGGGAAGTAGGACGACGGAGGTGAGAAATGGGAGGATGTCAGGCAGAGGAAGGCTTCAGTGCAGCTCTGGAATGGAGGTGAGAAGGCAGAGATGATATGCTATCGGAATGGAGGTGGGACGACGGCTCCAAGGCAACCTATGAATGGGGATGGGAAGCTGGAGGAGTATTTGGTGGGGCAGAGTTCCGTTACACTAATAAGCACCTTGGGAGCTTGAGAGTAAGCTCTAACAGAGCATTGGTAGGCTTACTCGAGATTGGGAGTAGGTGGGAGTAGAGTAGGTAGAGATGACTTGGAAGGGAGGGGCTATAGGTCCTTTTATAATGGAGGAGAAGAGGCTAAAATAGTCATGGGACCATTAGCGACTTCCAGGCCATCACTGTAAGTGTCGCTGTAGGCAACTCATGCCCGCTGGCATGCGTAGCTAGCCTTGCACTTGCGAACAATTAGAGACGGCTATAAATGTCACTAAATGTCTTCCATGCTGTCACTGAAGATCCACCCACTACTCATGCTCTGCCAGCGCTATGCTGTGTGCTCTCCTTGTCGCACACGCATGCTTATGCACTGGTGATATGCTGTGCGCAGCTACGCTACCTTGCGTTACCGCTTAGCTGCTGATGGGAACACCATCATGAGCCATAACTAGCTCATTTTGACCTCATTAAGTCAATAAATGCTCCTACATAACCACCAAAGAACCATAACTCACTGTATAACCATTCTCAGACAAAAATAAGAAACTAGGGTTAAAACTGCAATTTTACTAGCTTATCATGAATGCAGTGCAACCACGGGTTTTCCTAGGGGTTCATTAAGGGTCAAAAGGTCCTAAAAAGGTAACAAGTGGGTTAGATCAGTCAGAAAAGGGCTTGCACATGTTTTGAGAATTAAGTGACTTTTGGAACCCTAAAAACAGACTCACTTAATTAATCGAGGTTCTGGTCAGGACAAAATTTACCTAAACTCTCTAAAAATCATATAAAAATATTCTCTAGGGTTTAGTACCTTCAATTTGACCATCAGAACCCATCTTGACCCAAAATGTAGCCTCAGATAGATATTTGCCTAAATTTAGGTTTTTGCATAAATTACCTGGCCAAACATGGTCAAAACCAAAATACAACTTCAATGGATTCCTTAGGTCCAAGTTAGGTTTGTATCAAAATTTGGACCCTAGATGAGCTTGTCTTGACCTATTTGCAAAATGGTCCTGTCTGATTACTGAGGCCCTTAACTTTCAAAATCCTCTCAAATAGCCCCCCAACTTTGTCATCATCTTTACAATTAGGTCCCTCCACCATTATCGTAGAGAAATCCTTCTCCGGCGACCTTTGATTGAAGAGAACTCTATTCAATCAATCCCTTCCAAAATTGGAAGAGAGATTTTTTGAGAAATCCTCTCCAATATGAACCCATCCTTGAGCACCAACACTTTCCCAATCTCTCATACGAACACATGAGAGATTTGGGTATCAAGAAACACCCAATTCCAACGAGGGTTTCTGAGCTTGGAAAGCATGATTTCCAAGCTTTCCTTGCCTCTCGATCCCAATATAAGGGAGCCCAGATCTTCCCGAACTCTTCACGCTCGAAATCAGCTGTGAATCCCCACAATTCCTCTCTCTCTTTCACGGCCGAAGGCTCCTCGACGTCTAGTGATCCCCTTTGCCTTTCCTCATCATCCTTCCATAATACCAAGGGTGGATTCCTCTTCCTCTCTTCCATCCACGTCTCACCGTACCAGTAGACACCGATTCCTCCTTCACCCTTGCCGTTTCTACCTCACCGGAGCCACCTACATCTCCGGCGTCAGCAACACCGCATCCGATGCCATCTCTACCCCACTTTGTCCACTTACCTCCTAGCTAAGCCACTTATCTCCCCTACTTTCCTCTCCTCTCTTTATTTTCCAACTCTAACCATCGACGCTTCTCCGCGACTCCATCGTCTCCATCTCCGGCCATCCCCTTCGGTGAGACCATCCCACCTCCACAGACCACCTAATCCCTCACCGACAAGCCCAGGTCCACCACCTCACCTCTTCGCTCATTTCCCCTCTCTTTATTCACCTCTCCACTCACTCACACACACCCCCGAACACACCCACTCTTACGCACACAGTCCGACCTCACCACACACTCACAGACATCCACACACCACAGAAACACCCTCATCCCACTCGTCGTTGTCCGTTGACCCTCCTTGAGCATTCTGACGTGGCCGAAAGCCTGTTTTGTTGATTTCAGGAACTCGCCCTATTTGCCATTGATGAGCAAGCTTCGAGCTTGCTTGAAGTTCACTCCACGTCCTGCTACGCCCCGGTCTCAGCTCCAGGTCGCGCGAAAGCCTCCTGCGAACAAGTCTAGGCAGCCAATTGGACACCTCTGCCTCGCGAGCTAAAGCAATTGAGGAGAAGACCCCCTACTGCAGACACGCAAAGAAGAGGGGCGTGGATAGTCCTACATCATTGGCAACAAAGCGTGCTGAGGTGAATAAATTGAAAAAGTCACATAAGCTGTTTGCCTCATTTCACGGGATGAGGTCCCTCTCACCTGGTCACCCGACCTCGTCCGTGACATGTACCCGTGGACCTGGTTCAACCCGATAACCCAACTTGTACTCCTCGCTCACCACCGCACGCCGGTGAGCCTGGACTCGGGTACATGCTAGGTCCAGTTACTGATGCGTGTTTTTCAACTCAACTCAATAATTAAGTTAATTTCACTTAATTAAGAGCAGAAGAAATCACTTAGGTTAACTCGAAGTTGTGTCGATTGTGTAGTATAGGGTCGAATTAACCTAACATTTTAGAAATTTTTACTGGTTGAGTCCAGGTTGTTCACTCGGAGGCATAATAATTTTCTCAAAATTCACCAATTTTCTTTTCTCTTTAAGTTTAGGAGGTATAACTAGTTTGATTTTCAAAACATGAATTTTGTCAAAATATTTAAACCATAAAGGATATACAAAATTCCATATGCAAAACAAATTTACTCAAAATGTTGTACATTATTAACAAGTAAACATGCTAGTTTTCTAATTCAAATTCATTCCAAAGAAATTAAGGCAATTAAAAGTTATTCTATTAAAACATGCCTTTTTACAATTAAGAACAAAAAAGTAATTCAATAAAAATTCATTTATTTTTCATTTATCTCTTCAGCCTCTCATCTCCTTCTCTTTTATTTTCTTCTTTCTCTCTTTTATTTTCTTCTCTCGAGCTCTCTTTCTTTTTACCTTTCTTGTGTTGTTCCTACCTTCTTTTCTTCCTGTCTCTTATTCTTTTTCCTTAGTTTTCTCCTGCCTTCTCTTCTTAGCGCTTGTGCCTTCTTCTTTGGCTTTCAGCTTTAACACTTAGCATCCTTCAGCGGCTTCTCTTTTCCTTAAGCTTTCAGCAGAATCGGGTTTTTTACTTTTTTAACCAAAGGTTTTTTTTATTTGCGGTGAGGTCCTTTCAAGGATACACAGCACCCTGAGACCAGGGTGGGACCAGACCCTACTCGGTCCACGCCTAATCTCAGTTAGGTTTGTTTCGATTCATTTGTTAATCGGTTCACAGTCTCAAGCCACATCGGCTCATCCCGACCTCCCAGGCCACACTCGCCCTCCCAGGGCACAATCACTTCTGCACGCCCTCAAGGGCGCACACCCGCAAGCATAAGCCCGCACACTCAGACATGCAATGCTCAGATCAGATCAGAAGGAATTGGAACCGGTGCGCCGAGTGCTGACGATTGCATAGCCAAGGAAACAAATTGGTTTTATCCCCAGGCGCACGCTCGTGAACAATCGAGGTGGGACTAACCTATCCCTTTCAGACCCGAATTCAAAAGATCATAACTTTCTACCCAGAGCTCCAAATTGAATGATTTCAAGTTTGTTGGAAAGCTCTAAGGGTAATCAACACAATTTCAGGATCAATTTAATGTTTTAACGATGTTTTCCTTTTCAATTTAAAAGATGAAATCAGGGGTTCCTACAGGTTCTTTTAAGCCTGGAAAGTAGTTTTTATGTTAGGAGAGTCTTCAGATGGACTTCTCTCTTCTATTAAAAGGCTTGCACATATTATATAAGTAATTCCACTTCTGTTAGAGTAGATTTTAAACTCTTAAGATATTCACAACAACCAGAGAAACTTTTCTCTTCTCTGAAAGCTTCAGAGAATGATTTTAGATTTCAATAAGCACAATAGACACTTTAAAGTGTTCCTAATCTATTTAGATTAATTCTAAGGGTTATAACAAATCAATCTGGGCAGGTTTTAAGTTTGAATTTCATCAGAATGCTTCTCCTATTTGTTTGGGTTCGAAAGTAACCTAAATTGGCAGAAACTAAATCTTCACTAAGTACATCATCTGAGCTTACTTTAATTAATTTCAGATCATCAAATAAGATCCCAGAAACAATTTTCACATCTCAATTCCTCAATTCAAACTCAGAACTCCATTATGAAACTCATGTTTGACTGTCGAAGCTCGAAAATTGACTTTCTACTCTAAGCTTCCTCTCAAGAAATTAATGCCTCAATCAAAGTCTCCTCAACCTCAGAAACTCATTCAGATCTTCAGAAAGTTGTTTCAACCTTAATTCCTAGGGTTTCAATCTCGCTCCTGAACTAAAATAAGTATGTGTTCGACAGAATGATGGAAAGATTACTACAATGTTTTGAGGGTTAAAATAGCTTCAGTGCATTGCACTAAATCTTCTGAGAGCTTAAATGCTTCTCAAATCCTTCCTAACAGACTTCTCCAACTCGTCGGAGTTAGGGAAGATGGAGTTACTTCTATAGCTCCAGTGGTTAAAACCTCAAACAAATTTCTTTAAAACAATCAGTAATCCTTATTATACTATTCTGGAGCCACTTAGCAAGTTTAAGAGGCAGTAACGCAAAAATGGCTCGCCGGAGCTCCAGTGAGTCCAGAAAATGTAAATTGTATGTACAGATTGACAAAATTAACCATTTTGATCCAAAAATGATCCTGAGGTTACAAGGAACCTCATTATCACTTTAAATTCTTCATTTGTTCATTAAAATATAAGATTTGACAGTAAGTTTTTTTCCTTAAAAATTTGAGTGGTTAAAGTTCAGGACTTGATTTAACCACTCGATTGAGAAGTTAAATCAAGTCAACAGATGTTATTATTCATAAATATGTATTTAATTCATAGTTTGAACTATTCCTGAGCCGCCATGGATAGCAAGTTCAGGAACTTAATTAAATTTGGGCGTTGAATTATAGATGATAATAATAGGTATTATAATGTTGATTAGGGTTCTAAAGTGGTGATAGGTGATGAAAGAACCCAATGGAGGTGGAATTATCTCGATTACTGTCACCATAGACAGTGTCAGTAATGGGTGAAGGTGAAATATGAATTAGGCAAATAGGTGATCAATTAAACGATTAAGTGATTTAGAAATGGTCATGGAAGATACAGGAAGGTGTACAGTGAATTAAAAGACAAGATTGAAGCTCTGGTGAGCTCAACGAACTCGCCGGAGTCGGAGGAGATGAAACTAAAATCTGAAATTACTCTAATCTAACTAACTAAACTAACTAACTAAGCTAGCCTACTCCTACTCCTACTCCTACTGTTACCTGGACGAAGGGGTCCATAGGGTTCTGCCGAAGGTTCATAGCAGACGACGAAATCAGAGGGTGGAAGAAGATCTCCGGTGGGTGGATTTGAGGTGGAGTGGAGGAATCCTAGGGTCGGCGCCTGTGTCAGAGGTGCGGAAGACCATGGTGGATCTCCTCGGCTACTTAAGATGGACGGAGAAAGTCGGAAGATGGAATGGGAAGTCACCGGAGGTTTAGAAGAATAGCCTATCGAAGTCGGCTACAGTGTTAGAAGAGGGAAGGGAGCCAACTTGAATAAAATCAGAGGTGTGAGGGGTATTTATAGTAGTTGGCGGTGAAGAGAGTGACGGGGTCTGGCCGAAGGAGCTCGAGGAGCTTAACCTCCGTCGTCATCTCCGACGACGGTGAGGTTATCTCCCACTAAAAAATAGGATTTTTGATTAATCCAGACCGATGGATCAAGTGGAGGTGGTGAGCGCAAGCTGCAAGAGCTTGGACAAAGAGGAATGATGTCGGCAGGGCGATGATCGTGCGGTGGGGTGACTCTCTACCGCTAGCCTTTCATTCGGCTGGAGAAGAAGAAGAAGAAGATGAAAAGGGACTTAGAAGTAATAAAACTTAAGGACCCGATTGTAATGAAAAGTAAGGACTAAAATGTAAACCCAGATTTTGAAGGTTTATTTTAATTTAGATCTTTTTCAACTTTTCATATATGTTAGTAAATAAGGTAAATATTATGTTTACACCTTGAATTTACATTTTTTACCTTTTAGATTAATTTATTAGATTAAGTAAAATTACTTAAGTTATTACATACTTAGGTATACATTATACTTAAGTTCCTTATCTTATTAATTAAGAGAATGATTAATAGGATTTCGGGTCCAATTATTATCTAAATTATTAATAATGTTAATTGAATGATAAAATTTCATTTTTAACTTATTTTAAGGTCCTTAACTAAATATCCCTTATTCTATAATTAACCCTTATATATTCATAACCCTAGCTAACTAACTAGGAAGACTAGTTAATTAGGGGTAATTAGAGATCATGATGAGTGTTTCATCATACCCCCAGGCAAAAGTTTTGCTAGTCCCTGGCAAAATTAACTAAGACTATGATGATTTAAAGCACTTGGGTTTAAATTATTATAAATAGTAACTATGTAGATGAAAGCTTAGGTCAGAAAAATTTAAGGTTAAATATAAAGGATTAATGTATAGAGCATGTGTGAAATTTTTCTTACTTAGACTTATACTTATAACATTTTCAAAACACACTTAAAATAATTTTTAAACAAGAATTTTATTCAAAATTAGAATTCTTCAAAAATCTCTTAATCTTTGTAACTATTCTTAACTTAAATTAGAATACAAAGTGTTTTAAGAAAAATAAAACTTAAGGATTGAGAATTAAATTTTAACTCAACAACTTAAATAGATTTAAGTTAATCCCTTGTTTATGATATTTGACTTTTATCAAAATAAGTTTAAGTAAATTAACCAGATACTCATTATTAATCAAACTTAGAGTAGTAAAACTCTAATTTACTAACCTACAACACTAAAGATTAACTTCTAGACCTAAGATTTTGTCAATTCTTCTCCTTTAGGTCTCAACTTAAAATCTTCAAAACCCAATTTCTTAGGCTTCACTGCCCAATACCAAGGTTCAGTAGCTATGATTTTAAAACATCTATGCTTAGTGAAGAGAATTGTCCTAAAGACATCCAAAGTTGGAAAAATCCAAATCTTAAGACATCACTTTCCAATCCCAATTATTCCAATTCAAGCCTTTGGCTTGGCCTTACTCAGGTTTGGTTGCTTTCTCCTTACCAGTTTTCTATCCCGAGGTCAACACTTTTTGTGTATATCTCCCCGGTGGACCACTGGGTCTCTTATTCCTAATATTTTTTTCTCCATATTTTTTTTCTCTTTTTTTATAGGTTAGAACACCCATTTGTAGCGAGGTGTTCTTTTTATTTTTGATGGAAGGATGGGTAGCATCCATTTGTAATGAGATGCTTTTATTTATTTATGGAAAACTGCATAAGTACCCATTTTTAGCGAGGCACTTAACTGCAGGGTATTTTATTTATATTTCATTTTCTTTTTCTTTTCTTTTCTTTTTCCCCCTTCTCATTTTCCTTACTAACATTATTCTCCAAATCCTTTTTCTAGGTGAGTGGCACATCCTTCACCCTTTCAAGAATCGCCCCGCAGAAATCCTTGGACTAAAGAGGATTCAGAATTGATCTCTTAACCTCTGTGTTTTCGCAGTCTTAGATGTCAACAAGACAATTCTATGTGAGTGAATTTTAGATGTTTTGGTTACTTAGCTCTCAAACCAGAGCTTGGAAAATAATACCCTTTACTCTTAGGTTCTTCAAATTCTTAGTTTCCTGCTATAGGATCCGTCAAGACAAAATTTACCAAGTATAGTTATTTATCTCTAGCTTGTAAGTTTTGTAAACTAAAATTCTACCAACTCTCTATCTAATTAACACTGAATATCTGGCTTTTTGCTTAACTTTATGATAAAATCAAATTTTCAAAAATCAAAAGATTACTTAATCTAATTGATTAAAAAGCTATAATTCAATTCCAAAACTTAAGTTTAAAATCTTAACACACTTAGTTTCTTAATTCAAGTAAGAATAGAAAAATAAATCTTTAAAAGATTTAAAAGATTCCTTAATTCAAATAAAATCTTATTTTTTTAAAAATTTTAAACACAAAAGTGTGTTTTTACAAAATGTTTAAAGTAAAATCTAATTAAGAATTAAATGCTCTTAAATACTTTATATATATTCTATATACATTTTATACTTCTGACCTAAAAGAAAATTAAGCTCGTAATTATAATATATATACATTCTTCTTCTTTTCTTCTTTATTACTAATGAATAAACCCCTCTTATTATTTTTATGAATTTTATTTTTAGATTTTTGTATTTATATATTTTTATTTTTATGTATATAAGATTTTTTTCAATTTTTTATAATTTTTTTCAAAAAAATTTTCAAATTTTTATGAAATTTTTGAATTTTTAAAATTTTTATCATTTTTAGAATTTTTATTTTTTTAAATTTCGTGGATATTTGATTTTTATGTGTTTTTATTTTTTAAACCAATACTTAAAGTGAAAATTTCACTTCAACACCCCCAAGCCAAAATTTTACAATGTCCTCATTGTAAGAAGGGTGAAAACTATTACACCTCATTTAGTATAGGGTGATGGAAGTAGTCGAAAAGAGGAGATTAAAAATCTCTATGCGGACGATTTCAAGTTTGACCAAAGGTCAGAGTGATCAGTTGGACTAAATGAAGGTAATCAATATGATATGGAGTGAAATTTTAAAAGTAAGTGTATAAGAAAATCAAAAAGAATGAAAACAGGAAACAGTTATGTATAAGTACTAAGTTTTTCGCCTTCAGCTAGGCGTAAACCCTAGTAAAGAACTCCGGAAAAGAATAGGTATATGGTAAAAATAGAGGAGTTATGAAAGAATTAGATCAAAGAAAATAGGAAACAGATTAAACCACCCAATCAAAACTCATCCTGAAATTGCCTAGAATAGATCTTGTAGATCTTAGAATCAGATTCTCGTGAAAAATCTCAGAAAGACCAGAGTGAATATCATGAAGAATAGATCTGATTTAGGTTAAGATGTAGAATGTTAAAGAGTGAGGCAATTTATAAAAGATGATTCCACCAAGTTCAGAAGGTTAGCATAGTCAATTTTGGTTCTCAATAATAGGTGGGTCATTTTGATACAAAATAGGTTGCTGATGCAGGTTTGATGGGTTATTTTCAGGTAATACAGAGGATGGATTATGATTAGAATCAAAGGCCTTATTAATGAAGTGGACTTGGCCTTGATTTTGCCTAGGATTTGGCAGATTCCTAGGATTCAGAATTGGCTGAGATGGAAGAGTACCTAGCTGACGAGACTTAGCCAAAAGCGTGATCTGATTTCGTAAATCAGCCAACTCTACCTTATATTGCCTATGGATCTCAACGAGAGCTTCAGCATTTTGTCGCCGACTCTCTGACACAGCTCTTAAAATCTTGTCTAGCTGTGTATCTCTATTTGGCCTAGAGTAATTCTGCATACTCATCGGGCTAGGCCTTAAATTTGATTGCTGAGGAGGCAAAGGAGGTGGATTAAAATGGGTCTGATTTGGATAATTTGGTCTTTGATTTTGATTTGGATCAGCCCAAGAAAAATTTGGGTGGCTTCTCCATCCAGGATTATAGGTATTTGAATATGGGTTTGATCTTGGAATGTTCTCCTGGATGGCGTGTAATCCTAAAAGATATTGCATGTTTTCTGCAACAGTTAAGGGTGGGGAAAAGGGTGGGGGATCTCGGGATTAAGATTTTGCATTGAATCCAAGGAAGTAGATGGATCAAACAGGAAAACCATTGGTTGCTTATCTCCAACCGGCCTAGGATCACCTGTCAACGGTGGTGCAAGAGGCGGATGCAAGGATCGCCTCACGTCCATAAACGAAAAATAATGTGCAAAGGCATACGCACACCACCGATAAGAAAATAGCGACACAAAAACCCGCAAAATAGCCCAAAAGACGTGGGTTTTGCTCTTTTTTCAAAGGAAAGAAGAAATTCCTAAAGTACGCAAAGTAATTTGACACAAACAAATAGAGTAACAGTATCAAAATACACATCCTACTTCGTGACTACGCAAGTGCATACCTTAAAGCTCAGAGGTCTAAGGTCTAAGATCGAGACCGCTCACTACTGGCTCCCCGAGGCTCTAGTAGTGAGACAGACTTGTTGATCTTCGGCCAATGCCCTAAGAGGTGCAAAGAGGAGAGATAGAAAAATAGACTCGTGTGACTCTAGTGATCGCGTTGTGTGCGCGATAGCATGCAACAGACGATATCGATATAAAAACCCGCATGCATTCTGCAAACAGATTTAAGTCACCAATTTTACTTCCTCTTTTTAGTTAGTCTTTTTTTCAAAAATATATCAATTAAACTACAATGACCGCTTTTTATATATTTTCAAACAAAAATATGTGGTCTTTTTAATTTTCAAAAGACAGGGATCTACGTGGGTTTTCTCGTGTTTTCCCGTTGATGCGAGAAAATAGTTTAAAATTTTCCCGAGTCAGATCGCTCCTAATACTAGCAGGAAATACACTCCTAAGAGTGTATGCCTATGTTATGCTACTGCTAGTTAGAAAAGATGTATTTTTGTATTTTTATTATTTTTTAAATGCAACAATACAAAAGAATAGAAATACTCACAAAAACAAAAACAGCAAAACTAAATCCCACCTCCTGAGATTACTCGCAAAGGTAAACCTGAAAAGAAGACAGAAAATAAAAACAAAATGAAAACAAAAACAAAACAAAACACACTAATTAGAATAAAAGTTAGTAAAAACAAAAATATTTACAAAATACATCCTAATTAAACAATTAATCCTTTTAAATTTTAGTGAATCAAAATATTACCTCCCCGACAACGGCGCCATTAAAATGATAATTAGACGAAGCAATACCAGGGAATATTTTAATGAGTGGAGTGAGTCAAAATATTACCTCCCTGACAACGGTGCCATTAAAATGATAATTAGACGAAGTAATACCAGGGAATATTTTGATGAGTGGAGTGAGTCAAAATATTACCTCCCCGGCAACGGTGCCATTAAAGTGATAATTAGACGAAGCAATACTAGGGAATATTTTGATGAGTGGAGTGAGTCAAAATATTACCTTCCCGGCAACGACGCCATTAAAATGATGCGTGTTTTCAACTTAACTCAGTAATTAAGTTAATTTCACTTAATTAAGAGTAGAAGAAATCACTTAGGTTAACTCGAAGTTGTGTCGATTGTGTATTATAGGGTCAAATTAACCTAACATTTTAAAAATTTTTACTGGTTGAGTCCAGGTTGTTCACTGGGAGGCATAATAATTTTCTCCAAATTCACCAATTTTCTTTTATCTCTTTAAGTTTAAGAGGTATAACTAGTTTGATTTTCAAAACATGAATTTTGTCAAAATATTTAAACCATAAAGGATATACAAAATTCCATATGCAAAACATATTTACTCAAAATGTTGTACATTATTAACAAGTAACATGCTAGTTTTTCAATTTTATTTCATTCTAAGAAATTAAGGCAATTAAAAAGTATTCTATTAAAACATACCTTTTACAATTAAGAACAAAAAGTAGTTATGCAAGAAAAATTCATTTATTTTCATCAACAAAGTATTGATGCCTTTTTATTTTCTTCAGCCTCTCATCTTCTTCTTTCTTTCTTTTTTCTTTCTCTCTTTTATTTTCTTCTCTCGAGCTCTCTTTCTTCTTACCTTTCTTGTGTTGTTCCTGCCTTCTTTTCTTCCTGTCTCTTATTCTCTTTCCTTAGTTTTCTCTTGCCTTCTCTTCTTAGCACCTGTGCCTTCTTTTTTAGCTTTCAGCTTTAATAGTTAGCCTCCTTCAACGGCTTCTCTTTTCCTTAAGCTTTCAGCTGAACCAGGTTTTTACTTTTTTAACCAAAAGCTTTTTTTATTTACAGCGAGGTCCTTTGAAGGATACACAGCACCCTGAGACCAGGGTGGGACCAGACCCTACTAGATCCTCGCCTAATCTCAGTTAGGTTTGTTTCAGTTCATTTGTCAATCGGTTCATAATCTCGAGCCACATCGGCTCAACCCGACCTCCCAGGCCACACTCACCCTCCCAGGGCACAATCACTTCCGCATGCCCTCAAAGGCGCACACTCGCAAGCATAAGCCCGCACACTCAGACATGCAATGCTCAGATCAGATCAGAAGGAATCGGAACCGGTGCGTCGAGTGCTGACGACTGCATAGCCAAGGAAACAAATTGGTTTTATGCCCAGGCGTGCACTCGTGAATAACCGAGGTGGGACTAACCTATCCCTTTCAGACCCGAATTCAAATGATCGTAACTTTCTACCCAGAGCTCCAAATTGAATGATTTCAAGTTTGTTGGAAAACTCTAAGGGTAATCTACACAATTTCAAGATCAATTTAATGTTTTAACGATGTTTTCCTTTTCAATTTAAAAGATGAAATCAGGGGTTCCTATTGTTTTTTTAAGCCTGGAAAGTAGTTTTTATGTCAGGAGAGTCTTTAGATGGACTTCTCTCTTCTATTAAAAGGTCTGTACATATTATATAAGCAATTCTGCTTCTGTTAGAGTAGATTTTAAACTCTTAAGACCATCAGAACAACCAGAGAAGCTTTTCTCTTCTCTGAAAGCTTCAGAGATTGATTTTTAGATTTCAATAAGTGCAACAGACACTTTAAAGTGTTCCTAATCTATTTAGATTAATTCTAAGGGTTATAACAAATCAATCTAGGTAGGTTTTAAGTTTGAATTTCATTAGAATGCTTCTCCTATTGGTTTGGGTTCGAAAGTAACCCAAATTGGTAGAAACTAAATCTTCACTAAGTACATCATTTGAGCTTACTTTAATTAATTTCAAATCATCAAATACGATCCCAGAAATAGTTTTCACATCTCAATTCCTCAATTCGAACTCAGAACTCCATTATCAAACTCATGTTGGACTATCGCAGCTCGAAAATTGACTTTCTGTTCTAAGCTTCCTCTCAAGAAATTAATGCCTCAATCAGAGTCTCCTCAACCTTAGAAACTCATTCAGATCTTCAGAAAGTTGTTTCATCCTTAATTCCTAGGGTTTCATGCTCGCCGCCTGAACTAAAATAGGTATGTGTTCGATAGAATCATGGAAAGATTGCTACAATGTTTTGAGGGTTAAAATAGCTTCAGTGCATCGCACTAAATCTTTTGAGCTCCTTAAATGCTTCTCAAATCCTTCCTAACAGACTTCTCCAACTCGCCGGAGTTGGGGAAGTTGAAGTTACTTCTATAGCTCCAGTGGTTAAAACCTCAAACAAATTTCTTTAAAACAATCAGTAATCCTTATTATACTATTCTGGAGCCACTTAGCAAGTTTAAGAGGCAGTAACGCAAAAATGTAAATTGTATGTACAGATTGACAAAATTAACCATTTTTTATCCAAAAATGATCCTGAGGTTACAAGGAACCTCATTATCACTTTAGATTCTTCATTTGTTCATTAAAATATAAGATTTGATAGTAAGTTTGTTTGCTTAAAAATTTGAGTGCTTAAAGCTCAAGACTTGATTTAACCACTCGATTGAGAAGTTAAATCAAGTCAACAGATGTTATTATTCATAAATATGTATTTAATTTATAGTTTGAACTGTTCCTGAGCCACCATAGACAGCAACCTCAGGAACTTAATTAAATTTGGGCGTTTAATTATAGATGATAATAATAGGTATTTTAATGTCGATTAGGGTTCTAAAGTGGTGATAGGAGATGAAAGAACCCAATGGAGGTGGAATTATCTCGATTACTGTCACCATAGATAGTGTCAGTAATCGGTGAAGGTGAGATATGAATTAGGCGAATAGGTGATCAATTAAACGATTAAGTGTTTTAGAAATGGTCATGGAAGGTACAGGAAGGTGTACAGTGAATTAAAAGACAATATTGAAGCTCTGGTGAGCTCAAGGAACTCGCCAGAGTCGGAGGAGATGAAGCTAAAACCTGAAATTACTTTAATCTAACTAACTAAACTAACTAACTAAGCTAGCCTACTCCTACTCCTACTGTTACCTGGACGAAGGAGTCAATAGGGTTCCACTGAAGGTTCATAGCGGACAACGAAATCAGAGGGTGGAAGAAAGATCTCCGGCAGGTGGATTTGAGGTGGAGAGGAGGAATCCTAGGGTCGGCGCCTGTGTCAGAGGTGCGGAAGACCACGACGAATCTCCTCGGCTACTTAAGATGGACGGAGAAAGCCGGAAAATGGAATGGGAAGTTACCGAAGGTTTGGAAGAATGGCCTATCGAAGTCGGCTACAGTGTTAGAAGAGGGAAGGGAGCCAACTTGAATAAAATCAGAGGTGTAGGGGGGTATTTATAGTAGTTGGCAGTGAAGAGAGTGACGGGGTTTGGCCAAAGAAGGAGCTCAAGGAGCTTAACCTCCGTCGTCGTCTCCGACGACGGTGAGGTTATCTCCCACTATAAAATAGGATTTTTGATTAATCCAGACCGATGGATCAAGTGGAGGTGGTGAGCGCAAGCTGCAAGAGCTTGGACAAAGAGGAATGATGTCGGCAGGGCAGTGAACGTGCGGTGGGTTGACTCTCTGCCGCCAGCCGTTCATTTAGCTGGAGAAGAAGAAGAAGAAGACGAAAAGGGACTTAGAAGTAATAAAACTTAAGGACCAGTGTGAGAAATAAGGACCCGACTATAATGAAAAGTAAGGACTAAAATGTAAACCCAGATTTTGAAGGTTAATTTTAATTTAGATCTTTTTCAACTTTTTATATATGTTAGTAAATAAGGTAAATATTATGTTTACACCTTGAATTTACATTTTTGACCCTTTTAGATTAATTTATTAGATTAAGTAAAATTACTTAAGTTATTACATACTTAGGTATACATTATACTTAAGTTACTTATCTTATTAATTAAGAGAATGATTAATAGGATTTCGGGTCCAATTATTATCTAAATTATTAATAATGTTAATTGAATGATAAAATGTCATTTTTACTTTATTTTAAGGTCCTTAACTAAATATCCCTTATTCTATAATTAACCCTTATATATTCATAACCCTAGCAAATTAACTAGGAAGACTAGTTAATTAGGGGTAATTAGAGATCATGATGAGTGTCTCATCAGTTACCCGACTATGGCTCTAAGAGAGTGAGACCGAAATAGAAAGAGAGAAGTGGAGAGTTACGCGGGGCTAGGGGGTTTTTGCCCTGAGAAGCTTGGCCCTGACACTTAGCCGAATTCTGAAGAAGAAAAGAAGGGTCGAAGAAGAGGAGTTACAGAAGAAGAGGTGAAGGCTTGGAAGACAAAAAGTAGAAGAAGAAAGCTATAGCTGAAGAAAGAGAAGAAGCTGAAGAGGAAAGACAGAGTCAAAGAAAGAAAGAGTAGAAGAAGAAGAAGAGCTGCAGCACAAAGCAGAACATCAGACTTTAAACTGTCTGATTTTCAAATTGGACGACAGATTTGAGCTTTCATTTCATATATAGACATTGAGTTCCTTAGTTGATATTGTAGGAGCATTTGGTGATCTAAATCACTATTTTGCTACCATCTTTTTGCACATTGGTATTGTTATTATTGCAAATTCTTTTACTTTAAATTTTGATCTTGATTTCTAAATTCCGTATTGCTCCCTGTGTTCAATCTTGGAATCTTTTCGAGTAATAAAAATTGTATTTGTTTTCGAAGTAATTTTGACTATATTACAACTCTCCATTTTAAACTTGATTTCACCGCATTAACATTTTGGCACCGTTGTCGAGGAGCAACGGGCAATTTAGAACTCTTGATTTCAATTCCTCATTCAGATTCTAACTTGCTATATTTCTTTCACTGTGGTTGTTTCAGGGAGAAGATACATTCAAGGAAGATCAACTACACAACAAACACACTAGGGGCAGGTAAATTCTAATTACTCTTTCTCGTAAGCCCCTGATTATGAAAGGTTAAAAGGAAGAAAAATCAATTAGGGTTACTTGCTTTCCATTCTTAGATCATTCATCAAGTTGCCTGATTTGATTTAAACAACAAAACCTGATTTGCACACCCACTTAAGGTAACTAGGGCTATCACATTCTTGTTTAAGCTCTAGACACCACATTTGACAAACTAAATTGGACCAAAATCAAAGCCAATTAAGGATTCCAAGTTAGGGTTTTAGAGACACACTTGCTTAATCAAGAATTGATCTTTCCCAAACAATGTGTGCCTAAGCCTTGATTGAATTGATCTATTCAAGAAAACCCTAAAAATATGAGGCTCTTAATCTCACTTGAATCCTAAAGGAGGGACCTAAAACTTCTCAAAGGACAAATAGGTGAAGTTGACCCACCTTGTTGGGTCAACCAATCTTTAAATTAGGTCACTCTTGTAATCAATACATCTTAAAAGTTCAAGTGAAATCTTAAGCACCCTTTCTCTTAATTAAAACTGGTAGACTTAAAAGGTCAAGTCCCCATTCTGGTCTACCTGGAACATCAGTGACAAGAGAGGTCGGGTCGTGGAAACCTTGTAAATCGTGGGGATGCTCTACCGTGTAGGGGTCTTCGCAGGACTCTCCCTCTCTGGCTACCCAAGTAATTCTCAAGTGGAAAGCTTTCTGACTAAGGGGTATCATCTGCCCTGAACCTCTATAGTCATCCAAAATTTTCAGTGTCATGATTGGGTCCATCACATTCTATTCTCATCCAGTTCATTGATGCATGTTTGGTGGGAGGTCCTTAAGGCCACCCTTGAGGCCTCCATTAGTTATTCACTACCGTCGGGGCCAAGCCTCGACTTCCGTGTTTGTGCAGCAACCCTATCACATAGACATTTCTTCTGATTCATCCGAGTCTAATTCTCCTTCATCCATCATATGGCACAACCCGCAGAAGAAGAGAACAACCTCGAGAATCAACTTCAACGCGTTAATGATCTATTCCAAGCCTTTGTGAACCCACCGCAGTGTCCTATGATGCAAGATCATTACAATCCTGCCATGGTGGCGATCGAACCTCGAGTCCAAATCCCGGCTGGAGGTCCTGATACTGAACTCAAGCCCAACATGATTCATGCTATTCCAAAATTTCATGAGCTCAATTCCAAGGATCCTTTCCAGCACATTAAAGAACTCAAGCATCTAGCCCAGACCTTCGGGTCAGATGTTTAGAATCAGGATATTCTTCTCATGAAATTGTTCGCCTTCTCTCTCATGGACAAAGTAGCTCACTGGTATCAGACTCAAACACGTCCAATCAGCACATGGGTTGAACTACAATCCTAGAGAACCACTTCATGATACCAGATCACGCACTTCACACAACAGCCTGGAGAACCACTTCACGAGGCATGGGATCATTTCCTGGATCTCATGCGAAAGTGGCCCCATCACTTAGTTCCTAAATGGGAACAAGTCCAGTCTTTTTACTAGAGACTCCATGAAAATATCCGATTATTCATTAATGCAACTTGCGGAGGAAATAGCATGGGTCAACACGAAGACACTGTGTGGGAGATTCTCGAGAATATATGTGAGAACTCCATCAATAATGACTCCATAGGCATATTCGATTGGATGAATGCCCGCGCATCGACGAAACCAAGGGGAGCACATGAGATGCAGGGCCTATCCTCTTCTATCGACTTGGAACTGACGGCCAGTCATTTGGACAAGGTCTCTATTATTGAGAAGAAGGTGGATGAGCTAATTCGACATCTGCAGCGAGCCACCTTTGCGCAAAACCCATTCTCACAGTCACCCTCTGGGAGGGAAGCTGTGCATAACAACTACCACCGATCTTCTCAGAAGTTGGACCCGTATCCACCCCCGTCTAACTCTAGGGTCGGAGGAAACTCCGGACCTACCTATTCTAGTTGGGGGAACTCTGAACCCTCTTATTCTGACTTTTCTGAGGTTCCTCAAACTTGCGAGGACTTCAATGCCATCCAGAATGACCCATTCTCTAATACCTATAACCCTAGATGGTGGAATCATCCTAATTTCATGTGGGTAGGAAACAATCAGAATCAGAGACCACCATATCAACCTCGTACACAAGCTTCTCATCCATATCAGCCGCCTTAGCCTTAGCACAACCCCACCTATCAATCTGGGCCAACTCAGACATATCAAATGACTGTTATCCTTCAGACTTTGGCTAACATTCAAAAGGCTAATGCGGCTATGTAGAAGCATCACAAAGATGAGATCACAGAGGTTCGCAATCAACTTGCCCAGATAGCAAATTCCCGCCAACCTGGTACACTCCCTTCGCAACCTCTACCTAATCCCCATAACATGCCAAATCAGAGGCGTGTTATAAACCCAAACCAAGGCCAAGCCCACAGGCCCCTTCTGCTGCATCACCCGACGGGATGGAAGTTTGACATCATACTCAGGATTTCAGCAGCAACCACCTATTTTACCTACACCAAACCAGAACTAAGCAGGACTGAATTCAGTTATGACCTGTATTGGCAAAGCAACACAGGACCCACCTTACCTAAGCCACTTGCAGCCTGGTGGTGCTAACCTAAACCCTAGGATAGTCATCCAAGATACCCCTATCCCAGATCAAGAACCTGGACCTATTCTAAAGGAACCATCCAAGGTTCCATTTCCCAATGCTTTGACCAAGGGAAAGAGGACAACCAAACCTGTGGCACTTGAGGAGAACTTGGTTAAGCTCTTTGAATAGGTCCATATAAACATCCCCTTGATGGATGCAATTTGCCACGTACCGGCTTATGCATAATTTTTGAATGACATGTGTACACCTAAGCGTAAGCCGTGAACAAAAAGTGGGAGCCTCATCGTATTGTCGGAGCAAGCTAGCTCCACCATTTGGAGTAGGCTCCCACCTAAGGCAAAAGTCCTAGGTACTCCCCTGGTTTCCTATACAATTGGTGATATCCAATTTGATAGAGCATTATTAGATCTAGGAGCCTCCATAAACCTAATAGCTACATCCTTACTCGACCATCTTAAGGAATCTGATCTAAAACCAATAGAGGTGACATTACAGTTGGCAGATTGATCTATTAATTTTCCTAAAGGAGTTCTTGAGGATGTCAATGTTAGGGTTCGGGATTTCTATTTCCCAGTGGTTTTCATAGTCTTGGATATGGATGCTCCAGAGA
The DNA here is from genome assembly GCA_037157565.1 of Thalassia testudinum. Classification (NCBI taxonomy): domain Eukaryota; kingdom Viridiplantae; phylum Streptophyta; class Magnoliopsida; order Alismatales; family Hydrocharitaceae; genus Thalassia; species Thalassia testudinum. The sequence goes on from JAZHRO010000070.1 coordinate 2,247,148, forward strand.
ATCTGAAAAACACACCGATCATAGTAGGGAAACCCTTTCTGGCCACTGCTAGGGCCAAAATTAATTGTGAGGAGGGCCAAATTGAACTAAAATTTGGGAACCAGATACTAAAGATCGACATCTTTAAGGCCCAACAAGGGATTAATTGTGGGGTTATAGAACAAATATGTGATATCGAGGTTGTGGTTGATAATCGGTATATCGAGGAAAACCTGACTACTTCTGATCAACCAGATGTAAACATGTTTACACTACTTAAGATGTCTATTTATGCATGTTCTTAAGCATAGAATTGCATTGCATGCTATAAATATTGCATAACATGCATCATCTTGCATTTAGATTAGTTTGAATAAAATGGAGGTTAATTGTCTCCTTTTATGTTCATGGATAGGGCAAACTTTTTATCGGAGCCTCAGATCGAAGATCCAACCATACAGATGTGATCGAGGAAATGATTGGAGTTCAACGACTCCAAGATCACCCTAATCAGACATTTGTAGCATCAGATAGAGACCAGGGAACCCTAGAAGATCAAGGGCCAAGATGGTGTGAATCCACACTTCAAACAACAAATCCGACTTCATGGATGGATTCGGATTGACGATAGTAGCCTAACAACGTGAAAATTGACTCAATCTGACAACTGTGACACCATCTACATCATCCAGAAGATGGACGGCCAAGATGGCGGCACGTGGTGCCATCTCGACCACCCAAACAGGCCCAGCTAATCTTGAAGACCACTACGCGTTAGATCTGGACTGCACGATCGCGATCCAATGGCCATGGACAACTGCTCCTCAACTCATCCGCGCGACCATTTCCCCTCCGTAGTGCAGCGGGTGGAGACCTTATCGCGAGCGGGCGGCGCACGTTCGAATCGCAAAGAGCGGGCGAGTGGTGCAAGTGAGCGGGTGCGATTGACCGCTCGATCGTAATCGAGCCATCGCGCGCATGCAATTGCACTCACGCCGTATTGCACATCGTGCCTCACGCGAGATCAGACGCGGTTGGGCACGCAGAGGAGGCGGGCGGAGGTGCGAGATAAGCCGTCCAATCTCATGATCGAACGGCTGAGATCAGCTGAACGTGAACGTGTGTTACATGTGCAAGCAAGCGAGCAGGCGTGCATGCTCTACCACACATCGCCCACGATGAGGCTTTAGCAACAGTTTTATCCGTCACTAAAGACCCCTAATTTAATGTTTTTCAAACTAAAATGACCAAATTGCCCTCACTCCTTACAACTATAAAAGGAGACCCCCTCCACAGGAAATTCTCATCCCTTCCTTCTCTTCTCTACCTCTCCAAAGCTCAAGAGAAGCTTGTCCCACACCCAGGATGCCTCTCATGAGATAAAGTCAAATTTTCGTTCCCCTTTTGGAAGCAGATCCCGCGACAATGACAACATGCTACCCCGTTCCCGTTCTTCCCGCTTCGTTCTCCTTCGTCCTACTCCATCCTCCTTCATCCAGGCATCATCCCGTCCGGCTCATCCTCCAAGCGACCGTCGAGGAGGATATCTCTCTCCTAATTCTTTTTACTGCTTTCTAGAGTAGATTTACTACTTTCTAGTGTAATCATTTTCTACTTTCTAGTCATAATGTTTAGTGTAACAAATAATCTTTTTAATGATGAATTCCATGTTCATTCTACATCTCTTTTTGGCTTTTGTTTGTAATATTCTCTCTCTCATACTCTCTCTCTCTTCTATTTATTGTATATAGTTAGATAGTTCTAATCAATTACTTTTCTTCGTGATAAATAAAATAACTGCGTATTTTTTAAATCAAACATCTGCCTCCCTATGTTTGACCTAGGATTTCTATCCTGGTATAAATTTTATTTGTTGAGCATGAGTTCTTCGCTTTCTTACTACGACGACAGGTTTTTCAAAACCAACCATGTTAGCATAGCAACTTAGAGGTTCAACATTTTTGCACCATTGCCAAGGAGGCGACGCTCTTTGATTTTTCTTCACGTTTTTACAACTTACGAATCATTTACCTCACTTCTTTCCTTTCTTATTGTGATTGCAGGTACTCTTTTGAGATGAGAAAAAGCGATAGATTGGAGTAAAGTGTTGTGGAAGGTTTTGTAAGTTATCCCCCACCTCCCACCCATTAGTTTTCATTTTACCACATAATAACACAAACATCAATCAACCTAGGTGTTCTTATAAACTCTAAGGTTAGATTGTTTGCTATTTGACACCCACACATGCCCCAACCTCCATATTTAAAAAGAAAAATTAAAAAGAAAAAATCTCACAGAGGTACACAACCTCATCTGATTTTCAAACTTGACCGGTAAACCGATCTTTGGAGCTAGTACACACATCCAAACAAATAATTGAGTAGAAATCAGATTAGGTAATCACTTGTATGCCTAATTAAGTGGTGCAACAAGCCAATTATTTGAGTTGATTGGGCTGCACCACTTCAATTAAAATCAACTCATTAAGTAGCTGCCACTTAGGTTCAACTATTAAGGATTTACCAGGCACTCCACATTCTTTTTAAGCTTCAAAGGAAAACATCTTCACCTATGCTTTCAAAACTTAGTGTGCTAACAAAACTTGTTTGAAAACACCTAAAGTTGAATCCTAAAAGATACTAAGCAAGATTTGAACCCTAAAATTCACTGCATCAAAAGTAATCTTGCTTGAAAACCACTGGTTGTGCACGCACACACAAATCAATCAATCATTAATGGCACAACCCAAATAAAGGGCCCATCACATTCCAAAGCATATTCAAACCTAGCCCTAAATAAAACAGAGTAGACGTTGGCCTGAAGTATTCGACTCGCTCTTCAGAACCCAGAACGAGATTATTTTCTATTAGTCTGTTTCTACTATTCAATCTGATGTCTAGCTAGGGGAGCAGAATCAAACAATCGCGGCTGGGGGTACACTAGGAATCGGAGGTGCAAGCCGAAGGAAGAACCTTCTCCCCAGTCCCTCTTTCTAACTGGTTGGATTGAACAGACAGAAGCAGATCAAATCGTTCCTTTATCTCAAGACGGGTTGTGGGAGTCTGTAGGTCTTTAGGCTAGCCCACTTAAGGATAGGTTTGATTGCTTATATTGCAGGGCACCTTTCTTCCTCCTGTTTCTCATGAATCCTTCCACATATTATATGCATTCCTGCTCTTTCCCTCCTATTTTGAATTATCCTCAACATGACGATTATCCCGATTCATACTATAATCAACCATCAGATAGTTGGGATAACTCGGATTGGGGATATAGTTCTGGACCTCCGTGTTTAGGGTCTAACCCTGAACACTTTGATTGTGATTTCTATCCTTCTCAAAGCCACATCGATTATAGATCACCACCCTTTCATGAAGAACATAATACGATCTAAAATCAAGAAGGATACATTGATCCTTACCCATCCTCTGATTACACTACCTTGAGGTCATCACCACCTTTTGAACAATTCGAAATGACCTATTATCAAGAAGGGTATAACGAATCTCAATTTGTTAACTCCTCTACACTGATCCCAAACCCGCCCAACCCTGAACCAACTCATTTGGTTCAGGGTAACTAGGTTTAAGAGAAGGTTCTGGCTAACTTGAGGAATATCACACAATCTTTAGAAGTTCAGCCAATACCTTGCATTGAGAGATTGGAGCCCCTGATTGAAATGATTGATAATTTGAACAAGTATTTGTTGGAATGGCTCTAGGATGTTAAGGATAAGAACCCAGGTGAGTTTCTACTTGGGAAGTTAGTGAGATTGAGGATGAGATTTATGGTTGCTTTAGTTCAATCATGAGATGATTCCCAGGATGGACTCCCTTCAGGAGGGCCAATGTCAGAACCTACTCAGGCACCTGTTGGGGGGGACACGTGTTACGAGGCTGACCAGATTGAATTAGAGCAACCAATTAAAGATGATTTGATTTCTTCACCTAAGATCCCTGAGCTAGGGTATGAGGAAACGTATGTCTCCATGGACCAGAAAGTGATGGATGATTTTGAGACATACATTAATACGGATTTTGATTTCTTTAATTCTGATGGTGAAGATTCACGTTGCGAAGTCTAACGCAAGTTTACAGAATATGATTTCTGTGAGACGATTGGGCCCGAGGAATCTAATAGATCATTTGATAGCCAAATAATTGACGAAACTGATCTTATTAGGGCTCACATTACAGATCCAGAATCGCATTTTCTACAGGATTTAATCTAATGCCCTGATTGTTAGTTACACCCCATTGAGCTTATCGATGATTCTGCTTTTAAGATAACTAGACCCAAGTCAATTCTGATTCAACCACATCTTTTAGACTTGGAAATTTCAGACGGGGTGATTAATATGCAAGAGGTCCCGAAATTTAACATTCTAATTGAGGAGGATAGGAGTTGGGAAGTTCTGATTTGGGAAGCTAACTTTCGAGGAAATAGAAGATTAAGTTTACGGGTTCCAATTCATTTAAAACCGTCAAACCAGGACCCTTACGACATCTATTCTGAGGATGTCCAACCTAAGCATACATTCAATGATTATCCTTTTGAGCTTGAATTCTCTATAACTCGACTTTTTGGTCTTGGGTTGCGTCCTCATAAATCGCAGGCTCGACTCTGCTTGCATACTGATTTTAGGTTTTGGGTAATTTTTATCCAGAACTTGAGATATTCTCGATTATGGGGTATGGGTCTACACCACAATCTGGTCCACATTTGTGGACATTTGCTGACAGGTTAGAGGTTTCTTATGTTTATTCTGTTTCTAACCTGCACCTGTGAATTTTTTATTTCTCTTTTTTGTATAGTGTGCCTAGCTGAAGGAACTAAATTTAGCACATATACAGTTCTTTTTAGTTTTCATCTCGGAGCAGACCTGACATTCATGCAATTCAGGTACTTTCTACGCTATTCCACTTGGTTTTATGTCTTTTTAATACAATGAGGACATTGCATTGGATATGCATGGGGGGTGGATATTCATCTCTGAATTTATTCATCAGCTCTGTAGATTTATTTTATTTTGTTTTATTAAAAAAAAATTATGGAATTAGGAAAGAGAACTTGGGTTTAAGAAAATTTTCAATCTTAGGAAATATTACATTATGATCTGAACACAAAGACCTTTCAGGTCTTTGGACTTAATTAGCCCATGTATCCACTAAAGTGTGGATTTGTTTTTCGAGTCCTCGCCAACCTGAATTCTATTTTAATTGGAGTAAATAAGTTTGGGTGATAAGTACACAACTTATCAACCCACCCTCTGATTTGAGGGAACTTTGAGTTTTTAGCATCTACACACTTTCCTTGCATTGACTCGTTGTTCGATGATTTTAACGGAAATTGGGTAGCTAATGAACCTTCTAGGGTGATATGGCTGGTAAGTTATTGTGGGTAACAGCCCATAGGTAGGTTATCCAGAGCCTAGTCACTGGACGTTTCTCTTTTTGCTGCTTTTAGGTAAATCTTAGACTAGGGAAGCCACCTACCTAAAAAGAGAAAAAGAAAATACAAAAAAGGAGAAAAGAAAAAAGAAATAAGCTACACTTCGCCGCACGAATATGGTTGGCAAGTTGTCGGTGGTAACAGCTCATCGACTGGTTGTCTAGAACCCAACTCAATAAATGCACTAAAAAGTCCCAAAACACTTAGGAAGAAGCGGAGAAGTAGAATAAATCGGGGAGATATACACTGGATTAACCCTTGTGTTGACCCCGTAAAAATAAAAGTAGGGAGAAAGCTACCGGTTGTAAAGATACACCTTTAGGTAGAATTCTCTTTTCAAGGTCACCTAGAGGCATAGAAATCCAAAGTCCATTTTTACTGTCGGTCAATGAGTCTATCACATTCACAATAAGATGCTTAGAACTTAGGGTTCTCATCAAATCTTGGGTGAGTTGAATGACCAAAGAAAGCCACTCTTAAACCCTAAAATTGGACAATCCAAAAATATTAGAAAAGAAGAAAAAGTGAAAAATAAATTTTTCTTTGAATAAGGTGAGGGCTTGAGGCGGTCTGCATTTTGGCAGATATGCGGGCACTGTTGTGTCTTTGAAAGTTCAGATCCTAAGTAGACATTTTCTTAGTGATTGAAAATAACTCATGCTCAAATAATTCAACCTGATTCTTTTATAAATAGCATATAGTTTTTTGCTAGGGACTAGCAAAAGATAGGCATGGGGGTATAATGTAAACATGTTTACACTACTTAAGATGTCTATTTATGCTTGTTCTTAATCATAGAATTGCATTGCATACTATAAATATTGCATAACATGCATCATCTTGCATTTAGATTAGTTTGAATAAAATGGAGGTTAATTATCTCCTTTTATGTTCATGGACAGGGCAAACTTTTTATCTGGGCCTCGGATCGAAGATCCAATTGTACAGATGTGATCAAGGCGACGATTGTTATTCAACGACTCCAAGATCACCCTAATCAGACATCTATAGCATCAGATAGAGACTGGGGAACCTTAAAAGAGCAAGGGCCAAGATGGTGTGAATCCACACTTCAAATGACAAACCCGACCACACGGATGGATTCGGATCGATGATCGTAGCCTAACAGCGTGAAAATCGACTCAATCCGATAACTGTGGCACCATCTACATCATCCAGAAGATGGACGGCCAAGATGGCACCATGTGGCCTCATCTCGACCACCCAAACTGGCTCAGCTGATCTTGAAGACCACCGCATGCTAGATCTGGACCACACGATCGTGATCCAACGACCATGGACAGCCGCTCCTCAACTCATCCGCGCGACCATTTCCCCTCCGTAGCGTAGCGGGTGGAGGACTTATCGCGAGCGAGCGGCACGCGTTTGAATCACAAAGAGCGGGCGAGCGGTGCGAGTGCGATTGACCGCTCGATCGAAATTAAGCAGTCGCACGCATGCAATTGCACTCATGCCATATCGCACACCATGCCTCATGCGAGATCAGATGCGAGCAGGCGCGCAGAGGAGGTGGGCGAAGGCGTGAGATAAGAGATCGGACAGCTGAGATCAGCTGAATGTGAACGCACGTTACATGCGTGAGCAGGCGAGCCGGCACGCATGCTCTGCCACACGTCGCCCGCGATGAGGCTTTACGGACGATTTTATCCATCACTAAAGACCCCTGATTTAATGTTTTTCAAATTAAAATGACCAAATTGCCCTCACTCCTTGCAACTATAAAAGGAGACCCTCTCCACTTGAAATTCTCATCCCTTCCTTCTCTTCTCTACCTCTCCAAAGCTCAAGAGAAGCTTATCCCACACCTGGGATGCTTCTTGTGAGATAAAGTCAAATTTTCGTCCCCCTTTCGAAAGCAGATCCCACGACGACGACAACGTGCTGCCCCATTCCCGTTCTTCCTGCTTCGTTTTCCTTCATCCTGCTCCATCCTCCTTCGTCCAGGCGTCGTCTTGTCCGGCTTGTCCTCCAAGCAACTATTGAGGAGGATATCTCTCACCCCATTCTTTTTAATTCTTTCTAGAGTAGATTTACTGCTTTCTAGTCATAATGTTTAGTGTGACAAATAATCTTTTTAATGTTGAATTCCATGTTCATTCTATATCTCTTTTTGGCTTTTGTTTGTAATATTCTCTCTCTCTTCTATTTATTGTAAATAGTTAGATAGTTCTAATCAATTAATTTTCTTCTTGACAAATAAAACAAACGCGTATTTTTTAAACCAAACATCCGCCTCCCTATGCTCAACATGGGATTTCTATTCCGGTAAAAATTTTATTTGTTGAACATGAGTTCTTCGCTTTCATACTACGACGACAGGTTTTTTAAAACCAACCACGTTAGCATAGCAACTAGGGGGTTCAACACAACCATAAGAGGATCAAAACCCACAATTAGAGGAGTCCGAACTCAACCTAGACACACCCATAGCTCCTTCCCTTGCTCCTGACACCCACCCTGAACCACTTGCTATTGCTGATAACCCTGTTCTAGAACTAAAGCCTCTTCCAGATCATCTAAAGTACATCTTTTTGGGTTGCAATCATACGTTTCATGTGATTATCAACTCCAGACTCACACTTACTCAGGAATCCCATCTAATTTCTATTCTCCAGCAACATCGAAGAGCCATTGGATGGACTCTCGATGATTTGACTGGTATTAGCCCCTCTTACTGCACACATCGCATCTATACTATAGAGGGCACACGACCTTCCTGTGAAATGCAGAGATGCCTGAATCCTAATCTGTAGGAGGTCGTGAAAAGGGAGATCATTAAGTAGTTAGATGCTAGGATCATCTACCCGATCTCTGGCAGTTGGTGGGTGAGTCCAATCCAGGTTGTGCCTAAGAAGGCAGGACTCACCGTAATCACGACTGAAATTAGAGAAATCATACGACCCGTGTAGCAAATTCGTGGAGAGTCTGCATTGATTACAGAAGACTCAATACCTCCGAGAAGAAGGATCATTTCCCACTACCGTTATTGATCAGATCCTCGAAAAGCTAGCGGGAAATAGATTCTTCTACATTTTAGACGGGTACTCCGATTATAACCAGGTGGCAATCCATCCTGATGACTAAGAGAAGACCACTTTCACCTACCCCTTCAAGATGTATGCATTCCGAAGGATGCCTTTTGGTCTCTGCAATGCACCTAGTACTTTTCAGTGGTGCATGCTTGCCATATTCTCAGATATGGTAGGTGAATATCTGGAAGTCTTCATGGATGACTTCTCAGTTTTTGGCAAATCATTTGATGATTGCCTCCTACACTTGGTCCAGATCCTGAGGTGGTGCATTGACGTGAATCTAGTTCTTTCCTAGGAAAAGAACCACTTCATGGTTCCTGTGGGAATTGTCCTGGGACATCTCATCTCTAAGAAAGACATCTAGGTTGATCGAGCCAAGGTAAATCTAATTTCCAAACTCCCTATGCCTAGCTCGGTCAACGACATCCGATCCTTCCTAGGGCACGTCATGTTTTACCGTTGATTCATTCCAGACTTCTCAAAGATCATGCACCCCCTAACTAATCTGCTATCTAAGGATGTCCCTTTTGAAATCTCCAAGGAATGCACTCAAGCATTTGAGATATTGCGTGATCGAGTTACCCAAGCTCTGATCCTACAGTCCCCTGATTGGTCTCAACCTGTTGAGATCATGTGCGATGCATCTAATTATGTTGTAGGTGCGGTACTTGGGTAGAAAATTGACAGGAAACCCATCGTCATCTACTACGCTAGCAAGACACTTGACAAGGCTCAACGTAACTACACAATAACTGAGAAAGAGCTGCTAGCCGTAGTATTTGCTCTAGAAAAGTTCAGATCATATCTTATGGGTTCCTGTGTTATCATTTAGTCTGACCACACTATTGTGAGGCACCTCCTTGTGAAGAAGGACATGAAACCTCGACTATTCCGCTGGATCTTGCTGTTGCAAGAGTTTGACCTCAAGATTTGCAACAAGGCGGAAAAATAGAATGTGGTAGCTGATCACTTGTCCTGCCTTCTGACATGATTGACCCTTCCGGACCCATTACGGAACATTTTCCCGATGAGCACCTCCTGAGTATCAGTACAAGGCTTCCATGGTTTGCTGATCTAGAAAACTACTTGGCATCACATTAGATTCCGTCTGATTGGCTGAAGGCCAAGAAAGACAAATTACTTTCCGATGCCAAGTACTACTTTTGGGAAGACTCGTATCTCTTCCGCATTGGTGCTGATCAAATCATTCGACGATGTGTTCCGGAAGTGGAAATTTAGAACATCTTGTTCTTCTGCCATGACCAGGCATGCAGTGGACACTTCTCTGGTCACAAAATCGTAGCAAAAGTCCTCCAGTGTGGCTTCTGTTGGCCCACGATTTTCAAAGATGCATACAATCACTGTAAGGCATGCACTCGTTTCCAGACCTTAGGCAACATGAGCCACCGTGATATGATGCCCTTACAGCCGATTCTCGTATGCAAAATCTTTGATGTCTGGGGGATTGATTTATGGGACCCTTTCCTATTTCGGACGGCTTCGAGTACATTCTGCTCGCTATTGACTACGTGTCCAAATGGATCAAAGCCATTCCGACCCAAACCAATAATCATAAGGTAGTAATCAAATTCATTCATTAGAACATCTTTTCTCTGTTTAGAATTCAACGTGCCATAATCTCTGATGGAGGGACCCATTTCACAAATGCTCAGTTCTGATCACTGATGACCATGTCACATCGAATCTCTACTCCTTATCACCCCCAAACCAATGGTCTAGCTGAGCTATCGAATCGGGAGATCAAGAAAATCCTCCAGGTCACTGTTCGACCTAATAGGAAAGATTGGTCATTCTGACTTCCGGAAGCTTTGTGGGCATATAGGACCTCCCACAAAACCCAATTAGGCATGTCTCCGTTCAGAATAGTGTACGGGAAGTCATATCACCTCCCTGTCGAATTGGAGTACAAAGCCTATTAGGCAATACGGAATTGCAATCTCTATCTTTCTAAGGCAGGAACCCACAGAAAGCTACAAATGAGCGAGATCGATGAATTACGCCATGACGTGTATGAGAACTCGCAAATTTACAAAGAGCGGGTTGAGGCCTTTCACGACAAACACATATCCAAAAAGATTTTTTTCCCTGGTCAGAAAGTCCTACTCTTTGATGCCAAACTCAAACTATTCCCAGGAAAACTCAGATCAAAATGGATTGGACCATACCTTGTCCGATGAATTTTTGAAAATGGAGCTGTTGAAATCAGTCAACTTAGCCACGATTCAGAACCTTTTGTCATGAATGGTCAAAGACTCAAACCGTTCATTGAACCCACCGATACAAATTCTACTGAGACATCTTTTACCCTCCATTCTCCCTGAGCTCATTGCACCTGGCTGATGGCGTAAAACTCAGCGCATAACGAGAGGCAACCCGTCATTTTGAAAAACCCAAAACTCTTCCTAACACATCCTATGCTGAACTCATATTGCTCTTTAGGGTTCATCCATTAGAATAGCCAACTCCACCTTTGTTATCCGTACCCGAGCTTGAAATCATCCGCAGCAGCCATTTCGACCCATTCACCCACCCAAAACCTATTCTAATGAATGACCTAAGCTGAACTTGAACCCACCTAATTTACAATGACATTGCAAATTGTTGGCATGGGGGGGTAGTAAAGTGCAAAATGCCATGAAAATCATTTCATAAGAAAGGGTTTCATCAAAAAAATCACATATTCCAAAAATACCAAAAAAATAAAAAAATTATTCAAAAAGAACAAAAATATGAGCGGAGAGAAAATTTTGATGGCATATCAGACTTTAAGGAGAAAAAGGGTAGTTAAAAATGTCAAGAAAGGAGCACACTTTGAAAAGAGAAAGAAATAGTCATTAGTAAAAGATTAAGGAATTGACTTAATTCAAGACCATATCAAAAGAAAGAAAGGCAAAAAGTGCTAATGAGATAAAGAAGAGATTAGTAGGAACGCTAATTTTAGGCCTTTTAGGCTATAATCCTAGGCTTAAAAATTCAAGTACCCTCTAAGATCTGGATAATCCTCAAGAGGTTGGGGAAAATGCGAAGCTTAAGTATTAGGTCTAAGGCTTAGGGAGTATTCGACCTCATTAAATGACCTCTAGTTTGCGGGTCTCGGTAACCTAAGCACCCCAATCCACACACAGTCTGGTTCAGTGCACCTAAGTATCAAAATCACGTAAATGCATTTAAATTATTCTGAAAAAGTTACCTAGATTAGGAGTGGCTTATCAACACAAGTTGATTTGAACGAATTCCCCGCACGGAGAGGCGGGAAATTTCCCTCGAAGATGCATAATAACATATCGTCTCCTCGGTGCTTGTCTCCTAGGATATCTACATATCCTATCGGGGGCATGTAAGCACCCTGTGCTAGTTCAGATGCCATGGGCGGCATTATCCTGAAATGTCGATTGCTAAGGTCTAGATTTAGCTATAGAATGCCATGGGAAGGATTATCTCAAAATCTCGAAAGGCAGAGTTTTGAGGGTTGCCATGGGCGATGCTATCTTGAAGCATCGATTGCCAAGGACCCTGCGAGGATTGATGATGGGGACTAGGAATCTGATACAAACCGTGTTGTAAGGACAATCTGAAGTTAGAAATAAAAATAAAAGAGAGAGAAAACTCTCCAAAAACAAAGAAAAATTCCTCTGTCTCTCTCTGACAAAAATGCACTGCAAACTGAATCGAGGCTAAAACATGTTATAGGCACAGGTGCTTTAACCGCGAAGTTCAACGAACCTTAGGTTAGTTCTTGTGGGCCTTAGAAACCTTCACGGCTGACTGAGGCTAGAGCTGGTCAGGTCTGGATCTTAGCTGGTACTTGAGCACCTCTGGGCCAACTATCAGCATTCTAACCTAATCTACAAAAGGAAGCACAAAACATAGTTTTTAAGTATCAAAAGATTTCATGGTCTAGAATCAAAGTTAATAGCTTGAAATTTTACTAAGGGACTAACAAAAGCTAGGCATGGGGGTATCATGGGAACACCTTCATGAGCCATAACTAGCTCATTTTAACCCAATTAGGTTAATAAATGCTCCTACATAACCTCCAGAGAACCATAACTCACTGTATAACCATTCTGAGACAAAAATAAGAAACTAGGGTTAAAACTACAATTTTACTAGCTTATAATGAATGCAGTGCAACCATAGGTTTTCCTAGGGGTTCATTAAGGGTCAAAAGGTCCTAAAACGATAACAAGTGGGTTAGATCAATCAGAAAATGGTTTGCACGTGTTTTGAGAATTAAATACCTTTGAAACCCTAAAAATAGACCCACTTAATTAATCGAGGTTCTAGTCAGGATAAAATTCACCTAAGCCCTCTAAAAATATATAGAAACATTCTCTAGGGTTTAGTACCTTCTATTTGACCATCAGAATCCATCTTGACCAAAAATGGAGCCTCAGACAGATATTTGCCCTAATTTAGGTTTTTGCATAAATTACCCCATCAAATGTGGTCAAAACCAAAATCCAACTTCACTAGTTGATTCCTTAGGTCCAAATTAGGCTTGTATCAAAATTTGTACCCAAGATGAGCTTATCTTGACCTAGTTTGCAAATCATCTTATCTAATTACATTTAGGCCCTTAACTTTCAAAATCCTTTCAAATAGCCCCATAACTTTGTCATCATCTTCACAATTAGGTTCCTCTACCATTATCACGGAGAAATCCTTCTCCGGCGACATTTGATTGAAGGGAACTCCATCTTTGTTCAATCAATCCCTTCCAAAATTGGAAGGGAGATTCATTTAGAAATCCTCTCTAATCTGAACTCATCCTTGAGCATCGAATCTTCCCCAATCTCTCATGCGAATGCATGACAGATTTGGGTATCAAGAAACACCCAATTCTAGTGAGGGTTTCCAAGCTTGGAAAGCTTAATTTCCAAGCTTTCCTTGCCTCTGGATCCCTATATATGGGAGCCTAGATCTTCCCGAACTCTTTACGCTTGAAATCAGCTGTGAATACCCACAATTCCTCTCTCTCTATCATGGCCGAAGGCTCCTTGATGTCCGACGATCCCTTCTACCTTTCCTCATTGTCCTTCCACTATACCAGTGGCGGATTCCTCTTCCACGCTTTCGTCCACGCCTCGCCATACCAGCAGATGCCCTTTCCCCCTTCACCCTCGCCATTTCTACCTCACTGGAGCCACCTTCGTCTCCGGCATCGACAACACCGCATCCGACACCATCTTTGTCCCACTTCATCCACCTGCCTCCTAACTAAGCTCCTTATCTCCCCTATTTTCTTCTCCTCTCTTTATTTTCCGAATCCGACCACCAAGTCTTCTCTGTGACTCCATCGTCGCCATCTCCGGCCATCCCCTCTGATGAGACCATCCCACCTCCACAGACCACCTAATCCCTCGCCGACAAGCCCACAACCACTACCTCACCTCTCCTCTCATTTCTCCTCTCTTTATTCACCTCTCCACTCACTCATGTACTCCCCCGAACACACCCACTCTCACACACACAGTCCAACCTCACCACGCACTCACAAACATCCACATGCCACACAAACACCCTCATCGCACTTGCCATTGTCCGACGACCCTCCTTGAGCATTCTAATGTGCTTGAAAGGCCATTTTATTGATTTCAGGAACTCACCCTGTCCGCCATTGACGAGCAAGCTTCGAGCTTGCTTGAAGCTCGCTCCAAGTCCTGCTATGCCCAGGTCTTAGCTCCAGGTCTCGCGGAAGCCTCCTACGAACAAGTCCAGGCAATCAATTGGACACCTCTACCTCGCAAGCTGAAGAAATTGAGGAGAAGACCCCCTACTACAGACGTGCAAAGAAGAGGGGCACGGATAGTCCCACATCATCGGCTGCAAAGCACGCTAAGGCAAATAAATTGAAAAGGTCTCATAAGTTGTTCGCCTCAGTTCACGGGGTGAGGTCCCCCTCACCTGCTCACTCTGCCTCGTCCGTGACACGTACCCGTAGACCTAGTTCGACTCGATAACCCAACCTGCACTCCTTGCTCACCACCGCACGCCGGTGAGCCTGAACCCGAGTACGCGCTAGGTCCGATTACTCGACTATGGCTCTGGGAGAGCGAGACGGAAATAGAAAGAGAGAAGAGGAGAGTTATGCGGGGGCAGGGGGTTTTTGCCCTGAGAAGGTTGGCCCTAACACTTAGCCAAATTCTGAGGAAAAAAAGAAGGGCCGAAGAGGAGGAGTTGCAGAAGAAGAAGAGGTGAAGGCTTGGAGGAGAAAATGAAGAATAAGAAGAAGGCTGTAGCTGAAGAAAGAGAAGAAGCTTAATAGGAAAGATAGAGTTAGAGAAAGAAAGAGTAGAAGAAGAAGAGGAGTTGCAGCACAAAGCAGAACATCAGACTTTAAGCCGTCTGATTTCCAAATTAAACGACAGATTTGAGCTTTCATTTCATATATATACATTGAGTTCCTTAGTTGATATTGTTGGAGTATTTGGTGATCTAAATCACCATTTTACTCCCATCTTTTTGCACATTGATATTGTTATTATTGCAAATTCTTTTACTTTAAATTGTGATCTTGATTTCTAAATTCCATATTGCCTCCTATGTTTGACCTCGGAATCTTTTCGAGTAATAAAAATTGTATTTGTTTTCAAAGCGATTTCGACTATATTACAACGTGTCATTTTAAACTCAATTTCACCCTATTAACAGCAGTGCTCCCATGTGCACAAGTGCATGTGTGCTTAGCTGTTGCACTGCGCCTCAAGCATCCAATTGAAGGGGCAGCGAGTTTCAAACTCGCAGCCTCTCTTTGTGAGGCACCTTCACAACCAACGTGCTGCGACGAAGAATTTGTTGTGAAGATGTTTTAAGGGCACGTGGTGGAGATGAATCCTCAGCCGCTGGATTAAGATCCAACGGCTGAGAATGGGTGATACCTTGATGAAGAGTGGGTGTTGGCCGGTGTTGGGCAGCCTAGATGGTGCCACGTGGCACCATCTGGGCTATCCATCTTATTCCTATTACAGAGGGTGCCATGGTGCTCAGATCGAGATGATTCCCACACTGCTGGACTGCTGTCGTCACTCTGGATCCATCCGTATGATCAAATTTTCCATCTAAAACCTGTATGGATGTCGCATTACCCCCTAGCTGTTGATCTTCCTCAGACTTCATATGTTTTTATGGGGCTCCGAGCTAGACGATTTCGGAAGCGTTAGACTCCGATCATCATCCAGATCAAATCCGTTCGGTTCGATCATCCATCTGAGGCCCTGAAATAAATCTTCTTCTCTCCTGACCATAAAAAAGATCTAATTATCCTAAAATATATACAACTACTCTAAATGCAGAATGATGCATGCTATGCAATATTTATAACATGAAATGCAAATCTAAGCCTAGGAACATGTATGAATAGGCATTTTAACCCAAATAGATGTGTTTACATCACAAAGCATTGATTTCTTCATACAAAACATTTCACCATTCGAAATACTTATAAGCTTTTCAAAAGCAAGAAGTTTCTTAGGTGTTATACTGAACATGAAAGACCTATGGAAGTGGTTGAAATGTTGCATAATAAGCTTTCTTTTAGATAATCCCTCGTATTGGTCATGTGACCATTCAATGCATTTGCAATGGAGTTGAGGATGAAGCTACATTTGAGAATGAATCTAAACTTGATTAAGTTTGAGAAGAATGTTGTTACTGAGAACTTGATATATTCAATTGCTGTGAATTTGATAAAGCTAGCTATTGTAGATTTGATGAAGGCTATTGCTATGAATTTGATGAAGCCGACTGCTATGAATTTAGTGAAGTTGTTTGCTATGAATTTGTTGAAATTGGTTACTGAGAAGGTGCTCTTGAAGTGGGAACAACTTGCTGTTGTGAAAATTTCATAACATTTAATTTTGTTTTCGTGGAAGTATCAATCCTTTAGTAATTTGAAAAATTTTTGTCAAGTAAGGATGCTAGAGTAGGAAGAAGCCAAGGTCGAATGGATAATGTAGTTAGAGTAGCAGGCCTTAAGGAAGGTTGTGATAACTTGTCTCATCAAATGAAACATGTCATGAAATAATGAATTGTCTCAAAGCTATATTGGAGCACTTGTATACTTTATGATTGGAACTATAGCTTATGAATACATGTGGAATACAATGTGGTTCAAGCTTGTTAGACTAATAAGGTTTCATTAGAGGAATGCATGTGCATCCAAAAGATTTTAAATATAATAATTCGATTGCTGCTTATGTAGTAGGAAATAAGGAGAATGACTTGTAGTTGAGGAGGGCAATCGGCTAATTAGATAAATTGCAGTATGAAAAGCTAAAAACCAAAATCGAAGAGGAAGAGATAACTAAAGAATCAATGCTCGTGCAATTTCAATAATATGATAGTTCTTTCATTCAGTACATCCATTTTGTTTGGGTGTATAAGGTGTCGAAATATGAAGTATAATTCCATGATTCTGTCATCGAGGTTTCTACGTAGACAAACCCACAAGTTGATTCAACCCGAATCCTAGAGTACTAAGAAAATTAATCCAACATAGCGACACATCTACTTAATTTTAGGCTTGGGATTTTCATTCTCTAGATATGAAAGGAGTTAGGGTGTGATTTCCCTTAAAGATCAGATAATTTTGAAGTGCAATGCAACAAACAGCCAAAGCGTTTAATTTTAAAATTATTGACTTTTAAGGTTCATCCTTGATTAACTATATTTTAGGGTTCCTCTTGATACTTTTAGTGTTTCAAACAATGCTATTGTTGGTGATGTCTTTTCCGTCAATTAAAATCTAATGCAAATACGTGCCTAATTTCACGAAAATTAATCTCAAAAGATTAAAATCCTCCAATGGTAGCTAAACCTTAAAATGAGTGCTCTAATGACTATTTTCTAATGGAGTGTAGATTTTAGGGTGAGATTTTTGTTTTTATTTTTATTTAAATGCAAGAGGATAATAAAATAAACTAACTAACTATTCAATTTTTTTTTAAAGGATAATAAGAAACTAATAAGCAAAAGATTTCTTTTTCGAGAAAATGGGACTAAAGCAAATCAACCAACTAACCTATTTTTAAACAAAAGATATAATGAATTAGATATTCACCAAATAATTCTTAATAAGAACTAAGATTGCTTTTATGAGATAAGATATGAAGTAACTAGGAAATTTTGGTTTTCTTAATTGTTACTTTTCTTTTTAAAGAAAACTATCTTGATCTAATTAAGAGATGAGAGTGGCAACTTATTTATTGTGCCAGTCTAGATTGGCTTAAGGTCTCCTACAAAAAATGCACAAACAAACCAATGAAAATTCATTAGTAACATTAAATGAAAGGAAATCTATGCAAATGTGAGTTGACTAAATGCATAAAATGTAGTAGAAAGCAACTTGAATCCATTGCCAAAATTGATCATGGAATTTATAAAAAATAATTGCATCCTTATATGCAAAATCACAACTATTTAATTAATTTTTAAACTCTTAAAGAGATAAATTTGAGTAAAACTGGATTTCGAGTTGTCTCGTAGGAAAGTACATTCCAAATTGCTTCGTACTTTTGTAAACTAACGTATTTTTTATGGTTTTTTAATATTCAGATTTTTTGTGCTTTAAATAGGGAATAAGCCTATGAGAATTAAGGATAGGGACTAAAATGCACCAGTAGGGATCTAAATGTAATTCAGTTGAAATTAATTTTCCAAAAACATAAAAATTCTGATAAAATTCATGGAAGTCATTAACATCCTAAATAAAGATACTACCAATTTTAATGTAAAACTTAGTTGTAAAATGCATGGAAGAAAATTAGATATAATTTGTAGGACTAAATAGTAATAATGTCAGGACCTAAATATAAAATAATTTTAATTTTCTTTTGTGAGGAATTTTCACATGGAATGTTGTTGGTATATTAATATAATATGTAGAAACATAAAATAAAAATTATATATTTTTTTGACATACAAAATTAATGTAAAAATTCATGAAATAATCATGGGTATATAAACACGACGTGAATAAGAAGTGTGCATATAAACTAACTAGCAGGCAAACTCAATTTAACTTGGAGGCAACTAAGTAATTGAAGAAAGAATTTTTTAATTTTTATTAAAGAACTAATCCAAGGTCACAAGATATAATTATAATAAAAAATATGACAACTAGAAATAAAATGCAAACAGAAAGAGAGAAAGCATTAGAGTTAGAGTTCAATAGAGATGGAGGGTGGAGGTGTGGAAGGTAACGTTGATGTCCGTTGGCGTCCACCTACTTGAAGGGGCACTGAAGAAGGAGCAAGGAGTAGAGATATGTGGTGGAATCAAAGAGAGTGAATGAATGAAGAAGCCCTTTTTCCTTGGTCTTGAGCCCTACTCATAAGTGTTTTGAGAGACTAAAAGTTGTTGTGAATAGGTGTAATTTTGTAATAGAGATAACTAGAGTTCTATTGACCTTCAAACTCTTCAAAATCTCATTGGGAATGTGAATTTTGGCCACCGCAATCCCAACAATATCACATTTGGGCTTTATTGTGGTTTTTAATATTTTCTTCAATGTATAGATGACCTAATTTGGCCCTCACATGCATGCTCCAGGGGTGTCTTCTCACCTAAAAAGTCTCGCCAAGGTACTTTTTGTTTTGAAGGATTAAATTTGTAAGTAATGGCATTGTAGGAAAACCTAGGATTGTGGAGTTTTTGTATTTGGGGGAAATATTGGTCAAATTATGGGATGTTTAAGGGGATAGGTGGGGTTGTTCTCTTACATAATCCTGGGTTAAGTTCATGCCACTCTCCCCCTTAAAATTGGATAATCCAAAGATTGAGGGTTCTATGTCTAGATTATTATTACTTGGGATTACACGACTCAAACACAACATAAATGATTTAATCCCTATAAATAAACAGTGCCCAAGAGTTGATGATGGGTGTTGAGAGAGTTGGCTAACTTAGGAGAATTTTTTGTTTTTTCCTCTCTCCTCTTTTCTTTTCTTCTCAAATCCTTGTTTCCTTTGCATCATCTTGCAAGAGCATCCTTTTTCAAATTGCATCTTCATGACTAACATCCTTGTTACGTATTGTTTCATTTGAGATCAATATTGGATATATTTTGGTTGCATTTTCTCCCCTATATTAAAAATTAAAGAAATTGGATAACTTAAAAATGCGAAATAAAAATATTAAAAATACCCAAAAAATATGAAAAATGAGGATAATTATGTCAAATTATGATGCGATTACATCGAACTTCACCTTCGCCTCATGTAGTAATGTAATAGTACCTATTCCACTACTATTGCATCATCAACCTACCGTGCTCAACTCAACTTCAACTACCTCAACCTTCAACTAACATAGCTACTACAACCATTGCATTATCTGTCAAAGTCCCTTCTGACCCACTACCACCAACACCAAGCTTTACCAGTGAACAACTGTCACTTGAAAACTCTAAAGATATCATGCTAATCAACTCATTAGGAGATGAGTTTTTCAAGAAGGGGAGAATTGATGCAGGCAGCACAAAATTTTCCTTTAAGGCTATGGATGCAAATAGCCAATTTTATTATTTTTCTTTATGGATAAGTCCATTTTGTAGAGAGTCTTTAAGTATCACCTTGTTTATGATTTTCTTTCTTTTTATTTGCAAATTACCCCTTTTGTCTTTTCTTCATTTAGGTTGTTAAAGCAAATTATCCTTTTATTTAGGATAAATTCAATCATCTTTTTTCTTTTGGGTTGTTAAAGCTCTTTCTATAAAAGGGGCAAACATGTGATGTAGATAGAGTTGCATTAAAAAATTGAAACCCTTGTGGTGTACTCTCTTCCTTCTTTGCCTTATCTTGAAGCATATCTTTACACCTTCCATTTCAAAATCTCATGCAACTTGACATATTCTCTTGTTTTTTCTTACTCTCCATCACTTTTTCAATCTCCAATCCTTCCTTCGAATGCAACAGTGGAACATGTAAGGATTGGTGGATTATTTGCTGACTCTAAATTCAATCTGGGTTATGTCCCTTCCTCAAATTTCTAAGGGAGCCAATGCCATTTTCTTTAGTTTTGCATATGAACCAAGCTGTGTTTTAGCAAGGCAACACCTTGGAGTCACATCCAAACGGCCTATAAGTAACTAGTGTACATCCTTTGCATACATCACATATCAATTATACCCTACATGCAAGAATGGGCCGTATGCCCATTACATGAAAGACCATAATTTAAAACTTATCTTAATGAAAAAAATATTAGATATTATATTATATTATATCTTAATAAAACAAAATACTTATTTTATTGATGATTCATAGAAAAATAATTTATTGAAAATTTTAAAGATTAATGTAATTTCTTTGTGAATATCCTTTTTCTCGAAAAAGCATTGGTGCCTCTTAAACCAGATACCCATTAACCTAATTATACCAAATAATTTGTCGAGATTACATCCCGGCATTAAGAAAAAAAGGCCAACAATTCCTTTCCTAACTTCGTTTTTATCCAATTCCCTTCCTAGTTTCTTTTACGTAATTCCTCCACTCTCCACCTTAGTTGCCTTCCCTTCCAAGAATGCAACACCTCTAATTCCCAACCCATCAAACCCTTTTCCCTCCACTACTTGTTGCTCTCTCTCTATCGCTCTTAATTTCTTCCGTTGTTTACATGTTATCTGCTGTCCATGTTACTGAGATAGATTGGATAAACATAGTCAGCACAAGTTGGGATTGGCATTTATGTTGAAGGAGTGAATTGATCTTTTTTTTCTTTAAAAAGAAAAAGGTAAATTGATGACAAGGAAAAGAATAAAAGATAGTGTAGATTTGGCACATCAATCTAAAAGATCCCACTTCATTTAAACTAATTAAGCCCATGAGTTGACTGATAAATGTATAGTTTTATCTTTTTTAAAATCTTAAATATCAAAACATGCGGTTCTTTGCATGAAACTTCATTATTTCTATCATATAATATAGATTAAAAATAATAGGTTAAAATTGGAGTTTAAAAGCTTCGGAATATTTTTGGTATACATAAATGTAATAAGATCGAATATGAACATATAATCTCTCTCTTATTCTTTCATTGTACATACTTGTAAAGGACTACATATATTGTACCTATACTATCACTAATAGAAAAATAGGTTTATGTAAAGAACCGTGACATCAGAACACTTTAAGACGTCTGGGAGTTAGTCCAGATGTCTGGTCAGACGTCTGGACGCCTTCCTAGAAGTCTGGAAATTAATTTTTGTATGCATACGATCGCGAGTCTACGCGTGTGCCGTGCACAGACTGAAACCTGCCATCCTCTTCTTTTTCTCTCCCCTCGCCGACCTGCAGAAATCGCCCCCCCCCCATGCCTACAAATACTCCTCTCCCCTCTCCCTCGTTCACCACCCCATCTGTAACGAACGCGTGCCCCAGACACCTTTTAAGACGTCTGGGAGGTGGCCCAGACGTCGGACAAGACGTCTTGGATCACATCCAGACGTCTGACCAGACGTCCGGGATCGTTTACAGACGTCTGGAAAACAGTTATGTTCGCACGGGAGATTCGTCTGCGCGCCTGTGCGCGCAGACCTGCGATTCCTCTCTCTCTCCCTCTGCGGCTGCAGGCACGCTGCGACCACCTTCTCTCTCCTCCTCGCGCGGCCTTAAAAGGGCGCGCCTCCCCTCCCGTCTCCACCGTCTCCTCCTTCTTCTCCTTCCTGAGCGCGAGGGCGAGCGAGCGCGAGGGCGGCAGCGGCAGCCGCAGTGAGCGCGGAGGAGGTGCGGCGTGCGAGGGCGGGGCTCTGCCGTGAGGGCGAGCTCGCCGGAGCGGCTTGGCCGGCCGGCGGAGGGTGCAGGGGGCGCGGAGCGACGCGGAGTGGGACCTGCTGCGGGCTGAGCAGCAGACGCGCGAGGTGCGACGCAGGCGGCGTCGCGAGCGGAGGCCGAGCAGGGTTCTGATTCTGGAAAGATTTCCAGAATCAGACGTCTGGGTTGATAGCCAGACGGCAAGGTCGACGTCTGTAAGATCATACAGACGTCTGAAAGGTAAGTTTCCGCTTTCTTCTTCCTTCTTCTCGACTGACCGTACTGAGGGAGGGGGGGTTGGCCATGCGCAGGTCGCTGATTCGCCATCCTTTGCGAATCAGACGTCTGGAAGTTGTACCGGACGGCGGGAGTGATCTACAGACGTCCGTGTGTACCATCGGACGTCTGGGGTATAGGACAGACGTCCCCGCAGGCTTCTGGACGTCCGGGGAACCAAGCTGAACAGGTAATTCTCTGATCCACCGTTTAAGACGTCTGGAAGGAGTTCCAGACGTCTGATTTTGCACAGTATCATCTTTTTCGACCCGTTTAGGGCCCGTTTGGGCTCCGTTTTCCGCGATTCGAGTTGCGTTCTTTTCAGAATTAATTCCTCTACCCGTCGACAGTAGCTATACACTGTTCTGAGACACTCCTTGTGTTTGATCCTTGTGATAGGACCTCGTTCGGTTGCAGTCTTGAGAGTCGCGGAGGCACGCGGGATTCCCGATCACGCCCCCACTACTCCCGTTGTACCTGGTAGAGTGGCTTTAAGTATTAATAAAATCTGTTAAAGTATGGAACCATAACTAGAACCTAGGGGATCACATGAATCCTAGGAATGAGAAATATATGGAATGATAGCTCCTAGGTGTTGCATGAATCCTAGGGCCGGAAAACTAGATTGTATGATAGATCCTAGGGTATGGCATGAATCCTAGGGTGGAAAAAAAAACTAGTGGAATGTATATTACTGCAGTCTTGGGAAAATGGAAAGGAATATATATAAAGCTGCTTGTAAATTTAATTAACAGCTGCCTGTCATGAATAAAGAAACATGTTTGAGATCATGGATTTTGAGAACGTGAATCTGGAAAGTGAAACATATGATGTTCTGAGATAAAGTGCTGGAACCCTACGGGGAATTAGGAGTGGAACTCCTGGAAAGAAAAAGGAATGGAACTGAGATGTAGTTTGTACTGTCTCTTGGGTACGCAGTACCAAGGGAAGTACCTGTACCTGTTTAGTGCAGAGTGGGGCCAGCCGCCCCAGGGACCCGGGGTTAGGATTGGCCGCTCTGTACCGACTTGTTGGCCCTCGTGTACGTAGTACCGAGGAGAGCTACTAGTGTTAGGAGAGTACTAGCTACCCCACGGGCCCCGGGGTTCTGCTAGCCTCCTTCACTGACTTGTTAGGTCCATTAGGGCAAACCAGGGTAGTCAGGCGAGGGTGCGCGGACTGTGGAGGGGCAAGGCCCCGGTTTGGTTACTGTGGAGGGGTTGGACCCCTGTTACTGAGAGGGCTCTGCCCTGGTTCCGTGCTGTGCTTTGGGCGCACCCGTTAACGGAAATGACTGACCGCGTGCCAGTGCGGGCTAGCTACCTGTGCGTCTATCGCGCGTGCCGTAGTCACCGTTACGTCTGTCAGTGACCTTGGGGTGGTTGACTGAGGGTAGGATCACCACGGGGGACTCTCCCGGCCAGGAGAGTACCACGTGCTACTTCTACTTTTGGAAAAGACTGCAATCAAGATCGTTCCCACGAGGACATTCGAGATCAAGTAAAGGATCTGAGAAATAAAAGAAATAGTGAGAAAAATTGAAATATGTGAAAAAAAAAAATAATAGAACATAACAGCTACTGTACACTCTACTGTTGCCTTTAGTTAGTTTGCCACTCTACTCAGCGTTTTGCTGACGTGTTACACTCGTTACCTTTTTCAGGACCAGGTGTTGAGCAGCCAGGGTCGGCGGCTACAGAGGACGCTGGGCCGAGTAGGGTCCAGTAGAGTACCACAGCCTTTTTGTACCCCCTTTTGTTTCTGTTCTAGTGAGTAGTTTTTGTTTCCGCTGTACCTTCTTTACCTGCAGTTCTTGTTATATGATAAATGTTGTTTTACTATTGTGGTGGTACCTACTGTAGTAGTTTCTTTCCTTACTGCTGTACTTTCTTACTGTTAGTTATATTCATGCTGAATGTGGTTTATTTTACTGTCTTTTGGTTACTTCCTCGTTGGACGACTAGGTCTTGGGATTAGTCGAGTCGATCCGGTTCTCGTGTCTCGTAGGGACTCGGGAACCGGGTCGTTACAAGATGGTATCAGAGCAAGGTCGTCCCGAGAAGTGAATCAACTGACTGGAAAATAATCAATTCACATGTTTATAGCTAGAGTAGCCACCACAACATATCTCTTGACATGAGCTCTTAGAAGTTTTGTTAGGTACCTTCTGTTTTGATGTTTCCGTTTCGTTTCACGTCTCCTTGCAGGGGATGCCTCATCGCGGGACTGGCGAGACTGGCCGCGGGCGCGGCCGAGGGCGAGGTCGGCGAGGTGGACGTGCTGTCGTTGACGTCTCGGTGGACCAGCCACCACTCCCTGGCGCCCAAGCCCAGGACCTCGCCAGACTGATACGGGATATTGTACGAGAGGAGCTCCACCCACCGCCCCGAGCACCTCCTCCTGGGGTTGCAGAGGGGGAGTCCTCTGTGGGACCACGCGACAGACGCGGCGCTGGACACGAGGGAGGGGATGGGCCCCTGCCGCCCCCACCTTCCTCCGACACTTCTGTACACGAGGCACCTTCGCCTGGAGGTGCACCAGCACCTCCCCTACAGCACCACTTCGAGCTTTTCGGACAGTTCCGGAAGCTGAAGCCCCCCTCCTTCAAGGGGGATGAGGACCCGACCGAGGCAGAGGACTGGCTTGAGCAGCTGGAGAAGATCTTCGACACCCTTCGCCCCCCGGTGGAGTGCCGCGTGGCCTTTGCCACGTACCAGCTGGAGAGTGCGGCACACCGGTGGTGGAGGGCGGTCCGGGGATAGGAGAGGGACGAGCCGACGTGGGACCAGTTCGTCACCCTCTTCTGCGAGCAGTACTTTCCCCAGACGTGGCAGGACCAGAGGAGGCGGGAGTTCCACACTCTCCGCCAAGGGACGATGACCGTGAGCGCGTACCACACGCGTTTCTTGGAGCTGTCCCGCTTTGCAGCGACAGCGGTAGCCACTGAGGAGGAGCGCCTTTGGAGGTTCACCGAGGGGCTCCGGCCTGCGATCCGGGGGTATGTCAAACCCCTGAAGCTGCCGACGTTTTCGAGGGTGGTAGAGGCAGCTATGACTTACGAGGAGACCAACCCGTCCGCGCGAGAGACCGACGGCGGGCGGAAGAGGCCCTTTCAGCCAGACTTCTCACAGGGCCGGCGAGAACGGAGACACGTGACATCCGCAGGAGAGCTGTCACGCTGTGCAGGGCCATCAGTGGCCTTTGGGGGCCCTCGACAGGGGCCAGTCGCCAGCACCGGACCCCCGCCTAGCCGACAGCAGGGACTCACTGAGGGCGGGAGTCGGGTTCCCCTCTGCTACCAGTGTGGCCAGCCGGGCCACGTCAGGAGGGACTGCCCATCTAGGGCAGGAGGTCAGCAGATACTTCCCGTGCAGAGCACTGGAGGGCGTGCAGGAGGCCGCGGTTCCCAGGCACGAGGAGGAGGACAGCAGTCGCAAGGAGGGTACCGGCCAGCACCTACCCGTCCGACGCAGAGTGTGGCTGCTTCGTCCGCAGCTAGAGCTGAGGGGCGTATCAACGCCCTAACACACAGGGACGCCAGAGCATCAGGATCCGTGGTAGCAGGTATGGTTTCAGTTTCTGGCAGACTCGTTTACACGCTTTTCGATTCCGGCGCTACGCACTCGTTTGTCGCAGCCAGTTTCGCAGTTAGTTTGGACCAGGATTATACACTATTAGAGAATCCGTTCGTAATCAGAGGTCCGAGTGGTCAGCTGTTTGTAGCTGAGGAGGTGTACACGGGTTGCGGGGTCAGCATCGGGGGACATAGCCTGCCAGCTGACCTGATTATGATACAGATGGAGGACTTTGGAGTGATTCTGGGGATGGATTGGCTGTCCGCTTACCACGCCTTGGTAGACTGTTTTGAGAGGAAGATTGTCTTCTCCATTCCGGAGTTGCCTTCTTTCGAGTTTCACGGGCAGCCAGTGGACGGAGGTTTCAGGTGCATTTCGGCACTTCGGGCGGCGAGACTTTTGAGACAGGGGTGTGAGGGCTTCCTAGCTTGTGTGGTGGCAGAGCACAGCCCCGTGGCAGACTTCCAGAGCATCCCGGTGGTCAGAGAGTACCCCGACATGTTTCCAGACGAGTTACCAGGACTACCGCCCGAGCGTGAGATCGAGTTTGAGATCTCACTAGTACCAGGGACCAGCCCCATCTCCACCGCGCCATACAGAATGGCACCGCTTGAGCTGCGAGAGCTCAAGTCCCAGTTGAGGATCAGGGAGACCGACGTCTCCAAGACAGCTTTCCGCACCCGGTACGGACACTACGAGTTTTTGGTCATGCCGTTTGGGCTGACCAATGCCCCCGCTACTTTCATGGACCTGATGAACCGGGTGTTTAGACCGTACTTGGACCAGTTTGTGGTGGTTTTCATAGATGATGTACTCATCTATTCTAGAGATCGGACGCAGCACGGACAGCACTTGCGGATGGTTCTGGACACTCTGAGACGACGCAGGCTGTACGCCAAATACAGCAAGTGCGAGTTCTGGTTGAGGGAGGTGACCTTTTTGGGTCATGTGATCTCTGGAGACGGCCTGGCAGTGGACCCCGCCAAGGTCGAGGCAGTGCTCAGGTGGGAGAGACCGCGTTCAGTCACTGAGATTCGCAGTTTCCTGGGACTGGCAGGTTACTACAGACGGTTCATCAGAGGATTTTCACAGATTGCGCGTCCTATGACACAGTTGACCCGGAAGGACGTGCCTTTCGCTTGGACAGATGCCTGTGAGGCGTGTTTTCTGGAGCTGAAGGAGAGGTTGACCTCGGCTCCCGTGCTCACCATCCCTGACAGTAGTGGCGGGTTCGTTGTGTACACGGACGCTTCCTTGCAGGGGTTAGGAGGTGTGCTCATGCAGAGGGGTCACGTGGTCGCTTACGCTTCGCGGCAGCTGAAGCCCCATGAGCATACCTACCCTACCCACGATCTAGAGTTGGCAGCTGTTGTCTTCGCGCTGAAGACATGGAGGCACTACTTGTACGGTGAGACCTTCGAGATTTTTACAGATCACAAGAGCCTCAGATATCTTTTTGATCAGAAGGAGCTCAACATGAGACAGAGACGTTGGTTGGAGCTCCTGAAGGACTACGACTGCAGCATCTCCTACCACCCAGGAAAGGCCAATGTGGTGGCTGACGCCTTGAGCCGTAAGGCGCCCGCACGCTTGGCCAGTCTACAGTTACAGAGTTGGAGCCTTTTGGAGGAGGTGGGCAGTTGGTGACCTCTAGAGTTACGAGGGTACTGTGGGGCAGTGACGGTGACACGGCAGACCAGGCCAGAGTTGTTAGACCGCATCATCACGGGACAGATGGCCGATCCGTACTTGCAGTCTTTGCGCGACAGAGTACTATCAGGGGACCCAGGGGACTTCTCTTTCACAGACCAGGTGTTACGCTTGAGGGGATGGTTGTGCGTCCCCAGAGACGAGGAGCTGTTGAGAGAGCTCCTGACTGAGGCACACGGTTCCAGATTCACCATACATCCCGGAAACACAAAAATGTACCATGACTTGAGACGCGAGTTCTGGTGGAGAGGGATGAAGCGGGATGTGAGTGAGTTCGTGCAGCAGTGCTTAGTGTGCCAGCAGGTGAAAGCCGAGCATCAGAGGCCTGCAGGGCCGCTTCAGCCGCTTCCAGTGCCAGAGTGGAAGTGGGAGAGCATCACCATGGACTTGGTGGTGGGCTTACCTGTTACCCAGCGAGGACACGACGCAGTCTGGGTAATAGTGGATAGATTGACGAAGACGGCACGATTCTTGCCGATCCGAGTCACTTTGGGACCAGCACAGTTGGCAGAGAGGTATATCCGTGATGTGGTGCGACTACACGGAGTTCCGCGGGAGATCGTATCCGACCGGGATACCCGCTTTACGTCCCAGTTTTGGGCTGAGTTTCAGCAGGCTTTAGGGACGAGGTTGAGGTTTAGCACGGCTTACCACCCCCATACGGACGGACAGTCGGAACGCACGATACAGACACTTGAGGACCTTTTGCGTGCCTGTGTACTAGACTGGAGGGGCTCTTGGGAGGAGCACCTGCCCCTGGCGGAGTTTGCATACAACAACAGTTATCACTCGAGCATCGGCATGGCTCCCTACGAGGCTCTGTACGGACGGAAATGCACGGCACCCTTGAGTTGGGTTGAGGTGGGGACCAAGTGGGAGGTTGGCCCCAGATTGATCCGCAGAGTCAGGAGGTAGTCGAGCAGATCCACAGACGACTCCGCACTGTCAGGAGCAGACAGAAGAGCTACGCAGATCGCAGACGCAGAGAGGTGCAGTTCGAGGTTGGGGACCATGTCTCCCTTCGTGTTTCGCCCATGAAGGGCTTACAGCGGTTTGGGGTGAGAGGGAAGCTCGCGCCGAGGTTCGTGGGGCCCTTTGAGGTCCTGGAGCGGGTTGGACCCGTTGCTTACAGACTTGCCCTTCCCCCGCAGCTTTCTGGTGTGCACGACGTGTTCCACGTGTCCAACCTCAGGAAGTACGTAGCCGATCCCAGCCACGTACTGAGACACGAGAGCGTCGAGGTGAGCGATGACCTGACCTACCCCGAGCGGCCAGTGCAGATCCTAGACCGAGCCGTCCGCAGGTTGAGACGAAAGCAAGTACCCCTGGTAAAGGTTTTGTGGAGGAGCCAGCGGTACGAGGAGGCTACCTGGGAGCCTGAGGCGGCAATGCGGGAGCGGTACCCGGAGCTTTTCGCGAGTACGTCTTTTCGGACCGGCTTCGGTCCTCTTTGAGTTTGTTATGGTTATTTGGACATCTTTTTCCCGCACCCTAGTTGGCGCAAGTTTCGGGGACGAAACTTCCTTTGAGTTTGTTATATTGTAACGAACGCGTGCCCCAGACGCCTTTTAAGACGTCTGGGAGGTGGCCCAGACGTCGGACAAGACGTCTTGGATCACATCCAGACGTCTGACCAGACGTCCGGGATCGTTTACAGACGTCTGGAAAACAGTTATGTTCGCACGGGAGATTCGTCTGCGCGCCTGTGCGCGCAGACCTGCGATTCCTCTCTCTCTCCCTCTGCGGCTGCAGGCACGCTGCGACCACCTTCTCTCTCCTCCTCGCGCGGCCTTAAAAGGGCGTGCCTCCCCTCCCGTCTCCACCGTCTCCTCCGTCTTCTCCTTCCTGAGCGCGAGGGCGAGCGAGCACGAGGGCGGCAGCGGCAGCCGCAGTGAGCGCGGAGGAGGTGCGGCGTGCGAGGGCGGGGCTCTGCCGTGAGGGCGAGCTCGTCGGAGCGGCTTGGCCGGCCGGCGGAGGGCGCAGGGGGCACGGAGCGACGCGGAGTGGGACCTGCTGCGGGCTGAGCAGCAGACGCGCGAGGTGCGACGCGGGCGGCGTCGCGAGCGGAGGCCGAGCAGGGTTCTGATTCTGGAAAGATTTCCAGAATCAGACGTCTGGGTTGATAGCCAGACGGCAAGGTCGACGTCTGTAAGATCATACAGACGTCTGAAAGGTAAGTTTCCGCTTTCTTCTTCCTTCTTCTCGACTGACCGTACTGAGGGAGGGGGGTTGGCCGTGCGCAGGTTGCTGATTCGCCATCCTTTGCGAATCAGACGTCTGGAAGTTGTACCAGATGGCGGGAGTGATCTACAGACGTCCGTGTGTACCATCGGACGTCTGGGGTATAGGACAGACGTCCCCGCAGGCTTCTGGACGTCCGGGGAACCAAGCTGAACAGGTAATTCTCTGATCCACCGTTTAAGAAGTCAGGAAGGAGTTCCAGACGTCTGATTTTGCACAGTATCATCTTTTTCGACCCGTTTAGGGCCCGTTTGGGCTCCGTTTTCCGCGATTCGAGTTGCGTTCTTTTCAGAATTAATTCCTCTACCCGTCTACAGTAGCTATACACTATTCTGAGACACTCCTTGTGTTTGATCCTTGTGATAGGACCTCGTTCGGTTGCAGTCTTGAGAGTCGCAGAGGCACGCGGGATTCCCGATCACGCCCCCACTACTCCCGTTGTACCTGGTGGAGTGGCTTTAAGTATTAATAAAATCTGTTAAAGTATGGAACCATAACTAGAACCTAGGGCATCGCATGAATCCTAGGAATGAGAAATATATGGAATGATAGCTCCTAGGTGTTGCATGAATCCTAGGGCCGGAAAATTAGATTGTATGATATATCCTAGGGTATGGCATGAATCCTAGGGTGGAAAAAAAAACTAGTGGAATGTATATTACTGCAGTCTTGGGAAAATGGAAAGGAATATATATAAAGCTGCTTGTAAATTTAATTAACAGCTGCCTGTCATGAATAAAGAAACATGTTTGAGATCATGGATTTTGAGAACGTGAATCTGGAAAGTGAAACATATGATGTTCTGAGATAAAGTGCTGGAACCCTACGGGGAATTAGGAGTGGAACTCCTGGAAAGAAAAAGGAATGGAACTGAGATGTAGTTTGTACTGTCTCTTGGGTACGCAGTACCAAGGGAAGTACCTGTACCTGTTTAGTGCAGAGTGGGGCCAGCCGCCCCAGGGACCCGGGGTTAGGATTGGCCGCTCTGTACCGACTTGTTGGCCCTCGTGTACGTAGTACCGAGGAGAGCTACTAGTGTTAGGAGAGTACTAGCTACCCCACGGGCCCCGGGGTTCTGCTAGCCTCCTTCACCGACTTGTTAGGCCCATTAGGGCAAACCAGGGTAGTCAGGCGAGGGTGCGCGGACTGTGGAGGGGCAAGGCCCCGGTTTGGTTACTGTGGAGGGGTTGGACCCCTGTTACTGAGAGGGCTCTGCCCTGGTTCCGTGCTGTGCTTTGGGCGCACCCGTTAACGGAAACGACTGACCGCGTGCCAGTGCGGGCTAGCTACCTGTGCGTCTATCGCACGTGCCGTAGTCACCGTTACGTCAGTCAGTGACCTTGGGGTGGTTGACTGAGGGTAGGATCACGACAGGGGACTCTCCCGGCCAGGAGAGTACCACGTGCTACTTCTACTTTTGGAAAAGACTGCAATCAAGATCGTTCCCACGAGGACATTCGAGATCAAGTAAAGGATCTGAGAAATAAAAGAAATAGTGAGAAAAATTGAAAGATGTGAAAAAAAAAAATAATAGAACATAACAGCTACTGTAC
Organism: Thalassia testudinum; assembly: GCA_037157565.1. Lineage (NCBI taxonomy): Eukaryota > Viridiplantae > Streptophyta > Magnoliopsida > Alismatales > Hydrocharitaceae > Thalassia > Thalassia testudinum. Next base: position 2,278,758 of record JAZHRO010000070.1, read on the forward strand.
ACTCTACTGTTGCCTTTAGTTAGTTTGCCACTCTACTCAGCGTTTTGCTGACGTGTTACACTCATTACCTTTTTTAGGACCAGGTGTTGAGCAGCCAGGGTCGGCGGCTGCAGAGGACGCTGGGCCGAGTAGGGTCCAGTAGAGTACCACAGCCTTTTTGTACCCCCTTTTGTTTCTGTTCTAGTGAGTAGTTTTTGTTTCCGCTGTACCTTCTTTACCTGCAGTTCTTGTTATATGATAAATGCTGTTTTACTGTTGTGGTGGTACCTACTGTAGTAGTTTCTTTCCTTACTGCTGTACTTTCTTACTGTTAGTTATATTCATGCTGAATATGGTTTATTTTACTGTCTTTTGGTTACTTCCTCGTTGGACGACTAGGTCTTGGGATTAGTCGAGTCGGTCCGGTTCTCGTGTCTCGTAGGGACTCGGGAACCGGGTCGTTACACCATCTGTCTCCTCCTTCCTCCAGCGTGAGAGCGAGAGTGAGAGTGAGCACGACAGCTGCTGCCAGGTGCAGTGGTGGAGAGGAGAGGTGCAGCGAGAGGGAAGAGAAGAGGGCGCGAATCGTGAGAGAGAGACCTCGTCAGAGTAGTTCGAGGTCGGCTGGCATGCGTGAGGCGGAGTGTTATGTCGGGGAAGTCCTCCCTGACGCTGCTGCAGCTAGAGTAGCGGGCGGACGAGCGCGGTGCGGCCGCGTGCAGCGGGAAGAAGATGAAGGAGCTTCTGATTCTGGGATATTTCCCAGAATCAGACGTCTGGACTAACATCCAGACGACGCGGGAGACGTCTTGAGGAAGCTCCAGATGACTGAGAGGTATGTATTTTCCTCCTTTGCTTGCTTTTACGGATTTTTGCGTACGCGTGCAGGATTCGCTTTGGGAAGGCGTGGGACATGCCCTCCCATGCGGTTCAGACGTCTGGGCAAGGCACCAGATGGCGGAGAGCGTCTCCAGACGTCCGAAGTGATAGTCGGATGTCTGGAACTAGGTCCAGATGATTTAGCTGGACCCCTAGACGTCTAAGGAGCAGTGCAGGGCGAGGTATGGATCTGGACCCCTTTTAAGATGTCTGGAAGGTGTTCCAGATGTCTGATTTGAGACAGAATTGTCATTTTCTACCTGTTTAGGGTCCGTTTGAGGTCCGATCTCTACGTTTAAGATTTCATTCTTCTTCATACAAGTTCCTTTACTTGTTTGAAATACTTTTATCCTGTTTTGAGTAGTTTCTTGTGGTTGATCCTTGTGTTAGGACCTCATTCTGTTGCAGACTTGGGGGTTGTGGAGGCACGTGGACCTGCCGATCACGCCCTCATTACTCCCGATTTTGCTGGTAGAGTGGCTTCCCTTAGTTAATTACAAACTTAACTAAATGTCTGAAAGGAATGATAAATCCTAGGGTATGGCATGAATCTTAGGACTAGAAACACTAGATTGAATGATAGATCCTAGGGTATGGCATGAATCCTAAGACTAGAAACACTAGATTGAATGATAGATCCTAGGGTATTGCATGAATCCTAGGACTAGAAACACTGGAATGATTGTATTGAATGCCTGAATTGCAGTCTTGGATGAGTAGATAGAATAATAATAATTGCCTGTAATTGGATAACAGCTGCCTGTGAAATGTAGAGTACTGTTGTTAGTAACTGCTACATGAAATTCCTGTTGTTGAGATTAAATACGAGCTACATGTATGTAAATTGGAAAAGCAAGTTTGAATATTGGAAACACGTGCTACATGCGAATAAACCTGAAATGATGAAACCTAGTATGGCTTGGCCCGAGAAACATGAGCATGAACCCTACGGGGAATTAGGGGTAGAACTCCTGGAAATAAATGGAATGAATCTGGGAATGTACTGGGAAGTGTGCTGTCCCTTGGGTACGTAGTACCAAGGGAAGCACATGTTACCTCTTAGTGGAGAGCGAAGCCAGCCGCCCTAGGGTTGAGACCCGGGGTTAGGTCTGGCCACTTTGTACTGACTTTTGGCCCTCGTGTACCAAGGAGAGCTACAGTGTAGGGAGGGAGTTAGCCACCCTACGGGGCCCGGGGTTCAGCTAGCCATCCTACACCGACTTGTTAGGCCCACTGGGCAAACCAGGGTAGTCAGGTGAGGGTGCGTGGACTGTGGAGGGAAAGGCCCCTGTTTGGTTACTGTGGAGGGGCTGGACCCCTGTTATTGAGAGGGCTCTGCCCTATACTGGTTCTATACTATGCTTTGGGTGCACCCATTAACGGAAATGACTTACTGCGTGCAAGTGCGGGGTAGCTACCCGTGCATTTATCGCGCGTGCCGTAGTCACCGTTACGTCTATCAGCGACCTTGGGGTGGTTGACTGAGGGTAGGACCACCACGGGGGACTCTCCTGGCCAGGAGAGCACCACATGCTAGTTCTACTTTTCGGAAAAGACTGCAATCAAGATCGTTCCCACGAGGAACATGCAAGATCAAGAGAAAGACCTGAGAAATAAGCCAAGAAAGAGTAAATAGATAAATAAAGAAAGAAATTAAAAATAACAGCTACTTATCCACCTTTACTGTTTTTCTTAGCTAGCTGGTTGCCACTCTACTCAGCGTTTTGCTGATGTATCGTACTTACCACCTTTTTTAGGACTAGGTGTTGAGCAGCCAGAGCCTATGGCTACGGAGGGTGTTGGGCCTAGTAGAGCCTAATAGTTGTACTTGTGTTGTACCCGTTCCTGCAGTAGTGAGTATTTTGTTACACTTTTGTACTCTTTTGTTGTAAACTTCATATTTCTGTACATGTTTTTAATTCTCTACTATTGTGGTGGTGTGTACTGTAGTAGTTCTTTCTTTACTGCTATGCTTTTGTTACTGTTAGTTACTTGCATGGTGAATGTGGTTTATTTTATTGCTTTTTGGTTACTTTCTCATTGGACGACTAGGTCTTGGGATCAGTCGAGTCGGTCCGATCCTTGTGTCCTGTAGGGGTTTGGGAATCCGGTTGTAACAAGATAGTATCAGAGCAAGGTCGTCCCGAGAAGTGAACCAACTAGCTGGAAAAATAACCAATTCACGTGCTTGTAACTAGTGTAACCACCCCAATGTACCTTTCGACATCCGTTCTGAGGTTCTTTTGCTGAGTATCGGCTAGATTTGATGTCTTCTTGTTTTGTGTTTGCATCTCCTTGCAGGAGATGACTTGTCGTGGAACTAGGAGGGTGGGCTACAGGCGTGGCCGAGGTTGAGGCCCGAGGGATAGATGTGTCGAGCTTGGAGTACATGCTACCCCTTCTCTTCTCCTAAGCATACCGTCTCTGGACCTCGTCCATCTGATCCGAGAGGTATTTCGAGAAGAATTTCAGCTTCCACTCACTTCGCCACCCCCTCATCTCTCTTCCAAGGGTACGACAGGGGAGTTTATCGTGGAATGAGATTTCCGCCGTCACACTAGGCGGGTTAGGAGAGCTCAATGGAGGCACGCAATGCCCGCAGGAGAGCCGTCGTGCTTTGCGGGGCCGTTAGTAGCCTCTGGGGGGCCCCGACATGGGCCAGCTGTCAACATTGGACCCCCGCCCAACCGCCAGCAGGGACCTACCGAGAGAGGGAGTCATGTCCCCCTCTGCTACCAGTGTTGCCAGCCGAGCCATTGCAGAAGGGACTACCCGTCTAGGGTTGAACCACAACAGACACTCACCGCTTCGAGCGCTGAGGGCCAGTCAGGTGGTCGTGGTTTCCAGGTGCATGAGGGAGGACAACCGCCATGAGGGGGATACCGGCCAGCTGTCATTAGCTCCGCCCCGGGCCTACCTGTTTTGTTTGCTCCCAGTACCAAAGAGTGTCACGACGTCGTGACTCTCGGGGACATCATAGCTTCAGTTTATACGGTGACAGGTATGGTTACAAGGTTTGGTCTTTTTGGAGTACGTAATTTCTGCTTCTAGTACGATGTCCCTTCTTGCTCCACAAATTGTTACTACTCTGGAGTCCGATAGCACTCCATTAGGGGATTAGTGGTAGTTAGAAACCTAGGCGGCCAGCTGTTTGTAGCTGGGGAGGTAATATGGGTTGTGGGGTCAGTGTTGGGAACACCGCCTCCCCGCTGACCTGTTTGTGATACCAATGGAGACTTTGGAGTGGTTCTGGGGATGGACTGGCTGTCCGCTTACCACGCCTTGGTGGACTGCTTTGAGAGGAAGATCGTCTTCTCCATACCAGAGTTGCCTTCTTTCGAGTTCCACTGGTAGCCAGTGGATGGAGGCTTCAGGTGCATTTCTGCACTTCGGGCGGCGAGATTTTTGGGCCAGGGGTGTGAGGGCTTTCTAGCTTGTGTGGTGGCAGAGCCCAGCCCTATGGCAGACTTTCAGAGTATCCTGGTGGTCAGAGAATACCTTGACGTGTTCCCAGATGAGTTGCCAGGACTACCGCCCGAGCGTGAGATCGAGTTTGAGATCTCACTTGTACCGGGGACTAGCCCCATCTCTACAGCACCGTACAGGATGGCACTACTTGAGCTGCGAGAGCTCAAGTCTCAGTTGTAGGACCATCTAGAGAAGGGCCTTGTGAGGCCTAGTGCATCTCCGTGGGGAGCCCCGGTATTATTCGTGAAAAAGAAGGATGGTAGCCTACGCCTTTGTGTGGACTACAGATAGCTGAATAGGGTTACCATCAAGAACAGGTATCCGCTGCCAAGGATTGACGACTCGTTTGATCGGCTGCAAGGTGCCACAGTATTATCCAAGATAGACTTGAGGTCCGGACACCAACAGTTGAGGATCAGGGAGGCAGACGTCTCCAAGATAGCTTTTCGCACCCGATACGGACACTACGAGTTCTTGGTCATGCCATTTGGGCTGACCAACGCCCCCACTACCTTCATGGAATTGGTGATCCGGGTGTTCAGACTGTATGTGGACCAGTTCATGGTGGTATTTATTGATGATGTGCTTACCTCCTCTTGAGATCAGGAGTAGCACGGACAACACTTGCAGATGGTTTTGGACACACTGAGACGACGTAGGCTGTACGCCAAATACAGCAAGTGCGAGTTCTGGTTAAGGGAGGTGACCTTCTTGGGTCATGTGATCTCCAGGGATGGCTTGGCTGTGGACCCAGCCAAGGTTGAGGCAGTGCTCAGGTGGGAGAGACCATGTACAGTTATTGAGATCCGTAGTTTCTTGGGACTGGCAGGCTACTACAGGTAATTTATTAGGGGTTTCTCGCAGATTGACGTCCTATGACACAGCTAACCTGAAAGGACGTGCCCTTTTCTTGGATAGACGCTTGTGAGGCATGTTTTCAAGAGCTGAAGGAGAGGCTGACTTCGGCTCTCGTGCTCACCATCTCAGACAGAAGTGGCGAGTTCGTTGTGTACACGGATGCCTCTTTGTAGGGATTAGGGGGTGTGCTCATGTAGAGGGGTCACGTTGTCGCTTACGCTTTGCGGCAACTAAAGCCCCATGAGCATGGCTACCCTACCTACGACTTGGAGCTGGCAGCCATCGTCTTCGCATTGAAGACTTGGAGGCACTACTTGTACTGTGAGACCTTTGAGATTTTCACAGATCATAAGAGCCTCAGATACTTGTTTGATCAGAAGGATCTCAACATGAGACAGCGACGTTGGTTGGAGCTCTTGAAGGACTATGACTGCAGCATTTCCTACCACCCGGGAAAAGCCAATGTGGTGGCTGACGTCTTGAGCCGGAAGGTGCTGGCACACTTGGCCAGTTTGCAGGCACAGAGTTGGAGCCTCTTGGAAGAGATGGGCAATTGGCTACCCCTAGAGTTACTGGGGTACTGTGGGGTAGCGACTGTGACACGACAGACGAGGCCAAAGCTGATAGACCACATTATCATTGGACAAATGGCCGATCCGTACTTGCAATCATTGCGTGACAGGTGATGAGAACCTCATCATGAGCCATAACTAGCTCATTTTGACCCAATACAAAGGATAAAAGCTCCTACATAACTCAAGGAAAGGCTTAACTCAGAGAATTCTGAGTTTAAGGAGAAAACACGTCATAAGGGGTAAAAATGTAATTTTACCAGTATAATCTGCATACAGGGTAATTCAGGGTCCAAACACAGGTCAAACAAACCGAATAAGAAGGAAAGTGGGATGATCTGACAAGGGCTACAGCAATTCCAAGGAACTAAATGATAATATGTAACCTTAAAACAAACCCACTTCAATTCACGAGGTTCGAGGCAAAGTAAAAATAGAATAATCCCTCTAAAATTCATAGAAAAATAATCTCTAGGGTTTAGAACCTTCAATTTGGCCTTCAGAACCCATTTTGACCTACATTGAGAACCATGCCCAATTAATAACTTAATTTGGGTTTTTGCATAAATTGACCGATCAAACAAGGTTTAATCTAGAAATAAAATTCACCATCAAATTCCTTAGGTCCTAATTAGTCATGTATAAAAACTTGAGCCTAAGAAGAAACCTTCTTGACCAACTTTGCACTTTGGTCCTCATATATTTACTTTTTGGCCCTCAACTTTTGAACCCTCACATTTCTGCCCCTAACTCTCCTTCGTTCTTTGCACTCAGGTCCCTCCTGCCAAAACCTGCCAGCACCATGCTCCGGCGACCTTGCGCGGAGCATGGCACCGCGCAGGGTAAGGGGGAGAGTCTGGCAAGACAACCGGGGGTGCCCTGCGTCGTCAGCCGTCGCAGGAACACCCCCCTGGTCGCTGCAACCCACCATACTGGCCGTGCGAACGCACGGACGGTATGGGTTTCCATCTCCGGCGTCCTCCGGCGAGGGAGACACGTCGTCTCCCTCCGCCTTCCTCTCTGATTCGGCCTCTATAAATACCCCCGTCGCTCCGCCGTTCGGGGGAGCTCGGATCTGACGGAGAAAACCCCCAACTTTCCTCTCCTCTCACTCCGGCAGACGCCCACCAGCTCCGGCGGTTCTTCGTCCTCCTCCTCTTCGCTCTGCCGCAATACCAGCAGCAGAGACTTCTCTCCCTCGCTCTTCCCGCTCCACACCGCACCCAGCTGGCGCCTCTCCGGCCCTCTGCTCGCCGCCGCCCCTTCCCCCGGGCATCTTCTTCTTCGGCGACAGTCGATACGACTGTCGCCCGCTTCGGCCCCTCCTCGTCCTGCTAACTAGGTAGAACTCCTCCTCTTCCTTCCCTCTTCCTTTTCCTCACTTTAAACATTTACTGTCGCCCTCGATTCCGACCAATCACCCTCACCTTCTCCGCCTCCGGCCATCCTCCGGCGAGCCGCTCCCATCACTCCAGCAACCCACACGGCTTGCCGACCACTGCAGAACCTCCGCCTCCTCACCCTGATCAACCTCCGCCCTTCCACTTCCCCCAAATCACCCTCTGCAACTCCACCGAACAAACCCATCTCCCGACCCACAGTCCGACCTAGGGCAGCTCTTGGGCTCCACCCCGCCGCCTGCACACCCTCCGACCACCTTCGCCGTGCCACCGCGAAGGTCCTCCGCGTTTCTGATTGGGCCGAGAGGCCGTTTCTCTGTGGGCAGGTACCTGCGCTCGTCGCCGCCATTGTTGAAGCGAAGCAGCTTCGACCTGCTGTCCCAGGTGCGCCGCGCCCAAATTACGCTCCCAGGCGGTGCGGGGGCATTTCGGCAAAGCGTTAGGCTGCAGTTGAGGCGAATCCCTCGCGTGAAGGCCTCGCGTAAAGCTGCGATTACCAGCTACTTCCTCCGCGCAGGCGCGAAATAGGGGTGGGACATTTAGTCCCACCTCGGAATGCTCTGAAGGACCGCAGCAGTATAAAGCGAAAAAGTGCTGGGGGCTTGTTGCCTCAGCACACGGGGTGAGGTCCCCTTCACCCGCCCGGTTACCCGGTCTCGTCCGCGCTCACGCCCCGCGGACCTGGCCCGACCTGACTTAGACTGACCTGCACTCCTCGCCCACCACGCACGCCGGTGGGCCTGGACCCGGGCGCGACCCGTACCCGGCAACCCGGCAGCTCTGGGAGAGCTTTCCTAAGAGCGGTTTCTGTGAGAGAGAAACGCGGGTGGGGAGGGTAGAGGTAGGTTTTGCCCCTCTCTGATCAAGCTGTGTAAGTGTGCAGGCACAGGTGAAGAAGAACCGTGGAAGAAGACGAAGGCTGAAGGAAGGAGGATCACCGAGCGGCACTGTAGCAGCGGCGGTTTAAGTCGTCTGATTGGAAAATCAGACGACGTCCTGAAGGCAAAGACGGCAGAAGGAAGGCGAGGCAGAGGAGAACACAGAGAGGCCAAGGAAATAGCTGAAAGAAGAAGAGCACGAGAAGAAGATCTGAAGAAAGGAAAAGAAGAAAGAAAGAAAAAGAAGAAGAACAGGACCGCTCTGCAGAAGAAAAAGGAAGAGCAGAAACAGCTGAAAGAAGAAGAAGAACATCACCACTGCAGATAAAGAAGAAGAACAAAGGAAGAGAGCAGAAGATCTGAGAAGGAAGAAGAGGAGAAGCAAAGAGAAAAGAAGAAAAGCCAACAAATTCTCTCTCTCTCTTTCTTTATTTTTGTAAAAGAAACTTGTACCCCTAGAATACAACTTGCTCCCTGAGTTCGACCTCGGGAACTCTTTTATTTTCCGAGTAACAAATTGTATTAAACTGGTAATCACCTCTCTCTATACTATACTACGACGAAATAATAAAACTATAGAGGAAGTTTCTACACCAGTTTTTGGCGCCGTTGCCGGGGAGCAACGGCTATTCTAGAGGTAAACATTCCTGTTTCTTTTTAGTTTCTGATAATCTCCTCTCTTTTGTGCAGCTACAGGAAATCAAGAAGACAAGCAACCGCACGACAACCACTCCGAGGACAGGTAAAATTTTTTTCCTCTCGCTATTAACCCCTAAACTCTAAAGAGGAAGAAAAGAAAAGAACAAGCAATATAGGGCTAACCTGTCTTCCATACTTAGTAACCATAAAGAGTTGCATGTTTTCAACTCATTAGTCCTGCACACTATTAAGGGTATTTAAGGGATAACACATTCTTGCTTGAGCCCTAATTACCCAACAAAGAACTAACTGGACCAAGTAAGAGCCAACATAAGATTCAACATTAGGGTTTTAGAGACACACTACTTAAATCAAGAATGGAGAAAAACCAAAAGAAGTGTGCCTAAACCATTGATTGAAAATACCTATTCAAAGAAAACCTAAAACAATTGGCTCTCTAAACACTTGAACCCTAAAAGACAAGACCTAAAAGCTCTCAAAGAAAACAAAAGGTAAAGTTGACCCCTTGGGTCAACCAACCTTAAATTAGGTCACTCTTTGCACTTAAAAGACTAAAGTTCAAGTGAAACCTTAAGCACCCTGATCTTAAAATTGGTAGACTTGAGAGGTCAAGATCACCATTCTGGTCTACCTGGAACCGCAGTGACAAGAGAGGTCGGGTGGGGGAAACCCTGTAACCCGTGGGGACGCTCTACCGTGTAGGGGTCTTCGCGGGACTCTCCCTCTCTGGCTGCCCAGGTAATTCTCAGGTGGACGATCTTTCTGATCAAGGGGTCCATCTGCCCCGCACCTCTATAGTCACCCAACACATTTTTGGGTGTCTTGATTGGGTCCAGCACCTTCTAAACTTACCTCTTCCAACAGTGCATGTACGGAAGGAGGTCCTTAAGACCACCCTTAAGACCTCCTTTAGAAATTCGCTCTCGTCAAGACCAAGCCTCGACGCCCGTGTTTGTGCAGCAACACCCTCACATTATTCTCTCTTCTGATTCAGAACCAAGTTCTTCTTCTTCCCCCATCATGGCTCAGCCAGTTGAGGAAGAAAATAATCTGGAGCACCAGCTCCAGCGACTCAATGACCTCTTCCAAAACTTCGTGCACCCACCACAGCGTCCTATGATGCGGGACCACTACAATCCTGCTGCGGTGGCCATTGAGCCTCGAGTCAGAATCCCAACTGGAGGACCTGATTCTGAATTAAAGCCCAACATGATTCATGCTATACCTAAATTCCATGGGCTTAATTCTGAAGATCCCTTCTAGCACATCAAACAGCTAAAGCATCTGGCTCACACTTTTGGATCAGATGCGCAAAATCGGGATATTCTTCTCATGAAGATGTTCTCCTTTTCTCTTATGGACAAGGCCGCCCATTGGTATCAAACTCAGACCCGGCCGATCAACACTTGGGAAGAACTTCAATCCAAGTTTTTGAAAAAGTTTTTTCCCGTTGGTCGGACCAACGCCTTGCGCCATCAGATTACACACTTCACTCAACAATCAGGAGAACCTCTCCATGAGGCATGGGATCGTTTTCAGGATCTCATGAGAAAGTGCCCCCATCACGGAGTTCCTAAATGGGAACAAGTCCAATCATTTTACCAGGGACTCCGTGAGGACATCCGCCTTTTCGTCAATGCAACTTGCGGAGGAAACATCATGGGTCAACATGAAGACACCATATGGAAGATTCTCGAAAACATGTGCTAGAACTCCATCAACAATGACTCCATGGGATTATTCGACAGGACGAATACCCGCGCAGCGACGAATCTTAAGGGAGCACATGAGACGCAGGGCCTGTCCGCATCAGTCGACCTGGAATTAATGGCCAGTCGATTGGACAAGGTCTCAATCATAGAGAAGGTGGATGAGCTGACTCAGCACTTGCAGCGAGCCACCTCCGCGCGTAACTCCTTTGCACAACCTCCTTCCACACAGGAGACTGTGCAAAACATCCTCCACCGATCTTCCCCTAGGATGGATCCATATCCATCCCCTTCTGATTCTCGGATCAGAGGATCATCCGATCCTTTCTACACCAGCCAGGTGAACTCCATTCCCCCTTTCCCTGATTCTCAAGAGGTTCCTCAGACCTGCGAGGACCTCAACGCCATCCAGAACGACCCATTCTCCAACACTTACAACCCTGGATGGCGAAACCATCCCAATTTTCAGTGGGCGGGAAATTCCCAAACCCAAAGACCACCTTTTCAGTCCCGCCCACAGCCCTCTCGTCATTACCAGGCGCCTCGGCCCAACCCTACTTATCCATCAGGGCCAAATCAGGATCAAATGTCCCTAATCCTTCAGACTCTGGCTGACATTCAAAGAACGAATGCGGCTATTCAAAAACAGCACAAGGACGAACTTACAGAGGTTAAAACTCAACTGGCCCAGTTGGCAAATTCTCGCCAGCTAGGCACACTCCCTTCCCAACCTCTTCCTAACCCGAATAACGTGCCAACCCAGAAGCGCGTTATGAATCCAAATTTAGGCCACGCACAATGGCTTTATCAGGCCCCTACTGCTCCATCTCCAGACGAGATGGAAGCTTCAACTTCTTATGCGGGATTTCAGCAGCAGCCACCCCTCTTACCAAACCCAAACCAAAATCAGGCCGGATTAAATTCTGTAACAACACGTAGTGGTAAAACAACTCAAGACCCGCATTATCCAAACCACTCCAAGCCTGATAACCATGACCCTAGGATAGTTATCCAAGATACCACTGTCCCGGATCCACAACCTGGACCTATCCTAGAAGAACCAACCAAGATCCCGTTTCCCGAGGCCTTGACCAAGGGAAAGAAGACCACCAAACCCATGGCCCCTGAGGAGGACCTGGTCAAGCTCTTCGAGCAGGTCCACATAAACATCCCCTTGATGGATGCAATCCGCCACGTACCAGCTTACGCACGATTTCTAAAGAATATATGTACACCCCAGCGTAAGCTGCGAACCAAGGGAGGGAGCCCAATTGTTCTGTCAGAGCAAGCCAGCTCTGTAATCCTCAGTAGACTCCCACCCAAGGCAAAAGATCCTGGTACTCCCTTGATTTCCTGCAAGATAGGTGGTACCCAATTTGATAGAGCATTGTTAGACTTGGGTGCATCCATAAACCTGATACCCACATCCTTACTTGACCATCTAGAAGAATCTGAGCTAAAACCAACCGAGGTGACATTACAATTAGCAGATAGATCTATAAAGTCACCAAAAGGGATTCTCGAGGATGTTATCGTAAGAGTGCGGGATTTCTATTTCCCAGTGGACTTTATAGTCTTAGATATGGACGCACCTAAGAACCCTAGGGATACACCAATCATTCTAGGGAGACCTTTCTTGGCTACTGCGAGAGCCAACATCAGCTGTGAGGAGGGCCAAATAAAGCTTAAGTTTGGAGATCAAACACTGAAAATTGATATATTTAAGGCCCAACAAGGAATTAATTGCGGTGTCATCGAACAAATTTGTGACATCAGGACTTTGGTTGATGAATCACACGTCCAGAATAACTCGATTATGCCTCATCAACCACAGAAGGATCTTGACCCGCAAACAGAGGAGTCGAATCCAGATACGAACAACCCAGTAACTCCCACCCTTGAACCTCACATCTATACTGAACCACCCGCCGCTGCTGATAACCCCATCCTCGAACTGAAACCCCTTCCTGCTCACTTGAAATACATCTTTTTGGGTTCTAATCAGACCCTTCCTGTGATTATCAATTCCAACCTCAGTCCTGAACAGGAATCCTGTCTGAATGTTGTCCTCCAGCAACATCGCAGAGCCATCGGGTGGACTCTCGATGATTTGACTGGAATAAGTCCCTCTTATTGTACTCATCATATTTATTCAGAAGAGGGCACACGACCTTCTCATGAAATGCAGAGACGCTTAAACCCCAATCTGCAGGAGGTCGTGTAAAAGGAGATCATCAAGTGGTTAGATGCCGGAATCATCTACCCGATCTCCGATAGTCGTTGGGTGAGCCCAATTCAGGTCGTGCCCAAGAAGGAAGGACTCACCACTATAACGACTGAGACCGGAGAAATCATTCCTACCCGATTAGCCAACTCGTGGAGAGTCTGTATAGATTACCGCCGACTCAATTTCTCCACGAAGAAGGATCATTTCCCACTACCCTTCATTGATCAAATTCTCGAAAAACTTGCAGGAAATAGGTTCTTCTGCTTTCTTAACGGGTACTCCGGTTATAACCAGGTGGCAATCCATCCTGAGGACCAAGAAAAGACCACGTTCACCTGCCCCTTCGGAACATACGCTTTCCGAAGGATGCCTTTCGGTCTTTGCAATGCACCCGCTACTTTTCAGCGATGCATGCTTGCCATATTCTCAGATATGGTAGGTGATTATCTGGAAGTCTTCATGGATGACTTTTCAGTTTTCGGAGCATCATTCGACGATTGCCTCCAGCACTTGGTCCAGATACTCAGGCGGTGCATCGATGTGAATTTGGTTCTTTCCTGGGAAAAGAGCCATTTCATGGTGCCTGAGGGAATTGTCCTGGGACACTCAATTTCGGAAAAAGGTATCCAAGTGGATCGAGCTAAGGTTAATTTGATTTCTCACCTTCCTATGCCTAGCTCGATCAGGGACATCCGTTCCTTTTTAGGGCATGTCGGTTTTTATCGATGATTTATCCCTGATTTTTCAAAAATCGCGCGCCCCCTGACCACTCTTCTCTCCAAGGATGTTCCTTTCGAAATTTCCAAGGAATGCACTCAAGCATTTGAAATCCTGCGTGACCGAGTACCCAAGCCCCGATCCTACAGTCCCCTGATTGGTCTCAACCCTTTGAGATCATGTGCGATGCATCCGACTTCGCTGTAGGAGCGGTTTTGGGGCAGAAAATTGACGGGAAACCTGTGGTCATTTACTACGCCAGCAAAACACTCGATGAAGCTCAGCGTAACTATACGGTTACTGAGAAAGAGCTACTAGCTGTAGTATTTGCCCTAGAAAAATTCAGATCGTACCTTCTGGGTTCCCGTGTCATCATATACTCGGATCACACAGCTGTGAGGCATCTCCTTGCAAAGAAGGACGCGAAACCTCGATTAATCCGATGGATCTTGCTGTTGCAAGAATTTGACCTTGAGATTCGCGACAAAGCGGGAAACCAAAATGTGGTAGCTGATCACTTGTCCCGTCTTCCTTCTGAAATAATTGACCCTTCCGGACCCATCACTGAGCATTTTCCCGATGAGCACCTGCTGACTATTGGTACTAGCCTTCCATGGTTTGCTAATGTAGCAAATTACTTGGCATCTCATCAGATCCCGTCCGATTGGCCGAAGGCCAAGAAGGACAAATTACGCTCCGATGCCAAGTATTACATTTGGGAAGACCCGTACCTCTTCCGCATAGGTGCCGATCAGATCATCCGGAGATGTGTCCCGGAAGAGGAATTCAACAATATCCTCTCTTTCTGCCATGACCAGGCATGCGGTGGCCATTTCGCCGGGCATAAAACCGCATCAAAAGTCCTCCAGTGCGGCTTTTACTGGCCCACACTGTTCAAAGACGCGTACAGTCACTGCAAGGCATGCAGTCGTTGCCAGACTTTGGGCAACATGAGCCATCGTGGCATGATGCCTATGCAACCGATTCTAGTATGCGAAATCTTTGATGTTTGGGGGATTGATTTTATGCGCCCCTTTCCTGTTTCGGACGGTTTCGAATACATTCTGTTGGCTGTGGACTACGTGTCCAAATGGATCGAAGCCGTACCGACCCGAACCTGTGATCACAAAATCGTTCTCAAATTCATTCATCAAAACATTTTCTCAAGGTTCGGGATTCCTCGTGCAATAATCTCTGATGGGGGGACCCATTTCACAAATGCTCAGTTTAGGTCACTGATGACCAAATACGGGGTGTCTCACCGAATCTCTACTCCTTACCACCCCCAAACTAATGGTCTAGCTGAGCTGTCTAATCGGGAGATCAAGAAAATCCTGCAAGTCACTGTTCGACCTGACAGGAAGGACTGGTCGTCCCGACTTCCGGAAGCATTGTGGGCCTATAGGACCGCCCACAAGACCCAATTGGGCATGTCTCCCTTTAGACTGGTGTATGGAAAGGCATGCCACCTTCCCGTAGAACTGGAGCATAAAGCCTATTGGGCAGTACGGAACTGTAATCTAGATCTTTCCAAGGCTGGGACCCACAGAAAACTCCAAATCAGCGAAATCGATGAATTACGCCTAGACGCATACGAGAACTCGCAAATCTACAAGGAGCGGGTTAAAGCCTTCCACGACAAACACATCTCGAGAAAGATCTTTCATCCTGGTCAAAAGGTCCTACTCTTTGATGCCCGACTAAAACTCTTCCCAGGAAAACTGAGATCCAAGTGGGTCGGACCATATTTGGTCCGACAGGTTTTTGAAAATGGAGCAATCGAAATCAGTCCACTCAGCCATGATTCTAAACCTTTCATCGTGAACGGTCAGAGACTCAAGCCGTTCATTGATGTAACTTCTACTGATTTGGCTGAAGCATCTTATATCCTCCATTCCCCTTGAGCTTATTGCGCCCAGCCGATGGCGTAAAACTCAGCGCTTAATGGGAGGCAACCCGTCATTTTCCTAAAAATCCAAAACTTTTTCTGACAACTTTTTTGCACTTAAGGTTCACCCTTGTAGACAGCCGACCCCACCTCAGATGCTTGCATCTGGGATTAGAAATCGTCCGCAAAAATTCAACCCGACCCCTTCACTCGTCCAAATTTCTGTCTTAAGGAATGAACTAAGTTAAATAAAAACACCCTAGGCTACAATGAGGACATTGCAAATCTTAGGCATGGGGGGGGGGTATGAAAGTGCAAAACTTGTAAGAAAAGGTTTCAAACAAAAAAATTCACATATGCCAAAAACACCATAAAAATTAAAAATTTAAAAAAAAAAAAAAAAAAAAAGGAGAAGGAAATTTTCTGAAGGAGAAGGAGAAAAGAAACAAAATGAAAAAGTTGCACAAAATTATGAGAAAGGTGATAGTCATTAGTAAGGAACTAAGGAATTAACCTAAGTTCTAGACCTCATTCAAGAAAATAACTGAAAAGTGCATAATGAGATTAGTAAGAACGCAAACCTTAGGCATTCTTGAATAGACTCTTAGTACTCATTAAGATCTGGACACTCCTCAAGAGGTTGAGGAAAATGAAAAGCTGAAGTATTAGGTCTAAGGCTTAGGAAGTATTTGGCCTCGTTAACTAATTTTTAGTTTACGGGACTCAGTAACCTAAGCACCCTAACCTCACACACAGCCTGGCTCAGTAAGTGTAAAAATCAAAATCACGCAGAAGCGTCGCAAAATTCTGAAAAGAACACCTAGAATAGGAGCGGCCAATCAACACAAGTTGATTTAGAGGAGTTCCCAGCGCGGAGAGGTGGGAAATCCCCTCGAAGATGCGTAACAAAATATCATCTCCTCGGTGCTTGTCTCTTAGGATATTCACATATCCTACTGGGGGCATGTAAGCACTCTGCTGGTTCAGATTCCATGGATGGCATTATCTCGAAGTGTCAATTGCCAGGGTCTGGATTCGGCCACGGAACACCATGGATGGGATTATCTCGAAATCTCAATAGCCAGGGTTCCGGGGGTTGCCATGGGCGGTGCTATCTCGAAGCATCGATCGCCAGGAACCCTTGAGGATTGATGATGGGAGCAAGGAATCTGATACAGACCGTGTTGGAAAGCCAATCCTAGGCTAAAACTAAAAAGAAAAAGAGAGAAAACTCTCCAAACAGAAAAACTTTCTATCTCTCTCTTATAAAACGCACTGCGAACTGAGCCAGGGCTAAAATCATTTCAAGCACGGGTGCTTTAACCACGAAGTCCAATAAACCTTAGGTTAGTTCTTGTGGGCCTTAAAAAACCTTTGCTAAAGACTGAGGCTAAAGCTAGACAGATTTGGATCTTGATTGGTACTAGAGTACCTTTTAGGCCTATGGTCAGCATTCTAACCTAATCTAAGCTCAAATGAAAAAGCACTTATCTGAAGCTATTAAGAACTTCATGGTCTAGAACAAGGGTTGAAACCTTAAGTTTTTGCTAAGGGACTAGCAAAAGCTAGGCATGGGGATATGATGAGAACCTCATCATGAGCCATAACTAGCTCATTTTGACCCAATACAAAGGATAAAAGCTCCTACATAACTCAAGGAAAGGCTTAACTCAGAGAATTCTGAGTTTAAGGAGAAAATAAGTCATAAGGGGTAAAAATGCAATTTTACCAGTATAATCTGCATACAGGGTAATTCAGGGTCCAAACACAGGTCAAACAAACCGAATAAGAAGGAAAGTGGGATGATCTGACAAGGGCTACAGCAATTCCAAGGAACTAAATGATAATCTGTAACCTTAAAACAAACCCACTTCAATTCACGAGGTTCGAGGCAAAGTAAAAATAGAATAAACCCTCTAAAATTCATAGAAAAATAATCTCTAGGGTTTAGAACCTTCAATTTGGCCTTCAGAACCCATTTTGACCTACATTGAGAACCATGCCCAATTAATAACTTAATTTGGGTTTTTGCATAAATTGACCGGTCAAAAAAGGTTTAATCTAGAAATAAAATTCACCATCAAATTCCTTAGGTCCTAATTAGTCATGTATAAAAACTTGAGCCTAAGAAGAAACCTTCTTGACCAACTTTGCACTTTGGTCCTCATATATTTACTTTTTGGCCCTCAACTTTTGAACCCTCACATTTCTGCCCCTAACTCTCCTTCGTTCTTTGCACTCAGGTCCCTCCTGCCAAAACCTGCCAGCACCATGCTCCGGCGACCTTGCGCGGAGCATGGCGCTGCGCAGGGTAAGGGGGAGGGTCTGGCAAGACAACCGGGGGTGCCCTGCGTCGTCAGCCGTCGCAGGAACACCCCCTGGTCGCTGCAACCCACCATACCGGCCGTGCGAACGCACGGACGGTATGGGTTTCCATCTCCGGCGTCCTCCGGCGAGGGAGACACGTCGTCTCCCTCCGCCTTCCTCTCTGATTCGGCCTCTATAAATACCCCCGTCGCTCCGCCGTTCGGGGGAGCTCGGATCTGACGGAGAAAACCCCCAACTTTCCTCTCCTCTCACTCCGGCAGACGCCCACCAGCTCCGACGGTTCTTCGTCCTCCTCCTCTTCGCTCTGCCGCAATACCAGCAGCAGAGACTTCTCTCCCTCGCTCTTCCCGCTCCACACCGCACCCAGCTGGCGCCTCTCCGGCCCTCTGCTCGCCGCCGCCCCTTCCCCCGGGCATCTTCTTCTTCGGCGACAGTCGATACGACTGTCGCCCGCTTCGGCCCCTCCTCGTCTTGCTAACTAGGTAGAACTCCTCCTCTTCCTTCCCTCTTCCTTTTCCTCACTTTAAACATTTACTGTCGCCCTCGATTCCGACCAATCACCCTCACCTTCTCCGCCTCCGGCCATCCTCCGGCGAGCCGCTCCCATCACTCCAGCAACCCACACGGCTCGCCGACCACTGCAGAACCTCCGCCTCCTCACCCTGATCAACCTCCGCCCTTCCACTTCCCCCAAATCACCCTCTGCAACTCCACCGAACAAACCCATCTCCCGACCCACAGTCCGACCTAGGGCAGCTCTTGGGCTCCACCCCGCCGCCTGCACACCCTCCGACCACCTTCGCCGTGCCACCGCGAAGGTCCTCCGCGTTTCTGATTGGGCCGAGAGGCCGTTTCTCTGTGGGCAGGTACCTGCGCTCGTCGCCGCCATTGTTGAAGCGAAGCAGCTTCGACCTGCTGTCCCAGGTGCGCCGCGCCCAAATTACGCTCCCAGGCGGTGCGGGGGCATTTCGGCAAAGCGTTAGGCTGCAGTTGAGGTGAATCCCTCGCGTGAAGGCCTCGCGTAAAGCTGCGATTACCAGCTACTTCCTCCGCGCAGGCGCGAAATAGGGGTGGGACATTTAGTCCCACCTCGGAAGGCTCTGAAGGACCGCAGCAGTATAAAGCGAAAAAGTGCTGGGGGCTTGTTGCCTCAGCACACGGGGTGAGGTCCCCTTCACCCGCCCGGTTACCCGGTCTCGTCCGCGCTCATGCCCCGCGGACCTGGCCCGACCCGACTTAGACTGACCTGCACTCCTCGCCCACCACGCACGCAGGTGGGCCTGGACCCGGGCGCGACCCGTACCCGGCAACCCGACAGCTCTAGGAGAGCTTTCCTAAGAGTGGTTTCTGTGAGAGAGAAACGCGGGGGGGGAGGGTAGAGGTAGGTTTTGCCCCTCTCTGATCAAGCTGTGTAAGTGTGCAGGCACAGGTGAAGAAGAACCGTGGAAGAAGACGAAGGCTGAAGGAAGGAGGATCACCGAGCGACACTGTAGCAGCGGCGGTTTAAGTCGTCTGATTGGAAAATCAGACGACGTACTGAAGGCAAAGATGGCAGAAGGAAGGCGAGGCAGAGGAGAACACAGAGAGGCCAAGGAAACAGCTGAAAGAAGAAGAGCACAAGAAGAAGATCTGAAGAAAGGAAAAGAAGAAAGAAAGAAAAAGAAGAAGAACAGGACCGCTCTGCAGAAGAAAAAGGAAGAGCAGAAACAGCTGAAAGAAGAAGAAGAACATCACCACTGCAGATAAAGAAGAAGAACAAAGGAAGAGAGCAGAAGATCTGAGAAGGAAGAAGAGGAGAAGCAAAGAGAAAAGAAGAAAAGCCAACAAATTCTCTCTCTCTCTTTCTTTATTTTTGTAAAAGAAGCTTGTACCCCTAGAATACAACTTGCTCCCTAAGTTCGACCTCGGGAACTCTTTTATTTTCCGAGTAACAAATTGTATTAAACTGGTAATCACCTCTCTCTATACTATACTACGACGAAATAATAAAACTATAGAGGAAGTTTCTACACCAACAGGGTACTATCAGGAGACCTTGGGGACTTATCTTTTACAGACCAGGTACTGCGCATGAGGGGACGTTTGTGCGTTCCCAGGGATGAGGAGCTATTGAGAGAGCTCCTGACTGAGGCACACGGTTCCAGGTTCACCATACATCCCGGAAACACAAAGATGTACCATGATTTGAGACGCGACTTTTGGTGGAGGGTAATGAAGTGGGATGTAGGTGAATTCGTACAATAGTGTTTAGTGTGCCAGCAGGTGAAGGCCAAGCATTAGAGGCCTGCAGGGCCGTTGCAGCCACTTCCAGTGCCAGAGTGGAAGTGGGAGAGCATCACCATGGACTTGGTGGTGGGCTTGCCCGTTACCCAGCGAGGACACGGTGCAGTCTGGGTGATCGTTGACAGATTGACGAAGACGACATGTTTCTTGCCAATCTAAGTCACCTTGGGACTAGCACAGTTGGCAGAGAGGTATATCCACGTTGTGGTACGTCTACACGGAGTTCCGCGGGAGATCGTATCTGACTGGGATACCTGTTTTACATCCCAGTTTTGGGCTGAGTTCTAGCAGGCCTTGGGGACACAATTGAGGTTCGGTATGGCATACCACCCCCAGATGGACGGACAGTCTGAATGCACGATACAAACACTTGAGGACCTTTTTCGTGCTTGTGTACTGGATTGGAGGGGCTCTTTGGAGGAGCACTTTCCCCTGGCGGAGTTTGCATATAATAACAGCTATCACTCGTGCATCGGCAGGGCACCCTACGATGCTCTGTACGGACGGAGGTGTACGGCACCCTTGAGTTGGGTTGAGGTGGGGACTAAGTGGGAGGTTGTTCCCAGGCTGATCCGGCAGAGTTAGGAGGTGATCGAGTAGATTCACAGGCGACTCCGCACTGTCAAGAACAGACAGAAGAGCTATGCAGATCAGAAATGCAGAGAGGTGCAGTTGGAGGTTGGGGACCACGTCTTCCTTTGTGTTTCCCCCTTGAAGGGCCCGCAGTGGTTTGGGGTGAGAGGGAAGCTCGCGCCGAGGTTCGTGGGACCCTTTGAGGTCCTAGAGCGAGTTGGGCCCGTTGCTTACAGGCTTGCCCTTCCTCCCCAGCTTTCTGGTGTGCACAATGTGTTCCACGTGTCCAACCTCAGGAAGTACGTCGCCCATCCCTGTCATATTCTGAGCCACGAGAGCGTCGAGGTGGGTGACGACATGACCTACCCCGAGCAACCAGTGTAGATTCTCGACAGAGCCGTCCGGAGTCTGAGACGAAAGCAAGTACCCCTGGTGAAGGTCTTGTGGAGGAGCCAGCCGTATGAGGAGGCTCCCTGGGAGCCTAAGGCGATGTGGGAGCGGTACCCGAAGCTCCTTGAGGGTACATCATTTCGGACTGGCTTTGGTCCTCTTTGATTTTGTTATGCGTATGTTGTTCTTTTTTTGCACCCTAGTTAGCGCAAGTTTCGAGGATGAAACTTCCTTTGAGTTTGTTATGTTGTTAAGAACCGTGACATCAGAACACTTTAAGACGTCTGGGAGTTGGTCCAGACGTCTGGTCAGACCTATGGATGCCTTCCCAGACGTCTGGAAATTAATTTTTGCATGCATACGATTGTGAGTCTAAGCACGTGCCGCATGCAGACTGAAACCCGCCGTCCTCTTCTTTTTCTCTCCCCTCACCGACCTACAGAAACCGCCCACCCCGTGCCTACAAATACTCCTCTCCCCTCTCCCTTGTTCACCACCCCATCCGTCTCCTCCTTCCTCCAGCGCGAGAGCGAGAGTTAGAGCGAGCGCGGCAGCTGCTACAGGGTGCAGTGGCGGAGAGGAGAGGTGAAGTGAGAGGGAAGAGAAGAGGGGGTGCGAACGATGAGAGAGAGACCTCTCTGGAGCAATTCAAGGTCGGCCGGTGTGCACGAGGCGGAGTGTTGTGTCGGAGAAGTCCTCCCCGACGTTGCTGCAGCTAAAGCAGTGGGCGGACGAGCGTGGCGCGGTCGCGCGCAGCAGGAAGAAGACGAAGGAGCTTCTGATTCTGGGATTTTTCCCAGAATTAGATGTTTGGACCTACATCCAAACGACGCGGGCGACATCTAAAGGAAGCTCCAAACGACTGAGAGGTACGTATTTTCCTCCTTTGCTTGCTTTTGCAGATACGGCCATGCAGGCCGTTTTGCCGAAGCACTGTCTCATGCTTTGCGGAGGGATTTTTGCGCACGCGTGTAGGATTCACTTTGGGAAGGCGTGGGACACGCCCTCCCACACGGTTCAGACATCTGGGCAAGGCACCAGATGGCGGAGAGCATCTCCCGACGTCCGGAGTGATAGTCGGACGTCTAGAAGTAGGTCCAGACGGTTTAGTAGGACCCCTGGATGTTTGAGGAGCAGCGCAGAGCGAGGTATGGATCTGGACCCCTTTTAAAACATCTGGAAGGTGTTCCGGACGTCTGATTTGAGACAAAATTGTCATTTTTGACCCGTTTAGGGTCCGTTTGAGGTCCGATCTCCGCGTTTAAAATTTCATTCTTCTTCGTATAAGTTCCTTTATTTGTTCTAAATACTTTTATCTTATTTTGAGTTGTTTCTTGTGGTTGATCCTTGTGTTAGAACCTCATTCTGTTGTAGATTTGGGGGTTGTGGAGGCACGTGGACCTGCCGACCATGCCCCCATTAATCCTGGTTTTGCGGGTAGAGTGGCTTCCCTTAGTTAATTACAAACTTAACTACATGTCTGAAAGGAATGATAGATCCTAGGGTATGGCATGAATCCTATGACCAGAAACACTAGATTGAATTATAGATCCTAGGGTATGTCATGAATCCTAGGACTAGAAACACTAGATTGAATGATAGATCCTAGGGTATGGCATGAATCCTAGGACTAGAAACACTGGAACGATTGTATTGAATGCCTGAATTGCAGTCTTGGATGAGTAGATAGAATAATAATAATTGCCTGTAATTGGATAACAGCTGCTTGTGAAATGTAGAATACTGTTTTTAGTAACTGCTACATGAAATTCCTGTTGTTGAGATTAAATACGAGCTGCATGTATGTAAATTGGAAAAGAAAGTTTGAATATTGGAAACACGTGCTACATGCGAATAAACCTGAAATGATGAAACCTAGTATGGCTTGGCCTGAGAAACATGAGCATGAATCCTACGGGGAATTAGGAGCAGAACTCCTGGAAATAAATGGAATGAATCTGGGAATGTACTGGGAATTGTGCTGTCCCTTGGGTATGTAGTACCAAGGGAAGCACATGTTACCTCTTAGTGCAGAGCTGGGCCAGTCGCCCTATGGTTGAGACCCGGGGTTAGGTCTGGCCACTTTGTACCGACTTTTGGCCCTCGTGTATACCGTACTAGGGAGAGCTACTAGTGTAGGGAGGGAGCTAACCACCCCATGGGGCCTGGGGTTCAACTAGCCGTCCTACAATGACTTGTTAGGCCTACTGGGCAAACCAGGGTAGTCAGGCGAGGGTGCACAGACTGTGGAGGGGCAAGACCCCTGTTTGGTTACCGTGGAGGGGCTGGACCACTGTTACTGACTGGGCTCTACCCTATACTGGTTCCGTGCTGTGATTTAGGCACATCCGTTAACGGAAACGACTGACCACGTGCCAGTGCGAGGTAGCTACCCGTGCGTTTATTGCGCGTGCCGTAGTCACCGTTATGTCTGTCAACGACCTTGGGGTGGTTGACTGAGGGTAGGACCACCAGGGGGACTCTCTCGGCTAGGAGAGCACCACGTGCTACTTCTACTTTTCGGAAAAATTGCAATCAAGATCGTTCCCACGAGGAACATTCGAGATCAAGAGAAAGACTTGAGAAATAAACAAAGAAAGAGTAAATAGATAAATAAAGAAAGAAATTAAAAACAATAGCTACTTGTCCACCTTTACTGTTTTTCTTAGCTAGCTAGTTGCCACTCTACTCAGCATTTCGCTGATGTGTTGTACTTACCACCTTTTTCAAGATCAGGTGTTGAGTAGCCAGAGCCTACGGCTGCGGAGGGTGCTGGGCCTAGTAGAGCCCAATAGTTGTACTTGTGTTGTACCCATTCCTATAGTAGTGAGTATTTTGCTAAACTTTTGTACTCTTTTGTTGTAAACTTCATATTTCTGTACCTATTTTTAATTCTCTACTGTTGTGGTGGTGTGTACTGTAGTAGTTCTTTCTTTACTGCTGTACTTTTATTACTGTTAGTTACTTGCATGGTGAATGTGGTTTATTTTATTGCTTTTTGGTTACTTTCTTGTTGGACGACTGGGTCTTGGGATTAATCGAGTTTGTCCGATCCTCGTGTCCTGTAGGGATTCAGGAATCAGGTCATAACAGTTTATCTGTTGGTTTATTACTCTCGTTTAAGAAACCGTTGATAAATCAAGATTTGTTGTCGTTTCTTCAATTAAATGATGCTGAAACGACACTTAAAATATCTATGCTTATTAGCCGCTGAATTAATCATGTACGCTTTAGAGTGACCTCCAATAAAAAATGTTTGTCGTCATTTATGTAATAAGTGATGACAAGAAGAGGGAGGGGCCGTGAACTTCTTGCATCTAGGGTTGGGAATTTCCATGTGTCATAGATCTCTAAACCGACGGCAGGGTGCGGTTAATGTACCCGCACGCTGCCGCAGCCCTCCCTCTCCCACTCAATCTTTTTCCTCTTCTTCCTTACAGCGTGTAGAGGTAGCACAGTGCCAGCGGGCGCATGCGACACGGGCACGCAGAGCGTGTGCGTGAGGGTTGTGCATGGAGCGCGTGAGTTGAATCTTTAGCGACGTGCGTGGAGCACCGTGCTTGTGAGTTGATAAGTCGCATACTCTTCAAGTCTTTGGGCTTAATCTGACTGGGTGTCCACTAAAATGTGGACTTGGTCTCGAGTCCTCACCAAGTAATTCTATTCTAATTTGGTCAATAATTTGGGATGATAAGTACACGACTTATCAACCTGCCCTATGATTTGAGGAGACTTTAAGCCTAAACATTTACACACTATTTGCACTGACTCACTTTTCAACGATTTTTACAGAAATTAAGTAGCTAATGAACTTTCTAGGGTAGTATGGCTAGCAAGTTGTCATGGGTAACAGCCCATTGGCCGATTGTTTAGAGCCCAGCTACATGACCATACCCTTTCTACTACTTTTAGGTAAATCTTAGATCAGGAAAGACACCTACTCAGAACAAGAAAAAAAATGACACTCAAAAATAAAGAGAAAAAAAAGAAAGTAGAAAAAGGAGAAAAATAAAAATAGAAAAATAAACCACACTTCACTGCACGAGTATGGCTGACAAGTTGCCGTAGGTAACAACTCATTAGCTGATTGTGTAGAGCCCAGCTCACAAAAATGCACAAATAATTCCCAAAACACCTAGGGAAGAAGTGGGAAAGAAGAATACATCGAGGAGATATACACTAGGTCCACCCTTGTGTTGACCCCTAATAAATGCTACTTTATCATCATTTTTATTCATTAAAATAAACCTATCTCAGGTTTTTGCTCTGCAAATGGGTTTTTTGGCTGCATTTAGGCATCAATTAGGTTAGGCATGCATTGCACTTTTTATTATCTTTTTAATGTGTTTTTGTGAGTGTTAGGGATATACAGATTGTCATAACTCTAAAACCCTAGCACTCAGGAAGGCAACTGGTGAAGAAGAAGCTCAGACTAGCTGGAACTCAGCTTGATCCAACTCACCATAGCTGGATTCCAGCTCACTTGAACTAGGGTTAGCTTATCTTAGCTCCATTCATCCCATCTCAGCTGAATGGCAGCTCAAGAGAGCTCATCTTAGCTCACCCTATCTTAGGTCAGCATAGATCCAGCTCAACTTAGCTGAATCTAGCTCATCTCAACTCCCATTAGTTCATAAAGAGATCTAGCTAGCTCAGCTAAGTTGACTAGAATTCACCTCAGCTCAGGACTAGCTACATCCAGCTCCACACAACTCCAGTCAGCTGAAAATGACTTCATCTTAGCTCAGGAAGCTCAAGCCTAACTCTCAGGGACTCAGCTTAGCTCAACTTAGTTGACTTAAGCTACCTTAGCTACCTCAACTAGCTAGGTCCTCCCTGGGAGCATCAGACCCAGCTCACCTCATCTCCTTTCAGCAGAAGCTAGCTTGCTTTAGCTTGGCTTAGCAGCTAGCAAAGAACTAGCAAGCTAAGCCAGCTAAGGTAGCTCCTTCCAGCTCTCTTCAGCAGCCACCAGTTCCAGTGCAGCTCAAGATGACTACCTCCAGCTCTTCTCCTTGAAAGCGCTAGCTCCAAATGCCTTCAAACCTACTCCCTACTAGCCAAGCTAGCTAAGCTAGCTTAGCTTAGCTAGTCCACCTCCATGGCACCAAAATCTACTACCCCACTACCTAAGCTCCAGCAAAAAGACCACCTACTCCTTTATTCTGGTGCCAACTATCCCTTCCATCACCACCCTACATCCACCATCAAAACCCATCTCCACCCTCCATTCTTTCCCTCCAAAATCAAGACCTTCTAGAAGGTATTTTTGGAGGGAAAACCAAGGCACCTCTTCATTTTCCTCCCATTTTTCCCTCCAAAAATATCCAACCACCCCTTCATTTCCCTCCAAGAAAACACCATAACCACCCCCTTCCCATCCTATAAATACCCTACCCTACCACCACATAATTCCCATCCTTCATTAGTTTAGTCTACCATATACCCACCATAATTCAAGGCTGAGGAAGAAGAAGAAGAAAAGAATATTAAGAGGGCATCCTACCCACCCCCTTGGTGCCTTCTTCCTCCTTTTCTTCTCCCTTGTGCCACGCTAAGGAGGAGGAGCACTCCCCCACTAAGAGGACGGCCAGGCAAGGAGGAGCAAGGGTGGTGCATGCCCACCCTTGGTGGAGGAAAGCTAAGGTGAAATATTCCACCTTTGAGGACACTATCTTAGAGGAGCATAGCAAGGAAGGAGTTGAAGGACTCTTTTCAAGCTTGGGAGCTACCAAGCTTGTAGCAAGAAGCCATCATCTTCTTCACCATTTCATTTAGGGGATTTGTGTTTTTATCTTCTTGCATTTCAAGTAGATTAGAAGCTATCCTCTATGTGTTTTGTGTAGAATAAGTTCAATTCAATTCAAGTTTCCTTCTTTTAAATTCCTGTTGCATTTTTTTTTTTATCTTGATCTAGCACTTTTTCACTCCCTCTCCCTAATTATTCTAGGCCCCCACATGCCTAAAGTGAGCTTAGGAAGAGGCCTTTCTTGTCACTCTTGCAATAGTTTAGTAGATTAGGTTTAGATCTCCTTTTTCTTTGTCAACAACTTTGCGAATGCTCGTTATTTCAAAACCTAAAAGAAATGATATAGTTGAAAAGACCAAAAAGAAAGGTGATTTCTATTTCCAAGCAAGAGACCTAAATTTTGCAAACATATTGCCTCCTTGGATGACCCTAGATACCCCACTATATAGGTTTATAAATTTAAGAGTTGATCGATTTTGCAGGTTACAACGATGTATTTTACAAATCGCATAAAATTCGTTATCACTTTTTGCCACCATTGTCGGGGAGGCATGGCTTTGCTTAATCATTTTTTCTCTTGCTTGGAGTGGATCTCATCCCCTTCTCTTTCTTTTCTCTAGTGTGTGTAGGAACTACAGTGGGAAAGCGAGAATTTGGAAATGAAAGCTCAAAGTTCCTTGTCGTCCTGGGAACATTCAGGTTGGTTCTTCTTACTTGCCACACCTAACATAAAAAACTACCAAAAAACACTAAACTTGGCTTTCAAGACCATAAACAACTTAATTAAGTGGAGTGGTGCATTTTAAAACACAGTGATTACTTATTGCACCACTAACACCACTCCATTTCTAGTATTGGTGTTCTGCTTTTTCGGATCCAGACTTCTGTCCAGACTTGAAAAATCAATTTCGATCACCACAGGCCTCCTAAAATCTTTAAATTTCACACAAATATTCCAAATCAAGTTGAAAACATATGTTCCAAATTTCGTAGTAATTGGATTTGTATTTAAGTTTTGAAAATTCGTGGACTGTAGAGGGGTCACACCCTCTAATCTTCTTATTTTGCTATTGTCTGTGAATTCTTAAAATTTTTATGCTCATTCAATTTTTGTGAAATTTACCTTTGTGAAATCCCTGTGAAATTTTACACATCATGTAAAATTACCAAAATTTTCTGGGGTTGGTGGTAATGTTGAAAAGTCTAAAATACCCACAAGTATCATTTCTGGACTTTGACATCAGTACAAGTAAAAATTCAGAACAATTATCAAACAAATTCCAAAAATCATTAAAAAATCTTTTCTGAAATCCTTGTTTGATTTTCTTCAAAGTACTTGTGTTGTTTGACTTGTTTGGACCACTACTTAATACAAAAAGCCTAAAAATAATTCATTGGTAGTAATTTTCTATCTTAGGGACAATTAGCTTAGGGTTTCTTTCTTTTTTTTTGGAGACTCACATTGAAAGAAATTAACCATTACCAATACAACTTATTTTTCCTTTGATTTTGGAGTTTCAAAACTTATTTGAAAATTTAAAAAGAGAAACCCTAACACACATTGAATTAAATCAAATCCTACAAGACAAAAATACAAGAAATTGTGTGATAACTTGCTTTTTAATTGGAACCACTTTCGAATACTGGCACACACTATAAAATTTGAAATAACAGGGCAATAACCCAATCAATGCCCTCCACATTCCGTGTGTACTTTAGTATCTTAGACCTAATTAAAATCTATAGCAACTTGACCTCTAAGGTTTCATCAACTTAGGCTTGTTATCTAGGTCTTAAGTTTTCTTTAATTAATATCAATTCTTCCATCTTTATCTGGTGTTTAGGCTGAGGGGCCATGTCAAACGACCAGGCGTGGGTTTGTGGAAGCACCTGGGGATTTCCTGGGAAACGCTTGGGCCCAAACCTCCCCTTAAACAACTTGGCTAGACTTGTTGACAGAATGGGTATTCACTAGTGATTACTTATTTCCTAGGTAGATCAAGTCTTGGGTTCATTTTTAGGGAGTCACATTTAAGTTAGGTCTAAAATTTTGATTGATTGATTGTACACTTTCTCTCATCTCCATCTCTTCTCCCCTACCATTTCTTCCATTTTGCACGAGCGGCGGTCCAAAACTCTACACTTGGAGGGACCACTTGATTTTGCCTCCCCAAAATGACTTTTCCTGCATTCTTGCTCTTCTTTAAAAATGGAAACTAAAAATTGGTCCTCTAACTTGCATGCTAATTATTCTTTCCACAAAGTTTCCACCCAAGAGCTTCTTAATCAGGCCCCTCCACCTAATTTCTACTCCATAATGGCTCAGCTACAAGTTAAGCAACAACAGTTGCATAAGGATTTAACAAACCTAGCCAACCAAGGGAGTCCTGCCATACCTGCCCAAGCTCCACACATTCCACATCTCACCTCTTCTCACATCCCAAAGAGACAAAATTTGCATACGACTCGTGCTGAGTATAATCTTTATTTTGAGGCTTTCTATGGTTCAACGGGGAATTATACTTATCCAAACCATTACCCCACTCAAAATGTCTCCACCTTCCAGGAGAAATTTCAAAATTCCTCTAATTTGAGGAATTATTCAACTCACTCCTGGACCAATCCAGTTCCTCACCAACAATAAAACCCATTTTGAGGGTTTGGTTTAAATCAAACTTATCAATCTGGGCCATCTCAAGAAGACATCAATGCCCAAATGATGAAAACCCTACAGGAGATGCAAAGAAAAACTACGGAAATCACCAGTGTTATTAACAATCTCAATGATCAAATTGGGGTTATTCCGACTCAAGGACCTACAGAACATTCACCATCCCAGTCCACACCAAACATTGTCAATCAAAGGAACTAACACCCGAGTGGACACCAACATCAGAACCGCACTATTCATCCTCCTATTAACCCAATATCTCAGCACCAACCTTGTTTCTATCAACATCAGGCCCCCCCACCTCCTCCCAGTGATAACCAAACTGCATTTGCAGATATGTTGAGGAGTGGGAACACCACCACTGATTTAGGGCCTTCAAATCAAATTGATGAAACCCACTCTCAGCCTATGCAAATCAACTCTCCTAACCCCACTCAGGAAGAAGAAAAAGAAATCCCAAAAACACTTGATTCAAATCCTACTTCTCATTCTCAAACATTGCAATCCAATCTTTTTGATAAAAAATCAGAGCCCTCCCACCAAGATCTTTTGTACTTATTTAAGCAAGTCTAGAGGAATATCCCCCTCCCAGATGCCACCCTTGCCTTTGCTAAATTTTTTGAAAGAAAAGTTTACTCCAACAAGGGAGGCTCAGAATATAGGAAGGGTGGTCATTTCTAAGACAGCAAGCTCAGTTGTTCAGAGCAGGCTACCTCTCACAAAAAAGGACCCAAGCGCATCTCTCATCTCAGTTGTCATAAATGACATCACCTTTTTTCACTCCCCTTTCGACTTAGGTACCTCCATTAATATCATTCCCCCGGTCATATTCAAGGAATCTCGATTTGGTGATTTTAAACCTACTAAGGTTCAATTTCAATTAGGAGATCGATCTACCATTCAACCATGGGGAATCATTGAGGATCATATTGTTAAGGTCCGAAATTGTCTAAATCTAGTAAGTTTTCTGGTCCTTGACATAGAGGTACTTGTAGCCCTCACTTATACCATTCTTGGAAGACCCCTTCTGATTACCGCAACAGCTAATATCTACTCTCATTCTGGGAAAATGAATATAAGTTGCAGTAACCAGATTTTCTCATTAGATTTATTTCAAGCTTCCAAGAGCTCCATTGATCATAAAATTTTCAAGGACACAAATAATATAATGGAAGCAATTTGTGAGAAATCTTTGTTGATCAAATCCTACTCATCTTTGACCACCATGGATCTAGATTTTATTGATTCCTATTCTAAGGATGATTTTGTGGTATGAGACTTTTCAGTTCAACTAGGGTTAGACTTTTACTCTTTCAATCTTCCTAATTTTTCACCAAAAACATCTACACTAACTTCACCCACCCTACATCTCATTGACTCCTTTCCCCCCTCCCTTTCCATTGGACCTAACTCCCGACCCACCAGAGTCTGGCATTTTACATGCAGTTAAACCATGGCCAGATCCGAGTCATTCTTCCATTTTTCCATTTCATTTTGATCTTGATTTCTTTTCCATTCATCTTTTTAGGGATCTTGAGGAGAACACATTTCTTGAGGACATCCAAGTGTCCAATTATTTACATGATTGTCTATTTTCCATGCATACCTTCACACCCGACTGAATGGCATAAAAGATAGCACTGGATGGGAGGTAACCCATCATTTTTCCTACTTTTTTTTTCCTTTCTTTTTCCAGGTTTTAACCATCATAAACCTGACCGCCCTTCACTAAGGTGATCCCTTTTCTCTCTTAATGCATGATGACATTACATATTATAAGCATGGGGGGGTGTTTTTAAGATTTTGACGATCGATTTAGGATTTTCAAAACCTAAAGAAATGCATTTTTCTTTAGTCATTTTTAGTTTCTTACATGCATACCCAAATAAAATAAAAATACTGATAAAAACTTTTTGAGGAAAATTTTGAAATCGAGACTAAGGTTGACAACTCACTTTTGGTACAATGGGATTTTATCTTTAACAAACTAGGGATGAGGACACGGATCTGATCATTAGAATTTCAAGGTCTATTTTTAGACTAGATCAGATATCCTTCTGTAAAATTCCACCTGAACTCATGATAGTTCAGGTGACTTGATCCTCTTTTGTAATATGGAAAGTATCTGGCTTAGTTTCTGATTCAAAAACTTGCTTTTCTTACGGAACTTCCTGTGTCAAATTTCACACACAAGCCAACACCTAGAAAACTATTAAAAATCAGAAAAACCCCTTGTTTGGCCTTAGTAAAAGTCTGAAGCAGATCATTAGTTTGAGTTTCCACCGCCGAGAAGGAGGAAAATGCCTCCTTTGAGGATGTGATGTCAACATGTTACCGCCTTGGCGCTGCTCCATATCTATATTTCATATCTTTAGATGGATCATTAAAGTGCATTTTAGCAGCTCAAGTGTCTTGGACAGTGCTCTACCTATAGTGTCGGAGCAAGAACTTGAGTTTGCTTGGAGTGCCCCTTTACCCCGCATTGTGTTTTGGGGTTGTGAACTCCTGGGTGGTGTCATGGACAGTGCTATCTCAAAGTATTGGCGCCAAAGCCCCCTCGAGGATTGGTAACGGGAATAATGATCCCGACACATCTATTGTAAGACTAAGCTAGAAATAAGCATGGGGGACAAAAAAAATGGTTTTAAACCAAAAACACTCCCTTATAAATGTTGCCTTTTCACAAGTATGGACACAAGGTTTTAAAGGTTATTGCAAGTTGCGAATCAGATTCAAGAGCCAGAAAAATCCTAAAAACAAAAATTTCAAGTCATCTGAAATAACAGGGGGTTAATCTGGGAATTTTCTCAAGGATATATTGATACCATTTTGTCTAATTTTTGGATCCAAAAACAAATCCCAATGTTTATGTTTAACAAATCCCGTACTTCCTGTGTTTAAACCAACCAAGGTTCCTTAATCTTTTTCTCCTCAAAAGTTGAAAAAATTAGATTTCCCAAAAATTTCATTTTGTAAAAATGGATTTATTTTCGTTCTTTCCATGGGCCCCTGCTATATACTCTTCATTCAAATCTGGATCATCGAGAAAGAAAGTCAAAAGAAGATACACTTTACCACCGCAGTGGTGACCAATTTTGTGACTGGATAATTTATGACAGTTCTCACAATCTATTATGCACCAAAACCTACTACCCTACTACCTAAGCTCCAGCAAAAAGACCACCTACTCCTACTTTATTTTAGTGCCAACTATCCCTTCCATCACCACCCTACATCCACCATCAGAACCCATCTCCACCCTCCATTTTTTCCCTTCAAAATCAATACCTTCTAAAAGGTATTTTTGGAGGGAAAACCAAGGCATCTCTTCATTTCCCTCCCATTTTTCCCTCCAAAAATATCCAAGCACTCCATTTCCCTCCAAAAAAACACCATAACCACCCCCTTCCCATCCAATAAATACCCTACCCTTTAACCACATAATTCCCATCCTCCATTAGTTTAGTCTACCATATACCCACCATAATTCAATGACAAGGAAGAAGAAGAAGAAGAAGAAAAGAAGATTAAGGGGGCATCCTACTCGCCCCTTTGGTGCCTTCTTCCCTTTTTTCTTCTCCCTTGTGTCACGCCAAGGAGGTGGAGCACTCCCCCAGTAGGAGGATGACTAGGCAAGGAGGAGCAAGGGTGGTGCACATCCAACCTTGGAGGAGGAAAGTTAAGGTGGAAGCTTCCACCTTGGAGGACACCATCTTAGAGGAGCATAGCAAGGAAGGAGTTGGAGGACACTTTTTAAGCTCGGGAGCTACCAGGCTTGGAGCAAGAAGCCATCATCTTCTTCACCATTTCATTTAGAGGATTTGTGTTTTTATCTTCGTGCATTTCAAGTAGATTAGAAGCTTTCCTCTTTGTGTTTTGTGTAGAATAAGTTCAACTCAATTCAAGTTTCCTTCTTTTAAATTCCTATCACATTTGTTTTTTTTTTTATCTTGATCTAGCACTTTTTCACTCCCTCTCCCTAATTACTCTAGGCCCCCACATGCCTAAAGTGAGCTTAGGGAGAGGCCTTTCTTGTCACTCTAGCAATAGTTTAGTGGATTAGGTTTAGATTGCCTTTTTCTTTGTCAACAACTTTGTGAATGCTCGTTATTTTAAAACCCTAAAAAAAATGATATAGTTGAAAAGACAAAAAAGAAAGGTGATTTCTATTTCCAAGCAAGAGACCTGAATTTTGCAAACATATTGCCTCCTTGGATGACCCTAGATACCCCACTATCTAGGTTTGTAAATTTAAGAGTTGATCGATTTTGAGCATTACAACGACGTATTTTACAAACTACGTAAAATTCGATGTCAACCCCATAAAAAAATAAAAACAAGTAGGGCGAAAGCTACCAATCGAAAAGATAAACCTTTAGGTAGAAACTCTTAAGGTCACCTAAGGTCGTAGAAACCTGAAGTCTATTTTAACGGCCACCTAGTGAGTCTTTCACTCTTTCACAAGTTGCTTAACACATAGAGTCCATTTCGAGTCTTGAGCGGGTCGTGTAGCTGTAAAAAGTTATCTCGAAACTCTCAATTCCAAAATTCCAAAAAAATTAGAAAAGATGAAAAAGCAAAAAAATGTATCTTCCCTTTTCAAATAAGTTGAGGACTTGGGCGGTCAGCATTTTGGCATACACCCAAGCACTATTGAGTTTCTGTAATTAGGTCCTTAGTTGAAATTTTCTAATGTAATTAACAAATCTTGCCTAAGTAATTAGATCCTAATTCTATTTTTATATATAGCATTTAATTTGGTTTTGCTAGGAACTAGCAAAAGATAGGAATGGGGGTATGATGAAGACACATGTAATTAGGATAAAGTACCTATTTATGCATGTTCCTAAGCATAGATATGCATTCCATGTTATAAATATTGCATAGCATGCATCATTCAGAATTTAGAGTAATCTATATAAATTTTCGTTTAATTGCATCCTTTAATGGATAGGAGAGAAGGAGATTTAATTTGGAGCCTCTGATTGATGATTTGACCATACAGATCTAATCAGGATGACGATCGGAGTCCAACGCCTCTGAAATCGTCCTGATCGAAGTCTCGTAGCAGCTTTGCAATCTGACGAAGATCAACAGCCAAGGGACTAGATGATGCAATTTGAAGCTTCAAACAACAAATCCAACCACACAGATGGATTCAGGTCGATGATCACAGATCAATGTCGCGAAAATCGACTCAATCCGACTTCTGTAGCAGCCCCTGTAAAGGAAAGAAGAGAGATGACCCAGATCGCACCATGTGGTGCTATCTAGGCCGCCCATGGGCACGCATGCACTACTGCACACACGCAGTGAATGGGCGTGCAAAAGCACCATAGTGCGCAGAGGCAGTGTAGCGTATGTGTGGAGCGCGTGAGCTAGAGCTTTAGCGACTATTGCGGTGGATCTTCAATGACGTTTATGGCTGTCACTAAATGTCCTATGTACGAAATGGATTCTTTCCTCCACTATAAAAGGACCCCTACCCCTCTCATGCTTCTTCATCTCCTCCTTTCTTTCCCTCACCACCTCCAAGGCTCTCGAGAGAGCTTCTCCCAAGCCTGGGATGCTCCTCTAGAGTACAAAACCAAATATTTTTCCCGCCTCTCATCCCCATTAATGGAGAATCCCATGGCCATCCTCTCATCACTTCGGGAAGTAGATCCTCGTCGCAACGCCATCCCATCCCGTCCTCCGATGCTGTCCTTGTTCATTCCACTCCTCATCACCTTCATCCAGGCGTCGTCAAAGCGAGTCATCCTCCAAGCGACCATTGAGGGGGATTCTTCTCACCACTTTCTATTCGTTCGCTTTCTAGTGTAGTTTTTTTCACTTTCTTATCTGTAGTTGTTGCAAACATTTGTTTTCAAAGTATATGTGATTTTTTCTCTTTCTCTCTGCAAGTAGATTAGATAGAAATTATCTCGACCTAATTTATTGCCTTATAAAAATAGAAAAAAATTACAAAAGAAAAAAATAATAAAAAAAATACAAGTGAAACGTGAAATTCTCAAACCAAACGTTCACCTCCCCTTGTTTGACTTGGGACTTACCTCGAGTTTCTGTAAATTTTATTTGATAGCGAGTTTTGTGATTGCGACGTCGGGTTTTCGAACTCAAATCTTTTCATGTACAAAAATCATGCTCATCATTTTGGAACCATTGTCGAGGAGGCAATGCTCGTTGTTTTTTATTCCACAGTTTTCCACCTTAACTTTTTAGCTCACTTTGCTCCTCTCTTTCTGTGATTACAGATACCCTTCCAAGGCAAGCCGAAGAGGATAGATCAGAGTAAAGTGCGGTTAGAAGGTTCTGTAAGTATACCCCACCACCCCCACCTTAGATTTTATTTCGCCACACTAATAACTCAAACCCAAATCAACTTCGGTGCTTGCATAAACCCTAGGTTAGATCTTGGTTGTTTGATTGTCACTCCTCTCACCTTACCCACCTGCATAAATTAAAAAGTAAAAAAAAACTATCTGATTTGTGGTGCATTACAACTCTTGACTTAAGGCGCACCACTCTACATTGATTCTACCACTTAACCGGAATCTGATCTGTGGATCCAGTACACCTTAACTCAACACACAAATAAGTGAGTAGAAATTTGATTAGGTTAAGCATTTTTGTGTGCCTTAATCAAGTGGTGCAATAGGCCAATTGGTTGAACTGTTTGGGCTGCACCACTCATTCTAAAACTAATCCATCAATGCCACTTAGGGTTGATTTTTAGGGATGAACCAGGCACTACACATTATTTTTTATTTTTAAAAGAACATATCATCACCGGTGATTGCAAAACTTGGAGTGTTCTCATAAACTTGATTGAATACACCTAAGATTAAACCCTAAAAGTTGCTAAATAAGGTTAAACCCTGAAAGACACATAATCAAATAACCTTGTTTGCAAACCCTGGTTGAGCACTCACACACATATTAGCTGATCATTAAGGGCACAACCCATTTAAAGGGCACATCACATTTCATAAGCACAATCATCCCAAGCCTAATTAAAACTAAGTAGGCGTTGGCCTTAAGGATTAACTAGCTCTTTGGGGCTCCATCTAAGATTTTATTCGATAAATCTACTTCCACTGGTCCATCTGATGTCTAGCTAAGGGAGTAGCGTCAGACGACCGCGGTTGAGGGGTATCAAAGGAACCAGAGGTGCAAACTAAAGGAAGAACCTTCTCTTCGACCCCTCCCTCTAACTGGTTGGATTGATCAGA
Source organism: Thalassia testudinum (assembly GCA_037157565.1). NCBI lineage: Eukaryota > Viridiplantae > Streptophyta > Magnoliopsida > Alismatales > Hydrocharitaceae > Thalassia > Thalassia testudinum. The sequence goes on from JAZHRO010000070.1 coordinate 2,315,219, forward strand.
TAGAAGTAGACCAAATCATTTCTAACATCTCAACACAGGTCCTGGAGTCTGTAGGTCTTTAGGCTAACCCACTTAAGGACAGGTTTGGTTGATTGTACTACAGGGCACCTTTCTCTATTCTGTTTTCCCTTCTACTTCACCATGTACCCTTCCACACCGTACACACATTTCCAATCCTACCCTCCTACCACTACTTATCCTCAAGATGATTACTATCCTGACTAGACTTATGATTACCCATCCACTAGCTAGGATAACTTTGATTAGGGATATGAATCCAGACCTCAGTGTCCAGGGCCTAACCCTGGACAATAAGACTATGATTATTATCCTTCTCATGCCTACAATGATTACAGATCTCCACCCTTTTATGATCAACCTAACCTGATCTACAATCAAGAAGGATATGGTGATTATACCACCTACCCACCCTAGGATTATACTGAATATAGGTCACCACCTATCTTTGAACAACCCAAAACAACCTACTATCATGGAGGAACCCAAGAACCTCGATTTCTTGACTACCCTTGTTTTAACCCAAACCCACCCAACCTTGAACAGAACCATTTGGTTCAAGTGAACCAAGTCCAAGACAGGGTGTTGGCTAATTTAAGGAACACCATACAATCTTTAGAAACTCAGCAAACACCATGCACTGAATCATTGGACCCTATGATCAAAATGATTGATGAACTTAATAGTTCTTTATTGGATTGTCTCCAAGATGTTAAGGATAGGGGCTCAGGGGAGTTTTTACTTGGGAAGTTGTCAGGATTGAAGATGAGATTTGTGGTTTCCTTAGTCTAATCTTGGGATGATTCCCAGGATGAACCCCCTTCAGGAGAGCCAATGTCAGAACCCGCTTTGGCATGTGTCAGGGGGGACATTTTTTATGAAACCGAGGATGACCAAGTTGGTTTAAAGCAACCCATTGAGGATAAGCCAATCTTCTCACCCAAGATCCCTGAGCCAGGGAGCGAGGAAAAATATGTCTTTATAGACCAAGGAACAACATATGATTTTTTGACATATGTAAGTGAGGATCAAGAATTCTTTGACTGTGAGGGTGAAGAATTTGTAGGCGAGGTCTCACTCGAGCTCAAAGAAAATGGTTTTAGTGAGATAGATGGGCTTGAGGAATTTGATGAACTATTTGATAGCCTGATAACTGAGGATTATGATCTGATTGGGGCTGACATGGAGCATTATGATTCTAATATAATAGATGATCCAATTAACAGCCTTAATATTCAACCACACTCCAAAGAGTTGAATGATCATAATTTTGAGATCATGGTGCCCAAGTCAATCCTGATTCAACCACGATTTTCAAACTTGGGTGAATCACATGGGGTGAATGATATGCTAGAGGTCCTAGAACCCAAACACTTGATGTTAGAGGATAGGAATTTGGAAGTAAAGATCTGGGAAGTTAACTTCACGGAAAGTAGGAGTTTTGATCTAAGGGTTCCTATTGATCTAAAACCATCAACCTTCTGTCAGGACCCTTATGATATCTTTGCTGTGCAATCTGAGTACAGAATAGTTGATTATCTTTCTGAGCAGAACTCTAAGTGGACATATGAATCTATTGAACCAGATCTACCCATTGTTTGCCACTTTAGTCTTGGGTTGCACACCACCAAACCGTAGGCCCGACACCGCAAGCACAACAATCTCTAGTTTTGGGTGATTTTTATCTATAACCTTAGAAGTACTTGACCTTGGGGAATGGGTCCATACCATAATCTGGTCTACATCTGTGGACACTTGCTGGCAAGTCCTGAGATCAAAAATTTTCTTTTGATTTTGACCTGCACCTGTTAATTCTTAACCTCTTCTTTGTTTGTATAATATGCCTAGCTGAAGGCAATAAATTTAGCATGTGTGGATATACCATTTTCTCTGCGAAGCTGACCATAGTTTCAAGAAATTCAGTTGTTATTCAAACTTTTCCTCCCTTTTCATCTCTTTATTTCTACAATGAGGACATTACATCATTTAGGCATGGGGGTGGATACTTAGTCCTGAAACTATTTTGTTAGCTCCGTGGAATTTCTTTTATTTAAAAAGAAAATTAGAATTAGGAGAAGAGAACTTAGGCAATAAGAGTTGTTAACTTCAGGAAACAATACTTTAGGACCTGAACACTTAGACTTTTCAAGTCTTTGGGCTTAATCAGCCTGGGTGTTCATTAAAATGTGGACTTGGTCTCGAGCCCTCGCCAAGTAATTCTATTATAATTTGGTCAATAATTTGGTGTGATAAGTACACACTTGCCCTCCAATTTAAGGGGACTTTAAGCCTAAGCATCTATACACTATTTGCACTGACTCACTTTTTGGTGGTTTTTACGGAAATTAGGTAGCTAATGAACTTTCAAGGGTAGTATGGCTGGCAAGTTATCACGAGTAACAACCCTTTGGCTGGTTGTCCAAAGCCTAGCTACATGACCATACCCATTCTACTGCTTTTAGGTAAATCTTATATCAGGGAAGCCACCTTCCTAGAAAAAGAAAAAAAAAAAATAGAAAAAGGAGAAAAATAAAAATAGAAAAATAAACCACACTTCACCGCACGAGTATGACTGGCAAGTTACCGTGGGTAACAACCCATTGGCCGGATGTCCAGAGCTCAGCTCACAAAAATGCATAAATAATTCCCAAAACACCTAGGGAAGAAGCAGGGAAGTAGAATAATCTGGGAAGATATACACTGGGTTCGCCCTTGCATTGAAGCCACAAAAAAAATAAAAAGAAGTAGGGAGAAAGCTACAATCGGAAAGATAAACCTTTAGGTAGAAACTCTTCAGGCCACCTAGGGTCATAGAAACCTGAAGTCCATTTTAATGACTACTTAGTTAGTCTATCACTCTTTCACAAGATGCTTAGCACTTAGAGTTCTTTTTGAGTCTTGGGCAGGTTAGGTAATCGTCAAAAGTTATCTCGAAACTCTCAACTTCAAAATTTCAAAAAAATTAGAAAAGAAGAAAAAATAAAAAAATGTATCTTCCCTTTTCAAATAAGGTGAGGACTTGGGTGGTCTACATTTTGGTAGACACCCGGGCACTGTTGAGCTTTTGTAATTACGTCCTTAGTTGAAATTTTCTAATGTAATCAACAAATCTTGCCTAAGTAATCAGATCCTAATTCTACTTTTATAAATTAGTTTTAATTTGATTTTGCTAGGGACTAGCAAAAGATAGGCATGGGGGTATAATGAAGACACATGTAATTAGGATAAACTACCTATTTATGCATGTTCCTAAGCTTAGATATGCATTCCATGTTATAAATATTTCATAGCATGCATCATTCTGCATTTAGAGTAGCCTGTATAAATTTTAGGTTAATTGCACTCTTTTGTGGGCAAGAGAGGAGATTTAATTCAGAGCCTCGAATTGATGATCCGACCGTACGGATCTAATCAGGACGACGATCGGAGTCCAACACCTCCGAAATCGTCTTGACCGAAGTCCGTAGCACCTTATACAGTTCAAGAAAGATCAACAGCTAAGGGACTAGGTCACTCAATTTAGAGCTTCAAATGATAAATTCAAACGTACAGATGGATTCGAGCCGACGATCATAGCCCAACTACATAAAAATTGACTCAATCTGACTTCTGTAGCAGCCCCTACAAAGGAAAGAAGATAGACGGCCTAGATCACACCATGCGGCTCTATCAAGGCCACCCCTGGGCGTGCATGCACCATCGTATGTGCGCAGCGCATGGGTACGCGGACATAATGCAGTGCGTAGTAACACAGTGAGCATAGCATGCAGAGGCAACGCAGCGCTAGCCGGTACGTGTGTAAGTGCTGTGCATGGAGCGCGAGCTGGAGCTTTAGCGATGCTTGCGGCAGATCTTCAGCAACGTCTATGGTTGCCACTAAATGTCCTATGTACAAAATGGATTCTCTCCTCCACTATAAAAGGACCCCTACGCCTCCCATTCTTCTTCGTCTCTTCCTTTCTTTCCCTCACCATCTCCAAGGCTCTATAGAGAGCTTGTCCTAAGCCCGGGAGACTCCTCCAGAGTAGAAAACCAAATATTTTTCCTACCTCTCATCCCCATTCGTGGAGCATCCCATAGCCATCCTCTCATCACTTCGAGAAGTAGATACTAGCTATGACGCCGTCCCATCCCACCCTCCATCCGATCCCGCCCTCCGTCCTCTGATGCCGTCCTTGTTCGTTCTACTCCTCAACACCTTCGTCCGGGCACCGTCAAAGCGAGCCGTCCTCCAAGCGACCGTCAAGGGGGATTCTTCTCACCACTCTATATTTTTACTTTCTAGTGTTTTTTTTCACTTTCTTATCTGTAGTTGTAACAAACATTTGTTTTGAAAGTATATGTGATTTTCTCTCTCTCTTGCTCTCTCTCTCTCTCTCTTTAAGTAGATTAGATAGAAATTATTTTGACCTGATATCTTACCTTAAAAAATAGAAAAAAAAATTATAAAAGAGAGAAATAATAAAAGCAAATAAAAGCGAAACACGGATTTCTCAAAGCCAAACATTTGCCTCTCTGTGTTTGACTCGAGACTCACCTCGAGCTTTTGTAAATTTTATTTGATAGCGAATTTTGTGATTGTGATAACGAGTTTGAGAACTCAAATCTTTTCGCGTATGAAAATCATGCTCATCACCTTCGATCACTCATCCTCCTCCCCCCTTGGCCTCCTCTGCCTCTTCTCCCCTCTTCCATCACCTCCTCCTCCCCTCTACCTGCATGTCTGACAAAGTGCTCATTTGGCATGTTTTTTTGAAGTATGTCGTAGTTCGCAGTATAGTTGCACAAAACCCTTGATAAAAAATATTTGTAGATTAATGAGATGGTGAGTCCCGACCGATCTCAGGGAGGCATTATGGAAATGTGAATTGATTCGATCTTTTTGCTACTTGCTTAAATTGGATGTTTAAAATATGAATAAGATCTTCTATATCTTCCGAAATAGGCATTTTGTTGCAAAGTAATAGGAAATTAAATCAAGCAACTCACGTTAGCAAGTGAGATAGAAAAAATAATTATTTTACTCATTCACAAAGGTTGTCATTACAATTGATTTTCGAGGAATGCTTGTACATGAATGATTAAAGTGAAGGTTCTAGCTAGTAGAAACTAAGTGCATGCACGAATCTATAGAAGATTGTGCATACATCAGGCAGGAGGAAGATGACTGCACTACTAAGCAATAATTTAATGTAGAATTAAAATACAAAGAACTACTTACTATATGAAATCAGGGCAATGGAGGTGGTCTCCAAAGGCCTGTGGAGCTTGAGGTGGTAGGAAGGAGAAAGAGAGGCGACCAATGGTGCTTAGGCCGACCCTTGGAGAGGTGGTGGAGGGTTGCTCTTGGACATCCACTAGTGCTTGGAGGTGGAAGGAGCTCGTGGAGATGGAGATGGAGTGAGGAGCCACTAATGGAGAGTCCAAGATGGGTGCTGATAAGTTGATTTTTGCTTTCGAATAATGTATTAAGATGATTTGTTGTTGTAGGATCAAAGTGCTGGAAAATCACTTAACAAAATAATTAAAATTAAAATTAAACCACTCACAGAAGAGCAAGTCGTGTCCACAGAGAGGCAAAACTTGCAATTAGGTCAAAATCAATTTCGCTAAACTATTTGCCAGATCAAACAATGCCTGTGTAGCTCTGAAAGTAAACCTTAAATTTATGGACAAGTCAAGGGGTGTGAATGTAATTTTTACGTCAGAAAATTATCCATGTGCAAAGGTAGGCCATGTACTATTCACTTGCATGCATACAAAAATGTCATTCAAAATTAAATTCAATGCACATAGAGATGAATAATAAGGTTTAATAATTATCTAGAAGCATGAGCATGAAGGCATAAATTCATCACAACAAAATAATCATAAATCAAAATTCATTTTCATGGCAATGGCATGAAATGTAATTATTAATTGAGGAAGAAATAGGGGATTAGCTTCGGTGGAGCTTGTGCGTGGATGAAGGAGAGATGGATGGTGAGTTGGCGACCAAAGGTAGCCCTCTCCGATCCGCACCTAACGATGGTGGCGTCTCGATGGATGTGGTTTGAGCCAGCCTGCCAGAGGAAAGAAGTGACAGTGGAGGAGGATGCTATTGTTGGTCGTGCATGCTGCAGGCACAAGGAGGGGGCAGCGCGCTCGGGGCGTGGGTGCATGGAGGGGCGACGCTCTGTGGGGCACAGGCGCGTGCGAGGGAGGTCAGTTGGCGCCAGCTGTAGGCGATGCAGGGAGGTGCGGGAGCATGGGCATGGGGGTGTAGGCATGGGTGTGCTGGAGGTGAAGGCACGCGCGGGCGTGGGTGCTTGGGATGAAGGCATGCGGTGGGGTCTGATGTCACCGGTTGCAGGTGCTGTAGGGAGGCGCGAGGAGGGGCAGCATGGTGGGGCTGGGGCATGGTGAAGGCGCTGCTAGAGGGTGCTCTGTAGGTGCAAGGGCACGCAGGTGTGGTGGCTGGTGAAGGCGTGCAGTGGGCAGGCAGCTAGGCGAGGGCGTGCAGGTGCTGGTGGGTGAGTTGGAGGTGCCGGTGAAGGCACGGAGTGGGCAGATGGCACGCGGTGGTGTGGATGGCACACGATGGTGTGGGTGTTGGGGATGAAGGTGCTGGTAGGGTCTGATGGCTGGAGATGAAGTGAGGGAGCACAGTGGCAGGTGCGCTTGGTAGGAATTGTTGCAGACTCTTGGCGGTGTGGGCTATCACCCCACACGCCCACGGTGGTGGAGTCGCACTACCGTAGTGGGAGGCTGGTGGTATGGAATGGATGAGAAGCAAAGTTCTCAATGCACAGTGAGGAACAAAGGGGTGGAGGCCTCCCCCTCAACGGCAGCTCTTCCTTCTCTTTTGTAGCCACGGCTACAAAGATTTGAAATTCAAAACACCGTAGAATCAATGTGATGCGCAAGAGGAGGAGGTAGAGACGGAGTTACTTGCAAAGGAGAAGAAGAATAAAAGAATAAAATAATTAATGTTATTTATACATAACTCCTTAACTTCTATGTTCATTAAAATAGTGCACCTAATTAATTAACTAATTAAATGTATGCAACCCTAGGTTAATTCTAAATGCATGAATTATGCACTTAAGCTAAAAATATGAATTAATTTATTTACATCCTAATGTATGCTATTTAAATGTTAAAATTAACTTAATGTCTAGACATTTAGATACTTAAATAGCCCACAAATATGGGCTAATCAAATATCCTCATGCCTAGTTTTTGCTAGTCCTTAGCAAATCCAAGCAAAACCTAGCACTCCAAGTAGACTAGCCAACCCAACCAGTCTTCCTTTGGAAACATATTAAATTCAGACTTTAGACCTAAGGTTCTCAAGTAGTTGCTAAGTTACAGAGTAGGTCGACTAAAGATGAGTTGCAGGTACAAGTTTTCCTGATTTCTGACTCTACCCTAAGGTTTATTGATCCTTGAGATTAAAGCATCCGTGCATGTGCATTGGTCAAAGTTATTTGAGGTTGGTATGACTGCCAACCTAGTAAGAAAAAAAGGATTTTTTAATAATATATATATATTTTTTGTTTGATTCCTCTAAGTATAACCACGGATTAGCTATCAACATGGTCTGTGTCGAATTCATTGTCCCCATCTCCGTACCTCGAAGGGTGCCTGGCTTTCGATGCTTCGAGATAGCACCACCCATAGCGACCCCAAGAACTCCTGGCAATCGACACTTTGAGATAGTATTGCCCATGGATTTCATAAGCGAATTCAGGCCTGTGGCAATCAGCACTTCGAGATAGGTGTTGAACGAGAATCTACGCTAACGTGTTTGGTTTTGGAAAACCCGTCGTTGTAGTTCGAAAGCGAAGGATTCGTGTTCAACAAATAAAATTTATACCGAAATAAGAATTCCGGGTCGAACACAGGGAGGCGAACGTTTGATTTAAAAACTCCGCGTTTCTTTTTATTTTGTCACCAAGAAATTCAATTTAAACTATCTAAGTATCTACAACAAATAAAAGAGACAGAGGGAGTAAGAGAGAGAGAAGGAATACTATACATGGAAATCAAAATGAGATGTAGAATAGACAAGGAATTTATCATAAAAGAGTTCTTTCATTACAACTAGAAAACATAAAACAATTACTCTAGAAAGCATTAAAAGAATGGAGGGAGAAATGTCCTCCTCGACGATCGCTCGGAGGACGAATAGACTACTCTAGAAAGCAGTAAATCTATACTAGAAAGCAGTAAAAAGAATAGGGAGAGAGAAATCCTCCTCGACGGCCGCTTGGAGGACGAGCCGGACGGGACGACGCCTGGACGAAGGAGAACGAAGCGGGACGAAGGAGGACGAAGCAGAAGAACGGGAACGAAGCAGCACGCCGTCGTCGTCGCGGGATCCACTTCCGAAGGGGGACGAAAATTTGGACTTTATCTCGCAAGAAGCATCCCGGGTGTGGGACAAGCTTCTCTTGAGCTTTGGAGAGGTAGAGAGGAGAAGGAAGGGATGAAAATTTCGTATGGAGGGGGTCTCCTTTTATAGTTGCAAGGAGTGGGGGCAAAATGGACATTACATCTTCAAAATAATAAATAAGAGGTCTTTAGTGACGGATAAAACCGTCGCTAAAGCCCCGTCGTCGCCGTCGCCGCCGCGCCCACGCGCGCCCGCTCGGCTGGCCTGCGCGCGTAACGCATACGCACGTCCGCGTCGTCTCAGCCGTCCGATCGCGAGATCGGACGGCTTAGATCGCGTCCGCGCCCGCTGCGTAGCGCGCCCGCCCGCGTGCGATCGTGCGCTCACCAGAGCGTCCAATTGCACGTCGGCGCTATCGGGAGCGCGCGGCCGTTGGATCTTCATCTGACGCTCGTGCGCGCCCGCTCTCCCGCGCCTTCGACCCCCTCACCGCGGCTTGAACCCGCGACCTCCGCTTCGCCCGCAGCTGCGTCGCCGCTGCGCTACGCGGGCGAAATGGTCACGCGGACGTTTTTAAACGCGAGCGACCGCAGCCGTTGGATCGAGATCCAACGGCGGAGAGGAGACGGTGCGCGGTCTTCACAGGACTCCTGCGGCCGATTGGGCGGCTGGGATGGCGCCACGTGGCGCCATCTTGGCCGTCCATCTTCTGGAAGTTGTAGATGGTGCCACGGATGTCGGATTGACTCGATTTTTGTGTCATTCGGCTGCGATCGTCGATCCGAATTCATCCGTGTGGTCGGATTTTCCATCTGAAGTGCGGATTTACACCATCCTGGCCCTTGATCTTCTAGGGTTCCCCGGTCTCTATCTGATGCTACGGATGCCTGATTAGGGCGATCTTGGAGTCGTTGAACTCCAATCGTCGCCCTGATCATATCCATACGGTTGGATCTTTGATCCGAGGCCCCGATAAAATATTTGCCCTGTCCAAGCACATAAAAGGAGACAATTAACCTCCATTTTATTCAAACTACTCTAAATGCAAGATGATGCATGTAATGCAATATTTATATCATGAAATGCAATCCTATGCTTAAGAACATGCATAAATAGACATTTTAAGTAGTGTAAATGTGTTTACATCATACCTCCATGCCTATCTTTTGCTAGTCCCTAGCAAAAACTATATGCTATTTATAAAAGAATTAGGTTAGATTATTTGGACCTGAGTTATTTTCAATCATTAAGAAATTGTCTACTTAAGAACTGAACTTTCAAAGACACAACAGTGCCCGGGTATCAGCCAAAATGCAGACCGCCTCAAGCCTCGCCTTATTCAAAGAAAAATTTCTTTTTCTGTTTTTACTCTCTTTTTTTTTTTTTTTTTTTAGATTTTCAAATTTTAGGGTTTAAGAGTGGCTTTCTACGGCCATTCAACTCACCCAAGATTTGATGAGAACCCTAAGTTTTAAGCATCTTATTGTGATTGTGATAGACTCGTTGACCGGCAATTAAAACGGACTTCGGATTTCTACGCCTCTAGGTGACCTCAAAAAGAATTCTGCCTAAAGGTGTATCTTTACAACCGGTAGCTTTCTCCCTACTTTTATTTTTTTAACGGGGTCAACACAAGGGTGAATCCAGTGTATATCTCCCCGGTTTATTCTACTTCTCCGCTTCTTCCTAAGTGTTTTGGGAATTTTTAGTGCATTTTCTGAGCTGGGTTCTGGACAACCGGTCGATGAGTTGTTACCACCGACAACTTGCCAGCCATACTCGTGCGGCGAAGTGTGGCTTATTTCTTTTTGTTCTTTTCTCCTTTTTGATTTTTTTTTTTTTTTTAAGTAGGTGGCTTCCCTGGTCTAAGATTTACCTAAAGGCAGCAAAAAGAGAAAGGTCCAGCGACTGGGCTCTGGACAACCTACCTATGGGCTGTTACCCACGATAACTTGCCAGCCATATCACCCTAGAAGGTTCATTAGCTACCCAATTTCCGTTAAAATCGCCAAACAACGAGTCAGTGCAAAGAAAGTGTGTAGATGCTTAAAACTCAAAATTCCCTTAAATCAGAGGGCGGGTTGACAAGTCGTGTACTTATCACCCAAACTTATTTATTCCAATTATAATAAAATTCAGGTTGGCGAGAACTCGAAAAACAAATCCACATTTTAGTGGATACATAGGCTGATTAAGTCCAAAGACCTGAAGGGTCTTTGTGTTCAGAACATAATATAGTATTTCTTAAGATCGAAAATTTTCTTAAACCCAAATTCTCTTTCCTAATTTTGATTTTTTTTTTTTTTATATATAAAATAAAACAAATCTACGGAGCTGACGAATGAATTCAAAGATAAATATCCATCCCCCCATGCCTATCTAATGCAATGTCCTCATTGTATTAAAAAGACATAAAATAGAGAGGAAAAGCGTAGAAAGCACCTGAATTGCGTGGATATCGGGTCCGCTCCGAGATGAAAATGAAAAAGAACTGTATATGTGCTGAGTTTAGTGCCTTCAGCTAGGCACACTATACAAAGAAAAGAAATGAAGAATTCACATGTGCAGGTTAGAATTAGAATGAACAGAAGAATCCTCTGACCTGTCAGCAAAGGTCCACAGATGTGGACCAGATTGTGGTGCAGACCCACACCCCATAATCGAGAATATCTTAGGTTCTGGATAAAAATTACCCAAAACCTAAAATCAGAATGCAAGCGGGGTCGGGCCTGCGATTTGTGAGGATGCAACCCAAGGCCAAAATGTCGGGTTACAGAGAATTGAAGCTCAAAAGGATAATCGTTAAATGTGTGCTTGAGTTTGACATCCTCGAAACAAATGTCGTAAGGGTTCTGATTTGATGGTTTCAGTTTAAAAGGAACCCTTCGACTCAATCTTCCATTTCCTCCAAAATTGACTTCCCAAATCAGAATTTCCCAGCTCCTATCCTCCTCATTCGGCATATCAAATTCCATGACCTCTTGTATATTCATCACCCCGTCTGAAATCTCCAAGTCTAGATGATGTGGCAAAATCAAAATTGACTTGGGTCTAATTATCTCAGAATTAGAATCATCAATAAGCTCAACAGGGTGTAACTGATAATCAGGGCATTGAATTAATTCCTCCAGAAAATGCGATTCTGGATCCGTATCGTGTGCCCTAATAAGATCAGTTTCCTCAGTTATTGGGCTATCAAATGATCTATCAGATTCCTCAGGCCCAATCGTCTCACAAAAATCGTGATCTGAAAACTCGTGTGAGACTTCGCAACTTGAATCTTCACCATCAGGATCCGTATCAATGTATGTCCCAAAATCATTTGTCACTTTGCGTTCCAAGGAGACATACGTTTCCTCGTAACCCGGCTCAGGGATTTCAGGTGAAGAAATCAAATCATCCTTAATTGGTTGTTTTAATTCAATCTGGTCAGCTTCGTAACACGTGTCCCCCCCAACAGGTGCCTGAGCGGGTTCTGTCATTGGCTTTCCTGAAGAGAGTTCATCCTGGGAATTATTCCAAGATTGAATCAAAGCAACCACGAATCTCATCCTCAATTTCGCTAATTTCCCAAGTAGAAACTCACCCGGGTTCTTATCCTTAACATCCTGGAGCCAATCCAACAAAGACTTGTTTAAATCATCAATCATTTCAATCAGGGGCTCCAATCTCTCAATGCAAGGTATTGGCTGAACTTCTAAAGATTGAATGATATTCCTCAAGTTAGCCAGAACCTTATCTTGAACCTGATTAACCTGAACCAAATGAGTTGGTTCAGGGTTGGGCGAGTTTGACATCAATGTAGAGGAATTAACGAATTGAGATTCGTTATACCCATCCTGATAATAGGTCATTTCAGTTTGTTCAAAAGATGGAGATGACCTAAAGGCAGTGAAATCAGAGGATGGGTAAGGATCAGTGTATCCTTCTTGATTGTAGATCGCATTAGGTTGTTCATGAAAGGAGGACGATCTATAATCGATGCAACTCTGAGAAGGATAGAATTGAGAATCAAAGTGTTCAGGGTTAGACCCTAAACACGGGGGTCCGGAATTGTATCCCCAAGCCGAATTATCCCAACTAACTGATGGTCGATTACAATACGAGTTGGGATAATCGTCATGTTGAGGATAATTTACAACAGGAGGGAAAGAGCGGGAATGCGTGAAATATGTGGAAGGATTCATGAGACACGGGAGGAAGAAAGGTGCCCTGCAATACAAACAATCAAACCTGTCCTTAAATGGGTTAGCCTACAGACCTACAGACTCTCAAAACCCGTCTTGAGATAAAGGAACGATTTGATCTACTTCTGTCTGTTCAATCCAACCAGTTAAAAGGAGGGACTGGGGAGAAGGTTCTTCCATCGGCTTGCGCCTCCGGTTCCTAGTGTACCCCCCAGCCGCGATCGTTTGACTCTGCTCCCCTAGCTAGACATCAGATTGAACAGTAGAAACAGACTAATCGAAAATAATCTCGTTCTGAGTTCTGAAGAGCGAGTCCAATCCTTAAGGCCAACGTCTACTCTGTTTTATTTAGGGCTAGGTTTGAATGTGCTTTGGAATGTGATGGGCCCTTTAAATGGGTTGTGCCCTTAATGATTGATTGCTTTGTGTGTGCGTGCACAACCAGTGGTTTTCAAACAAGATTATTTTTGATGTGATGAATTTTAAGGTTCAAATCTTGCTTAGTAGCTTTTAGGATTCATCTTTAGGTGTTTTCAATCAAGTTTCATTGGCACACCAGGTTTTGCAAGCACAGGTGAAGATATTTTCCTTTAAAGTTTAAAAAGAATGTGGAGTGCCTGGTAGATCCCTAAGAGTTGAACCTAATTGGCAGCTACTTGATGAGTTGATTTTATTTGAAGTGGTGCGGCCCAAACAACTCAAACAACTGGCCTGATGCACCACCTAATTAGGCAGACAAATGATTACCCAATCTGATTTCTACTCGATTATGTGTTTGGATGTGTGTACCGGCTCCTAAGATTGGTTTACCGGTTGAGTTAGAAAATCAGATGAGGTTGTGTACCTCTGTGAGATTTTTTTATTTTTTTCGTTTTTAATGTGGGGGTTGGAGTGAGTATGGATGTCAAACAACAAACAATCTAACCTTAGAGTTTATAAGAACACCTAGGTTGATTGATGTTTGAATTATTATGTGATGAAATGAAATCTAATGGGTGGGAGGTGGGGGATAACTTACAAAACCTTCCACAGCACTTTACTCCGATCTACCGCTTTTGCCTGTCTCGAAAGAGTACCTGCAATTACAATAAGAAAGGAAAAAAAAAAAGTGAGGTAAATGATTTGTAAGTTACAAAATGCGAAGACAAATCAAAGAGCGTTGCCTCCCCGGCAACGGCGCCAAAATGTTGAACGAGAATCTACGCTAACGTGTTTGGTTTTGGAAAACCCGTCGTTGTAGTTCGAAAGCGAAGGATTCGTGTTCAACAAATAAAATTTATACCGAAATAAGAATTCCGGGTCGAACACAGGGAGGCGAACGTTTGATTTAAAAACTCCGCGTTTCTTTTTATTTTGTCACCAAGAAATTCAATTTAAACTATCTAAGTATCTACAACAAATAAAAGAGAGAGAGGGAGTAAGAGAGAGAGAAGGAATACTATACATGGAAATCAAAATGAGATGTAGAATAGACAAGGAATTTACCATAAAAGAGTTCTTTCATTACAACTAGAAAACATAAAATAATTACTCTAGAAAGCATTAAAAGAATGGAGGGAGAAATGTCCTCCTCGACGATCGCTCGGAGGACGAATAGACTACTCTAGAAAGCAGTAAATCTATACTAGAAAGCAGTAAAAAGAATAGGGAGAGAGAAATCCTCCTCGACGGTCGCTTGGAGGACGAGCCGGATGGGACGACGCCTGGACGAAGGAGAACGAAGCGGGACGAAGGAGGACGAAGCAGAAGAACGGGAACGAAGCAGCACGCCGTCGTCGTCGCGGGATCCACTTCCGAAGGGGGACGAAAATTTGGACTTTATCTCGCGAGAAGCATCCCGGGTGTGGGACAAGCTTCTCTTGAGCTTTGGAGAGGTAGAGAGGAGAAGGAAGGGATGAAAATTTCGTATGGAGGGGGTCTCCTTTTATAGTTGCAAGGAGTGGGGGCAAAATGGACATTACATCTTCAAAATAATAAATAAGAGGTCTTTAGTGACGGATAAAACCGTCGCTAAAGCCCCGCCGTCGCCGTCGCCGCCGCGCCCACGCGCGCCCGCTCGGCTGGCCTGCGCGCGTAACGCATACGCACGTCCGCGTCGTCTCAGCCGTCCGATAGCGAGATCGGACGGCATAGATCGCGTCCGCGCCCGCTGCGTAGCGCGCCCACCCGCGTGCGATCGCGCGCTCACCAGAGCGTCCAATTGCACGTCGGCGCTATCGGGCTCGCGCGGCCGTTGGATCTTCATTTGACGCTCGTGCGCGCCCGCTCTCCCGCGCCTTCGACCCCCTCACCGCGGCTCGAACCCGCGACCTCCGCTTCGCCCGCAGCTGCGTCGCCGCTGCGCTACACGGGCGAAATGGTCGCGCGGATGTTTTTAAACGCGAGCGACCGCAGCCGTTGGATCGATATCCAACGGCGGAGAGGAGACGGTGCGCGGTCTTCACAGGACTCCTGCGGCCGATTGGGCGGCTGGGATGGCGCCACGTGGCGCCATCTTGGCCGTCCATCTTCTGGAAGTTGTAGATGGTGCCACGGATGTCGGATTGACTCGATTTTTGTGTCGTTCGGCTGCGATCGTCGATCCGAATTCATCCGTGTGGTCGGATTTTCCATCTGAAGTGCGGATTTACACCATCCTGGCCCTTGATCTTCTAGGGTTCCCCGGTCTCTATCTGATGCTACGGATGCCTGATTAGGGCGATCTTGGAGTCGTTGAACTCCAATCGTCGCCCTGATCATATCCATACGGTTGGATCTTTGATCCGAGGCCCCGATAAAATATTTGCCCTGTCCAAGCATATAAAAGGAGACAATTAACCTCCATTTTATTCAAACTACTCTAAATGCAAGATGATGCATGTAATGCAATATTTATATCATGAAATGCAATCCTATGCTTAAGAACATGCATAAATAGACATTTTAAGTAGTGTAAATGTGTTTACATCAATAGGGCTGCCCATGGTACCTGAACCGCACAATGCACTTACATGCCCCTGATAAACACCAGTTTATCATCATTTTTATGCTTTAAAACTAACCTAGCTCTTAGGATTTTACTCCGCAAATGGGTTTTTGGGCTGCATTTAGGCATAAATTAGGATAGGCATGCGTTGCATTTTTTATTGTCGTTTTAATGTGTTTTTGTGAGTGTTAGGGATGTACAGATGCACAGATCCCTAAAACCCTAGCACTCAAGAAGGCAAATGGTGAAGGAGAAGCCCAGACTAGCTGGAACTCAGCCTAATCCAGCTCACCTCAGCTTGATCCAACTCACCTCAGCTTGATCCAGCTCACCATAGTTGGAACCTAGCTTACTTGAACTAGGGTTAGCTCATCCTAGCTCCATTCAGCTAATCTCAGCTGGATGGCAGCTCAAGAGAGTTCATCTTAGCTCACCCTAGCTCAAGTCAGCTCAGATCCATCTCAACTTAGCTGAGTCTAGCTCATCTCAGCTCCCGGTAGTTCACAGGGAGCTCTAGCTAGCTCAGCTGAGTTGACAGGAGTTCACCCCAGTTCAGATCCAGCTACATTCAGCTCCACTCAACTCCAGCCAGCTGAAGAAGAATTCATCTCAGCTCAGGAAGCTCAAGTCCAGCTCCCGGGGACTCAGCTTAGCTCAACTCAGTTGAGCTAAGCTACCTTAGCTGCCTCAACCAGCTTGATTCTCCCCGGGAGCACCAGACCTAGCTCACCTCAGCTCATTTTGGTAGAAGCTAGCTCACTTTAGCTTGGCTTAGTAGCTAGCAAAGAACTAGCAAGCTAAGCCAGCTAGAGTAGCCCCATGCCAGCCTCTTCAGCAGCAGCCAGCTCCAGCTCCAGCTCCAGATCTCTTCTCCTCAGCTCCTTCCTCCAAACCCTAGCTCCAACACCTTCTCCTCTACTCCACCTTTAGCTAAGCTAGCCTAGCTTATCTTATCTTAGCTTAGCTTAGCTAACAACTAGCTCCTTGGCCATTCATTACCTCCAAAATCAACCCTAGCTAGCTCCACCAACTCAAGCCTACCTAAGCTAGCTACCCTACTCAAGTTGGCACCACCTCCTAGCTATCCCTTCACCCCATTATCTCCACCAAAAGACACTTCAAGTTGGCGCCAAAAACCACCCCTAACCACCTCTATATTGGCGCCACTTTCAGCCCCTTAATCCACCCTACACCTACCCACATAAGCCATCCTAGCCATCCACCTAACCCCCCTTCTAGAATCCTTCTTGGCTCCAACTTAGACCCTCTTCTAGAAGCCCTTTTGGCGCCAATATCAAGGGGTGTCAACACACATAACCACCCCTTAGGTGTCCCTTAAGGTGGCGCCAAACACCCTTGGCCATTGGATCCTTAACCACCTCCCTCCTTCCATCCTAGCCATCCATTTCAAAGGTCACCATAGCCCCCCTCCTATTCTATAAAAGGCCACCACCTACCACCATTTTTGGGGCATCCTCCCTTAGTATATTTTATACCTAAACAACCTATACCTACGGCCAAGAAGAAGGAGTAGAGAAGGAGATTAAAGGGGCACATCACCAGCCCTTTTGGTGCCTTCTTCTCCCCACTCTCTTCAACTTGGGCCACGCCAAGGAGGAGGACTCTCCCACTTCAAGGAGGACGGCCAGGCAAAGGAGAAAAGCTTAGGGTGGACGTCCACCCTTGGAGAGAAACTTAGGGCAAGCCCTAAGGATTCTTTTCAAGTTTGGGAGCCACCAACCTTGGAGCAAGAAGCCCTCTTCTTCACCATCTATTTAGAGGATTTGTGTTTTCTTTCTTTATTTCAATTATCTAGTAGTAGAAGCATTCCTCTACTAGGCATTTTTGTTAAACACTTTATCAATTATCTAGTTGCCTTCTTTGCAATTTTTTTTGTTTGCATTTCTATTAGCTTATTTTCAGCATTCTTCACTCCCTCTCCCTAATTATTCTAGGCCTCCACTTGCCTAGAGTGAGCTTAGGGAGAGGTTCTGCTTGTCATCTAAAAATAGTTTTTTTAATTCGAAGTGTAAACACTTTTCCCGCCATCAGTTCGCATGTTGCCTTAGTTTAAAAATAAAAAAAATGATATATTGAAAAATACCAAAAAGAAAGTTGAGATTTATATTCCTAGCAAGAGAATCACTATTGCAAACATTTGGCCTCCTTGGACGACCCTAGATACCCCCCTATCTAGGATTATAAATTTAAGAGCGAAAGTGGATTCGCGTGTTACAACGACGTTAAAAAACTGCTTTTACAAATCACGCGTATTTCGCTATCACTTTTTGGCGCCGTTGCCGGGGAGGCACGGCTTTGCATTAACTCATTTTCTCTTGCTTGAAGTGGATCTCATCCCCTTCTCTTTCTTTCTTTTGTGTGTGCAGGAACTACAGCGGGAAAGCGGGAATCTGGAAGCGAGAGCTTAAAGATCCTTTTCTTCCCGCGAAAATTCAGGTTGGTTCCTCTTTCTAGTCACATAATTAATTAAAACTACCAAAAATATATTAAACTTGGCTTTCAGGACCCTAAACACTTAAATTAAGTGGAGTGGTGCATTTTAAAATCATTGTTTGCTTGTATGCTTCTTTAGCACCATTCCATTGCAAGTATTGGTGTTCTGTTTTTCGGGTCTAGATTTCTGTCCAGATTTGAAAAATCGATTCCTAACACCACAGGCCTCCTAAAATCATAAAATTTCATAGAGTGATTCCCAATTAAGTTTGGAACATCTGTTCCAAATTTCAGATCAATTGGATTTGTATTTAAGTTTTAAAAATTCGTGGATTACAGAGGGGTCACACCCTCTAATCTTCCTGTTTTGCTACTGTCCGCGAATTTTCAGAATTTTTATACTCATCCAATTTTTGTGAAATTTATCTTGTTGGAATCCCTGTGAAATTTTACATATCATATAAAATCATAAAAATTTTCTGAGGTCGGTGGTAATACTGAAAAGTCTATAATACCCACGGGTATTATTTCTGGACTTTGACACCAGTACAATTAAAAATTCAAAACTATTATCAAAAAAATTCCTAAAATCTTACAAAAATCTTTTCTGGAATCCTTGTTTGATTTTCTTCAAAGTAGTGGTGTTGTTTGACTTGTTTGGACCACTACTTAATTCTGAAAGCTAAAAATAATTCATTGGTAGTTAAATTTCTGTCTTAGGGATAATTGGCTTAGGGTTTCTTCTTTCTCTTTAGAGACTCAATTAAAAGGAAATATACAATCACACATACAACTGGTCTTTCCTTCGATTGTGAACTTTCAAACTTGTTTGAAAACTTAACTAAAGAAACCCTAAAATACATTCAATTAAATCAAATCCTAAAAGACAAAAATACAAAAAAAAATTTGTGTGACAACTTGATTTTCATTGGAGCCACTCTCCAATTCCTGCACACACACAAAAAATCAAATAACAGGGCAACAACCCAATAAACGCCCTCCACATTCCGTGTGCACTATAGAATCCTAGACCTAATTAAAATTTGTAGCAACTTGACCCCTAAGGCTTTATCAACTTAGGCTTGCTATTTAGGTCTTAAGTTTTCTTTAGTTAGTACCAATTCTGTCATCTATATCTGGTGTTCAGGCTGAGGGGCCGTGTCAAACGACCAGGCGCGGGTTTGTACAAGCACCTGGGGTTTTCCCTGGGAAACGTTTGGGCCCAAACCTCCCCTTAAGCAACTTGGCTAGATTTGTTGATAGAACGGGTATTCACTATTGACTACTTATTTCCTATATAGACCAAGTCTTAGGTTATTATTAAGGAGTCACAATTAAGTTACGTCTAGTTTTTGTTTGTTTGAATTGCACACTTTCTCTCATCTCTTCCTCTTCTCCTCCCCTCCCCGTTCTTCCATTTTATGCACGGGCGACGGTCTCAAAATCCGCACTTGGAAGGACCATTTGATTTCGCCCCCCACGTAAAAAGACCACTTTTTCTATCTTCTCCTAAAAAAATGGAAACACAACAAAATAGGTCCACTGACCCTTCCACGTCTACCTCTAACCCCACCTCTAACCCTAATTCTAACCCTTCCACTCAAAACCCAACCACCAGTAACTTTCCACACTTGGAGCTCCCCAATCTTGAGTTGCCCCACACACAACATCAAGACCCCCTACCTGATCTTTTAAAATTGATGGCCGATCAGATTAATAAATTAAATTCCAATCAACAAACATTGACTAGGAACATCCAAAACCTAGCCAATCCAAGGCCAAACCCACCACCCCGTCAGCAGCCTGTTGTTCCTCTAAAAGATTTCTATGATCCGTCTTATTATGAGGAACGACCAGGGGTGGTCATACCGGAGGGGGACTTTGAGATCAAGCCTGCCGTCCTGAACCTGATTAAACACTTTCATGGCCTTCCTAGGGAAGATCCTTTCAGCCACCTTGAAGAACTAACTCTTCTTGCACAGACAACCCGTTCCCGAAATGTGCAAGAAGACATATGGCTGATGCGGCTTTTTCCATTATCTCTCAAAGATAAGGCCGCTTATTGGTTCAGGACCATTGGCCGACCCATCACAACATGGCCTCAACTCAAGAGTGCCTTCCTCAAGAAATTCTTTCCCATAGGTCGTACCAATTCCTTACGAAGATCTATTACGACCTTTCACCAAAAATCTGGTGAAACTTTCCATGATTCTTGGGAAAGATTTCAAGACCTTTTAAGAAGTTGCCCGCACCAAGAGATTCCTTTATGGCAGCTCGTGCAAATCTTCTATCATGGATTAGAAGATCAAATCCGACAGTTTGTCGATGCCTCGTGTGGCGGCAACTTTTTAAATAAAGATGCAGAAAGTGCCTATGACCTGTTCGAAGAAATGAGTGAAAACTCATTTAATCAAGCTTCCATGAACACATTTTGCAGAACTCAAAACCCGCAGTTCGGTGTTCATGAAATAGGCACTCAATCTATCCCTGTCACCCAAGATGATCTTCAATTGATTGCTCAAAAACTCGACCAGATGCATATTAATCAAAAGAAAATTGAGGAAAGACTAGCCACTTCAACTCAAGCTCCACACCCACATCTAACCCAACCTAACTTTCCACAAAGAGAAAATTTGCACAATCTCAACACTACCCCTGCTGATTATTCTGAGGTTGCCCATGATTCACTGGGGAACTACAACTATCCAGATCTTAACCCCACTCAAAATATTTCTGCCATCCAGGAGCCCTTTAAAAATTCTTCCAATTGGAAAAATTACCCGAACTACTCCTGGAATAATCAAGTTTCCTCCCAACCATATCATTTTAATGGGTATGGGTTGAATCCAAACTTCCATCCTGGGCCATCCCAACAAGATATCAATGCCCAGATGCTGCGAACCCTGTAGGATATGCAAACAAAAATGACGGAAGTAACCCGCAACATCACAAATCTGAACAATCAGATTGGGGTTACTCCCACGCAAAGACCTGTAGGACATCTTCCGTCCCAACCCATACCCAACCCTAATCACCAAGGAAACCATTATATGGGCAGAAATCCACATTATCCACATCAGCCTCCTCCTAATCCACCACCTCAGCAGCCGCCCAGGATTCTGCAATCACAGGCCCCCCCACCTCCTCTAAATAATAATCCGACTGCACATGCAGTTACTTTGAGGAGTGGGAAAACCACCACTGACCCCGAGCCTTCGCACGAACCTGGTAAGATACATGTGCAAGTTGACTCCCCACCTCCCCATCAGGAAGAAAAAGAACAACAAAAATCTCAAGACAAGATTCCTGTCCCTTTCCCACAAGCTCTCTACCCCACCACCAACAAAAAAAAGAAATCTGAGCCCACTACAGAAGAACTCATGGAGCTATTTGGGCAAGTTCATATCAATATTCCTCTCCTAGATGCCATCAAATATATACCTGCCTATGCTAAATTTTTGAAGGATATTTGTACTCCTAAAAGGCAGGCTAAAAATCTAGGACAGGTGCATCTTTCAAAGACAGTAAGCTCTGTCATACAGAGTAAGCTGCCTCCTAAGATGAAAGATCCGGGGGCGCCTTTAATTTCTGTAATTATTGATGACACTACATTTAATCGCGCCCTCCGTGATCTTGGTGCCTCTGTAAATATTATTCCCACAAGTTTATTCGAAGAATTTCAGATCGGTGAATTAAAACCCGTCGAGGTTACCCTGCAATTAGCCGACCGATCTACAATCGAACCTCGTGGGATTGTTGAGGATGTATTAGTCAAGGTCCAGAATTGTGTCTTCCCTGCAGACTTTCTGGTTCTTGACATTGAGGCACCCGAATCATTACTGGACTCCCCGATAATCCTTGGACGCCCCTTTTTGGCTACTGCAAAGGCAAATATCAATTGCCACACAGGCAAAATGGATATCAACTGTGCAGGCCAAACTATCACCTTAGATATTTTTAAATCCTCCAGGAGATTCCATGATGATAACTTCTTTGAGGACTCAGATACTGAAATTTCTAATATGGTGGAGGAGACAATGTTAATAGATACCCTTACCGACCACAGTTTTTTTGAGGACTCTGATTCAGACTCAGTGGTCGGCGAGATCTGTGATCCGGAAACTTGTCTTGACTCCAAATTTGTTCCTGATACCCCCCCTAACCCACCCACTATTCACGCACCTAATTTTTCCACACTAACTCACCATTCCTTCCCCGACCCCTTTCTTACGGACCTGCCACCAACCCCGCCCGAGTTTGGCACCCAACCTGAATTAAAACCATGGCCAGACTCGGGCCACACTTATCAATTTCCATCTCACTTTGATCCCAATATTATTTCTAATCAATTTTCTAGGGATCTAGACGAAGACAATTTTTTTGCGGGCATCCAAGTGTCCAATTATTTACATGATTTTCCGTCTTTTGTGCATACCTTCACGCCCGGCTGAATGGCGTAAAAGATAGCACTGGATGGGAGGTAACCCATCATTTTTTTTTCTTGCTTTCCTTTTTTTCTTCTTTTTCCAGGTTTTATTCATCCTAAACTTGACCGTTCTTCACTAAGGTGATTCCTTTTCCCTCCTAATGCATGAGGACATGGCATATCTTAAGCATGGGGGGGTGTTTTTAAATTTTTACGATCGATTTAGGATGTTTAAAACCTAAAAACATGCAATTTTCTTTAATTTATTTCCTGCTTGAAAAAAAAAAAAAAAAAAATATATATATATATATATATTGAAAACTTTTTGAGGAAAAATTTTGAAATCGGGACTACGGTCGAAAAATTCACTTCTGGTACAATGGGATTTAATCTTTAACAAACTAAGGATGAGGATATGGATCTGATCATTAGAATTCCAGGGTCTATTTTAGACTAGATCAGATATCCTTCTCTAAAATTCCACCTGAACTCATGATAGTTCAGGTGACTTGATCCTATTTTGTAATATGGAAAGTATTTGACTTAGTTTTTGATTCAAAAACCTGTGGTTCTCGAGAAACTTTTTGTGTCAATTTTCACACACAAGCCAACACTTAAAAATAACTAAAAATTTGAAAAAAACTCCCTTGTTTGGATTTAGTAAAAGTCTGAAGCAGATCATTGGTTTGAGTTCCCACCGTCGAGAAGAAGGAAAAAAACCTTCTTTGAGGACACGATGTCAACATGTTACCGCCTCGGTGCTGCTCTATATCTATATTTCATATCTTTAGATAGAGCATTAAAGCGCATTTCAGCAGCTCAAGTGTCTTGGACGGTGCTCTACCTATAGCGTCGGAGCAAGAGCTTGAGTTTGCTTGGAGTGCCCCTTTTCACCGCATCGTGTTTTGGGGTTGTGAGCTCCTGGGTGGTGTCATGGACAGTGCCATCCCGAAGTACTGGCGCCAGAGCCCCCTCGAGGAATGGTAACGGGAATGATGATACCGACACATCTGTTGTAAGACTAAGCTAAAAATAAGCATGGGGGAAGAAAAAAAAAAAAAATAATAATAATAATAATAACACGTCCTTATAAAGGTTGGCTTTTCACAAGCACAGACACAAGGTTTTAAAGGAATTTGCAAGTTGCAAATCAGATTCACGAGCCAGAAAAATCCTAAAAACAAACATTTCAAGTCATCAGAATTAACAAGGGGTTAATTTGTGAATTTTCTGAGGATATATTGATCCCGTTCTATCTAATGGTTGGATCCAAAAACAAATCCTGATGTTTATCTTCAACAAATCCCGTATCTCCTGTGTTTTAATCTACCAAGGTCCCTTAATCTCTTTTTCTCCTCAAAAGTCAAAAAAAAAAAAAAAATTAGATTTCCCAAAAATTCCGTTTTCCAAAAAAAATTAATGTTTTGCTAAGAGACTAGCAAAAGATAAGCATGGGGGTGTGATAAACACCAGTTTATCATCATTTTTATGCTTTAAAACTAACCTAGCTCTTAGGATTTTACTCCGCAAATGGGTTTTTGGGCTGCATTTAGGCATAAATTAGGATAGGCATGCATTGCATTTTTTATTGTCGTTTTAATGTGTTTTTGTGAGTGTTAGGGATGTACAGATGCACAGATCCCTAAAACCCTAGCACTCAAGAAGGCAAATGGTGAAGGAGAAGCCCAGACTAGCTGGAACTCAGCCTAATCCAGCTCACCTCAGCTTGATCCAACTCACCTCAGCTTGATCCAGCTCACCATAGCTGGAACCTAGCTTACTTGAACTAGGGTTAGCTCATCCCAGCTCCATTCAGCTAATCTCAGCTGGATGGCAGCTCAAGAGAGTTCATCTTAGCTCACCCTAGCTCAAGTCAGCTCAGATCCAGCTCAACTTAGCTGAGTCTAGCTCATCTCAGCTCCCACTAGTTCACAGGGAGCTCTAGCTAGCTCAGCTGAGTTGATAGGAGCTCACCCCAGCTCAGATCCAGCTACATTCAGCTCCACTCAACTCCAGCCAGCTGAAGAAGAATTCATCTCAGCTCAGGAAGCTTAAGTCCAGCTCCCGGGGACTCAGCTTAGCTCAACTCAGTTGAGCTAAGCTACCTTAGCTGCCTCAACCAGCTTGATTCTCCCCGGGAGCACCAGACCTAACTCACCTCAGCTCATTTTGGTAGAAGCTAGCTCACTTTAGCTTGGCTTAGTAGCTAGCAAAGAACTAGCAAGCTAAGCCAGCTAGAGTAGCCCCATGCCAGCCTCTTCAGCAGCAGCCAGCTCCAGCTCCAGCTCCAGATCTCTTCTCCTCAGCTCCTTCCTCCAAACCCTAGCTCCAACACCTTCTCCTCTACTCCACCTTTAGCTAAGCTAGCTTAGCTTATCTTAGCTTAGCTTAGCTTAGCTAACAACCAGCTCCTTGGCCATTCATTACCTCCAAAATCAACCCTAGCTAGCTCCACCAACTCAAGCCTACCTAAGCTAGCTACCCTACTCAAGTTGGCACCACCTCCTAGCTATCCCTTCACCCCATTATCTCCACCAAAAGACACTTCAAGTTGGCGCCAAAAACCACCCCTAACCACCTCTATATTGGCGCCACTTTCAGCCCCTTAATCCACCCTACACCTACCCACATAAGCCATCCTAGCCATCCACCTAACCCCCCTTCTAGAATCCTTCTTGGCTCCAACTTAGACCCTCTTCTAGAAGCCCTTTTGGCGCCAATATCAAGGGGTGTCAACACACATAACCACCCCTTAGGTGTCCCTTAAGGTGGCGCCAAACACCCTTGGCCATTGGATCCTTAACCACCTCCCTCCTTCCATCCTAGCCATCCATTTCAAAGGTCACCATAGCCCCCCTCCTATTCTATAAAAGGCCACCACCTACCACCATTTTTGGGGCATCCTCCCTTAGTATATTTTATACCTAAACAACCTATACCTACGGCCAAGAAGGAGTAGAGAAGGAGATTAAAGGGGCACATCACCAGCCCTTTTGGTGCCTTCTTCTCCCCACTCTCTTCAACTTGGGCCACGCCAAGGAGGAGGACTCTCCCACTTCAAGGAGGACGGCCAGGCAAAGGAGAAAAGCTTAGGGTGGACGTCCACCCTTGGAGAGAAACTTAGGGCAAGCCCTAAGGATTCTTTTCAAGTTTGGGAGCCACCAACCTTGGAGCAAGAAGCCCTCTTCTTCACCATCTATTTAGAGGATTTGTGTTTTCTTTCTTTATTTCAATTATCTAGTAGTAGAAGCATTCCTCTACTAGGCATTTTTGTTAAACACTTTATCAATTATCTAGTTGCCTTCTTTGCAATTTTTTTTGTTTGCATTTCTATTAGCTTATTTTCAGCATTCTTCACTCCCTCTCCCTAATTATTCTAGGCCTCCACTTGCCTAGAGTGAGCTTAGGGAGAGGTTCTGCTTGTCATCTAAAAATAGTTTTTTTAATTCGAAGTGTAAACACTTTTCCCGCCATCAGTTCGCATGTTGCCTTAGTTTAAAAATAAAAAAAATGATATATTGAAAAATACCAAAAAGAAAGTTGAGATTTATATTCCTAGCAAGAGAATCACTATTGCAAACATTTGGCCTCCTTGGACGACCCTAGATACCCCCCTATCTAGGATTATAAATTTAAGAGCGAAAGCGGATTCGCGTGTTACAACGACGTTAAAAAACTGCTTTTACAAATCACGCGTATTTCGCTATCAGCCCCCAGTAGGATGGATATCCTAAGAGACAAGTGCTGAGGAGGTAATATGTTATCATCGCATCCTCAAGGTGAGTATATACTTCATCTCTCCTGCGGTAGGAACTCTTCCAATCAAATTGTGTTTTCAAGCTCTCCTAAGTCAAAACTAAGAGAACCAAATTTCTTTTAAGAAAGGAATTAAGGTGATCACTTACATACACAAGACCAAGTGTGTGAAATTTGGATGCTTGGGTTACAAGGACTCGTAAACCAAAACGTAGAATAAGAGTCCAGGTACTACCCCATCTTTTAACTCAATCCCTAGCTTTCCTTCCTCAACCTCTTAAGGAATGGTCTGCAACTTAACTCCTACTTAAGTTTTTAAGTCCACAAAGGACCCTAAAGGTCTAAAGCTAGTAGCTCACTTAGCTTCTAAAGTTTGACCCTAGAATCAACTTAGTCTAACCTAGAGTTCTGATTTGCTTAAGAATGCAGGGCCAGCCAGTTAAGCTCAATAATTACAAAATATTTTTCTCTTTGCTCTCTTTTTTCTTTTTTTTTTCATTTTTTTTTAATGCAAATGTATGCAATGCAGAATGCTTTAACTAAATGCATGAATGCACTATGTATAAATGCTATGTATATCCCCAAGTACACCCCCGATGCCTAAAATCTGCAATGTCCCCATTGCAAAGAAGGATATTATTTGGGTCAGAGATGGGCTGCTATTAATTTGCTAGCAGCCGAGTAGCCAAAAAACTCGTAAATCAGGTTCAAGGATTGTAGAAATCGGCCCTAAAAATGAGCAAAGTAATGCTGGCCTAGAAAACAGGTAACCTAGGATATTGGCAAGCTGATGATGAATCCCAATAGCAAATGCTTGCCCAATTAAGATGGGAATGAAATCTTCCCAGGTCACCAGAAGAGGTTCTAAAGGATAAACTGGCATAACAACCTCCAAAGGGGTAGGGGAAGGATGACAAGGATCGTCCAATAGAGATGGGAAAGGAATGGTGCAAAGATAAACCCCCAGGGTAATGGACTGACTAAAGAAATCATCAATCCATACCCAATACTCCGTTACAGGGAATATTAGTCTGTTAAGCACCCTGGTCAGAACAAAAGTGAGCATATCTTTGAGCAAAGGATCATCTAGGGTGTCAAAGTTTTGAGGTTGCAGGATGGCCATAAGATCTAGGTTGGGTTTAATCATCTCGGTGTCCATCCCTAACAATCTTTCCAAATCCTCAATTGCATCCCTAGCATTCCTTGCACTGTCACAAGTATCTTCTTGCACTTCATCAAGAGTCAAAATTTCACCTTCAGACATAAGCAAATCAGAGGGTGACTTCGAAACAAATGAAGGCAAGTTGGAAGCAATAGATCTAGGGATTATCCTATCAATGCCATCTCTGGGTTCTTGTTCTTTACTTAAATCTTCCCTGGAGTCCATATGTGAATCCACATAAATCTTAGAATTTGCTTCCAAATTTTCCATCATTTCATCATGAGGAGAAATATCATTGATGGGTGTGCTAAGGAAACCTAATTTGGTCAAATTTGTCACATCCTCAGGGGCGAACTCTTCAAATAAGACATAATCGCCCTTAGTGTCACTCTAAATCTTGAATGTAGGTTCCTCATATAATTTATCATTCTCCTCATCATACGATTCATCATATACCCAAGGTCTAGAACCATCTAAAATCTCAGCAAATCCCCTAGGGTACTCTATCTAAGGTAAATGGTTTACACTGGTAACATCGGATTCCTTAGATAGGTCAATATCTTAAGGGTTAGGTTCCCTAAGGGTGGGCTTGAGTTCATCTCATGATCAGAAAGGAGGGTAGGATTAACAACTTGACTTCGACCCACTTCATCAAATGTCATGAAAATACTATCATCTGGGTCGAGGTCTTCCAATGGTACCATCGTTCCCTTCTTTTGACTCCAATATAATTCAAGTGGATACTCAACCATATCATCATCTTCCTCGGGTTGCCACCATTCTTCATCCAATGCATAGCTACTTTCATATGTATCTTCCTCCCACATAAGGTGTGGACCTCTCAAGGAAGTGTCATCTAATGGGGAGGTTTCAAAATTGATCCTCGAAAAGTAGTTATTCTCCCTTACATAATCCCCAAAATTTCCCTCCAACTTAAAGTGTAGCTCTCCCACGGGAGATGCATCAATTCTAGAGGGGTGTACGTCATCCTCAATGGGGTAGATTGGGTAGCTAATTTCATCTCTTTCTTGTAGGCCTGCTCTCGAAGATTCTCCTAACAATTCAATCATTTCATCTTGCATTTTCTGTATTTCCATCTTCAAGGAGGAGAGGTCATCATTTCTATCAAGAGAGAAGTCAGGCTCGGGCTTATAGTACCCAGGAGTGTCTGTCCAACCATTATAATTATTCAGGCAGGGTGGGTTGGGTATTTCTGTGGTGTGTGGGATATTGTGCAAAGCAAATCCTGCTCCTAGGTTCTACTCACTGATTTGGGGCTTAACCAGGCCAATACTCCTATAATAGGAGTAAAATGGATCCCATTGATTGTCATTATGTCCATCAAAGGATGGACCATCTCGGTGTATGGGATTGAAGAGTGCAGAGTATGGTAAGGGTGTGGGCAAGATGTGAAAGGATGAAAATCAATGTGGTCCATTCTAACTCACACCTCAATCAGAATTCCCCAAGCAAAACACAATTCAAAAAGGACTTTTTTGGTCTTTCCCAATTTAGGCTTTTGATTTTAAGTTAGATTGTAGGTGATAATATAATTTGTTCAATCAATTCACATTCTTATTGCCAACCTACGAAACGCCTAAGAAGACCTAACTGGGACTTAGGTGATCCTCCCTAAAGCCCAAAAAGTTTAGTCACCACCAAACACGGCAAAGAAGAATGCAAGTAGGGTTAAACCCTTCCTTTGAAGCATTGCTTTCGTGGTGCCTCTTAACTACCCTCAATCCGCAAAGTTTGAAGGCAACTTCACCTCAGAACTAAAGCTTGGGTCACTTCAGACCTCAGTAATAGGAGGCTCTAGTCCTAGTGGTTCCAAACCTAAGGAGTGTCTAAAAGCATGCCATGGTGCAAGAGATATAAGTGTGCATACACTGCAAAAGATTTTGAATTTTGAATCGCACGCCAAGTTTGAAAATCAAATCCGTGGTTTTTAAATGTCCCTCCTTTAATTACTCCTTTTTCCAGAAAATATGTGACCACTTGTTAGATCTATTCAATACAAATTAGGTGGTATTGAAATTAACCCAAATGCATTTGTATGATAGGAAGAAATGCAAAGTTAGAAGTGCATACCTGATTATAGCATTCTTCATGCAATATGCAAGACAAGAATTAGATCTAGATGCTGCTCATTCAGTCCTAAATGATTCAACCTAAGGGCAGGCAGCTTCTAGCAGGTAGCTCATGTTTTTTTATTTTTTTTTATATGCACAATCAAGAGAAATAAAATCAATTCACAAAAGAAATCCTAGATGTAAAGAAAAAGGGAACAGGCTCCCAAAAATTACCCAACACAGGCCTAAAACAAAATCGGGGAACAAACCCCTCAACTGTACCCCAGAACAAGGGTTTTTCAAATGAATGTACTAAAATAAAGAGAAGAAAGAAAAAAATAAAATCTATATACAACTAAATGAACGAGATGAAGATGCAAGTGTGATGCTCCTTCTCCCAATGTTGCAACTCCACAGACAATGTCAAGGATCGCCTGATCTTTGAGGCTGGTGCGACAAGATGTCTCCAAATACGTGTACCTCACACCAAACACAAAATCAAATTTAAATATGCCTCAAAAAAATGTGAACAAATAATTAAATGCGAGTCTAATAGGCCCGTTGCCTCCCCGGCAACGGTGCCATTTGATAAGTCGATTTTAGCTTTCGAATAATGTACTAAGATGATTTGCCATTGTAGGATCAAAGTGGTGGAAAACTGCTTAACAAAATAATTAAAATTAAAATTAAACCACTCACAGAAGAGCAGGTCATGTCCACAGGGAGGCAAAACTCACAATTAGTTCAAAATCAAGTTCGTTAAACTATTCCCCAGATCAAACAATGCATGTGTAGCTCTGAAAGTAAACCTTAAATTTATGGACAAGTCAAGGGGTGTGAATGTAATTTTTACGTCAGAAAATTATCCATGTGCAAAGGTATGCCATGTACTATTCACTTGCATGCAAACAAAAATGTCATTCAAAATTAAATTCAATGCACATAGAGATGAATAATAAGGTTTAAGAATTATCTAGAAGCATGAGCATGAAGGCATAAATTCACCATAATAAAATAATCATAAATGAAAATTCATTTTCGTGGGAATGGCATGAAATGTAATTATTAATTGAGGAAGAAACAGGGGATTAGCTTCGGTGGAGCTTGTGCGTGGATGAAGGAGAGATGGACGGCGAGTTGGCGACCAAAGGTAGCCCTCTCCGATCCGCACCTAATGATGGTGGCGGCTCGATGGATGGTGGTCGGAGCCAGTCTACTAGAGGAAAGAAGTGGCGGCGGAGGAGGATGCTGCTGCTGGCCGCGTGTGTTGCAGGCATAAGGAGGGGGCAGTGCGTGGGCACTGTAGGCACGTGCGGGGCGTGGGCGGGTGGAGGGGCGACGCTCTGCGGGGCACAAGCCCACGCGGGGGAGGTCAGTTGGTGCCATCTACAGGTGTTGCAGGGAGGCGCAGGAGCATGGTCGTGGGGGCATAGGCATGGGTGAACTGGAGGTAAAGGTGCAGGCGGGCGTGGGTGCTGGAGATGAAGGCGTGCGATAGGGTCTAATGGCGCCGATTGCAGGTGCTGCAGGGAGGCGGGAGGAGGGCAGCGTGGTGGGGCTAGGGCATGGTGAAGGCACTACTGGAGGGTGCTCTGCAGGCGCAAGGGCATGCAGGCGTGCTGGCTGGTGAAAGCATGCGGTGGGCAGGCAGCTAGGTGAGGGTGTGCAGGCGTTGGTGGGTGCACTGGTGGTGCCGGTGAAGATGCGTAGTGGGCAGATGGAGCATGGTGGTGTGGATGGCGCGCGGTGGCATAAGTGCTGGGGATGAAGGTGCTGGTAGGGTCTGATGGCTGGAGATGAAGTGAGGGCACGTGGTGGCAGGCGTGCTTGGCGGGAGATGTTGTAGAGACTCTTGGCAGTGTGGGCTGTCACCCCACATGCCCACGGTGGTGGAGTCACACTGCCGCGGTGGGAGGTTGGTGGTATGGAATGGATGAGAAGCAAAGTTCTCAATGCACAGTGAGGAACAAAGGGGTGGAGGCCTCCCCCTCCACTGCAGCTCTTCCTTCCCTTTTGTAGCCACGGCTACAAAGATTTGAAATTCAAAACATCGTAGAATCAATGTGATGCATAGGAGGAGGGGGTCGAGACGAAGGAGTTACCTGCAAAGGAGAAGAAGAATAAAAGAATAAAATAATTAGGGTTATCTATACATAACTCCTTAACATCTATGTTAATTAAAATAGTGCACCTAATTAATTAACTAATTAAATTTATGCAACCGTAGGTTAATTCTAAATGAAAGAATTATGCACTTAAGCTAAACATATGAATTAATTTATTTACAACCTAATGTATGCTATCTAAATGTTAAAATTAACTTAATGTCTAGACATTTAGATACTTAAATAGCCCACAAATATGGGCTAATCAGGTGCATGGCCGTCCAAGAGGGTCTTTTTATAGACTCTTGGGCAGCTATGGGTGTGGCTCTCTAGAGAATTATAGAATCCTCTAGAAGGGCTTCCATCTTGGCGTCAAGATGGATGGGAGTGGGTCTTCTTAGATCCACAATTCATGGATCTAGGAGAAGACTCTCCCTTGGTTGCTGTTTCTAGCACCCAAGGGTGGAGCCACTTGGAGAAGAGTCTAGAAGACTCTAGTGTGTGCATGGATAGGTGAGTGTGTGTGTGTGTGTGCGTGACCATGTGTGTGTCTAAGTGGTCTAGTGGTCTAGGTTGGTCGTAAGGGTTTGGGTTAGGTTAGGTCATAGAATTAGGGTTGCAAACCCTAATTACTAAAGTGAATGTGTAATTAAACTTTTAATAAGTTTAATTGAAAGAGTGCAAATCTAATTGAGAGTGAGAATACTCAATTAAGTTGGGCTTAGGTCAATTGGACTCTCACTGAGTCCAATTGGACTTATGTAGGTTGAGATTAGAGCTCAATCGGATTCTATGAGTCCAATTGACTAAGTGAAGTGTGATTGACTTGATCCAAGTCAATTGGGCTTAGTGAGAACCTAATTAGGTTCTTAGGAGGGTCTAAAGGTAGTGTACTAGGCTTAAGGTACCTTCATTTAGGTTCCCCAGGGTTTGGAATTGGGTTTAGGGACTTAGGAAATCAAGATCCAAGCTTGATTTCCAAAACAGGGTCTGGAGAGGAGTATCAGATGTCTAATTTAAGTATCAAATGACTTATACTCAAAAGTCAGAAGTCTAGACCTCTTGTCTAGACACCCAACCAGAGGTCAAGGGGGATTCAAGGTTCTGTCTTGGAATCCTGTAGAAATTGGATGTTTGACAACTTGTCTGGACATCTAATAACACATCAGACTTGTGTTCTAGGTCTGCAGGTTGTGCCTAAGGGTTCTAGACGTCCAATAACTTATTTGGACATCCAGATAAGGCCTGGAACTAGGGTTTTGAGGTATCCTAGGCTAAGGTGACCTAATCTAAGGGTGGCTAAGGCTTAGGATGGTCTCTAGTGCTATCTTAGGGATAGAATTGGTCCAAAGTTCTTCATAATTTAAACTCTACATTAAATTACAGTAAGTAGAGTAGCATACCTCAACCCTACATTATTTTTCTACTTTATTCCTAAGTCTTCTGCTCCAGCTCTACTGCAGCACCAACTCCTCTTTATTCTGCAGATCCAGCTTCAGATCTTCTTATTATCTACAAACCATATACTGCCCTTAATCAACACATTATAACATTATTCTTTGCATAGCTAAAATAAAGCAAGAGAGATGCAATGTATGCTCATGTATGCATTGATTACACTAAGTTAAGCTAAGTTCTAACTTAATTTAGGTCATTTAAGACCTATGATTGCTGCGCAATCATACCCCCATGCCTAAATCTTGCTTGTCCCTAGCAAATGCAAAACTAAGTTATTTACAACTGGGTCCCTAAAAGACTTATTATTATCAAGTGTATGGAAAGAGATTCTTTCCTTTTCATTTTCAACATACTTTTTAGAAATCCAGACAATCATGAAGGTGCAACTATGTAGCTTTTGCAATGGATTCGAGTGAAAAACTTGATTTACCTCTAAAGCCTGTACTTGACCCTTAGTAAAATTCTAGCAAGATAGGAAAAATTCTTCCCTCAAGGCATTCAAGACATTCTATGAATTCCACCCTATCTTTAAGCTTGGGTAGAGAATGTCTGAGGAAAATAGGTGTCTATTTTGTAGCTCACTCTCATTTGGTGCTACATAGAGATTAGTACTACAGAATCTGCATTCCCAAATTATTAAGTGAATCAACCTAGAGAAAAGTAAGAAAAACTATGCTCTCTTTGGTTCCTTTATATTCACTCACTCTCTCTCTTATTCTTTTCTTTTATTTTCTTTTTCTTTCCTTTTTGAGCTCACAATCTCACCAGATTTATACATAGAATCCATATTTGGTGGTCTCACATGGCATTAACACTTTAATAGAGTTCTAATTACCTTAACACTAAGTCGGAATTCCTCAGCCAATATTCAGGCGATCAGGAATACAAAAAGGTAGGTTAAGGCCATATTTGGTGGATCGCAATTCTGGTGTGTAATGCTGCTTCAATGTATTGGAAATAAATACTGAGGCACTCATAAACTCATCACTTTTTTTATGCTTTTTCCAAAAAGAAGATTTCTATATATATTTTTTCTGTATTTTTTTTCTTTTTGATAATAAAAATTTTTCTTCTATAATTTTTTTTTTGAACACAACTCAATGCGGCACATGACATATGCAAAATTTATTCATGAGGCATTATTAAGGATTAGTGGCATTCAAGAAATATCGAGTTTCTTATTTGGTGGAAGTGCCTACTCTTGGCACTGGGAAGAGATGGATAGAATGGTGTATTCCTAACCTTGACATCAATACCCTCCTTCAGCCAAGGATTCCGTAAAGAATGGTTGTACCCATCCACCTTAATCCTAGTTTTATTAGAACTCAATCTTCGCGTATTTGACTTGGTGTCTCTAAAAAGTTCTCACAAACTTTATATGCGGGAATCGAGAGCGAAACTATGCCTAACTCTGAGTATTACCACTGATGTAAACACATTTACAATACCTAAGATGTCTATTTATGCATGTTCTTAAGCATAGGATTGCATTGCAAGATATAAATATCGCATAGCATGCATCATCTTGCATTTAGAGTAGTTTGAATAAAATGGAAGTTAATTATCTCCTTTTATGTGCTTGGACAGGGTAAATTTTTTTTATTGGGGCCTCGGATCGAAGATCCAACCATACAGATGTGATTAGGGCGACGATTGGAGTTCAATGACTCCAAGATCGTCCTAATCAGGCATCTGTAGCATCTGATAGTGACTGGGGAACCCTAGAAGATCAAGGGCCAAGATGGTGTAAATCCACACTTCAAATGACAAATCTGACCACACTGATGGATTCGGATTGACGATCGCAGCCTAACGACGTAAAAATCGAGTCAATCCGACACTCGTGGCACCATCTACAACATCCAGAAGATGAATGGCCAAGATGGCACCACGTGGTGCCATCTCAACCGTCCAACCGGCCCCCAGCATCGCTGCACCTTCTCTTCTTCAATCAGAGCGCTGCTTCTCCGCCGTTGGATCAAGATCCAACGGCTGTTGATGCGGCGCCTTGAATACGTCCACGCGACCATTTGGCCGAGGAAGCACAGTGGTCTAGTGCCCTATCGTGAGGCACGGGCGCGAATTCGAGTCATGGCGAGAGGGATTTGGAGTGGGGGCACGCCTTCAATCGACTATTAGATCGCGATCCAACAGTCGCCTGCACTCAATAGCACCGACGCGCTATCACACGCCCGTGCCTCATGCAGCATCGCACGCAGGCGGGCACGGGTTGAGGAGCGGGGAAGGCTCATCTTAAGCCGTCCGAACTCGCAATCGGACGGCTGAGATTCAGAGGACGTGCACAGGCGTTGCGCGTGCGAGCAACGGAGCGGGCACGCGCGCAGCGCCCACTACACCCATGATGGGGCTTTAGCGACGGTTTTATCCTTCACTAAAGACACCTTATTTAATGTTTTAAGGATGTAATGACCAATTTGCCCCCACTCCTTGCAACTATGAAGGGAGACCCCCTCCACACGAAATTCTCATCCCTTCCTTCTCTTCTCTACCTCTCCAAAGCTCAAGAGAAGCTTGTCCCACACTTGGGATGCTCCTCGCGAGATAAAGTCCAAATTTTCGTCCCCATTCAGAAGTTGATCCTGCGACGACGACGATGTGCTGCCCTGTTCCCATTCTTCTGCTTCATCCTCCTTCGTCCTGCTCCGTCCTCCTTCATCCAGGCATTGTCCTGTCCGGCTTGTCCTCCAAGCGATCGTCGAGGATGATAACTTCTCCTCCCATTCTTCTTTACAGCTTTCTAATGCAGAATTTTTCTGCTTTCTAGTGTAGCTGATTTCCCGCTTTCTAGTGTAATTCTTGTTTGGTTTTATTGTATAAACATTTTGAAATATTGAATGCATGTTTTCTCTCTTTCTTTCTCTCTTCCTTTTAGTCTGATAGCTTCATTGTAATTACATCACCTCTCTTTTCAAGAAAAATTCTAAAAAAAATGTATAATTGTGAATATAGATTGATGTAGCCTCCCTGTTTCGATCCGGAATTTCAATTTCGGTATAACTTTTATTTGTTGAACACAAATTCTTCACTTTCAAGCTACAACGACAAGGTTTTAAAACCAAACACGTTAGCGTAGCAATTTGTACGTCCAACATTTTGGCGCCGTTGCTGGGGAGGCAATGATTTCTGATCTTCTTTTTGCATTTCTTGCACTTTATTATTTTCTAACTTGCTTTCTCTTGTGTCTATTGTTTTGCAGAGACCACCAAGGAATCATCAAGTGGTAGACTAGAGTAAAGTGCAGTTGAAGACAACTGTAAGTGCTCCCCATTCTTCCCCCCTCCATAGATTTCATTCGCCACATTAAATCCAAATTCCAATTAACCTAGGTGTTTGCATAAATCTTAGGAATAGTTTGGCTGTTTGGATTCTCACTCACATTCATTCCACCCTCATTTATAAAAGAAAAAACAAAAAGATAATCTTGTGGGGTAATTTTCAACAAACACATAACATACACCCACATTCAAGGCACTCAATCAAATTGATTTGTTTCTACTCAACCGGGTTCTGATCTGTGGAACTGGTACACATAAAGAAACACATAAAAGAGTAGAAATCATTCTAGGTTAACCATCTTTGAGTGCCTAACTTAGTGGTGAATTTGTGGCCAATTGTTTGAGTTGTTTGGGCCACACTACTCTACTTAAAATCAACTCATCAAGTAGCTCCTCCTTAGGGTTTTCAATCTAGGTCTATTCCAGGCACTCCACTTTCTTTCTGGTTTTAAAGGAAAATGATCTTCACCTGTGTTTGACAGCTTGGTTTGCCTAAAAACTTGATTGCAATTCACCTAATTTGAAACCTTAAAAGCTACTTAAGCAAGATTTGAACATTAAAATTTATGCATCACGAATAATCTTTCTTGAAAACCTTGGTTGTGCATTGATAGCAAAATACGCGTGATTTGTAAAAGCAATTTTTTTACGTCGTTGTAACACGCGAATCCGCTTTCGCTTTTAAAATTTATATCCTAGATAGGGGAGTATCTAGGGTCGTCCAAGGAGGCAAAAATTGCAATAATGATTCTCTTGCTTGGAATACAATCTCAACTTTCTTTTTAATATTTTTCAATATGTAATTTTTTTGTATTTTGAAAAGACGAGGGCAAATGGCAGATTGTAGCGAAAAGAACTAACACCTACAAATGATTAAAAATCTAAAAGATAGAAATATCTTCTTCCTAAGCTCACTCTAGGCAAGTGTAGGCCTAGGGTAATTAGGAAGAAGAGGTGAAATAAGTGCTAGAACCAAAACAAACAACTGCAATAAAAAGCTTAAAAGAAGGCAATTTTTGATTGAGTAGAATGAGTGTTCTTTTCAAGGACAAGTAGAGAAAAGCTTCTACTCTAATTGAACAATTTAAAAGCAAGAAAAGAAACACAAATCCTCTTGTAACAATGGTGAAGAAGGTTGTCTTCTTGCTCCAAGCCTAGCTGCTCCTTGGCTTGAAAAGAGGGCCTCCTTCTTCTCCTTCCTTGAGAGCTCCTCCAAGGTGGAAGCTACCACCTTTAATGCTCTCTCCAAAGGGGTGGGCGTGCACCACCCTTAAAACTCCTCCAAGGTGGCGTGACCACCTTCAAGATCTCCTCCAAGATCTTCCTTGCCTGGCTTCTCCTTTGGCTGGCGTGACCCAAGAGAGAAGGGAAGAGGGGAAGGCACCAAGGGGACAGAATATCCCCTTAATCTTCTTCTTCTTCTTCTCTTTTGGACGTGGGATTCTTGGTGGAATATGAGAGTGAAATGGCTAGCCAAGGATGGCTTGAATGGTGGTGGGTAGTGGTCTTTTTATAGGGTAGGATGGGGGGTTAAGGTACCCCTTGAAATGGAGGGCTAGGATGGAAGGATGAGGGTGGTTGGTGATCCTATGGCTAGGGTTAGTTGGCGCCACCCCAAGGGGTGTTAAAGGGGGTGGTTATGGTGGTGTTGGTGTCTTTTGGTGGTGGAGAGACACCCCCATGTTGGCGCCAACATGGGGTCTTCTAGAAGGAGGGTTAGGTGGATGGTGGAGATGGATTCAAGGAGGATTGTGTGGTGGAGATGAGGGGGGGATTTTGGAGGGAAAAGTGGCGCCATTAAGGGGTGGTTATGGGTAGTTTTTGGCGCCAATTTTAGGTGTCTTTTGGAGGTGGTGGGTAGGTTAGCTTATGTGGAGCTTAGGTGGAGCTACTTGGGTAGAGTTGGTAGGTGGGTTTTTGGGGTAGTACAAGCCAAGGAAGTTGGAGCATAGCTAAGTTAAGCTAAGCTAAGCTAGCTTAGCTAATGGAGGAGTAGAGGAGAAGGTGTTGGAGCTAGGGTTTGGAGGAGGGAGCTGAGGAGAAGAAGTCTGGAGCTGGAGCTGGAGCTGGCTGCTGCTGAAGAGGCTGGCATGGGGCTACTCTAGCTGGCTTAGCTTGCTAGTTCTTTGCTAGTTGCTAAGCCAAGCTAAAGTGAGCTAGCTTCTACCAAAATGAGCTAAGGTGAGCTAGGTCTGGTGCTATCGGGGAGAATCAAGCTGGTTGAGGCAGCTAATGTAGCTTAGCTCAACTGAGATGAGCTAAGCTGAATCCCCGGGAGCTGGACTTGAGCTTCCTGAGCTGAGATGAATTCTTCTTCAGCTGGCTGGAGTTGAGGGGAGCTGGATGTAGCTGGATCTGAGCTGGGGTGAACTCCTGTCAACTCAGCTGAGCTAGCTAGAGCTCCCTGTGAACTAGTGGGAGCTGAGGTGAGCTAGACTCAGCTAAGTTGAGCTGGATCTGAGCTGACTTGAGCTAGGGTGAGCTAAGGTGAACTCTCTTGAGCTGCCATCCAGCTGAGATTAGCTGAATGGAGCTGGGATGAGCTAACCCTAGTTCAAGTAAGCTAGGTTCCAGCTATGGTGAGCTGGATCAAGCTGGGTTCCAACTAGTCTGGGCTTCTCCTTCACCAATTGCCTTCTTGAGTGCTAGGGTTTTAGGGATCTGTGAATCTGTACATCCCTAACACTCACAAAAACACATTAAAACAATAATAAAAAATGCAATGCATGCCTATCCTAATTTATGCCTAAATGCAGCCCAAAAACCCGTTTGCGGAGTAAAATCCTAAGAGCTAGGTTAGTTTTAAAGCATAAAAATGATGATAAACTGGTGTTTATCACACCCCCATGCTTATCTTTTGCTAGTCTCTTAGCAAAACATTAATTTTTTTTGGAAAATGGAATTTTTGGGAAATCTAATTTTTTTGACTTTTGAGGAGAAAAAGAGATTAAGGGACCTTGGTAGATTAAAACACAGGAGATACGGGATTTGTTGAAGATAAACATCAGGATTTGTTTTTGGATCCAACCATTAGATAGAACGGGATCAATATATCCTCAGAAAATTCACAAATTAACCCCTTGTTAATTCAGATGACTTGAAATGTTTGTTTTTAGGATTTTTCTGGCTCGTGAATCTGATTCGCAACTTGCAAATTCCTTTAAAACCTTGTGTCGGTGCTTGTGAAAAGCCAACCTTAATAAGGACGTGTTATTATTATTATTATTATTTTTTATTTTTTTTTCTCCCCCATGCTTATTTTTAGCTTAGTCTTACAACAGATGTGTCGGTATCATCATTCCCATTACCATTCCTCGAGGGGGCTCTGGCGCCAGTACTTCGGGATAGCACTGTCCATGACACCACCCAGGAGCTCACAACCCCAAAACACGATGCGGTGAAAAGGGGCGCTCCAAGCAAACTCAAGCTCTTGCTCCGACGCTATAGGTAGAGCACCGTCCAAGACACTTGAGCTGCTGAAATGCGCTTTAATGCTCCGTCTAAAGATATGAAATACAGATATAGAGCAGCGCCGAGGCGGTAACATGTTAACATCGCGTCCTCAAAGAAGGTATTTTCCTTCTTCTCGACGGTGGGAACTCAAACCAATGACCTGATTCAGACCTTTACTAAATCCAAACAAGGGAGTTTTTCAAATTTTTAGTTGTTTTTAAATGTTAGCTTGTGTGTGAAAATTGACACAAGAAGTTTCTCGAGAACCGCAAGTTTTTGAGTCAAAAACTAAGTCAAATACTTTCCATATTACAAAATAGGATCAAGTCACCTGAACTATCATGAGTTCAGGTGGAATTTTAGAGAAGGATATCTGATCTAGTCTAAAATAGACCCTGGAATTCTAATGATCAGATCCAAATCCTCATCCTTAGTTTGTTAAAGATTAAATCCCATTGTACCAGAAGTGAATTTTTCGACCTTAGTCCCGATTTCAAAATTTTTCCTCAAACATATATATATATATATATATTTTTGGTATGCAAGCAGGAAATAAATTAAAGAAAATTGCATGTTTTTAGGTTTTGAACATCCTGAATCGATCATAAAAATTTAAAAACACCCCCCCATGCTTAAGATATGCCATGTCCTCATGCATTAGGAGGGAAAAGGGATCACCTTAGTGATGACGGTCGGGTTTAGGATGAACAAAACCTGGAAAAAGAAAAAAAAGGAAAATAAGAAAATGATGGGTTACCTCCCATCTAGTGCTATCTTTTACGCCATTCAGCCGGGCGTGATGTGTACTAGTGATCAAGGGTGGTTGGCTCAGTAAAATTAAAAGATTCAGATGGAATTTTAGGCGTATGGTCAAAATAGGGCTCTAAACGCTGGCCATTGACTTGAAATATCGAATTAGTTTGTGGATCAAAAAGGTCAACAGCGCCGTATGGATATGTTTTATGGACAATAAAGGGGCCGGTCCATTTAGATTTTAATTTGCCAGGAAAAAGATGTAATCTCGCATCGAAAAGCCAAACACGTTGATTAACGTCAAAGTGTTTCCGAACAATATATTTATCGTGAAATTTCTTTGTTCGGTCTTTATAAATCCTCGCATTTTCATAGGAAAAATTACGTAATTCTTCCAATTCAGTTAATTGTAATTTTCTATGGTTACCGGCATCAGATAAATCCATATTAAGTTATTTTATTGCCCAAAAAGCCCTATGTTCTAATTCTACCGGGAGATGGCATGCCTTCCCGAAAATCAGACGGAAGGGAGACATGCCAAGCGGAGTTTTAAAAGCGGTACGGTAGGCCCATAAAGCGTCGTCCAATTTGGTGAACCAGTCTTTACGGTCGGACCTAACCGTCTTTTGTAGAATATTTTTAATTTCCCGGTTAGAAACTTCAGCCTAGCCATTAGTTTGGGGGTGATATGGTGTGGAAATTTTATGATTAACCCCGTATTTAGAAAGGAGGTGACGGAATTGTGAGTGGGTGAAATGTGAGCCTCCGTCACTGATAATGGCTTTTGGTATGCCGAATCTTGAGAAAATATTTTTCTTAAGAAATTCGACAACCACACGGTGATCACTAGTGCGGGTGGGTATTGCTTCTATCCATTTAGAAACATAGTCTACTGCAACTAATATATACAAATACCCACCAGAGTTGATGAACGGTCCCATGAAGTCGAT
Source organism: Thalassia testudinum (assembly GCA_037157565.1). Taxonomy (NCBI): domain Eukaryota; kingdom Viridiplantae; phylum Streptophyta; class Magnoliopsida; order Alismatales; family Hydrocharitaceae; genus Thalassia; species Thalassia testudinum. The sequence goes on from JAZHRO010000070.1 coordinate 2,356,651, forward strand.
GCCCCAAACATCGAAAATTTCAACCTCTAAAATAGGATTAAGGGGCATCATATCCTTTCGAGTCATGTTGCCGATGCTCTGGCAACGCACACAGGACCGAACGAAGTCATGAGCATCTTTGTGCAAGCTGGGCCAATAAAATCCTGCATTAAGGATTTTAGCTGCAGTTTTCTTGCCCGAAAAATGTCCGCCACAGGCCATTGAGTGACAATGTGTTAAGATATCATGGATTTCAGAATCAGGGACACATCGTCGAATAACCTGATCGGCACAAATGCGGAAAAGGTCGGGCTCCTCCCAAAAATAATATTTAATATCAGCAAAGAACTTATCCCGTTTTGTTTTTGGCCAATCAGCGGGGATTTGTTCTGTTGCTAAGTAGTTTGCAATGGGTGCAAACCAAGGGAGGGTTGTAGCAGCTAAAATACTTTCATCAGGGAACTGATCTGGTGGGGTCATTATGTCATTTGTCATAAGACGAGAGAGATGATCGGCCACTACATTGTGCAATCCCGCCTTATCCTTGATTTCCAGGTCAAATTCCTGGAGCAGCAGAATCCAACGGATAAGGCGGGGTTTCGCATCTTTCTTAGTCAGCAAATATTTAATTGCTGAGTGGTCTGTATAAACAGTGACACGTGACCCCAACAGATAAGATCTAAATTTTTCCAAGGCAAATACAATGGCAAGAAGTTCCTTTTCAGTAACCGTGTAATTCCGTTGTGCGTCATCAAGGGTTTTGCTAGCATAATAGATCACAACGGGTTTCTTGCCAATTCTTTGCCCTAGAACGGCCCCTACAGCAAAATCTGAGGCATTTGTCATTAATTCAAAGGGACTATTCCAGTCAGGTCCCTGCAATATAGGTGCCTCAGTAACCTCTTTCTTCAACCTCAAAAAACTCTCCAGGCACTTATTATTAAAATCAAATGGCTGGTCTTTAGTAAGAAGCTGACTTAAAGGCTTGGAGATTTGGGAAAAGTTTTGTATGAATCGACGATAGAAACCCACATGACCCAAAAAGGATCTGATTAGTTTGACAGTAGTGGGCGGTGGGAGCTTAGATATAGCATCTATTTTTGCTTTATCTACCGCAATTCCTTGTTTAGAAATAACATGGCCCAAGACAATACCTTCTTGGACCATGAAATGGCTTTTTTCCCAGCTGAGGACCAGGTTAACTTCTATGCACTTTTGGAGGGTTCTTTCAAGATTTTTGAGGCAATGATCAAAAGAATCTCCAAAAATAGAGAAGTCATCCATAAAAACTTCTAAACATTCACCTACCAGGTCTGAAAAAATTGCAAGCATGCACCTTTGAAAAGTCGCAGGTGCGTTGCAAAGACCGAAGGGCATTCTTCGGAAAGCAAAGGTTCCGAAGGGGCAGGTGAAAGTTGTTTTATCCTGGTCCTCAGGACGAACCGCTACTTGATTATAGCCAGAATAACCGTCCAAAAAACAGTAAAATTCCCGTCCGGCTAACCGCTCCAAGATTTGATCAATAAAAGGGAGCGGGAAATGATCCTTCTTAGTGGCGGTGTTTAATTTTCGATAATCTATACACACGCGCCAAGAAGAAGCGGTTCGAGTGGCTATATTTTCCCCCTTTTCATTGGTGACAACTGTTAGTCCAGCCTTTTTGGGGACAACTTGAGTTGGACTAACCCAGGAGCTGTCAGAAATGGGGTAGATGATACCAGCATCCAGCCACTTAATAATCTCCTTTTTTACCACCTCCTGCATACTAGGATTCAAGCGCCTTTGTGGTTGGCGGGAGGGGCGAGAATCGTCCTCTAAAAATATACGGTGCGTACAATAGGACGGATGAATGCCTTTAATATCAGAAAGGGTCCAGCCAATAGCTTTTCGATATTTACTCAAAACCTGGAGAAGTTTGTGCTCTTGTGCCCCGGTGAGTCCAGAATTTATAATCAGGGGCAGGGTCTGATTTGGACCCAGGAAAACATATTTAAGTGAATCGGGCAAAGGTTTTAATTCCAATTGTAGGCCCGGTTCCGAAAGAGTTTCTGCTTTGTGGGTTAGAGGTGAGGTGAGAGTGAAAGGGTCAGCTGGAATGTTAGCTGGTTGTGTAGTTGAGGTGGAAGGGTGAGAAAAAGTAGATTGTTCAGGAACCGTACTTACAGCAAAACAGGAACCTAATTGGGAAATCTGCAATGTTTCTTCCACAATGTTTTCTATTTCTGAATCCGAATCATCAAAGAAATCTGGTTCCTGGAATCGCCTAGAGGCTTGAAAAATGTCTAGGGTTACAGATTCACCGCCACACATGATCTTCATCTTTCCAGAATCACAATCAATATTGGCGCGGGCAGTGGCCAAGAATGGTCTTCCAAGAATAATGGGGGCAAACTTAAGTGCTTCAGGTACCTCTATGTCCAGGACTAAAAAGTCTACTGCGAATAGACAATCTTTGACCCGGACAAGAACATCTTCAACAATTCCCCTTGGTTTAATCGTAGATCGGTCGGCTAATTGGAGAGTAACCTCAACAGGTTTCAATTCACCGATCTTAAATTCCTCAAAAATAATTGTGGGGATAAGATTAATTGAGGCACCAAGATCCAACAGAGCGCGATCAAATGAGGTATCATTAATGATAACTTGGATTAGGGGGGCGCCGGGATCTTTTCTCTTAAGAGGCAGTCGGCTCTGCACAACTGAGCTGACTGTCTCTGGAAGAATCACCTTTCCTAAATTCTTGGGCTGCCTTTTTGGAGTACATAAATCTTTTAAGAATTTTGCATAGGCAGGGATATACTTAATGGCATCTAGGATAGGGATATTAATTTCTACTTGCCCAAATAAATCCATTAATTCCTTCTCAGTGGGCTCAGATTTTGTTTTTTTCTTTTTTGAAGAGTGGAGGGCTTGTGGAAATGGGGCAGGGTTGCCCTGTTTTGCGTGAATTGGTTCCTGAACAATAGGAGGGGAAGAGTTAATCTGTGTGTCATTAGAGCGGGTTTCTTTAACAGGCAGGGTATTTTGAGTGGTTTTCCCATTCCTCAAGGTAACTGCATTTGCAGTCTGGTTGTTTCTAGGGTGAGGACGGGGAGCCTGGCTGTTATTGAAACCCGGCGGATGCTGAGGTGCTGGATGAATAGGTTGACTGTGATATCCACCTTGGAATTGACTCCTTTGATTGTTTGGGTTGGGCATGGGTTGGGATGGTAAATTCCCAATAGGTCGATGATCAGGAGTAACCTTAACTTGTTGTTGTAAATTGGTAACCATGCGGGTTACTTCTGTCATTTGAGTCTGCATTCCTTGCAGAGTTTTCATGACCTGATTATTAATATCATCCTGGGATGGTCCAGGTTGATACAAAGGTTGCCCATAATTCCCAAAATAGTTTTGTTTGGGAAAAGGAATCGGATTCGGGTTTTTCCAGGAGTGATTCGGGTTAGTCCTCCAATTTTGATTGGAAATGTTGGAGGGGTTTCTAAATTGCTCCTGGAGAGCATAAATATTTTCCGAGGTGGAATCAACAATATTTTGGTCAAAATTCCCGGTTAAATCTTGCGGGAAATCAGCCGGGAATTGCTGGTCAACAGATGTGGCATCGATATTGTGTAGATTCTCTCTTCGGAGAATGTGTGGGGGGTTAGTGTGTGGAGAGTGGACGTGTGGAGCTTGTTTGTTTGTGAGCTTTTCTTCTATTTTCTTTTGGTGAATTTGCATCTGGTCCAGTCGTTGAGCTAACATATATAAATCATCTTGTGTGACTGGAACAGAGGTGGTTTTGGAGTCAATTTCATGGACTCCATGTCTGGGGTTTTGTGATCTGCCAAAAGTGTCCATTGAAGTCATGTTAAATGAGTTTTCACTCATTTCTTCAAAGAGAAGATAGGCACTTTCGGCGTCTTTGTTAAGAAAATTGCCCCCACATGAGGCATCCACAAATCGTTTTAATTGATCTTCTAATCCATGATAGAAGATCTGCACTAGCTGCCATTGTGGAATTTCATGGTGGGGATAACTTCTTAGAAGTTCCTGAAATCTTTCCCAGGCTTCATGGAGGGGTTCACCAATTTTTTTTTGAAAGGTCGTTATAGATCTTCTTAATGCATTTGTTCGACCGATCGGAAAATTTTTTTTAAGAAAAGCACTTTTTAATTGGGGCCAGGTGGTAATAGGACGCCCAACTGTTCTAAACCAATGTGATGCTTTGTCTTTGAGAGAGAGAGGAAAGAGTCTCATTAACCACATGTCTTCCTGCACATGGCGGGAACGAGTGGTTTGAGCGAGGACAGTTAATTCCTCGAGATGACAAAAAGGGTCCTCTCTTGGAAGACCATGAAAATGCTTGATAAGGTTTAGAATAGCGGGTTTGATTTCAAAATCCCCTTGTGGTATGACCACCCCTGGTCTTTCCTCATAATTGGAAGGATCATAGAAATCCTTAAGAGGAACGACAGGCTGTTGGCGAGGTGGTGGATTTTGTCCTTGATTAGCTAGGTTCGTGACAGTCCAAGCTAGATCTTCTTGATTTTGTTGTAGCCGAGCCAAATGGTCGACCATTAATGCAAAGGGATTTGTATTATGGGTTATAATTGGAGGGCCACCTGGCCCTGCTGATATTTCTGGTTGCTCCAAGTTAGGAAGGTGAGGGAGGGTGGAGTCAGCTTGTGGGTCGGCTGACGGGTTAGAAGTGGAAGCAGAATTTTTTTGACGGCTTCCTGGGTTTTCCATTTTTCTAGAAGACGAGGGGGAAGAAAACAATGATTTCTTGCTACGGGGGGCGAAATCAGATGGTCCCTCAAGGTGTGGCTTTTGGGACCGTCGCCCGTGCATGCACTACTTGGAAGAAATGGAGGGGAGGAGAAGAGATAGAGATGAGAGAAAGTGTGCAATCAAACAAACAAACTAGACCTAACTTAAATGTGACTCCCTAATAATAACCTAAGACTTGGTCTATATAGGAAGTAAGTAGTCAATAGTGAATACCCGTTCTATCAACAAATCTAGCCAAGTTGCTTAAGGGGAGGTTTGGGCCCAAACGTTTCCTAGGGAAAACCCCAGGTGCTTGTACAAACCCGCGCCTGGTCGTTTGACACGGCCCCTCAGCCTGAACACCAGATACAGATGACAGAATTGGTACTAACTAAAGAAAACTTAAGACCTAAATAGCAAGCCTAAGTTGATAAAGCCTTAGGGGTCAAGTTGCTACAAATTTTGATTAGGTCTAGGATGCTATAGTGCACACGGAATGTGGAGGACATTTATTGGGTTGTTGCCCTGTTATTTGATTTTTTTTGTGTGTGTGCAGGAATTGGAGAGTGGCTCCAATGAAAATCAAGTTGTCACACAATTTTTTTGTATTTTTGTCTTTTAGGATGTGATTTAACTAAATGAATTTTAGGGTTTTTCTCTTTAAATTTTCAAACGAGTTTGAAAGTTCACAATCAAAGGAAAGACCAGTTGTATGTGTGATTGTATATTTCCTTTTAATTGAGTAAAGAGAAAGAAGAAACCTTAAGCCAATTATCCCTAAGATAGAAATTTAACTACCAATGAATTATTTTTAGCTTTCAGAATTAAGTAGTGGTCCAAACAAGTCAAACAACACCACTACTTTGAAGAAAATCAAACAAGGATTCCAGAAAAGATTTTTGTAAGATTTTAGGAATTTTTTTGATAATAGTTTTGAATTTTTAATTGTACTGGTGTCAAATTCCAGAAATAATACCCGTGGGTATTATAGACTTTTCAGTATTTCCACCGACCTCAGAAAATTTTTGTGATTTTATATGATATGTAAAATTTCACAGGGATTCCAACAAGATAAATTTCACAAAAATTGGATGAGTATAAAAATTCTGAAAATTCGCGGACAGTAGCAAAATAGGAAGATTAGAGGGTGTGACCCCTCTGTAATCCACGAATTTTTAAAAATTAAATACAAATCCAATTGATCTAAAATTTGGAACAGATGTTCCAAACTTAATTGGGAATCACTCTATGAAATTTTATGATTTTAGGAGGCCTGTGGTGTTAGGAATCGATTTTTCAAGTCTGGACAGAAATCTAGACCCGAAAAACAGAACACCAATACTTGCAATGGAATGGTGCTAAAGAAGCATACAAGCAAACAATGATTTTAAAATGCACCACTCCACTTAATTTAAGTGTTTAGGGTCCTGAAAGCCAAGTTTAATATATTTTTGGTAGTTTTAATTAATTATGTGACTAGAAAGAGGAACCAACCTGAATTTTCGCGGGAAGAAAAGGATCTTTAAGCTCTCGCTTCCAGATTCCCGCTTTCCCGCTGTAGTTCCTGCACACACAAAAGAAAGAAAGAGAAGGGGATGAGATCCACTTCAAGCAAGAGAAAATGAGTTAATGCAAAGCCGTGCCTCCCTGGCAACGGCGCCAAAAAGTGATAGAGAAATACGCGTGATTTGTAAAAGCAGTTTTTTTACGTCGTTGTAACACGCGAATCTGCTTTCGCTTTTAAAATTTATATCCTAGATAGGGGAGTATCTAGGGTCGTCCAAGGAGGCAAAAATTGCAATAATGATTCTCTTGCTTGGAATACAATCTCAACTTTCTTTTTAATATTTTTCAATATGTAATTTTTTTGTATTTTGAAAAGACGAGGGCAAACGGTAGATTGTAGCGAAAAGAACTAACACCTACAAATGATTAAAAATCTAAAAGATAGAAATATCTTCTTCCTAAGCTCACTCTAGGCAAGTGTAGGCCTAGGGTAATTAGGAAGAAGAGGTGAAATAAGTGCTAGAACCAAAACAAACAACTGCAATAAAAAGCTTAAAAGAAGGCAATTTTTGATTGAGTAGAATGAGTGTTCTTTTCAAGGACAAGTAGAGGAAAGCTTCTACTCTAATTGAACAATTTAAAAGCAAGAAAAGAAACACAAATCCTCTTGTAACAATGGTGAAGAAGGTTGTCTTCTTGCTCCAAGCCTAGCTGCTCCTTGGCTTGAAAAGAGGGCCTCCTTCTTCTCCTTCCTTGAGAGCTCCTCCAAGGTGGAAGCTACCACCTTTAATGCTCTCTCCAAAGGGGTGGGCGTGCACCACCCTTAAAACTCCTCCAAGGTGGCGTGACCACCTTCAAGATCTCCTCCAAGATCTTCCTTGCCTGGCTTCTCCTTTGGCTGGCGTGACCCAAGAGAGAAGGGAAGAGGGGAAGGCACCAAGGGGACAGAATATCCCCTTAATCTTCTTCTTCTTCTTCTCTTTTGGACGTGGGATTCTTGGTGGAATATGAGAGTGAAATGGCTAGCCAAGGATGGCTTGAATGGTGGTGGGTAGTGGTCTTTTTATAGGGTAGGATGGGGGGTTAAGGTACCCCTTGAAATGGAGGGCTAGGATGGAAGGATGAGGGTGGTTGGTGATCCTATGGCTAGGGTTAGTTGGCGCCACCCCAAGGGGTGTTAAAGGGGGTGGTTATGGTGGTGTTGGTGTCTTTTGGTGGTGGAGAGACACCCCCATGTTGGCGCCAACATGGGGTCTTCTAGAAGGAGGGTTAGGTGGATGGTGGAGATGGATTCAAGGAGGATTGTGTGGTGGAGATGAGGGGGGGATTTTGGAGGGAAAAGTGGCGCCATTAAGGGGTGGTTATGGGTAGTTTTTGGCGCCAATTTTAGGTGTCTTTTGGAGGTGGTGGGTAGGTTAGCTTATGTGGAGCTTAGGTGGAGCTACTTGGGTAGAGTTGGTAGGTGGGTTTTTGGGGTAGTACAAGCCAAGGAAGTTGGAGCATAGCTAAGTTAAGCTAAGCTAAGCTAGCTTAGCTAATGGAGGAGTAGAGGAGAAGGTGTTGGAGCTAGGGTTTGGAGGAGGGAGCTGAGGAGAAGAAGTCTGGAGCTGGAGCTGGAGCTGGCTGCTGCTGAAGAGGCTGGCATGGGGCTACTCTAGCTGGCTTAGCTTGCTAGTTCTTTGCTAGTTGCTAAGCCAAGCTAAAGTGAGCTAGCTTCTACCAAAATGAGCTAAGGTGAGCTAGGTCTGGTGCTATCGGGGAGAATCAAGCTGGTTGAGGCAGCTAATGTAGCTTAGCTCAACTGAGATGAGCTAAGCTGAATCCCCGGGAGCTGGACTTGAGCTTCCTGAGCTGAGATGAATTCTTCTTCAGCTGGCTGGAGTTGAGGGGAGCTGGATGTAGCTGGATCTGAGCTGGGGTGAACTCCTGTCAACTCAGCTGAGCTAGCTAGAGCTCCCTGTGAACTAGTGGGAGCTGAGGTGAGCTAGACTCAGCTAAGTTGAGCTGGATCTGAGCTGACTTGAGCTAGGGTGAGCTAAGGTGAACTCTCTTGAGCTGCCATCCAGCTGAGATTAGCTGAATGGAGCTGGGATGAGCTAACCCTAGTTCAAGTAAGCTAGGTTCCAGCTATGGTGAGCTGGATCAAGCTGGGTTCCAACTAGTCTGGGCTTCTCCTTCACCAATTGCCTTCTTGAGTGCTAGGGTTTTAGGGATCTGTGAATCTGTACATCCCTAACACTCACAAAAACACATTAAAACAATAATAAAAAATGCAATGCATGCCTATCCTAATTTATGCCTAAATGCAGCCCAAAAACCCGTTTGCGGAGTAAAATCCTAAGAGCTAGGTTAGTTTTAAAGCATAAAAATGATGATAAACTGGTGTTTATCACACCCCCATGCTTATCTTTTGCTAGTCTCTTAGCAAAACATTAATTTTTTTTGGAAAATGGAATTTTTGGGAAATCTAATTTTTTTGACTTTTGAGGAGAAAAAGAGATTAAGGGACCTTGGTAGATTAAAACACAGGAGATACGGGATTTGTTGAAGATAAACATCAGGATTTGTTTTTGGATCCAACCATTAGATAGAACGGGATCAATATATCCTCAGAAAATTCACAAATTAACCCCTTGTTAATTCAGATGACTTGAAATGTTTGTTTTTAGGATTTTTCTGGCTCGTGAATCTGATTCGCAACTTGCAAATTCCTTTAAAACCTTGTGTCGGTGCTTGTGAAAAGCCAACCTTAATAAGGACGTGTTATTATTATTATTATTATTTTTTATTTTTTTTTCTCCCCCATGCTTATTTTTAGCTTAGTCTTACAACAGATGTGTCGGTATCATCATTCCCATTACCATTCCTCGAGGGGGCTCTGGCGCCAGTACTTCGGGATAGCACTGTCCATGACACCACCCAGGAGCTCACAACCCCAAAACACGATGCGGTGAAAAGGGGCGCTCCAAGCAAACTCAAGCTCTTGCTCCGACGCTATAGGTAGAGCACCGTCCAAGACACTTGAGCTGCTGAAATGCGCTTTAATGCTCCGTCTAAAGATATGAAATACAGATATAGAGCAGCGCCGAGGCGGTAACATGTTAACATCGCGTCCTCAAAGAAGGTATTTTCCTTCTTCTCGACGGTGGGAACTCAAACCAATGACCTGATTCAGACCTTTACTAAATCCAAACAAGGGAGTTTTTCAAATTTTTAGTTGTTTTTAAATGTTAGCTTGTGTGTGAAAATTGACACAAGAAGTTTCTCGAGAACCGCAAGTTTTTGAGTCAAAAACTAAGTCAAATACTTTCCATATTACAAAATAGGATCAAGTCACCTGAACTATCATGAGTTCAGGTGGAATTTTAGAGAAGGATATCTGATCTAGTCTAAAATAGACCCTGGAATTCTAATGATCAGATCCAAATCCTCATCCTTAGTTTGTTAAAGATTAAATCCCATTGTACCAGAAGTGAATTTTTCGACCTTAGTCCCGATTTCAAAATTTTTCCTCAAACATATATATATATATATATATTTTTGGTATGCAAGCAGGAAATAAATTAAAGAAAATTGCATGTTTTTAGGTTTTAAACATCCTGAATCGATCATAAAAATTTAAAAACACCCCCCCATGCTTAAGATATGCCATGTCCTCATGCATTAGGAGGGAAAAGGGATCACCTTAGTGATGACGGTCGGGTTTAGGATGAACAAAACCTGGAAAAAGAAAAAAAAGGAAAATAAGAAAATGATGGGTTACCTCCCATCTAGTGCTATCTTTTACGCCATTCAGCCGGGCGTGATGTGTACTAGTGATCAAGGGTGGTTGGCTCAGTAAAATTAAAAGATTCAGATGGAATTTTAGGCGTATGGTCAAAATAGGGCTCTAAACGCTGGCCATTGACTTGAAATATCGAATTAGTTTGTGGATCAAAAAGGTCAACAGCGCCGTATGGATATGTTTTATGGACAATAAAGGGGCCGGTCCATTTAGATTTTAATTTGCCAGGAAAAAGATGTAATCTCGCATCGAAAAGCCAAACACGTTGATTAACGTCAAAGTGTTTCCGAACAATATATTTATCGTGAAATTTCTTTGTTCGGTCTTTATAAATCCTCGCATTTTCATAGGAAAAATTACGTAATTCTTCCAATTCAGTTAATTGTAATTTTCTATGGTTACCGGCATCAGATAAATCCATATTAAGTTATTTTATTGCCCAAAAAGCCCTATGTTCTAATTCTACCGGGAGATGGCATGCCTTCCCGAAAATCAGACGGAAGGGAGACATGCCAAGCGGAGTTTTAAAAGCGGTACGGTAGGCCCATAAAGCGTCGTCCAATTTGGTGAACCAGTCTTTACGGTCGGACCTAACCGTCTTTTGTAGAATATTTTTAATTTCCCGGTTAGAAACTTCAGCCTAGCCATTAGTTTGGGGGTGATATGGTGTGGAAATTTTATGATTAACCCCGTATTTAGAAAGGAGGTGACGGAATTGTGAGTGGGTGAAATGTGAGCCTCCGTCACTGATAATGGCTTTTGGTATGCCGAATCTTGAGAAAATATTTTTCTTAAGAAATTCGACAACCACACGGTGATCACTAGTGCGGGTGGGTATTGCTTCTATCCATTTAGAAACATAGTCTACTGCAACTAATATATACAAATACCCACCAGAGTTGATGAACGGTCCCATGAAGTCGATGCCCCAAACATCGAAAATTTCAACCTCTAAAATAGGATTAAGGGGCATCATATCCTTTCGAGTCATGTTGCCGATGCTCTGGCAACGCACACAGGACCGAACGAAGTCATGAGCATCTTTGTGCAAGCTGGGCCAATAAAATCCTGCATTAAGGATTTTAGCTGCAGTTTTCTTGCCCGAAAAATGTCCGCCACAGGCCATTGAGTGACAATGTGTTAAGATATCATGGATTTCAGAATCAGGGACACATCGTCGAATAACCTGATCGGCACAAATGCGGAAAAGGTCGGGCTCCTCCCAAAAATAATATTTAATATCAGCAAAGAACTTATCCCGTTTTGTTTTTGGCCAATCAGCGGGGATTTGTTCTGTTGCTAAGTAGTTTGCAATGGGTGCAAACCAAGGGAGGGTTGTAGCAGCTAAAATACTTTCATCAGGGAACTGATCTGGTGGGGTCATTATGTCATTTGTCATAAGACGAGAGAGATGATCGGCCACTACATTGTGCAATCCCGCCTTATCCTTGATTTCCAGGTCAAATTCCTGGAGCAGCAGAATCCAACGGATAAGGCGGGGTTTCGCATCTTTCTTAGTCAGCAAATATTTAATTGCTGAGTGGTCTGTATAAACAGTGACACGTGACCCCAACAGATAAGATCTAAATTTTTCCAAGGCAAATACAATGGCAAGAAGTTCCTTTTCAGTAACCGTGTAATTCCGTTGTGCGTCATCAAGGGTTTTGCTAGCATAATAGATCACAACGGGTTTCTTGCCAATTCTTTGCCCTAGAACGGCCCCTACAGCAAAATCTGAGGCATTTGTCATTAATTCAAAGGGACTATTCCAGTCAGGTCCCTGCAATATAGGTGCCTCAGTAACCTCTTTCTTCAACCTCAAAAAACTCTCCAGGCACTTATTATTAAAATCAAATGGCTGGTCTTTAGTAAGAAGCTGACTTAAAGGCTTGGAGATTTGGGAAAAGTTTTGTATGAATCGACGATAGAAACCCACATGACCCAAAAAGGATCTGATTAGTTTGACAGTAGTGGGCGGTGGGAGCTTAGATATAGCATCTATTTTTGCTTTATCTACCGCAATTCCTTGTTTAGAAATAACATGGCCCAAGACAATACCTTCTTGGACCATGAAATGGCTTTTTTCCCAGCTGAGGACCAGGTTAACTTCTATGCACTTTTGGAGGGTTCTTTCAAGATTTTTGAGGCAATGATCAAAAGAATCTCCAAAAATAGAGAAGTCATCCATAAAAACTTCTAAACATTCACCTACCAGGTCTGAAAAAATTGCAAGCATGCACCTTTGAAAAGTCGCAGGTGCGTTGCAAAGACCGAAGGGCATTCTTCGGAAAGCAAAGGTTCCGAAGGGGCAGGTGAAAGTTGTTTTATCCTGGTCCTCAGGACGAACCGCTACTTGATTATAGCCAGAATAACCGTCCAAAAAACAGTAAAATTCCCGTCCGGCTAACCGCTCCAAGATTTGATCAATAAAAGGGAGCGGGAAATGATCCTTCTTAGTGGCGGTGTTTAATTTTCGATAATCTATACACACGCGCCAAGAAGAAGCGGTTCGAGTGGCTATATTTTCCCCCTTTTCATTGGTGACAACTGTTAGTCCAGCCTTTTTGGGGACAACTTGAGTTGGACTAACCCAGGAGCTGTCAGAAATGGGGTAGATGATACCAGCATCCAGCCACTTAATAATCTCCTTTTTTACCACCTCCTGCATACTAGGATTCAAGCGCCTTTGTGGTTGGCGGGAGGGGCGAGAATCGTCCTCTAAAAATATACGGTGCGTACAATAGGACGGATGAATGCCTTTAAGATCAGAAAGGGTCCAGCCAATAGCTTTTCGATATTTACTCAAAACCTGGAGAAGTTTGTGCTCTTGTGCCCCGGTGAGTCCAGAATTTATAATCAGGGGCAGGGTCTGATTTGGACCCAGGAAAACATATTTAAGTGAATCGGGCAAAGGTTTTAATTCCAATTGTAGGCCCGGTTCCGAAAGAGTTTCTGCTTTGTGGGTTAGAGGTGAGGTGAGAGTGAAAGGGTCAGCTGGAATGTTAGCTGGTTGTGTAGTTGAGGTGGAAGGGTGAGAAAAAGTAGATTGTTCAGGAACCGTACTTACAGCAAAACAGGAACCTAATTGGGAAATCTGCAATGTTTCTTCCACAATGTTTTCTATTTCTGAATCCGAATCATCAAAGAAATCTGGTTCCTGGAATCGCCTAGAGGCTTGAAAAATGTCTAGGGTTACAGATTCACCGCCACACATGATCTTCATCTTTCCAGAATCACAATCAATATTGGCGCGGGCAGTGGCCAAGAATGGTCTTCCAAGAATAATGGGGGCAAACTTAAGTGCTTCAGGTACCTCTATGTCCAGGACTAAAAAGTCTACTGCGAATAGACAATCTTTGACCCGGACAAGAACATCTTCAACAATTCCCCTTGGTTTAATCGTAGATCGGTCGGCTAATTGGAGAGTAACCTCAACAGGTTTCAATTCACCGATCTTAAATTCCTCAAAAATAATTGTGGGGATAAGATTAATTGAGGCACCAAGATCCAACAGAGCGCGATCAAATGAGGTATCATTAATGATAACTTGGATTAGGGGGGCGCCGGGATCTTTTCTCTTAAGAGGCAGTCGGCTCTGCACAACTGAGCTGACTGTCTCTGGAAGAATCACCTTTCCTAAATTCTTGGGCTGCCTTTTTGGAGTACATAAATCTTTTAAGAATTTTGCATAGGCAGGGATATACTTAATGGCATCTAGGATAGGGATATTAATTTCTACTTGCCCAAATAAATCCATTAATTCCTTCTCAGTGGGCTCAGATTTTGTTTTTTTCTTTTTTGAAGAGTGGAGGGCTTGTGGAAATGGGGCAGGGTTGCCCTGTTTTGCGTGAATTGGTTCCTGAACAATAGGAGGGGAAGAGTTAATCTGTGTGTCATTAGAGCGGGTTTCTTTAACAGGCAGGGTATTTTGAGTGGTTTTCCCATTCCTCAAGGTAACTGCATTTGCAGTCTGGTTGTTTCTAGGGTGAGGACGGGGAGCCTGGCTGTTATTGAAACCCGGCGGATGCTGAGGTGCTGGATGAATAGGTTGACTGTGATATCCACCTTGGAATTGACTCCTTTGATTGTTTGGGTTGGGCATGGGTTGGGATGGTAAATTCCCAATAGGTCGATGATCAGGAGTAACCTTAACTTGTTGTTGTAAATTGGTAACCATGCGGGTTACTTCTGTCATTTGAGTCTGCATTCCTTGCAGAGTTTTCATGACCTGATTATTAATATCATCCTGGGATGGTCCAGGTTGATACAAAGGTTGCCCATAATTCCCAAAATAGTTTTGTTTGGGAAAAGGAATCGGATTCGGGTTTTTCCAGGAGTGATTCGGGTTAGTCCTCCAATTTTGATTGGAAATGTTGGAGGGGTTTCTAAATTGCTCCTGGAGAGCATAAATATTTTCCGAGGTGGAATCAACAATATTTTGGTCAAAATTCCCGGTTAAATCTTGCGGGAAATCAGCCGGGAATTGCTGGTCAACAGATGTGGCATCGATATTGTGTAGATTCTCTCTTCGGAGAATGTGTGGGGGGTTAGTGTGTGGAGAGTGGACGTGTGGAGCTTGTTTGTTTGTGAGCTTTTCTTCTATTTTCTTTTGGTGAATTTGCATCTGGTCCAGTCGTTGAGCTAACATATATAAATCATCTTGTGTGACTGGAACAGAGGTGGTTTTGGAGTCAATTTCATGGACTCCATGTCTGGGGTTTTGTGATCTGCCAAAAGTGTCCATTGAAGTCATGTTAAATGAGTTTTCACTCATTTCTTCAAAGAGAAGATAGGCACTTTCGGCGTCTTTGTTAAGAAAATTGCCCCCACATGAGGCATCCACAAATCGTTTTAATTGATCTTCTAATCCATGATAGAAGATCTGCACTAGCTGCCATTGTGGAATTTCATGGTGGGGATAACTTCTTAGAAGTTCCTGAAATCTTTCCCAGGCTTCATGGAGGGGTTCACCAATTTTTTTTTGAAAGGTCGTTATAGATCTTCTTAATGCATTTGTTCGACCGATCGGAAAATTTTTTTTAAGAAAAGCACTTTTTAATTGGGGCCAGGTGGTAATAGGACGCCCAACTGTTCTAAACCAATGTGATGCTTTGTCTTTGAGAGAGAGAGGAAAGAGTCTCATTAACCACATGTCTTCCTGCACATGGCGGGAACGAGTGGTTTGAGCGAGGACAGTTAATTCCTCGAGATGACAAAAAGGGTCCTCTCTTGGAAGACCATGAAAATGCTTGATAAGGTTTAGAATAGCGGGTTTGATTTCAAAATCCCCTTGTGGTATGACCACCCCTGGTCTTTCCTCATAATTGGAAGGATCATAGAAATCCTTAAGAGGAACGACAGGCTGTTGGCGAGGTGGTGGATTTTGTCCTTGATTAGCTAGGTTCGTGACAGTCCAAGCTAGATCTTCTTGATTTTGTTGTAGCCGAGCCAAATGGTCGACCATTAATGCAAAGGGATTTGTATTATGGGTTATAATTGGAGGGCCACCTGGCCCTGCTGATATTTCTGGTTGCTCCAAGTTAGGAAGGTGAGGGAGGGTGGAGTCAGCTTGTGGGTCGGCTGACGGGTTAGAAGTGGAAGCAGAATTTTTTTGACGGCTTCCTGGGTTTTCCATTTTTCTAGAAGACGAGGGGGAAGAAAACAATGATTTCTTGCTACGGGGGGCGAAATCAGATGGTCCCTCAAGGTGTGGCTTTTGGGACCGTCGCCCGTGCATGCACTACTTGGAAGAAATGGAGGGGAGGAGAAGAGATAGAGATGAGAGAAAGTGTGCAATCAAACAAACAAACTAGACCTAACTTAAATGTGACTCCCTAATAATAACCTAAGACTTGGTCTATATAGGAAGTAAGTAGTCAATAGTGAATACCCGTTCTATCAACAAATCTAGCCAAGTTGCTTAAGGGGAGGTTTGGGCCCAAACGTTTCCTAGGGAAAACCCCAGGTGCTTGTACAAACCCGCGCCTGGTCGTTTGACACGGCCCCTCAGCCTGAACACCAGATACAGATGACAGAATTGGTACTAACTAAAGAAAACTTAAGACCTAAATAGCAAGCCTAAGTTGATAAAGCCTTAGGGGTCAAGTTGCTACAAATTTTGATTAGGTCTAGGATGCTATAGTGCACACGGAATGTGGAGGACATTTATTGGGTTGTTGCCCTGTTATTTGATTTTTTTTGTGTGTGTGCAGGAATTGGAGAGTGGCTCCAATGAAAATCAAGTTGTCACACAATTTTTTTGTATTTTTGTCTTTTAGGATGTGATTTAACTAAATGAATTTTAGGGTTTTTCTCTTTAAATTTTCAAACGAGTTTGAAAGTTCACAATCAAAGGAAAGACCAGTTGTATGTGTGATTGTATATTTCCTTTTAATTGAGTAAAGAGAAAGAAGAAACCTTAAGCCAATTATCCCTAAGATAGAAATTTAACTACCAATGAATTATTTTTAGCTTTCAGAATTAAGTAGTGGTCCAAACAAGTCAAACAACACCACTACTTTGAAGAAAATCAAACAAGGATTCCAGAAAAGATTTTTGTAAGATTTTAGGAATTTTTTTGATAATAGTTTTGAATTTTTAATTGTACTGGTGTCAAATTCCAGAAATAATACCCGTGGGTATTATAGACTTTTCAGTATTTCCACCGACCTCAGAAAATTTTTGTGATTTTATATGATATGTAAAATTTCACAGGGATTCCAACAAGATAAATTTCACAAAAATTGGATGAGTATAAAAATTCTGAAAATTCGCGGACAGTAGCAAAATAGGAAGATTAGAGGGTGTGACCCCTCTGTAATCCACGAATTTTTAAAAATTAAATACAAATCCAATTGATCTAAAATTTGGAACAGATGTTCCAAACTTAATTGGGAATCACTCTATGAAATTTTATGATTTTAGGAGGCCTGTGGTGTTAGGAATCGATTTTTCAAGTCTGGACAGAAATCTAGACCCGAAAAACAGAACACCAATACTTGCAATGGAATGGTGCTAAAGAAGCATACAAGCAAACAATGATTTTAAAATGCACCACTCCACTTAATTTAAGTGTTTAGGGTCCTGAAAGCCAAGTTTAATATATTTTTGGTAGTTTTAATTAATTATGTGACTAGAAAGAGGAACCAACCTGAATTTTCGCGGGAAGAAAAGGATCTTTAAGCTCTCGCTTCCAGATTCCCGCTTTCCCGCTGTAGTTCCTGCACACACAAAAGAAAGAAAGAGAAGGGGATGAGATCCACTTCAAGCAAGAGAAAATGAGTTAATGCAAAGCCGTGCCTCCCTGGCAACGGCGCCAAAAAGTGATAGAGAAATACGCGTGATTTGTAAAAGCAGTTTTTTTACGTCGTTGTAACACGCGAATCTGCTTTCGCTTTTAAAATTTATATCCTAGATAGGGGAGTATCTAGGGTCGTCCAAGGAGGCAAAAATTGCAATAATGATTCTCTTGCTTGGAATACAATCTCAACTTTCTTTTTAATATTTTTCAATATGTAATTTTTTTGTATTTTGAAAAGACGAGGGCAAACGGTAGATTGTAGCGAAAAGAACTAACACCTACAAATGATTAAAAATCTAAAAGATAGAAATATCTTCTTCCTAAGCTCACTCTAGGCAAGTGTAGGCCTAGGGTAATTAGGAAGAAGAGGTGAAATAAGTGCTAGAACCAAAACAAACAACTGCAATAAAAAGCTTAAAAGAAGGCAATTTTTGATTGAGTAGAATGAGTGTTCTTTTCAAGGACAAGTAGAGGAAAGCTTCTACTCTAATTGAACAATTTAAAAGCAAGAAAAGAAACACAAATCCTCTTGTAACAATGGTGAAGAAGGTTGTCTTCTTGCTCCAAGCCTAGCTGCTCCTTGGCTTGAAAAGAGGGCCTCCTTCTTCTCCTTCCTTGAGAGCTCCTCCAAGGTGGAAGCTACCACCTTTAATGCTCTCTCCAAAGGGGTGGGCGTGCACCACCCTTAAAACTCCTCCAAGGTGGCGTGACCACCTTCAAGATCTCCTCCAAGATCTTCCTTGCCTGGCTTCTCCTTTGGCTGGCGTGACCCAAGAGAGAAGGGAAGAGGGGAAGGCACCAAGGGGACAGAATATCCCCTTAATCTTCTTCTTCTTCTTCTCTTTTGGACGTGGGATTCTTGGTGGAATATGAGAGTGAAATGGCTAGCCAAGGATGGCTTGAATGGTGGTGGGTAGTGGTCTTTTTATAGGGTAGGATGGGGGGTTAAGGTACCCCTTGAAATGGAGGGCTAGGATGGAAGGATGAGGGTGGTTGGTGATCCTATGGCTAGGGTTAGTTGGCGCCACCCCAAGGGGTGTTAAAGGGGGTGGTTATGGTGGTGTTGGTGTCTTTTGGTGGTGGAGAGACACCCCCATGTTGGCGCCAACATGGGGTCTTCTAGAAGGAGGGTTAGGTGGATGGTGGAGATGGATTCAAGGAGGATTGTGTGGTGGAGATGAGGGGGGGATTTTGGAGGGAAAAGTGGCGCCATTAAGGGGTGGTTATGGGTAGTTTTTGGCGCCAATTTTAGGTGTCTTTTGGAGGTGGTGGGTAGGTTAGCTTATGTGGAGCTTAGGTGGAGCTACTTGGGTAGAGTTGGTAGGTGGGTTTTTGGGGTAGTACAAGCCAAGGAAGTTGGAGCATAGCTAAGTTAAGCTAAGCTAAGCTAGCTTAGCTAATGGAGGAGTAGAGGAGAAGGTGTTGGAGCTAGGGTTTGGAGGAGGGAGCTGAGGAGAAGAAGTCTGGAGCTGGAGCTGGAGCTGGCTGCTGCTGAAGAGGCTGGCATGGGGCTACTCTAGCTGGCTTAGCTTGCTAGTTCTTTGCTAGTTGCTAAGCCAAGCTAAAGTGAGCTAGCTTCTACCAAAATGAGCTAAGGTGAGCTAGGTCTGGTGCTATCGGGGAGAATCAAGCTGGTTGAGGCAGCTAATGTAGCTTAGCTCAACTGAGATGAGCTAAGCTGAATCCCCGGGAGCTGGACTTGAGCTTCCTGAGCTGAGATGAATTCTTCTTCAGCTGGCTGGAGTTGAGGGGAGCTGGATGTAGCTGGATCTGAGCTGGGGTGAACTCCTGTCAACTCAGCTGAGCTAGCTAGAGCTCCCTGTGAACTAGTGGGAGCTGAGGTGAGCTAGACTCAGCTAAGTTGAGCTGGATCTGAGCTGACTTGAGCTAGGGTGAGCTAAGGTGAACTCTCTTGAGCTGCCATCCAGCTGAGATTAGCTGAATGGAGCTGGGATGAGCTAACCCTAGTTCAAGTAAGCTAGGTTCCAGCTATGGTGAGCTGGATCAAGCTGGGTTCCAACTAGTCTGGGCTTCTCCTTCACCAATTGCCTTCTTGAGTGCTAGGGTTTTAGGGATCTGTGAATCTGTACATCCCTAACACTCACAAAAACACATTAAAACAATAATAAAAAATGCAATGCATGCCTATCCTAATTTATGCCTAAATGCAGCCCAAAAACCCGTTTGCGGAGTAAAATCCTAAGAGCTAGGTTAGTTTTAAAGCATAAAAATGATGATAAACTGGTGTTTATCATGCATGCACTTAAACAAATCTCAATCAATCATTAAGGGCACAACCCATTTTAAGGGCCTATCACATTCCATAAGCACCACAATCCCAGGCCTTAATAAAATTGAGTAGACATTGGCCTTAAGGTCTGATTTGCTCTTCAGGGCCTAGTCTGAGATTGTTTTTTATTAACCTACTTGTACTGATTAATCTGATGTCTAGCTAAGGGAGTAGAGTCAAACGACCGCGGCTGGGGTGTACACTAGGAACCAGAGGCGAAAGTCGAAGGAAGAACCTTCTCCTTAGTCCCTCCTTCCAACTAGTTGGATTGAACAGACGCAAGTAGAGTAAATCATTTGCAGTCTTAAGGCAGGTTTTGGGAGTCAGTAGATCCTTAGGCTACCCAACTTAAGGACAGCCTTGTTTCGTTGTGCTGCAGGGTCCCTATCCCTAGTCCTTCCAACCTTCTCCTAGTTTATGCTGGGTAGACAGTCATTGAATCCTCGATTTGAAGGACCATTAGAACATTCTAGGAGCCGCAAATTGGATTTTGGTCAAATTGATCCCATGGTCGACCAACAGCCTCCTCTACTTGGAAATCCACAGGAAGAATTTCGAAGGCAGCTGGAACAAATGCAGAGAATGCAGGAATGGTTCCAGAGAATGCAGGGCGCTTAGCCCTTGAAGGATTTTTATGATCCTCTAAACTGTGGGTAACGTCCCGATGTCCAGATTCCAGCCGGTGACGTAGAAATCAAGCTCCAGGTGTTAAGCCTGATTAAACATTATCATGGGCTTGGCTCCGAAGATCCATTTTAGCACGTGGACGACTTGACCACTTTGGTCCAGACCACCAAGGCATGAAACGTAAACGAGGAGCAAATGATCATGAGGCTCTTCCCCCACTCTCTTAGGGATAAGGCCGCGCATTGGTATAGGACAATAGGAAGACCAATTACAACTTGGAATGAGTTGAAATCGGCCTTTCTGAAGAAATTCTTCCCAGTCGGACGTACCAATGCTTTGAGACGAGTAATCACTACCTTTACCTAGCGGCCGGGGGAGCAGTTTCATGTGGCCTGGGAGCAATTCCATGACTTATTGCGGAGGTGTCCACACCACGAGGTGCCGAAATGGCAACTCATGCAGATTCTCTATCATGGGTTGACTGAACAACTCAGAAATCATGTGGATGCTTCTTGTAGAGGCAATTTCCTTAATAAAGATGCAGATAGTGCACATGATTTATTTGAGGAAATGAGTGAGAATTCAATCAATCATGCCTCCATGGATACTTTTAACCGGTCCCAGCAGCCTAGATCAAATGTCAATGAAGTCCATGATTCTTATTCATTTGATATGGAATTGATTTGTAACAAACTTAATAAGGTGGACTTGGTTGCTAAGAGAATGGAAGAGTGGATGGCTGGCAATTCTATGAACAACTCTCGATCCACTCAATCCCAAAATTCAAGATTCCATTCCTCACGAGCTCCTTCTGGATGGGAGTTCGTGAATCAACTCGATGCGGCTCAACCTGTGAGTCAGCATTTTTCGGAACCTCACGGGTTCCAAACTGGGGCCTTTGATCCCAGTTTTTCTGATCCTTCCCTTTCTTTCTCTCCATCCTCACCCTATGAGGATGTCTGTGCTGTACAAGAGAATGTTAGATCCAACCCCTACTCGAATGCCTATAATCCAGGTTGGAGAAACCACCCTAACTTCTCTTGGAAAAATCTGGGGCAATAGACCCAATTCCGACCTGGCAACTATGCTCCGCAACGACCAATGGGTCAGGGTCAAGTATATACTCAGTTGCCTCCGAATCAGGTCAATCAGCCAGCTTGGAATGCCCGTCAACTCGTAGGGCAGGCTAATTTGAACTGTCAAATGGTAGAGATGCAAGGATCCATGCTCTAGCTCATGCAACAAATGAAAAACTTGCTGGACAACTTGCAATCTGGGCTCATTGCTAACTCTCGTCAGCCCAGATCTCTACCATCCCAACCCGTACCCAACCCACGAAATATTATGAATTTGGGCAACCAAGCCCATGGGTACGAAAATCAGAGGGACCCACATGCACATGCTCAGGTGGTTGAGCAAAGTTCCTTATCCTCTTCTTCTTCTACAAATCAACAATTCATGGTTAATCAAGCCCTTCCAATCTTTCCTAACCCTCCCCAAGACCCAAATTCTTATGCATCTGCAAATTCTATCACTTTGAGGAGTGTAAGTAGACTTAGGATCCACGACCAAAATATTCTGATCTTTTGAATCCTGAAGAACCTGAGGAGAGAGAGGAGAATTCTAGAGGAGAAATCAAGGCTCAAGAACCTAATTCCAAAGATCTGACTCATGTTCCTTTTCCTGAAGCCTTAACCAAATCAAAGAAGAAGTCTGTTGATAGCAATGATGAGCTTCTGAATCTATTTAAGAATGTCGAGATCAATATCCCGTTCCTTGATGCTATCAAGCACATACCGGCTTACGCAAGGTTTTTAAAGGAATTATGTACACAAAAGCGTAAGTCGAGAGAATCTGTTCTGAGGAAGGTGGTACTCTCCGAGCAGGCTAGTTCTGTTATCTTGCACTACCTCCCTCAGAAAAAGAGAGATCCTGGTGCTCCATTGATTTCTTGCGTCATCGTAGATTACACATTTGATAGAGCACTTTTGGATCTGGGTGCATCCATCAACCTAATTCCGACTTCTCTTTACGAGAAGTTTGGGTTAGGTGAACTTCGGCCAACTTCAGTAACGCTACAGTTAGCGGACCGCTTGGTCACAAACCCGCGAGGCGTTATTAAAGATGTTATAGTTAAGGTCAAGGATTTCTATTTTCCTGTAGATTTCCTTGTCCTTGACATGGATGTACTTGATAATATGAGGAACACGGCCATCATTCTGGGGCAACCGTTCCTGGCTACCGCTAAGGCCAATATTAATTGTGAAAGTAGTAGCATGGAAATCGCCTTTGGGGACCAACGAATGAAATTGGATATTTTTAAGGCAATCAACAAATTAGAGGATTGTGGATTTATTGAGGAACTTGATGAGGATAATGATAACATTGAAACTTGTTTGATGGTTTCTTCAATCGAAAGTTCCTCTTTGGATTATGAATTTGACCCACAACCCTCTATGGCTAACCTGACATCTTCGGAAGAGGTTATTGATTTTGTTCACTCACAACCTCTTCCTCTTGTTGAATCTTCAGCATCTACCTTACCATCAATCATCAACCTACCCCAGCTTGAATTGAAACCATTGCCTGAGAATTTGAAATATCAATTTTTAGGACCTCAGAAGATGCTCCCTGTGATTATCAGTGCTAAATTGACAAAGGAGAAAGAGATTAAATTGATCAAGGTCCTGAAGGAACACAAGGAGGCAATTGGTTGGACCATTCATGACCTTAGGGGGATCGAGCCATCTTATTGTAATCATAGAATATTCTTGGAAGATGGATACCACGCTTCTTGCCAGATGCAAAGGAGATTGAATCCAAATATGCGAGAAGTGGTCAAAAAGGAAATCATCAAATGGCTCGATGCATGAATTATTTATCCAATCTCTGATACTCCCTGGGTAAGTCCCGTACAGATTGTTCCAAAGAAAGCCAGGATTACCATTGTGACCAACAAGAGAGGAGAATCTGTCACAACTCATTCAGCTTCCTCATGGAGGGTTTGTATTGATTATAGGAAGCTGAACATAGCCACTAAATGGGATCATTTTCCCCTGCCCTTCATCGATCAAATCTTGGAAAAATTTGCTGGGTAGAAGTACTTCTGTTTTCTTGATGGCTACTCGGGATATAACCAAGTTCATATCCATCCCGAGGATCAGGAAAAAATAACTTTCACTTGTCCCTATGGAACCTTTGCTTTTCGTAGGATGCCTTTCAAGTTATGCAATGCATCTGTGACTTTTCAAAGGTGTATGCTAGCCATATTTTCTGACATGGTGGGAGAGTTTATGGAAGTCTTCATGGATAATTTCTCTGTTTTCGGAGAATCATTTGACTCTTGTTTGGCTAATCTGGAAATGATTCTTAAGTGATGTATCAAAACACGATTGGTCCTTAGTTGGGAAAAGAGTCATTTCATGACCTAAGAAGGCATCGCTTTGGGTCATGTAATCTATGAACGGGGAATTGAAGTGGATAAAGCTAAGGTTGATGCTATTGCTAAACTTCCTCCTCCCACATCTATTAAACAAATCCGATCATTTCTTGGCCATGTGGGATTTTATAGAAGATTCATCAAGGATTTCTCGAAGGTTGCTCGTCCTTTGAGTAATCTTTTTGCCAAAGAAACACCGTCTATTTTTGATGAATCATGCTGAAAGGCATTTGATTTCCTGAAAACGGCAGTCACCTGTTCTCCAGTTTTGTAACCACCAATTTGGATAGCCCCTTTTGAAATCATGACCGACGCTTCTGATTACGCGATCAGGGCTGTCCTAGGTCACAAAATTGATAGAAAGCCCTCTGTCATCTACTATGCTAGTAAAACTCTAGATGAAGCCTAGAGGAATTACACTGTTACTGAAAAGGAATTACTTGCTGTAGTGTTATCTTTGGAAAAATTCAGGGCTTATCTCTTAGGGTCTCATGTTATCATCTATACCGACCACTCGGCTTTGAGACATCTCTTGGCCAAAAAGGATGCTCAACCCCGGCTTATTTGTTGGATTCTTTTGCTTCAAGAATTTGATCTTGAAATCAAGGATAAAACTGGGGTACAAAATGTGGTAGCGGATCATTTGTCGAGACTCCTAGGTGATTCTTCTTGTCCGGACATTCCGATTGTTGAAACTATTCTTACAGTTTTAGGTATCCACACCCCATGGTTTGCTGATATTGTTAACTATTTGGCCGTTGGTCAAATCCCCCAAGATTGGACCAAGCAACAACGGGATAGACTCAAATCTGAGGCCAAATACTACTTCTGGGAGGACCCTGAACTGTATCGCATTGGCTCTGATCAGATTATTTGCCGATGTATACCAAAGAATGAATTCAACAGTATACTCGAGTTCTGCCATGCATCTAGATGTGGTGGACATTTCTCCGGGAAAAAGACGGCTGCAAAAATCTTGCAGTCTGGCTTATATTGGTCGTCTTTATTCAAGGATGCCCAGGATTTCTCAAGGTCATGTTCTTGATGTCAGGCACTCGGGAGCATAACTAAGAGAGATATGATGTCCCTAAACCCTATTCTTCCCGTTGAAATTCTCGATGTTTGGGGCATCGATTTCATGGGACCCTTTATCCCTTCATTTGGACATCAGTACATTCTTGTTGCTGTTGATTATGTGTCCAAATGGATTGAGGCGATTCCCACCCGAACCAATGACCACAAGGTGGTCATCGATTTTGTCAAGAAAAATATCTTCAGTAGGTTCGGGATTCCAAGGGCTATCATCAGTGATGGTGGCACTCATTTTACTAATGTCCAATTCCAAAATTTATTGCCCAAATACAAGGTTAATCACCGAATTTCCACACCTTACCATCCCCAGACGAATGGACAAGCTGAGATTTCCAATCGAGAGATCAAGAACATTCTGCAGAAAACGGTTAGGCCTGATCGCAAGGATTGGACTCAAAAGCTTGAGGACGCTCTTTGGGCCTATCATACGGCATATAAAACAACCATCGGCATGTCTCCATTCCATTTGGTGTATGGAAAGGCATGCCATCTACCCATAGAGATTGAACACAGGGCATTCTGGGTGATCAAACAATGCAATTTAGATATGAATTTAGCTGGGAAGACCAGGAAACTCCAACTATCTGAGTTGGAGGAGCTGAGAAATGATGCTTATGAGAATGCCAAGATCTACAAGGCTCGGACCAAAGCTCTACATGATCAACTGATTTCCCACAAGAGCTTTGAGCCAAACCAGAAGGTCTGGTTATACGATTCTAAACTTAAGCTCTTTCCTAGCAAACTTAGATCTAAATGGAATGGCCCATTCATAATTGACCAGATTTTTCCAAATTGAGCCATTCAGATTTCTGACCCAAAGACGGGTAACACATTTAAAGTCAATGGTCAACATCTGAAGCCTGTTATTGACCGTATTCTTCCAGAGCCTGTCTCAGACACAGTTGCTCTAGCCATTCTGTGACTTCTTTGGTTGGACTTCGCCTAGCTTATGGCATTAAACTCAGCAGTTGTACATATGACACAAGGCTGATACGAGCTTTATATTCAGGTGACATCTTTCATATTCTATCCTTTCTTTCATGTCTCTTTTTCAATGAGGACATTGCATCAGCTAGGCATGGGGGGGTGGATTCATTTTTTAATCATTTGGTCAGCTTTGTGAAATTCATGTAAATTTTTTTTTTCTCTTCTTATTTATACATTAAAAAAAAATAAAAATTAGGAAGGATTAGTTGTATATTAGGACTTTTCAATCTTAGGAAACTTTACATTAGTCTCTAAACACAAAGACCCTTCAGGTCTTTGGACTTAATTAGCCCGTGTATCCACTAAAATGTGGATTTGTCTTTTATGTCTTCGCCATCTTAATTCTATCATAATTGGAATAAATAAGTTTGGGTGATAAGTAAACGACTTATCAACCCACCCTCTGATTTGAGGGAATTTTTGAGTTTTAAGCATCTACACACTTTCTTTGCACTGACTCGTTGTTTGGCGATTTTAACGAAAATTGGATAGCTAATGAACCTTCTATGGTGATATGGCTGGCAAGTTATCGTGGGTAACAGCACATAGGTAGATTGTCCAGAGCCTAGTCACTGGACTTTTCTCTTTTTGCTGCCTTTAGGTAAGTTTTAGACCAGGGAAGCCATCTACTTAAAAAAGAAAAAAAAATATATATATAATATCAAAAAGAAAAGGAGAAAAAAAAAGAAATAAGCCACACTTCGCCGCACTAGTATGGCTGGCAAGTTGTCGGTGGTAACAGCTCATCGACCAGTTGTCCAGAACCCAGCTCAGTAAATGCACTGAAAATTCCCAAAACACTTAGGAAGAAGCAGAGAAGTAGAATAAATCAGGGAGATATACACTAGATTCACCCTTGTGTTGACCCCATAAAAAAATAAAAGTAGGGAGAAAGCTACTGGTTGTAAAGATACACCTTTAAGCAGAATTCTTTTTGAGGTACCTAGAGACGTAGAAATCCGAAGTCCGGTTTAATTGCTGGTCAACGAGTCTATCACTTTCACAATAAGATGCTTAAAATTTAGAGTTCTCATCAAATCTTGGGTGAGTTGAATGGCCATAGAAAGCCACTCTTTAACCCTAAAACGTGAAAATCAAAAAAAGAAAAATTAGAAAAGAGGAAAAAGAGAAAAAGAAAATTTTCTTTGAATAAGGCGAGGGATTGAGGCGGTCTGCATTTTGGCAGATACTCGGGCACTATTGTGTCTTTGAAAGTTCAGATCTTAAGTAGACAGTTTCTTAATGATTGAAAATAACTCATGCCCAAATAATCCAACCTAATTCTTTTATAAATAGCATATAGTTTTTTGCTAGGGACTAGCAAAAGATAGGCATGGGGGTATGATGTAAATAGATTTATAATACTTAAGATGTCTATTTATGCATGTTCTTAAGCATAGGATTGCATTGCATGATATAAATAATGCATAACATGCATCATCTTGCATTTAGAGTAGTTTGAATAAAATGGAGGTTAATTGTCTCCTTTTATGTGCTTGGACAGGGCAAATTTTTTTATCGGGGCCTTAGATCGAAGATTCAACCGTATAGATGTGATCAGGGCGACGATTGGAGTTCAACGACTCCAAGATCGCCCTAATCAGGCATCTGTAGCATCTGATAGTGATCGGGGAACCCTAGAAGATCAAGGGCCAAGATGGTGTAAATCCACACTTCAAACGACAAATCTGACCGCATGGATGGATTCGGATTGACGATCACAGCCTAACGACGCAAAAATTGAGTCAATCCAACACCCGTGGCACCATCTACAACATCCAGAAGATGGACAGCCAAGATAGCGCCACGTGGCATCATCTCAGTCGTCCAATCGGCCCCTAGCACCGCCTCACCTTCTCTTCTCCAATTAGAGTGCCACTTCTCCGCCGTTGGATCAAGATCCAAAGGCTGTGGATGCGGCACCTTGAATATGTCCGCACAACCATTTGGCCGAGGCAACACAACGGTCCAGCGCCTTATCGCGAGGCGCGGGCGCGAGTTCGAGTCACGGCGAGCGGGATTTGGAGTGGGGGCATGCCTTCGATCGACTGTCAGATCGCGATCCAACGGCCGCCCGCACTCAATAGCACCGACGTGCTATCGCACGCTCGCGCCTCACATGGCATCGCACGCAGGCGAGCACGCGTTGAGGAGCGGGGAAGGCACATCTTAAGCCGTCCAATCTCAACGGCTGAGATTTAGAGGACATACGCAGCGCGCAGCGCCCACTACACCCACCATGGGGCTTTAGCGACGGTTTTATCCGTCACTAATGACCCCCTATTAAATGTTTTAAAGATGTAATGACCAATTTGCCCCCACTCCTTGCAACTATAAAAGGAGACCCCCTCCACATGAAATTCTCATCCCTTCTCTTCTCCACCTCTCCAAAGCTCAAGAGAAGCTTGTCCCACACCCGGGATGCTCCTCGCGAGATAAAGTCCAAATTTTCGTCACCATTCGGAAGTGGATCCCGCGACGACGATGACGTGCTGCCCTGTTCCCGTTCTTCTGCTTTGTCCTCCTTCGTCCTGCTCCGTCCTCCTTCATCCAGGCATCGTCCTGTCTACCTCGTCCTCCAAGCGATCGTCGAGGAGGATAACTTCTCTCTCCCATTCTTCTTTACAGCTTTCTAGTGTAGAATTTTTCTACTTTCTAGTGTAGCTGATTTCCTACTTTCTAGTGTAATTCTTATTTGGTTTTATTGTATGAACATTTTGAAATATTGAATGCATGTTTTCTCTCTCTCTCTCTTCCTTTTAGTCTGATAGCTTCATTGTAATTATATCGCCTCGCTTTTCAAGAAAAATTCAAAAAAAAAAATATAGTTGCGAATATAGATCGACGTAGCCTCCCTGTGTTGGACCCGGAATTTTAATTTCGGTATAAATTTTATTTGTTGAACACGAATTCTTTGCTTCCAAGCTACAATGACAAGGTTTTAAAACCAAACACATTAGCGTAACAATTCGTATGTCCAACAACCACTTAATTATTCAGAATTCCCGATTGCTTGCACTAATCTTAGAGTACCAGTACTCTCTACTCTCATCTCACATTATTTGGTGGATTTTTTGAAGAACATTTGCTTAACTCCCAAAACACTGTCCAGGGGTTCAGGAAAAGAAGCACTGCTTCTTCTCGATCAACTAAAGATGTTTATCAGTCTTCACCGTGAATCCATTGCAAATTCTACATGTAAGTGTGAAAATTGTACTGGATTCCATATTATAGGAATCAACTAGAGGATAAAATCCTAATGCATTCTCTTGATAAAATCTTATTCATGCATGCAATATGTATATATGTTATATACAAGTAACCTCTTATAATTTGTACTTTAATGAAATTCCCTTATCAGGTTACATTTAGCTTGGTCTTTAATTCAGAACAAGAAGTGTGAGCGGATGAGTCGGAAGTGGCTGCTGTAGATGATTTCTAGCTCTAATGCAAGCATCGGAGATGGAGTCAATTGTTCTTAAATTAGGACCCTAAAGTACATATAACATGCTACTTTGAGGTTTTCCCAAATGTTGGCATAAAAATTTTTTGGTTTTGATGTATCTACCCCCCATGTCTAAGCTCTTGCATGTCCTCATGAATGAATATAAAAGAAAATAAATTATGACAGGGAGTAAGTGGGTAGAAATCACCTGGAATTTGCTCCTGAATTTTCATTCAGCACTAACTAACCTGACGGTATGTGATATGCAGAAAAATATGCCAAAAGAAAATATGCTATGTATAGAAAGGTATCGAATGTCATTTATAAATGCTGAGTTTTACGCCTCCAGCTAGGCGAAAACTCAACCATATGGATCAATAGTTGCATAAGAGCAGGTCAAGATCAATAGGAAGATGTGTTCATGTGCTCCTAAAATCAGTGGTCCACAGATGCGAACCAGCTGATTATGCATCCCTACTCCAAAGAGTCTGTCTATAGTAGCAAGTGGACTAGGGGTAAGAAGTGGAAGATAATCGGAATGAGGATCCTAATGCCAATTCTGTTGATCAACCACGTTCCTAAATTCCATGGGAGACTGCTGAAGAGGTGTATTGATAAAATGTATGCCAACATCAGGGTATGGATCATAGGGATCTTCATAATGGTAATTAACGTTAAAGATCATACCCTCTCCAGGCTCCGGGTCATATGGGGGTATGCGTGAAAGTAGAAGTTTTGTGGCAAGGCCACTGAATTCCCGTCTGAAATCACTTCATCCTCATCTTAGTTCATCTTCGATTCCTCGGAAGCTGACTCAATCTTCGAGTCGAGCCATCCACTAGATTTACTAGGATTGTCGGTAAGTACCCAATTCATTCTGCTCAGTATTTCCCCCTCATATGTAGTAGGTTCCTCATCAGATAGCATTTCCTTTTCCCTAGGAAAATCATCCCTGGCCATTCCTGATCTCTGAGTATCAGTATTAGGAGTAGAGAGTGCAATGTCAGAATTGTCATCATCCCAGTAGGTAGAAGATAAAAGATGCAAACCAGATGATGCTGGATTCAAATCGGATTCACTTCCCATGGGAGGTGACTCAGACTGATTAGTAGTGTCAAATCCAAATGTTGCACTCAATTCATCCAAGCACTTATGATTATTAGGAATGATTGCTTCTTCCAATTGGAATGCTCTTACTTCCTAGTTTCCATCATGATCCATATCCTCAGGTGGATCTACTTCCTTTATCTCTATTAGGTTTTCTAACCTGTGAGGTATCTCCCAAGATTCACGGTATCCAGATTACGAATTAGTCTTAGAGATACTAATCCTCTCCTCACCACTTTCCTAAATGGGGCTCTCAGATGAGTCCATTCGGGATATTCCCTGCTCATGTGTCATATCCACATTGGGTTCTTCCCTTGAATCAATTTTGAGGGTCTACTCCTAAGAATCTCCTATGTCTCCTTCAGGCGTGGTCACTTCCGATTCTTCAAGGTCCTTAAGGCAATTTTCCACTTGATATCGCAAAATCAGTATTTCTTAAAGTTCCCAATTTTGTCCAATTAGCCTTGTCATCTCTACTATTTCCTGAAGGGCCTCCATCAAAAGTTCTTGATATGGAATCTAGGCTCATCTTTGTTCCAGATCCATAATAGCCTGGATTTCATACAGATAGAATGCGACTTTGTCTTTAATCTTAGCTATAGCTTGCTACAATCTGTAATGTGGTCGCATATAAAGTGGTAGTTCTTCAGGGGTTCCAAGGGGTGAATTAGGTCTACCCATATTCCATGGGTATGATGGGGTAGTATGGAAATTGTATCCAGGGTCATAAGATTGAGTCCTTTGTGGAGCTGATTGGTATGGGTGATAGTATCCTGTTGGTGCTAGAGCACCGCGATCGTTTATTTTGATGATAACAAAACACATGTCATTTAACATTTGCACTTGGAGTCTTAGATTTCAGGTCAATTGCAAATGGAGACGTGGTTAGATGGAGTTCGAGCTCACATCCATGGCGGATTAGAGGAGCTTGATGGAGAACAAAGGAACTTCGCGAGGAGCGATAGCTTAAAGATGGAAGGACAAGAAGAATAGAATAGATTTCTGTTTATCTTTTTCTATGTACGTTTGTCTTTATCTCCTTGCTCCTTTTATTTCTTAGAATATCTATTAAAGAGCCTCAAAGTACCCTAACAGTAGTCCTAGGAACACCTGCACAAACCTAGGATACTTATGTTTTGTGTAGAGAACTTAGAAAACCAATATAGGGTTCAAACAGCCTTTTCAGACATCTAATCTGAAACTCTGACATCTGATAATGACTTTTAAGACGTCTGACTGTTGACTCAGATGTCCGATGATATTTAGGATGGACTTAGTTAGCTCTGTCTGATGAAATCAAACGTCTAGACTTTAGTCCAGACGTCTTAGAAGACGTCTGATGATTTTGCCAGACGTCCAATTAGTGGACCATTGGCTGGCTTAGCAAACAATGAAGGAAATGACCATTAGCCTTGTATCAGACGTCTGTAGAGGACCCTAGATGTCTGATACATGACTGTTTTGCCTCGGCTGACCCAAAATCTCCTCTCAGAGATTTTCTAGCCGTTGCACTCCCTTGGGAATCCATTTCCGAAAAAAAGTAGGTTTCCAGACGTCTAGACTTAGTGCCAGACATCCTATGTGTTGTCTGATGGATTTTCACTACAATCCTATTTCGATCTTATTAAAGTCAGGAAGGAAACCCGCCTAAAATCAGACGTCTGACTTTGTTCCCAGACATCTTAAATTGGTTTTCTAGACATCCGATGCCGGGATCAGACATCTGATAACCCTGTCAGTGTAATGATTAATCCTAATTTCGGCCTGATTTTCTTGGAACTTGCACCCAATGGCTATGGAAACCTTCCAAGGCCTTCCAAAGCCTTCCTAGGGCCTCTATAAATAGAGGAGAATCTTTGCTCTCAAAGACACTCCATGACACACCCAACCTACATACTTTCCACTCTTTGGTGTCTAAAAGAAGAAGATCATATAGAAGAAAGCTCTTGCTCTCCAAGCTTAGTTCTACACCTAGGGAAATTGATTCCTGTTGCGCACCCACTCTCCCTTCGCGATTACGAGAGCGACGAAGCGCTACCGTGTGGTTCATGCATCCGCATCATCGATGCACTTCTTACAAAGGGAAGCATCCTAACTCCTATAGAAGCTTAGTTTAGGAATATCTTTGTTGGCTCTATAGGACTATTCTTTTATTTTACTTTACTTGTGTTGGGTATTCGCTTTGTGAATTCCTGTCTCCTTCGTGAGACAAAATTCTTCTCATGAAGAGAAGGGATTTGAGGTACGCTACCCTCGTATAAAGTAGCGTGGTTGTAATTGAGGTTGAATCACCCTCATTTAAGTGATTCATTTAGTGGATTTGATCAACTTGGTTGATCGGAAAATCTTAACTCAAGAGGGTTAGGTGGTGGTTTTCATCCAGGTTGAGTTTCCACCTAAAAATCATTGTGTACATTGTGTGATTGTTATTTTTTGAGATTATTCCATTTATAATTTCGCATTATTTTTACGTCACGCTGATCTCACCCCCTCCAAGTAGGGAATTTACATTTGGCATCAGAGCAGGTTCTTGCAAAATCGAAGTATCACCCAGCAAGAAGATCATGGACGGGAGCAGTTCTGCGATTAGGATATTTGATGGGCAGTCCACCGTCCGACCACCCTTCTTCGACGGAAATAACTACAGCTACTGGAAGCTGAGAATGAGGATGTGGCTTCAAGCCACCGACTTCGCTTTATGGGGACGTTGAGAAACCCCATACGAGATCCCGGAGTAACCCGACACAAGATACTCATAGCAGCAGACCTGAGAACTCTCACTCAACGCAAAAGCTATGAATGCATTGTACTGCGCTTTGAGTCAGAGGAGTTTAATAGAATCTCACAATGCGCCACCGCATACGAGATATGGCACACACTCGAGGTAACTCACAAAGGTACCTCTAAGGTAAAGTCTTCTAAAATTAATTTACTTTCACAAGAATTTCAATCATTTTCTATGAAGACTAACGAAACTTTAAGTGAGATGAACACTAGATTCACTCTCATAGTAAATAATTTGAAAGCTTTAGGAAAGACCTTCAAGGAAAGCTTCTTCGTTCCCTCAGATCGGAGTGGGAACAGAAGGTTATCGCCATCGAGGAGGCGAACGAAGTGGAGGAGGTCAACATGGAGGATCTCCTAGGCAATCTAATGGCCTATGAGACAAAGATGAATCAGAAGAAGAAGGACACACTGGAGCTAAAATCAAAGAAGACCCTCGCATTTAGGGCCGCATCAGATAGCAAGGTAAGTTCCGACGATGAGGACTTTAAAATTTTACTTAAGAAAATTTCCAAGTTTTATAGGGAATCAAAGAAAGAAAAGAAGGAGAAGAAGGAGAGCTCGAGACGTTGCTACCACTGCAATGAGAAAAGGCATCTACGAACAGAATGCCCTCTTCTCAAGAAGGAGAAGAAGAAGGAAAAGGAGAAGTCTAAGAAAAAGGCGTTCCAAGCAACTTGGGACGACTCGAGCTCAAAGGATGAAGAACAGCAGAACCCCGAGGAAGAAATCGCTTGCTTTGGTTTCATACCTAGAGGAAGTAATAGCGACAGTGGAAGCGGAAGTGACTTCGACAACAAGGTAAATTTCGATTTACAAAATGCTTTTAATGAACTCTTTGAAGTTAGTAAATCACTTAAGGTAGAAAATAAAAATATTAAAAAGAACCTTAGTTTTATTAAAAATGAAAATGAGATGCTAGAAAAATAACTTAAGGATCTAGAAGCTAGTCCTAAGGATAATAACTTGTTATTAGAAAATAAAGATTTAATCAATGAAAATACTAAATTGATTGAGGAAAATGATAGTCTAAAATTAGAAATTACTGATTTAAAGACTAAGATGAATATTATAGAAAAAAAAGTTGCATGTCTGAGGGAGAAATCAAATAATTTGATAAATAAGGTAGATAACCTATATAGCCCTAAGGTAGAGAAAGGATCTCCGCCAAGGAGATCAGCTAACAAATCTAGATCCAAGCTCACTTGGATACCGAAGAAGGATTTGGAATATTGTTTTGTAGGTTTCAAGGGTGACTACAACACAAAGGACTGGACCTACAAGCTCAAGGCTGGTCAACTCGAGTTGGGAGGACCAAAGAGAAGACCAAGGAGAAGGACAAGAAGACCGACGAGATGGCGAACAAACGATGGACTCGCCACACGTTGACCGCCAAACTGGAGACCGACGTCGATGCCCGAGCCTCCAAGCTACCGATGGGAGCCCCATCCAATGTGGCCTCCACCACCTCCATTTAGGCCATTTTGTTGGCCATGGTAGGTAAGGTAAAACCCTTTACCCTATCCTTTTATCATTAGCATATAGATAGGGGGAGTTAAAATTATGAGCTAATTGTCAATTATTACGGGGGAGATGTAAGTTAGATAAATTTCCTTTAGTAAGGAGGAGAAAAATAATAGCTATCTTGTTGCTACAAAAAAGGGGAGGACATTACTCTTGTTAAAAGAAATTCAACCCATTTATAGAAGAGCAAATTTTAAGGGGGAGTTATAAGAAATTTATAATCAATTAAACCTTTTTGATAATGTCAAAAAGGGGGAGGATTTTTTGCATTATTATTTATGAATTTGTCATAAAAAAGGGGGAGATTGTTGGTGCTAGAGCACCGTGATCATTTATTTTGATGATAACATGACACGTGTCATTTAACATTTGCACTTGGAGTCTTAGATTTCAGATCAATTGCAAATGGAGATGTAGTTAGACGGAGTTCGAGCTCGCATCCATGGCGGATTGGAGGATCTTGATGGAGAATAAAGGAACTTCGTGAGGAGCGATAGCTTGAAGATTGAAGGACAAGAAGAATAGAATAGATTTTTGTTTATCTTTTTCTATGTATTTTTGTCTTTATTTCCTTGCTCCTTTTATTTCATAGAATATCTATTAAAGAGCCTCAAAGTACCCTAACAGTAGTCCTAGGAACACCTGCACAAACCTAGGATACTTATGTTTTTTGTAGAGAACTTAGAAAACCAATATAGGGTTCAAACAACCTTTTCAGACATCTAATCTGAAACTCAGACGTCTGATAATGACTTTTAAGACGTCTGACTGTTGACTCAGATGTCCGATGATATTTAAGCTGGACTTAGTTATCTCTGTCTGATGAAATCAAATGTCTAGACTTTAGTCCAGACGTCTTAGAAGACATCTGATGATTTTGCCAGACATACAATTAGTGGACCATTGGCTGGCTTAGCAAACAATGAAGGAAATGACCATTAGCCTTGTATCAGATGTCTGTAGAGGACCCTAGATGTTTGATACATGACTGTTTTGCCTCGGCTGACCCAAAATCTCCTCTCAGAGATTTTCTAGCTGTTGCACTCCCTTGGGAATCCGTTTCCGCAGAAAAGTAGGTTTCCAGACGTCTAGACTTAGTGCCAGACGTCCTGTGTGTCGTTTGATGGATTTTCACTACAACCTTGTTTCGATCTGATTCAAGTCAGGAAGGAAACTCGCCTAAAATCAGACATCTGACTTTGTTCCCAGATGTCTTAAACTGGTTTTCCAGACGTCCGATGCCAAGATCAGACATCTAATAACCCTGTCAGTGTAATGATTAATCCTGATTTCGACTTGATTTTCTTGGAGCTTGCACCCAATGGCTATGGAAGCCTTCCAAGGCCTTCCAAAGCCTTCCTAGGGCCTCTATAAATAGAGGACAGCCTTTGCCACTCAAAGACACTCTAAGACACACCCAAGCTACATACTTTCCACTCTTTGCTGTCTAAAAGAAGAAGAAGATCATATAGAAGAAAGCTCTTGCTCTCCAAGCTTAGTTCTACACCTAGAGAGCTTGATTCCTGTTGTGCACCCGCTCTCCATCCGTGATTACCGTGTGGTTCATGCATCCACGTCATCGATGCACTTCTTACAAAGGGAAGCATCCTAACTCCTATAGAAGCTTTGTTTAGGAATATCTTTGTTGGCTCTATAGGACTATTCTTTTATTTTACTTTGCTTGTGTTGGGTATTCGCTTTGCGAATTCCTGTCTCCTTCGTGTAACAAAATCCTTCTCATGAAGAGAAGGGATTTGAGGTACGCTACCCTCGTATAAAGTAGCATGGTTGTAATTGAGGTTGAATCACCCTCATTTAAGTGATTCATTTAGTGGATTTGATCAACTTGGTTGATCGGAAAATCCTAACTTGAGAGAGTTAGGTGGTGGTTTTCACCCGGGTTGGGTTTCCACCTAAAAATCATTGTGTACATTGTGTGATTGTTATTTTGTGAGTTTGTTCCATTTATAATTTCGCATTATTTTTACGTCACGCTGATCTCACCCCCTCCAAGTAGGGAATTTACATATCCAGGGTCAGGATATGGGTTCACCATTTCGGCAACTCGAGAAGAAGGATCAGGCAAAGCAAAAAGTCATCTTCGCTACCTTGGATTTGGTTCCCAAGGCTGTTCTGATTCAGTGACCCAGGCTCCCAGATGAGCCCTTGGGTCCAGATTACCTAGATTTTGACCAGGTTTAGGTCCAGGATTAGCCATTTTAGCTAAGAGAGTAGAAGAAGAAGGGTAAGAAGATGGTCCTGGCGATGCGACAAATTGCCTTCGCCTCCTTCAGATTGGCTTCCAAGATCCAACTAGTTGAGGTCTAAGTGACCTCCTCCCTTGCATGCTCCAACCAACCCCTAGGTTGGTGTAGCGAAGCCATACAAGGCTAAGGCCCTTTCAATCAGACGGTCCTTAGAGTCAGGTGACCTGATTTTTTGTTCTAAGTTCATATTCCTGAAGAAAAATTCATCGAGAAACCAACTGAAGGTAATTCCCGCCTCTCAAGCTAACCTGGCCAATTTGTGTACGAGGGGACTAAGAGGAAGGTTCTTCGTTTGCCTTTCGCCTCTGGT
Organism: Thalassia testudinum; assembly: GCA_037157565.1. Lineage (NCBI taxonomy): Eukaryota > Viridiplantae > Streptophyta > Magnoliopsida > Alismatales > Hydrocharitaceae > Thalassia > Thalassia testudinum. The sequence goes on from JAZHRO010000070.1 coordinate 2,393,844, forward strand.
CCCTTTGTACCCCTTACTGCAGTGATTTGACACTACCTCGTAGGCTTAATCACCAGGTTTGGCAGAAGAGGTTGAAATCACCCAATAGTATGACAATGAATTCGGGTTGATTTATATACTTTAACGATTTTCTCCAACCTTTTTCTTCAACTACGGTTTGTGGCAATTGGCCCACAAGTTGACCAAGCTCACCGGCTAGCCACTAGACTTGATTTAGTCTAGGTTAGCTGAAAAGGGATGTGGTGTAGACCCAGATAGGCTGTGTTAATATGGTGATCTTATCATTGAAATGTGAATAGTGGTTAACCTAAATCGAGCCTAACCATCTCTTTACAAAATTTTTAACCTGGCCTACTTGATTTTATCTTGGTCACTTTTAGGCACAGGGTCGAACTCAGGGAAGTGGGATTAGAAGTGAATCGGTTTCTATGCCTTTCCTACAACGAATCTCTTCCGTTCGCTTTATTATGTTTTTGGTGTTTTTCTATTTAAGATTTTTTTCTGGTAATTCTTGTCCTTGAGGCACACCCTCAAAATCAGGTTCTTGGCTTTGAACCAAATTAGGGTTCCAAAACTGGTCTTGCTATTTGTAAGACTGAGTACCTGCAAGTCAAGGATTATCTTTTCTCTTTTGTATATTTTTTTTATCTTTTTACTGGCAGGAAAGAGAAGCAGAAATAAAGTAAATATAGTATATATATATATATGTATATATTATATATGTATAAAGGGGTGGGGGTGGAGGTGGAGATGGCGTGTAGCACGGTGTCGAGTCAGTCATCGTCTAGAAAGACACAACCAACAGGACGAAGTGCCGCGTGGAGTGTAAGGTGGATTGGTGGAAGATGAGTGCGAACACGCTTTCTGTACGCGTGTATCGGGAAATATCAACAACTGGTGTAGATATTCCCGCGATACAACGTATGGTAGGTGATATGAAAAAATATATATGTATATATGTAAATATATATCTAAATGTATATATGGTTATAAATATATAGGTATATATGTAGTTATATGTGTTTATATATATGTATATATGTATATATATATAGATATGTAAATATATGTATAGATAGATATATGTATAGATATATATATGTATAGATATATATATATACATATATGTATATGTATGTATATATAACTATATAGATGTATGTATATATATATATATATAGTAATATATGTATATAGATATATGTAGATAGATATGTATAGATATATATATATATATATGTATATATAGTTATAGATATATATGTATAGATTTATGTATATTTGTATATATATATATATATGTATCTATACTTATACTTAGTTATATAGGTATATATATATATATATATATATATTTATACGTGTATAAGTATATGTATATATGTAAATATATATGTATATATATATATAAGTATATAGATATATATATATATATGTATGTATATATATTAATACTTAGGTATATAGGTACTAATATTTGTGTAGATATAAGTATATATATATATATGTATATAAATATATATAGATATAAATATATATATGTATATATATAAGTATATAGTAATGTATAACTGAGAGTGTGTGTGTGCGAGAGTGTGAGTGTGTGTGTAGGTGTTTGCAGAGAGAGAGAGAGTGCTGTGTGTGAGAGAGAGAGAGAGAGAGCGAGAGACTACTGGAGTGAGGAAGGCTGGAGTTAAGTCATCCACGCGCAGCAGGGCGTCGTCTGATGGCAATCGCACGCGCACGCGCGTAGGCGTGCGAAGACGCGCGCTGGAGGGAGTGAGCGTGCGGAAGAAGGACCGCAGCGCACCACGCTACGTGAAGAGGCGAAGAGAGTGGGCAAAGGTAGGTGCTGGGAGCGGGTGAACACGCGGGCGGGTGCGGGCGCGGGCAGACGTGGGCGCACGCAGATGAGTGGGTGGGCGCTGGAGCAGGTGCAGGGCTGGACGCGGACGTGGGTTGGGACCAGTTGCAGCGCGTCGGGTGACAGGTTAAGTGAGAAACTTACCGGTCACTACACTGTAGCCACAGTGTTTCGCTGACTAGCGTGAACAGTGGCTACAGTGCATGGCCGAGCTGCACGACCGCCTCTGCCTAGTGCTGTGAGTGCGAGAGGTCTGGAGCGGCTAGCGCGTGCGTGGAGAAGCTGCGCCAGCTGCTGGCTTGCGGAGGGGTGGGTGTGGGCGCGAAGAAGCGGGAGGCGAGGGCGGCCTGCAAGCTTGTGAGGGAGGTGAGGGCGGCCTGCAGGCTTGCGTGGTGGCTTGCGCGTGCGGAAGAGGAGTCCGGTGCCGTGCTGCAGCTGTGCGGAGCTTTGAGCTTCAAAGCTTGAAGCTCCTGTGGCAATGGCGGAGTTGTGGCTAAACTTTGAAACAAAGAGAGAACCACCACGCCCACTAGCTCTCTGATGAGCTGGGCGATGGTGGACTCACAGTGGTGGTTGTGCACCACTGTGAGGTGCTCCTGCCTGCAGAGTGGCTCCTCAGAGGAGGAGAGGCTGCGTATGGAGGGAGAGGGGATGAGATGGCCTGGAGAAGAAGCTGCTGTGGTGTTTCTTTGGCGCGGACCAGGCTCGACTCAAAGAAGAAAGTTGAGCCCCTTATTAAAGAAGAAGAAGGCAAGCACAGCCATGCCATGGCTGTGCATGGCTTGGCAGGGAGTGGCTTGCATGCAGCTGGCAGGGAGAGCTGTTGCAGAGCATGGCACGAGGAAGAAGAGGCCATGTCTTGCAGCCGCAGGAAGAAATTCAAATTCAAATAGAAATAAGAAATAAAGATGGAGATTTTGCAAGGCAGCACTTAAGGAAAAATGTAAATTTCAAGGCCATTTTATTCACTCTCCCCCTCTCAAATAAATGCATGCATGCGTGTATTTTTACAAATGCGACTATGGATACCTAATATGCACTGGTAATGCTAGGAAATAGCACAAGATGGCACAATTGCAGGTGTATTTTTGCGGTGCAATCATTAGCCCAAATGTCATCTCTAGAAATTTGACCCTAAAGGTTGAGCCTAGGGTTCATGTAGGCTACAGGTGTGCTGTAGGCCAACATTCAAATTCAAATTATTCTCTATGGAAAAATTTGATTCCAATTGATTTGAAATTTCACAAGCAGATTCCTTTTTCAAATAGCTTTCTGGAGAATATTTTTTTGAAAATTTTACTATTTCAATTGAATAAATATGAATTTTTAACTGTCAAAGGGTCAGATCTGGAATTTTGACCCCTGATCGATTTTCTAATTTGAAATAGTATCAAATAAATTCCAAAAATTTTGGAAAAATATGAAAATGAAAGCTAGCTTGATATGCTTTCAAACCCCACCATTTTTGGTCAAATTATATTGATGGATTGCTCTAAATTGCTATTTGAAATTTGAAAATTTTCAAATCTGGGTCAGTTTGACACCTTGTATTTCACAAATTTTTAAAATTTTTTATAGAATTTCTTCAAATGAATGGTGCCATTTGAAAGATGGTTTGAAAATGAATCTCTTGCCTAAATTTCAAAAATTTTTGCTCAATAAATATTTGGCAAATGAATTTTGAATTAGCTATTTGAAATCATGCCGAATTTAAGAATGTGGTGGAAAGGCTTTTAAAAGTGGTTTGAAAGTCAAATTCAAATTCTCCATCTAAATGATTTTTTTTTCTTTTTTTTTCAAATTTTTTTTAAATTTTTACTTTCAAAACTATTTTTTCTTTTTGGAGGGAAAATTTTTCAATTTTTTTCATTTTCTTTCTCAAGCAAAAACTCTAATCTAAGATTCAAAAGAAACCCTAAATGTAAAACCTTTTTACTTCACAAAAATATGCAAATTTTTTTCTTTTTTTCAAAAATCAAATTCTATTGGGAATTCAAATCTACCTAGTGTTTAGAAAAGGGAAATCCTACGCTAAGGGAGTGATGTGCACCTGATTTTTTTAACTGCGCCCGATGTATGCGTAGATCCCATTTTTTCCTGTTTTCTTGCACATCAAAAGCAAGTAGAGAGATATTTACCACTATTAATCTCATAAAAATCACAAATCAAAATCACGTTGCCTCCCCAACAATGGCACCATTTGTTCAATGCGGATCTCACATTTTTAAATATGGAAATTGTCATTATGTCGTAGTATAGTACGAAATTTGGTCAAAACAAAAATATTTGCAAATTAACAAGACGATGAGTGATGTTGACATATCTATTTAGGTTAAAATGCCTATTCATGCATGTTCCTAGGCTTAGATTTGCATTTCATGTTATGAATGTTGCATAGCATGCATCATTCTACATTTAGAGTAGTACATAATTTAGGTTAATTGCATCCTTTTTGTGGTCAGGAGAGAAGAATATTTATTTTGGAGCCTCGGATTGACGATTCGGCCATACAGATCTGACCAAGATGACAATCGGAGTCCAATGCCTCCGAAATCACCTCAATCGAAGTCTGGTAGCACCATATGCAATACAAGAAAGATGAATGGCCGAGGGACTAGGTGACGCAATCTGGAGCTTTAAACAACAAATCCAACCACACGGATGGATTTAGGTTGACAATCGTAGCCGAACAACTTGAAAATTGACTCAATCTGACCTTTGTTGCATCCCCTACAAAGGAAAGAAGATGGACAACCCAGATTGTGCCACGTGGTGCAACCCAGGCCACCCATGTGCACGCATGAGCCACCATACGTGCACAGTAGTGTGGGTGTGCATGAGCGGAGGCATGCACGTGCAAGCGCAGCGCACGCGCAAAGGTAGCGACGTGTATCGCGCGTGTGTGCGCGACAAGGGCACGTACAGTATGCGCCAATGGTGCGACAATAGGGGCGCATGAGCGGGATCTTCAGCGACGTTTGCGGTAGATCTTTAGCGATGTTTATGACAGTCACTAAATGTCCTGTATAGGAATTTGATTCTTTCCTCCACTTTAAAAGGACCCCTACCCCTCCCATTTTTCTTCATCTCTTCCTTTCTTCCTCTCACTACCTCCAAGGCTCTAAAGAGAGCTTGTCCCACGCCTAGGATGCTCCTCTAGAGTAGAAAAGAAAATAGTTTCCCACCCCTCGTCCCTATTCATGGAGCATCTCATGGCTGTCCTCTCACCACCCTTCGGGAAGAAGATTCTTGCCATGACGCTGTCCTGCCCCATTCTCCGCCCTTTGGCTCTATCCTCCATCTCGCTCCTTACCACCTTCCTCCATGCGAAGTCAGAGAGAGTCGTCCTCCAAGTGACCGACGTGGGGCATTTCTCTCACCTCTTTCTATCTTTCTTTCCCTTCCGTAGTGTAGATTTTCCGCTTTCGTTGTTGTAACAAACAATTCTTTATAAATAGATGATTGTTTCTCTCTCTCTCTCTTTCTCCTTCTCTCTCTTATATTTTTGTAAGTAGATTAGCTATATAAGCAATTGTCGATCTAATCTCTTGCTTTCTAAAAAATTCAAAAAAGAACTATAAAACATAAAAATGATAAAAAAAACAAATAAAAGAGAATTGCGAAATTTCAAAGCAAAATGTTTGCCTCCTTGTGTTCAACCCGAGACTCACTTTTCGAGTTTTGGTTATAAATTTTATCTGATAGACGTGTTTTGCGAGCTAGACGATGGGTCCTCCAAACCCTAATTCCAAACACGTGAAGCATGTCACATCAGTGAGTCCTGGTCGATCTCAGGGAGGTGTTATGGAAAAGCAAAATTGATTCGATCTTTTTGCTACTTGCTTAAATTGCAGTCCGATGTTTAAAATACAAATAAGATCTTCTATATCTTCCGGGGCTGGCATTTTGTTGCAACGTAATAGGAAATCAAATCAGGCAACTCATGTTCGCAAGAGAGAGATAAAATAATGATTTTATTCATTCACAAAGGTTGTCATTACAACTGATTTTCATGGAAATCTTGCACTTGAATGATTAAAGCGAAGATTCTAGCTAGCAGAAACTTAGTGCATTCATGGATCTACAGAAAATTGTGCATGTATCAGGCAAGAGGAAGATGACTACACTACTAAGCAGTAATTTAATGCAGAATTAAAATACCAAGAACTACTTATCTATAGGAAATTAGGGTAATGGAGGTTCTCTTCAAAGGCCTGTGAAGCTTGAGGTGGTAGGAAGGAGAAAGAGGGGCAGCCAATGGTGCTTAGGCCGACCCTTGGAGAGGTGGTGGAGGTTTCTTTTGGATGTCCACTAGTGCTTGAAGGTGGAAGGAGCTCATGGAGATGGAGATGGAGTGAGGAGCCACTAATGGAGAGTCCAAGATGGGTGCATGGCCGTCCAAGAGGGTCATTTTATAAACTCTTGGGGAGCTATGGGTGTGGCTCTCTAGAGAATTATAGAATTCTCTAGAAGGGCTTCCATCTTGGCATCAAGATGGATGGGAGTGGGTCTTCTTAGATCCACAATTCATGGATCTAAGAGAAGACTCTCCCTTGGTTGCTATTTCTAGCACCCAAGGGTGGCGCCACTTGGAGAAGAGTCTAGAAGACTCTAGTGTGTGCACCTCTAGGTGAGGGTGTGTGTGTCTGTGTGCATGACCATGTGTGTGTCTAAGTTGTCTAGTGGTCTAGATTAGGTCCTAAGGGTTTGGGTTAGGTTAGGTCATAGAATTAGGGTTGCAAACCCTAATTACTAAAGTGAATGTGTAATTAAACTTTTAATAAGTTTAATTGTAAGAGCGAAAACCTAATTGAGAATGAGAATACTCAACTAAGTTGGGCTTTGGTCAATTAGATTCTTACTGAGTCCAATTGGACATGTGTAGGTTGAGATGAGAGTTCAATTGGACTCTATGAGTCCAATTGACTAAGTGAAGTGGGATTGACTTGATCCAAGTCAATTGGGGTTATTGAGAGCCTAATTAGGTTCTTAGGAGGGTCTAGGGGAAGTGTACTAGGCTTAGGGTACCTTAATTTGGGTTCCCTAGGGTTTGGAGTTGGGTTTAGGGACATAGGAAATCAAGATCCAAGCTTGATTTCCAAAATAGGGTCTGGAGAGGAGTATCAGACGTCTAATTTAAGTGTCAGATGACTTATACTTAAAAATCAGAAGTCCAAACCTCTTGTCTGGATGTCCAATCAGAGGTCAGGGTAGATTCAAGGTTTTGTCTTGGAATTCTACAGAAACTAGACATCTAACAACTTGTCTGGACGTCCAATAACACTGCAGACTTGGGTTCTAGGTCTACGGGTTGTGCCTAAGGGTTCTGGATGTCCAATAACTTATCTAGACATCCAAATAAGGGCTGGAACTAGGGTTTTGGGGTATCCTAGGCTAAGGTGGCCTAATCTAAGGGTGGCTAAGGCTTAAGATGGTCTCTAGGGCTATCCTAGGGGTAGGATTGGTCCAAAGTTCTTCATAATTTAAACTCTACATTAAATTCCACTAAGTAGAGTAGCATACCAAAACCCTACATTATTTTTCTACTTTATTCCTAAGTCTTTTGCTCCAGCACCAACACCTCTTTATTCTTCAAATCCAGCTTCAGATCTTCTTATTACCTACAAATCATATAATGCCCTTAATCAACACATTATAACATTATTCTATGCATAGCTAAAATAAAGCAAAAGTGATGAAAAATATGCTCATGTATGCATGTTCTAACTTAATTTAGGTCATTTAAGACCTACGATTGCTGCGCAATAAATGCCCTCCCCCTCCCTTTATTCCCCTCTACCCTTCCTCCACCTACACCATTCCTCCTCCTCCACTTAGTGCTTCCTCCTCCTCCTCTTGTCCTATTCATCCCCCTTGCCCTCCTCTCATCCTCATTTTCCTCCTCCTCCTGCCCATCCCCCCTCTCCTCCTCTCCTCTCTCTGTGATGACCCGATTCCCGCTAAGCAACAAAACTTGAGTCGTCGTGTGCTAACAACTAGCACAAATTACCTGCAAGATCGTAGTCACTCAACACACAGTCATATAACAACAATAGTGGATCAAACAAAATGTAAGGCAATAATAAAAAAAATGGAAACAAAGTACTGACCAGAGGGTTTACCACAGAACGTAAGTACGTAAGCCAAGAGATACACAAACGGTAGCTAGCAACCAAGAACACTTGAGTATGGAACCTGAGAACACATTAGTAAAAATCGAGTAGAATAAAACAACAACAAAGTAACAACAGCGATAAGAGTGAAAAGAAAGAGGGTACTATATCAACAAGTTCTCTGTTTATTCATTATTATTTATCCAATTCCATTTATGCATTTTTCTCGTATTATTATAGTTTACAATTCGTTAATCGATGTCTCGGGCATAAGACGATCCTGTGTGACTTCCTATGGTGTAAGATCGGTATAACCCACCCTTCTGGTTGGGAAGATGGCTTATACCCATTAAGTCACCAATCTCCGTTACCCTAGGGTCATTGAGAAAAGGGGTGGCAACTACGTCGTGTAGCATGAACACGTAGTATATGCGCCATGTATGCTGAACCATAGATAGCCAATGACCACCCACTGACCAAGAAAGGAAGCATTCCAAACCTCGAGCCATGCATCCTGCTATCCCAATTGGCTACTAAGCCTAACCAAAGAGTTGTAGGGAGGCCAACAACTCCCTAAACCAGCCCCAAAATCGGTCTGAAAGACCAAAGCTACAAACAAATTCGATAAGTAGTGAGGCTAAAACTAGTTATCCATTCTTTAAATCCCGACTAAACCATCATTATTAAATCAATTCTAGATAACTATATCATTTTATTGTCATCAATCAAATAGGCTAATATGTTTACCTCATTAAGTACATATTTAACAAATATTCACATTATCCTCCAATTTGTCAGTTTACAAATAATTTCCAATTTATGTCAGTGGTCCCAATCTGTTTAGAATTTAAAGAACACAATAGAATTTATTTCGTGGAAAACAAGTTTGTTTCATGCATGCTATAATAAGGTCATGTTTTAACATCTTAGTACTTAATATGATCATTAAATAACAAGTTAATTTACATTTAAGTACCCAAAAGTATAAATCATACTATCACAGGGTTCCAAACTTAGCAAAGAGGGAAACACACACCAAGAGGCATGAGACACACGAAGAACCAAGCGAAATGGGTCTATTGATGATACCATATTTGGGGGTTAATTGAATGCGTAAATGCCTAAGTATTAGATTGATGGTTACATGCACATAGTATACTTTACTATATAAATAGATTAATTTATAAAATTTCTTGCATGCATAGTTAATACATTACATGCATATGTAAATATAATTGAGGATAGTATGCAATAGAATATAAGTAGGCTAGATTATAATTTAGTTGGAATGGCATGCATACATTACTCACAAAAATAGAATTTAACATTCTTTTGGATTTTTATATAAATAACCAATCCTTCTTTATTAGTTTTCTTCGCAGGACCACCGCCTCTCCAACGCCCAGTCAAGTCGGCTGAGCTACACCACCTCCCTCTCAATCGCTCGATATCTTCGTCCAATTATTGGAGGAGATTTTTAGTGGTTGAAAGAAATTGTAGGAACTATTAAAAAATCGTTGCGACTGTGCTTGGGTCCATCTTCTTCCTCGTTCTGCACTATGTCCTGATGGTAACGTCATCATCAGCCATATCTAGCTTTAATTAGTCATATTCCATTGATAAATGCTCCTACATAATGGCCAAAGAGCCCTATTTCATTGCATATCCATTCTGAGAGATTAACATAAAAATAGGGGTAAAACTATAGTTTTAACAGAATATCCTAAATGCAGAGCAATCACGGGGTTTCCCAAGGGTTAATTAAGGGTCAAATGGTCATAAATGTCTAATAAGTGGGTTCATGCAAACAAAAATGGGTTTTCATGTGTTTTAAGAATTAAATGATGTCTTAAACCTTAAAGACAGACCAGCTTAAATAAATGAGGTTTCGATCTAGATAAAATTCATCCAAACCTTCTAAAAATTATAGAAAAATATTTCCTAAGGTTTGGTACCTTTGAATTGACCATCTGAACCTAATTTGACCTAAAATAGAGTCTTAGACAGACAATTTCCCTAATTTGGGTTTTTACATAAATTACCTAGTCAAACTTGGTCAAAACCTAACTTCAACTTCACCATCAGATTCCTTGGCTCCAAATTGGGTTTGTACCAAAATTTGGGCCCAATCAGAGAACATATTGACCTAGTTTACATTTTGGTCTAGCCTAATTCTTTTTCTCTCACATTTATGCCCCTAGCTTTCAAAATAATTGCAAATGGGTCCCTATCTCTTTCGTCGTTCTTTTCTCACAAGTCCCTCCACCATTATCACAGAGGAAGTCCTACTCCAACGACCTTTGATTGGAGAGTTCTCCCTGATTGATTGACGAATCTCTCCCAAACTAGAAAGGGGGATTCTTGAGGAAATTGCCTTCCATTTGAGCCATGTACAAGGCTCTGAATCCTACTCCAAAGCTCGTGCAAACCTATTGAAGGTTCTAGTTGCCTAAAATCATGAAGCTTCCAAAGATTCCAAGCTTGGTTTCCAAGCTTGGAAGGACCTCCTATGGCTTATAAAAGCACGCCCAAGGCATGCCTTACTTCCTTAGCTAGGTTTAGCCCCAAAAATCTTCCCTTTTTCCTATCTTTGACCTCCTCCAACCTATGCTTCGGCAGTCCTCCTCATTGTCCTTTGTTCGCACCTCCAACCGTCAAATTGGAGACACAACTGTTCTCCCCTCCCTCCGACGGTGGTCGGCCAATGCCCCGTCATTTTCGAACCTTTCCTCAGCACCGTCTCCCTAATGGAGGATTCATCTTCCCCACATCCAGCAATCACACCGACGTGGGAATCTCCCTCATTTCATCCATAATTTCTAGGTCCCCTTGATCCCTCTTCCCCTCTACTTCCTCTACTTCCTTTTTCACTCTTTAAACTCCAATTTCGATTGTCGTTCATGCTCTCCCCCTTCATCATCTCCAAGTCCGACGAGAGCACCGGCAAGCTCACACCAGCACCCTATGCCACCAAGCTACTCCGCTCCACCTCCAACGCCTCCGCCATCACCCCGCGACCAAATGCCCCAACCTTTCTAGACCTATTGCCCACTCCATCTTCTCACTGAACAACCCATCATCTATCCACCATTATGGACTTTGCATGCCCTCTACATGCATGTACACACCAAAATGCCACCACCACCACATTCCATGAATCACGATGATGCTCTAGAACCTTGTAATGTGGGCTCAAAGCCCGTATTTTGATCTTTTAGGTGTCGCCAGACAACCACTCACCGCCGCCATCTTCTCCAGTGTTGTTCAGCTGCTCCAAACCTTCAAACCAGCTACTGCAGTGTGAAATTAGCGTAGTTGTAATTCATAATACTTCCTAGGTCTAGCCTTAGGCAATGCATCTCACGCAGCGACAACAATTGAAGTAGCAGGTGTTCTGCAGCTTCGCGTGATAAAGCGCAGTGGGATAGGCCCACATCGTTAACGGGCAACCTCACAACACAGCTTAAATTGATTTTGTGATATCGGTTGTTTGCCCAAGAGCACCGGGGGGTCGAGTCCCCCGCTTCATGCACTCTGCGCCTCACGCCTTGCCTGTGCACACATGCACGCAGATCTGGCCAAACCTAGCTAACCGGATCCATATACCCAATTGTCCTGGATTGAAAGAGAAAAGAGGAGGATTTGTGAAAAGAAAAAGAGAGGGGGTAGGGGGTTTTTGCTCTCTTATAGGTGGGCCTATTGAACACTTAGTCGCTGAAGGCCTTGGCTTCCCTTGTGTGTGAGACAAAAAGAAGTGAAGAAGAAAAGGAGAAGGCTTGAGAGAAGGCTAAAGAAAGAAGGAAAAGTGAAGAAGAAAAGGGAAAAGCAGAAGAAGCGGCTGAAGGCTAAACGAAGAAGTTCATAAGAGAAACACTGTAGCAAGCAATATTTAAATTATATGATCTATATGCTGATCACTGTGCAATTATTTGATTCATTGAGTAATTAGTATATATATGTGTTAGGCTAATAATTGGTGATCTAAATCACCATTATTTTGCTCTTAACTATCTTTTTATCTTCATTAAACTCTTGATATACTCATGTTATGCATTGAAGACCTATTATGAGTAGATTAATATTCATTGAGTATCATTATTGTGCTTATTTCTATGCTCATCTATACTTTAATTGAAGATTACCGTGTAAATTCCTATTTGCTCCCTGTGTTCAACCTCAGACTTCATTTCTAGATATTTGAGTTTATAAATTTTATTTGTTGAGAGATCGATTGAGGATTTTGCACTACAACGATGATAACTTAATCTTAATCCTCTCTAGATCCCTTCAACATGCCCACTGCGTACTCCATGGAGGAATCATGTACCATGGACCCCACCTCGCCGATCACATGTGCACGGTGACAGACTGCAATGCCCACTGCCATCCTCCTCTTCCCTTTCTTCTTTGTCTTCTTCATCTCCTTCATCTTCCATTCTTCTTCCCTATTTCTCCTTTCCACTCTTAAGAAGAACCCACCACCACTAACCATTCCCCTCGCCGCAGACCACCACCACCACCACCAACCTCTCTCAAAACCCATGGTCAACCACCTGATAAGAGTGTTTTCTCGAGTGAAAATCAAGGTTTTGGAGAACCCATGTCGTAGTCGCAAAAATTGCTACCAAACAAAATTTATATCGTAACTCAACATGAGCCCCAGGTCAAACATAAGGAGGTGAACATTTGGTTTGTGAAATTCATGCTTTCGATTTTATTTTTGTTGTTTTTATCTTTTGCAATCTTTTATATTTTAATAAGGCAAGAGATTAGGTCAATGAAATCTAACTAATCTACTTGCAAAATAAGAAAAAGAGAGAGAAAGAGAGAGCAAGAACATCAATGTATATTTCACAGAGTTTGCTATAGATAAGAAAGTAGAAAAACTACACTAGAAAGCAAAATGATAGAGAGAGGTGAGAAGAATCCCCCATGACGATCGCTTGGAGGACGACTCGATCTGACGATGCCCTAGACAAAGGTGGGGTGGAGCTGGATGAAGGAGAATAGCGGTAGAGGGAGGATGATGGGGTAGGATGGTGTCACAGCGAGGATCTACTTACCGAAGTGGTGAGAGGATGGCCACGGGATTCTCCACGAAGGGGGATGAGAGGTGGGGAAAATGTTTGATTTTCTACTCTAGAGGAGCATCCCAGGCTTGGAACAAGTTCTCTCTAGAGCCATGGAGGTGCTAAAGGAAAGAAAGGAAGAGATGATGAAGAATGGGAGGGGCAGGGGTCCTTTTATAGTGGAGAGGATGCATTTCTCACATAGGACATTTATTGACAGCCATAAACATCGCTAAAGATCTACTGTAAGCATCGCTGAAGGTCAAACTAACGTGCCCCATGCGCGGAGCTCGCACGCACCCGTTGGTACCCACTGCTGCGTGCCTCCGCAAGCACACTATGTGTTGCCGCTGCACTGATGCGCGCGCTTGTGGTGCTGTGCACATGCAGTGCTGCGTACGCGCCCATAGGCAGCTTGGATAGTGCCAAGTAGGGCAATCTGGGCAGTCTATCTTCTTTCCTTTATAAGGGCTGCTACAGAAGTCGAATTGAGTCGATTTTTACGCCATTGGGCTACGATTGTCGACCCAAATCCATCTATTCCAAATTACGTCACCTAGTCCCTTGGTCGTTGATCTTCCTCAGATAGTGTATGTTGTTATGAGACCCGATTAAGGCGATTTTGGTGGTGTTGTTCTTCGATCGTCGTCCTGATCAGATTCATATGTTTGGATCATCAATTCAAGGCCCTGAAATAAATATGCCTGTCTCCTGGCCATAAAAGGATGCAATTAACCTAAAATTTATACACACTATTCTAAATACAAAATGGTGCATGCTATGCAATATTTATAGTATGGAATGCATATCTAAGCCTAGGAACATGCATAAATAGGATTTTTATCCTAAATAAATGTGTCGACTTCATACCCCCATATCTATCTTTTGCTAGTCCCTAGCAAAATCAAACTAAATGCTATGTATAAAAATAGAATTATGGTCTAATCACTTATGCAAGATTTGTTGATTACATTAGAAAATTTCAACTAAGGACCTAATCTATGAAGACTCAACAATGTTTGGGTGCTTCCCAAAATGCAGACCGCCCAAGTCCTTGACTTATCTTGAAAAGGGAAGATACATTTTTTTTCTGTTTTTCTTCTTTTCTATTTTTTTTTGGATTTTTGAGGCAGCTTCCTATGGCTACCCAACCCACCCAAGACTCGAAAAGTACTTTAAGTTCTAAGCATCTTGTGAAAAAGTGATAGACTCACTGGATGGCCATTAAAATGGACTTTAGGTTTCTACGACCCTAGGTGACCTAAAAAATTCTACCTAAAGGTTTATCTATTCAATCGGTAGCTTTCTCCCTACATTTTTTTATTTTTTTATGGGGTCAACACAAGGGCGAACCCAGTGTATATCTCCTTGGTTTATTCTACTCCCCACTTCTTTCATATGTGTTTTGGGAATTATTTGTGGATTTCATGAGCTAGGTTCTGGACAACTGGTCAATGAGATGTCACCTCCGATCACTTGTCAGCCATACTCGTGCGGTGAAGTGTGACTTATTTATTTTTTTCTTTTTTTTGGGTATTTCTTAATTTTTTTTCTTCTTATTTTTTCTTTTAAGTTGGTCGCTTCCCTGATCTAAGACTTACCTAAAGGTAGCAGGAAGAGAATGGTCTGTGGTTGGGCTCTTAACAACTGTCCAATGAGCTGTTACCACCGACAACTTGCCAGCCATACCACCCTAGAAGGTTCATTAGCTACCCAATTTTCGTTAGAACCACCAAAAAAAGAGTCAGTGCAAATAGTGTGTAGATGCTTTAAACTTAAACTCCCCTCAAATCAGCGGGCGGGTTGATAAGTCACATACTTATCACCCCAATTTATTAGCCATATTAAAGTTAAATTAATGTGGCAAGGACTCACGAAAAAGTCCACATTTTAGTGGACACCCAGGCAGATTAAGCCCGAAGACCTAAAGAGTCTAAGTGTTCAGGTCCTTAAAGTATCGTTTCCTAAAGTTAACAACTCCTAATGCCTAAGTTCTCTTCTCCTAATTCCTTTTTTTTGTCTTTTTTAATTTCATTTTTTTTTGTAAAGCAAATAAAAGAAATTCTACAAAGCTAACAAAATAATTTCAGGATTACTTATGTAGCCTCCAAGCCTAAAAGATGCAATGTCCTCATTGTAAAAATAAAGATATGAAAAGGGCAGAGTAAATAGAATATTAGCTGAATTTCGTGAAAATCCGGTCAGCTCCGTAAAGAGAAAGGAGTATACACACTTGCTAAGTTTATTTCCTTTAGTTAGGCATAATATACAAATAAAGAAATTAAGAATTCACAAGTGCAGGTTAGGATTAAAATTAAAAAATTGATCCTAAAACCCACCAGTAGAAGATGTCCACAGATGTAGACCAAGTATGGTGCAGACCCATGCCGTAGGGTCGAGTGGCTCTAAGCTTCTGGATGAAAATCACCCAGAACCATAGATTATTGTGCTTGCAGGGCCGAGCCTGTGGCTTTGTGGCATGTAACCCAAGTCTAAAATGGCGAACAATAGGTAGATATAATTCACTACATTCGGGTGTCCACTTAGAGTTCAGCTTAGAAAGATAGTTATTCCTAGCTTGGGTTGCACGTCAAAGATATCATAAGGGCCGTGATAGAAGGTAGGTGGTTTTAGGTCAACAGGAACCCTCAAATCAAAAATCCTATCTTCCCCAGAGTTAACTTCCAAAATCTTAATTTCCAAATTCCTAACCTCCGAGATCAGGTGTTCAGCTTTCGAGGCGTCATATCGTTGTACACCCCATCAAAGATATCCAAGTCAAACTACTATGGCTGAATCAGAATTGACTTGGATTCAAGCATTTCGAAATCAAAATCACTCATTTCTTTGGGGTGTGCTTGAAGATTAGGGCTACTGATTGGATCATCTATTATAATAGGAGTAGAATCCTTCATGTCAGCCCCAATTGAATCATAATCTTTAGTTATCAGGCTATCAAATGGTTTGACATGATTCTCGAGCCCTTTTGTCTCACTAAAATCATTTTCCTTAACTTCAAGTGAGACTTCACTAAAAGATTCCTCACCCTCAGAATTAAAGAATCCTTGATCCTCATTTATATATGTCTCAAAATCATATGTTGTTCCTTGGTCTATAGAGACATATTTTCCTCGCTCCCTGACCCAAGGATCTCAGGTGAGAAAATCACATCATCCACGATTGGTTGCTCTAACTCAACCTGCTCATCCCCGATCTCAGAAAATGTGTCCCCCTTGACAAGTGCCTGAGCAGGTTTAGACATTGGCTCTCCTAAAGGAGGTTCGTCCTGGGAATCATCCTAAGATTGGACTAAGGCAACCACAAATTTCATCCTCTATCTTGATAATTTCCCAAGTAAAAGCTCACCTGGGCCTCTATCCCTAACATCTTGGAGCCAATCCAATAAAGAACTATTAAGCTCATAAATCATTTTGATCATAGGTTCCAATGCTTCAGTGCTTGGTGTTGGCTAAGCTTCTAGAGATTGTATGGTGTTCCTCAAGTTAGCCAACACCCTATCCTGGACCTGGTTCACCTGAACTGGATGGTTCGATTCAAGGTTGGGTGGATTTGGGTTAAATCTAGGGGAGTCAAGAAATTAAGGTTCGTGAGGTCCTCCTTGAAGTAGGTCATTTTGGGTTGTTCAAAGAATGGTGGTGACCTATGTTCAGCATAATCCTGGGGAGGGTAAGAGTCATATCCTTCTTGATTGTAGATTGGGTTAGATTGATCATCAAAAGGTGGAGATCTATAATCATTGGAGGCATGAGAAGGATAATAATCATACTCTTGTTGTCTAAGCTTAGACCCTAGACACTATGGTCTGGAATCATATCCCCAATCAAAGTTATCCCAACTAGGAGATGGGTAATCATAAGTCAAGTCAGGGTATGTTGTTGAGCTTTTGTCGTGTTTTAAGGAAATTGCATTATGGTATAGTTGACAAATAGTTCTCAAACAGATAAAACTTATAACATAGAATCTACAATGGAGTCTGAGGTTGAACACAAGGAGCAAATGTGGAATTCACAACATTAATCGCATTTAGAATCAATGAACACAAGTAATTGAGCATTCAAATAGATATTCAATGAATAATAACCTATCACATTAGTTATTCAATGAAATCTAATGTATCTAAAGACAAAAAGAATGGAGAGAATATAAAAAGTGGTGATTTGAAGCACCAATTAAATCCTCTAATTAAGTATGCATCAATATTTCTATTTAACCTTAACCATAGTAATTAAATAATGCAATAGTATCTTAAATAATGCTCAATCAGATGATAATATATCAATCAGAAGACTTAAGTGAACAACAATAAGCACAAGCACAAGGCTCTCAAAGCCTTCTCCTTCTCTTCTGCAGAGCTTCTTTTCTCTCCTTCTCTTCTTTCCTTCTTCAACTTCCTTCCTTCAGACCTTCCTTCTTCTCATGGCTAAGGGTTAGCCTTACAACACACATGCAACCCGAGGCACATGTACAGAGAGCAAAACCCTCCTCTCTCTCTCTCTCACAATTTCCTCCTCTTCTCTCTCACAGACCCAAAGCATATTCGGATCCAAGTACGGGTAAATAGGTCTCGAACAGTGTCCAGGTTCACCAGTGTGTGTGGTGATCGAGGAGTGAATAGGTGGGTTATCAGGTGAAAGGGGTAGGAGGGACCCGACCCCTCAGTGCTTGGGCAATAGAGCCTATGCACAAAATCAATATATCCCGCAATTGCTACTCCTAATCCCACGATGTGGGACTAATGCTACTGCTCTCTTCTCGCATGCCTGCAGCTTCTGATGCTTCGCCAATTGGAGTAGTTGCTGCAGCTGGGATCCTTAATTGACGACTTGGAGGTCTTCCTCGGATGGTTCCACACGGCCTTGGGGTAGATTTGATGAAGAACATGGCTATGGTTCGATGAACAAGGCCAGAGAAGATACCACCGCGATGGAGCTTCGTTAAGGGACCAGAAACAAGAAATATGGGCTATAAGCCCTCGTTAAAATGCTCAAGAGTGTAGGCTTGGAAGGTGATGGCAGTGTCCGTGCAGTGTTTCATGTGCAGATGAGGGTGGATGGTGACGGAGAAGGTGGTCGGCGATGGGTGTTTTTGGGGGGTCACGTGAGTGAGTAATCCCCTCAATTTATTGAGGGGTTTGGTGTGGGTAGATGAGGCGATTCTTGTGAAAGTGTTGGCATAGCGAATGGAGGTGTGTATCATGCTTGCAGCCTCACTGGAGCTCAGGTAGAGTGAAGGAAGACGGATGGGGAGGCCGGTGATCGTTGGTTGAATTGAAGGTTTAAGGGGATGAAAAGAAAGTAGGGAGAGAGGGAAACCTAACTACGCTAACCTAGCTGGATGAAAGGGGAGGATTCCAATGCCTATGTGATGGCTAGATGTGGGGAAGATGAGATCTTTGAGTAGGAAGAATGACAAGGAAGACGGAGGAAGGAGACCCTCGCTAGTATTGTGAGTGGCGGAAGAACTTGAGGAAGATAAACTCACCGACTATTGTCTGTGGCAGTGGGCGAAGATGTCAGATGGAGAAGGTCGCCAGAGCTTGTGGCGGATTTGGCCGGAGAGAAGGGAATAAGGAGGGAAATTGGCCAAAAGCAAGCTAAAGAGCCCGACCTTGCATTGTGCATCCTTTTATAGGGCTAGAGTAGAGCTTCCAAGCTTGGAAACAAGCTTGAAAGCTTGAGAAATCATAGATTAGAACTTGGAAACTTCCAAGAGTTCGCATGAACCCTAGGGTGAGAATCGAAAGGCAAGACCAGGTTCAGATTAAAGGGCATCTCTTCATGAATCTCCCTTCCAATTTTGGAAGGGTTTGGCTGTGAAATCAAGGAGCAATCCCTGATTGAAGGTCAGTTGCTAATGGGTTTAGGAGTTCTGCATACATGAAGGCGGCGGGGACCAGTTAGTGAAGAAGATGATGAAGTTAGGGGGTAATTGTAATCTTTTCGAAAGTTGAGGGGCTGATTGAAAGAGAAAGAATCAAACTGGACCAAAATGCAAACTAGGTCAAGATGATCTATGATTGTGTCCAAATTTTGGTACAAACCTAATTTTGACCCAAAGAATCTGATGGTGAAGTTGGATTTTGGTTTTTACCAAGTTTGATTGGATAATTTATGCAAAAATCCAAATTAGCGTAACTTCCTATCTAAGGCTCTATTTTAGTTCAAAATAGGTACCAATGGTCAAATCAAGGATACCAAACCTTATGGAATATTTTTATATGATTTTCAGAAGGTTCAGGTGAATTTTATTCTGACCAAAACCTCTGTTAATGAAGCAGGTTAGAAATTAAGATTTTGAGTGTCTGTTAATTCTCGAAATGCATGAAAATTATTTCTGTCTGTATGGACCCTCTTGTTAGTCATTAATGATCATTTGAACTTAGTTTAACCCCTAGGAAACCTCATGATTACTATGCATTTATGATCTATTAAAACTGTAGATTTAACCCTATTTTAATGCATTCTTCTTAGAAAGGATATGCAATGAATTATGACTCTCTGGTAGTTATGTAGGAGTAGTTGTCAATTGATTCTGACTAATTAAAGCTAGTTATGACTTATGATGATGTTATCATCATACCCTCATGCCTAACTTTTCCTAGTCTCTTAGCAAAATCTTATGAAATGAACTAGAGTTCTAGACCATGCATTGATGTTTAGAGTCCTATTTTTGTTATTACTCTTTAGACATTAGGTCAGAATGCTCGTAGTAGGCCTAGAGGTACTTAAGTATCAATCAAGATCCAGACCTAAGCAGCTTTAGCCTGAGTCTGTCGTAAAGGTTTCTAAGGCCTACGAACATTAGCCAGAGGTTCGTTGAACCCAGTAGTTAAAGCACCCATGCGTAGAATGTAGAATGTCTAGGCTTAGCTTTCCATTGCATTTTTTTGTAAGAGAGAGGGATAGAAGTAGATTTTTCATTTGAAGAGTTTTCTCTCTTTTTTTCTTTTCAGATTTCCCTAGATCTAGCCTCGAATTACCTCTAAACACAGTCTGTATCGGATACCTCGTCCCCACCATCAATCCTCGAAGGGTTCCTTGCTTTTGATGCTTTGGGATAGCACCGCCCAAGGCAACCCCCAGAATCTTGGCTTTCGACACTTCAAGATAATGACGACCATGCCGTTCTGTAGCTAAATCCAGGCCTTAGCAATCGACAATTCGAGATAATCCTGCCCATGGCACCTGAACTAGCACAAGGTGCTTACATACCCATGGTAGGATATTTAGATATCTTAGGAGACAAGCATTGAGGAGACAATATGTTATTACGCATCTTCGAGGGGAATTTCCAACCTCTCCACGTCGGGAACTCATCCAAATCAACTTGTGTTTTCAAGCCGCTTCTAATCTAGATCTTTGAGGTGGCTTTTCAGAGTAGAACACTTTTGGCAGATTTTTCTTTATTAAGCGCACTAAACCATACTAAGTGTGTAATTTTGGGTGCTCAGGTTACCAAGTCTTGTAAACCAAAGGGCAGGCAACGGAGCTGAATAATCCTCAAGCCTTAGACCTAATACATCAGCTTCACACTTTCCTCAACCTCTTGAGGATTAATCCGGATCTTAATGGATACGTGAATGTTTAAGCCTTAAAACAAGCCCAAGAGGCCTAAGATCAGCACTCATACTAATCTCTTTGTCTATTTGTTTTCAGGACTTCATTTCTTTCATTTCTTTTTTATTAGGTCTAGAACTTATGTAATCTCCATAATAAAGTGATGTTGATAACGTCATCATCAGCCATAACTAGCTTTAATTAGTCATAATCAACAGACAAATGCTCTTATATAACTACTGGCAAGTCGTAATTCATTGCATATCTTTTATGAAAGATAAATAATAAAATAGGGGTAAATCTATAGTTTTAACATGATATCCTAAATGCAGAACAATCATGGGGTTTTTTAAGGGTTAATTAAAGGTAAAATGGTCATTAATTACTAACAAGCAGGTTTGTGCAAATAGAAACGGGTTTTCACGTGTTTCGAGAATTAATGGATATCTAAAATCCTAATTTCAAACCTACTTAATTAACTGAGGTTTTGGTTAGGATAAAATTCACCTAAACCTTCCAAAAATCATATAAAAATATTCTATAAGGTTTGGTACCTTTGATTTGACCATTGTAACCCATTTTTACCTAAAATAGAGTCTTAGACGGATAGTTGCCCTAATTTGGGTTTTTATGCAAATTGCCCAATCAAACCTGGTCAAAACCTAAATTTGACTTCACCATCAGATTCCTTGGGTCTAAATTAAGTTTGTATGAAAATTTAGGCCCAATCATAGATCATCTTGACCTAGTTTGCATTTTGGTCTAGTCTGACTCTTTTTATCTCAAATAGGCCCTCAACCATAACTTTTTTGTCTTCTTCACCAAGAAGTCCCTACCTCCATTAGGAGTGAGCTACAGCTCACCATTGAGATTTGAGTGAGATTTTCTCGCTCAATTCTCATTTAATCAATCCCAAATTTGAACCGGAGATTCCTTGAAGAATTCTCTTCCATTTGGACCTGGCCTTGATTCCTAACTCTTTCCCAATCTATCATGCAAACGCATGAAAGATTCAGATACATTTTGACTGCGAAGACCCCAAAATTCTCAAGCTTGTTTCCAAGCTTGGAACTCATCTCTAAGGCCTATAAAAAGACCCAAGACACAATTCCATGCTCCTTAGCTTGGTTTGGAGGTCGGAATCCCCTTCTTCCCTTCTCCCCGACCTCCATCTCCACCAACTCCTGTGAGCTCCTCCGTCCACCTTCCTCGTTCGCCGTCATGGACAATAGCTGGAGGATTCCTCTTCCCCAGGTTCTTCCACATCTCATAATACCGGTGAATGCCTCCTTCCTCATCTTCTTCGTTGCTTCTTCACCACCAGAGACTTCATCTCCTTCAAGTCCGACGTACCACCGGCAAGGACCTTCCTCCCCTTTCATCCATTAGAGTAGGTTAGCTAGGTTTCTTTCTCCCTCTATTATCTTCCCCCTATCTTTATCCCTTGTTTTAACCCTCGACACCGTCATCCACCGTCATCTTCTCCATCTCCGACCGCACCTCCAACGAGGTCTTCCCGTCACTCCACTACACCACACGCCTCGCCAATACCCTTACAAGCTCTGCCTCATCCACCTAAACCAAACCCCTCTACCTATTCACCATTTCACCCATCCAAACACGTCATCGAACAACCCGCCTTTGTGCCTTCATATCCATCACCATCCACCCTCCACACACCACTAAACACCATGAAACACCCATCACCATCTTCACCGTGTTTTGGCAAAGCTTTTGAGCCATCTGATTGGGGCTTTCAAGCCCGTATTCATACTTGCATGTTTTGCCGTGCTCCACTATTGCCACCTCCATCTCTGACAATGTATGCAGCACCACGGTCGTGTTCTTCAACAGGACTCGCTCCAGGTGACGTAGATACCCTCCAGGACCATGCCCAATACTTCAATTCAAGGCCTCGACCTCAACTGCCACTCCAATTAGTGAAGACCTTCCACACTTGCATGCACGCGAAGAGAGCAGGCACATTATTGCCACATCGGGTGCAGAAGAAGGCGTAGCTACACATAAGAGGATTTTGTGTTTCGATCCTATCGCCCAAGTAACATGGGGGTTGGGTCCCCTTACACACTCACCCATACCTATCTAAGCCTGCACTCCTCGGCTACTACCCATGTCAGTAGCCCTGGACCCAATACTACTTAACCTGATTACCCGATTGGCTACAGGTTATCTGAGAGAGAAGAGGAGGAGGAATTTGTGAGCAGGGGAGGGGTGTTTTGCTCTTCATAAAGAAGGCTCAACACTTAGTTGCTGAGGGAATTGTTCCCTTGTGCCTGTGATGAAAGGAGAAGGGTTGAAGGAAGAAGGAAAGAAGAAGGAGAAAGTTCGAGGAGAGAAGGTCTGAAATAGAAGAAAGAGAGAGGAAATAAAGAAGAAGGTGAAGACTCAAGAAGAAGAAGAAAGGCAGAGGAAGAGAAGAAGAAGAAGAAGGAAAAGTCTTTGAAGAAGCACTGTAGCAGAGCAGCATTTAAGTCATCTGATGATTAATGCCCAATGTCTGATTTGAGTTTATTTGAGATACTATTGTATTATTTAAGTAATATGGTTAAGGTTGAATTGAAATATTGCATGCATGCTTAAGTAAGAGGATTAATGGTGATCTAAATCACCATTATTCTTTATTCTCTTTCCTTTTGTTCCATGCAATCTCTAGATACATTGAGCATCATTGAATATTTAACCTGGCAGATTAGTATTTATTGAATATCATTATTGTGCTTCATTTATTGTGCTCATTTATATACAATTGAAGATTAGTGCATGAATTTCATATTTGCTCCCTGTGTTCGACCTCAGACTTCATTTCTTGATTTCATGTTATAAATTGTATCTATTGATTGAGTTATTTAGGAGATTTTGCTACAACGACGAAACACTAAAAACTCCTAAAAAGCCCCATAAACAAGTGCTAATGACTATCATCTTTTTGTTCTTGAATGTTTGCTCCTTTTTGACATTTGAATTTTCTCTTCTCTTTCTCCTTATGAATGATATACAGTCAATTCTCAAAATTTTCCTCCCCTTTCCATTTTTTTGTTCTTTTTAAATTTTTTTTATTTTTGAATATGTATTTTTTTGCAAGAGCCCTTCAGAGAATTGAATTTCCATATGTTTGCACTTTAACACTCACCCATACCTAAGTTTTGCAATGTCCTCATTGTAAACCGAAGGGTATGAAATATGCTTGGTTCAAGGATTAGAATAGGGTCAAAGTGTGGGTGAACAAGTTGGGATGACTGTTGCGAACGATTTCAAGCTTGGATACAAGTACCAAAGGTGGAGTCGGCTGTTCCAAAGTTGAACTCAAAAGTGCAATAGGAGTGTAGCTCAAAAGGTGATCAAAAGGGTCTCGAGTTTTTGGAATGATGGGTTGCCTCCCGTTAAGCACTAAATTCAATGCCTTCAGTCAAGCAGAAGGTGGTTAAGGGGAAGGGATGGTCAAATCAGAGGAGCATTGTAGAACAAGCATCTTGATCAATACCTGGTTGGTCCAACCAGTTTTTTGTTTAGATCAATAGGCTGATAATGTAGTCCAAACCTAATCAGTTTGGTGGGTTGATGGATGTGAATCAAAAGATGTGGAGCTCATCAGATACTTTGAAGCTCAAATGGATGTGGAAATGAGAATCGAGGATTTGGCTAAATCAGCTCAGCCTGGTCAGAGTAGGGATCCTCAAAAGAGAACAGAACTGTAGAGGATGTAGGAACCCTATTGATAGGATCAGAAAAGGATAAGGAATGGTTATTAGTCTGATCACAGTCCGAAACCTAATCAAAGGATGGAGGAGAATCATATGTAACCGGATCAGAGAGAGGTGAATCGAAGTAGAAGTTGATACCGATGATGGGTTAGGGTTGGGAACGGGTTTTGGAAGGCTCTATATGTGGATCAAAAGATGTGGCTTCTATGATATCTGTGTGTGTTAAGGGCTCCTCTAGAAAAGATTCAAAGGTAGGTTCATCTAGAGAGTCCTCATGATGCTCATCAAAATCAAAGGTAAATGCCTGGAGAGTGCTTATAGGATCATGGAAATCAGAGTCAATAAAAGAATCGAATTCTGGATTGCAGACACGCTCAACACTCACTATTTTTGATTCCTTCCAATCATAAAGGAATGATTCCATCTCAATGGAATCTAATTTTGAATCATTGATCTCGGGATTAGGGATCTTAGAGTCAGAGTTGAAGAATGGGTCTTGGATATTGAGGTCGTAAATTGGTTCACAGTCGTCAGGAAACAAGGGTTCTCCGAAATCAAAGTATGACTCCAAATCATCAGAGAACTTGTGAGAATCGTGTTCTGAACCTGATTCCAGATTGAAAGTTCCACCATAGAATGAATCAAAATGTGTAGAATCAGCAACTTGACTTGGATCTGACCTAAGTTCAAATTTTGAGCTCAAAGAGGTGTCCTTATTAGGCATGGGCTCAAGTTCTTGGTTCCTAGGATAGACCCAATTGAATCCCAGCTCTTCCAACCCCTCGATTTCTGTATCATAAATTGGTTTGACTTTCAAGAAATCAATCCGCATCTATGAGGTGGTTAGAGAGGTGTAATCATCAAATATAGGTCCACAATCATAATCTAGATTCAAAATCTGATTTTCATCACCTTGGGCCTCTATATCATCCCAAATAGTCTTGAATCTAGATTCTAGGTCAAATGTAGGTGTAGGGTCACTAGAATTTAGACCAGGTTCTATTGGGATGTCAGAATCATTCTCAAGAACTACCTTAATAGGATAAGGTTTGAATTTACATTCTCGAGAGGTTCTAACTCAATCTCATCAACACAGGTCTCGGGGAAATCTAGGCTTGATGGACTAGCTCCATGATTTTCTAGGGCTGATACGGAATTGTGTACACCTGCAATTGGATCCTCCCAACCCATCTCAAGATCAAGCATATCAATCTGCACATAATTTGAATCAGATTCCATCTAGGTTGGTGGCCCACAACAACCTTGATTCTCGAACCCGGGATTTAGGAAATCAGATTGATTCTTAGTCTTACTCCAAGATGTCACATAATCTTCTAAAGGAATGTATGGGTATCTTTGATCAATGGTTTTCTGTAATGTGTTTATCATGTACCCACGTTTCTCCATGAGACCTTGATACATCACCCAAAGTTGTGGGTCTGACACACATTGCATATACTCATTACTGTGCATCTCCACAATTCACTGAATTCTGATAAAAGATCATCTCAGGTTGAACCAAGTAAGATTTGTGTAAATAGCATTTCAGCACGGTTCGTAATGTGGGTTGTTGTTTTTGGTACATTAACTGAAATCTCGATAATTGAATTTGAGGTTCTCTCATGTTCTTCATAGTATTTAAGGGCACCCTCAATCATTCTATCTTTCATGAACCTTCAGGATTTTCTAATTGGTCTTCCTAAATTGCCAGGTTGCATTTTCAAACTAAGTGGTGGATTAGGATGCAGAATCAAATTCAGGTTCAAATTGAAGTAATCATATTAGATTAAAAATCCCTGTAGAAGATCTAATGAGGCCTCTTAGGTTAGAGAAACTAAGGACCTTCCTGTGTATGTGCTTTAGAGAAAGGATGAGGGACTAGATGTGAATTGGACCCAATCAAGGCACCCAAAGATTTTTGGATGACTAAGGCTATTTCGAGGCGGATGTTACCTCTGAATCAGAAATCTGCACACCCGAGAATTACCTGGGTAGACAGGAAGGTAGAGCTCTTCAAAGACCCCTACATGGTAGAGTGTTCCCACGGGTTACAGGGTTTCCCCCACTCGACCTTCCTTGTCACTGCAGTTCCAAGTAGACCGGTATGTGTGAATTGAGACCTTAAGTCTACCAATTTTGTTCCTAATTTGTGCCTTGGATTTCACTTGATTAGAAATTAATTTATTTTGTGACCTAATTTGGAGGTTGATTGGCTTACAAAGTAGACCAACTTCACCTGATCTACCCTAAAAGATGAAGAATGAACTCTGGGTCAAGACCCAAAGATCACCCTGAATTGACTCTAAGTTTATTAGGTCCAAAATTATAGGATTCAAGTGAGATTAGAGCCTGATTTTAGGGTTCTTCTGATTAGATCTTTTCAAGCAAGGGTTTAGGTAGCACACAAATGCAGGAGGATAAATTTCCTTTGATTCAGGAAAGTGTGAACTAACCCTTCAAAACCCTAGAGCAGAAACCCTAATTGGCTTTTTTCAAGTCCAATTTGATCTTTAAGTGTACACCTTAGACTTCAAATAAGAAGTGTGTAGTCCAAGATGATCAGAAATTAAGCATAAATCCCTAGAAGGTACAGGCAATTTGGGTAGGGATCTCTAAAATAGAATCGTCTCAACTTCAATCAGATATTGTTTTGAAATCCCAAATTAGGAAACTTACCTTTTAAGTATATTTGCTAGAAAAGTAAGGCGAATGAATCATAATTAGTTTTGTTTTCTTTTTTCTCTTCCAAAGATTAGGAGATTGATTAGGGAAGAAGAAAGAGTTACCAGCCCTTGGAGTGGTTGACATGGGTGGAAGATTTCTACGTGATGTACCTCATAAAATCACAATCAAACAAACAAGGTATGTTAGTGCTCAGATAACAGTCAAGAAAGATAAGATCAATGTGTGAATTAAGTGTTGCTCCCTGGCAACAGCGCCAAAATGTTTATCAAACTAAATAGGAGTTTAATGTTTCATCATCGTAGCACACTCCTAAATAGCTTGATCAACTGATAAAATTTATAACTCATAATCTACAATGGAGTCTGAGGTCGAACACAAGGGGCAAATGTGGAATTCACAATATTAATCGCATTCAGAATGAATGAGCACAAGTAATTGAGCATTCAAAAAGATATTCAATGAATAATAACCTATCACATTAGTTATTTAATGAAATCCAATGTATTTAGAGATAAAAAGAATGGAGAGAATCTAAAAAGTGGTGATTTGAATCACTAATTAAATCCTATAAATAAGCATGCATCAATATTTCAATTTAACCTTAACCATAGTACTTAAATAATGTAATAGTATCTCAAATAATGCTCAATCAGATGACAGGTATATCAATCAGATGACTTAAGTGATCATCAGTAAGCACAATCATAAGGCTCTCAAAGCCTTCTCCTTCTTCTCTTCTATAGAGCTTCTTTTCTCTCCTCTTCTTCTTTCCTTCTTCAGCTTCCTTCCTTCAGACCTTCCTTCTTCTCATGTCTAAGGGTTAGCCTTTCAACATAGAGCATGCACCCCAAGGCACATGTACAGAGAGAAAAACCCTCCCCGCTTTCTCACAATTTCCTCCTCTTCTCTCTCACAGACCTAGAGCAAATTCGGATCCAAGTACGGGTAAATGGGTCTCAAATAGTGTCCAGGGTCACCGGTGTGTGTGGTGACCGAGGAGTAAATAGGTGGGTTATCAGGTGAAAGGGGTAGGAGGGACTCGACCCCTCAGTGATTGGGCAATAAAGCCTATGCACAAAATCAATATATCTTACAACTACTGCTCCTAATCCCACAATGTGGGACTAATACTCCTGCTCTCATCTCCTGTGTCTGCAGCTTCTGATGCTTCACCAATTGGTGTAGTTGCTGCAGTTGGGATCCTCAAATGAGGACTTGGAGGTCATCCTAGGATGCTTCTGCCCGGCTTGAGGGTGGATTTGATGAAGAACACGGCCGTGGCTTAATGAAGGCTAGAGAAGATGGCGCGGTGATGGAGCTCTGCCAGGGAACCTGAAACATGAAATATGGGTTATAAGCCCTCGTTAAAACTCTCAGGAGGATTGCCATAGGGCATGGAAAGTGATGGTAGTGTCCGTGGGGTGTTTCGTGCGCTGATGAGGGTGGACGGTGACGAAGAAGGTGGTCAGTGATGGGTGTGTTTGGGGGTTCGTGTGAGTGAGTAATCTCCTCAATTTCTTGAGGGGTTTGGTGTGGTGGGTGAGGCGATGCTTGTGAAGGTGTTGGCGTAGCGAACAGAGGTGTGTAGCGTGCTCGCAGCCTCGCTAGAGCTCGGTCGAAGCAAGGGAAGGCAGAGGGGGAGGCTAGTGATTATGGGTTGAATTGAAGGTTAAGGGGATGAGAAGAAAGTAGGGGGAGAGGGAAACCTAACTACATTAACCTAGTTGGATGAAAGGGGAGGATTCCTGTTGTATCAGAAAATCTATGCAAATAGGTTTGAGTTTTGAAAACCCGTCGTTGTAGTGCGATTTGCAAGAAAATCTGCCAACAAATAAATTTACCAAAACTCAAAAGAAATTTCGAGTCGAACACAGAGAGGCGGACATTTGATTAAAAATCGCATTTATTTTGTTGTCACGAAGTAGATTAGCTGGTCGAATTGAATCTAAACTAGCTATATACGTAAAGAATAATTAATAGAAGAGCGAGAGAATAATACAAATAAAGACAAAATAGAGATAGAATAAACATGGATTTCACAACCACAGAGTAATGTTCATTACAACTAATCACTACACTTGAAAGTTGGAAATATTACAACTAGGAAGTGGTAAATCCACTTTAGAAAAGTAGTAAAGTGAAGGGAGGTGAGAAATTATCCTCCTCGACAGTTGCTTGGAGGACAAGCTGCATTGATGGAGCATCCGGAAGAACATGGGGAGATGCTGGACAAAGGAGAACGACAACGGATGATGAAGAATGGGGTAGGGCAACGACACAACGGGATCCTCTTTCCGAACGGTGGTGAGAAGACAATCGCGGGATGCTCCATGAAGGAGGTGAGAAGATGGAAAATTATTTTTGTAACTCTAATGGAGTATCTTAAGTTTGGGACCAGCTTGTAGAGCCTTTGAGGGGGTGAGAGAAGAGAGGAAGGGATGAAGAATTCGAGTGGTAGGGGTCTCCTTTTATAATTGTAGGATTGAGGGAAATTTGGTCATTTTATGATTTAAAACATTAATTCAGGGTCTTTAGTGATAGATTTAAGCATCACTAAAGACCCCAAATGTGGGCTTAAATCTATGCATGTGCCGCCTTTTGCTCTCCTCGTGCCTCAACGCATAAGCCACGATCTCGTGATCTCAGTCGTCCGATCACGAGATCGGACGGCTTAAAAGCATGCGCCTACTTCTTTAGTGTGCGTAGGATCGCATGTATGCACACCGTGCGCTCTGCATGCGCCATGTGGTCGCTCCATCATCCGTCCATCGTGCATCAGACGGACCAATTTCATCCGCGCCTCCTTCTTGATATGATTTTAAGCACGCGGGGTTTCGATCCCACATCACTTCTTGCTTGAGTGTCAACTCCACTATTCTATGCACATGGATTGGCGTAAGGACATCTTCAGCACCCGTGCTTCATGGCCATTGGATCAAGATCCAATGCCCCAGATTTGCTGCATGCTTGAAGGGAAAGAGTCAAGCAGGGAGGTGCGGGCGAGTTTGGATGGTTGGGATGGTGACACATGGCACCATCCTTGTTATCCAACTTTATATGCTTGTAGGTGGTGCCACGGATGTCGGATTGGATCGATTTTCATGCCATTGCATTGCGATCGTCGATCCAAACGCATCCGTACGGTTGGATTTGTCATCTGAAGTACTAATTTGCACCACCTGGCCCCTTGATCTCTGATCTTTCTCGGACTGCATCTAATGCTACGAAAGTCCGATCGAGGCGATCTTAGAGTCGTTGAACTCCAATCATCGCCCTGTTCAGATATGTATGGTTGGATCTTCAATCTGAGGCCCCAATTAAATGTCACCCTACCACCTGACCATAAAATGGAGAAATTAACCTAAAATTTATATAACTTAATCTAAATGCATGATGATGCATGTTATGCAAATTTTATAATGCATGATGCAACTTTGTGTCTAAGAACATGCAAAAATAGATGGTTTATGCAATATTAACATGTTTACATCACACCCCCATGCCTATCTTTTGCTACTTCCTAGCAAAACTACATACTATTTATAAGTGAATTAGGTCAGATTTCTTGGGCAATAGTTATTTTTCAATACTTAAGAATTTCAACTAAGATCTAAACTACAGAGACTCAATAGCACCCGAGTGTCTGCCAAAATGTAGACCACCTCAAGCCCTCGCCTTATTCAAAGAAGGATCCTTTTTCTTCTTTTCTTCTTTTCTATTATTTTTTTAGATTTTTGAGTTTAGAGTTTTGGAGTAGCTTTCTGTGGTCACTCAACCCACCCAAGACTCAATGAGAACTCTAAGTTCTAAGCATCTTTTCGTGAATGTGATAGACTCATTGATCGGCAATCAGAATGGACTTTGGGTTTCTACACCCTTAGGTTACCTTAAAAAGAATTCTAGCTAAAGGTGTATCTATTCGACTGGTAGCTTTCCCATTACTTTTATTTTTATGGGGTTAACACAAGAGCGAACTCAGTGTATATCTCCCTGGATTATTCTACTTCTCCTCTTCTTCCTAAGTGTTTAGGAATTATACATACATTTCTTGAGCTCAGATCTGGACAACCTACCCATGATAACTTACCAGCCATACTCGAGCGGTGAAGTGTGGCTTATTTATTTTTCTCTTTTCTTTTCTACTTTTCTATTTCTTTTCTTTTTTGGATATTTTTCTTTTTCTTTTCTTTCTTTAAGTAGGTGGCTAGGCAGCAGGAAAAGAATGGTCATGTGACTGAGCTCTGGACAACAGACCAATGGGCTATTACCCACGATAACTTGCCAGCCATACCACCCTAGAAGGTCATTAGCTACCCAATTTCCGTAAAAACCGCTAAAAAGTGAGTCAGTGAAAAGTGTGTGTAGATGCTTAGACTTAAAATCCCCTCAAATCAGAGGTTGGGTTGATAAGTCTTGTACATATCACCCCAACTTATTAACCAGTTAAAAATTGAATTCAGAATGGCAAGGACTCGATAAACAGGTTCACCTTTTAGTGGACACCCAACTGATTAAGCCCTAAGACCTGAATGATCTAAGTGTTCTAGTCTTACAGTATTATTCTCTAGGATTGAAAAATATCTAAAGCCCAAGTTCTCTAGAGAGCTAACGAAATGATTTAGAGATGAATATCCACCCCTTATGCCTATCTAATGCAATATCCTCATTGTGTAAAAAAGACATGACAAAGGCTGGAGTAGAAAAGAAAGCACCTGAATTTCGTGATTTACTTGGTCAGCTCCAAGATAAAAATAGACTGTATAAGTGTTGAATTTAGTGCCTTCAACTAGGCACACTATACAAATAAAGAAGAAATAAAGAATTCACACATGCAGGTCAGAATAAGAAAATCTAGTTTTGGACTTGCCAGGAGAAGATATCCACAAATGTGGACCAGATTGTGGTGCAGACCCATGCCCCATGGTCGAGTATATCTAAGGTTCTGGATAAAAATTATCCAAAACCTAAGATCATCATGCAAGTGGGGTCGAGCTTGAGATTTGTGAGGATGCAACCTAAGACCAAAAAGTTGGATAACAAAGAAATCAAGCTCAAAAGGATAACCAATGAATTTGTGCTTGGGTTGCACATCCTCGGAAAAAATGTCGTAATGGTCCTGGTAGAAGGTTCATGGCTTTAGAAAAATTGGAACCTTTAGACTCGGTCTTCTGCTTCCTCTGGAATTGGCTTCCCATGTCATCATTTCCTAATCCTATCCCTCGCAATTAGGACTTCTGATTTCGAGACCTTTTGCATGATAACCACCCCATTTAAAATTTCCAAGTCCAAGATTGATGGCTGAATCAAAATAGACTTGGGTCGAATGATCTCATGAACAGAATCCTCATTATGCTCAACGGGGTGTGATTGAGGAGTGGGGCTTTGAATTGAATCCTTCATGAAATGAGGATCTAAATCCACCATGCGAGCCCCAATAGGATCAAGTTCCTCAATTTTTAGGGCATCAAATGATTCATCAAATTCCTCAAGCCCAGTCGTCTCACTGAAATCATGTACTGTAAACTCAGATGAGACTTCACATAATAATTTTTAACCTTCAAAATCAAAGAATTCTAAATATGCATTAATGTATGTCTTAAAATCATCAATCACTCTCTTATCCATGGAGACATATGTTTCCTCGTTCCCCGACTCAGGGATCTTAGGTGAAGAATTCAATTCATCCCTATTTGATTACTCTAGAACAACCTCGTCAACCTAGGTCTCATAAAACATTTCCCCCCCTACAGGTGCCTGAGCAGATTTTGACATCGGCTCTCCTGATAGGGGTTCATCTTTCGAATCCTCCCAAAATTGGACTAGAGCAATCATAGATCTCATCCTCAATTTCGATAACTTCCCAAGTAAAAACTCACCTGGGTCCTTATCCTTAACGTCCTGGAGCCAATCCAATAAATACTTATTAAGATCGTCAGTCATTTCAATCAAAGGCTCCAATTCTTCAAGGCAAGGTGTTGGCTGAGCTTCTAAAGATTGTATGGTATTCCTTAAGTTAGCCAACACCTTATCTTGGACCTGGTTAACCTGAACCAAATGGTTTAGTTCAAGGTCGAGCGAGTTTGGGTTCAATTCCAGAGTGTCAACGAATTGAGGTTTGAGATACCTTCCTGGATAATAGGCCATTACAAGTTGTTCATAAAGAGGTGGTGACCTATATGCGGTGTAAGTTGGGGAAGGGTAAGGATCAGCGTATCCTTCTTGATTGTAGTTCATATTAGGTTGTCCATAAAAGGGCAGTGATATATAATCGATGTAACTAGGAGAAGGATAAGAATCACGATCATGGTATCCAGGGTTAGTCCCCAAACATAGAGGTCCGAAATTGTACTCCCAATTAGGATTATCCCAACTAGAAGATGGATGAGAATAAGTTTGGTTGGAATAATAATCATTTTGGGAATAAGTAGTGGTAAGAGGGTAGAAGTGGAAGTGATGTGGAAGGATCCAAGATAGAACGTGCGGAAGAAAGGTGCCCTACAATACAAACAATCAAACTTGTCCTTAAGTGGGCTAGCCTAAACAGACTCCTAGAACCCATATTAAGATGAAGAAACAATTTGATCTACTTCTTTCTAGTCAATCCAACTAGTTAGAGGGAGAGGCTGTGGAGAAGCTTCTTCCCTTGGCTTTCGCCTCAGGTTCCTTTGATACCCCCCAACCGTGATCGTTTGATTCTGCTCCATTAACTAGACATCATATTGAACAGTAGAAGCAGACTAATCGAAAATAATCTTGATCTAGGTTTCGAAGAGTGAGTCCAACCCTTAAGGCCAACGTCTACTCTGTTTTAATTAGGGCTAGGTTTGAATGTGCTTTGGATTGTGATGGGCCCTTAAAATGGGTTGTGCCCTTAATGATTGATTGAATATGTGTGAGTGCATGCACAACCAATGGTTTTCAAGCAAGTTTTTTTTTGGATGTGGTGAATTTTAGGGTTTAAATCTTGCTTAGTAGCTTTTAGGATTCAACTTTAAGTGTATTCAATCAAGTTTAGTTGGCACACCAGGTTTTGAAAGCACAGGTGAAGATGTCTTCCTTTAAAGCTTAAAAGAATGTGGAGTGCCTGGTAAATCCCTAAAAGTTGAAACAATGTGGCAGCTACCTGATGAGTTGTTTTTAATTGAAGTGATGCGGCATAAACAATTCAAATAATTGGCCTAATGCACCATTTAATTAGGCACACAAATGATTACCTAATCTGATTTCTACTCAAAGAAACCTTCTATACAAAGGAGAGAACCCCGTTTAAAGGAGGTGAGAAGATGAAAATTTACTTTTGTAACACTAATGGAGTATCCCAGGTTTGGGACCAACTCGTAGAGCCTTTGAGGGGGTAAGGGAAGAAAGGAAGGGATGAAGAATTCGAGTGGTAGGGGTCTCCTTTTATAGTTGTAGAGATTGAGGGAAATTTGGTCATTTTATGTTTTTAAACATTAATTCAGGGTCTTTAGTGATGGATTTAAGCGTACTAAAGACCCCAAACATGGGCTTAGATCTGCGCATGTTCTGCCTTCTCCTCTCCCTGCACGCTCAGCGCATAAGCCACGATCTCGTGATCTCAGCCATCAAATCATGAGGTAAAACAGCTTAAAAGCATGCGCCCACTTCTTTAGCGCATGTAGGATCGCGTGTATACGCATCGTACGCACTGCGTATGCCATGTGGTCGCTCCATCGACCGCCCATCACGCGTTAGATGGCCCAATTTGATTTTCACCTTCTTTTCATTCTAATTTTAAGCGTGCGGGGGTTCGATCCCTCGCCGCTTCTTCATGTTTGAGCGTCAACTCCACTACGCTATGCTTATGGATTGGCACAAGGACATCTTCCACAACCATGCTTCTTGGCTATTGGATCAAGATCCAACGACCCAGATTTTCCACATGCCTGAGGAAAGAGAGTAGAGCAGAGAGGTGCAGGCGAGTTTGGATGGTTGCTATGGTGCCATGTGGCACCATCCTGGCCATCCAACTTCATATGCTCATAGGTGGTGCCACGAATGTTAGATTGGAGCAATTTTCATGCCGTTAGGCTGCGATCGTCGATCCAAATCCATCTGTGCTGTCAGATTTGTCATCTGAAGTGCTGATTTGCACCACCTATCCTCTTGACCTCTAATCTTTCTCAGATTGCATCTGATGCTACGAAAGTCCAATCGAGGCGATCTTGGAGTCATTGAACACCAATCGTTGCACTGATTTGATTTGTATGGTTGGATCTTCAATCTAAGGCCTCGATTAAATGTCACCCTATCACCTGACCATAAAAAGGAGAAATTAACCTAAAATTTATACAACCAAATCTAAATGCATAATGATGCATGTTATGCAATATTTATAATGTATGACACAACTTTATGTCTAAGAACATGCAAAAATAGATGATTTATGTGATATAAACATGTTTACATCAATTCCCACACCGGTGTGATGGTCGAACTTGGGGAAGAGGAAATCTTCGGGAAGGAAGAACGGCAAGGATGACAGAGGAAGGAGACCCTTACTAGTATTGCGAGCGGTGGAAGAACCTGAGGAAAATAAACCCACCGACTATTGTCTGTGGCAGTGGGCGAAGATGGTAGACAGAGAGGGTCGGTGGAGCTCATGGAGGATTCAGCTAGAGAGAAGGGAAGAAGGAGGGAAAGTAGCCAAAAACAAGCTAAAGAGCATGGCCTTGCATTGTGGGTCCTTTTGTAGGGTTAGAGTCGAGCTCCCAAGCTTGGAAACAAGCTCGAAAGCTCAACATATCAGGGATTAGGATTTGGAAACTTCCAAGAGTTTGCATGAACCCTAGGGTGAGAATCGGAAGCTAAGATCGGGTTCATATTGAAGGGAATCTCTTCATGAATCTCCCTTCCAATTTTGGAAAGGTTTGCCTGCGAAATCAGGGAGAAATCCCAGGTTGAAGGTTGGTTGCTGATGGGTTTAGGAGTTCTACACACATGAAGGCAGCGGAGACCAATTGGTGAAGACGATGATGACGTTAGGGTGTAATTGTAATCTTTTCGAAAGTTGAGGGGCAGATTGAAAGAGAAAGAATTAGTCTGGACCAAAATACAAACTAAGTCAAGATGATCTCTGATTGGATCCAAATTTTCGTACAAACCTAATTTAGACCTAATGAATCTGGTGGTGAAGTCATATTTTGGTTTTTACCAAGCTTGACTAGGTAATTTATGCAAAAACCTAAATTAGGGCAACTTCCTATCTAAGACTCTATTTTAGGTCAAAATAGGTTCCAATGGTCAAATCAAGGATACCAAATCTTATGGAATATTTTTCTATAATTTTTATAATGTTTAGGTGAATTTTATTCTAACGAGAACCTCTATTAGTTAAGCGGGTCTGAAATTAGGGTTTCAGGTGTCTGTTAATTCTCGCAATGCGTGAAAACTCATTTCTATCTGTATGAATCATCTTATTTGTCATTAATGCTCATTTTACGTTAGTTTAACCCCTAGGAAGCCCCATGATTTCTATGCATTTATGATCTTCTGTTAAAATTGTAGATTTAACCCTATTTTAATGCATTCTTCTTAGAAAGGATATGCAATGAATTATGACTCTCCAACGGCTATGTAGGAGCAGTTGTCAATTGATTATGACTAATTTAAGCTAGTTATGGCTGATGATGACATTATCATCAGGGTAGTAATCATCTTGAGGATAAGTGGTGGTAGGAAGGTAGGATTGGAATTATGTGTATAGTGTGGAAGTATACATGGTGAAACAGTAGGGAAAGTACAAAAGAGAATGGTGCCTTGCAATACAATCAACCAAACCTATCCTTAGGTGGGGAGCTTAATGACCTACAGACTCCCAGAACCTGTCTTCAGATGACAGAAATGATTTGGTCTACTTCTATCTAGTCAATCCATCCAGTTAGAAGGAGGGATTGGGGAGAAGGTTCTTCCTTTGGCTTGCCCTCCGATTCCTTTGATACCCCGAATCGCAATTGTTTGACTCTACTCCCCTAGCTAGACATCAGATGGACTAGTAGAAGCAGATTAATCGAAAAAAAATCTCAGTTAGAGTCCCAAAGAGCGAGTTAATCCTTAAGGCCAACATCTACTTAGTTTTAATTAGGCATGGGTTGATTGTTCCCTTGGAGTGTGATGGGCCCTTTAGATGGGTTTTGCCCTTAATAATCAATTATAATGTGTGTGCGTGCATAACCAATGGTTTTCAAACAAGGTATTGATGATGTGTCTTTTAGGGTTTAACCTTGTTTAGTAGCTTTTAGGGTTTAATCTTTAGGAGTATTCAATCAAGTTTAGGAGAACACTTCCAAGTTTTGAAATCAAAAGTGATGGTATAGTTCTTTAAAACACAAAAATAATGTGGAGTGCCTGGTTCAACCCTAAAAATCAACCTTATGGGGCAAGCTACTGATGAACCACTTTTAATTTGAGCGGTGTGGCCCAAACAGTTCAAGCAATTGGCTTGGTGCACCACTTGGTTAAGCCACACAAAAATGTTTAACCTAATGAAATTTCTACTCACTTAGTTTTGTGTTGAGTTAAGGTGTACCGGATTCACAGGTCAGATTCCAATTAAGTGGTAGAATAATGTGATTGTGCACCTTAGGTTGAGAAATTTGTGGGTGTTTAAGTGTGCCTCTTTTAATTTAATCTCACAAAAAGAGAAGCGTAATTTTTTTGTATTTTTTTAAAATTTATGTGAATGGGTGAGGTGAGGTGAAGTGACAATCAAACAACCAAGATCTTACTTAGGGTTTATGGAAGCACCTAAGTTGATTTGAGTTTGAGTTATTAGGTAATGGAACAGAATCTAGGGTGGGGGTGGTGGGGATACACCTACAAAACCTTCTAACCACATTTTAGTCTGATCTATTCTACTTTTGATCACCTTGGAAGGGTACCTATAATCACAAAAAGAAAGGAGCAAAGTAAGCTAGAAAGTTAAGGCGAAAAACACGAAAAAACCAAAGAAAGTTGCCTCCTCGACAACGGTGCCAAAATGATAAGCATGTTTTCGTAGGTGAAAATTAAAGTTTTGGAGAACCCATCGTCGTAGTCGCAAAAATCACTACCAAATGATGGGAACACCATCATGAGCCCTAACTTGCCTGATTTGGTCTGAAAAAGGTGATAAAAGCTCCTACATAGCCATCAGAGGGTCCTACATGCATGATATTTTATCTTGAGAACAAAAGAAGAAACCAGGGTTAATTCTATAATTTTAACAGCACTTCATGAATGCAGAATAACCACAGGGTATTCTAAGGGCTAATTAAAGGTCAAATGGTCATAAATGTCTAATAAAAAGGTCCATGTAGACAAAAATGGGTTTTCATGCATTTCGAGAATTAACAGCACTCGAAACCATAACTTTGAACCTGCTTAAATAATAGAAGTTTTGATCAGGATAAAATTCATTTAAACCTTCTAAAATTCATAGAAAAATATTCCATGAGGTTTGATATTCTTGATTTGACCACCTGAACCTATTTTTACCTAAAATAGAGTCTCAGACAGAAAGTTGCCCTAATTTGGGTTCCTACTTAACTTTCCCAGTCAAATGTAGTCAAAACTGAAATCTGACTTCACCATCACATTCCTTGGATCTAAATTAGGTTTGCACCAAAATTTGGGCTCAACTAGAGTTCATCTTGACCTAGTTTGCACTTTAGTTCAGTCAGACTCTCACATTCACCCCTAACTTTCAAATTATTTGCAATCAGGTCCTTGATTTTTGCATCATCTTCACATTTAGGTCCCTATCACCATTAAGAGTGAGCTGCAGCTCACCGTTGAGATTCGAGCGAGATTTTCTTGCTTGATTCTCAATCAATCAGTCTCAAAATTGAAAGAGAGATTCCATGAGGAATTCCCTTCCAAATGAGATCGGCCATGAATCCTAACTCCTTCCCAAAAGCTGATGCGAACTCTTGGAAAGGAAGGGTATTTGTGCACGTGAGATCCTTAAAGCTCGCAAGCTTGGTTTCCAATCTTGGAAGGCCTCCTAAAGGTCTATAAAAGGCTCTACATCAAGTTCCTCACCTCCTTAGCAAATTTTGGCCTAAGAAACCCCTCTTCCTCCCTTCTCTAGCCACCCAAAGACTCTGCTCCAGCGACCTCCCACAACCTCCTCATTTGGTCGTCCAACGATCAAATTGGATGGTTGTCCAACGATCAAATTGGATGGCCCTCTTTCTTCCCTTCTCAATTTCTCTCCTTGCCAGCCACAGCAGGAGGCTCCTTCCTCGTCATCACGACTCCAACTCATCGCCAACTCCATCTTCTTCGACTCTGGTTTCCCAACACTGGTCACCTCCCTCGACCATCTCCATCTCTAAGTCACTCTGTCTCTTCCTCTCCTCCTTCTGATCATTCCCAATCCCTTAGCCTCTACGATCAATCACCAACGCAACCCCAACTCCATCATTTTCCTCCGCTCCAGCGATGCCTTCCATACTCCACACTGCACTAAACTCCTCGCTGCCACCTCCATGAGCTTTGCCACGGTACCTTCATCAAAAACCCTCTCTTTATTTGTTTGTGCGACCACCAAAAATTTCCCCGAACACCGCCACCTGCAACCACCTTCCCTAAGGTCGCCTAACTTCTACGCTCCACCAAACTCCATGAAACCACTGCCAAGACTTTCATCGTGCTTTGGTGAAGCTTTTGAGCCATCTGACTAGGGCTTTCAAGCCCATATTCATGCTTGCAGTTTTCCCATCATCACCGTCACCACACCTCCCTCTCCAGCATCGTCCAACATCTTCAAGTGGTGTTCTTCCTCATTGACTTTCCTAAACATTATGGAAGACCTCCAGGCTCTCATCCAGGATGCCAATTGCAGCTACTAGCCAGTCCCTCACCATCAATTGAGGTCCTCAACCCCTGTAGCTTGCACGCAAAGGGAGGTGGGGAACATAGTCCCACCTCATTGGTGGAAGAACTGCTTGAGGGGTATATCTTATTTTGCTATCATCAACCCCTCGCCCAGTACACGGGGGGTTGGGTCCCTCCACGCATGCACTACACACACCTCGTCTGCAACCCACACCCGCGAAGCTGGTCCCCTGCCCAAATCTGTATACCTGACTATTGACCTGATTACACTAGGCCTAAGAGAAAGAAGATAGAGAAAGAGGGGGTTTTTTGCCCTTGCTCCTACCCTCTCTATACTTAGCTGCTGAGAGGCTTTTGTGCCTTTGTTGGTGCTATGATGTGCCTTACCTCTCTTGTGTCTTGAAGGAAAGAGGAGGCTTTGTGCCTTTGCCTCCTTAGGTGTTGTGCTTGTTGAGGCAACTTAAGACATCTGAGGCCTTATACCAACATCTAATCTCTGCTGGTGCATTGGTTCTAAGTTACTGTGGATAAATTTGATACTTGGTTGACGTGGAAATTGGTTGAGGGATACTATGCAAATATTTGACTTAATTGAGCTTAATAATCTTTTTGCACATTGCTACTTGGTTTTATTTATATATCATTCTTGATCATTCTTCTAGTTATAATTGCTTATATCTTGCTTAGAATTATGATTTGTGAAGATGAATTGCTCCTGAATTACTCCCAATGAACGACCTTGTACTTTTCGAGTTATAAATTTTAGTGTTTATCGCGATTCCTTGACTATACTATGATGAATTTTCCTAAATCTCGATGAATTCGCTTAAACACCAAATAAAATTTATACCAAAACTCTAGATGAGCCCCAGGTCGAACACAAGGAGCTGAACATTTGGTTTATGAAATCCATGCTTTCAATTTTATTTGTTTTTGTTATTTTTATCTTTTGCAATTTTTTTGTATTTTAATAAGGCAAGAGATAAGGTCGATGAAATTTAACTAATTTACTTGCAAAATAAGACAAAAAGAGAGACAGAGAGAGAAAGAGAGAGAACATCAATGTATATTTCAAAGAGTTTGCTATAGATAAGAAAGTAGAAAAACTACACTAGAAAGCAAAAAGATAGAGATAGGTGAGAAGATTCCC
Organism: Thalassia testudinum; assembly: GCA_037157565.1. NCBI lineage: Eukaryota > Viridiplantae > Streptophyta > Magnoliopsida > Alismatales > Hydrocharitaceae > Thalassia > Thalassia testudinum. Next base: position 2,434,864 of record JAZHRO010000070.1, read on the forward strand.
CCTCGATGATTGCTTATAGAATGACTCGCTTTGACGGTGCCCCGGACGAAGGTGGGGCTAAGTTGAACAAAGGAGAACAGTGGTAGAGGGAGGAGGACGGGGCAGGACGACGTCATGGCGAGGATTTACTTCCCGAAGTGGTGAGAGGACTGCCACGGGATGCTCCATGAAGGTGGATCAGAGGCGAGAAAAATGTTTGATTTTCTACTCTAGAGGATCATCCCGACCTTGGGACAAACTCTCTTTAGAGCCTTGGAGGTGATGAGGGTGAGAGAGGAAGAGATGGTGAAGAATGGGAGGGGTAGGGATCCTTTTATAGTGGAGAGGATGCATTTCGCACATACGACATTTAGTGACTGCCATAAACGTTGTTGAAGGTCCTCTGCAAGCGTCACTGAAGGTTTACCTCATGTGCCAAATGCACGGCGCTCGGGTGTGCGGCGCTCGGGTGCGTGTGTTGCATGCACACGCTGGCACTCGTTGCTATGTACCTCCGTGCGTGTGCTATGTGCTACTGCTACGCTGATGTGCGCTTGCTTTGCTGCATGCGTTCCCATAGGTGGCCTGGATAATGCTATGTGGCCCAATTTGGGCCGTCTATCTTCTTTCCTTTGTAGGGGCTTCTACAGAAGTCGGATTGAGTCAATTTTTATGTTGTTAGGCAGCGATCGTCGGCCTGAATCCATCCGTGTGGTCGGATTTGTCATTTGAAGCTCTGAATTATGTCACCTAGTCCTTGGCTGTTGATCTTCCTCAGATATGTATGGTGTTACGGGACTCCAATTAAGGCAATTTCAGAGGCGTTAGTCTCCGATCGTCATCTTGATCAAATCCGTATAGTTGGATCATTAATCTGAGGCCCTGAATTAAATCTCATTCTCTCCTGCTGACGAGCATGGAAATCGCGTATTTTGAAATCGTTGGAAATCGTAGTATAGTCGCAAAAACCACTCGTCAAAGATATTTGTGATAATGAAACTCTCATAGATCTTTATGCTTTTTAGAACTTGAGTCCCGATCATTCGTCTCTAGGAGACGTGAAAATGAATCGAGATTTGGATCGGTTTTTATAACCTAAATCTAACCTAAGCTACTATTTTTGTCTTTTTGTGTTTTTGATTTTTTTATTTCGAAAAGCGAATTGAAACCTAGATCTAGATAAACTAGCAAAAACCTCAGTGACTATGTGCATCTAAATGAGGCCATGGTGGCCGTGCATGGTGTGAACAAACCAAAGTGTCATATAGGCAAGCAAACATGAGGACAATCAATCACAGAAACATCATGAAATTATTTATGCGTAAAAAATTATCACACATCATCTACACTAGAAAGCATATAAATAGAAGAAAATCCCTCACGCCGGAAAGTTGCCACTAGGGCCATCGGCCTTGTGTGAGGGTGTAGGCTAGACCTTGGGTATGCAAACCCGTCTACATGCCTACCAAAAGAGATGGCCGGCCACAAGAGGCTATGGGTGAGCCTTCATGGCCGTCCAAGAAGAAGAAGAAGAAGATGGGGGCTAGTGCACCCAAGTGGAGAGAGGAGGGTATTGCTCCCTTTCTCTACCAATGGCCGTCCTTGATGCTTTGGAGAGAAGCTTCTCTAGCTAGCCGTCCATGGAGCCTTGGAGGAGGATGAGGAGGATGGCCTTAAGGTTTTGGAGGGTGGAAGAAAGTTTAGAGTGGAGAGTATGGATGGGAGAGTGTATGGAGAGATGGTCCAATTTCGTAGCTCTCTCTTTGCCCTTATGGAAGGCTCCATTTGGTTGCCACTTCTAGTTGCTCCAAAAATAGCAAATGCCACAATTTTTGGATCTTGGTTTGACACAAGTTTTTAGGGTTTCCAAGAGAGTGTGCATGGGTTTGGTGGGAGTAAGATGGGAAGGTGTGCGTGTGTGTGTGGGTGTGTGTTTTTCGTAGGGCTAGGTTGTGGGTTTTGGTAGGATTAGGTGCTAAATAGGTTGGGTCAATCTAGATTAAGTGGGTGTGGACCCAATTAGGCTTAGGAAAGTCTAATTGGGTAGGAGTGAACCTAAATAGGTCTAGGTCAAGTCTAATTAGATGTGTGCATGTGATTAGGCTAGGGTAACCCTAATAGGTATGAGTTAGTTAGATCCTGGGTGGATCTAATTGGGCTCGGGTGCACCCAATCAAAAGTAGATGCACCCAATTAGGTATGGGATGGTTCAATTGGGTTAGGGATAGGACAAGTAGGGCTATGGATAGTGGACTAGGCTTAGGAGGTCTCTACTTAGGTTTCCTAGGGTGTCCGGTGGGGTTCCTAGGTCAAAATAGGCAAGCTAGGGCTTCCAACACCAAAATCAGGAACCAGATAGCAGTATCAGATGTCCAGGATAGTGGTCAGACGTCTTATATTGCAAAATTGGACATCTGGACACTAAATTAGACGTCCAATTCTGTGTCAGTATGAGTTTTGGCTTCCTGGATTGTTATTCTGCAGAAATCAGAGGTCCAGCCAGATGTCTGGACGTCCTAAAAGGTGCTGGAGAGTGGGTTTTTGTTTTTTAAGGTTGGTTTTGGTTCCTAAGTGTTTGGGAGAGGGATAGGAACATGGATAGTGCTATCCATGTTTGGGTTTTGAGGCTAAGGTGCCCTAATGGAGGTTGTTTTGGGTTTGGGGAGGTTGTCCTAGGGTTTCTAAGGGTAGGGATAAGGCTATCCTCCTCACTCGTCTTATCTGGATCAGTCTTCTTCTTCCTTTATTGCTTTATTCCACTATCTCCATCCTGGATCACTTTATTATCTGTAAATAGCAATAAAAACCATTAACTAGCAGGATATCTCATCTTATTATAAATAGACTGATGCAATGCATGATATGCAAGATATGAGTGCAATATCCACAATTTAAGATAGGTTCAGACATTATTTAGGTTGATTAGGACCCATGATTGCTGTGCAATCATGCCCCCATGCCTAAACTTTGCTAGTCCCTAGCAAATGCAAGACTAAATTATTTACAGCAAGGGTCCCTAAGGGACTGGTTATTTTATCAAGTGTTTGCATAGAGATTTTTCTCCTTTTTGTTTTCATCCTATTCTCTAGAAATCCAGACAATCGTGAAGGTGCAGCTATGTAGCTTTTGCAACGGATTCGAGTGAAAACTAATACACCTCTAAAGCCTGTACTTGACCCCTAATAAAAATTCTAGCGGGATAGGCGGATTTCTTCCCTCGGGGTATTCAAGATATTCTATGAATTTCACCCCAGCTTTGGGCTTAGGTAGAGAATCTTTGAGGGAAAGGATTATATATTTGGTGGTTCATTCTCACTTGGTGCTACATAGAGACTAGTACTACAGAATCTAGATTCCCAGATTACTAAGTAACTCAACTCAGAGAAAGACGAGAAGAACTATTCTCCCTCTTGATTCCTTTGTATTCATTCTCTCTTACTCTTTTTCTTTCTTTTTCTTAGAGCTCACAACCTCACCAGATTCACACATAGGATCTCTATTTGGTGGTCTCACTAGGCATTAACACTTTAATTGAGTTCTCATAACCCTAACACTAAGTCGGGATTCCTCAGCCAGTATTCGGGCGGTCAGAAACACAAGAAAAATAGGTTAAGGCCATAGTTGGTGGAGCTCAATTTTATTTGGTGGTATTGCCTTGATAAATACTAAATATTCATTCTTTTCTTCTTTTTTCTTCTTTTTCTAATTTTTTTTTTTCAGTTTTTCTTTCTTTTCATCATTCTTTTTCTTTTTCTCTTTTTTTTTAATTTTTTTTTTCAGCATAACAAAACTGGCATACATCCATGAACTTTATTAAGGAGGCATTATTGGGGATTGGTAGTACTCAAGAGACATTGGGTGGCTTATTTGGTGGAAGTGCTTACTCAAGGCATCGGGAGAGATGGATAGGATGGTGTATTTCTAACCTTGACATCAATCCCCTCCTTCCGCTGAGGATTCCGTAAAGAATGGTCGTAACCATCCACCTTAGCCTTAGTTTTATGAAAACTCACTTTCCACATATTTTCCTTATTCGGTGGCTCTCACAATTTCGCACAAAAATGTATATGCGGGAACCGAGAGCGAAAACTATGTCTAATCTCAGAGTATCATTACCTAATTATCTAGGATTCCAGATTCCTTGCACTAATCTTAGAGCACCAGTATACTCTACTCTCATCTCACACTATTTGGTGGATTTTTGGAGGAAAATCTGCCTGACTCCCAAAACATTGTCCAAGGGTTCAGGAAAAGAAGCACTGCTTCTTCTCGACAAACTGAAGACGTTTATCAGCCTTCACCGTGAATCCATTGCAAATTCTACGTGTGTGTGAAAAGTTGTACTGGATTCCAGATTACAGGAATCAACTAAAGGATAAAATCCCTAATGCATTCTCTTAATAAAATAATCTTATTCATGATGCAATATCTATATATGCTATAAACATGTAACCTCATATAATTTGTACTTCGTGAATTTCCCGTATCAGGTTACAATCAGCTTGACCCTAAATTTAGAATAAAAGGTGGGCGGGTGAGTCGGAAGTGGCTGTTACGAACGATTTCTAGCTCCAATGAGAGCATTGGAGGTGGAGTCGGTTGTTCTTTTATTTAAGGTCCTAAAGTACGTTTTGCATGCAGCTCCGAGGTTTTTGTAAGTGTTGGCAAAAAAATTTTTATCAGTTTTTCTGTATCTACCCCCCCATGCCTAAGTTCTTGCATGTCCTCATGCATGAATATAAAAGAAAATAAATGCTGCAGGGAGAGAATGGATAGAAATCACCTGTAATTGCTCTTGAAATTATATTCAACACTGGCCAACCTGTTAACATGCAATATAGAAAAGGGAAATATGCTAAAACAAAAATATGCTATGTATAAAAATGGTTATGTATAGATGATGGTGAAATGGTATTTATACGTGCTGAGTTTAACGCCTCCAGCTGGGCGTACACTTCATAAAGGATATACCAATACAGTATTGAGAATGGCGAGTAAAATGATAAGAATTTTAGTCTCATTCGCCAACAGCGGACCGCAAATGTGAACAAGCTGTCCATGAATTCCAAGTCCAAATAATCAGGAAAATATGTAGATGGGGCTTGGGATTATCTGCAGCCAGATGCTACAGAAGAAAGACAGATAAATACGGGTGCCTGGAAGGAATGAAGGTGAAGGCATCCCGAAGAGGTGATGGAGAATGTGGGTGGTAGGGGTATGGGTGGAGTCATGTGGGGTGAAATCATATGGGTCCTGATAATGGTGATGAATGGAAGGCATGACCCAAGTAGTGTGGTTAGATCTGGAAATCAAGGTCCAGTGATTAGTCTCTGTCTCTACCAAAGATGTTTGGATCTCATCTTCTTCTTTTATCTCTTCCAAATTGTCCAATGCCAATTCCCAATTATCACATGATTCCCCAAAATTCCTAGCTTCCTCTGATAACTCATCATATGTTATCCTCAATAATCTTTCAATTTCTTGAATATCTATTTCATAAGGGGATATTTCCTTCTTCTCACTTAGATGAAGTTGGGCATTAGATTTAGTAGTGAGTCCCTCCATGAAAGTGGAATGGGCTGAATCATTGATTGAGGAGTTGTTACAGTCTTTTTGATTTTGTTGCTCCGTGTATGAGATCATTTGAATTAATTCATCAATGTCTCCATAGGTATTCTCAAATACAACAAAATTATATTCAGGTCCCTTAATGCTTGGTTCCTCAAAATGAAATGATTGGTACTCAGGCCCTATATCAAGATCAAGATTCTCAAATAAATCTCCATTCTCAGCTTCCATAGGGTTATCAATATCATCCACCTCGGGTGTTTGATCAACAAAATCTTGCATGACCACCACCGAATTGCAAATCGGTTGTGACACACCTGACCTAGATTCAAACATTTCTGGTTTTTGTTGCTCATCCCGGTTTCTATGAAGCTCTTTCCTTATATCATCATATTCTCTTGCACTAGCTTCTTTTATTTCATGAATCATTTTGATCAATTGAGTAATCTGGGATTCATTGCAAGGGGCAGGGGTTTGAATTGGGATAGGTCGATCAAGATAGTCAACCATATTATCAGTGATTTGATCTGGTAGGGAGGGTGACTTATGTGATCTAGTGGATTGTTGATTCGGGTCGTGTGGTTCTACCCAGGTGTCAATTGCCATAGTTTCTTCCGAATTACCCTCCGACCCACTTTCCATATCATCCAGAAAGTACCCTGACTTTGTTTTCTTAGTGGCTGCATACATATCAAAGTGAATCTTCTCATTGCCGCTACTCACCTCCATACATCCTGAGTAACAGTCAATCTGTGCATTGGCCATAGCCAAGAAAGGTCGACCCAGAATAATGGGTGAATTACTTAGCTTCTCCGATATATTCATGTCCAAGACAATAAAATCGACTGGAAAGCTAAGACCTTGCACTTTAATAATCACATCCTGAACTACCCCCTTCGGTAGTTTGATGGAGCCATCTGCAATTCTAATGGTGACAGGTGTGTGGTGCAGATCTCCAAGTTTGGTGCAGTCAAAAAGTGCGGTAGGAATCAAGCTAATGGAAGACCCTAGATCCACAAGGGCTTTGTTGAAGGTGAATCCCTTTATGGCACAAGATATGAAGGGTTTTCCAGGGTCAGTCATTTTGGGTGGTATAGTGCCAGAAACAAATGCACTTATGTTAGCTGATAAAACCACCTCTTTAGGTGTGCAAGTCATTTTTTTCTTTTGTGACTCTTTCTTTAAGGCCTCAGGAAAGGGTAAATGGGTTAAATCAACTTCAGAAGCCTTTTTCTTCTTTTTGTCCCTTCAGTCTGAGTCAGAGCTGGATGTGGGTTTGGTCTTATGATTTTTGGTTGAGCCCAAATCAGGTCGTTTAGGTGGGCTCTTAGCTTTTCTCTTCCTTTTAGAGGCCACAGATTTGACCCCCGCACAAGGGCATGTTTGATAGATTGGAGGAGGGGTCAGAAGAATAGGTGGAGAATAGGAGTGAAAAGGCATTTGCATTCGGGGATAAAGTGGTTCTTGAAGTCTCTTGATTTGATCCCCTTGAGATTTCACATGATTTTCCAACTTAGTTAGCCTTTCTTCATTTTTCTTATCAAAGTCCAACAAAATGTTCATGATATCTTCAAGGGTGGTTGCAGGTTGGGCTGGACTAGATGGTTGCCCTAAAGTGGATTGAGTGGAGTATTGGGCTGGCCTAGATTGATGTTCAGTCTGAGTCGGTCTCTGTGGTGGGCATGAAAGATCAGGATTGTTTCTCCACTCAGGGTTATACGAATTTGGATATGAAGCAATAGGTGTATCACCCTGAGTGGGGCTGACTACAGAGGGAGTTGATTGAGAACCTGTTATGTGGTCCTGTACTTGTGATCCATTATTCCAATTCATTAGAGATATCTCATCAGGTACAGGTGTATCAGAAATAGTGCATTCCTTAATTGATCTACCCAAATCATGGATTAGGTCCAAAGGTGCCTTTTGGGTTGGCTGAGTCCAGGATGCCTCCCCATGGTAGCAAGAATCAGTAGAATAGCTAGTGGTTCCAAAATATGGGTCACTAGACCCACTAAGCTGGTTGTTCCAAGTCTCTTGTCCCTGGGAGGAGTGATAAGATGGAGATTGTGCCTGAGGTCGTCTAATTTGCTCCAGAAGCTTGGCATATTGATTTGTATAGTCCTTGTTATATTCCCGGAATTCAGCAACTATGGCTTTCAATTGGTTCTGATCTAGATAAGGGTCAAATCCATGAGATTCAGGTTCTAAATAAGCTGGGGGATAAGGATAATCATATCTCAACTGGTTAGGATGAGTCTTCCAACCAGGAGGAGTCGAAATCGTGGTTGGGTTAGGAGATGGAGGACCCTGAGGGTCAAAAGAATGATATGGGTTCATGGATATTTGAGAGAAGATGCGAATAAAGATAAGAGATAGTCTTCACATCAAATCCCTTCTCATGCAATCACACCCAAATCAGGCTCAAAAAGGTTTGTTTTGAGTCTCTAAAGTTAAACCCTAATGTGAATTGCCTAGGGTTTGTGCTTCTTCTAAAATCTACCGTCAGACCTTCGTCTGACTTGAAATCACTCCCCAGATCAATAACTGAAGAAAAATTATATGAAATTTGGTAGAGATCTTAATTTTTCAATACATTTTTCAGGGAATATTTTTTTAATATTTTTACTATTTCGTACAATTTTTCACAAATTTTTATGTTCTAGGGGGTCAAATAGACCAGATGGACCCCCTGCGAGAAGTGCAGTTTGAAACAGTATAAAAAAAAATCCAAAAATTCTTGAAAATTCATATAAAAAAATACGTTTCAGTGGATTTCCAACCACACAAATTTAAAATATATCTTATTTATGTATAGGACAAAATTAACATTTAAATTTATAAAAAGTCAGAGTGCTGACTATTCAGACCCCCTTCCACTGTGCGAATTTTTAAAATTTTTATAGTGATAATTTTTCCAAATAAAAGGTGGCGCTGGAAAGGTAGTTTGAAAACATAATACCAGACCGAATCCCAAGATTTTTGGACTCCTAATTTCACAGAAATAAAATTTTGAAAATTATCAATATTTGCTGGCCGAATTTTGAAATATGATTTTGGTTTGTTTAAATAGTTTCCAAGTTAAAACACAGACCAAAGAAAATGATTTTTTTTTTAGTTCAAATTTGAAATTTTGAATTTGAATTTATATATATATATATTTTTTTCTTTTTTTTTTCTTTTTTTCTAACCTAAGGAAGCAATAAACTAAAGGACGAAGAAGATACCTGCGGCCTTCACCACGGGTCGATGTGTGCGCAGATCCTCATCTTGACACCCTACAATAAAAAAAAACAGAAGTTAAGCAAATCCAAATCTCAACTCACGTGTTACCTTCCCCGGCAACGGAGCCATTTGACGAGCGTGGAAATCGCGTATTTTGAAATCGTAGTATAGTTGCAAAAACCACTTGTCAAAGATATTTGTGATAACGAAACTCTCATAGATCTTTGTTCTTTTTAGAACTTGAGTCCCGGTCGTTCGTCTCTGGGAGGTGTGAAAATGAATCAAGATTTGGATCGACTTTTATAACCTAAATCTAACCTAAGCTACTATTTTTGTCTTTTTGTGTTTTTGATTTTTTTATTTCGAAAAGCAAATTGAAACCTAGATCTAGATAAACTAGCAAAAACCTCAGTGACTATGTGCATCTAAATGAGGCCATGGTGGCCGTGCATGGTGTGAACAAACCAAAGTGTCATATAGGCAAGCAAACATGTGGACAATCAATCACAAAAACATCATGAAATTATTTATGCATAAAAAATTATCACACATCATCTACACTAGAAAGCATATAAATAGAAGGAAATCCCTCACGCCTGAAAGTTGCCACTAGGGCCATCGGCCTTGTGTGAGGGTGTAGGCTAAACCTTGGGTATGCAAACCCGTCTACACGCCTACCAAAAGAGATGGCCGGCCACAAGAGGCTATGAGTGAGCCTTCATGGCCATCCAAGAAGAAGAAGAAGATGGGGGCTAGTGCACCCAAGTGGAGAGAGGAGGGTGTTGCTCCCTTTCTCTACCAATGGCCGTCCTTGAAGCTTTGGAGAGAAGCTTCTCTAGCTAGCCGTCCATGGAGCCTTGGAGGAGGATGAGGAGGATGGCCTTAAGGTTTTGGAGGGTGGAAGAAAGTTTAGAGTGGAGAGTATGGATGGGAGAGTGTATGGAGAGATGGTCCAATTTCGTAGCTCTCTTTTTGCCCTTATGGAAGGCTCCATTTGGTTGCCACTTCTGGTTGCTCCAAAAATAGCAAATGGCACAATTTTTGGATCTGGGTTTGACACAAGTTTTTAGGGTTTCCAAGAGAGTGTGCATGGGTTTGGTGGGAGTAAAATGGGAAGGTGTGCGTGTGTGTGTGGGTGTGTGTTTTTTGTAGGGCTAGGTTGTGGGTTTTGGTAGGATTAGGTGCTAAATAGGTTGGGTCAATCTGGATTAAGTGGGTGTGGACCCAATTAGGCTTAGGAAAGTCTAATTGGGTAGGAGTGAACCTAAATAGGTCTAGGTCAAGTCTAATTAGATGTGTGCATGTGATTAGGCTAGGGTAACCCTAATAGGTATGAGTTAGTTAGATCCTGGGTGGATCTAATTGGGCTCGGGTGCACCCAATCAAAAGTAGATGCACCCAATTAGGTATGGGATGGTTCAATTGGGTTAGGGATAGGACAAGTAGGGCTATGGATAGTGGACTAGGCTTAGGAGGTCTCTACTTAGGTTTCCTAGGGTGTCCGGTGGGGTTCCTAGGTCAAAATAGGCAAGCTAGGGCTTCCAACACCAAAATCAGGAACCAGACAGCAGTATAAGACGTCCAGGACAGTGGTCAGACGTCTTATACTGCAAAATTGGACGTCTGGACACTAAATTAGACGTCCAATTCTGTGTCAGTGTGAGTTTTGGCTTCCTGGATTGTTATTCTGCAGAAATCAGAGGTCCAGCCAGATGTCTGGACGTCCTAAAAGGTGCTGGAGAGTGGGTTTTATGTTTTTTAAGGTTGGTTTTGGTTCCTAAGTGTTTGGGAGAGGGATAGGAACATGGATAGAGCTATCCATGTTTGGGTTTTGAGGCTAAGGTGCCCTAATGGAGGTTGTTTTGGGTTTGGGAAGGTTGTCCTAGGGTTTCTATGGGTAGGGATAAGGCTATCCTCCTCACTCCTCTTATCTGGATCAGTCCTCTTCTTGCTTTATTGCTTTATTCCACTATCTCCATCCTGGATCACTTTATTATCTGTAAATAGCAATAAAAACCATTAACTAGCAGGATATCTCATCTTATTCTAAATAGGTTGATGCAATGCATGATATGCAAGATATGAGTGCAATATCCACAATTTAAGATAGGTTCAGACATTATTTAAGTTGATTAGGACCCATGATTGCTGTGCAATCACCTGCCATAAAAGGACGCAGTTAACCTAAAATTTATACACATTATTCTAAATGCAAAATGGTGCATGCTATGCAATAATTTTAGAATGGAATGCATATCTATGCCTAGGAACATGCATAAATAGGCATTTTATCTTAAATATTTGTGTGTACATCACCACCCTCATCCGACCACCAAACCCAAAGCCTACGCCCTCATCCACTCCTAAGCCTCTTCTTCTTCTTCAACCCATCCCCCTTCACTGTTACATGAAAAGGAACCCAAAGCATAGCAGCCGTAATACCTCCATCGAGCCTCCTCCAACCTCCAACCTCGGCCCTAAGCATACTCCAATGAGCCCAAGCATCGCCTAAGCATCCTCGCCGACCATAAAGGCCACGCATAACCACACACGAACACGCACGTAGCACCTCCACCCTTGACGCCACCGACCCATCCTCCTCCGACTGGCCATGTTCGACCATCTCGACCCACACGAGATCCCCATTGCGTAGCCCTCGTCGAGAAGTATCTTTGCTAAAGGTGCTTCGCGTCTCCATCACTCCATGCATGCGTGCGAGGAAGAAGCAATCCTTATTTTGGTGGGAATTACTATTTATGATGCCTGACATTGTCAACTTTTATTTTTCCATTTAACATTTGATTTATTATGTGAATTGCAGCTAGGCCCCTTTAGTTCTTGCTAATTATTCGACTTATCGAATTCCATGTCTATCTTCCCCATCAATTAGCCTTACATACGTACATGTTATGAGATAATGGGTGCCAAATATCTGACCATCACATTTTCACAATTTGGCAAGTTAATTTGGCTTGTTCCTCCCCATGGAAACGACTTAATCCACTATGGTTAGATTTAAATTAACTTTTCATGATATAAGATTTCCACCACACAAAATACTACAATGACATATTATTTCTATCAGTACAAGCAAAATTCTCATTATCAACGGGCCTAATAAACTCGCAGGTATCTTCTGTTCACAGTGATTCTTAATTAGGGCTATATATTCATTAATCTATCATTTTTCTGCACGAGGTATGTCCTTAAGGAGGAGGTGCACGCAGTGGATGCTCATCTTGGTGGGCCTTGTCACCACCCAGAGGACAATAGCAGGTGCCTGTGGACCTTGATCCGACACACGTGGAGACGCATGGATGAACATCTGGGAGGATTCTGCCTCTTAGACTACTAATTTTGCATATTAGAGTAGACCCTTTAAGATTTAGTCTAATTATTTGTTTTCTCACCCTTGTAACCTAGGGCTAATTTTCGTGGGAGTGTCCCCAATTCTTTAGATACTAGGTTTATTCTATCTGTGGTAGTTAGTTTCTTTTTAATTGCACATTTATAAGAAAAAATTGAGCTACTTACTAGAAGTTGCATATCCATAGGTCGATCATCTAGGAGTACTTGAGCAACATCTAGACTTTTCTTACTACACTACGTGCATTTTTGCATCGTAGAGTGCTGGAGCAAGGTATGCAATTCTTATCTTTCTGCGCCAGTTATTTGTACATGCATTGCATTTGGACGTAATTTAAGAAGACCACTTAAGCTGATTTGAAAAGATTAATCAAGTGATCACATTACTTTTGAAAAGAGTAGGAGTAAAATATATAGGAAGTGTTTGAATAACTTGATTGCGATTTTCAAAATAAAATTCATTTTTTTGCAGTGTGATGCACATTTCCTACACCGAGCACGCATTGTAGGCACCGCATTAGGACTCAAATCCATAAAGCTATAGGCATCGATCTCTTTATTGGTGCAAACCCTCTTATTTCACTTTGTGATGACGGTATTAACTTTTGCCCGAGTGACTTGATACTTTAAGGAGGAGGACACCTCTTAAATGAATTAAAGGGTAGTTGAGAGGCACTACTAATGCATCGCCTCAAAGGTAGGGTTCTCCCTACTTTCATCCCTTGGTTCCATCCTTGGAGTACCTTTTTACTTAAGCATTTGAGAATATCATTGCAACAAAGTGTACATCTTTAGGGCACTTGAAGGTCAATTTAGGGTGTGTAATTGGATTGACAACTTGTTTGGTCACACAAAAGAACTAAAGTGACCTCAACCTCCTTAACAGACATTGACCAGGAATCTCAAGTGCCACATTTCTCTTATACCAGTTACGTGGGAACATAGAAACATTGCCTTGACTCTATTTGGCCAATCAAGAAAGTTGGAAGAGGACTTAAAGTGCTTTAAAGTGACAAAAGACCTTTTGCCTTGTGTTTGCTTGGTATATGCTTAGTAGGCGCTCCCTTAGGTGAAGTCTTGTTTTTGACCCTGAACCTAAGAGACTTTTTAGGAGAGCCATCCAAGAAAGAAGGAAGATGGCAGAAGAGATACTAGAAGTAGAAACTAGGGTTGGTGAAAATCAAAGAACCTTGAGAGACTATTTCCTCCCCATAACTCACCAAGCCCTACCTATCTGAAGACCTAGAGTGGATAATCCTTCAGAGATCAAGAGCAGTACCATATCTTTGCTACCCTCTTTCTATGGTACTACTAGGGAAGATCCCTACAGGCATCTTGAGGAATTCACCAAGGTCTATTCCAAGATGTAGCTCAAGGGCTTTACTGATGAATCCCTAATGAGAACCTTATTTCCTTTCTCCCTAAAGGATAAGTCCAAGCACTAGTATCATACCCTCGATGTAAGGGTAAATGATTGGGCCACCCTTAAGGGAGAATTTTTGAAGTACTTTCCTATGAGTAAAATCAATCATTACAGGAGAGAGATCATGAGTTTTACTTGAGAGGTGCACTTGCGGATCTTACTTGGCCACAAACACAAGATCAAGTGCGATATCGATTGTAATAAAAATATAGCACACAAAAATAGTCCACAATATACACAAAGATTTATAGTGGAAATCCCTACAGGTAAAAATCACTACCTAAGCCTCCCAGCTTAGGATTTTTTCGACTAGTTAACGCTAGTCAATCCACTAACGTACCACTTGAACGAGAGTGACACAACCCCTTACAATGATCCCTTCTCTTACTAACCTGAAGTGAAGCACAACAAGAACAACAACAGCAGATTTCTCCCAACAGTTTGGGACTCGTAATCAAAGCAACAAGTAAAATAAAACAATATAATCCTATAGAACCTCATGGAATTAAAATATGCAAACTGAATTTTCCTTTCAAAAGTGCAGAGCGATGTGCTTTTGAAAAGCATAGTAGAATGAGCACGAAAGCATGAGAAAGAATTAGAGTGGAAGCGCTTTCTCTCTTTGATATGTTTTTCAGGGTGTGTTTTGAAATGAGGGGTGTGGAGCCCTATTTATAGGTGAAAATGGAGCATTCTTTGAATATTGAGAAAAATCATTTGAACCAAATTGGTCAATCAATTTACTTAATTCGTCGATCAATTTTCATTTTGGTCAATCAATTAACTTAATTGGTCTATCAATTGCTAATCAATCAAATATTTAATTGGTTGATCAATTGCAGGAAAATTAGATTTGACCATTAGGAAAATTTGGTAGATCAATATTCTTATTTTGATTGATCAATTCTAATGTTTTGGTCGATCAATACTATCTAGATGTTTATTTTATGATTTAAAAATGTTTACCTTTAATCCTGAGGTTCCTTACAGTAATTCTAGACTCAAGAAATATAAAAGAATTACATTGACTAAAGATAATCTTCACTTTGATCCATGTAGAGGATAATTGACTTGATTTGTGCGAACATGATCCTGAAAGATTATTACGCAATAAAATATAATTTTGTTTCATCAAAATAGAGGTACTTACATTACTCAGCAGGAATGGGAGCAAATTTATGAGACATGGGAGCATTTTAACGACTTACATAGGTTATGCCCCCACCACCAAGTGCCAAAATGGCAACTAGTCTTAAGGTTCTGTAACGACTTATCTGAACAGCATAGGAAAACTATCGATGCACCCTATACTAGAACCTTCACGACAAAAACTGAGGATAAAGCCTAGACTTTATTTGAAATGTTAAGTGATAATTCCATACACATGTCCTCTGCCTATCAAGAAAGGAAACCATCAATCTTCCAGAGGAAGATAGAGGCCCATGAAGATGGGGCTACTCAGGATTTGGCTTATCAAATTCAACTGTTAAACAAAAATTTTGATAGGCTTTTAGCAAACCCCAACATGAACACGCAAGTAGCCTCTATTGTTCCCACTTTGAGTGAATGGTCCATTTGCCAAAGCACTACACACGCCATTGCAGAGTGCCATTTGGCAAATCAATTCCTTGAGTTGATTCAGGCTGACCTGAATGCACCCAAGGTTTCCGACCACCCCCTCATAATAACCCATATTCCAATACCTATAATCTGAGGTGGCAGAACCATCCAAACTTTTCATGTAAGCAAGATGATGCTTCAAACTCAGGGAATGCAAGACCCTAACCTCCCCAACTTGTATACCAACCATCCTATACAAACCCTCCTCAGAACAAGCCCTCTGAGATGGATGAACTAAAGACATGATGAAAGCGATGCAAGAGCATCATAATATGGTCATCCAATCTCAGAATAAGATGATCACTGATATGTAATCCCAAATTGGTCATCTTACTAAGGTAGTTAGGCAATGATATCTAGGGAATTTGCTTAGCTCTTTTGAGGAGAATCCAAGGGGTAAGGGGTTATATTTACGAAGCATGCTCAAGTTGTGACCGTGTTCAGGAGTGGAGAGAAAAAGGCAAACCTGATAGCACTCCTACGGTCACCCTCAAAATTCCCCTCCTGCACCAAACCTGACCTCCACCTTCATCGAGGAAGAGCCACACTACCCTCCCTCGATTGAAATCACTCACCCAAGGATGCCTGCATTCCACCACCCCTATCCTGACACAAAGACTGATCGGGTTTTTACGTAGTTTGTAAAATTAGGGTACTAGAAATCATTGCAACATGCAAAATCAAGTCACTTTTAAATTTATAACTTAGATAGTGCTGGTATCTAGGATCATCCAAGGAGGCAAATACTAGCTAATGTAGGCACATTTAATTAGGTTAAAATGCCTATTCATGCATGTTCCTAGGCTTAAATTTGCATTTCATGTTATAAATATTGCATAGCATGCATCATTCTGCATTTAGAGTAGTTGTGTATGTTTCAGGTTAATTACATCCTTTTATGGTCAAGAGAGAAGGAGATTCATTTCAGGACCTTGGATGGACAATCTAACCATATGGATTTGATCAGGGCGATGATCGGAGTCTAACACTTCTGAAATTGTTGAGATCAGAATCCTATAGCACCTTATGCGGTCCAAGGAAGATCAATGGCCAGGGGGCAATGCGACATCCTTACAGGCTTCGAATGAAAACTCCAACCATACTAATGGATCCGAAGCGATGACCACTGTCTGGCAATAGGGAAATCACCTCAATCTAGGCACCGTGGCACCCTGTGCAGCAGAAAGAAGATGGCCAGCCCAGATGGCGCCACGTGGTGCCATCTAGGCCACCCAGCATCGGCCAACAAGAACCACCCACGCCCTTCATCATCTACACCCTCGAATCCTAGCTGATGGATCATCATCCAACAGATAGGATGCCTCCGCACTGAGCTCCAGACACTTCTCACGACAAACCCTTAGGTGTAGCACGATGGTCTTGAGGCGCGATACCAATGAAGGGGCACAGGTTCAAAACCCGTAATGCCCCCCCAATCCTCCAATTGGACCCCGAGGGGACACCGCAGTGCACGCATGCAGACGTGTGTGCCCCGTAGCGCACGCACAGTGCAATTCTAGCACGCACGCAAGACATGGCAACATGGCACGTGATGTGCATGCCAGTGGGGGAGAAGGTTGGTGAAGATCTTCAGCGACAGTTGGGTGGATCTTTAGCGACGATTACAGTTGTCACTAATGCCCTATGCATGAATTCCTCCTCTTCCTTCCACTATAAAAGGACCTACTGATGGCGAAAATATGTGTGATTTGTAATTAGGGTTTTTAGAGTCGTAACACGTGAAATCACATATGCTTTTAAAATTTGTAACCTAGATAGTGAAGTATCTAAGGTCATCCAAGGAGGCCAATATGTTTGCTAAATCAAATCTCTTACTTTAAAGGGAACTCAACTTTCTTTTTGGTGTTTTATATATATGATTTTTATAGGTTTTCAAATAATAGAAACACTTGAGTTTTGTTGGCGAAAAAGACTAACCCTAGTAGCTAATATCTATGTGACAAAAATTGATTCTTTCTAAGCTCACCCTAGGCATGTGGAGGCCTAGGGTAATTAGAAAGAAAGATTGTTTGTGCACTAGGAATAATGCGACAAAAGCAACAAAAGGAATTGCAACAAAAGCTATCTTAAAAAGAAGTCAACTTTAATTGAGAAAGAGTGTTTTACAAAAAAACTCTAGTAGAGGAATGCTTCTACTACTAGAATAAATGTAACAAATAACAAAAGAAACACAAATCCTCCTGAAATGATGGTGAAGAGGGGAAGCTCCTTGCTCCAAGCTTAGTGGCTCCTAGGCTTGAAAAGGGGCTCCTCCTTCTCCTTCCTTGAAATTGGTGTCCTCCAATGCAAGCCCACAAGGGGGGCATGCACTATGCTCCTCCAACATGGAAGCTACCACTTTCAATGATCTCCTCCAAGGGTAGGCGTGCACCACCCTTGCTCCTCTTTGCCTAGCAGTCCTCCTAGTGGTGGAGTGCTCCTCCTCCTTGGCGTGGCACAAGGATGAAGAGAGAAGGGGAAGAAGGCACCTAGGGGGCGGGTAGGATGCCCCATTAATCTTCTTCTCTTCTTCTTCCTTGGCCTTGAATTATGGTGGGTATAGGGTAGAATTAAAGATAATAGAGGATGGGGAAAATGGTGGCGGTTTTAGGGTCTTTTTATAGGGTAGGATGGGGGGTATAGGTGGCTCTTGGAATGGATGGCTAAGATGGAGTTTGGAGTGGTGGTTATGGGATCTATGGTCATTGATTCTTGGTGCCATTCAAAGAGATGTGGAGGGGCATAGTTAAGGACATGGAGGCACCCCATGGTAGATGTCCATGGTTGAGCAGGTGCCTACATTTTGGCACCAAAATGATGTTCTAGAAGGGGGGAATTTTGGAGGGAAAATGGAAGGTGGAGATGGGCTTTAGGCTTAGGTGTAGGGTGGAGATTGATGGATATTGGAGGGAAAAAGGTGGCGCCCATATGGAGGTGGTTATGGTGGTTTTGGCACCACCTTGTTGGTGTCTTTTGGTAGTGGTCATGGGGTGAAGAGGTGTGGTTAAGGTGGTGCCAACATGGATAGCTTAGCTGGACTATTGGTAGGCTTAGTTGGTGGCACTAGTTAGGTAGGGTTTTAGGGTGGTGGATGGCCAAGGGAGTTGGATCTTAGCTATGCTAAGCTAGCTAAGCTACCTTAGCTAGTAGTAGAGTAGAGGAGGAGGCAATTGGAGCTAGGGTTTGAGGGGATGAGTTGAAGAGAAGAAGTCTAGAGCTGAACTGGAGCTAGTAGCTACTGAAGAGGGTAGCATGAAGCTACTTTAGTTGGCTTAGCTTGCTAGTTCATTGCTAGCTACTAAGACAAGCTAAAGCTGGCTAGCTTTTGCTAAAAGGAGCTAAGGTGAGCTGGGTATGATGCTCTCGAGGAGGACCTAGCTACTTGAGCTAGCTAAGGTAGCTTAGCACAACTAAGTTGATCTAAGCTGAGTCCTTGAGTGCTGGACTTAAGCTTCCTGAGCTATGATGAAGTCATCTTCAGCTGGCTGAAGTTGAGTGGAGCTGAATGTAACTGGTCTTGAGCTAAGGTGAACTCCAGTCAACTTGGCTGAGCTAGCTAGAGCTCCCAGTGAACTGATGGGAGCTGAGATGAGCTAGACTCAGCTGAGTTGGATCTGAGCTGACTTGAGCTAAGGTGAGCTAAGATGAGCTCTCTTGAGCTACCATTCAGCTAAGATGAGCTAAATGGAGCTAGGATGAGCTAACCCTTGTTCATGTGAGCTGGATTTCAGCTATGGTGAGCTGGATCAAGCTGAGTTCCAGTTGGTTTGAGCTTCTCCTTCACCAATTCTCTTCCTAAGTGCTAGGCTTCTGGGGATCTGACTCTCTGTCTATCCCTAACACTCACAAAAACATATCAAAAAGATAATAAAAAGTAAAATGCATGCCTATCCTAATTTATCCCTAAATGCAGCGCAAAAACCCATTTACGGAGCAAAATCCTAAGAGTTAGTTTTGTTTTAATGCATAAGAATAATGATAAACTGGGGTTTATCACCTACCCCCCTCAATTCTTCACTATCTCTTCCTTTCTTTCTCTCACCACCTCCAAGGCTCTAGAGAGAGCTTGTCCCAAGCCCAAGATGCTCCTCTAGAGTAGAATCAAATATTTTTCTCTCCTCTCATCTCCATTCATGGAGCATCCTATGACT
The DNA here is from genome assembly GCA_037157565.1 of Thalassia testudinum. Taxonomy (NCBI): domain Eukaryota; kingdom Viridiplantae; phylum Streptophyta; class Magnoliopsida; order Alismatales; family Hydrocharitaceae; genus Thalassia; species Thalassia testudinum. The sequence goes on from JAZHRO010000070.1 coordinate 2,454,193, forward strand.
GTCTTCTCACCTACTTTGGGAAGTAGATCCTCGCCACGACGCCATCCTACCCTACCCTCCGTCATCTGGCTCCATCCTCGTTCGTCCCACTCCTTACCACCTTCCTCCAGGCGATGTTAGAGCAAGTCATTCTCCAAGCGATCGTCGAGGGGGATTTCTCTCACCTATCTCTATCTTTATTGCATTCATAGTATAGTTTTCCCACTTTCCTAGTTGTAATAAACATTTGATTATAAAAATACATGATTGTTTCTCTCTCTCTGTCTCTCTCTTTTTATTTTGCAAGTAGATTAGTTTGAATTCATGGACCTAATCTCTTGCCCTATTAAAGTACCAAAAAAAAATAACAAGCGATAAAAATGGAAAAAAAAATAAAAAGCAAAATGCGGATTTTTCAAACCAAATGTGACCTCTCTGTGTTTGACTCAGGATTCCCTTGGAGTTTCGATTAAAAATTGTATTTGATAACGTGTTGTGCGAATGACGATGGGTTCTTGAAACCCTGATTTTTCTTCGCCAAAACCTGTTCATCACTAGCAAGTATAAATCTCTCACTTGAAAATGCAGAAAACACCTTTCATTTTGAGTTTTTCAAAATTAGATTTTTTAGGGTTTTGAAATAATAGGCAATCACACTTTTAAAGAAGGAAAGAGACTAACACCTATAAGCTAACCCTAAGGTGAAAATATAGCCTCTCCCTAAGCTCACTCCAGGCACATGGAGGACTAGAATAATTAGGGAGAGGGAGTAAAAAAAGTGCTAGAAACAAGATTATAAAAGCAAATGAGACAAAAAATTTAAAAGAAGGCAACTTTGATTTGATGGAATTATGTTTTACAAAAACATGCAGAGGAATGCTTCCACCTGAAATTGAAAATACAAAAGTACTAAAACACAAATCCCCTTGCAAAATATGGTGAAGAAGAGAGTCTTCTTGCTCCAAGCCAAGCTGCTCCTTGGCATGAAAAGGTCACTTCCTTCTCCTTCCTTGAATGGCTCCTCCAAGGTGGATGCTCTCCACCTCAATTATCTCCTCCAAGGGTGGGCGTGCACCCTAGAATCTCCTCCAATGCCTGGCCATCCTCCTTGTTGTAGAGAATCTCCAGCTCTTGGCATGGCATAAGAAGAAAAGTGGAGAGGAAGAAAGCACCAAGGAGGAAAGGGATAGCCTCCTTAATCTTCTTCCTTCCTCCTTCTTGGTCGTGGGTTATAGGTGGCTTAAGGAATAAAATTTTACTAAGGGAGGATTATTTTTTTGGTGGTAAATGGTGGGTATATATAGAGGTGGAGAGGGGGGTAGTTGGTGTGGACATGTGGAGGGCTAGGATTAGGTTTGGTAGGTGGTTAGTGGTGGTTATGGGGATCCTAAGGTGTAGGATGGGTGGTGCCACCTTAAGGGGTGTGATGGTGGTGGTTATGGTGGTGGAGAGGTACCATAGTTTGGTGCCAACCATGGAGAGGTGCCATGATTTTGGTGCCAACTATGGGGGCCTCTAGAAGGGAGTAGGTGGATGGTGGAGATGGCTTGGGAAATTAGTTGTATGGAGGAGATGAAGGGGGAGGTTGGCGCCAATTTTAAGGGTGGTTAAGAGAGCTTTTGGTGCCAACATGATGGTGTCTCTTGGAGGTGGTGGTGGTGTGAAGGGTTGTGGTTGAGTTGGCGCCAAGTAGGGTAGCTCATGTGGAGCTTAGGTGGACTTGAAGAGGAAGCTTATCTAGGTGGAGTTAAGGTTAGCTAAGGTGGATGACCAAGGAGTGGAGAACTTAGCTAAGCTATCTTAGCTAGTAGGTGAGTAGAGGAGAGGTAGGAGGAATTAGGGTTTGAGAAGAAGAGCTGAGGGAGAGTTGTCTAGAGTCGCATAGGAGCTAATAGCTATTGAAGAAGATGGCAGGGAGCTACTTTAGCTGGCTTAGCTTGCTAGTTCTTTGCTAGCTGCTAAGCCAAGCTAAAGTAAGCTGGCTTCTACTAAGATATGCTGAGGTGAGTTGGGTCTGATCTTTCTAGGGAGGGCCTTGCTAGCTGGAGTAGCTAAGGTAGCTTGGCTTAACTAAGTTTAGCTAAGTGCAGTCCCAAGGAGCTGGAATTGAGCTGGCCTAAGCTAGGGTGAGGTCATCTTCAGCTGGCTTAAGTTGAGTAAAGCTGGAGGTAGCTAGACCTGAGCCGAGGTGGACTCCAGTCAACTTAGCTAAGCTAGCTAGAGCTCCCAGTGAACTGATGGGAACTGAGATGAGCTAGACTTAACTAAGTTGAGTTGGATCTGAGTAGACTTGAGCTAGGGTGAGCTAAGATGAGCTATCTTGAGCTACCATTTAGCTGAGATGAGTTGAATGGAGCTAGGATGAGCTAACCCTAGTTCAATTGAGCTAGTATCCAACTATGAAGAGCTGGATTAGGCTAAGTTCCAGCTGGTTTGAGCTTCTTCTTCACTAGTTGCCTTCTTGAGTGCTAGGGTTCTGAGGATCTGACTATCTGTTTATCCTTAACACTCAAATAAGCACATAAAAAAGACAACAAAATGTGTAATGCATGCCTAACCTAATTTATGCCTAATGCAGCCCAAAAACTCACTTGCGGAGTTAAAATCCTAAGAGCTAGATCTATTTTAGGGCATAAGAATGATGATAAACTAGCATTTATCAACGATCCCTCCTCCCAGAAGTTGAGGGTGCCCTATCTTCAGCACCTATCCACCCCTAGGGAATCTTTTGTTGGCTCATCTAGAGCCAAGGATAGGACAGATGAGATTATAGACACTTTCAGGCAAGCCCACATCAACTTGCCTTTATTAGATGCTATAAAACAGATCCCATCCTATGCCAAGTTTCTAAAGGACCTGTGTACCCAAAAGCATCGATCTAGGAGACAAGTCCAAGCTAAGGTCATCCTTCCTGACCATGTTAGCTCAGTGCTTCAACATGGAACACCCCTCAAGATGAAAGACCAAGGAGTCCCGTATATTTCAGTGGTTATAGGCAACTAACACATTGACAAGACTCTCCTTGATCTGGGCATGGGGGTGAACATTCTACCGAGCTCTATGTATGACCTTTTGGGAGGAGGTGATTTAAAGCCTAGTACGATCATCCTCCAAGTTGCAGACAGATCGCTTAAGACACCACGGGGATTGCTAGAAGATGTCCTAGTAAGAATGGAGGACTTCTTTCCTGTTGAATTTCTTGTATTTGACACTGACCCATGTAATAAGCCCACCAAGCCATCCATTATTCTGGGATGCCCCTTCTTGGCCACCGCCAACGCCTCTATCAATTGTAGATTAGGGGCATTTCAAATGGGCTTTAGGAACAAGAAAATCCGGTTGAATGTTTTTGATACCTACAAGCAACTTGGATTAGAAGATTATTCTCAGATTGAGGTGGTTGATGAAATTATAGAAGAGATTACCCCAGCACTCTTATGTAGGGATCCCCTTCAAATGGTCATATTTAAGGACCATCATCCGATTATTGAAGAAAATGAAGGGGATATGCCCGAATTGGAAGAGCCGCTGGGAGTACACACAAAGTCTCTGTCCCCAGCTTGGACCCTGAAGGTAGATCTACTACCTGAGGTGGGGACATCTCAATCCAAAAGGTCCTAAGTTGGAGCTTAAACCCCTCCTAAGCACATTGAAATATGCTTTCCTTGGCCTTAATGACACACTCCCCGTTAATATCTCATCTATGTTATTTGAATCACAAGAGGGAGCACTACTCGAGTGTTTACAAAGGCACAAGGAAGCTATTGCTTAATCGATAGCAGATTTTAAGGGTGCTGATGCTCTCTCTGCATGAATCATGTATACACAGGAAAGTTTGCGAAACCCTTTCGAGACATGTAGGGAAGGCTCAACCCTAATATACGGGAGGTTGTTAAAAAGGAGATCTAAAATGGCTAGATGCAGGCATTATCTATCCCATTTCAAACAGTAAATGGGTCAGGCGAATACATGTGCTACCTAAAAGGGCAGGAATCACTGTGGAAGAAAATGACCGAGGAGAGTTGGTGACCATTAGACCCTCAACTGGTTGGAGGGTCTACATTGATTACTGTCGTTTGAATACAGCTACCCAGAAAGACCATTTCCCCTTACCGTTTATTGATCAAATTTTACAAAAACTAGCAGGGAACAAGTACTATTTCTTAGATAGGTACTCTGGGTATAATTAGATTGCTATCTTCCCTGATGATCAGGAGCGTACCACTTTCACAAGTCCATATGGCACATTTGTGTTCTGTCGAATGCCATTTGGGTTATGTAATGCTCCTGCCACATTCCAACGATGTATGATGGCTATCTTTTCTAACATGTTCGATGAGTTTGTAGAGATCTTCATGGATGATTTCTCCATTTATGTCTCATCGTTTGACCTATGCCTCTCGTTCCTTAATAAAGTCTTAACCCGTTGCGAAGAGGCAAAGCTGGTGCTTAGCTGGGAGAAGAGCCATTTTATGGTCTAGTAGGGCATTGCTTTGGGGCATGTAGTTTCCAAGTGAGGATTAGAGGTGCATAAAGCCAAAATTGAGTCCATCTCTAAACTTCCATCGCCCACCAATGTTCGTCAAGTTAGATCTTTTCATGGCCATGCTACATTCTATAGGCACTTCATTAGAGATTTATGTAAAATTTCTAAGACACTCTGCGACCTGTTAGGGAAGGATGTTGACAGATGTGGCGAGACATTGCAAGTCTTGAAGGAAGCCCTTATTACTGTGCCAATTCTCCAAGCACCAGATTGGGCCCTCCCGTTTGAGCTTATGTGCGATGCTTCTAATTTTACCACGGGAACAGTCTTAGGTCAAAAGGTTGATGGTAAACCTCATGTTTTGCATCATGCTAGCAAGAACCTTGCGAACCCTCAGCAAAACTACACGGTCACTGAAAAGAAGCTTCATGCAGTAGTATTTGCTTTGGAAATGTTTCGATTTTATTTATTGGGGTCCAAGGTTGTGGTGTTCGCTTGTCATTCTGCTTTAAAGCACCTTTTTGCTAATGACACCAAACCTTGTTTCATTCATTGGATTTTGCTACTCTAGGAGTTCGACTTGGAAATTAAAGATAAGAAAGGAGTTGAGAATGTGGTAGCAGATCATCTATATAGGATCGCTATTGAGGCATCAACCCCTGCTAGCAGTTGATTGCACAATAATCATGTGACCTAAATTGTTGGTGCTAAAGCACCACGATCATTTGTTTTGATGATAACAAAACACGTGTCATTTAACATTTGCACTTGAAGTCTTAGATTTCAGGAAAATTGCAAATGGAGACATGATTAGATGGAGTTTGAGCTCGCATCCAGGATGGATTGGAGAAGCTTGATGGAGAACAGAGGAGTTTTGCGAGCGATGGCTTGAAGAAGGAAGGAGATGAAGAATATGATAGATTTCCTTCTCTTGTACTCTTTGTATTTTTTGTTTCTTTTCTTACTCTTTTTGTTCCTTAGAACAACATGCTAAAGAGCCTCAAAGTACCCTTACAGTAGTCCTAGGAACACCAGCACAACCCTAGGATACTTAGGTTTTCTGTAGAAAACTTAGAAAACCAATATAGAGTTCAAACAGCTTTTCCAGATGTCTAATTCCAAAATCAAACGTCTGATAATGTGTTTTAAGATGTCTGACTGTTGATTCAGACGTCTGATAACATTTAGGCTGGACTTGTTAGCTCTGTCTGATGAAATCAGACGTCCAGACCTTAGTCTAGACGTCTTAGAAGATGTCTGATGGACTTGCCAGATGTCCAAATTAGTGGACCGTTGGTTGGCACACCAAACACTGAATGATATGACCGTTAGAGCCTTATCAGACGTCCTTAAGCCTTTCCAGATGTCTGATAAATGACCGTTTTGCCTCGGTTGACCCAAAATCTCTTCTCAGAGATTTTCTAGCCGTTGCACTCTCTTGGAAATCCATTCCCACGAAAAAGTAGGTTTCCAGATGTCCAGACATAGTGCCAGACGTCCTGTATGTCGTCTGATGGACTTGCACTAGAACCCTGTTTAGATCTGATTCAAGTCAGGAAGAAACCCGCATAAAATCAGATGTCTAACCTTATTTTCAGATGCCTTAAACTGGTTTCCTAGACGTCTGATGCCAGGATCAGACGTTTGATAACGCTGTCAGTGCAATCATTGTTCCTGATTTTGGCCTGATTCTCTTGGGCTTTGCACCCAACGGCTATGGAAGCTTTCCAAAGCCTTCCAAAGCTTTCCTAAGGCCTCTATAAATAGAGAGGAACCTCTTGCACACCTAGATACACCAACACACCTAGTAATACACTTTCACACTCTTTTGTGTCCGAAAAGAATCTCGTGCTCTCCAAGCTCAAGTTCTACATCTTGAGAGCATCAAGCCTTGCGCACCCGCTCTCCTGCCGTAGTTCACAAGAGCGACGTTGCGCCGTCACGTGGCTCACGCACCCACGTCATCGATTCGATGCACTCCTTGCGAAGGGGAGTTTCGTAATTCCTATAGAAGCTAGGTTTAAATCTTTATTGGCTCTATAGGACTATATTTGTTATTTTATCTTTGTTATTTGGTTGGGTATTCGCTTTGCGAATTCTTGTCTCCTTCGTGGGACAAAATCCTTCTCGTGAAGAGAAGGGGTTGAGGAACGCTACCCTCGCACTTATAGCGAGGTTGTAATTGAGGTTGAATCACCCTCGTTTAAGTGATTCGTTTAGTGGATTTGATCAACTTGGTTGATCGGAAAATCCTAACTCGAGAGGGTTAGGTGGTGGTTTTCACCCAGTTTGGGTTTCCACATAAAAATAACTGTGCACATTGTGTGATTGTTTATTTTGTGAGATTGTTTATATTATATTTCCTCATTTTATTATGTCACCCCCTCCTGGTAGGGAAGAATCTACATAAATTACCTGAATTAAGTTTGATTCTGGCATAACTTAGGAACAATGCATGTATACCTGTCGTAATTTGCATGATAGTTAGTTTGTTAGCTGCATAGATAATATTGTCATTTTATGCACTAAAAGAGAGATGAAATTAATTGTAGATAATTTGAAGCTGCGGATGAGGATGATGATTGGAGTCCAATGCTTCCGAAATCATCTCGATCAGACAACCATAGTATCTTGTGTAGTCCATAGAAGAACATAGGCTAGGGATAAGATGACAAAAATCCAAGTCTCAGATGAAAGAACCAACCGCACCGATGGATCCAAATCAACGATCGCAGTCCAACGATGCAAAAATCAACCCAATCAAAAGCCTACATCGCCAGTTACAAAGCAAAGAAGATGGATGGCCATGATGGCACCATGTGGCACCATCGCAGCTGCCCCTCGCCTCACCCCCAACTTCTGAAGGTGCCAATCTTGTGCATTGTGGGCCATTGGATCTTCATCCAATGGCCACAATATAGACACATAGCCCTACCCCCACGTCTCATCAACTGAGAAGAGATCTTAGCTGTTGGATCATCATCCAACGGCTGAGAGTAGCCATACAAAGAATGGAAATGTGCCCATCCGCATGCATAGCGCAGCGGAGAGCACACTCGTTCGAGAACCAGTGGCATGAGTTTGAGACTCAATCCACGCAAATTCAAGATAGGTGGTGGGCGCAAGCAATATCGGTTGTCAGATCAGAGTCAGAGGGTGAGGATGTACCCACGTGTCACGAACGGAGTGCTCCCCGGCTGCACGCATGATCCAACGAACGCATAATGTACGATCTCACGTGCTTTTCAATAAAGGTGGTGGCACGCTTGATTTAACGATCGGATGACTGAAATCAAAGCGTAGGCATTTTGAATGAGCAGCACGTGTGAGGAGAGAAAAACGAGCAGGCGGGCATTGAAGCTAGTGTGCGGTGAGTGCTGAGCCATCAGATCATGATCCAAGGGCTGTAGGTGCACCACATGTTGGCCAGGGAAGCAATCCACATGATGATGGTGCAAATGAAGGTGTTTTAAGGTGTAATTTGGTCTGTTGATCTTCCGATCGACAAATGTGATTGTCCATGAGTTGTTACATAGTCTTAGGGGCTGAAATACCCTCTTTGCCCCTCATCAAAGGTATAAAAGAAGGCCCAGAGCCCCCAATTAGAGGACATCTCTTCCATCTCAGACAACTCCTGCTCTCTCTCTCTTACAACTTCCTCTAGACCTCTCACCCTCTATAACTCCGCTCTGCCATTAATCTTGATGCTCTGGATCTAAAGTGCTGCCACACTTTGCACAAGCATCCGAAAAGCAGCATCGTCTTATATCTCTCTCTCTTTCTCTATCTATTTATCGGTTTCTTAGCATAGCAAATTCTATTTTGAAAAAATATTTCTGTATGCAATAAAATTCCAATCTTCTACATATCTACTCTATACATATATACATATATATGTATAGGTTTAAAGTGAGTTTTCTGAAAAGCTTGCATACAAAAATTGTGATTGCCTCCCTGCGAACAACCCGATACCCCCGGTTCTTATAAATTTATTTGTTCCGTCACGATTCACACTATGACAATAATATCTAACTTTTCTAATGCGTCTCACAAGTGACAAACAAGTTTGTGCCATTGCTGGGGAGGCAATGAAAATTTTTGAAGCTTTTCAGTGCTTATTCGAGATCTCTAACTTGCTTTTTTTTGCCTGCGCAGGAAACAAGGAAATCTGAACCAAACATGGTAGCAGAAAAATTATGGGTTCGAATCTAAGGTAAGTACTCGTTTGATTAGTTACATTTAGAAAAAAAAATCAAAAAAAATTAGGTGTTTGCTTGAATCGTAGGATTAGTTAGAATTTGCTTGATTAAAAAAGAAATCTCTTGATTTTCAGGTAGAAATAAAGTCTTACATTAAAAATTCAATTCCTAAAGATCCAAAGTCCAAAAATTTTCAAATTTTTATTAATGCGGGTTTCAAAGTCAGGAACAACATATCCAAATTTTGCAGAAATCTATTCTATATAAAAATTTGAAAAATTCGCTTACTGATCTATTATCAAAGTAATTATTGTTCCTAATTTTTCAGAGTTCAAAATATCATAGGAATTTTTATGCAACTCTGATTGACATAAAATTTTTGGCACTGAATTTCTTAGAAAGTCAAAAAATTGGAAAAAATCTGAAAAAAATATTTCTTATATGTTTGATTACATGAATTATTCAATCACAAACCAGGGTTCAAAATAGACTACAAAACCCTTAGTACACTTTAAATATGAATAAAATAGAAAACGTGCATTAAAATTCTTGAAAGAATAATTTTTGAGTTCCTAGTTAGTGGTGCAATTGGACCAATTGATTGTATTTCTTGGGTCAAACCACTCTTATTTCAAGCTTAAAATGACTCATCTAGCACTATATGTGCTTAGGGTTTCACTTTAAGGGTAGAGCCTACCTACATTTCCACACTTAAAGGAAATATATCAAACAATTGGGATTTGCAAAACTCTTGTGTACCTCTTCATAACCTTGATTGAATATATGAACTCAAGTGAACCCTAAAATGCCTTAATACAAGCATTTAAATCTTAAAATTCACTTCATAAAAAAAATGCTTGTGAATCCTTTTTCCAAAGCACTTCACACATCAGAAATCAATTTTAAGGGCAAACACCCCTCTAACGTCCATCATATTCCAAAAGCACATCAAACCCAAGCCAAAAACTGAGTAGACATTGACAGAGAGATTCTCGCTTCTTTGTGATAGCAATAGAATGATATGTCATTGTGTTTTATGTGGTGGAAAATCTCTCAATCAAAACTAAATATCAAATTTAACCACAATAAAGATGTCGCATCCACAGGGAGGAATAGACCAATAAATTCACGAGTAGAGGAATATACTATTTGCAGACACTATCGCAACTTTAATGCAAGGAATATGCTATTTTAAATGGAGCTTACAATTTCCTTAAAAGTTCAGGGTTATTTATGCAATTTTCATGTAAGGAATTAAGCTCCAAAAATATTTATATGATGCATGTGTAATGGCATATCATGTAAATTTAACTTGCAAGCAAATCTGATTTGAAATTCAAAGTTAAATGATGCATATAACACAAGTGAAGTAATTTCATGAAACTATAAGTGCATCAATGCAATGTGGACTGAATAAAATATTAATATCTAAATGGCAATGGCATTCAATGTAAATATTAATTGAGGAGAAAATAGAGGATTTCTCCTCTCTCTTCCTTACTTAGACGGGCGTGCACGGTTAGTGGCGAGAGTCAATGGGGTGGTGCGCCTCGACGCGTGCTTCGCGATGGTGATGATGTGGCGGCTGGAGGTGGCCAGTTGTGGTCGGACGGTGGAGAATAGCCGCTGGCCTATTGGCTCTGTTGGAGGAGGAGCACCACGCATGGAGAGGATGGTGTGGCTACTGTAGCCCGCGTGGATGCACGCTGGTGTCACACGCGCAAGGGTGTGCTAGTACGCACCTAAAGGGCTAGCCGCTGGCATGAGCACCTGCAGGCGGCTGCGGCCTACGGGCATGGTCTGCCTGCGGGCTTGGCTGGCTGTAGGGCACGCAAGGAGTGCTGCGGTAAGGGCAGGAGGGCGATGGCGTGGCACCTACTGGTGTGTGGTGCGGTGCTTGCGGCCGCTTGGTGCAGGCTGTGCAAGGGCGCGATGAGGGCAGTAGTGCGGTGGCAGGTGCTTGTGGTGGGAGCGCTGGTGCAGCGCCTGTAGGGTGCAGTTGCAAGGGCTAGTGGTGAGGCTAGGAGAAGTGCACGCTTGCGGTCGAGGTTGGAGTGGGCACACTATGGCATGGGCTGCAAGGGTGGACCTATAGGGCACTTGATGCGGTGTCTACGGGTGCTGGAGAGGGCTGGTGCAGCACCTGCAGGGCGTGTGGGTGTGGGCAGGCTAAAGAAGAATGAAGGGCCACACGGTGAGAGGCTTTGAACAGCGTGGATATGGCAGTGTGGTGGAATTGGAGGCTGCTTGGCGAGGTGAGGGCAGTAGCGCAGGTGATGGGGCAAGCTGCCTGCAGCCGTGTAGTGGAATGGTGAAGGCAGTGTATGCTTGGTTTCACAGTGCCTGCCCTCTCCACGGTGGGGAAGGTGGAGAAGAAGGGATATCCCCTCAGGGGGAGAAGAAGAACCGAGAGCCCCTCTCCTTTTGCCAAGCCTCTTTTTGTCTCCTCCCCCATCTGCAAGTCAAGGGATTTTTAAATCCTTTACTAAAATTGGCCTTCGGCTGTTGGGGAGGTGTTGAGGCCGGTCGGAGGTTGAGGAAGACATAGTTGAGGCCGTCGGCTGAGGGGGAAATTTATCTTCACCATCCTGTTCTTTTCCAACATTATTCCTACAACAACAAGACATAAAATAATTACATACTAAGTTATAGAATGCGATAGAATAGATGTAAACTTAAATAATGATGCATGCAAACATTCTATAACTTAATGTAGTTATTAATAAACCTAAATGGTAAGAATGGAGTTAACTTAGGTGTAACAATAGTCCATTAAAATGGACTCATCAAATACCCCATGCCTAAGATTTGTTAGTCCCTATGAGGTCTTTTCAGTGCTGTAGGCCTATGAGAGGATCATCAGATCAAACACAGTTATGGAGAGTGATCCAATTGACAAGAAAATATGGCTATTGAAGATCCCTTTGAAGGTTCAAATTTTCTTGTGGCTATGCAGGTGGGAAGGCTTGATCACTAGCGATCGTAGACATAGAAGAATGGGGACTACGTTGAATGTCTACCATCTCTGTGGATTACACACTAACAGTGTGTTGCATATTTTTTCTTCATGCCTAGTCACAGACAAGCTTTGGAGGAAGATTTGCCAGGAACCTCTACCTACCTGGGACTCCCTTTGGCAAAGGTTCGACACTCCTGGATGGCCGTATAGGTGTATGGTTGCCGCCTTGTGGTGTGTGTGGAGCGCACGAAATGAAAAGTTTTTTCAGGAGAGACCAGTTAGATGTGAGAAAATTGTAAATGAGTGCTGGTCCCTCATACACAGTTGGGGATTTATTTTGTAATATTTTGATTGATTTGAAATATATTACCCTCCGGATTGCTATCGGTTTACGATAGCTTTCCTCACTGTTTCAAAAAAAAAAAAAAGATTTGTTAGTCCCTAGCAAAAAAAAAAAATAATAGAAGTAATCAAAAGATTTCTTCTTTTCTTATTTCAAAACTTTAGAGATTCAGATAAATGTGAAGTGATGATAGCCTAGGTAACAGATTCAAGTGAAAAGCCAATTCGCATTAGGAGTTTGTACTTCACCCTTGGTAAATATTTCTGTCGAGATAGGCAACTACTTCCCTCAGGGATAAAGCAGAAGATAATCTATAATTTGACCCCGGGTTTTGACTTAGGTAGGAGATATCGAGTTGAATGGATTTGTATTTAGTAGCACACACTCATCTGGTGCTACATGTAATCTAGTACTACAGATTCTAGATCTCTAGACTATTAGACAAGTCAACTCTAAGAGAGGCTAAACAACTGTGCTCTCTCGATGTTCCTTGGCACCCACTCTTTTCTTTCTGAGAACCCAAATCTTGCCAAATTTAGTAAGTGTACTCACTGTTTGGTGGCCTCACATGGCATTCACACTTTAATTAAAGTCTTAATAACTCTACAACTAAGTTAGAGTCCTCAACCAGTATTTGGGCGATCAAAAATACTGAAAGGTAGGTATGGGTCATATTTGGTGGAACACGATAAGTGTTTTTGTTGCCTCAGAAACAATGTTACAATGATAAAATATAACCTTGGACTCTTTTTTTTTTTCTTTCCTCTCTTTCTTTTCTTTTTTTTTTTTCTTTGTTTTTTAATTGTTTCTTCTTCTCTTTTTCATTTTTCTTTCTTTATCAATCAACACAACAAGATACAGACTTTTATTTATGAGGCATTATTAGGGATGATGATGGTCAAGAAGATATTGTGTGGCTTATTTGGTGGAAGTGCCTATTCTCGGCACCGGGAAGGAATGGATGGGATAGGCATATTTCTGACCTTTGACACTATTACCCTCCTTCAGCCGAGGACTCCCTGAAGGACGGTCGTAACCATCCACCATAGTCATAGCTTTATTAAGACTCCATCTCTGTGTACCTGCCTTATTTGGTGACTCTTAGGAATTCACACAAAGTACGCATTCAGGAACAAAGAGAGAAAACTATGCCTAACTCTGAAGTATCATCATCTAATTATCCAAAACTTAAGAATCCTTACACAAGACTTAGCGCACCAGTAATCTCTCTACTTCCATCTCATAAATATGGGGTGGATCTACTAGAAGATATTATACCTGACTCCCTATTAACTGTCCAAGGGTTCAGTAGACTACAAATGCTTACTGGTTTTCTACAAGGACCCATTACCCAGTCTATGTGCACGTGAAATAAATGTACTGGATTCTAAACTTAAGAAATAATTCAAGAAGTAAAACCTCCAATGACAACGATATTTTGCTAGGGACTAAGCCATTCAGCTTAAGAAAAGAGAATGTTTTTTTTTATATGCCAACCTAAATGCATGAATACTTCCTAAAATGCAAAATGCACCCCCCATGCCTAAATCCTACAATGTCCTCATTGTAAAATTAAAACAGGGGGAGAAAGGAAAGAAATCACCTGACGATGGTGTTATTCAGAATGCTGGGTTGCCTCCCAACAAGCGCTGCATTTTCTGTTAGCAGCCAAACTTATAAGGAACTTATAAGTCTGATTCCAAACAGAAAAAGTTAGGCCCTAAAAATATGCGTAACAGCGTGGCCCTAGAAAACAGGTAGCCACGGATGTTGGCGAGCTGATGATGCAACGTAATCCCAAAATCTTGCCAGAAGGTATGAAAGTAGAAAACCTCATTGGCTACCTGGGGAGGTCTAGGAAAAAGAAAGGGAATATAAAAAGAGGCCTCCCGAAATAGAATAAGTGGAGGATAACAAGGATCCTCCAAAATAGGACAGGTTTTAAAAGATATAAACATTAATATTTGAAACTCTTGAATGGCAAGACTAAAAGTACAAGCATCAATCCACACTCGCCATTCTACCCGAGGATGTACTGGCCTGATATGTTCTCCAGAAAGAATGTACATGAGCAGAGATTTGAGCCAGGGATCGGTTAGCGAGTATAAGGGTTGTTTGTAGTGTTGGAAGGTAATGGTTAAGTCCAATGAGGGCTTAGTCAGTGTCAAGTCCAATTCCAACAATGATTCAGATTGTGTATACTTCCTAACAATTGTAGACAACTTCACGTTACCCTGCCTAGCATTAATGATCGTAGTCATATTTTCACCTTTCAGTATATGTGAATCAAGGGTAGACTCCAAATTATAACTCTTTGATGGTAGGGTCAAAATATCAGAATCATTATCATTAATCTCATCCCCAGATTCGTTTGGTTCACTCAAATTTTTGTCGAGGTGTATATGTGATTCATTAATGAAGAAAGGAGTTGGATTGGTATCCTCAATTATTCCTAAAGGAGGATCAGTCTCAATATTTTGGAGCAAGCCTATATCACTGAATTCGTTATTCTTCTCGTGGTATAAATCCTCAATTGACGTGTTTTGTCCTCGAGAGTCTCCCCTAGGCTTCTCACTATTTTGTTTGTCCTCCTCTAATATCAACTCCTGCTTTGATGGAGGATGACTCTCAAAAGAAGGGAGGAATCTGGATTTCACCATATTATTTATATCCTTTTGAGGTAAATCCTCAAATAATAAATAATTCCCCTGTGATTCACTCCAGATTTTCAGTCCAGGTTCCTCTATTGGGGCATCCTCGTCCTCTGAAATAGACTCTTCATATCCTCGAGACCAAAATTGATCTAATTCATCCTCCATTCCCTTAAGGTCACCTTCATTGGGTGCATTTAAATCCTCAAAATGCTGAATGGTAGGTGTTGATTCCCTAAGTGGAGGGTTAAAAGTAGGCTCACTAAGGGTAGAATGGGATTCCACGAGTTAATCAATAGGGGAAGTGATAGGAATAATACAACCTTGACCTGGGTTAGTAGGGGTAAGGAGAATACTGTTATTACGGTCAAGGTCCTCAAGAGGTACCATCTTCCCATGCTTTTGACTCCAATATATCTCAGGTGGATAACCACTAGGATCATTCTCCTCTAGTGGTCGTGTCTCACTGGGAGAGTCTAAATGATAGCTACATAAAACTGGATCCCTATTGTCAATGGTTTCCTCAGAATTATTTTCATGATCATGGTCGTATGGGTAGGGATCAAAATTAATGGGAAAAGAATAGCTAAGTTGTCTTATTTCTTTGTCTAATTGTTCACTATTCCTTAACATCTCTCCCATAGATTCCATCATTTCCTTTTGTTGTTTTTGCATTTCTATTATAAAAGAGGAGAGGCTGCTACTATCAGGTTGGGGAGGGTAGTCAATTTCAAGCTCTGGTTGCCAAGGGGTATCGGTCCAACCTCGATATAGAAAATCATGATGGGTGGGAGGGTTGGGTGTTTGCATAGAAGTAGGGATTCCAAGGTTGGAAAATCCCGCTCCTAGGCTCTAATCAAAAGTGGGAGTTATCGGGCCAGTACTCCCAGGATAAGAATAAGAATGATCCCATGAATTGTCAATGTACCCATCAAAGGATGAATACACTCGGGGCATGGGATCCTGGTTAAAATATGGGAAGTATTGACTCTGATAATCTAAATGATGATAAAAAGGGTGATCCATTTCTTTAAGCCAAATAGTTTTAACTCTCTTAGGATTTAGAAGAATTCAGAACACAAGCAGAAACTTCCTAGAGAGTTCTAATGCTGTCAAAGCAAACGCAAATCCAGTAGGGTCTATTTTTAGTAGATTCTAGGTCTTAGAATTAAATGTTTAGTTGGTGGCCAAACAAGTTTTGTAAAAATTATGCTTCCTAGGCCAACCTTCGGTGGTGCCTATAACCTACTCGCAAGGGATGGAAGTCTCGAATCGAGCCCACACACGAGGAACTGAAGTAACTTGGTTGATAGGCTTGTTGATTTTCGAATAACTTCCCTTGTGATGCAAAAGAGGAGAGGTAGAAATTTATCTAGTGACCTTATGTGTGAGGTGCACAGTGTCTCAGCTGTGCAAACATACGATCGTGTTTTGAATTTTAAAATTTCGCAAATAAGATCCTTTTGCACACAATTTTAAGTCACAGATTTTAAGTTCTAACCTCTTAGTAGTCCCAATTTTTAAAGGGACCACTGAATTAATTCGATTCAAACACTTTAGTGGTCTTAGACTTAGGTTCAATACAGATGCATGACAGGTAATTGATGCTCAAGAGAAGACATACCTTACTCCATCATTCTTTGTGCAAGAATGTATGCAATACAGTAAAAATAAACTAGATGCTGCTTATTCAGTCCTAGATGGTTGTCCTATAGATATGCAGCTTCTGGCAAATAGTTCAAATATATTTTTTTATTTTTTAATAATAATAATCAAACAAACCTAATCTAATTAACTAACCAACATGCAGTTCAAACAATTTGAATAATCCTATAATCTAAATAAATGGGAACACACTCCTGAAAATACGCTTCGACATACAAGAGCGATAAGAAATAAAGAAACACTGGGAATACATTTCCAAAAATACCCGACAAGGGTCCAAAAGATAGAAGTTAAATTATAATGTCTATCTAAACTATATCTAAACTAAGCTCTAATGACTAAATCAGAAATAGGCTTCTCCGTAAGCCTATGCGCGTGGGATCAAGGCCCACGTGCTCCTGTTGCTGGCCTCCAGGTGGGTCAAGGTCCTCCAAAAAGATTGTCTCCACCGTGTTCGTCATTCAAGGTCAATGTCGTCACTCTGCTGCGCCTGTCGCCCCGTCAGATTCCTCGCACAATAAGATAAAGAATGATCAGATAATTGCACAACTCAGAATACTCAAAAATAATAAAGTGAATCTATTGCGTCTGTTGCCTCCCTGGCAATGGCGCCATTTGACGGAGAGATTCTTGCTTCCTTATGATAGCAATAGAATGATATGTCGTCGAGTTTTATGTGGTGGAAAATCTCTCAATCAAAACTAAATATCAAATTTAACCGTACGTGGAGGAGGAGCACCGCATGTGGAGAGGATGGTGCTGCTGCTGCAGCCCGCGCGGATGCATGCTGGCATCACACACACAAAGGTGTGCTAGTGTGCACCTGCAGGGTTGACCGCTGGCAAGAGCGCTTGCGGGTGGCTGCGGCTTGCGGGCGTGGTCTGCCTGCAAGCTTGGCTGGCTACAAGGCGCTTAAGGAGCACTGCGGTAAGGGCAGGAGGGTGATGGCATGGCGCCTGCAAGCGTGTGGTGCGATGCCTGCAGGCACTTGGTGCAGGCTATGCAAGGGCACGGTGAGGGCAGTAGCGCGGTGGGAGGTGCTTGCGATGGGAGTGCTGGTGCAGCGTCTGTAGGGTGTGCTTGCAAGGGCTGGTGGTGAGGCTAGGAGTAGTGTGGGCTTGCGGTGGGGGTTGGATGGCATGCACTCGTGCGTGTGTGTTAAGAAGTGTCGTTATAGTTGCACTTGCAACGTCGATTTTAAAGTAAAGAAACGATGTGAGTCCGAGTGTCGATCTCAGGGAGGTGTGAAAATCGGATTTTGCTTATCACTTGTTGTCACGGAAAGCGTGGAGTTTTGCTTGCGAAAGGTGAGGTTTGAAGAGGGAGAGAGATAGAGA
Source organism: Thalassia testudinum (assembly GCA_037157565.1). Lineage (NCBI taxonomy): Eukaryota > Viridiplantae > Streptophyta > Magnoliopsida > Alismatales > Hydrocharitaceae > Thalassia > Thalassia testudinum. Next base: position 2,471,812 of record JAZHRO010000070.1, read on the forward strand.
GAGAGATTAGGGTTAGAGTCGTTTCTTTGCTTGATCATGCAATTTAAACAGGAAATTAGGTAAACACTGAACGGAAAGTAACTTCATTAATCATGCAGCTTTAGTTCACAGCTTACAACATTAAATACATGCTCAAACAAAAGTAAGGGAAAGCTTAAAAGAGAGGAAGAGAGAGAGAGGGGGAGAGCGGCGAGGCAGCCACGGCTGTGGAGGAGGCTCCGTCGGTGGCTCGTCGTCTTCGGCAATTACAAGAGAGCCTAAAGCTAGCTAGGAGAGGGGTAGAGTAGTTGCAAGGGAAGTGAATGCCTTGAATGAATGGTTGGAGGGGGTTTAAATAGGGAGAAGGGCTTTCTAAAAGAAGGGGATTTAGCGACGTCCGGGATGTTGCTAAAACCCTTCCAAAAGCGTCGGTGAAGCCCTCCAGCCTGCTGGTCACACACCCGCACCATTTTTCTTCGCGCCTGATCCGCAGCTACTGCGTGAGAGTCATCCGATCGAAGATCAGACGGCTGAGATCTTCCCTTAGGCGTGCTCGGATCGCGCCTCGGGCACACGTGTGCGCGGGCGTCGTCGCCCGGTGTGCGCGCGCTCGTGGGCGCTCGCTGTCTGAGGGCGCGCCACGTGGTGCTTTCTCGGTCGTCCACTGCTGATCGGGCGGCCCAATTTCGCCGTGCGCTCCTTTGTCTTCAATTCTTCACACCGCGCGGCTCGAACCGCTTCGCGTGCGTGCGGGCATGTGCGCTAACCGTTGCACCACGCCCGCTGCTTTATCATGGCAGCTGCGGGCGAGCGCGCGATTTTCGACCGTCTGATCAAAGATCGACGGCCAAGATTTGATCTCAGCTGAAGGAGGACGTGGCGTGCGGTGAGCGGGGCCGATGTGGCGCAACGAGGGCCGTTGATCATCGAATCAACGGTCAGAACTTCTTGGGCCCATTGTAGGAGCTTCGGATGTCGGATTTGGTCGATCTTGAGTCTGTTGGACTCCGTTTGTCGTTCTGAATCCATTAGTGCGGTCTGATTGCCCATCTGAGGCCTGCTTTGACAAGTGCTTACACAAATGGCCATTAATACAATTTTATAAGCAATCTTGGTATATGATGCATGCAATGCTCCTATTCTACTTATGTTGTGCCTTTTATTCTTAAGATGGACCCTATTTAACAGAATTATCATCCCCATTGCAGTGTTATCATACCCCCATGCTTACTCCTTGCTAGTCCCTAGTAATGTTTATTCTGGCCTTTATTTTCTTTCAGAATTTAAGAAGTAATTGCTTAGACACTTCGTCACTTGTCAATAGGAGGAAATATACCAAGATCTTAATCTACAAAGACTAAGCAGTGCCCGGGTGTCTGCCAAAATACGAATCACCCGAATCGTTGCTTTAATGTATATAACTATACATATGTGTATGTATATATATATATATATATATATATATATTTTTTTTTAGAATTTTTTTTTTCAGAATTTAGTGTGGGTTGGTAACTTTTTATGGCTACCCAACCCACCCAAAACTCGGTCAAAACCCTAAGTGCTAAGCATCTTGGTGTGAAGATCATGATAGACTTACTCAACAGTAATTTAGACAGACTTCGGGTTTCTACACTCCTAGGTGACCGGAAGAGGAAATATATTTGCCTGAAGGTGTATTTGTTCGATTGGTAGCTTTCTCCCTCTGTTTGTTTTAATTGGGGCCAACACAAGGATTTTTCCAGTGTATATCTCCCCAGCTTGCACTACTTCCCCGCTTCTTCCTTAAGTGTTTTGGTACTTTTTGTGCAGTTATTGAACTGGGCTCTGGACAACCGACCAATGGGTTGTTACCCACGATCACTTGCCAGCCATACTCATGTGGTGAAGTGTGGTTTATTTTCTTTTCTTCTTTTTTTTTTTTTTGAATGTAGGTGGCTTCCCTGATCTCAAATGTACCTAGAGGCAATGAAGAAGAAATGGTCCCGTGGCTAGGTTCAGGACAACCTACCAATGGGCTGTTACCCACGACAACTTGCCAGCCATACCACCCTAGAGAGTTCATTAGCTATCCAATTTCTGTCAAAATCTCCGGGGAGTGAGTCTATGCAAAAATGTGTGCAAATGCTTAGACTCAAATCTTTTCTGAGTTAGAGGGTGAGTTGATAAGTCGTATACTTATCACCTTATTTACTAGGTGGATTAGAATAGCTTAAGGTTGCAAGGATTCAAAGCTAAATCCATATTTTAACGGACACCAGGGCTGATTAAGCCTGACGGCCTGAAAAGTCTAAGTGTTTAAGTTCTTTTTGTATTATTTCCCACTATTGACAAGTTTCTAATGCCTAAGTTTTCTTCCTAAATTCAATTTTTTTTATTTTATTTTATTTTATTCAGACTAATTAAATAAGCTTAGGATCGTGCAATTTTCCACCCCTCCATGCTTAAGTTGGACAATGTCCTCATTGGCAAATACATGGATGCATAAGGGTTCAACAAGATAGTACTTGAGTGACGTAAAATACCGGATCAGTCTGAATCCTCTGGGTTGCCTCCCAGGAAGCGCTGAGTTTAACGCCTTCAACTGGGTGGTGCTTTGTGTCATCCCTTAGCGAGGGTGACACTCTCCTTTGGGGGAACCTGGGCAAGGAAGTGCTTCAATCTTTGACCATTAACTGTAAAAGTGTGCCCAGTGTTAGGATCAGCGATTTCAACCACCCCATTAGAGTAAGGCTTAACCACCCGAAATGGTCCTATCCATTTGGACCTGAGTTTCCCCGAGAAGAGTTTTAGGCGGGTGTCAAACAACCAGACTTGCTGGTTAGGCTCAAAGGTTTTTCTATGAATGAGTCGGTCGTGGACGGATTTCATTTTCTCCTTATACAGTCAACTATTTTCAAAAGTGTCCAGACGAATTTCTTCGAGCTCAGATAATTGGAGCATCCTCTACGCACCGGCTAACTGGGAATCCTTGTTACATTGCTTGACAGCCTAGTAAGCCCGGTGTTCCAATTCAACAGGAAGATGGCAGGCTTTGCCAAAGACCAGGAGATAAGGCGACATGCCTATCGGGGTCTTGAAAGCAGTCCTGTATGCCTACAGGGCATCATCAAGTCGTGTGGACCAGTCTTTCCTGTCAGGTCTCACAGTCTTCTGTAAAATGTTCTTGCTTTGTCTATTTGAGACCTCGGTCTGCCCATTTGTTTGTGGATGATACGGGGTAGCAATGCGGTGGTTCACCCCGTATTTTCTAAGTAGGGCACAGAATTGGGAATGGATAAAATGGCTTCCACAATCATTGATCATGGCCTTGGGTATTCCAAACCAGGAAAAGATGTTCTACTTAACAAAGTCCATGATAGTCCTGTGATCACATCGGTGGGTGGCGACGACTTCAATCCATTTGGAAACATAGTCTACTGAGACTAAGATGTACTCAAAGCCGTTGGATGGTGGAAAGGGGCCCATAAAATCGATACCACACACATCAAAGATTTTGACAATCAAAATGGGTTGGAGAGGCATCATAACTTTCTTGGTCATGGTCCCCAGCATTTGGCAGCGTGAGCAAGTCTTGGCAAAGTTGTGTGCATCCTTAAATAGGGATGGCCAGTAAAATCCAGACTGCAGAACCTTTGCAGCCATTTTCTTCCCAGAGAAGTGGCCACCATAAGCCTGGTCATGACAAAAGGAAAGCACACTCTGAACTTCATTCTCGGGGATACACCTCCTGATGATCTGATCAGCACAGAGGTGAAATAGCATGGGATCATCCCAGAAATAGTGTCTGGACCAGCTGTGTGGGGTTTGTCCTACAACTAGGTAGTTGATGTAGTCAGCATACCATGGCATCCTCTTGTCTTGCACAGCCAGAATGTGTTCATCAGGGAAGGCGTCAGATAGAGGTAGGGAGGGTCCAATGTGGTCTGGATGAAGTCTAGACAAGTGGTCAACCACCACATTCTTTGTTCCGGCCTTGTCTCGAATTTCCAGGTCAAATTCCTGCAAAAGCAGGATCCATCTGATGAGCCTGGGCTTTGCGTCCCTTCTTGGCAAACAAGTGCCGGATGGTTGAATGGTCAGTGTAAATTGTCACGTGGGATTCCAGCAAGTACGATCGGAACTTTTCAAGTCCAAAGACTGCAGTGAGTAGCTCTTTCTCTGTGACCATATAATTTCGTTGGGCCTCGTCCAACGTTTTGCTCCCGTAGTAGATCACCACAGGCTTCTTGTCTTGCCTTTGTCCCAAATCAGTGCCTATGGCAAAATCCGATGCATCACACATAATCTCAAAGTCCTGGGACCAGTTTGGGGGTGAAGTACAGGTGCGATGGAGACTAAGTCCCGGAGGGTGTGATAAGCCTGGATGCAATCAGAAGACATGTTGAAGATGGCGTCGTTGGCTAGAAGGTCGGTCAAGGGTTTGGAAAGCTTTGAAAAGTCTTTAATGAACCTTTGGTAGAAGCCAACATGTTCTAGGAATGAGCGAATCTGTCGGACAGAGCTAGGTGGAGGAAGTTTGGAAATTAAATCAACCTTAGCCCGATCTACCTCGATGCCCCTATGCGATATGATGTGACCGAGGATAATTCCTTCTTGAACCATAAAATGGCTCTTTTCCCAACTTAACACCAGATTAACCTCGATACATCGTTTCAGGATTTTCTCCAAGTTGCTCAGACAATGGTCGAATGAATTCCTGAATACAGAGAAATCATCCATAAAGACCTCTAAGTATTCACCCACCATTTCTGAAAAAATGGCTAGCATGCAACGCTGGAAGGTCGCAGGTGCGTTGCATAACCCGAACGGCATTCGACGGAATGCAAACGTGCCGTACGGGCAAGTGAATGTGGTCTTTTCTTGATCCTCCAGAGCAATTGCGACTTGATTTTATCCTGAATATCCATCCAGGAAGCAAAAATACTTCTGCCCTGCCAATCTTTCAAGGATTTGGTCAATGAATGGCAAGGGGAAATGATCCTTCTTAGTGGCTTCATTGAGCTTCCTATAATCAATACACACCCGCCATGCGGTAGTGGTGCAGGTGGGGATGGATTTGCCATGATCATTGGTGACAACGGTGAGCCTAGCTTTCTTGGGAACCACTTGAGTGGGGCTCACCCAGGGGCTATCGGAGATAGGATAGATGATGTCGGTGTCAAGCCACTTGATAATTTCTTTCTTAACGACCTCCCGCATGTTTGGGTTTAAACGTCTCTGCATCTGGCGGAAGGGTCGTGCCCCGTCTTCCAGGTAAATCTTATGGGTGCAATAGGTGGGGCTAATTCCTCTTATGTCCGAAATAGTCCAACCAATGGCGGCCTGATGTTCTGAAAGGGTCGCAGTCAACCTGAGTTCCTGATCCTTGGTTAGATGAGAATTAATAATCACTAGGAAGGTCTGGTCAGGTCCCAGGAAGACATACTTGAGATTCTCAGGCAAAGGCTTAAGTTCAGGTGTGGGTGGAACCACAGTTGATGAAAAGGGAAAGGGTGGTAGTTGATCAACATCGATCTCCTCAAATGGTGTTGTGTGATGGTACTCAGCCTTACAGAGGTCCACGGGTAATGATGGTGACGGGTCAGAACAGTCATTACGGGTTTGGTGGTCTGATACAGAACTAAGGGTGAGGCATTCCTCGATCAGAGTTTCCACGGGATCATGTTCCTCAACGCAGTTGCAATCAAAAGACTTTGTCGCCCGGAAGATATCTAATTGCATTTTTTTATCCCCGAAGGTGATTTCCATACATCCCATGTCACAATCAATGTTTGCCTTAGTCGTAGCTAAGAAAGGTCTGCCTAAGATTATGGGTGCGTTCTGTAATTTTTCAGGGACTTCCAAGTCGAGCACCAAAAAGTCAACCAGGAAATAGAAGTCCTTGACCCGTACAATCACGTCCTCGACAACCCCCTTCAGGGTTTTCACTGATCTATCAGCCAGCTGGATGGTGACAGGGGTTGGTGTCAACTCTCCGAAAGCAAATTGGTGGTACAGGGTTGTTGGAATCAAATTGATAGAAGCACCAAAGTCCAGGAGCGCTCTATCAAATGTCATGTCCCCGATATTGCAGGAAATCAGGGGATCTCTTGGGTCAGTTCACTTGAGTGGAAGGTTGCTTGATATTACAAAACTTGCTTGTTCGGAGAGCACAACCTTCCTAGGTGCTTGAGGTCTTGGCTTACGTTTGGGTGTACAGGCATCCTTTAAAAACTTGGCATAAGCTGGGATGTGTTTTATTGCTTCGAGGAGCGGAATATTAATCTGTATTTGCTTAAATATCTCCAACAGCTCCTCAGTTTCCACAACATTCTTCTTTTTCTTGATTGTTTCCAAGGCTTCAAGGTAGGGTGTCTGAATGTGGATCGGGTCTATTTCTGGGTCCTTGGTTGGTGCCTCTTCTGAGTCGGGTATTTCAGTGGGTGAAGTCTCATGGAGAGTCGGCCATTTGGGGTCCTGGGTTTTTGTGCAACTTCTCAAGGTCACCGCATTCGCAGAGGCATTAGGGCCATGGGTTGATCCTTAAGATGTTGAGGATGAAGAAGCACCAAACCCAGGGGGTGTTTGCGGGGCTGGCTAGGCCATGTGAGCCTGCCCGGGGTTGCCTTGGAACCCTTGCGAATTGGGGCCTCTGTTAATTATGTTTCGCGGGTTCGGTTGTGGCTGGGAAGGTAGGGATCCTTGTTGTTTACAGTCCAAGAGTTGGCTTAACTGTCCCTTTACCAAGGCCATTTCCTCCTGATGTTTCTGGTTCATGTCAGCCATCATCTTTATTAGGGTGTCCATTTGGTTTTGTGGGGGAGGGGTCGCCCTATTCTAGTTATATTAGGGTCTAACTAGTGGTCCTTGTTGATAGGGGGGCAAGTGTGGCTGCTCGTTTGGCCTGGGCTGGTTTTGGAATTGGGGTGGTTTCTGGTTTGTCCAACCAAAGTTGGGGTGGTTACGCCAACCAGTGTTGTAAGTGTTGGAGAAAGGGTCAGGTTTCGCATAACCTTGGATAGCTTGCACATCATCAAGGATAGCTGATGTTGATGGAGAGGGAAGAGAGTAATCAAGGGTTGAGGGAGTAAAGGTCCCTCCCTGGAACGTGGTCAGGGGTTGTTCCAGGTTCAGTTGGGTTAAGGGCTGGACCAGGTCAACATTATGTGCTCCCTTTTCTAGGGAGAAAGTTTGTAAGGGGTGCCTGGTCTGGTTCAGTAGCTTATCAATCTTTTTGTCCACAAATTCCACTCGATCCAGTTTCTTGGCAATGATGTCCATGTCAACCATTCCAGAATTTGCCTGTACCTCATAAATCCCACCATGGGATTGACTGGACCTGTTGAACTGGGTCATGGAGGCATTGTTGAGCGAGAATGCATTGTTGAGTGAATTTTTGCTCATAGGCTGAAAGAGCTCAAACGCACTCTCCTCATCCTTGTTCAGGAAGTTTCCCCCGCATGAGGCATCGACGAAGTTCCGTAGGTTGCTGTCCAGACCGTGGTAGAAAATGTGGGCCAATTACCACCTTGGTAATTCGTGGTGTGGGCATTTCCTTAAGAGTTCATTGAATCTTTCCCACGCCTCATGAAACTTTCCCCACCCTGGAGTGTAAAGGTAGTAATAGCTCTTCTGAGGGCATTGGTCTTTCCTATGGGGAAGAATTTCTTTAAAAATGCATGCCTCAATTCTTCCCAGGTGGTGATGGGTCTACCTAGGGTTCTAAGCCAATGAGAAGCCTTGTCTCTTAATGAGAAGGGAAACATCTTGATTAGAACAATGTCAAGGCTAATGTTCCTAGGTTTCACAGTTCGTGCTATGCGGTCGAGATCCTTTAGGTGCTAAGAGGGGTCCTCATTTGAGCTTCCATTAAAGTGGCTCTAGATCAGACTTAAGACATCCGATTTTAGCTCAAAATCATCTCCCCCTTCGGGGATCCTAAGGTGTGGCTCGACTCTAATAGCGGAGGGATTATAGAAATTGCAGAGGGGCCTCGGCTAATCCTGAAATGGTGGTATATCAAGCGGTGGTTGCCCTTGTACGCCTTGGAAAGGTGGTGGTGGTTGTTCTTGTGGGTTCTGTAACCGTTGTATGGTTCAATCAAGGACACAAGCCTAGTCCTTATGGTGTATTCCTCAGGAGACCTAGAAATCTCACAAAGGGTGATTAAGTCCGTAAGCACTGGACTCCCCTTCCTAAGGTTAATTTGGCCAGGTTGATTATGAGGGGATTGCAGGGAAGGTTCTTCCTTTGGCCTGCGCCTCCGGTTCCGTAGACCCCACAACCGCGGTCGTTTGACACTGCCCCGCAGTCTAGTCACCAGATTCTACCAAGGGAATGAAAGCCAAGTGCCCAGTGAACAAAACCTCACCTTTTGAGACTTAACTCAGTCCTGCCTAGGGCATGTCTACTCAGTTTTAAAGGGCTAGGATAGTGCTTGTGCTAGGGTTATGTGATGAGGCGTTGATTGCGGTGGTGCCTCTTAATTTTCCACTTTCAAAGTGTATGCTTCTATCAAAACATGGTTTTCAAGCAAGGATTTTTAAGATAAGGTGTCTTTTAGTGTTTCATCCTTACTTTAGTGCTTTTTAGGGTTGACGTGTCTTAATGTTTTCAGACAAGTTTCAGTGGGCATGTCAAGTTCTGCACATAATTCGGTGAAAGTAGATTTCCTTTTATTCTGTAGAGGCTCTAAAACCCTAATGTACTCATCCTAATGATCATGCAGCTTCTATTAGATGAGTCGATTTTAGGGTTGAGTGGTGCAGCCCAGGTCAACTCATGGTGGCTTCGCAAACACCACTCAAAAAAGAGAAAAGAACACTCCAAGAATTTATTCAGAATGTTAGAGTGTATATTTTTATGTGGGGTGATGTGTTAAGGATGTGGGTCAAGCAATCATACACCACGCCAATTTTTTTTCAACTTTTACAATTTTTTTTAGTATTTTTTACGCAAGCAAACAATCATGACTAAAGAATTACTCACTACCGGTTCTTGTTACACCTACTCCCTTGTTACCATCGTGGGATGCGTCGCTTCACCGTCCAAGTGCCGAATTCCTGCAACCATCAAGTAAAAAGGAAACAAGGCATTTGACGATGTGAGAATGGATGTGGAATGGAGGTGACAAAACAAATCCGTTGCCTCCCCAGCAACGGCAGCAAAAACTGGCGTGCACTCGTGCATGTGTGTTAAGAAGTGTCGTTATAGTCGCACTTGCAACGTCGATTTTAAAGTAAAGAAACTTAGGTGAGTCCGAGTGTCGGTCTCAAGGAGGCGTGAAAATCGAATTTTGCTTATCCCTTATTATCATGGAAAGCGTGGAGTTTTGCTTGCGAAAGGTGCAGTTTGAAAAGCGAGAGGGGGAGAGATAGAGAGAGAGATAGAGAGAGAGATTAGGGTTAGAGTCATTTCTTTGCTTGATCATGCAATTTAAATAGGAAATCAAGTAAACATTGAACGGAAAGTAACTTCATTAATCATGCAGCTTTAGTTCACAGCTTACAACATTAAATACATGCTCAAACAAAAGTAAGGGAAAGCTTAATAGAGAGGAAGAGAGAGGGGGGGAGAGCGACGAGGTAGCCACGGCGGTGGAGGAGGCTCCATCGGCGGCTCGCCGTCTCCGGCGATTACAAGAGGGCCTAAAGCTAGCTAGGATAGGGGTAGAGTAGTTGCAAGGGAAGTGAATGCCTTGAATGAGTGGTTGGAGGGCGTTTAAATAGGGAGAAGGGCTTTCAAAAAGAAGAAGGGGCTTTAGCGACGTCCCAGACGTCACTAAAACCCTTCCAAAAGCATCGGTGAAGCCCTCCAGCCCGCCGGTCACACGCCCGCGCCATTCTTCTTTGCACCTGATCCGCAGTCGCTGCGTGAGAACCATCCGATAGATGACCGGACGGCTGAGATCTTCCCTTGGGCGCGCTCGGATCGCTCCTCAGGTGCACGTGTGCACAGGCGCCGTCGCCCGGCATACGCGTGCACGTGGCGCTCGCTGTCTGAGGGTGCGTCGCGTGGCGCGATCTCGACCGCCCGCTGCTGATCGGGCAGCCCAATTTCGCCACGCACTCCTTTGTCTTCAATTCTTCGCACCGCACGGCTCAAACCTGCGTCGCGTCCGTGCGGGAGTGCGCGCTAACAGTTACGCCACGCCTGCTGCTTTGTCGCGGCGACTACAGGTGGGCTCACGGTTCTCGGTCATCCGATCGAAGATCGACGGTTGAGATTTGATCTCAGCTGAAGGAGGACTTGGCGTGCGGTGAGCGGGGGCGACGTGGCACAACGAGGGCCGTTGATCATCAGATCAACGATCAGAAATTCTTAGGCCCATTGTAGGAGCTCCGGATGTTGGATTTGGCCGATCTTGAGTCCGTTGGACTCCGTTCGTCGTTCTAAATCCATCCATGCAGTCCGATTGCTCATCTGAGGCCTGCTTTGACAAGTGCTTACACAAATGGCCATTAATACAGTTTTATAAGCAATCTTGGCATATGATGCATGCAATGCTCCCATTGTACTTATGTTGTGCTTTTTATTCTTAAGATGGGCCCTATTTAACAGAATTATCACCCCCATGTGAAGTGTTATCACTGGAGAGGGCACGCTGTGATGTGGCCTGCAAGGACGCACCTGTAGGGCACTTGGTGCAGCATCTGCAGGCGTTGGCGAGGGCTGGTGCAGCCCCTGCAGGGCATGCGGGTGCGGGCGGCCTGAAGAAGAAGGAAGGGCCATGCGGCAAGAGGCTTTGAACGACGTGGCAGTGGCAGTGCGGTGGAACTGGAGGCTACTTGGCGCGGTGAGGGCAGTAGCGCGGGTGATGGGGCAAGCTGCCTGCAACCGTATGGTGGAATGGTGAAGGCAGTGTACGCTTGGTTCCACAGTGCCCGCCCTCTCCATGGTGGGGATGGTGGAGAAGAAAGGGATATCCCCTCAGGGGGTGAAAATGAACCGAGAGCCCCTCTCCTTTTGCCAAGCCTCTTTTTATCTCCTACCCCATCCGCAAGTCAAGGGATTTTTAAATCCGTTACTAAAATTGGCCTTTGGCTGTTGGGGAGGTGTTGAGGCTGATCGGAGGTTGAGGAAGACTTACTTGAGGCCGACGGCTGAGGGGGAAATTTATCTTCACCATCCTATTCTTTTCCAACATTATTCCTACAACAATAAAACATAAAATAATTACATACTAAGTTATAGAATGTGATAGAATGACGTAAACTTAAATAATGATGCATGCAAACATTTTATAACTTAATGTAGTTATTAACAAACCTAAAAGGTAAGAATAGAGTTAACTTAGGCGTAACAATAGTCCATTAAAATGGACTCATCACACGTGCCTTAGGAAGGACTAATAATCTTGGGGACTTGAAATTAGATTGGGCTAAGGTCAAGGCCTTGTCTACCGTGTAGGTAGACACCCCTCTTCTTGGACCCATTGGTGACAGGAAAGGTTGGTGAGGTGACAACGTTAACCCTTAGTGGTGTCCCACCGTGCGGGGTGTCCTAGGGGGTCCCACCCTTCTAGCCAGCCAATTAATTCAAGGGTTGATCTAATCAAGTCATGCTTTGGGGAGCCAGGATTAGGTCCATCTAGGGTTTACACTCTAACATCTAGTTTGATTGCTTGCATTGAAAGGGCGGGGATTCTCTCATTTGTCTTCTCCCTCTCATCTACAAACATTCTTCTGGTGCATGCAAGGTAGAAGATCTCAAAATCCTAATTTGCTACCACCATTGGAAAGAAATCCTAGGAGAAGACCTATTTATCCGGAATCTAAAACTGAACCCTCTCTAATGGCTAGTCACCACGAGGAAGATGAGATTGAACAGGAAGAACAAAATCTGGATCCAATGACCCTCTTACAGAAGTAGATCACTAAGTAGGGTCAGCACCATGACAGGCAAATGCAGGTCATCATGCAGGCCATCACCTGACTCCAAATTGGGAGAGCTGACCAGCCTCCTCGTGACTTTTACAACCCTCTTGATGATAACATCATCATCAGCCATACCTAGGTTTATTTAGTCATAATCAATTGATAAATGCTCCTTCATAACCGCCAAAAGACCATAATTCACTCCAAATCCATTCTGAGAGATAACATGAAACCAGGGGTAAAACTATAATTTTAACATCATATCATGAATGCATAACAATCACAGGGTTTCCCAGGGGTTATTTAAAGGTCAAATGGTCATAAATGTCTAATAAGAGGGTCCGTGAAGACAAAAATGGGTTTTCACATATTCTGAGAATTAATGGACATGTAAACCCTAAAAACAAACCCACTTAATTCACTGAGGTTTCAGTCAAGATAAAATTCACCTAAACCTTCTAAAAATCATAGAAAAATATTCCCTAAGGTTTGGTACCTTTGATTTGATCATTATAACCCATTTTGACCTAAAATAGAGTCTTAGATAGACAGTTGCCCTAATTTAGGTTTCTACACAAATTACCTAGCCAAATTTAGTCAAAACCAAAATCAAACTTCACCATCAGATTTCTTAGGTCCAAATTAGGTTTGTACCAAAGTTTGGACCCAATCAAAGATGACCTTGACCTAGTTTACATTTTGGTCCAATCAGACTCTTTTTCTCTCACTTAAACCCTAGCTTTTGAAATCTATTGCAGGGACCCCCCTAACTTTGTCATCACCTTCACATCTAGGTCCCTACCGCCATTAGCAATAGATGCACCTCACCCGCAAGATTAGAGCAAGATTTTCTCACTCGTTTCTAAATCAATCAATCCCAGATTTGAACCAGAGATTCCTTGAGGAATTCTCTTCCATCTGAACCTGGCCTTGCCTTCCAAATCTTGCCCTAAGGTTCATGCGAATTCTTGAAAGGTTCGCATGTCCTATTTTTGTGAAAACCATTGAGTTACAAGCTTGGTTTCCAAGCTTGGAACTCCTCCTTAGGGCCTATAAAAGAACCCAGGGCACATGCCTTACCTCCTTAGCAAGGTTTGGGGACAGAAACCTCTTCAATTCCCTACCTCCAGCCCCTCTCCAACCGAGCTCCGGCAAGCTTCTTCAATCCCTTTCTTCTGGCCATTAGACAATCAAATCAAGTGGTCCATCATCTTCCTCACCTTCCTCCGCCTCTCGTCGGTCAAAGCGAAGGCTCCCTAACCTCCTTCTTCCTCGCCATCCCCCTCCAAAGTGTTCGTCTTCTCCATCTCTGGCCTACCAAAATCGATGCGGACCCTACACCTTTCAACCATTAGATTAGGTTAGTTAAGTTCCTTTAGTTTCTTAGGTTAATTCCCCATCTTCAAAACCAAAAAATAACCCCTCGACCTAACTGCATGCCACCTTTGTCTCCACCTCCAGCTGCACCTCCACCGAGGTCCTCCTCATGCTACACACCTCTAAACGCCTCACCAACAAGTCCACGAGCTCTGCCTCATCAACCTACACTAAACCCCTCTCTTATTTCATCCTCTTGTCCACCCAAGCACATCGTCAAACAACCCATCCTTCGCACACCATCTCTGTCACCGACCGACCACCACACACGCTCTCGCACCACACAACCACTGCTACCACACTTGCCACACCATGGCGAACCTTATGAGCTATTTTAATGTGGCCGAGAGGCCATGTTGATGACTTGCAGGTATCGCCGCCCATCAACGTTGCTGCCATCATCTCCGACCTCATCTTCAATCCTTCGGCATCGAAAGAACCAGGTGCTACTCCTGGAGTCGCAGATACACTTCAGGACCCTTCCTAGGTCCTTGATTGAGGGCGTGAACCTTTGCAGCTACTGCAATTGGAGAAACTTCCTTGCTACAAACACACACAAAGAAAGGAGGATGTTTAGTCTCACATCGGGCATGGAAGAGTGAAATCATGTGAATAAATTGATTTTTTGCTTTGGGCTATTTGCCTCAAGACACTTGGGGGTGAGGTTCCCACCTACACCCGCACAAGACCTGACCTGCCTAAACCTATCACTCCTCGACTGCGACCACACACACGCAACCCTGGACCCGGTTACTGTTCATACCCGAATGCCCATTAAGCTTGGGCCTGAGAGAGAGGAGGAAGGAAAGAAAGAGAGAGCAGGGGAGGGGAGGGTTTTGCTCTGAGTTGGTTTCCCCTGCTTAACACTTAGCCGTGAGAGAGGACCCTTGTTCTCTCTGAAGAAAGAAGAGGAGAAGGCTGAGAAGAGAGAAGAAAGAAGAAGAGAAAGCTTCTGAATAAGAAAAGGAAGAGAGGAGCCATGCCAAAAAAGAAGAGGGAAGGCTAAAGAGAAGAGGAGAAAAGAAGAAAGGAAGCAAAGCAGAAGAGAAGAAGGAAAAGGCTTTGAAGAAGCACTGTAGCAAGTGACATTTAAGTCGCTTGACTTTAAAGTCAAACATTTAATATTACTGTTCACTTATTTGATATTATTGAGTAGTTGATATATGTACTTAGACTAATAATTGGTGATCTAAATCACCATTATTTTGCCTTAGCATCTTTTTGCCTCATTAAACTCTTGAAATACTCTTGCTTATTATCGAATATCATTTGAGTAGATTGTTATTCTTGCATCTTGCTCTATTTATTGTGTTCATTTATATTTTAATTGAAGATTAGCATGTGAATTCCAATTTGCTCCTTGTGTTCTACCTCAGACATCTTTTAGAATTCAAGTTATAAATTGTATTTGTTGAGATATCTATTTAGGAGACTTTACTACAACGAAGCATCTTAAACTCCTCGATAGACCCCTATCAACACCTCCTAATGCCCAACCTGAACCCTTTATCAGAGTACCTCAGGATGTGGAAAATTTTGAACTCAAACATCTGATGATCAATCTAATTCCCCACTTCTATGGCCGTGATTCTGATAACCCCTTCCACCACCTTGAAGAACTTCTACACATAGGAAGGACCTTTGGTCATAGGAACATGAATGAGGGTACCTTGATGATCAAAATGTTTCCATTCTCCTTAAAAGATAGAGCTGCTCATTGGTTGAGGACTATTGATAGACCAATCCTAACATGGGAAAATCTAAGAAGTACATTCCTGAAGAAATTCTTTCCTATAGGAAAAACCAACACCCTTAGATGTGCAATTACAACCTTTAAGCAGAACCCTAGGGAACAACTACATGAGGGTTGGGCGAGGTTTAATGATTTAACTAGGAAATGCCCTCATCATGGGATTCCAAAGTGGCACTTGGCCCATATTTTATATTATGGGTTGAGTGATAATCAAAAGAATTTTGTTGATGTAGCATATGGGGGCAATTTCCTAAGTAGAGACGCTGAGGGAGTCTTTCAATTATTTAAGAATATGACAAAAAATTCCCTCAACAATGCCTCAATGTCCGCCTTTAATAGAGTTAATCAACCATGAAGCAAAGTTTATGAAGTTAACGATAATTCACACGGTTGATTTAAAATTAATTGCATAATGATTAGACAAGGTGGAACTCGTGGGAAAGAATGTGGAAAGTTTGGATAAGAAACTGGATAATATTCTGAAGGGTGGGAGTTCCTTAGGTACACAATCTAGAGTAAATCCTATGCTTACCCAAGGAGTCCCTATGTTAACCCGCAACCAACTCCCCAACCTCCTAGGTCAGGAATTAGTGCACAGCATCAATGACTTAACCAAGGCTCCACCTATGAGCCAACTGTACTTGGACCCATCTCTTTCTAGGTACCAAGGAGGGACCCTGATGCCCTTAAATTCTAAACTAGACATCCCGATGCCTAGTTATCCTGACGATGTGAATGCACTCCAGGGTTACACTAGAAATGAGCCTTATTCAAACACTTACAACCCTAGATGGCGCAACCAGCCTAACTTTTCTTGGTCAAGTCAGAAACCCACCCAGGGTCCTAACTTGACTAAGCCAAACACTTATGGGAAACCTAGTAGGTACACACAACCACGCACAAATCAGCCACAACCTACTCAGGAAAACTTGCCCTTTGATCTGAATCTGGTCAAAGAAATGAGAGAAATGAATCTGGGATGTAAAGAAGAAATGAATCAATTGAGGACAGATTTGACAGAATGATTAAACCAGCTAATTTATGCTAGACAACATGGGATGTTGCCATCCCAACCCATCCCAAACCCAAGGAACTTCAATAGGGTTAGCTAGCACAACACACAGGAGCAACAAGCACACATAATTCAACCTGCTCCCCAGCACCCACCTGGCTTTGTTAACCCTAACCCAACCCAGGCTCAACCTATTTTGCAAAACCGACCTTACCCTTCTAACCCTAATGCACATGCCTATGCTGTCACTTTGAGAAGTGGGAAACAAATCCATGATCCTTATCCTTCTACATCAAAATCTTACCAAGATCTCGAGGAGCCTAAATCTGACCTGGGAGACCAAGCTAATCTAGAAAATAAGACTCAGGATTTGAATAACCATGATATTTCTCGAGCACCTTTTCCTGAAGCCTTGAACAAACCTAGGCAAAAGAAAAATAACCAATCTAAGGAGTGGCTTGAGATTTTAAAGCAAGTCCAAGTGAACTTACCACTCGTTGAGGCTATTGAGAACATCCTGGCCTGTGCAAAAGTTTTGAAGGAATTGTGCGCACTGTTGATGTAAAAATGGTTGTTGTTGACACCGATGCTCCCCGGCAACGGCGCCAAAATAATGATGGTGGTTGTTGTAAATGTTTGTTGGTAATAATTGTTGATCATGTCGTTGTAGTATAGGGTGTATAATATAACATTAAGGATGTCGTATAGTGGTGAGTATGGGTGAGTACCAGTCATTACAACCATTATTATCATTTGCTTATTTATCTAATTTTTATTGGTTTTGTTCCAGGTCGTTCTCTGGGAGGCAATTTATTGAATTTAATTCGGTCACTCTTTGATTATCTCCAAAATTGTCTTCTTATTCAAAAAGAAACTTTACATTTAAAGAATGAATGAATGTTTTATTTACCTAGTTGCTAAGAAGTGCTTGCAAAAAATACTAACTATGAACAAGCATCAAACAATCTATTATTATACTCTAAACTATGTATTTACAAATTATACTATTAACACTAATATGTTAGTTCATACTACATTAGGATACCATAGTGTAAAAACTTAACTTACTAGTCATTTATTTATAGTGACATATATATCAGTTTTAGTGACAGATATAAACGTCGCTAAATCTCAGAAAACACTATATACAACCTAAAGAAGCAAACTGAGGTCTTTAGCGACATTTATAGTGTCGTTTTATTCTGTTAGTAATTATGTGGGTTTACTTATACGTATGTATATTACTTATTCTACTGCTGTATGTACTGTTCGTGTGTTCTTTTAAGTCGTCTGTCCTTTCCATTTCGTTCTGTGTGGTATTTCAGAGGCTGCGGTGGAGAGTCCTTAGTGTAAAATGTGCTTAATTAGCGGGCGCGCTTTTCGAGGGATACACAGCACCCTGCGGGTGGGACCAGACCTCTACTAAGCGCGCCCTAATCTCAGATTAGGTGCCTTAATTACGTTTTCGTATCAGCGCAGGGCCTCAGCCCAACGCCTTCAACAAGTTCGCACACGCTCGGGCCACCAGCCCCACACATTCAGTATCATCACATATCAGAGTTCAGCACAAATCGGGTTATCGGATCAGACGTAACAGGCAGTGTTTCGGGCGCCCAGCGCCATGACAACTGATTAAGGTATAGCATAAATTATATTTATATGCTGCGTTTCGTTTGCAGCCCACGATGTGGCGCTATTCCAGCGCCACATCGTGCGCTGGAAACCAAACGCAGCTGCGTCTGTGCGCGTTTTTGGCCCTCGATTTGGGGGCCATAAATTATTAAAAAAAATAAAATAAAATATGGTAAATAAAATATTTACGTAATACTACATAATTGATTAATTAATTTTTAATTTTAAATATTTTTACTATACAAATAAATTCGCTAAACTAGGCTGATTATACAGGTTGATTTAGGTGATTAAATAGTTAATTACTTATAAAACAATTAGTAAATGGTCTAATTGACCTTAAACAGTTTTAACTTACATACTTAAGTATTTAATACATATTTTTATTGTATTTTTACGAATTTATTTATGTTTTATTTAGGCTAAAATAGCAATTCTGTGTAGTTTATAATTAAAACTAAGTTACAGTAAGTTATACTAGGTATAATTATACTTTGACTAACTTAAATTACTTAATATATATATATATTCCCAAGTTTATAGATTTATTTACTTGATTATTGCTCTAACTTATTAACTTAGCTACTAAATCAGTAAATATAAATCTGTACATACATATATACATAAATCAGTAAATACATACATAATAGATTAGTATATATACATATTTTTACATGGATTACATATGTATACGAATTTCTGTACAGGTTTTATACATATTCACAGTATAACTATGAATCTAACTGATATGCTATAGTTATAGTTATAATACTATGAATGGGTATATTTACAGTTTTAAAATAAGTCTATGCCATTAGGCTTTTGTATAAAGTTAGGGAATTAGAGTTGATTGATTTTTTTTTTATTTGAGTTTAGACAGCAGCCGCAGCTACTGTCAGAGGAGATGGAGAAAAGAAGAATGTGCTGTTTTAGTGTTGTTTACAGTG
Source organism: Thalassia testudinum (assembly GCA_037157565.1). NCBI lineage: Eukaryota > Viridiplantae > Streptophyta > Magnoliopsida > Alismatales > Hydrocharitaceae > Thalassia > Thalassia testudinum. Next base: position 2,490,367 of record JAZHRO010000070.1, read on the forward strand.
GCAGTGGCCTAAGCCACTGTCAAATGGCTAACTACTGCTGCAGTTAGTCCACTTGAAGAGGGGGGAAGTATTCTACAGAGAAGAGGGAAATTTAGAGAAGAAGGGAGTTTAGAGAAGAGGGGAATGTAGCTGCTAGATGCAGCATATTGCTGTGTAACTGGGAGTAAGATAAAATTCAAAACAAACTACAATTTACAGAGTTGAAATCCAAATCTGAAAGGGGTTTAAATCTCACGAAAATCTCATGTAAATTCAGCTCAAATACTCATTAGGAAAAACCTTATCAGAAGCATCCTTTCAGATCAAAACTCAAATGGCATTGAGTTAGTCTTCCTAATGCCATAGACAGCATGAAGGAAGACTTAGCTCGATCAATTAAAACCAAAGAAACACAATCCCAGTTTCTTGCAACCTTAAGGAGTATGGAAAACTCCTTAGGTTAGAGAATCACCATACAGAAATGATCATCAACACAAATAGTGCATGGCAGTTCTGAAATAGCAAAAAGAGACTAAGAATGCATTAAGGAAATTTAATGGAAGCTGGCGAATGCATTCAAAACAAAATATAAACAGAATCATGAAAGGCTCTTCTGATTGGTTCTCTGTCACCAGAGAACTTCTCAGAATCCTTGCCCACAATGAAAACCAAAAATCCTTTCAATTTGTCAGATCTGTCAAAACATTTCAGAGAGTAAAAATCCTTTAAAAATCCAAATCAAAAGTGCTCTGACAAACTGAGGCAATCCATTTAAAACAGAGGGGCTTTTATGAAACAAATGGAATGAGTGAGAAGCCCCAAATGGTGCTTGTGATGCCACTTTCAGATCTGAGGCAGTGCGCCATCAGATCTGAAATTGGGTCAGGATGTGTGGGTGATTGATGAAAAATTCGTCGTTAAAAGGAAAAACAAGAATCAGAATCTGGATGATGGGAAAAACAAAACATGAAGAGGGAGATAAATTGAACAGTGAACAGATGATTCTTCCCCTCTGATCTGGACTGATCAGAGGAGGTGAGGGAGGGGATCTAATACTAATTCTACTCCTAAGACTAATCTAACTACAGCTAACATTAAACACTAACAATTAAAACTAAATCTATTCTAAACTACTGCAAGCTAAATCTAACACTACTTGTGCAGAATTAAAAACCTAAACTAAAAGGAAGAATGGGACCTATGGGTCCTTAGCCGGCGGCTAAGGAGGAAGAAAGGAGGAGGGTGACTCCAGCGGAGGGAAGAGTCTGCTAGTGAGACTCCAGGGTCGTCCTCAGGTGCTATGAGGTCCTTAGCGACGAGGAGGGTCGAGAGCAGGCGATGATTCCACAGCCGGTGGCTGTGAAATCAGGGTCTAGATGAGGAGGAGAGACTGGAGTGGAAGAATTGATCGCTAAGAGATGTAGGAGGGAGCGATCCTTTGCGCGCGACACCACTGAGGTGCTTAAGTAGCAGCTCAGTGATTGAGATCACCGCAAGGGTGAGGTTAATCAAAATTAGGCCGGCGGTGAGGATGAGATGGGTAGAGCGCGCGGCGAGTCAAGAGAGAGATCTGACCGTCAGATGAGATCTGGGAAGAGAGGTGAACGCACGCACCGAATCGCACGAAGGTTCCATTTGATTCCAGCCGCAGATCGAGATCAAAAGTGCGATGGACGGTCGAGAATGGCTGTGTTCTTCGCGTGCTACAGTGCGCGTGAAGAACACAGGCTTCTCTCTGAAATGAGGGAAAACTTGCAGGAAGACCCTTAAACGAAGGGGTAGAAGAATAGCGTGCAGGTCCAAAAGTGAGAAGAACTATAACTGGAAGGGCCTTGCAGTCATACAGAAGGGTCCCTGCGGCTTGCAAAAAGGTCCAAGAAGGAGTTTTGAAGGGTAGAAATGTAATGCATGAAGGACCTAATTGTAATCTATTTATTTCTAAGCCTAAATGATGTCCAATTGCTTTCAAATTTTTACATGTGCTTAATTGAACATTTAAGACATTGATTTTACTTCTGATTTATCTTTTCAAACTTGTTTATGTGTTCAATTGATGCATGGATCATCATTTGTTCTTTAGTTTTCAGAATATCTCATTTTTGTGACCTAATTAGGAGGTTTTAACACACATTAAAAGTTTTAGGTCTTTTCTTTAATTCCCACACTTAACCCTTTTTATGTGTTAATTTGATATTGTTTTGCTTAGTGTCTAGCTTAATTTCGGCCTTTTACCTATGATGAGTAGCCACTCATCACGCACCAAAATACCAAGCCAAATCATCAAAAAGCGTCATGATTTCTGAACAAGTCAGTGCCATCATCCTAAATAAGCTCCCTCCTAAAAAGAAAGATCCAGGGACCCCCTTAATTTCATGTCAAATAGAGGGTTTTATCCTAGATTGTGCTTACTAGACCTTGGTACCTCCATCAACTTAATCCCTACAAAATTATATGAAGAGTTGAATTAGTCCCCTTGCAACACACTGATGTGACCCTTCAACTTGCTGATAGGTCAACCAAAATTCTAAAGGGCCTTGTACAAAATGTGATTATAAAAGTAAGGGATTTTGAGTACCCTGTGGATTTCCTTGTTCTAGATATGGAGGCATCAGAAAACCTGAATCACACCTTGATAATTTTAGGAAGACCTTTCTTGGCCACTAGTCATGGCATAAATCACATTTTTAAATGATTCCGTCATAGTATAGTATGAAATACGTCTTGACAAATAAATTTTAACGGAACAGGTGAGTCTCAGTCGAACTCAGGGAGGTAGAAAATGTTTTCGATCTCAAAACTAATTTGGATCTAAAAACTAACTAGATAATAATCATAATATATATAAAGAGAATGTAGTCATGAGTTTGATCAAATAATTCTAGAGTTATGACTATGTAATGTTAGAACAAGAGTAATTGAGTTGCAAAAATAAACTAGAATATCACTATCTAATCTGGAAGAATAGGGCACCATGGGTGGTCTATGGTGGCCTTCTGGAGAGGCTTGGGAGAGCAACGGCGGTCCAGCAAGGTGGATTGGTGGGCTCTTCAACAGGATAATCAAAGACGAAGAGAGATGGAGAAGAAGGTCTGAAGAGTTGGAGAGGTTCTGAAGAAGTTCTGGTGGAAGATGTCCCTCTGGGGGGCCCTGGGCCTTCTTTCATAGCTTTTATGAGGGCAAGATGGGCATTTCAGGCCTTCACACCATGCAACTACTTTGGTACAATTAGATCTATTGATCGGGTGACCAATGGACCAAATCGCACCTTAAAAACACCTTCCCCGTGCCTTAAACACACGAAGCGCATGAGATGGTGACACATGGCATCTTCTCATCGCTTTGATCTTCATCGCATTGTCCTACACTCTCCTCATGCGCTGCTGCAATTGTCTCTCTCTCCTCGTACGCCCACTCACCTTTAAATTGTGTCTTACGTGCTTCAGCAAATTTCAGCCATCCGATCTCACTATCAGATGGCTTAGAAAGCCACATCCACCACCTCTTAAAATTCAAATGTGCACTCTCACATGTTCACTCACATGTCTTCATCTGATGTCCCTCCGTGCGCCACGCGGTTGCGACTCCATTGCCTAATGGCCATCTAATGGATGGATTTCCTTCGTGCCTGCGACCACCTTGGATCAGTGTAGATTGTGAGTCGACCTCACGTCATGCACTATTGGTTGAGCGCACTCGAGTTGTTGCGGTTGCCATCGCATGTGCAATCACCCTTAGCTATTGGATGGAGATCCAACTGTTGAGGCTTGATCATCTTTATGAAGTGTGACAAGGTCGGTGACGTAGGTGCATCATTGTCGTTGGATGGCGATCCAACAACCCACGATGCGTGGGGGTTGCCTTCAAAAGTTGGGGTCGGTGTGGGGGGTAGCTACAATGGTGCCATGTGGCACCATCATGGTCGTCCATCATCTCTCTTTTGTAAATGATGATGTAGGCCTCTGAATGAGATGATTCTTGCACTGTTGGACTACGATCGCTGATCTGGATCCATCCGTGCAGTTGGATTTATCATCTGAGATCTGGATTTTCTCCTATTTACCTCTTGGCTCTTGCTCTTCTGCAGATTCCATAGGATGGGAGTCTGATCGACGTGATCTTGGAAGCATTGGACTCCCGTCGTCCTTCTGAGCAGATCCGTATGGTTGGATCAGTCATCCCCAGCTCTAGATTACCTGCATTTGTTATTACCTCTCAATTTGCACATAATATGACATTATTATTCATAAATCTAATAAATCAACTATGATGCAAAGGATGATGAGAATTCCTACAGAATGCATAAGTTAAGCTAGGTTCTAAATTAATTCAGGTGGATTAGGGCCTATGATTATTACGCAATCATACCCCCATGCCTAAATCTTTCTAGTCCCCAGCAAGTGCACGACTAAATGCATTCTATCAAGAGCTTGACTAGGAATTTATTTCTTTTTATTTCATCCTGAAATTTAGAATCTAGATAACCGTGAACATGTAATGGTGTAGCTTTTGCAATGGAATCAAGCGAAAAGTCAACATACATCTAAAGCTCGTACTTGACCCTCAGTAAAATTCTGTTAGGATAGGCAAACCTCTTTTCTCAAGGACACCGAATATCCTCTAGTTTTAGCCTCGGCTTTTTGGCTTAGGAAGATGTCCGAGTTAACTGGTTTTGTATTTGGTAGCTTACTTTCTTCTGGTGCTACATAGAGACTAGTATTTTAGAATTTAGATTTCTAGATTATTAAATAAATCAACTTAGAGAGAGGCTGGAAAACTATGCTCTCATAAGTCTTTTGTACTTTTCTTCTCTCTCTCTTTTTCCTTTTTCTTTTCTTCTTTTTTTCTTTCTCTTTTTTTCTTTTTCTTTTCTTTTTCTTCTTGAACTCACATCTCACCAGTTTTGTGGATATATTTGGTGGTCTCTCATTGCATTACACTTCAATTAGGTTCTGATAACCCTATGACTAAGTCAGAATCCTTCAACCCATATTTAAGCAGTCAGAATGCAAGAAAAGTAGATCAAGGGTGTACTTGGTGGTTCATAGGGGTGGTAGGTGTTGTTGCCTCAATGTACTTGACACACTCACACTTCTCAACATGGTTTTTTTTTTTAAATTTTTCTCTATATACTTTCTTTTTTTTTTCACAACCATATCTACTAACATAATGCCAAATTTACCAACACAATGCAACGTAGCATACATACTTTCATTCATGAGGCATTATTCGGTATTGGGGATGTTCAAGAGGATATCGGGTGACTTATTTGGTGAAAGTGCCAATTCTCGGCACCGAGAAGGGAATGGATAAGACAACGTATTTTTGACTTTGACATTAGTACCCTCCTTCAGTCAAGGATTCCGTAAAGGACAGTAATGACTATCTACCTCAGTCTTAATTTTATCAGAACTCGCTCTTTGTGTATTTTCCTTATTTGATGGCTCTTGCAAGGCTTCTCTCAAAGAATTTGTATTCAAGAACTGAGAGCGAAAAGTATGCCTAACTCTGAGTATCAATACCAAATTATCCAGAATTTAAGATTCCTTACACTAGTCTTACAATGCCAGTAGACTCTCTACTCTCACCTCACACATATTTTTGGTGGATCTACTAGAAGATGGTTCACCTGATTCCCTGATTACTATCCAAGGGTTTAGGAGAAGAAGTAATGCTTCTTCTCGACAAACTAAAGATGTCTATCGATCTTCGCATTGGATCCATTGCAAATTCCACGTGCAAGTGTGAAATTGTACTGGATTCTAAGTCTAGGAATCTACTAAAGAATAAATCCCTAATAAAAACTCTTAATAAAATTATCTATTCTCCCCAGGTGTTGGCAGAAAATTTTCAGTTTATATGTACTACCCCCTCGCATGCCTAAGTTCTTGCATGTCCTCATGCATGAATGAAAGAAATTGAAATAAGGTAGGGTGCAAGTGGATAGAAATCACTTGGAACTGCACTTGACTTGTCATGCAGCTCATGCCAACATTACAATGGTAATCACAATATGTAGAATACTATGCCAAAATGAAATATACTATGTTAAAGGATATATATATATATGTATAAGTGTTGAGTTTAACGCCTCCAGCTAGGCGAAATGATAGTCACACATCCTCGAGATGTATCATTTCGTCAACAGGAGGAGGTTCCTAGGCTGAAAATGGCTTGAGCCACTGGCCATTTACCGTAAACTCCTGCCCAGATTTCAGGTCCATAATTTGAACTGCGGATTAGGATATGGGTGGATCACCAGATACAGCCCAGTCTACTTGGACTTGAGCTTTCTCGCAAATAATTTGAATCGAGAATCAAATAACTAGACCTACTGGTTAGGCATGAATTCCTTCCTCTGGATGTGTCGGTCATGGAAAGCCTTAGTCTTATCTTTGTATATCTTTGCATTCTCGTAGGCTTCTCACTGAATCTCTTCTAACTCACTGAGCTAGAGCATTCTTTCAAAACTTCCTGTATTGAGGTTAAAATTACACATCTGCACCACCCAAAAGGCACGGTGCTCCAGCTCTACTGGAAGGTGACAGGCCTTTCCATACACCATGCGGTATGGTGACATTCCGAGTGAGGCCTTGTACGTGGTTCGATATGCCCAAAGTCGCCGATCAATCGATTGGAGCAGTCCTTCCTATAAGGTATAACCGTCTTTTGAAGAATGAGATTGATTTGACGTTAGACACTTCAGCTTGACCATTGGTTTGTGGGTGATACGGGGTAGCAATACGGTGATGTACCCCATATTTCTTCAAAAGAGATCTGAAATGGGCATGGATGAAGTGACTGCCCTTGTCGGTAATCAGAGTGTGGGTGATGATAATGTCATCATCTGCCATATCTAGCTTTAATTAGTCATAATCCATTGATAAATGCTCCTACATAACTGCCAATGAGCCATCACTCACTACATATTCATTCTGAGAGAAATGCATTAAAATAGGGTTAAATTTGTAATTTTACCATCATATCATAAATGTTGAGTAACCACGGGATTTCCCAAGGGTTTATTAAAGGTCAAATGTTCATAAATGTCTAATAAGAGGGTCTGTGTAGACAGAAACAAGTTTTTGCACTTTTCAAGAATTAATAGACATCTAAAACCCTAAAAATACACCTGTTTAATTAACTGATGTTTCAGTCAGGATAAAATTCACCTAAACCTTCTAAAAATCATATAAAAATATTCTCTAAGGTTTGGTATCCTTTATTTGACCATCGAACCCAATTTGACCTAAAATAGAGTCTCAGACAAACAATTACCCTAATTTTGGTTTCTGCTCAAATTACCTAGACAAACTTGGTCAAAACCTAAATCCAAATTCACCATTAGATTCCTTTGGTGCAAATTAGGTTTGTACCAAAATTTGGGCCCAATCAGAGATCATCTTAACCTAGTTTGCATTCCAATCATGTCTAACTCTTTTCTCCCTGATTTCACAGAGAAACTCTTCCAAAATTGGAAAGGAGACTCCTGAGGAGATCCCCTTCCATCTGAGCTCTTTCATGACCTTCCTAAATCGCCTAAGTGCTCACACAAATTCTTGGAAATTCCTAAACCTAAGCCCTTGATTTCTGAGCTTTCAAGCTTGGATTCCAAGCTTGGAAGCTTGCCTAATGGCCTATAAAAAGACCCCCATCAACTGCCTTACTTCCTTAGCAAGGTTTTGAGCCACAACAAGTCTTCTTTCCCTTTCTCCAACTCACTCTGCCTTTGCTCCAGCGAGCTTCTCCCTCTGTCGTCCTACAGCCTCCAACGACCAAATTGGGAGTGCCACGTTCTTCCTCGACTTCTTCCACCCCTCGACTACCGAATCAGGGGCTCTCAAGTCACCTTCTTCCTCGCCACACCTCCATCAGAGCATTCTCTTCCATGGCGCCAGACAATCAAAGTAGCACCAATCCTTCCCTTTCAACCATTATTTTGGGGTTAGTTAGGTTCCCTTAGATCCTTAGGTTAATTCCTTCTATTCAAAACCCAAAAATAACCCTCGATACTGTCGTTCACCTCCATCTTCTTCCTCTCTAGCCACACCTCTGGCAAGGCTCTCCCATCGCTCCACAACACCAAATGCCTCACCAATACTTCCTAATCCTCCACCTCATGCACCCAAACCAAACCCATCTCTTATTTCGCCCTTTCATCCACCCAAAGTCCCTATCAACCAACCTACCTTTGCACTCCACCTTCTCGCCTCCGTTCGACCATGCTCACACTACAAAACCACCAGCATCACACTCCACACCCTTTGGTGAAGCTCATGCACTATTTTAATGTGGTCGTGAGGCCGTTTTTGTGACCTTCATGTCTCGTCGTCCACTATCGTCGCTACCATCATCTCCGATCTCATCTTCAGTCCTCCAATGTCAAGACAACTTGGTACTACACCAAGGAGTCACAGCTTCACTACAGGAACCTCTCCAAGTCCTCAATCAAGGATTTTAACCACAGATGCCACACCAATTCTGAGATCCACCACCGTTGCATGCACACGAAGGAAGGAGGACTCATTAGTCCCACTTCATGGGATTGCAGACCGATTGTAGCACATATATTATTTTTCTACTCTTGCCTTATCGCCTCGAGACCACTGGCGGTGAGGTCCCTGCTTCACATGCACTCACCCAACTTGCCTAATCCCTCATTCCTCACTCATCACCCACTACTGGTGAGCTTGGACCCAATATTGCTCTGATCCGATTACCCGGTTATGAGGGGAGGGTTCTGCTCTCTGAAGTATATACCTAGTGTGATACTTAGTCACTACAGAGCATTGTGTTCGCCTTGTGCATGAGAAGGAAAGGCTGAGAAGAAAGAAGGCACTGGTTGCGAGAAGGCTTTGAGAAGAGAAAGAAGAAGAGAGGTCGTGCTTGAAGAAAAAGAAAGAAGTAGCTGAAGAGAAGAAGATGAAAAGAAGAAGCTCTCTAAGAAGTACTGTAGCAAGTAGTGTTTAAGTCATCTGATCCAAGGAGCTGACAACTGATTGGCCCTGACATTGTGCACTATGTTCGTGATCTGTAAAGTGCGTGTTTGATAGGAAAATGCGTCGTAGTATAGTGAGCAATACGATCAAACAAAAAAATATTTATTAAAAGATAATGAGACTTTGAGTCCCAGTCATTCATCTCTGGGAGGCATTTGTTCAAATCTGAAAGCGATCTTTTATCGCTCTACTTATTTAGAATCTCATAACAGTTTCCAATCTTCGGATTAGAGTTTTGCCACTTCTATTGTGAACTCTGATTACATGCGTGTGTGTTAGATAGATAACGAAGGTGAAAGTATGAGTTTCAGTGCACACAATTCTAGTTATGTGGTGGCTGTTTACAGAAAATGCATTTATAGTCAAATCTTCTATATTTTTCAGAACTGACATGCTTGTTGCAATATATATATAAATGAAAAGCAGGCAACTTGAATCACACGAAATAGATTGCAACCAATAAGTTCGTGGTGATTTTCAACATAGAGATATGTATATAAAAAAAATATATCTTTTATTCATTCATTCAGGAGGATGTTTGCAAGATGGAATTTAGAGCAAAGCTTATAAAGGAAAGCTTGAAAAACACAAATCTAGCTAACAGAAAATGATCGCATACAAGAATCTATGGGGGGATTTTGCATTCATCATTGGGGGAGAATAAGAGCTACACTACTAAGCAGTAAATGAAAGCAATAAAACTATGAAGAGCTAAGCTACTAATCTAGTAGAAAAGAATGGCATTCGGAGGTGGGCTCCGATGGCCTTTGAGTGGCTGAGAGGAGAAGGAGGGGCGGCCAATGGTGCTTAGGCCGACCCTTGAAGAGAGGTTGGGGAGATGATCCAGCATCCTAGCAAGGAGATGGTGGCTTCCATGGTGCACAACTCGTGGAGGGGCAGTGGAGGTTGATGTAGCTAACCTAAATGTGAATGAGTGCCAAGAATGGGATGGGTGCAAATGGTCACCCCTTAGGTCTTTTTATGGACCTAAGGGAGTCTCTCTAGAGAAGTGTGGAACTCTCTAGAGAGAGCCCCATAAGTGGCCGGCCATGGTGAGAGAGAGGTAGTTCTTAGATCCATAAAAAGTGGATCTAAGAATTGAATGGCTCTTGGTTGCTAAATTTGGCAACCAAGAGTGGTGCCACCTTGAAGAGAGTTCTAGAGAACTCTAGATGGGTGTGTGTGCATGAATGGGCGTGTGTCTGTGAGTGTGTGGCTGTGCCCTATGTGGCTAAGTGGTCTAGGTTAGGTCCTATGGGGTTAAGGTAGGTGTAGGCCTTAAATTAGGTTGCAAACCCTAATTGCTAAGGAGGAATTGCAATTAAACTTAACACAAGTTTAATTGAATGAGTATGAACCTAATTGAGAGTGAAATAACTCAATTAGGTTGGGCTTAGGTCAATTGGACTTGTATGGGTTGAGATCTGAGCTTAATTGGACCCTATGAGTCCAATTGACTTAGGTAATGGTATTAACTATGATCTAAGTCAATTGGGTTTAGAGAGGACCTAATTAGGTCCTTAAGGAGGTTTAGAGGTGATGTACTAGGGTTAAGGTACCTTAATTTATGTTCCTATGGGGTTGGAATTAGGTTTAGGGAGCTAGAGATCCAAGATCAAGCCTTGAATCTCAAAACAGGAACTGGAGAATAGTTCCAGACGTCCAAAAATGGAATCAGACATCTTATACTCAAAAATCAGAAGTCCAGACTTGTTGTCTGGACGTCCAATCAGAGTCAGGAAGAATTCAAGGTTTTGTCTTGTGTATTCTGCAAAAATTGGATGTCTGACCAAGTGTCTAGATGTCCAATAACACTGTAGAAGTGGGTTTAAGGTGTGCGGGAGTTGGCTAAGGGTTCTGGACGTCCTATAATTCATCTGGACATCCAGATAAAGGTTGGAATTAGGGTTTTAAGGTTTCCTAGGGTACGGTGACCTAATCTAAGGGTGGCTAAGGCTTGGGGAATCTCTAAGCTATCCTAGGGCTAGGATGGACCTAAGTTCTTCACATTTTACTCTTTATTCCCACTTAATAGAGTAGCATACCTTAACTCCCTTACATTATTATCTACTACATCTAATCTAAGTCTTCTGCTCCAGCTCTACTGCAACACCCATTATTCCTGATCCAGCTTCAGATTCAGCTTCAGATCTACCTTCAGATCTAGCTTATTACTTGTAATTGACATAATGCACCTAATCAGCACATTATAGCATTATTTTATGCATAGCTAAAAGAAAGTAGTAAAGATACTGATAATTCTTATGCATGCATGAATTACCCTAACTTATACTGAGTCCTAGCCTAATTTAGGTCAATTAAGACCTATGATTGCTACACAATCACACTGCTAGCATAGATTTAAAGCTTAAAGTGGTTCAGGCCACTGTACATTTATTTGATTTATTGAGTAATTAGTATATATATGTGTTAGACTAATAATTGGTGATCTAAATCACCATTATTTTTCCTTAGCTTTCTTTTTGTCATCTTAAACTCTTGAAGAACTCATGCTTGGCATTGAATATCAATTTTGAGTAGAGATTATTCATCGAATATCATTCTTGGCTTATTTCTTCCGCTCATATATACATTCGTTTTGATTAGTGCGTGAATTGCAATACTTGCTCCCTGTATTCGACCTCAGACTTCATTTTAGATATTTGAGTTATAAATTTATTTGTTAAGAGTTTTATTGGGGAGACTTGGCTACAATGAGACAAATCTAAACTCTCCCCTATCAACAGGAGGACTCTAAATCTTACGAAAATAGATTCTCACATGAAGGATATAATGATTTTATGATCAGCTCATCTTGCTGGGATAGCTTCAACCCACTTTAAGACATAGTCAACTTCGGGAAGTATGTACTCAAAGCCGTACAAGTTTGGGAAAGGGCCCATAAAGTTGATGCCCCAGACATCGAACACTTTTATGACTAGAATAGGTTGGAGAGGCATCATGCCTCTCTGGGTCATTACAATCCTTGCTCCCAGTGTTCGACCTTGGACTTCATTTTAGATATTCGAGTTATAAATTTATTTGTTGAGAGATCTATTTAGGAGATTTTGCTACAATGAGAGATATCTAAACTCTCCCCAATAGCCCTATCAACATTTTGACGCCATTGCTGGGGAGCAATGTGCAATTCACTGCTATTCCTATTTTATTTGATTATATCTAAGCACTAACTTGCCCTATCTGGTTTCTTGTGATTTTGCAAGGTACATCACGCAAAGAACTTCCGTGCAATTCAACCACTCCAGGGCAAGTAACTTTTTTGTTCTTCCCTAATCAACCTTCTAATCTTGGGAAGATAAAAAAGGAAACAAATCAATTAGGAACTACCTATCCTATTTTCTTAGTAAATCATCATTTAAAAGGCAAGTTTTCCTGATTTGCGAAAAAATCTTTCATATCTGATTGATGTTTAAGATGATTCTGTTTAGAGATTCCCTACCCAAATTGCCTATACCTATTAGGGACTACGCTTAATTTCTAAATCATTTTTGGCTAACACAGTTCTTGCTTGAAGCCCAAGGTGAACATTATGAGATTTTATTGGACATGAAATAGAGCCAATTAGGGTTTCAACACTAGGGTTTTGAAGAGTTATCTCACATTTGCCTGCATTAAAGAGAATAAACCTTCCCATAGTTGTGTGCTACCCAAGCCCCTGATTGAAAAGATCTAATCAAGAAGAACCTTAGAACCAAGCTCTAATTTCACGTGAACCCTAAAAATCTTGGACCTAATAACCTGAGAGTCAAATCAAGGTGGTTGGATCTTGACCCAGAGTTCATTCTCTATCTTTTAGGGCAAGTCAGGTGAAGTTGGTCTACTTTGTGGGCCAACCAACCACCGAATTCGGTCACAAGTCAAATAAACTCTAATCAAGTGAAATTCAAGGTAGAAACTAGGTTAAAATTGGTAGACTTAAGGTCTTAAGTTCATACATTTCGATCTACTTGGAACCGCAGTGACAAGGAAGGTCAGGTGGGGGAAACCCTGTAACCCGTGGGGATGCTCTACCATGTAGGGGTCTTTGCGGGGCTCTCCCTTCCTGGCTGCCCAGCTAATTTTCAGGTGTGCGAATTTTTTATTCAGAGGTATCATCTACCTCAAAGCAACCTTAGTCATCCAAAATCTTTGGGTGCCTTGATTGGGTCCAATTAATATCCAATCCCTCATCCTTTCTCTAGAACACACACATAGGAAGGTCATTAGGTTTTTAACCTGATAGACCTCATTAGATTTTCTTAAGGATTTCTAACCTGATCTGATCAACTCCAATCTAAACCTGAGTTTGATTTTACATCTTGATTCCATCACTTGATTTGAAAATGCAACCTGACATGTTAGGAAAAGTTATTAGAAAACCTGTCCCAAATGACTATTAAAGATAAGATGATTGAGGCTGCCTATAGACACCATGAAGAGTATTTTGAAGCCTTAGATAGGGACATTCAGGATAAATTTGGAAAAATAGCATACCACATTTTGAACTGTATCGAAATAATATGGACATGAATGAAACACAGTTCAACCTGGGATGATCTCTTAGCAGAATACATTAAATTAATGAAATTACATAGCGACAAGTGTCTGAAATGTTGGTCAAATCCTTTACTTTTGGAAAAAAATCAAGTTCTCATGGAGAAACATGCAAAATTGCTTAATACAGTATATAAAGACATTGATAAAAAATACCCATCAAAGGTTACGTATTGGAGTAATTCTAGTGATCAACATAATTTCCTAAATCCCGGGGTCAAGAATCGAAGTTGTTGTGGACCCTCAACCCAAATGGAATTTGACCTAAATTACGTACAGATTGATACGCCTGATCTTGAGATGGGTTGGGAGGATCCAATTGTAGGTGTACACAATTCCGAACCGGCCTTAGAAAATCAGGAAGCTGGTCCATTGAGCTTAGATTTCCCTGACACCTGTGATGATGACTTAAAATAGAACCTCTCGAGGGTGTAAATTTCGTTCCTTATTCTGATAAGGTGACTCTCGAGAGCAATTCTAACATCCCTGTAGAGCCCAGCCTAGATCCTAGTTACCCAATGGCTACCTTTGACCTAGAATCTTGATCTGAGCCTAATTGGGATGATTATGAGAACCCATAAGATGAGACACAGATTTAAAATCTAAATTGCGATTCAGGGCCTATATTTGATGATTACATCTCTCCAACCTCCTCAGAGACACTAATTGATTTTTTGAAAGTCATTGATGGGAACACCATCATGAGCCATAACTAGCTCATTTTGACCCGATTAAGTCAATAAATGCTCCTACATAACTGCTAGAGAGTCACAAGTCATTGCATATTCATTATGAAAGAAAAATAAAAAACTAGGGCAAAATTTGCAATTTCACTAGATCATCAAGAATGCAGTACAACCAAGGGTTTTCTCAGGGGTTGAATGGAGGTCAATTGATCTAAAAAAGACAACAAGTTGGATAAGACAGATAGAAAAGGGTTTGCACGTGTTCTGAGAATTAAATGACTTAGGAAATCCTAAAAGCACGCTTAATTAACTGAGGTTCTAATCAAGATAAAATTCACCTAAAACCTCTAAAATTCAAAGAAAAATATTCTATAGGGTTTAGAACTTTCAATTTGACCATCAGAACCCGTTTTGACCCAAAACAGAACCACGGATAGACATTTTCCCTAATTTGGTTTTTTTTTCATAAATTACCCATTCAAATATGATCAAAACCAAAATCCAACTTCACCATTGGGTTCCTTAAGTCCAAATTAGGTTTGTATCAAAATTTGGACCCAAGATGAAGTTGTCTTGACATAGTTTGCAAATTGGTCCTATTTAATTTCATTTCTACCCTTAACTTTCAAAACCCTATCAAATAGGCTCCTAACTTTGTCATTGTTCTCACAAAAAGGTCCCTACCAGCATTAATCATATTCCTACTTGCTCTGGCAACCTTAAAATGGAAAGAACTCCCTGATTTCATGATGAATCTGATTCAAATTAGAAAGGGAAGTTCGTCAAGAAATTCCCTTCCTTTTGAAACCAATCCCAAGCCCTAAAACCTACCCAATCTCTAATGCGAACACATGAGAGATTTGGGTATCAAGGAACTCCCAAGTCCGGTGAGGCATTCCAAGCTTGGGAAGCTTGTTTCCCAAGCTCAAACTGCCTCTAGATCCTTATATAAGAGAGC
Organism: Thalassia testudinum; assembly: GCA_037157565.1. NCBI lineage: Eukaryota > Viridiplantae > Streptophyta > Magnoliopsida > Alismatales > Hydrocharitaceae > Thalassia > Thalassia testudinum. The sequence continues at coordinate 2,505,540 of JAZHRO010000070.1, forward strand.
CAGATCCCCCTCGAACTTCCTAAGCTCGATTTTGGCTGGATCTACCCTAATTTCTTCCCTCCTAATTCGGCCAAAAGGCTCCTTGAGCTCCACTGATCCCCTCTGCCTTTCCTTGTCATCCGTCCGCAATACCAACGGTGGATTTATCTTCCTCACTGCCTTCCGCGTCTCGCCATACCAGCAGATGCCTCCTCCTCCGTCATCCTCATCGTTTCTCCCCAACTAGAGCCACCTTCGTCTCCAACGTCGACCGCACCTCAATCGACGCTATCTCTGCCTCGTTTCATCCACTACCAACCTAGCTAAGTCCCCTATTCCCTTTACTTTATTTTTGCATTCACCCCACCTCGTTTCGACCATCGACGACCCTCTGCGACTTCATCTTCTCCATCTTCGGCAACTCCTCCGGCGAGCCCATCTCACCACCACAGACCACCAAACTCCTCGCTCACTACCGCATGCCGGTGAGCCTGGACCCGGGTGCGTATGATCTGATAACCTGATTACCCATGGCTTTGAGAGAGCGGATCCTAAAGAGAGAAGGAGAGGATAGCTGCATTGGTTGGGGAGGGTTTTGCTCTAATGAGACTCTGACACTTAGCTGGATTTAGAAGAAGAAAAGAAGGAGTAGCAGAGAAAGAAAGAAGCGGAAGCAGAAGAAAGGAAGGAATAGAGAATGAAGAATAAATCCAAGCACTGTAGAATCAGACATTTAGGACATCTGATCCTACCATTAGACAACACATTTGGGCATTATTTCGTATGTTGATATTTGAGTTCCTTAGCTATTATTCTAAGGAGTATGTGGTGGTTTAAACCACCATTTTACTCCATAGTTTTTGCAAATTGATACTTGATCCTAGTGCTACATTATTTTGAAATAATTCTTGATTTCAATTCTATAGCTTTCTTGTCTTATATTGCAATTTTGAGTTTTGAATTCCATATTGCTCCCTGTGTTCGACCACGAAACTTATCTAAGTAATAAAAATTTTATTTGCTTTCAAAGCGATTTCGACTATACCCCAATGCACATTTTAAAATGAGGATATCGCCCTCTCCCTCTCTGGCTGCCCAGGTAATTCTTAGATGGACGACTTTCTAACTAAGGGGTATCATCCACCCCAAACCTCTATAGTCATCCAAAATCTTTGGGTGCCTTGATTGGGTCAATATCACATCTAGTCCCTCATCCCTTCTATTTAGAGCACACACATAGATTTTCTTAGGAATCTTTTTTAGATCTAATCAATTTCGATCTAAACTTGAATTTTTATTCTACATCTTGATTCCACCATCTGATTCAAAAATGCAGCCTAGCCACTTAGGGAAACCATTTAAGAAACCTAAACCATAAATTTCCATGAAAGACAGAATGGTTGAGGATGCCCTTAGATTTTACGAGATTGATGACAAAACCTGAAAACCAATTGAAGACATTCAGATTAATATATCGATAACAACCACCTTCATCATAAACTGTGCCCAAGTAACTATAACACAAGTAACAAATGGATCCACCCAGGATGTTCTCAAGATAGGATACATTGAGTTAGAGAAATTACATAAGTTTGAATATCTCCAATGCATGACAAATCTTGTACTTTGGGAAAGACACCAAGATGATCTTGAAAAATGAGAAGAGAAGATAAAATTATTAAAGCAGATAATCAACCAAAAATACCCTTACATTTCCCAAACATTTAGCAAAACATCTTGGAACAATACTGAGGATCTATCTGATTTTCCAAATCCAGGATTCAAGAATCAAGGTTGTTGTGAACCTCCAATAGAATATGATCAACCTAATAGATAGATTGATATGCCTAACCATGAGACAGGTTGGGAGAATCCAATTACAGGAGGATATGATTTTGAACCAGCCCTAGAAAACCAAAACCCTGGTTCGCCAAGTATAGAATTCCTAGACTCTTATGATAATGAGATTGAATCAGAACCTCTCGAGGGTGTAAATTTCACCCCTTACTCTGATAAGGTGACCCTCGAAGGCAATTCTGACATCCCTGTAGAGCCAAACCTAGATTCCAGTGATTCAACCCACATCCTTAGCCTAGAATCTGGATCTGAATCTTCTTCGGATAATTATATGGCCCCGTATGACAAAAATCAATGTGTGAATTTGGATTATGATTTTGGGCCTTTATTTGGTGAATGTACCTCTCCAACATCCTTAGAAATACAAATTGATTTTTCAAAAATCGCGACGATCTACGATACAGAAACCAAGGAGTTGGAAGAGTGGGGTTTTGAATGGGTCTTCCCAACAAGACAAAAACCATAGTCTAGACCGAATAGGGACACCATTTCGTGCCCGGAATCTACGAACAGGCTAGACCCAAGTCAGTTTGTTGAGTCTACATTTTGTGATTTATTCTATTGTGGAACCTCTAATCTTGAATCAAATTTAGAACTTGATTCACACAAATTCTCCGACGATTTCAAATCTTACAATAATTTCAGTGAACCATTACTTCCTGAAGACTATGAGTCAATTGATTGCGTAGCAATCATAGGTCTTAATTGACCTAAATTAGGCTAGGACTTGGCATAAGTTAGGGTAATTCATGCATGCATAAGCATTACTAGCACCTTTACTACTTTCTTTTAGCTATGCATAAAATAATGCTATAATGTACTGATTAAGCGCATTATGTCAATTGCAGGTAATAAGCAGATCAGAAGATAGATTTGAAGCTAGATCTAAAGCTGGATCTGAAGAATAAAGAATAACTAGTGTTGTAGTAGAGCTGGAGTGGAAGACTTAGATTAGATGCAGTAGATAATAATGTAAGGGAGTTAAGGTATGCTATTCTATTAAGTAGGAATAAAGTAATACATTGTGAGGAGCTTAGGTCCATCCTAGCCCTAGGACAGCCTAGAAGCTTCCCGAAGCCTTAGCCACCATTATATTAGGTCACCGCACCCTAGGAAACCTTAAAACCCTAATTCCAACCTCTATCTGGACATCCAAATGAGTTATAGGAGTCCAAAACCCTTAGCCAACTCCCGCACACCTTAAATCCACTTCTGCAGTGTTATGGGACGTCCAGACACTTGGTTTGACATCCAATTTCTGCAGAATACCCAAGATAGAACGTAGAATCCCTTCTGACTATGATTAGACGTCCAGACAATAAATCTGGACTTCTAATTTTTCATTATAAGATGTCTAATAACTTTATTGGATGTCCAGAACTACCCTACAGACCCTGTTTTGAGATTTTAGCCTTGATCTTGGATCTTTAGCTCCCTAAACCCAATTCTAACCCCCTAGGAACCTAAATTAAGGTGCCCTAACTATAGTACATCACCTCTAGACCTCCCTAAGAACCTAATTAGGTCCTCACTAAACCTAATTGACTTGGATCATGGTCAATTCCATCAGCCTATTCAATTGGACTCATTAAGTCCAATTGAGCCCTGATCTCAGCACACACTATCCAATTGGACTTAGTGAGAGTCCAATTGACCTAGACCTAACTTAATTGAGTTGTTTTACTTTCAATTAGGTTTCCACACACCCAATTAAACTTGTATTAAGTTTAATTGCACTTTACCTCAGTGAGTTAGGATTTGCAACCCTAATTTGAGACCTAACCTAGACCTAAACCCATTAGAACCTATCCTAACCTACCTAGCCACCTACGTTTCGACCCACACACACACACACACACACACCTAGAGTTCTCTAGAACTCTCTTCAAGGTGGCTCCACTCTTGGTTGCTAAAATTAGCAACCAAGAGCCATTCAATTTTTAGATCCACAAATGGTGGATCTAAAATCCACCTTGGCCGGAGACACTTGGGACTCTCTCTAGAGAGTTCCACACTTCTCTAGAGAGTCTCCCTTAGGTCTATAAAATGACCTAAGGGGTGGCACTTTGCAACCATTCACTCTTGGCACCATTTGGCTTAGCTTCATTCCTCCTCCACTCCACCTTCACGAGTAGCTTCACCATGGCCACCACCATCTCCACGCCAAGATGTTGGATCAGCTCTTTAACCTCTCTCCAAGGGTCGACCTAAGCACCATTGGCCGCCCCTCCTTCTCCTCTCAACCAAGTCAAAGGCCATCGGAGCCCACCTTTGAATGCCCTTAGTTCTGCTTGACTAGATTATAGTTCTTCATAGATTTTACTTCTTTATTTACTGCTTAATAGTGTAGCTCTATATTCTCCCCTAATGATGCATGCATAATCCCCCCTAGATTCATGTAGGCAATAGTTTTCTGCCAGCTAGATTTGTGTTTCCAAGCATTCCTCTATGAGCTTTCCATGAGCTTCATGCTGCAAACACCATCTTGAATCAAAGAAAATCTTTTTCTATATATATATCTATGTGTGAAAATCACCATGAGCCTTGTTGCAATATTTTCTTGTGTGATTAAGGTTGCCTGCTCTTAATTACTATCTGTTGCAACTAGCATGTCGGTACCTAAAAATATCGAGGATCTAACTATTAATGCATTTTCCATAAACAGCCACCACATAACTAAAATCGTGCATACTGAAACTCATACTTTCACATTTGGCATCTACCTAACACATGCACACGTAATTAGGGTTAATAATGAAAGTGGCTGAACATTGATCCGACGATTAGAAACCGACATGCGATTTTAAGCAAGTAGAGTGAGCAAGATCGATTTCAAATCTGCTTTTCTATAAATGTCTCCCAGAGATGAACAACCGAGACTTAAGTCTCGTTATCATAGAAATTATTTTTGTTGATCGTATTTCTCAACTATACTACAATGCATTTTTGATCAAATACGCGTTCTACGATCCCAACAAAATGGCGCCGTTGCCGGGGAAACAATGTCATTTTTTATTTTGATCTCTAGAATTATCACTAATAAATCTTCCTCTGCTTGTCTTTTGATGTGTAGGAAAACAGGGAAAAATGGGATCTGTGCACACAACGAGCGCGAAAAAAAAAAATACCAGGTGCACATCATATCTTTCTTAGTCTAGGTTTTATTTGAACCTTAGGTTATATTTCCTTCTGAAAATTTCATTTGAAAAAAAAAATCCTATTTATTTTTGTCAAAAAAAAATAAAAAGAAATTAGGTAGTTAGAATAGGTTTCCCTTTTTGAATCGTAGGATTAGTTTGTTAGTTTAAAAAAAAAGCAAGAAAAAAAAAGAAAATTTGAAAACTTTTGAAAACAAATCTTTCTTAAAAGCAAAAAAATCATTCCAGTAGAAAGTTTGAATTTCGAATTCAAACATCTTTTCAAAAGCTTCCCTACCACCCTCTGATTTTCGGCTAGGCTTCAAATTCTGATTTAAAAATTCGATTGCCAAAAAATTAATGAGCAAAAAATTTTGAAATTCGAGCTTGACGTTCATTTTTAAACCACCTTTCAAATGGCACCATTCATTTGTAAAAATTCCAAGGAAAATTTTTTTAAAAATTCACAAAGTGGAAGGGGGTCAAACTGACCCAAATTTGAAAATATTTAAAATTCAAAAAGTAATTTCGAGCAATTCGTGAATCTGTTTTGACTAAAAATAATGAGGTTTGAAAGATAATCTCATTGGCTTTAATTTCCATATTTTTGTTGAAATTTTGAAGGTCATTTGATACTGTTTCAAAGTAGATAATCAACTAGGGGTCAAAATTCTAGATCTTACCCCCTGACATTTAAAATGCTCTAGAAATTCTGTTGAAATAGTAAAATTACAAAAAAGAATATTCTCTGAAAAGATAATTAAAAAAGAAATCTACTTGCCAAATTTCAAGTTATTTGGGTTCCAATTTTCGCTAAAGAAGTATTTTTATTTCGTGGTCTACTGAAAAAGAAAGAAAAAACCTAGAATTGCCTGAACCCTAGGTTATACTTTTAGGGTTACATTCTAGAGACCACATTTAGGCTAAGCTAGACTTAGTCAAGTCTAGTGTTTAGTCGGTGAGCTTGGTCACCTTGTGGGCCACTCACCACAAACCCCAACTGAAGAAAAATGGGTTGAAATTAATTTTAAAACATGTAAGCAAACCCGAATTCATTGTCGTACTACTGGGTGGCTTCAACCTCTCTTGCCAAACCTGGTGACTAAGTTTGCAGGGCAATGTCAAATGACCGTGGCTCAGGGGTAACGGAATTGGAGGCGTGAGCCAAAGGAAGAGCCTTCCCCTTAGTCCCCTTGTAACCAGACTGGCTGGGTTAGCTTGAGAGGCAGGAATCACTATCAATCGGTTGCACAGCGAATTTTTCCTTGGGAATTTGAACTTAAAATGAAAAATCTGGCCATCCAATCATAAGGGCCCTTTGATTGACAGGGCCTTAGCCTTGTCTGGCTTGAATACACCAACCCAGGGGTTGCGTGGTGTATGCAAGGAAGACCGTGACTGGTTGGACCTTGGGAGCCGCTCCCAAGGAGGTGGAGGCGATTCGTCACTTTGCCCAGACCATCTTCTCCCCAACCCTCTTCTTCTATCTACTTAGCCGCAATGGCTAACCCTGGATCTGGACCTAATCAGGATCTTGAGGAGCTGGACCCACAAGCTTATCTGAGAGCCCGGGTCACTGAATCAGCTCAACCTTGTGATCAAAACCCAAGGTGGCAAAGATGACTTTTCTCTTCGCCTGATCCTTCACCTCAGGTTACCGAAATGGTTAACCCATATCCTAACCCTAGATATTATGACCCATACCAACTGGTCCCTCAAAGGATCGCATCTTTTAACCCAAGATAAGGATTTCACACTCTTGCATCTCACCCATGGAATATGCGTAGATCTAATTTGCCCCCTAGAACCCTTGAAGAACTACCAATGCATATGCGACCACATTACAGAATACAGAGAGCTATAGTTAGCGCCAAGGAGAAGGCCGCATTCTATCTACACAAAATCCAAGCTATCATTGAGCCAAACTAAAGACAAAGCTGGATTCCATATCAACAAGTTGTGATGGAGCTCCTTTAGGGAACAATAGGGATAAGAAGGCTAAATGGACAAAATCAAGAAACTCAAGAACTATTATTTTTGAGATATCAAGTGGAAAATAGCCTTGAAGACCTCTAAGAACCTGAAACGACTACGCCGGACGGACACACAGGAGATTCTCAGCAGTAAATGCCGAAAGATAATTCAGGGAAAGAAGAATCTAGCTTGAATATGAGACAGGAGTAGGAAATATTCCGAATGGGTTCATCTGAGAACTCCATTCAAGAAACTGAGGAAAGGACTGATATCTCCAGGACTGAGCCACAATTGGATTATCATGAATCCTCGGAGATACCTCTTGGGTTAGATAACCCAACCGTGATAAGGGAAGTAGATCCATTTGAGGATATGGATCTTGAGGCAAACATTACTTGTGACACTACTGATCAATCTAGGCCACTTCCAATTATAGGTGAACCTGTGCTAGAGCCAACATCTTTTGATCTACACTCTTCTTCTTTCACCTACATACCTAATTTGGATGTTAGAGATTCTGAGATGACACTTTCTATCCCTGATCCTGACATCCAAAGAATAGAAGTAGCTATGGATGTTTTGACTGAAGAAATGGATATGCTACTTGAGGCAGGAATTACTGAGGAGCCCAACGCATACGAGGGTGAAGCTTTAAGCAGAATGAGTTGGGGATGCACCTACAATCCTAGTCAATCTATTGGATGGCTCGATAATGAGCCTGAAGAGTCAGCCTTCGATGAATCAAAGATGAGTACTGATGAGGATGAAGTAATTTCTGACAAGGATTTCAGTGACCTCCCCACAGATCTTCTACTTTCAAGGATACCCCCATATGATCCAGAGACTGGAGAGGACATGATCTTTGATGTCAACTATCGTTATGAGGATCCCTATGACTCAGATTTTGGTTCTGAGATACATGTTGATCTACTCCCTCAGCAACTTCCTGCTGAATTGTGGGACATGATAAATCAGCTGAATCAACATCATGACCCCCCCTTTGATTATCCTCTATCTTCCACCACTACTCCACACCTTCTTATAGCTAGAATTTTTGGAGTAGGGGTGCACAATCAGCTAGTTCGCATCTCCAAACCACTAAATCTATGAGCATACTAGTGTCAGACCCGAATAGGTTGTTAATATGATGATTTTATCGTTGAAGTGTGTATAGTGGTTAACCTAAATCGGACCTAACCATCTCTTTACAAAAAAATTTTAACCTGGCCTACTTGATTTTATTTTGGTAACTTTTAGGCTAGGGTCGAACTCAGGGAAGTGGGGTTACAAGTCAAGTTTCTACGTCTTTCCTACAACGAATCTCTTTCGTTCGTTTATTGTGTTTTTGGTGTTTTTCTATTTAGATTTTTTCTGGTAATCTTTGTCCTTGAGGCACACCCTCAAAATTGGGTTCTTGGCTTTGGGCCAAAACAGGGTTCCAAAATGGGTCTTGCTATTCGGAAGACAGAGTACCTGCAAGTCAAGGATTATCTATTCTCTTTTATATATTTCTTTATCTTTTTATTGGCATGAAAGAGAAATAGAAATAGAGTAAATATAGTATAGATATATATGTATAAAGGGGTGGGGGTGGAGGCGGAGATGGAGTGTAGCACGATGTCGAGTCGGTCGTCGTCTAGAAAGACGCAACCAACAGGACGAAGTGCCACGTGTAAGGTGTAGGATGGATGGTGGAAGATGAATGCGAACACACTTTTTATACGCGTGTATCGGGGAATATCAGCAACTGGTGCAGATATTCTCGCGATACCACGTATGATAAGTAACGGGAAAATATATATATATATATGTGTGTATATGTAAATATATCTATACATATATGGTTATAAATATATAGGTATATATATGTAGTTATATATGTATATATGTATATGTGTATATATATATATGTATATGTATATATATATATATAAGTATATGTATAGATACATATATATGTATATATATAAATGTATAAGTATGTATATATAACTATATAGATGTATATGTATATGTATATATATATATAGAAATATATGGTAATATATATATATAGATATATGTAGATAGATATGTATATATATATGTATATATAGTTATAGATATATATATATGTATGTATATTTATATATAGATATATGTATAAATATATGTATATATATGTATGTATAAGTATATGTGTATATATATATATATATATATATAAGTATATAGATGTATATGTATATATATGTGTTTGTATCTATATAGACTAATACATATTTATATAAGTACTAATATATGTATAGATATATGTATAAAGATATATATATATATATATGTATATAAGTATATGGACATATGTGTATATATATATATATATATATATGTATATATATAAGTATATAGATATATATGTGTATGTATGTATGTATACTAATACATAAGTATATAGGTACTACTATATGTATAAATATAAGTATATATATATATGTATATAAATATATGTATATATATATCAATATATATATGTATACGTATATATATATATATATATATATATATGTATATAATAGTGTATAGGTGTGTGTGTGTGTATGGAAATGTGAGTGTTTGTGTGTGTGAGCGTCGGTAAAGATAGAGTGAGAGTGTTGTGAGAGAGAGTGTGAGAGAGAGAGAGAGAGAGCAGGAGAGAGAGGGCTCTGCCGAGGTTAAGGCATCTGAAGGACCAAGTATCGTCTGGAGGCTCCACGTGCACGTGTAGGAATGTATGCGCGCAGATGGTGTCGTACCCGAATAGGTTGTTAATATGATGATTTTATCGTTGAAGTGTGTATAGTGGTTAACCTAAATCGGACCTAACCATCTCTTTAAAAATTTTTTTTAGCCTGGCCTACTTGATTTTATCTTGTCACTTTTAGGCCCAGGGTCGAACTCAGGGAAGTGGGGTTACAAGTCGAGTTTCTATGCCTTTCCTACAACGGGTCGCTTCCATTCGTTTATTGTGTTTTTTGGTGTTTTTCTATTTAGATTTTTTTTTGGTAATCTTTGTCATTGAGGCACACCCTCAAAATTGGGTTCTTGGCTGTGAGCCAAAACAGGGTTCCAAAATGGGTCTTGCTCTTCGCAAGACGGAGTACCTGCAAGTCAAGGATTATCTTCTCTCTTTTATAAATTTTTTTTATCTTTTTACTAACAGGAAAGAAAAACAGAAATAAAGTAAATATAGTATATATATATATAGGTATGTAATATGTATATAAAGGGGTGGGGGTGGAGGCAGAGATGGAGTGTAGCACGGTGTCGAGTCAGTCATCGTCTAGAACGACGCAACCAATAGGACAAAGTGCCGCGTGTAAGGTGTAGGATAGATGGTAGAAGATGAATGCAAACACGCTTTTTGTACGCATGTATCAGGGAATATCAGCAACTGTTGCAGATATTCCCACGATACAGCGTATTGTAAATAATGTGAAAATATATACATGTGTATATGTAAATATATCTATATATATATATGATTATAAATATATAGGTATATAAATGTAGTTATATATGTATATATGTATATGTATATATAGTATATGTATAGATAGATATATTTGTAGATCTATATATATATATAGGTATGAGTATGTGTATATAACTATATAGATGTAAATATATATGTATGTATATGTATATAGTAATATATGTATATATAGATATTTGTAGCTAGATATATATATATATATGTATATATAGATGTATATATAAGTAGGTGTGTATATAGATGTATATATATATATATATATATATATAGATATATAAATATATGTATATATATGTATGTATAAGTATATGTGCATATATATATGTATATATATATATATATGTATGTGTGTGTGTGTGTGTGTGTGTGTGTATGTATATAGACTAATACATATTTATATAAGTACTAATATATGTATAGATATATGTAAGTATGTATGTATATATATGTATATATATATATATATAAGTATATGTATATATGTAAATATATATGTATATATATATATATATATATAAGTATATAGATATATGTATATATGTATATAAGTATAATAATACTACTATATATATAGATATAAGTGTATATATATATATGTGTACATGTATAGTAGTATATGTATATATGTAAATATATATATGTATGTATATATATAAGTATATAGATATATATATATGTATGTATGTATTCTAATACATAAGTATATAGGTAATACTATATGTATAAATATAAGTATATATATATATGTATATAAATATATGTGTATATATATCAATATATATATGTATACATATATATATATGTAGATAATAGTGTATAGGTGTGTGCATGAGTGTGGAAGTGTGAGTGTATGTGTGTGTGAACGTCGATGTAGGGAGTGCTGTGAGTGTTGTGAGAGACTGAGAGAGAGAGAGCGGTTGAGAGAGAGTAGGAGAGATGTCAACCGCTAGAGTGTTAAGGCATCTGCAGATCAGCGGCATCGTCTGGAGGTCGCGTGCACACGCAGGCACGTGTTCGTGCAGAGAGGAGCACGCACGCAGGAGAGTTGGTGCGGAGAGGACCGCAGTGCCCAACGCTGTGCGGAGTGGCTGGAATGGGCGCTCGCAAGCACGCGTGAGCAAAGAGAGCGGGCTGGTAGGTACGCGGGTAGGCGATTGATGGTAGCGGCACGCCAGGTGACCGATAAAGTGACAAACTCACCGGTCACCCCACTGTAGCCACAGTGTCACATAGACTCGCGTGAACAATGGCTATGTGGTCGTCCACTCCGCGTGACCGGGAGCTGCAGGTGCCGTGAGTGTGGCCGGCTTGTGGCTGGCGCACGAGGGGTTGGTGCATGAGGAAGAGGGTCTACACTAGCCGGTTGTGAGCGTGGAGAAGCTCGTGACAGAGCATGCGGAGAGGGAGGCGAGGGCACCTGCAGCTTGCGCGGAGGCTTGCAGGTGCTGGAAAGGGTGCGGGGAAGCACTTGGCCGGCCGCTGCAATGACTCGCGGTGGCCAGTTGCGGGCGGAAGAGAGCGTGACAGGGTGGAGAAAGCGGGAGGTGGAGAGGCCTATAGGCGCACGCGGAACGGCTGGGGCACCTGCAGGCTTGCACGGAATGGTTGGGACTGCTGTTGCTGCTGCTGCTGCCGCCGCCTAGCTGCTACTGCTGCCAAGCTGCAAGCTTCAGACCTTAAAGTGTGCAACCATGGCTGAAGGTGCTGGAAGGAGAAAAAGAACTAGCAAAGAGCCACCACGCCCACCGGCTCTTTGAAGAGCTGGGCGGTGGTGGTCTCACTATGGTGGTGTTCACCACAGTGAGGGCTCCTGCCCGCTGGGTGTCTCCAAGGAGGGCCGGCGTATGGAGGGAGAGGGAGGAGAGGACGGCATGGAAGGAGAAGTTCTACAGAGTCTTTTTTTTTGGCCTTTTCTTGGTGAGGACCAGGCTACTTTTGAAGGTAGAAGCCGTAGCTTTTTATAGAGGAAGAAGCCATGCACGGCCATGCCCTGGCTGTGCATGGCTCATGCATGGCCTTGGCAGGGAGAGGTCTACTGCGGTTTGCAGGGAGAGCGATGGAGAGCAGGGAATGGCACAAGGAGAAGTTGCAGCTGCAGGAAGCATTTCAAAAATCAACTGGAAAAAAATAAAACGATGGTGGATTTTGCAAAGATGCACTTGAGGAAAAATGTAATCGCGAGGCCATTTTATTTCATTCTCCTCCCTTCTCAATTAAATGAATGCATGCATGTATTTTTACAATGCAACTAATGAGACCCAATATGCATTGGTAATGCTAGGAAATAGCACAAGATGGCACAATTGCAGGCGTATTTTTGCGGTGCAATCATACCCCCATGCCTATCTTCTGCTAGTCCCTAGCAAAACATTTTTGTAGTATTTAGAAATGATCTTAAGCTGAAGATTTTCTTCCGAGGCAACATAGGTGTGTTTATTATTGGATATTGTGAGAACCAATTGTAGAGAAGACTATCAGTACTTTAAGTCTCACATGACATAGATCATCTCTCGACTAATCAGGACTCTTGATATTTAAACCTTAAGTACGATTTCCAGGATCCAGGAGGTTTTTGCTGTACTCGAGAGCTCAAGAGGTTATGGCTTGTGCTTAGTGAAGGATCAAGACTGACCAGATGAACAATAAGACTCAAGCCCAGGGTTTCACGAATCTTTAAGTACAGTTTGGTCCCTGTTTCAACTCATGTTTTCAGATTAACCCTTAAGAAGATGACGAAAAACTCAACTCCCATTTTCTGATTTTTGTGGCTCAAAGGAAAATAAGGTATTTGTAACCTGCCCTGAAGAACTTCTTGTAGGGCGAAGATTTTATAGATATTTGTGAGATATACTGATTTATTTGCAACCCTTTTTTTTTTTGAAACACGTGTCAGTATATCTCTTACAACTTTATTTGGAGGCGCACACTTTTCTTTTTGGTGGAAGAGTTTCTTTTTGGTAGAAAGAGTTTCTCCTAAACACAAGACTAAAACCTGGGATAAAAAGTCTACCTACACGCACAGGTAAGGACTCCACCTTCCCTAATGAACACTAGGGTTGGATCTTATGTTCACCTGGTCTTTCCTGATATGTGTATTGTGGACCAAGTTTACTTAAGCTCTCAAGTAAAAGCAAACCAATGGATCCTATACTGGTGTCTCAGGTACAAGAATACATCCTTAGTTAGGAGAGATTCCAAATTATTTTGTCAATGCTAAAGTGAATTAAGCCGAGCCTCAGCGAATCAGGCTTCTGTGGCCTGGAAAGTCTTCAAAACAGAAGTTGAATATCCATAAACACTTATTGTATTTTTGTTTCAGCCTTCAAATCATTACTAAACACCATTTTTTTTTATATTATTATTATATATATTATATATATTTTCTTTTTCTTTTTCTTTTTATTGCATATTTATAAATAGGTGGGAACTGTATGATACCATAAAATACCCAGATCCTATGGATGCCTATCCACCCCCCATGCCAAACAATGTTATGTCCTCATATGCATGTAGGGAAAGGTAGAGAAAGGATGAAAGATCGAGTAACGAAAGTTGAGGTGCAGGGTATACAGTAGGGTGGTAGGGTGGGTGGATGGTGGGTGGTGAAGTAAAAAGTGAAGAGATAGTGATAGTGGCGTGGAAAGTGATGGTGGATGGTGAAAGGTCTGGCATTTCATGGGACGAGAGTGTCCCAGGCGGATCGGAGAACAAGTCGGGAAGAAGAAGTTGGCCCTCAGATTGGCCAAGAAGAGGGGCTTCTTGGATAGATGGATCCAAAAAGGAATAGCCCCAGTGAGAAGTATATGGGCTCAAGGTCCCAGTGTCGAGTTGTAAATCCGCCTGATTTGGCGGGAAAGAAAGGGCAATCCGGTCTTCAAGAGTGTAGACAGGTGGTGAGTAGCCTAGATATGACTCAAACCATGAGGTATGGGAAGCGGAGAAAACCTTGTCAAAAGTCTGGCCAGGAGAAGGTACGGGACAAGGGAGGGATGGGGGAACATCACAATTTGTGTTGATCAGACAGTCATCAGTGTTTATAGGTAATCCGCAGCAGTTCGAATAGGTCCCGAATAGTCCGATACATGCACTGACGGTCATGTCCTCGTCAGACGTGTCATCCTCGATGCAATCGCAATCAAAGTTCTTGGCCGCCTTAAAGATGTTAAGCTTGAGCTTTTCAGATCCAACGGCAATCTCAATACAGCCTGACTCGCAGTCGATAAGGGCATGGACTGTGGCCAAGAAAGGTCGACCGAGGATGATCGGACAATCAGAAAGTGAACTAGGAACTTCCATATCTAAAACAAGAAAGTCAATAGGAAAACAGAGACTGTTGACCCTAACCACCACGTCTTCCACCACACCCTTCGGGATTTTGACAGAATGATCTGCCAACTGTAACGTGACAGGGGTGGGTTTCAGATTTCCCAAAGAAAATTTTTCGAGCATGATGGTTGGTATAAGATTGATGGAAGATCCTAGATCAAGCAGGGCACGGTTAAAACTGTAGCCTTGGATGCTACAGGAAATCAGTGGTGTGCCTGGATTTTTCTGCTTCGGTGGTAGGTTTGACAGTATAGCACAACTCGCATGAGGCGAGAGAACCACCGAATTTTTAGTTTTCTTTGACTGTCACCTGGGTGTTGTGTAGTCTTTGAAAAATCGGGCGACAGTAGGTATATGGTCAATAGCCTCGAGCAGGGGTACCTTGATTTCTACATCCCTGAACAAATTACGCAGGTTATCAAAGGCTTGCATATCTTTCCTTTTGCCTTTTGGCTCCCTCAGTAGAGCCTCAGGGAATGGGACTGATTCTGGCAACAATTTGGGTGTATCGTCCTCTCGCGAATGCGGTGCGTATCCCGAATGAGAGGGTGATGAAGAAGAAGACGGGCCAGGATCAGGTCGAGGTGGATCGACGGTCTGCTTACCGCTCCTCGTAGTTATAGCACTGGACGATGCGGGTTCAGTGGGATCATACTGCAGAGGAGGGTTCGCAATAGGGACATACAAGTGCAGTGCTGCAGTGGGATTAACCTGAAATCCCAGTGGAATGCTCGGAGCTTGCAGAATTTGATGAACCTATCCCTGAGAAGGTTGTACCTGTGGTTGCGGACCATGGGGTACGAAGTTTCGTGGGTTTGGGACAGGTTGGGCAGGAAGAGTGCCCTGAGATCGAGTGGCCATGCGTAGTTGACTGATCTCAGCATTCTGCTGCGCCAATTGGTGTTGAAGAGAGGTCATGTTCTCTTCATGGCGCTTTGACATATCCATCATCATTAGCATCAATTTGTCAAGAGGACTTGATGCATGTTTGGTTTGTGGTATGCAAGGGCCTGATGGTGGATTTGCCATAGGATTAGACTGGGCCCTTGGGATGACGGGTGCGGACGGTCGCATTGGTCTGCTCGCGAGGTTTTGGTGCTGCGGGTTGTTGGACCATGCGAAGTTCGGATGATTGCACCACCCAGGGTTATACGGGGTAGAGAATAGGTTGTTCCCCAGGGCACAAGCGTCTTCTATGCCAGAAGATGCGTTCGCATGTAAGTATGCATCTGAGCACACGAAGGCTTGGTCCTCCGTGTCAAAATACTGGCTTGCAGAAGCCAGTTACACATGACTTACCGAGTCGCTTGGCGCGACACTTGGTAAGGATGGTCTTACGGGGTTTCTCGAGATAAGCCTGGTGTTGGAAGAATTTGGATTGTGCCGAAGTGGTGAAGTGGGGGTGTTTGCTAGAGATAGGGTGGGGTTGGCCAGAAGCTCGTCCAGCTTCTTGTGCACAACGGAGACTTCATCCAGTTTTTGTGCAATAAGGCTTAGATCAGTGGATGAAGGGTCCCGTGTCAAGTTCGTGGACATTACAGGGTTGGCTGGTACGATTAAAGGCGACAATGGAGGCATTGTTTATTGAGTTTTCGCTCATATTTTCAAATAGTTCGAATGCTGCATTCTCATCTTTATTCATAAAGTTCCCTCTGCAGGAAGCATCTGCAATCTGCTTCAAAGTCTCATTTAGCCCATAGTAGAAAATCTGGGCTATATGCCACTTAGGCAGACCATGGTGCGGACACTTCCTGAGGAGGTCATTATACCTCTCCCATGCCTCATGAAATTGTTCGCCGTTTTGTTGCGTAAATGAAGTGATAGCACGGCGAAGCGCATTGGTTCGCCCGATTGGGAAGGAATTCTTGAGAAACGCTGTTCGCATTTCTTCCGAAGAGTGGATGGTTCTCCCAAGGGTGCATAACCACTGTGAAGCTTTGTCCCGCAATGAAAACGGGAACATCTTCATGAGGACTATAGGTAACCCGACATTTCATGGTTTAACAGTTTCAGCCAGTCGGGTTAGGTCTTCCAAGTGGAGAAAAGGATCTTCACTTGCAAGACCAAGGAAGTGAAAATTTATTAGGCTAATTATGTTTGGTTTCAATTCAAAGTCGTCCCCGCCCATGGGGACCCGAATTTGTCCTATGGTCTCTATAGCAGTAGGATTCTGATATGAGCTAAGAGACCTAGGCTCCTCCCATTAGGGAGGGTTCTGCATTTCCTCCAATGTTTCCCAAATGGCTTCCATTTGCTCATTATACATTTCCATTTGGGCTAGGAGCCGAGTTATGGGATCTAAGGCTCCACCACCTGGTGGGTTCTGAGGGCGGTTTCCTCCCTCGGGATTTGGGGTTGGACGTGCAGCCATGTTTGTGGAGGAGGACAATTCGGCTCCTTTTATAAAATTATCAAGCAATTCAAACAGTTCAGGGTTTTGTGACCTCCTCCTAAACATGCACTACTGCAGGAAGAATTGGGAGGATGAGAAGGGAAAAGAGATGAGAGAAATGACGCCGCAAAGGTACACTTGATGACAAATCAATACAATCAAATTCCTAACCTCTACAGTGTGCCCTTAGACCTAAAGATCTAAGTTACCTACTATCACGAACTACGGAACCGAATGTGAGCACCGCAGAACCACTGGGCCAGATTGAAAGGCCGTTTGCCCCAGTCTTAGACACCCGATAGCACGCGGGAACTCTCACCAGCACGTAGCCGCTACACGCAGGTAGTTAGACCTCCAATCCTTAAGAAGGGTCAAGTTACTACCAGTTTTAGTTAGAGGCTTAGGGTCAAGTGCTTTTGGAATGTGAAGGGCGTTGTTTACGGGTAATGCCCAAGTGATTGATTTTTAGAGTGTGTAAAACAAGCATGCAACGGGGAAATCTCCCCAAATTGAAGTTTTTATTGGTGAATGGTTTGTTAGAGTTCAGCCTTAAGTAGTATTGATTTTAGGATTTTGCTGAATTACCAATTCAACCAATCTCTGGGTTTTTTTTTGAGAGAATACAGGTTTTCTTTTAAGCCCAACAAACCCTTCTTCAATTTTAGTTAGTTAATGCATGCTAAAATGCAATGGGCTACCTTAAATGGAGATTTCTATGTGTGGATGCACAAATCAGTTTTAGATTAGTGTGAAAGGGAACCAAAGCACTTCAATTCAAGTGCTCCCAATCACGAGAAAGATGTCCACACAAGGCTCAATTAACAGATAAAGAAACTAAAATTGTTGGTGTTGAAATACTCAGGATCGAATCTGAGGCAAGTTGAAAAGTCGTGGTGGGTTGGAATCAACTCAATTCCAAGTCTCCCCACCAAAAAGGTGATCCCGAATTACAGGTAAATGAGGCAAAGAGTGGTGCAATCAATCTTTTTGTGTTTGCTCAAAGAATACTTCACACAGCAAAAAATTCAAGAATCAAGATTCTTGGATTTTGGCTATGCGAAGTAAGGCGGGAAATCCTGGGGCGGTGGGAGTGAAGACAATCAATCAAACAAGTGAATTTTAGTCCACTTGCCCCAAGAGATCCCAAGAAGTTTTTCTAGTTTTTAGTTTTTTTAGTTTTTTTTTTTATTAAGGTGTCAAGTTAACCCTAATTGCTAAGAAAAGAAGACCTACTTGTTCGGCCACGTGTGCGAAGCTCCAATGCGGTGTCGACGTCTTCGCGCTCTCGTTCCCACCTTGGATTTGCTCAGGTCTTTGACTTCGTCTGCCAGCCTTCTCCTTGCCCAGGTTCACCTGCACACCAAAAACAGAGATACCCGTGAAGAGAGAAGAGAAAAATTGAAAGGAATTGAATAGAAACTTACTTGAAGGCGCACTTCCCCAGCAACGGTGCCAGAAAAGATGTGGTGTCGGACCCGAATAGGTTGTTAATATGATGATTTTATCATTGAAGTGTGTATAGTGGTTAACCTAAATCAGACCTAACCATCTCTTTACAAAATTTTTTTAACCTGGCCTACTTGATTTTATCTTATCACTTTTAGGCCCAGGGTCGAACTCAGGGAAGTGGGGTTACAAGTCGAGTTTCTACGCCTTTCCTACAATGGGTCTCTTCCGTTCGTTTATTGTGTTTTTTGGTGTTTTTCTATTTAAATTTTTTTTTGGTAATCTTTGTCCTTGAGGCACACCCTCAAATTGGGTTCTTGGCTTTCAGCCAAACCAAGGTTCCAAAATGAGTCTTGCTCTTCACAAGACGGAGTACCTACAAGTCAAGAATTATCTTTTCTCTTTTATAAATGTTTTTTATCTTTTTACTAATAGGAAAGAAAAATAGATATAAAGTAAATATAGTATATATATATAGGTATATAATATGTATATAAAGGGATGGGGTGGAGGCGAAGATGGAGTGTAGCATGGTGTCGAGTCGGTCGTCGTCTAGAAAAATGTAAGCAATAGGACGAAGTGCTGCTTGTAAGGTGTAGGATGGATTGTGGAAGATGAATGCGAACACGCTTTTTGTACACGTGTATCGGGGAATATCAGCAACTGGTGCAGATATTCCCGCGATACAACATATGGTAAATATTGTGAAAATATATATATGTATATAAATATATCTATATATATATGGTTATAAATATATAGGTATATATATGCAGTTATATATGTATATATGTATATGTATATATAGTATATGTATAGATAGATATATGTATAGATCTATATATATATATAGGTATGAGTATGTGTATATAACTATATAGATGTAAATATATATGTTTGTATATGTATATAGTAATATATGTATATATAGATATCTGTAGCTAGATATATATATATGTATATATAGATGTATATATAAGTAGGTGTGTATATATATATATATATATAAACATATGTATATATATGTATGTATAAGTATATGTGTGTGTATATATATATATATGTGTGTGTGTGTGTATGTATATAGACTAATACATATTTATATAAGTACTAATATATGTATAGATATATGTATATATGTATATAAGTATAATAATGCTACTATATATATAGATATAAATATATATATATATGTGTATATGTATAGTAGTATATGTATATATGTACATATATATATGTATGTATATATATAGGCATATAGATATAAATATATATATATATGTATGTATGTATACTAATACATAAGTATATAGGTACTACTATATGTGTAAATATAAGTATATATATATATATGTATATAAATATATGTATATATATATCAATATATATATGTATACATATATATATATGTAGATAATAGTGTATAGGTGTGTGTGTGTGTGTGTGGAAGTGTGAGTGTATGTGTGTGTGAACGTTGGTGTAGGGAGTGCTGTGAGTGTTGTGAGAGAGAGTGTGAGAGAGAGAGAGAGAGTCAGAGAGAGAGAGCAGGAGAGATGTCAATGGCTGGAGTGTTAAGGCATCTGCAGACCAGCGGTGTCGTCTGGAGGTCACGCGCGCACACAGGTGCGTGTTTGCATAGAGGGGAGCGCGCACGTAGGAGAGTTGGCGCAGAGAGGACCGCAGCGCCCAGCGCTAAGCGGAGTGGCTGGAACGGGCACTCGCAAGTGCACGTGAGCGAAGAGAGCAAACAGAGGCAGGCGTACGCGGGCTGGCAGACGCGTGGGTGGGTGCGAGCGACGCGGGGAGAGACGTGCACGCAGGCGATCGGCGGTAGCGACGCGCTGGGTGACCGGTAAAGTGAGAAACTCACCGGTCACCCTACTGTAGCCATAGTGTCGCGCAGACTCTCGTGAACAGTGGCTACAGTGGTCATCTGCGCCGCGTGACCGGGAGCTGCAGGTGTCGTGAGTGTGGCCATCTCGCGGCTAGCGCGCAAGGAAGAGGGTCTGCGTCGGCCGGTTGCGACTGCGGAGAAGCTCGCGATAGAGTGCGCGGAGAGGGAGGTGAGGGCACCTATAGCTTGCGCGGAGGCTTGCAGGTGCTGGCAAGGGTGCGGGGAAGCGCTTGGCCAGCCGCTGCAATGACGCACGGTGGCCGATTGGGGGCGGAAGAGAGCGCGACAGGGTGGAGAAAGCTGGAGGAGTGGCCTGCAGGCTCACGCGGAAGGGCTGGGATTGCTGTTGTTGCTGTTGCTGCCGCCGCCTAGCTACTATTGCTGCCAAGCTGCGAGCTTTAGACCTTGAAGCGTGCGGGCATGGCTGAAGGTGCTGGAACGAGAAAAAAAACTTGAAAAGAGCCACCACGCCCACCGGCTCTTTGAAGAGCTGGGCAGTGGTGGTCTCATTGTGGTGGTGTGCACCACAGTGAGGGCTCCTACCCGCCCGGTGTCTCCGAGGAGGGCCAGCGTATGGAGGGAGAGGGAGGAGAGGACGGCCTAGAAGGAGAAGTTCTGCAGAGTCTTTTTTTTTGGCTTTTTTTTGGTGAGGACCAGGCTGCTCTTGAAGGTAGAAGCAGTGGCTTTTTATAGAGGAAGAAGCCATGCACGGCCATGGCCTTCCTGTGCATGGCTCATGCATGGCCTTGGCAGGGAGAGGTCTCCTGCAGCTGGCAGGGAGAGGGATGGAGAGCAGGGAATGGCGCAAGGAGAAGAAGTTGCAGCTGCGGGAAGCATTTCAAAAATCAAGTGGAAAAAAATAAAAAGATGGTGGATTTTGCAAAGATGCACTTGAGGAAAAATGTAATCGCGAAGCCATTTTATTTCATTCTCCTCCCTTCTCAATTAAATGCATGCATGCATGTATTTTTACAATGCAACTAATGAGACCTAATATGCATTGGTAATGCTAGGAAATAGCACAAGATGGCACAATTGCAGGCGTATTTTTGCGGTGCAATCAACAGAGAGGAGCGCGTTGGAGGGAGTGGCCGCACGTAGAGGAGGCTGCAGTGCACCACGTTGCGTGGAGAGTAGGTGCTGGCGCTAGCAGGTGCACACGGTGAAGGAAGCGGGCGAAGGCAGGTGCTGGGAGAGGCGGGCAGGTGCAGGCGACGCATGCGGAGACACGCGCACGGGCAAACGGCGGTAGCGGCACGTCGGGTGACCGGTAAAGTGAGAAACTCACCGGTCACCCCACTGTAGCCACAGTGTTTCGCAGAAATGCGAGAACAGTGGCTACAGTGGTCGGGCGAGCCGCGCGACCGGGAGCTGCAGGTGTTGTGAGTGCGGCCGGCTCGCGGCTGGCGCGCGAGGTAGAAGGTCTACGCTGGCCGGTTGCAGGTGTGGGGAAGTTCGCGATAGAGCGCGCAGAGAGGGAGTTGCCGTGCACGGTGGAGGGTGAGGGCGATGGCTGCTTACGTGGTGGCTTGCAGGAGTTGGCAGGGGCACACGGAGAGGCTTGGCTGGCCGCTGCAGTGGCACGCGGTGTCCGGCTGCGGAAGAGAGAGCGTGACAAGGCGCTTGAGCGAAGAGGCTGAAGGTGAGGGCAGTGCGAAGGAGAAGGAGGCAAGAGCATTTGCAGGGGTGCGCAGATGGGGCTGGGGCTACTACTGCTGCTGCCGCCTTGCCGCTGCTATTGGAGCTTTTGAGTTTCAAGCTTGAAGCCTGCGGCAATGGCTGAAGTGGCGTGGAAGGTGAAAACAGTGAAGAAGGCCACCACGCCCACTAGCTCTTTGAAGAGCTAGGCGGTGGTGGTTTCACGGTTGTGGGTGCTCACCACAGTGAAGACTCCTATCCGCCGGGTGTCTCTGAGGAGGGTCGGCGTGTGGAGGGAGAGGGAGGAGAGGACGGTGGCCTGGAAGTGAGCTGCGTTTGGTTTTTGAAGTGGAGGGACCAGGCTACTGCAAGAAGGATCCGAACCCTCTTTTTATAGAGGAGGAAGGCATGCACAGCCATGCCCTAGCTGTGCATGCGGCTGCATGGGGCTCGGCAGGGAGTGGTGCCTGCAGTTGCAGGGAGAGGTGAGCAGGGAAGCATGGCGCGAGGAGAAGTCAATCCATGCACAGTAGCCGCAGGAAGAAAGATTTCCAAATCAAATGGAAATAAAAATAAAGATGGGAATTTTGCGAAGCAACACATGAAGAAAATGTAAATTGCGAGGCCAATTTATTTACTCTCCTTCCCCCTCAATTAAATGCATGCATGCGTCTATATTCACAAATGCGACTATGTCTACCTAATATGCACTGATAATGCTAGGAAGTAGCACAAGACAACACAATTGTAGGTGTATTTTTGCGGTGCAATCATACGAGCACATCTTCCTCTTAATCTTGACTGGCTCTTATGCAAGAACTAATACATCTGATTGAGTTTTCACCCAGCTGGAGGCGTTAAACTTAGCATCTACCTCACATTCTACCATCACCTTATACATACTCACTTTATACATAGCATATTTTTCTTTTAAGCATATTTCTCTTGCATATTGCATACTGTTAGGTTGGCCGGTGCTGAATATTAAACTTCAGGAGCAATTCCAGGTGATTTCTACCCATTTACTCCCTACTGTATTTATTTTCTTTTATATTCATGCATGAGGACATATAAGAACTTAGGCATGGGTGTGTAGATAAGACAAAACTGAAAATTTTTTATGCTAACATTTAGGAAAACCTCAGAGCTGCATGTGAAACGTACTTTAGGACCCTAACTAAAAGAACAACCGACTTCACCTCTAATGCTCGCATTGGAGCTAAAAATCGTCTGCAACAACCACTTTCGACTCACCTGCTCACCTTTTGTTCTAAATTTAGGGTCAAGCTTAATGTAACCCAGAAGGGAAATTTCATGAAGTACAAATATAATAGGCTACTTGTTTATAGCATATATACATAGTGCATCCTTGAATAAGATCATCTTATTAAGAGAATGTATTAGAGATTTTATCCTCTAGTTGATTCCTGTAATCTGGAATCTAGTATAATTTTTCACACATGTAGAATTTGTAATGGATTCATGGTGAAGGTTGATAAACGTCTTTAGTCTATCAAGAAGGAGCAGTGCCTCTTTTCCTAAACCCTTGGATAGTGTTTTGGGAGTTAGGCAGATTTTCTTCCAAAAATCCACCCAATAGTGTAAGATGAGAATAGAGACTACTGGTGCTCTAAGATGAGTGCATGGAATCTGGAATCCTAGATAATTAGGTGATGATACTCAGAGATTAGGCAAAGTTTTTGCTCTCGATTCCTGTGTATACATTTTTGTGCGAAATTTTGAGAGCCACCAAATAAGGCAATTACGTTGAGAGAGTTTTCATAAAACTAGGGCTAAGGTGGATGGTTACGACCATTCTTTATAGAATCATCGGCTGAAGGAGGGTATTGATGTCAACGTCAGAAATACACCATCCTATCCATCTTTCCCGGTGTTGTGAGTATGCACTTCCACCAAATAAGCCACCCAATGTCTCTTGAGTACAACCAATCCCTAATAATGCCTCTTCAATAAAATTCATGAATGTGTTGCTAGATTGTGTTGAATTAGAAAAATTATATGCGAAAAAAAAATGAATGAAAAAATGAGAAAATGAGAAAGGAAAAAAAAAAGAAAAAAAGATAAAAAAGGAAAAGAAAAAAAAAAGAGAAGAAAAGAGCAGAAAAAGAGTTTGTGAATATTTAGTGTTTATTTCAGCTGTATTGAGGCCATACTACTAAATAAATTTGAAATCCACTAAATATGGCCTTAACCTATCTTTCTGTGTTTCTGACCACCCGAATATTGGCTGAGAAATTCTGACTTAGTGTTAAGGTTATGAGAACTCAATTAAAGTGTTAATGCCAAGTGAGACCACCAAATACAGGTCATATGTGTGAATCTGGTGAGATTGTGAGCTCTAAGAAAAAGAAAGAAAAGAAAAAGAAAAAGAAAAAGAGAGAATGAATACAAAAGAACCAAAAGAGAGCATAGTTTTTCTTGTCTTTCTCTAAGTTGAGTTATGTAATAATTTGGGAATCTAGATTCTATAGTACTAATCTCTATGTAGCACCAATCGAGAGCGAGCCACCAAATATATAATCTTTTCCCTCTAAGATTCTCTACCTAAGCTTAAAGCTGGGTGGAATTCATGGAATATCTTGAATACCCTGAGGGAAAAAGTCCGCCTATCTCGCTGGAATTTTTACTAGGGGTCAGGCACAGGCCCTAGAGGTGAATTAGTTTTTCACTCAAATTTGTTGCAAAAGCTACATAGCTACACTTTCACGATTGTCTGGATTTCTAGAGCATAGGATGAAAACAAAAAGGAGAAAAGTCTCTCGTTATACACTTGATAAATAATCAATCCCTTAGGGACCCTTCTGTGAATAATTTAGTCTCGCATTTGCTACGGACTAGCAAGATTTAGGCATGGGGGTATAATTGCTGATAAACTCTAGTTTATCATCATTCTTATGCATTAAAACAAACCTAACTCTTAGGATTTTACTCTGCAAATGGGATTTTTGGCTACATTTAGGCATTAACTAGGTTAGGCATGCATTGCATTTTCTTTTGTTGTTTTAATGTGTTTTTGTGAGTGTTAGGGATGAACAGATATATAGATCCCTAAAACCCTAGCACTCAAGAAGGCAAATGGTGAAAGAGGAGCTCAGACTAGCTGGAACTCAGCTTGATCCAGCTCACCACAGTTGGAACCTAGCTCACTTGAACTAGGGTTAGCTCATCCCAGCTCCATTCAACTAATCTCAGCCGAATGATATCTCAAGAGAGTTCATCTTAGCTCACCCTAGCTCAAGTCAGCTCAGACCCAGCTCAACCTAGTTGAGTCTAGCTCATTTTAGCTTCCACTCGTCCACAGGGAGCTCTAGCTAGCTCAGCTGATTTGACTGGAGTTCACCACAGCTCAGATCCAGCTACATCCAGCTCCACTCAACTCCAGCCAGCTGAAGAAGAACTCATCCCAGCTCAGGAAGCCCAAGTCCAGCTCCCGGGGACCCAGCTTAGCTCAAGCTAATTGAGCTAAGCTACCTTAGCGGTCTCAACCAGCTTAATCCTCCCCGGGAGCACTAGACCCAGCTCACCTTAGCTCCATTCAATAGAAGCCAGCTCACTTTACCTTGGCTTAGTAGCTAGCAAAGAACTAGCGAGCTAAGCCAGCTGGAGTAGAGCCATGTTGACCTCTTCAGCAGCTGCCAGCAACACTTCAACTCCGGACTCTTCAGAACCAGCTCCTCCCTCCAAACCCTAGTTCCAACACCTCCTCCTCTGCTCCACCATTAGTTAAGCTAGCTTAGCTTAGCTTAGCTATGCTCCAGCTTCCTTGGCTTGTACCACCCAAAAGCCCTACCTAACAACTCCACCAACTAGCTCCAGTTAAGCTCCACATAAGCTAACCCTACTTGGCACCAACCTAGCCTACCCACCACCTCCAAAAGACACCTAAAAGTGGTGCCAAAACCACCCTAACTACCCCCTTGTTGGTGCCACTTTTCCCTCCAAAAATCCCCTTCATCTCCACCACACATCTCCCTTAAACCCATCTCCACCATCCACATAATCCCACCTTCTAGAAGCCTCAAAGTTGGCGCCAACCCATGGCACCTCTCCATGGTTGGGGTCAAACATCCTTAACCCTAGGATCAACTAACCACCTCCATCTTCCCATCTTAGCCCTCCATTTCAAGAGTCACCTTAACCCCCCATCCTACCCTATAAAAAGCTCACTACCCCCACCATTCAAACCATCCTTGGCTAGCAAATTCACTCTCATACTCTACCTACAACCCAGACCCAAGAGAGAAGAAGAAGAAGAAGATTAAGGGGATATTCTGTCCCTTTGGTGCCTTCCCCTCTTCCCTTCTCTCTTGAGCCATGCCAGCCAAAGGAGGAGCCAGGCAAGGAAGATCTTTGGAGGAGATCTTGGAGGTGGTCCACACCACCTTGGAGGAGAATTTGAGGGTGGTGCACGCCCACCCCTTGGAGGAGAGCATTGAATGTGGTAGCATCCACTTTGGAGGAGCTCTCAAGGAAGGAGAAGAAGGAGGCCCTCTTTTCAAGCCAAGGAGCGGCTAGGCTTAGAGCAAGAAGACTCCCTTCTTCACTAAATTTTGCAAGAGGATTTGTGTTTCTTTTATTGCTTTTAGATTTTTTCATTTCTAGTATAAGCATTCCTCTACTTGTCTTTGAAAAGAACACAAATTCTAGTTAATCAAATTGCCTTCTTTTTACTTTCTATTGCAATTGTTGTTTTTGTTCTAGCACTTGTTTCACCTCTTCTTCCTAATTACTCTAGGCATCCACTTGCCTAGAGTGAGCTTAGGAGGAGGATATATCTACCTCTTAAGTTTCAGTTAGGTAATTATAGGTGTTAGTACTTTCCGCCACAATTCACATTTTGCCCTCATCTTTTCAAAAAAAGAAAATTACATATTTAAAATACCAAAAAGAAAGTTGAGATCTATTTTGTAAGCAAGAGAAATAATTTTGCAAACATTTGGCCTCCTTGGAAAACCCTAGATACTCTCCAATCTAGGATATAAATTTAAAAGTGTATGCGAATTTGCGTGTTACAATGACATTAAAAACCCGCTTTTATAAATCATGCGACTTTTTGCATCACTTTTTGGTGCCGTTGCCGAGAAGGTACGGCTTTGCTTTATCTTTCTCTCTCTTGGTTGAAGTGGATCTCATCCCCTTCTCTTTCTCTTCTCTAGTGTGTGCAGGAACTATAGCGAGAAAGTGGGAATTGAGAAGCGAAAGTTCAAAGTTCCTTTTCTTCCCACGATTTCAGGTTGGTTCCCCATTTCTTGTCACATTTAGGCTAAAAGACTACAAAAAACATATTAAACTTGGCTTTCAGGACCCTAAACACTTTAATTAAGTGGAGTGGTGCCCATAAAAATCCATTGTTTGCTTGTATGCTTCACTAAACACCACTCCAATCCAAGTATTGGTGTTCTATTTTTTAGGTCCAAATTTCTATCTGGACTTGAAAAATCAATCCCCAACACCAAAGGCGTCCTAAAATTATCAAATTTCATACAGTGATTCCAAATTAAGTTAGGAACATCTGTTCCAAATTTTAGATCAATTGGATTTGCATTTAATTTTTAAAAATTCATGGACTATAGAGGGGTCACACCCTCTAGTCTTCCTATTTTGCTACTGTCCGCAAATTTTTAGAATTTTTATGCTCATCCAATTTTTGTAAAATTTAGCTTTTTGGAATTCTTTTAAAATTTTACACCTCATGTAAAATCACCAAAATTTTCTGAGGTCGGTGGTAATACTAAAAAGTTCAAAATACTCAGGGGTATCATTTCTGGACTTTGACACTAGTACAAGTAAAAATGCAAAAAATTTATCAGACAAATTCCTAAAATCTTACAAAAATATTTTCTGGAATCCTTGTTTGATTCTCTTCAAAGTAGTGTTGTTTTTTGAATTGTTTGGACGACTACTTAATACAGAAAGCCTAAAAACAACTCATTGATAGTAAATTTCTATCCTAGGACCAATTTGATTATGGTTTCTTTTTTCATTTTTAGAAACAAACAACAAAAGGAAACATATCTTCACCCATAAAACTTGATTTCCTCTTATTTGTGGAATCTCAAACTTGTTTGAAAGCTTATAAAGAAAATCCTAAAAATACACTAAGTTAAATCCAATCCTAAAAGACAGAAGTACAAAAATTGTGTGACAACTTGCTTTCCATGGGAACCACTTTCCAATTCTTGCACACACAAAAAAAAAAATTGAAATAACAGGGCAACAACCCAATTAATGCCCTCCACATTCTGTGTGCACTACAGTATCCTAAACCTAACTAAAATTCGTAGCAATTTGACCCTTAAGGCTTCATCAACTTAGGCTTGCTATATAGGTCTTAAGTTTTCTTTAGTTAATACCAATTCTATCATCTATATCTGGTGTTCAAGCTGAGGGGCTGTGTCAAACGACCAGGCACGGGTTTGTACAAGCACCTGCAATTTTCCCTGGGAAACGTTTGGGCCCAAACCTACCCTTAAGCAACTTGGCTAGATTTGTTGACAGAACGAGTATTCACTATTGATTATTTATTTCCTACGTAGACCAAGCCTTAGGTTTATTGTTAGGGAGTCGCACTTAAGTTAGGTCTAGCTTTGTTTGTTTGAATTGCACACTTTCTCTCATCTCTTTCTCCTCTCCTCCCCTCTAATTCTTCCCAAACAGTGCATGCACCGGCGATGGTCCCAAAAACCACACCTTGAGGGACCATCTGATTTCACCCCCCGCAGAAGAAAATCATTGTTTTCTTCCCCCTCCTCTTCTAAAAAAATGGAAAACCCAGGAAGCCAACAAAAAAAATTCTGCTTCCACTTCTAACCAGTCAGCCGACCCACAAGCTGACTTCACCCTCCCTCACCTCCCTAACTTGGAGCAACCAGAAATACCAGTAGGGCCAGGTGGCCCTCCAATTATAACTCATAATCCAAATCCCTTTGCATTAATGGTCGACCATTTGGTTCGACTACAACAAAATCAAGAAGATTTAGCTAGGACTATCATGAACCTAGCTAACAAAGGACAAAATCCACCACCCTGCCAACAACCTGTCATTCCTCTTAAGGATTTCTATGATCCTTCCAATTATGAGGAAAGACCAGGGGTGGTCAAACCACAAGGGGATTTCGAGATCAAACCATCCATTCTAAACCCTATCAAACATTTTCATGGTCTTCCAAGAGAGGACCCTTTTAGTCATCTCGAGGAATTAACTGTCCTCGCTCAAACCACTCATTCCCGCAATGTGCAAGAAGACATGTGGTTAATGAGACTTTTCCCTCTCTCTCTTAAGGACAAAGTGTCTCAATAGTTTAGAATGGTTGGGCGCCCTATTATCACCAGGCCCCAATTAAAAAGCGCTTTTCTAAAAAAATCTTTTCCAATCAGTCGAACGAACGCATTAAGAAGATCCATAATGACCTTTCAACAGAAAATTGGTGAACTGACAGCGTTTTCACGCGGTTTGTTAAAATACGTCGTTGTAACGCGTAAATCCGCTTTCGCTCTTAAATTTATATTCCTAGATAGGGGAGTATCTAGGGTCGTCCAAGGAGGCAATATGGTTGCAAAATTGATTCTCTTGCTTGGAATATATCTCAACTTTCTTTTTGGTATTTTTCAATATATCATTTTTTTATTTTTAAACTAAGGCAACATGCGAACTGATGGCGGGAAAAGTGTTTACACTTCGAATTAAAATACTACTTTTATGTGACAAGCAGAACCTCTCCCTAAGCTCACTCTAGGCAAGTGGAGGCCTAGAATAATTAGGGAGAGGGAGTGAAGAATGCTGAAAATAAGCTAATAGAAATGCAAACAAAAAAATTTGCAAAGAAGGCAACTAGATAATTGATAAAGTGTTTTACAAAAGGCCTAGTAGAGGAAAGCTTGTACTACTAGAAAATTGCAAATAAGAAAATAAAACACAAATCCTCTAGATAGATGGTGGAGAAGAGGGCTTCTTGCTCCAAGGTTGGTGGCTCCCAAGCTTGAAAAGAATCCTTCAACTCCTTCCTTGCAGAACTCCGCCAAGGTGATGACCTCCAAGGCAAGCCCTAAGGGGGCGTGCCCTAAGTTTCTCTCCAAGGGTGGACGTCCACCCTAAGTCCTTCTCCCTTGCCTGGCCGTCCTCCTTGAAGTGGAAGAGTCCTCCTCCTTGGCGTGGCCCAAGTTGAAGAGAGTGGGGAGAAGAAGGCACCAAAAGGGCTGGTGATGTGCCCCTTTAATCTCCTTCTCTACTCCTTCTTCTTGGCCGTAGGTATAGGTGGTTTAGGTAGAAAATATACTAAGGGAGGATGCCCCAAAAATGGTGGTAGGTGGTGGCTTTTTATAGAATAGGAGGGGGGCTATGGTGACCTTTGAAATGGATGGCCAAGATGAGTTGATGGAGGTGGTTGGAGATCCCATGGCCAAGGAGAGTTGGCGCCACCTTAAAGGGCACCAAGGGGTAGTTATGGGTGTTGACACCCTTTGGTGTTGGCGCCAAAATGGGCATTCTAGAAGGTCATTAGGTGGCGCCACCTTAAGGTTCTAGAAGGGGGGGTATGTGGATGGCTAGGATGGCTTATGTGGGTAGGTGTAGGGTGGATTTAAGGGGCTGAAAGTGGCGCCAATATAGAGGTGGTTAGGGGTGGTTTTTGGCGCCAACTTGAAGTGTCTTTTGGTGGAGATAATGGGGTGAAGGGATGGCTAGGAGGTGGCGCCAACTTGAGTAGAGTAGCTAGCTTAGTTAGGCTTGAGTTGGTGGAGCTAGCTAGGGTTGATTTTTGAGGTAATGAATGGCCAAGGAGCTGGTTGTTAGCTATGCTAAGCTAAGCTAAGATAAGCTAAGCTAGCTTAGTTAAAGGTGGAGTGGAGGAGAAGGTGTTGGAGCTATGGTTTGGAGGAAGGAGCTGAGGAGGAGAGTCTGGAGCTGGAGCTGGAGCTGGCTGCTACTGAAGAGGCTGGCATGGGGCTACTCTAGCTGGCTTAGCTTGCTAGTTCTTTGCTAGCTACTAAGCCAAGCTAAAGTGAGCTAGCTTCTACCAAAATGAGCTGAGGTGAGCTAGGTCTGGTGCTCCCGAGGAGAATCAAGCTGGTTGAGGCAGCTAAGGTAGCTTAGCTCAACTGAGTTGAGCTAAGCTGAGTCCCCGGGAGCTGGACTTGAGCTTCCTGAGCTGAGATGAATTCTTCTTCAGCTGGCTGGAGTTGAGTGGAGCTGAATGTAGCTGGATCTGAGCTGGGGTGAACTCCTGTCAACTCAGCTGAGCTAGCTAGAGCTCCCTGTGAACTAGTGGGAGCTGAGATGAGCTAGACTCAGCTAAGTTGAGCTGGATCTGAGCTGACTTGAGCTAGGGTGAGCTAAGATGAACTCTCTTGAGCTGCCATCCAGCTGAGATTAGCTGAATGGAGCTGGGATGAGCTAACCCTAGTTCAAGTAAGCTAGGTTCCAGCTGCGGTGAGCTGGATCAAGCTGAGGTGAGCTGGATCAAGCTGAGGTGAGCTGGATTAGGCTGAGTTCCAGCTAGTCTGGGCTTCTCCTTCACCATTTGCCTTCTTGAGTGCTAGGGTTTTAGGGATCTGTGCATCTGTACATCCCTAACACTCACAAAAACTCATTAAAACGACAATAAAAAATGTAATGCATGCCTATCCTAATTTATGCCTAAATGCAGCCCAAAAACCCATTTGCGGAGTAAAATCCTAAGAGCTAGGTTTATTTTAATGCATAAGAATGATGATAAACTGGCGTTTATCATGAACCTCTCCACAAAGCCTGGGAAAGATTTCAGGAACTTCTAAGAAGTTGTCCCCACCATGAAATTCCACAATGGCAGTTAGTGCAAATCTTCTATCATGGATTAGAAGATCAATTGAAATAATTTGTGGATGCCTCATGTGGGGGCAATTTTCTTAACAAAGACGCCAAAAGTGCCTCTCTCCTCTTTGAAGAAATGAGTGAAAACTCATTTAACATGACTTCAATGGAAACTTTTGGCATATCACAAAACCCTAGACACGGAGTCCATGAAATTGACTCAAAATCCACCTCTATTCCAGTCACTCAAGATGATCTACATATGTTAACTCAACGACTGGACCAGATGAAAATTCACCAAAAGAAAATGGAAGAAAAGCTCATAAATAAACAAGCTCCACACATTCACTCTCCACACACTAACCTCTCACATATTCTCCGAAGAGAAAATCTACACAACATTGATGCCACATCTGCTGGCCAGCAATTTCCGATTGATTTCCCACAAGATTTGATCGGGAATTTTGATCAAAATATTTTTGATCCCACCTCTTAAAATATTTATGCTCTCCAAGAACAATTTAGAAATCCCTCCAACACTTCCAATCAAAACTGGAGGACTAACCCGAATCACTCCTGGAAAAACCTGAACCCGATTCCTTTTCCCAAACAAAACTATTTTTGGGAATTATGGGCAACCTTTGTATCAACCTGGACCATCCCAGGACGATATTAATAATCAGGTCATGAAAACTCTGCAAGGAATGCAAACTCAAATGACAGAAGTAACTCGCATGATTACTAACTTGCAACACCAAGTTAAGGTTACTCCTAATCATCGACCTATTGGGAATTTACCTACCAAACCCATGCCCAACCCAAATAATCAAAGGAATCAGTTCCAAGGTGGATATCCTAGTCAACCCATTCAACCAGCACCTCAGCATCCACCGGGTTTCAATAACAGTCAGACTTCCTGTCCTCATCCAAGAAACAACCTGACTGCAAATGCAATTACTTTGAGGAATGGGAAAACCACTCACAATCCCCTGCCAGTTAAGGAAACTCACTTTAATGAAACACATATTAACTCTTCCCCATCTCCCCCTCCTATTGTTCAGGAACCAATTAATGCAAAGTAGGGAAACCCTACTCCATTTCTACAAGCCCTCCACTCTTCAAATAAGAAAAAGAAGAAATCGGAGTCCACTGAGAAGGAATTAATGGATTTATTTGGGCAAGTAGAAATTAATATCCCTCTCCTAGATGCCATTAAATACATCCCTGCCTATGCAAAATTCCTAAAAGATTTATGTACTCCAAAAAGGCAGCCCAAAAATTTAGGAAAGGTGATCCTTCCAGAGACAGTCAGCTCAGTTGTCCAGAGCTGACTGCCTCTTAAGGGAAAAGATCCCAGTGCCCCCTAATTCAAGTTATCATTAATGATACCTCATTTTATCGTGCTTTTTTGGATCTTGGTGTCTCAATTAATCTTATCCCCACAGTTGTTTTTGAGGAATTTAAGATTGGTGAATTAAAGCCTGTTGAGGTTACTCTCCAATTAGCCGATCGATCTACAATTAAACCAAGGGGAATTGTTGAGGATGTTCTTGTCCGGGTCAAAAATTGTCTATTCGCAGTAGACTTTTTAGTCTTAGACATAGAGGTACTAGAAGCACTAAAGTTTGCCCCCATTATTCTTGGAAGACCATTCTTAGCCACCGCCCATGCAAATATTGATTGTGATTCTGGAAAGATGAAGTCATGTGTGGCGGTGAATCTGTAACCCTAGACATTTTTTAAGCTTCTAGGCGGTTCCAAGAACCAGATATCTTTGATGATTCGGATTCAGAAATCGAAAACATTGTGGAGGAAACTTTGTAGATTTCCCATTTAGGTTCTTGTTTTGCCATCAATACAGTTCCTGAACAATCCACATCTTCTCACCGTTCCACCCCAACCACACGTCCAACTAACCTTCTAGCTGACCCTTTCACTCTCACCTCACCACTAACCCACAAAGCAGAAACTCTTTCAGAGCCGAGCCCACAATTGGAATTAAAACCTTTGCCCGACTCCCTTAAATATGTCTTCCTGGGTCCTAATCAGACCCTGCCCCTGATTATAAATTCTAGACTTACCAGGGCATAAGAGCACAAGCTTCTCCAGGCTTTCAGTAAACATCGGAAAGCTATTGGTTGGACCCTTTCTGATCTTAAGGGTATTCATCCATCCTATTGTACACACCGTATATATTTAGAGGACGATTCTCACCCCTCCCACCAACCACAAAGGCGGTTGAACCCTATTATGCAGGAGGTGGTAAAAAAGGAGATTATTAAGTGGCTGGATGTTGATATCATCTGCCCCATTTTTGACAGCTCCTAGGTTAGTCCAACACAAGTTGTGCCCAAAAAGGCTAGACTAATAGTTGTCAGTAATGATAATGGGGAGAATGTAGCCACTCGAACTGCTTCTTCTTGGTGAGTGTGTATTGATTATTGAAAATTAAACACCGCCACCAAGAAGGACTATTTCCCGCTACCCTTTATTGATCAAATCTTGGAGTGGTTAGCTAAATGGGATTTTTACTATTTTCTGGATGGTTATTCTAGTTATAATCAAGTAGCGGTTCATCCTGAGGACCAGGACAAAACAACTTTCACCTGCCCCTTCAGAACCTTTGCTTTTCGAAGGATGCCATTCGGTCTTTGCAACGCACCTGTGACTTTTCAAAGGTGTATGCTTGCAATTTTTTCAGACCTGATAGGTGGATGTTTAGAAGTCTTTATGGATGACTTCTCTATTTTTGGAGATTCTTTTGACCATTGTCTCAAAAACCATGAAAGAACTCTCCAAAAATGCATAGAAGTCAATCTGGTCCTCAGTTGGGAAAAAAGTCATTCCATGGCCCAAGAAGGTATTGTCTTGGGCCATGTTATTTCAAAATAAGGAATTACGATAGATAAAGCAAAAACAGATGCTATATCTAAGCTCCCACCGCCCACTACTGTCAAACAGATCAAATGCTTTTTGGGTCATGTGGGTTTCTACCATCGATTTATACAAAATTTTTCCCAAATCTCCAAGCCCTTAAGTCAGCTTCTCACTAAAGACTAGCCATTTGATTTTAATGATAAGTGCCTAGAGAGTTTTTTGAGGTTGAAGAAAGAAGTTACTGAGGCACCAATATTGCAGGGACCTGATTGGAATAGTCCCTTTGAATTAATGACAGATGCCTCAAATTTTGCTGTAGGGGCCATTCTAGGGCAAAGAATTGGCAAGAAGCCCGTTGTGATCTATTATGCTAGCAAAACTCTTGATGATGCACAACGAAATTACACGGTTACTGAAAAGGAACTTCTTGCCATTGTATTTGCCTTAGAAAAATTTAGATCTTATCTCTTGGGGTCACATGTCACTGTATATACCGACCACTCAACAATTAAATATTTGCTGACAAAGAAAGATGAGAAACCTCGCCTTATCCGTTGGATTCTGCTGCTCCAGGAATTTGACCTGGAAATCAAGGATAAGGCAGGATCACACAATGTAGTGGCCGACCATCTCTCTCGTCTTATGACGAATGACATAATGACCCCACCAGATCAATTTCCCAATGAAAGCATTTTAGCTGCTACAACCCTCCCTTGGTTTGCGCCCATCGCAAACTATTTAGCAACAGAATGAATCCCCGCTGATTGGCTAAAAACAAAATGTGATAAGTTCTTTGCTGATATTAAATATTATTTTTGGGAGGAGCACGACCTTTTTTGCATTTGTGCCGATCAGGTCATTCGAAGATGTGTACCCGATTATGAAATGCATGATATTTTGACACATTGTCACTCAATGGCCTGTGGCGGACATTTTTCGAGCAAGAAAACTGTAGCTAAAATCCTTAATGCGGGATTTTATCAGCCCAGCTTGCACAAAGATGCTCATGACTTTGTTCGGTCCTATGTGCATTGCCAGAGCATCAGCAACATGACTCAGAAGGATATGATGCCCCTTAATCCTATTTTAGAGGTTGAAATTTTTTATTTTTGTGGCATTGACTTCATGGGACCGTTCATCAACTCTGGTAGGTATTTATATATATTAGTTGCAGTTAACTATGTATCAAAATGGATAGAAGCAATACCCACCCGCACTAGTGATCACCATGTGGTTGTCGAATTTCTTAAGAAAAATATTTTCTCAAGATTCGGCATACCAAAAGCCATTATCAGAGACGAAGGCTCACATTTCACCTACTCACAATTCCGTCACCTTCTTTCTAAATATGGGGTTAATCATAAAATTTCCACACCTTATCACCCCCAAACAAATGGCCAGGCTGAAGTTTTTAATCGGGAAATTAAAAATATTTTACAAAAGATGGTTAGGCCCGACCGTAAAGATTGGTCCACCAAATTGGACTATGCTTTATGGGCCTACCATACCTCTTTTAAAACCCCACTTGGCATGTCTCCCTTCCGTCTGATTTTTCGGAAGGCATGCCATCTCCCGGTAGAATTACAACATAGGGCTTTTTAGGCAATAAAGCAACTCAACATGGACTTATATGATGCCGGTATCCATAGAAAATTACAATTGACTGAATTTTAAGAATTATGTAATTTTTCCTATGAAAATGCGAGGATTTATAAAGACTGAACAAAGAAATTTCAGGATAAATATATTGTTCGGAAACACTTCGACGTTAATCAATGCATTTGGCTTTTCGATGTGAGATTACATCTTTTTCCTGGCAAATTAAAATCTCAATGGACCGGCCCCTTTATTGTCCATAAAACATATCCATACGGTGCTGTTGATCATTTTGATCCAAAAACTAATTCGACCTTTCAAGTCAACGGCCAATGTTTAAAGCTTTATTTTGATCATATGCCTAATCTTCTGTCTGAATCTTTTAATTTTACTGAGCCAGCCACCCTTGATCACTAATGCACACTACACCTGGCTGAATGGCGTAAAAGATAGCACTTGATGGAGGTAACCCATCATTTCTTTTCCTGCTTTCCTTTCTTCTTCTTCTTTCAGGTTTTAACCATCCTAAAATCGACCGTTCTTTATTAAGGTGATCCCTTTTCCCTCCTAAGGCATGAGGACATGGCATATCTTAAGCATGGGGGTTGTTTTTAAAATTTGACAATCGATTTAGGATTTTCAAAATCTAAAAACATGCATTTTTCTTTAGTTATTTTATTTTCCTACTTGCATACCCAAAAAAATAAAAATGTTGAAAACTTCTTGAGGAAAAATTTTTGAAATAGAGACTAAGGCTAAAAATATTCACTTTTGATACAATGGGATTTAATCTTTAACAAACTAGGGATGAGGATGCGAATCTGATCATTAGAATTTCAGGGTCTATTTTTATACTAGATCAGATATCCTTCCCTAAAATTCCACCTGAACTCAAGATAGTTCAGGTTACTTGATCTTATTTTGTAATGTGGAAAGTATTTGCCTAAGTCTCTAATTCAAAAACTTGCATTTCTCGAGGAACTTGTGTCAATTTTCACACACAAGCCAACACTTAAAAATAGCTAAAAATTGGAAAAACTCCCTTGTTTGTACTTAGTAAAAGTCTGAAGCAAATCATTGGTTTAAGTTCCCACCACCGAGAAGGAGGAAAATGCCTCCTTTGAGGATGCGATGTCAACATGTTACCGCCTCGACGTTGCTCCATATCTATATTTCATATCTTTAGACGGAGCATTAAAGCACATTTTAGCAGCTCAAGTGTCTTGGATGGTGCTCTACCTATAGTGTCGGAGCAAGAGCATGAGTTTGCTTGGAGCGCCCCTTTACACCGCATTGTATTTTGGGGTTGTGAGCTCCTGGGTGGTGTCATGGACAGTGCTATCCCAAAGTACTGGCGCCAGAGCCCCCTCGATGATTGGTAACGAGAATTATGATCCCAACACATCTGTTGTAAGACTAAGCCAAAAATAGGCATGGGGGAGAAAAAAAAAGAATAAATAAATAAATTAACATGCCCCTATAAATGTTGGCTTTTCATAGGCACGGACACAAGGTTTTAAAAAATTTTGCAAGTTCCGAATCAGATTCATGAGCCAGAAAAATCATAAAAACAAAAATTTCAAGTCATTTGAATTAACAAGGCATTAATTTGTTAATTTTCTAGAGGACATATTGATCCCGTTTTGTCTAATGGTTGGATCCAAAACAAATCCCGATGTTTATCATTAACAAATCCCGTACCTCCTGTGTTTAGATCAACCACGGTCCCGTAATCTCTTTCTCCTCAAAAGTAGAAAAAAATTAGATTTCCCAAAATTCTGTTTTCCAAAAAATTTGAAGTTTTGCTAAGAGACTAGCAAAATATAAGCATGGGGGTGTGATAAATGCCAGTTTATCATCATTCTTATGCATTAAAAAAAACCTAGCTCTTAGGATTTTACTTCGCAAACGAGTTTTTGGGCTGCATTTAGGCATTAACTAGTTTAGGACTACATTGCGTTTTCTTTTGTTGTTTTAATGTGTTTTTGTGAGTGTTAGGGATGAACAGATATACAGATCCCTAAAACCATAGCACTCAAAAAGGCAAATGGTGAAGGAGGAGCTCAGACTAGCTGGAACTCAGCTTGATCCAGCTCACCACAGATGGAACCTAGCTCACTTGAACTAAGGTTAGCTCATCCCAGCTCCATTTAGCTAATCTCAGTCAGCTCAAATCCAGCTCAACCTAGTTGAGTCTAGCTCATTTTAGCTCCCACTAGTCCATAGAGAGCTCTAGCTAGCTCAGCTGAGTTGACTGGAGTTCACTCCAGCTCAGATCCAGCTACATCCAGCTCCACTCAACTCCAACCAGCTGAAAAAGAACTCATCCCAACTCAGGAAGCTCAAGTCCAGCTCTCGGGGACCCAACTTAGCTCAAGCTAATTGAGCTAAGCTACCTTAGTTGTCTCAACCAGCTCAATCCACCCCGGGAGCACCAGACCCAGCTCACCTCAGCTCCATTCAATAGAAGCTAGCTCACTTTAGCTTGGCTTAGTAGCTAGCAAAGAACTAGCAAGCTAAGCCAACTGGAGTAGCCCCATGTTGACCTCTTCAGTAGTTGCCAGCTCCACTTCAACTCCGGACTCTTCAGAACCAGCTCCTCCCTCAAAACCCTAGCTCCAACACCTCCTCCTCTACTCCACCATTAGCTAAGCTAGATTAGCTTAGCTTAGCTATGCTCCAGCTTCCTTGGCTTGTACCACCCAAAAACCGTACCTAACAACTCCACCAACCAGCTCCACCTAAGCTAACCCTACTTGGCACCAACCTAGCCTACCCACCACCTCCAAAAGACACCTAAAAGTGGCGCCAAAACCACCCTATCCCCTTGTTGGTGCCACTTTTCCCTCTAAAAGTCCCCTTCATCTTCACCACACATCTCTCCTTAAACCCATCTCTGCCATCCACATAATCCCACCTTCTAGAAGCCTCAAAGTTGGTCCCAACCCATGGCACCTATCCATGGTTGGCACCACTTTTAGGTGCCCCTTGACCAACCCTAACTACCCCCCTTACGCCCCTTAGGTGGCGCCAACCATCCTTAACCCTATGATCAACTAACCACCTCCATCTTCCCATCTTAGCCCTCCATTTCAAGAGTCAACTTAACCCCCCATCCTACCCTATAAAAGACCACTACCCACCACCATTCAAACCATTCTTGGCTAGCAAATTCACTCTCATTCTCTACCTAGTGCCCACCCCCAAGAGAGAAGAAGAAGAAGAACATTAAGGGGATATTCTGTCCCTTTGGTGCCTTCCCCTCTTTCCTTCTCTCTTGAGCCTCGCCAGCCAGAGGATCCAGGCAAGGAAGATTTTTGGAGATCTTGAAGGTGGTCCATGCCACCTTGGAGGAGAATTTGAGGGTGGTGCACGCCCACCCCTTGGAGGAGAGCATTGAAGGTGGTAGCATCCACCTTGGAGGAGCTCTCAAGGAAGGAGAAG
Organism: Thalassia testudinum; assembly: GCA_037157565.1. Lineage (NCBI taxonomy): Eukaryota > Viridiplantae > Streptophyta > Magnoliopsida > Alismatales > Hydrocharitaceae > Thalassia > Thalassia testudinum. The sequence continues at coordinate 2,545,419 of JAZHRO010000070.1, forward strand.
AAGGAGGCCCTCTTTCCAAGCCAAGGAGCAACTAGGCTTGGAGCAAGAAGACTCCCTTCTTCACCAAATTTTGCAAGAGGATTTGCATTTCTTTTATTGCTTTTAGATTTTTTTCATTTTTAGTAGAATCATTCCTCTACTTGTCTTTGAAAAGAACACAAATTCTAGTTAATCAAATTGCCTTCTTTTTACTTTCTATTGCAATTGTTGTTTTTGTTCTAGTACTTGTTTCACCTCTTCTTCCTAATTACTCTAGGCCTCCAGTTGCCTAGAGTGAGCTTAGGAAGAGGATATATCTATCTCTTAAGTTTTAGTTAAGTAATTATAGGTGTTAGTACTTTCCGCCACAATTTGCATTTTGCCCTCATCTTTTCAAAAAAAAAATTACATATTTAAAATACCAAAAAGAAAGTTGAGATCTATTTTGTAAGCAAGAGAAATAATTTTGCAAACATTTGGCCTCCTTGGACCACCCTAGATACTCCCCTATCTAAGATATAAATTTAAAGGCATATGCAAATTTGCGTGTTACAACGACATTAAAAATCCACTTTTATAAATCATGAGACTTTTCACATCAATTTCGCAGCAATCATAGGTCATAATTAACCTAAATTAGGCTAGGACTTAGCATAAGTTAGGGTAAATCATGCATGCATAAGCATTACTAGCACCTTTACTACTTTCTTTTAGCTATGCATAAAATAATGCTATAATGTACTGATTAGTTGCATTATGTCAATTGCAGGTAATAAGCCGATTAGAAGCTATATCTGAAGCTAGATCTAAAGTTGGATCTGAACAATAAAGAATAACTGGTGTTGCAGGAGAGCTGGAGCGGAAGACCTAGATTAGATGCAGTAGATAATAATCTAAGGGAGTTAAGGTATGTGATTCTATTAAGTAGGAGTAAAGCAATAAATTATGAGGAACTTAGGTCCATCCTAGCCCTAGGATAGCCTAAAAGCTTCCCCAAGCCTTAGCCACCCTTAGATTAGGTCACCGCACCCTAGGAAACCTTAAAACCCTAATTCTAGCCTCTATATAGACATCCAGATGAGTTATAGGACGTCCAGAACCCTTAGCCAACTCCCGCACACCTTAAATCCACTTCTGCAGTATTATTAGATGTCCAGACACTTGGTCAGACATCCAATTTCTGTAGAATACCCAAGACATAACCCAGAATCCCTCCTGTCTCAGATTGGACATCCAGACAATAAGTCTGGACTTCTGATTTTTCATTATAAGATGTCTGATAACTTTATTGGACGTCCAGAACTGCCCTCCAGACCCTGTTTTGAGATTCAAGCCTTGATCTTAGATCTCTAGCTCCCTAAACCTAATTCTAACCCCCTAGGAACCTAAATTAAGGTGCCCTAACTGTAGTACATCACCTCTAGGCCTCCCTAAGGACATAATTAGGTCCTCACTAAACCTAATTAACTTGGATTATTTCCAATTCCATCAGTCTATTCAGTTAGACTGATTGAGTCAAATTTAGCCCTGATCTCAACACACACTATGCAATTGGACTCAATGAGAGTCCAATTGACCTAGACCTAACTTAATTGAGTTGTTTTACTCTCAATTAGGTTTCCACACACCCAATTAAACTTTTATTAAGTTTAATTTCTCTTTACCTTAGTGAATTAGGATTTGCAACCCTAATTTGAGACCTAACCTAGGCCTAAACCCATTAGAACCTATCCTAACCCACCTAGCCAAAGGTTTCAACCCACACACACACCCATTCACGCACACACACCCACCTAGAGTTCTCTAGAACTCTCTTCAAGGTGGGTTCACTCTTGGTTGCTAAAATTAGCAATCAAGAAGCATTCAATTTTTGGATCCACAAATGGTGGATCTGAAAACCACCTTAGCCGGCCACACTTGGGACTCTCTCTAGAGAGTTCGACACTTCTCTAGAGATTCTCCCTTAGGTCTATAAAATGACCTAAGGGGTGGCACTTTGCAACCATTCACTCTTGGCTCCATTTTAGCATAGCTTCATTCCTCCTCGACTCCACCTTCATGAGTAGCTTCACCATGGACACCACCATCTCCATGCCAAGATGTTGGATCACCTCCTCAACCTCTCTCCAAGGGCCGGCCTAAGCACCATTGGTTGACCCTCCTCCTCTCAACCAAGTCAAAGGCCATCGGAGCCCACCTCTGAATGCCCTTAGTTCTACTAGACTAGATTATAGTTCTTCATAGATTTTACTGCTTTATTTACTGCTTAATAGTGTAGCTCTATATTCTCCCCCAATGATGCATGCATAATCCCCCCTTAGATTCATGCATGCAATCATTTTATGCTAGCTAGATTTGTGTTTCCAATCATTCCTCTATAAGCTTTCCACTAGCTTCATGTTGCAAACACCATCATGAATCAAAGAAATTTTTTTCCTATATATATATATTTATGTGTGAAAATTACCATGAGCCTTGTTGCAATATTTTTTTGTGTGATTAAAGTTACCTGCTCTTAATTACTATCTGTTGCAACTAGCATGTCAGTACCTGAAAATATCGAGGATCTAACTTTTAATGCATTTTTCGTAAACAGCCACCACATAACTAGAATCGTGCGAACTGAAACTCACACTGTCACGTTTGTCATCTACCTAACACATGCACACGAAATTAGGGTTAATAATGAAAGTGGCCGAACATTGATCCGACGATTAGAAACCGACGTGTGATTTTAAGCAAGTAAAGTGAGCGAGATCGATTTCAAATCTGCATTTCCATAAATGCCTCCTAGAGACGAACGACTGAGACTCAAGTCTCGTTATCTTAGAAATTATTTTTGTTGATCGTATTTCGCAACTGTACTACGATGCATTTCTAATCAAATACGTGTTCTACGATTCCGACACCAATCTATGACCTCAGCATACATGATCCATTCTTCGATTCTGACTCTGAGTTCCCTGATTCAAAATTAGGTTCCATTAAGATGGAATCATTTCTTTTCAATCCTCAGGAATCAGAAACAAAAAGTGCCGAGAGTGACTACAATGCAGAATTCGAATCTTTTCTTGACTCAGACTTTCTTCATCCTATAAACACTCTTCAGGCATTTACCGTTGAGTTTGATGGCTACTATGAGGACTCTCTAAATGAACCCACCTTTGAACCCTCACTGGAAGAGCCCTCATACAAAATTCTTATTAATGCCACCTCTTCAACATATGCGAAACCTTCCCAAACCCATCTTCAACCTTGACCCACAATCAAACTCAATTTCTACTCTGATTCTCCTTTCGATCCGGTTGCTGATGATTCTCCTCCACATTCAAATTAGGTTTTGGACTTTGATCAGACTACAAATCATGCCCCATCCTTCTCTGATCACTCTCATAGGGATCTCACATCTTCCAGTGATTCCTTTGAGGATCCATACTCTGGATTCACACTTCAGACTCAGCCAAACCCTGGATTCACACTTCTGCATCAGTCCAAGCTCCATAGAATATGGTGGGTTCCGCATCTCTTGATCTATATCTATCAACCCGCCAGATTAATTGGGTTTGGGCTGCATCATCAGCCTACTGATCTGAATAAGCACCTGGTTGGACCAAATCAAGGTGCTTGTTCTACAAAACTCATCTAATTTCACCACTCCTTCTCCATACCATTTTCCACTCGGCTGAAGGCATTGAACTCAGTGCTTAACGGGAGGCAACTCATCATTTTTGAAAAAACTGAAACCCTTCTTGACACATCCTATGCTAAACTCATATTGCAATTTAGGGTTCACCCACAAGAACAACCGACTCCACCTCTAGTACCTGTACTTGAGCTTGAAATCGTCCACAACAGTCATCCCGACCCCCCTTCAAAAAAATAGTCATCCTGACCCACTCACCCACCCAACACCTATTCTAGTGAATGATCTAAGCTGAACTCGAACCCATGCAATTTACAATGAGGACATTGCAAATCGTAGGCATGGGGGGATATTAAAGTGCAAAATGCCGTGAAAATCACTTCACAAGAAAGGGTTTCATAAAAAAAAATCACATATTCCAAAAATACCAAAAAAAATAAAAAATTCTTGACAAAAGAACAAAAATATGAGAGGAGAGGAAATTTTGATGGCATATCAGAATTTGAGGAGAAAAAGGAGAGGAGATAAAAATGTCAAAAAGGGGCACAACTTGAAAAGAAAAGAAAAATAGGTAGTCATTAGTAAAAGATTAAGGAATTGACTTAGTTCTAGACCATATCAAAAGAAAGGAAATGAAAGGCAAAAAGTTCTAATAAAACAAAAAAGGTGATTAGTAGGAACGCTGATTTTAGGCCTCTTAGGCTGGAATCCTAGGCTTAAAAATTCAAGCACCCGCTAATATCTGGATAGTCCTCAAGAGGTTGGGGAAAATGCGAAGCCTAAGTATTAGGTCTAAGGCTTAGGGATTATTTGACCTCGTTAACTGACCTCTAGTTTATGGGACTCGATAACCTAAGCACCGCAATCCATACACAATCTGGTTCAGTGTGCCTAAGTATCAAAATCATGCAAATGCGTTTAACTTGTTCTGAAAAAGTCACCTAGATTAGGAGCGGCTGATCAACACAAGTTGATTTGGATGAGTTCTTGGCGTGGAGAGGCAGGAAATTCCACTCGAAGATGCGCAAAAACATATCATCTCTTCTGTGCTTGTCTCCTAGGATATCTACATATCCTACTGGGGGCATGTAAGCACCCTATGCTGATTCAGATGCCATGGGCAGCATTATCCCAAAATGTCGATTGCCAGGGTTTGGATTTAGCTACAGAACACTGGGCAGGATTATCTCGAAATCTTGAAAGCCAAGGTTCTGGGGGTTGCCATGGGCGGTGCTATCTCAAAGTATCGATTGTCAGGGACCCTACGAGGATTGATGATGGGGACAAGGAATCCAATACAGACCGTGTTGTAAAGACAATCCGAAGCTATAAATAAAAAGAAAAGAGAGAGAAAACTCTCCAAAAGCAAAAAAGAATTCCTCTGTCTCTCTCTGACAAAAATGCACTACGAACTGAACCGAGGCTAAATCATGTTACAAGCACAGGTGCTTTAACCATGGAGTTCAATGAACCTTAGGATAGTTCCTGTAGGCCTTAGAAACCTTCGCGACAGACTGAGGCTTGAGCTGGTCAAGTCTGAATCTTGGATGGTACTTGAATACCTCTAGGCTACTTTTGGCATTCTAACCTAATCTACAAAAGGAAGCACACATAAAAGTTTTTAAGCATCAAAAGATTTTATGGTTAAGAATCAAAGTTAATACCTTGAAATTTTGCTAAGGGACCAGCAAAAGCTAGGCATGGGGGTATGATGGGAATACCATCATGAGCCATAACTAGCTCATTTTGACCCAATTAAGTCAATAAATGCTCCTACAAAATTGCCAGAGAGTCACAAGTCATTGCATATTCATTATGAAAGAAAAATAAGAAACTAGGGCTAAAACTATAATTTTACCAGCTCAACATGAATGCAGTACAGCCAAGGGTTTTCTCAGGGGTTGAATGGAGGTCAATTGGTCTTAAAAAGATAACAAGTGAGATAAGACAAATAGAAAAGGGTTTGCACATGTTCTGAGAATTAAATGACTTTCGAAATCCTAAAAATAGATTTGCTTAATTAACTGAGGTTCTGATGAAGATAAGATTCACCTAAACCCTCTAAAATTCATAGAAAAATATTCTATAGGATTTAGAACTTTCAATTTGACCATCAAAACTCGTTTTTACACAAAAGAGAACCATAGATAGACATTTGCCCTAATTTAGTTTTTCTTCATAAATTACCCAGTCAAACATGGTCAAAACCAAAATCCAACTACACCATTGGATTTCTTAGGTCAAAATTAGGATTTTATCAAAATTTGGACCCAAGGTGAAGTTGTCTTGACCTAATTTGCAAATTGGTCCTGTCTAATTTCATTTCTACCCTTAACTTTCAAAATCCTTTCAAATAGGCCCCTAACTTTGTCATTTTTCTCACAAAAAGGTCCCTACCACCATTAATCCTATTCCTACTTGCTCCAACCACCTTAAAATGGAAAGAACTCCCTAATTTCTTGATGAATCCCTTTCAAAATTGAAAGGGAAGTTCATCAAGAAATTCCCTTCCTTTTGAAGCCTATCCCAAGCCCTAAAATCTACCCAATCTCTCATGCAAACGCATGAGAGATTTGGGAATGAAGGAACTCCCAAGTCTAGCGAGGCTTTCCAAGCTTGGAAAGCTTGTTTCCCAAGCTCAAACCGCCTTCGATCCTTCCTTATATAATAGAGCCTAGATCCCCCCCGAACTTCCTAAGCTCGATTTTGGCCGCATCTACCCTAATTTCTTCCCTCCTAATTCAGCCAAAAGGTTCCTCGAGCTCCAGCGATCCCCTCTGCCTTTCCTCGTCTTCCGTTTGCAATACCATCGGCGGATCTATATTCCTCACCTCCTTCCGCATCTCGCCGTACCAGCAGACGCCTCCTCCTCTGTCATCCTCACCATTTCTCCCTCATCGGAGCCACCTTCGTCTCCAGCATTGGCCACACCTCAACTAACACAATCTCTGCCTTGTTTCATCCACTACCAGCCTAGATAAGTCCCCTATTCCCTTTACTTTATTTTCGCATTCACCCCACCTCGTTTCAACCACTAACAACCCTCCGCGACTTCATCTTCTCCATCTCCGGCAACTCCTCCGACGAGCCCATCTCACCACAATAGACCACCAAACTCCTCACTTACTATCACACGTCAGTGAGCCTAGACCCGGGTGCGTACGATCCGATAACCCGATTAACCGTGGATCTGGGAGAGCAGATCCTAAAGAGAGGAGAGGATAGCTGTGTGGGTTGGGGAGGGTTTTGCTCCAATGCGACTCTAACACTTAGTCGAATTTAGAAGAAGATAAGGAGCAACAGAGAAAGAAAGAAGAGGAAGCGGAAGAAAGGAAGGAATAAAGAACGAAGAAGAAATCCAAGCACTGTAGAATCAACCGTATAAGACGTCTGATCCTACCATCAGATGACACATTTGAGCATTATTTCATATATTGATATTTGAGTTCCTTAGCTATTATTGTAAGGAGTATATGGTGGTTTAAACCACCATTTTACTCCATTATTTTTGCAAATTGATACTTGATCCTAGTGCTACATTATTTTGAAATAATTCTTGATTTCAATTCTATAGCTTTCTTATTTTATATTGCAATTTTGAGTTTTGAATTCCATATTGTGCCCTGTGTTTGACCTCGAAACTTATTCGAGTAATAAAAATTTTATTTGTTTTCAAAGCAATTTCGACTATACTCCAACGTGCATTTTAAAATGATAATATCACCTTGTTAACAGTCATGCCAATCTATGATACAGAAATTGAGGATTTGGAAGAGTTGGGAATCGATTGGGTCTACCCTAGGAGCCAAGAACCTGAGCCCATGCCTAATAAGGACACCTTTTTCAGCTCAGAATCTGAAATCAGGTTAGATCTAAGTCAGGTTGTTGATTCTACATATCTTGATTCTTTCCATGGTAAAACTCCGAATCTAGAATCAGAGTCAGAAACTCATTCTCGCAAATTCTCCAATGATTTTGAATCCTACTATGATTTCAGAGAACCTTTGTTTCCTGATGATTATGAACCAATCTACCGCCTTAGCATCCATGATAAGTTCTTCGAATCTAACTTTGAGGTCCCTGATCCTGAAATCATTGATTCAAAATCAGGTTCCATTGAGACGGAATCATTCATTTTTGTTCTTCAAAAATTAAAAACCATAAGTGTCGAGAGTGTCTGCAATCTAGAGTTTGAATCTTTTCTTGACTCAGATTTTCATGATCTTATAAGCATTATTCATGCATTTAACTTTAATTTTGATGTTTATTATGAGGACTCTCTAAATGAACCTACTTTTGAATCCTTTCTAGAGGAGCCATCAACACACATAGTTCTCCTTGAAACCACCTCTTCTAATCCACATTCAGAGCCTTCTCAAATCCAATCCCAACATCAACCTGCCATCGAAATCAATTTCTACTCTGATTCTCCTCTCTATGATCCAGTCACACATAATTCTTCTCCATCTTTTCATTGGGTTTTGGACATCGATTTGACTACTAATCACATCCCATCCTTTTGTAATCACTTTTATAGGGTTCCTACATCCTCCATAGATTCATTTTCTTTCGAGGATCCCTACTTTGACCAGGCTGATTGGAATCAGCTAAACCATTGATTCACACTGCCACATCTTTTTGAATCACAAAATACCTGGTGGGCTTCGCATTTACTGATCGACATCTATCAACCCACCAGACTAATTGGGTTTGGCCTGCATCATCAACCTGTTGATCTAAACAAGAACCTGGTTGGACCAACCAGGCTATTGATCAAGGTGCTTGTTCTACAAAATTTCATTGATTTGACCACTTCTTCTCCATGACCACTTTATGCTCGGCTGAAGGCATTGAATTTAGCGCTTTACGGGAGGCAACCCGACATTCCAAAAACTTGAGAGCCTTCTAATCATCTTTTGAGCTACACATCTACTGCACTTATAAGTTCAATTTTAGAATAGCTGACTCCACCTTTAGTATTCGTATCAAAGCTTGAAATTGTCCGCAACAGTCATCCCGACCTATTGACCCACCCTTTTGCTCTTCTTCTAACCCATGAACCAAACTGACTTCATACCCTCCGATTTACAATGTGGACATTGCAAAACCTAGGCATGGGGGGGTGTTAAAGTGCAAACACATAAAAATACATATCCAAAAAACCAGAAAAAAAAAATGAAAAAGAATGAAAAAATGGAAAGGGGAGGAAAATTTTGTGAAATTAATTGAAAATCATTCTTGAGGAGGAAAAGAGGTGATTTAAATGTCAAAAAAGGAGCCATAATTTGAAACAAAAAGTGTTAGTCTCAGTAAATTATTATGGAATCTACTTAAAGTTCTAGATCAAATCAAAAGAAAGAAATAAAAATCAAAAAGTGCTAAAGAGGCATGAAGATTAGTATGAGTGCTGATTTTAGGCCTCTTGGGTTTGTTTTTAGGCTTAAAAATTCACATATCCATTAAGATCTGGATTAGTCCTCAAGAGGTTAAGGAAAATGCCAAGCTTATGTATTAGGTCTAAGGCTTAAGGATTATTCGGCCTCATTAACTGACCTATGTTTTACAGGACTCGGTAACCTAAGCACCCAAATCCACACACAAGTCTGGTTCATAGAAATCACTATGAACATGAAATACGTGTGAGTTTACTAGGCCGGTTGCCTCCCTGGCAACGACGCCAATTGATAGAGAGAAATTCGCTTGATTAATTAAGCTAATAGAAGGATAATACGTCATTGTAGTCACGTGGTGGAAAATCTCTCTATCAAAACTTAAATAAATTGTAGTCTAACCACGAAATCAGAGTGTCGTATCCACAGGGAGGTTTAAGCCTAATAAAACTCGCAAATTCCTTATCTTATTATTCCATCATAATGTCGCCTACAATTACAGTTTAACATGCAACGTACGTGAGGTTAATAGATTGAAAAGATATGCAATTAGATAATATAGCGAGAACTCAAGGGCTGGTTATAATTCACGTAATAAATAAATATTCTAAGAAAAATAACCCACAGTATTCTAAACCAAGAAAGTCAACCAACAACTTAATCCCTTTACATTATTGAATTAGCTATGTGCGTTGGGAGAGGGATAGAATGCATAGGAGAAAAGAAAGATTCACTAGATAATTATGGAAAAGCTAAGGGGCTAGCCAACAATATTACTAAATAAATTAGAATTTTTTTATTTAAAATAAAAATTCACGCAATGGAACATCAATGTAAATATTAATTCACGTAAGAATAGAGGAATGCGTCTCTCTCTTCCTTGTGCACATGGAGGAGGGGCCACCTGCCGGCCTGCGAGTGATGGAGGTGCATCGAAGGACGGGCGTCGAGATGGTGGTGACGGGGTGGCAGATGATCGCCAGAGTCAGCTGGTTAGAGGAGGAATGGCTGGTGGCGGTGGTGGTGGTGAGTTGCTATTGTCTGCAGGGGTAGCACCCTTGAGCCGTGCGTGGTCTCTGAGATTGACGAGGATGTGTTGGTGGTGCTTAGAGTCGAGGCTGGAGGTCGGTGGTGGTTGTTGGCTGAGGGGTAGGTGGCTGCAAGTTTGGGTCTCTTGGAGGCAGAAGCAGGGGAGGAGAAGAAGATAAGAAGAGGAAGACGAAGAGGGAGTGGATGGTGTGGGGATGTTGCAGGTGTGGTGCATCTTCTGTGATGGCTGGTTGTACACGTGCAAGGACATGCAGTTGCTGCTAGGTGACTGAGCGTGCGCACGGGCTGAAGCGCAGGTGCATGGTTTCTGGCCATGAGGGGGGCACGCACGGGCTACTGCTGGGTGACTGAGCACGTGTGCGGGCTGGAGTGTAGGTGCATGGTTTCTGGCCATGAGGGGGGCACGCATGGGCTACTGTTGGCCATTGGCAGGAGCACAGAGCGGCGCGCCCAGAGCGAGCAGCCGGTCTTGTGGTGTTGGGTTATGGTGATGGTGTTGATGATGGGGAGGAGATGTTGGGGAAACGGGTGGTGTTGTTGCTCTCTATCACCGAGCACCACCATGTTGAGGTAAGTGGAGGAGAGGTAAGGTCGATGTCAATCCACAATGTAAGCCTGGGTCCACGGTGCATGTTCGGAGCACGGTGTCAGCAAGAGGAAGAAGATGGAAGCCGATGATCCCCCCCTCCATAGTGGTTTCTCTTTCTTTTAAACAAATCCTCTCTGGCAGTAATCATTCTGTTCCTCTTCACCGGTCTGAATTAAGGGATTTTGAACCCCTTAGCAACCGCTGCCTCCTGAAGGATATCTGGAAGAGAGGTTGGTGGTGGACTCCCTTGTCACTGTCGGCTATAAGGATGTTTTGAATAAATTGCAAATATACCCCAATATGTCATTACATTGTGTCTCAGGTCCTTCATTTTCAATTTGTTGGACCCTATAAAAGGAAAGTTGTGTGTAAATACAGAAATAACTTATTCCCCTCTTGAGAGCTTAAAATAATTTTCCATTATTTCCAAGCTCTTTGTTAACCTCAACAGTCATCTAACAATTATTTAGGTAAATAATTAGTCTACTGATATAGACTTATCAGAATTGGTTCATAGAGGCGGCATTCATCGAGTTCTTTGCTAAGGATTCGAACAGTTCGAATGTGCTATTCTCATCTTTTGCAAGGAAATTCCTGTTACTAGATGCATCGGCCAAGTACCGATGTGTGTCATCCAGCCCATGGTAAAAGACTTGTGTAAGGTGCCATCTGGGTACACCATGGTGCAGGCATTTCGTTAGAAGGTTATGGAATCTGATGTAAACACATTTATTGAGGGTAAAATGTCTATTCATGCATGTTCCTAGGCTTAGATTTGCATTTCATGTTATAAATATTGCATAACATGCATCATTCTGCATTTAGAGTAATTGTATATAATTTAGGTTAATTGCACCCTTTTTGTGGTTAGGAGAGAAGGATATTTATTTCAGAGCCTCGGATTGACGACCCGGGACTCCCTTGGAGTTTTGGTATAAATTTTATCTGATCGATGTGTTTTGCAACTACAACGATAGGTTACTTGTAACCTCGATTTCTAACACGCGAAACACGCACAACCATTTTGGTGTTGTTGTCGGGGAGGCAACGGAATTTACTTTATTGTTTATTATGCTTCATTGCATTTACATAGCACTAACCCCACTTGTCTTTGATCTACTATCTTGCAGGTACCCTAGCATGGAGATCCAAGTGCGGTAGATCGGAGTAAAGTGCAGGTAGAGTGTTTTGCAAGTGTCCCCCACACTGCCCCCACCTTAGTTTTCATTCCATAACCTAATAACTCAAACCCAAATCAATTTAGGTGCTTTTTATAAACCTTAGGATAGATTTGGTTTCTTGTTTGCCACCACCACTCACCTCGCCATCCACATAAATAAAAAATTAAAAAAAAATGTTATCTGATTATGGGATTTTCTGAAAGCTACACACTTAACACCCACAACTTCTTATCCTAAGGCGCACAATCACTTTGATTCTACCACTTAACCGAGATCTGACTTATGGACCCGGTGCACTTCAACTAAATACACATAAGTGAGTAGAAATCTGAATAGGTTAAGCATTCTTGTATGCCTTAACTAAGTGGTGCAATAGGCCAATTGATTGAGCTGTTTGGGCCGCACCACTCAATCTAAAACTGATCCATCAAGTAGCTTGCCACTTAGTGTTGATTCTTAAGATTGAACCAGACACTCCACATTATTTTTGATTTTTAAAGGAAATATATTATCACCCATGCTTTCAAAACTTGGAGTGTTCTACTAAACCTTGATTGAACCAACCTAAGAATTAAACCCTAAAAGCTACTAAAGAAGGTTAAATCCTAAAAGACACATCATTAAATAACCTTGTTTGAGAACCTTGGTTGTGCACACATGCATTTTAATTGACCATTAAGGGCACAACCCATCTAAAGGGCCCATCACATTCCTGAAGCACCATTGTCCCAAGCCTAACTAAAATTGATTAAATGTTGGCCCTAAGGACTAGTTCGCTCGTTGGGATCCAAATTGAGATTGTTCACGATTAACCTGCTTATACTAGTCAATTTGATGTCTAGCTAGGGGAGTAGCGTCAAACGACCATGGCTGGGGGTTACACTAGGAACCAGAGGCACAAGCCAAAGGAAGAACCTTCTCCTCAGTCCCTCCTTCTAACTGGTTGGATTGCCTGGACATAAGTAGAGTAAATCGTCTATAATCTTAGGATGGATTCTGAGAGTCTGTAGACCTTTAGGCTACCCAAACTAAGGACAAGCTTGTATTTTTGTATTACAGGGCTCCATTCTCTTCTGATTTCCCTCCTTACTTCACCACATACCCATCCACATCCTACACACATTTCACATCCTATCCTTCTACCACCACTTATCCCCAAGATGATTACTATCCCGACTTGACTTGTAATTACCCATCCACTAGCCAGGATAACTTTGATTGGGGATATGAATCCGGACCTCAGTGCCCAGGGCCTAACCCTAGACAACAAGACTATGATTATTATCCTTCCCTTGGCTATAATGATTATGGATCTCCATCCTTTGATGACCAAACCAACTCGATCTACAATCAGGAAAGATATCATGATTATAACACCTACCCTCCCCAGTATTCCACTGAATATAGGTCGCCACCATCCTTTGAACAACCTAGAATGGCCTACTTTCAGGGAGGGACCCGAGAACCTCAGCATCTTGACTCCCCTAGATTCAACCCAAACCCACCCAAACCTGAATCGAACCAGTTGGTTCAGGTGAACTAGATTCAAGATAGAGTGTTGGCTAATTTGAGGAACACCATACAATCTTTAGTAGCCCAACCAACACTATGCACTAAAGCACTGGAGCCTATGATCAAAATGATTGATGAACTTAATAGTTCTCTATTGGATTTGCTCCAAAGTGTTAAGGATAGGGACCTGGGTGAGTTTCTTCTTGGGAAATTGTCGAGGTTGAGGATGAAATTTGTGGTTGCACTAGTCAAATCTTGGAATGATTCTCAAGATGAACCCTCTTCAGGAGAGCCAATGTCTGAACCCGCTCAGGTGCCTGTCAGGGGGGACACATATTCGGAGATTGGAGATGACCAGATTGTCTAGAGCAACCCTTTGAGGATGAACCGATTGATTCACCCGAGATCCCTAAGTCAGGAAACAAAAAAAATTATGTCTCCTTGGATGATGGAATGACTTGTGATGTTGAGACATATACAAATGAGGATCATGAATTCTTTGATTTTGAGAGTGAGGAATCTCTTAGTGAAGTCTCACTTAAGATTGAGGAGAATGATTTTAGTGAGACATATAGGCTCGAGGAGTATGACAACCAATTTGGTAGCCCGACTACTGAAGACTTTGATTCAGTTAGGGCTAACTTGGAGGATCCGATACCCGATGACTCAATTAGTAGCCCCATTCCTCAACCACACCCCGAAAAGCTGAATGAACATACTTTTGAGGCCATTGTGCCTAAGTTAATCCTGATTCAGCCACAATTGTTGGACTTGGGTACTTTAGATGGGGTATACAATGATCTGGAGGTCCCAGAAACCTTGATTTCAGAGGATAGGAAGTTGGAAATGAAAATTTGGGAGGTTAATTTTGAGGGAAAAAAAAGTTTGGATATAAGGGTACCTATTGACCTGAAACCACCTATCTTCTTTATGGACCCTTATGATATCTTTCACGTGTGACCCAAGCCTGGAATAACTGATTATTTTTCTAAGCTAGATGTTAAGTGGACAACTGCACCTATTGAACCATCTTTACCCATTGTTTGACACTTTGGTCTTGGGTTGCACACCACTAAGCCGCAGGCCCAGCCCTGCAAACACAACAACCTTCAGTTCTGGGTGATTTTCATCCAGAACCTAAGAACCACTCGACCCTGGGGCATGGGTCTGCACCATAATCTCGTCCACGTCTGTGGACATCTTCTGCAGACAGGTTTTAGGATCAACCTTTTGATTTTGATTCTGACCCGCACTTGTGAATTCTCAATTTCTTCCTTGTATGGATTGTATGCCTAGATAAAGGCATTAAATTTAGCATGTGTTTATATTTCACGTTCTCTGCGAAGCTGACTGGATTCCTCATGATGTTCAGGTGATATTCTATTTACTCCACCCTTTTCATGTCTTTATTTTTGCAATGAGGACATTGCATCATTTAGGCATGGGAGGGTGGATAATCGATTCCTGAAATCATTATGTTAACTCTGTAGAATTTCTTTTAGTTTCCTATAAAATAAAAAAATTGAAACTTTGAAAAAAGATAAAAAAGAAAGAAATTAGGAAAAGAGAACTTAGGCATTTGGAAGTTATTAACTTTAGGAAATGATACGAGAGGACCTAAACACTTAGACTCTTCAGGTCTTCGAGCTTAATTAGCCCGGGTGTCCACTCGAATGTGGATTTAGTTTCGAGTCCTCGCCAGTTAAAATTTATTTTAATTTAGTAAATAATTTGGGATGATAAGTATGCGACTTATCAACCTGCTCTCTGATTTGGGGGGACTGTAAGCCTAAGCATCTACACACATTTTTTGCACTGACTCACTTTTCGACGATTTTTATGGAAATTGGGTAGCTAATGAACCGACTTGGGTGGTATGGCTAACAATTTGTCGGTGGTAATAGCTCATTGGCCGATCGTCCAGAGCCCAGCCACAAGACCATTTTCGTTATACTATCTTTAGGTAAATCTTAGATCAGGGAAGCCACCTACTTATATTAAAAAAAAGAAACACTCAAAAAGAAAAGAAAAAAAAGAGAAAAAGAAAAAGGAGAAAATAAAAAAATAAATAAAACCACACTTCACCGCACGAGTATGGCTGGCAAGTTGTCGATGGTAACAGCTCATCAGCCGGTTGTCCAGAACCCAGCTCACAAAAAAAAAAAGTACAATAATTCCCAAAACACTTAGGGAAGAAGCAAGGAAGTAGAATAAACCGGGAAGATATATATTGGGTTCGCCCTTATGTTGACCCCATAAATAAAAGAAGTAGGGAGAAAGCTACCGATCGTAAAGATAAACCTTTAGGCAAGGTCACCTAGGGTCGTAGAAACCCGAAGTCCATCTTAACGGCTGTTTTGTGAGTCTATCACTTTTTCACAAAGATGCTTAGTACTTAGAGTCCTTTTCGAGTCTTGGGCAGGTCAGGTAGCCATAAAAAGTTATCCCGGAACTCTCAAACTCCAAAAGTACAAAAAAATTAGAAAAGAAGAAAATATATATATATATATATTCCCTTCTCAAATAAGGCGAGAACTTGGGTGATTTACATTCTGGCAGACACTCGGGTACTGTTGAGTTTTCGCAGTTTAGGACCTTAGTTGAAACTTTCTATTGTTAATAAACGACTTAAGCTTAAGCAATCTAATCCTAATTCTACTTTTATACATAGCATATAGTTCAATTTTGCTAGGGACTAGCAAAAGATAGGCATGGGGGTATGATGCAAACACATTTATTGAGGGTAAAATGTCTATTCATGCATGTTCCTAGGCTTAGATTTGCATTTCATGTTATAAATATTGCATAGCATGCATCATTCTGCATTTAGAGTAGTTGTATATAATTTAGGTTAATTGCATCTTTTTTGTGGTTAGGAGAGAAGGATATTTATTTTGGAGCCTCAGATTGACAATCCGACCATATGGATCTGATCAAGACGACAATCGCAGTCCAACACCTCTAAAATCACCTCGATTGGAGTCCCGTAGCACCATATGCAGTCCGAGGAAGATCAACGGTCAATAGACTAAGAGACATAATTTAGAGCTACAAATGATAAATCCGACCGTGCAGATGGATTCGGGTCAACGAACGTAGCCTAACGGCATGAAAATCGACTCAATCCAACCTCTATAACAGCCCCTACAATAATAAGATGGACGACCCAAACTACGTCATGTGGCATAGCCCAGGCTGCCAGCACATGCATGCAGCACTGCACGCAGGCGGGCGTGCAGGTGCGCTTGCACGCAACACGACACCAGCGCGTGGATGCGCGCGCGCGCAGCAAGGTAGGAGCATGGCACCAATGCAGCGTGAGGTGAACTACAGTGATGCATGAGCTGGACTTACAGCGATGCTTACAGCCGTCAGCAATTCATTGCATGCCAGCAAAGCCAGATATGGGTGCTAGCTGGCATGAGCTGCCTACAGTGACATTTCCAGTGATGGCCTGGATGTCACAAATGGTCCCTACCTATTTTTGCCTCTTCTCCTCCATTATAAAAGGACCTACACCCCCTCCCTTCCAAGCCATCTCTACCTACTCTACACCCTCCTACTCCCAAGCTATAACAAGCCTACCAACGCTCCATTAGAGCTTGTTCTCAAGCTCCCAAGGTGCCTATTAGTGTAGCGAACCTCTGCCCCACCAAATACTCCTCCAACTTCCCATCTCCCTTCATAGGTCACCTTGGAGCTATCTTCCCACCTCCATTCCGGTAGCAGATCACCTCCGTCTTCTCACCTCCATTCCAGAGCCACGTCGAAGCTTTCCTCAACACGACGTCCTCCTGCATCTCACCTCCATCGTCCCACTCCTCACCTCCTTCGTCCGAGCTTCCGCCAGGCGCCGTCGTCTCACCGAACAGCCGATTTAGGAGATTTCCTCTCATCTCCCTCTCTTTTTATGCTTTCATAGTAGATTGTAATAAATATTGGATTGATATATATACCATTTTCGTTCCTCATCTCTATCTTGTGCTTCATTTGCTTGTCTTTTATTTCAAAAACACAAAAAAATAACAAAACCCTAAAATACCAAAAAGAAACGAATCGAAGCGTGGTTTTCACATAAAGTAAACGTCGCCTCCCTGTGTTTGACCCGGACTCCCTTGGAGTTTCGATATAAATTTTATCTGATCGACGTGTTTTGCAACTACAACATCAGGTTACTTGTAACCTCGATTTCTAACATGCGAAACATGCACGACCAGAATCTATCTCAGGCGTCATGCAATTTCTCTCCTAGGCCTTGGAAGAAGGTTGTGATTGCATGCCTCATTGCATTTGTTCGACCAATCGAGAAGAACTTTTGGAGGAATTCTCAACGTAATTCCTCCCAGGTTCCAATTGGCCTCCCGATAGTCTTGAACCAATAGGAGGCTTTATCCTAGAGAGTGAAAGGAAAAAGCTTCATGAAAACAATTCCAATGTTTACATTTTTGGGTCGAACTGACTCTACAATTCGACTCAGATCTTTGATGTGTTGGAAGGAATCCTCATTCAAGTTTCCATGGAAGTGAGTCTGAATTTGATTTATGATGTTTGGCTTTAACTTGAATGCTTCTCTGCCTGCGGGAAACTTGACCTGAGGTGCTATAATCATTGCCGCTGGATCATAGAAGTCCCGCAATTGTTCTCCGCGTGGTGGATGTTGCATCTTGTCTAGCATTGTGAGGATCCTGTCAATGCTCTGCTGATATCTTTGTTCAGACTCCTTGACCCTGGCTTCCAGACTAGCCATGGGTCTTGATTCTTAGGGCCTTGACCAGCTCCAAGACTGGGATTAGCCATCTCAGCTAATCGAGAGGAAGAGGGCTGGGAAGAAGGTTCAGGCGAGAGTCGCCTTTGCCGCCTTGGGTTTGGGTCCCAAGGTCCAACAAACCTAGGTCTTAATGACCTTCTTCCTTGCATACACCAACACAAAGTGTTGGTGTAGTCAAGCCAAACCAGGCTAAGGCCTTGTTAATCAGATTGGTCCTTAAGATTAGATTACCAGATTTTTTGTTCAGGTTTAAATGAAGAAATTTGTCAAGAAATTGACTGAAGATAATCCCTGCCTCTCAAACTGACCCGACCAATCGTGTACGAGAAAACTAAGAGGAAGGTTCTTCCTTCAACTTTCACCTCCGATTCCTTTGTAGCCCCTATGCCCGGTCATTTGATACTACCCCATAGGCTTAGTCACCAGGTTTGGTAAGAGAGATTGAAATCACCCAGTAGTATCAAGATAAATGCAGGCTACTTGATATGTTTCATGAATTTTTTAGCATTTTTCTTCAATTCAGTAGATGGTGAGAAGTCCACAATGTGACTCGCCTCATCGACTAACTATTGGTCTCAACTAATTCCAGGCTAGTCTAATGTGGTCCTAAGGGCTCATGCACTTCTACGTTGTTTTAGTTTGTGGACCACTAATTAAAAACAAACTCTTAAGTAAATATGGAAATCAAATGACTTGAAAATTGGCAAGAAGATTCCTCCTTTAAAAATCTTTTCAGAGAGTATTTTTAAAAATTTTTACTATTTTCAATAAATATTTATGAATTTTTTAACTAAAAGGGGGTCAAATATGAGATTTGGACCCCATGTTGGTTTTTCTATTGGAAACAGAATCAAATATGCTCCAAAAATTCAATAAAAATATGAAAACGAAATCTAATTTTATTATATTTGAAACCCCATAGGTCTTGAGTCAACTAGATTTGTATGTTGGTCAAAATTGACTTTCTAAGTTCATAAAAATTCAATTTTCAATCTATCTGATCCATGTGTACTCCATGAATTTTAAAAAATTCCACATATTAAATTTTTTTTTGGGAATGGTGGTGTTGAAAAGATAGTTTACAAATCTAGCTCCTATCCAAATTTCAGGATTTTTGGAGCACTAGAGACATAGCTATTGAATTTTAAAAATTACAATCAGATTCTAGCCGAGTTCCTAAAGATAGTAGAAAGTTTTTCTTTTCCTTTTTTTTAATATATATAGAGAAAGAAAATCCTAACAACCTAGGAAATCCTAATTCTAATCTAATCTAGAATTCTAATCTAATCAAAAATAAACATGTGCCTTGATAATTTAGCACCCAATGCGTGCGCCAATCCCTGGTTGATCCTACACAAAAAAAACACTAAATCAGCTATGAAATCAAAAATTGCTGTGCCTACCCAGCAACGGTGTCAATTTGGTTGTGACATAAATCGCATTTTTAAATGATTCCATCATAGTATAGTGTGAAATACGTCTCGACAAATAAATTTTAACGGAACAGGTGAGTTTTGGTCGAACTCAGGGAGGCAAAAAATGTTTTCGATCTCAAAACTAATTTGGATCTAAACACTAACTAGATAATAATCACAATATATATAAAGAGAACATAATCATGAGTTTGATCAAATAATTCTAGAGTTATAACTATGTAATGCCATAACAAGAGTAATTGAGTTTCAAAAATAAACTAGAATATCACTATCTAATCTAGAAGAATAAGGGCAACACGGGTGGTCTGTGGTGGCCTTTTGGAGAGGCTAGGGAGAGCAATGGCGGTACGCCAAGGTTGCCTAGTGGGCTCTTTAAGAGGATAGTCAGAGATGAAGAGAGTCGGAGAAGAAGATCTGAAGAGCTGGAGAGGGTCTGGAGAAGTTCTGGTAAAAGATGTCTTTCTAGGGGGGCCCTGGGCCTTCTTTTATAGCTTTTATGAGGAGCAAGATGGGCATTTGAGCCCTCCAAACCGTGAAACTACCTTGGTATGATCAAATCATAGATCGGGAGATCAATGGACCAAATCGCACCTTAAAAACACCATCCTCGTGCCTTAAACACTAGAAGCGCACGAGATGTTGACATGTGGCATCTTCTCATCGCTTGGATCTTCATCGCATAGTCTTACACTCTCCTCATGTGCAACTACAGTTGTTTCTCTCTCCTCGCCCCCCGATCGCCTTTAATCGTGCCTTACGCGCTTCAACAAATCTCAGCCATCCGATCTCACGATCGGACAGCTTAAAAAGTCACATCCACCGCCTCTTGAAATTCAAATGCACAACGCTCACGAGTTCGCTTGTGCATCATCACGTGACTCTTCATCCGATCTCCCTCTATGCGCCATGCGGTCACGGCTCCACTGCCTGATGGCCATCCAACGGATGGATTTCCTCCACGCCCGCGATCACCTTGGATCAACGCAGATTGTGAATCAACCCCGCGTCGTGCACTATTGGTTGAGTGCACTTGCCAACTCGCTACATGGTCGAGTTGTTGCAGTTGCCATCGCATGTGCTTTCACCCTCAGCTGTTGGATGGAGATCCAATAGCTGAGACTTGATCCTTATGATGAAGTGTGACAAGGCCGGAGACATGGGTGCATCATGGCCGTTGGATGTCATTCCAACAGCCTACGTGTTGGAACCTAGTTCCACTTCTCTTTTATATTTTGGTGTTAACAAAACCATTTTAAATCTAATGAGTTATTGAAGTATTATTTTCAGGAAATAATAGGATTTAAGGATGGATGAAAGAAGTAATGATGGCATTAAGATTGAAGACTTTAGTTTTGTTTAGTTTGTTGTACCTTAGAACTTTTGTATGTCTCCTAAGAAGAAAAAGTTAACTTAGGAGTTAAAATCAAAGTAGAGATAATTAGGGATCAAAATCACGTTCAATCATGTTCAACCTTTCGTTTTGAAACTAAAGATCAACTCTTTGAAAATATTATCATATAGCTATGATAGGATTTCCTTAAAATTTTGTTTAAACTTATAAAACAAGGTACTTGTAGCAAGTACCAGTACTAGTAATAAGTACCGGTACATGCTAGGCACAGGTTTGGGCTTAAGTCCCAAACTGTGAACAACAAATACCGATACTCATCATGAGTACCGGTATTAAGTGTTCACAGCCTCATTGCCTGTGAGACACAAGTATCGGTACTAGTGATAAGTACCAGTACCATGTGACTTTGTTCGTACTCAACAGAATGCACTGAGTACCGGTACTAATGATCAGTACTAGAACCCTAGGCATTGCTGGGCTGACTATGAGCAGTCAGTACCGATACCACAACTTGAGTACCAGTACCAACTAGTCGTTGTGCCTAATTAGAATGACTATATTACAATTTATGCTATTTCTAATCTTCTGAAACTGCCCCTAACGGCTAGTAATCGTAGGAGAGGTGTTTATTGACCTATATAAACACTTCTTGAGTATCATTTGCAAAAAAATTATCAAGCTATAAATACTCTCCTTGCCTACACCTCATTTTCCCAATTTTCTAGTTGCAAAGAAGCTTGACTTGTTGCATTCTTCTCAAGGCTATTTTTCGCTTGCAACAAATCTTCAAAGGTGATTGTGCACTTCTTTATTTAATCATTCACTTTCAAATTAGTATTCTTGTTAGATTAATTCATACACTTTTAAGCAATATACTTGTTGGAGACTTCAGAACTATAGTTGTAAGCTTTTTATATCTTGCCTATGCCTATACTTTTGTTCATTTTTTTATCTTGTAATTGAGTTGAGGTAACCCATTAATTACCTCAGATTATTAGTAAATTGATTCTCTCCAGGTTGAGGGAATCGGGTTAAAAATCCTAAGTCAGGAGAGTTAGGTAGTGGAGTACCCGACTGAGGGGAACCACTATATATTTACTGTGCTTTTTGTGGTTTGTTTTGTTGTGCAATTTTTTTTATACCACACTATTCATCCCCCCTTCTAGTGTGCTTATGCTCTACAAATCCTACACCATGATGCGTGGGGGTTGCCTTTCAGAATTGGTGCCAGTGTGGGTGGCGGCTGCGATGGTGCCACATGGCACCATCGTGGTTGTCCATCTTCTCTCTTTTGTAAATGATTATGTAAGCCTCCGATTGAGATGATTCTTACATTGTTGGACTGTGATCGTTGATCCGGATCCATCCATGCGGTTGGATTTATCATCTAAGGTTCGAATTTTCTCCTATTTGCCTCTTGGCTCTTGCTCTTTTGTAGATTCCATAGGATGTTATGGGAGTCTGATCGATGTGATCTTGGAAGCATTGGACTCCCATCATCATTCTGAGCAGATCCATATTGTTGGATTGGTCATCCACAGCTCTGAATTACCTACGATTGTTAATGCCTCTTAATTTGTGCATAATATGACACTATTATTCACAAATCTAATAAATCAACTATGATGCAAAGTACGATGCGAATGCATGCAGAATGCATAAGTTAAGCTAGGATCTAACTTAATTCAAGTGGATTAGAGCCTATGATTGCTGCACAATTAGCCACAGCCAAGGCTCTAATTGACTGTGAGAGGGGGATTATGCACACCACCTCTGGAAGGAAAAATTGTCAACTCAACATCTATAAAGCTTCCTAAAAGAATAAGGTGAATTGTAGTTCCATCGAGGTCATAGGAACAATTGAACAAGTTTTGATAGTTCACACTAAAGACAATCTGAATCCTAACAAATCTCAAGACCAGCCTGAAAGGAAAGAGGGGGATCTACGTGAGGATGATTCTGATCTACCACTTCTCATAGAAGATCAAATTGAAAAAGACATTTGTGAGATTGAAATACTCTTGGGAGTAACTTATGATGAATTATAAAATAATATGAAGAATCCTCAATACATCCACCCTGAAATTCAAGAGATATTGAGTTTTGAGGGAATTCAAGAGAATGGACACTCTAAAGATATGAACTAGGAAATAACCCCAGAAGAAGAAGTTCAACACATAATGGACTTGGGAAGAATTTATAAGCCAATTAGTTCAAATGGATGGCTTAAATTTGAGGGAGAAATAACTTCGGATGAGGAAGAGGTAATATCTGATGAGGATTTTGACAAATTCAGTACAACTCTACCTTTGCACTCATATGACCCAGAGCCTGGAGAAGTCATGATTTTTGACATTAACTACCAATATAAGGATCCTTATGATTTTAATTCAGAACCAGATTTAATTCTTAATCATGTTCTCGATCCAGACCCTCTACCACCTCTTCTTGATCTATGGAACTGGATTAATGAATAGGCTCTACATCTTGAACCTCATCCACCTAACCCTAGTCCATATTTCAAACCAGAAAGACTCTTTGGAGTAGGACTGCATCATCAGGTGGTCCGCATTTGTAGATCATTAATTCTTGGACTAAATAATCATATCCTTATTTTAATCTTAACTCTACCCATTAATCTGATCATTCATTTTTGGGTTTAGGTTCGACTAATGATGTTAAACTTATCACTGGCTGGGAGGCAACCCAATATTCATTACAGGTAGTTTTGCATCCTCTACATTCATGCTGACCTGGGTTAACAAGCATAGTTAGGTGATATCCCCTCCTCATGCTTATTATATTTTGATTTTCCTACATATATTTCAATGAGGACATTGTAATGAATAGGCATGGGGGGTGGACATTGCACGTCTTATTTTTGTCAAAAAAAAAGAAATAAAAAAATTGTATTTAGGCATAAAGAATTTTTATGAACGTTTATTAGGAATTTATTCTTAAGTTGATTCCTGAGTTTAGAATCCAGTACAGTTTCACACATACACGTAGAATTTGCAGTGGATCCTCTGTGAAGACTGATGAACTTCTTTAGTTTGTCAAGAAGAAGCAATGCCTCTCCTGAACCCTTGGACAATACTTAGGGAGTCAGGCAAACTATCTTCTAGCAGATCCACCAAACAAGTTTGAGGTGAGAGTAGAAAGCCTACTGGTGCTCTAAGGCTAGTATGAGGAATCTTAAAATTCTGGATAATTAGATAATGATACTCAAAGTTAGGCATAGTTTTCTCTCTCAGTTTCTACATATAAATTCTTAGTGCGAATATTTTGAGAGCCACCAAATAAGGTAAATACGCAGAGAGCAGGTTCTGATAAAACTAGGACTAAGGTGGATGGTCACGACCATCCTTTACAGAATCCTCTGCTGAAGGAGGGTATTAATGTCAAGGTCAGAAATACGGTGTCCTATCCATGCCTTTCCTGGTGCCAAGAATAGGCACTTCCACCAAATAAGCCGTCAGATATTTTCTTGAACACCCTTAATCCTAAATAATTCCTCGTAAATAAAATTTCTTATGCTATACTGTGTTGCATTAGTAGATATATGGAAAAAAAAAGAATGAGAGAAAAGAAAAAAAATATATATATATAGAAAAAAATGAGGAAAAAGAAAAGAAAAAAATTATATATATATATAGAAAAAAAATTAGAAAAAAAAGAAAAAGGAGAAAAAAATGAGTTTATGAGTTTAGGATTTATTTCAAATGTAATGAGGCAACAACACCTACCACCCTCACGATCCACCAAATACAGCCTTGACCTACTTTTCTATATTTCTGATCGCCTAAATACGGGTTGAAAAATTTTGACTTAGTCATAGGGTTATCAGAACCTAATCAAAGTGTTAATGTCAGGGGAGACCATCAAATAGACTGAGAAATCAGTGAGATTATGAGCTCTAAAAGAAAGAAAAGAAAGAGAAAAAAGAAAAAGAAAGAATAAGAAAGTGAGAGAATGAATACGAAGGAGCCAAAGAGAGCACAGTTTCTCCACCTCTCTTTGAGTTGAATTAGTTAATAGTCTGGAAATCTAGGTTCTAAAGTACTAGTCTATATGTAGCACTAGAAGAGTCAAAGCCACCAAATACAAATCTACTTAACTCAAAAATCTTCTACCTAAGCCAAAGGCAAGGGCTAAATTTACATATTATTTCATAACCCCGAGGGAAGAAGTTTACCTATCCCAATAGATTTTTACTAAGGGTTAAATACAAGCTTTAGATGTGGATTGGCTTTTCACTTGGATTTGTTGCACAGGCTACAACAAAACACTTTCACAATTATCTAGATTTCTAAAAGTTTTGGATGAAAATAAAAGAAGTAAATCTCTAATCAAACTCTTGATAGAAATCAGTCATGTAGGACCACTGTGCATTTAGTCTTGCACTTGCTAGGGACTAGCAAGATTAAGGCATGCAGGTGTGATTGCACAGCAATTATGGTACCTAAATTACCTAAATTAAGTTAGATTCTAGCGTAACTTAGGAATAATGCATGCATAAGTGTTGTAATTCGCATAATAGTAGTTTGTTAGCTACATAGATAATATTGTCATTTTAGGCACTAAAAGAGAGATGAAATTAATTGCAAATAATTCAAAGATGCGGATGGCAGATCAGATCGTGCAAATTTGATTAGGATGACGACGGGAGTCCAATGCTTCCGAAATCGTCTCAATTAGACAACAGAGCATCTTGTGCAGTCCATAGAAGAATAGAGGCCAGGGAGTAAGATGACATAAATCCAAAACTTAGATGAAAGATCCGACTGCATGAATGGATTTGGATCCATGATCGCCATCCAACGATGCAAAAATCAACTCAATCGGAGGCCTACATTACCAATTACAAAGCAAAGAAGATGGATGGCCACGATGGCACCACGTGGCATCATCACAGTCACCCTTTGCCACACCCCCAACTTCTGAAGGCGACTTCCCCATCCATTGTGGGCCATTGGATCTACATCCAACGGCCATAATATAGACACGTAGCCCTGCCCCTATGCCTCATCAACTCAAAAGAGATCTCAGCCATTGGATCTTCATCCAACGGCTAAGAGCAGCCATGCGAAGAATGGAAGCTTGCCCATCTACGCGTATAGTGCAGCAGATAGCATGCTCATTCGATAACCAGCGGCACGAGTTCGAGACTCAACCCACACAAATTCAGGAGAGGCAGTGGACGCAAGCAATATTAACCGTCAGATCAGAGTCAGAGGCGAGGATGTACCCACGTGTCATGACCAAAGCGCTCCATGGCTGCACGAGCGATCCAACGCACGCATAACGTGTGATCTCACATGCTTTTCAATAAAGGTGGTGGCGCACTTGATTTAAACCGTCTAATCATGAGATAAGACAACTGAAATGAAAGCGCGGGCATTTTAAATGAGCAACATTCATGGGGAGAGAGAAATGAGTGGGAGGGCATTGAAGCAGGTGCACGGCGAGTGCTGAGTTGTTAGATCACAATCCAAGGGCCGTGGGTGCACTATGTGTCGGCTAGAGAAGCAATTAGCGTGATGAAGGCACAAATGAAGGTGTTTTAAGGCATAATTTGGTCCGTTGATCTTTCAATCGACGAATCTGATCGTCCAGGAGTTGTTACACGATTTTGCGAGCTAAAATGCCCTTATTTCCCCTTATCAAGGCTATAAAAGAAGGCCTAGGGCCCCCAAGTTAAAGGACATCTCTTCCATCTCAGACAACTTTTGCTCTCTCTCTCTCTTCCACCTTCCTCCAGACCTCTCTCCCTCTGCAACTCCGCTCTGCCCTTCATCCCGGCACTCTGGATCTAAAGTGCTACTGTACTTCACACAAGCATCCCATAAGCGGCATCATCTTATATCTCTCTTTCTTTCTTTCTCTATCTATATATCTATCTATCTGTTTCTTAGCATAGTGAATTCTATTTTGAGAAAATATTTCTAAATGCAATAAAATTTAAATCTTCTGCATATCTGCTCTATACAGATATGTATATATATATCTATTTAAAGTGAGTTTTCTGAAAAGCTTACATACAAAAATCATGATTGCCTCCCTGCAAATTACCCAATACTCTCAGTTCTTATAAATTTATTTGTTTCATCGCACCTCACACTATGACAATAATATCACACTTTTCTAATGTGTCTCACGAGCAACGAATAGCGGTATCCGGGAGACTTTTTCCGATGAATCTCTGATGGTCGTGGAGGCCAAAGCTCCTTGGTTTGCTGATACGGTGAACTATCTGGTCAATGAGCATTACCCCAGTACTTGAGACAAGTAGGTGAGAGACAGGTTTCTTGCCGAAGCTAAATTTTATCACTAGCAGGAACCCAAGCTATTTAGAATAGGCCCTAACCAGTTATTCCACCGTTGCATCCCTAATGAAGAATAAAGGAGTGTTCTGAGTTTCTGCCATGACCTCTAATGTGGAGGGCATTTTAGTGGGAAAAAGACTGCCCATAAGATTCTTTAGTCTAGCTTTTGGTGGCCAACATTATTCAGAGATGCACATATGTATGTGGGCGCATGTCTACGTTGCCAGCAGACAAGAAACATCGGAGAAAGGGTTGAGATGCCCCAGCAATCTGATGTGCATACATTTGAATAGCCAAAAATGTCTATTAATGTATGTTCATAGTATCATATTAGCATCATGCATTGTAAATATTGCATATCATGCATCATCATGCATTTAGGTCAAATTATACAAATTGTATAGTAATTTCTTCTTTTTTGTGGCCAGGGACAAGGCAACTTTTAATCGGGGCCCCAGATCAAAGATCCAATAGTACAGATCTTATCAGGGCGATGATTGGAGTTCAACAACTAAAAAGATCATCTCGATCGAACTTTCGTAGCATCAGATATAATCTGAGGAAGGTTAGAGATCAAGGGCCAAGATGGTGTCAATCCACACTTCAGATGACAAATCCGACCATAAAGATGGGTTCAGATTGATGATCACAGCCTAACGGCGTGAAAATCGGCTCAATTCGACATCCGTGGCACCTTTTACAAGTCACAGAAGATGGACGACCAAGATGGCGCCATGTGGCACCATCTCGGCTGCCCAAAATGGCCCAACTAATGCACGAGGACCCACCGTGCTCTCTCTCTCTCTCCTTAACACAAGATCAGATCTAGCGTAGCATAGCAGTCGAACGCCCTTTCATGACCGCAAGGCACGGGTTCGATCCCCGCTACACCTCAAATCGAAGCACGCAAGTGGGAGCGACTAAATCAAGACATTAGATGGCGAGCGAACAGTGAGGATGCGGGCGATGTGGCACGATGGATGGGCGAGGAGCGCATACGCACATGATGACGCACTTCTGCATTCTTCATCGCACGCATGGGCACGCGGTTACACTAAAGAAGAAGCGGGTGAGATTGTTTTTAAGCCGTCCGATCTTGCGATCAGATGGCTGACAAGGCGAGATCGTGGGCATATGTTAGGATGGCAGTAGAGGATGAGATGGTGGGCATGCTTGCACGCAGCCGGCGTTAAGACCTTTAGTGACGTTTAATTCCGTCACTAAAGGCCCTTGCATTAATTTTTAACATAAAATGACCTTTTTGCCCCTAACCTCTACACCTATAAAAAGGCCTACTCGCCCCACATTTTAATCATCCCTTCCATCACCTCTCTCCCTCTCCAAAGCTCTAAGAAGCTTGTCCCAAACCTGGGATGCTCCTTTAGAGACAAAATTAAAGTTTTCTCTCCTCGTTCCGAAAGTGGATCCCGTGACGACGATAATGCTCTGCCTCGCTCCGACTTCTTCCTACTCCATTCTTTGTCTTCCATCTTCATCCTCCATCTTCCAAGCGTCGCCTCATCCAACTCGTCCTCTAAGCAATCGTCGAGGAGGATAACATCTCTCTCCCTTCTTTACTGCTTTCTAGAATAGAATTTCTCGCTTTCTAGTTGTAATCATTTCATGCTTTCTAGTTGTAAAAATAATATTCAATTGTAAAGCTTTTGTTCTCTCTCTCTCTCTCTCTCTCTTTTTGAAACAGAAAGGAGAGCTATCGTCCTACGATAGCAGTCTGGAGAAGTATATTATGTGCAAAGCAAGGGAGATTACAAAAAGGATCCCCAAGAATGTATGAGGGACCAACACTCTCTTACAATATTCTCACAATATACCGGCCTCTCCTGAAAAAGTCTCTCATTCCTTGCCTTCCATACACACCAAAAAGTAGCAGCCATGTGGACATGTGGTTTCCCTCACACCTCAAAACCATGCCAAATAGAATCCCACTCTGGTAATGGCTCCTGAAAAATTTTTCTCCAGATGAAATTAGTGACAAGGCAAGAAGAGAAGAGGTGATTTACATTATCAGTGCTCATCTCACATAAAAAACACACTTGATGATCAGTACCCAATCTTCTGTGGCATAGATCACTTGTGATTAACCTATCTCTCCTGCACAGGCAAAGGAAAATTTGTACCTTGAGAGGAATTTTTAACAACGATATCTTCTTGTCAATGGAATCATGTCTCTATCCATCTTCAAAATTTAACATTCCATTATAGCCAGATTGGACACTATAGATCCCCTCCCACAGATATCCGTCCTCCATTCCAGGCCTAGGTCTGAAACTTTCAAGGTATGATAAAAGCCTTCTCTTTTCTTCAAATAACCTGGTAGCTCTTCTGCTGCTGCTGGACTCCACATCATCTAGATTCCAATTGCTGCTGCTACAGGACCAGATCTTGCTGACCATAGCATCCTTGTCAGCTACTGCAGCAAAAGCTCTCGGATAGAGCTCCTTCAAGACCCCCATTTCAGACCATTCCTCCTTCCAGAATCTGAAAGACCTGCCATCTCCAAGTGATGGTTGCAGTAGATGGAAGTGATCAGCCAAAGCCTTAGTTACAGATTTCCAGAAAGGTGATGGACAGTTGGGCTAAAGTCTGGATAACCTGTGGTTAGAAGCTCCATATCTATCTCTAATCAGAGCAGACCATGGCTTCAGATCACCTTGCAGCAGCTTAATAGCCCATTTGAGCAGCAAGGCATCATTAAAATGCTACAAGGACTTGATCCCAAGACCACCCATCTCCTTAGGATAGCAAATTTGTTCCCTTTTGAGAGGCTACAAGAAGTTGCCCTTATGTCTAGCTCCCTTCCAAAAGAATCTCTTCCTCATCACATCCAATCTTTTCCAAATGGATCTTGGTGGTTTGAAAATGGAGAAGTAGAAGACAGGGATGGAGGTGATCACCGAATTGAGCAAGATAAGCCTTCCACCTCTGGATAAGAACCTACTATGCCAACCATCAAGTTTCATAGAGATCTTGTCAAAAAGGTAATTCCAATCACCTCTCTTCAACCTGGAAAACCTCAAAGGCAGCCCAAGATATCTGATAGGAAGACTGATGCGGGGAGTCATCAGGATGGCTGCTAAGGCTTCTTGCTCCTCCTCAGATAAACCAAAGCAAACCAAACCAGACTTGTCCCTATTTAACCTCAGTCCAGAAAGCTCACCAAAGATATCAGCCAGATGATGCAAATTCAACGCTCCATCCATGGATCCTTCAACAAAAAAGATAGTATCATCTGCATATTGAAGAATGGGAGCCAGACTGTTCCTACAAGATAGTGAATATCCTCTGACAAGACCCGTTTCAGAAAGCTTACAAGCAAACCAAGCTAAACTGTCAACTGCCAAATTAAAGATCAAAGGGGTTAGGGGGCATCCTTGCCTAATGCCACATTGAGGCTGGATCCATGCACCACAGGGTTTCCCATTTATTAGAGGGGTAAAGAAGGCAGTGGTAATACATCTCTTAACCCAAGCTATCCAAGTAGAGGGAAAGCCCCTTCTTTTAGGCACATTCCATAAATAAGGCCAACTGATTGAATCATAAGCCTTACGAAAGTCAACCTTCCACAGGAAGGCCTTGCATCTTCTCTTATGCCAGCCACAAACCATCTCTTGGGCCAAGATAAAAGATTCTTGTAGGGATCTACCTGGGAGGAAAGCAGACTGAGCAGGATGGATCAAATCTTGCAATACAGGCCTCAACCTATTAGCCAGGACCTTGCCAATCACCAAATACAGGGAGTTAGAAATGGCAATGGGTCTAAATTCCTGGAAGGATTCAGCACCTGGGGATTTTGGCAAAAGAAACAGATAAGATCTATTAATTCTTTCAAAGCCAAAATTGCCACTTTGGAATTCTCTAATTACTCCCATAACCACTGAGCCCACAATGTCCCACAGTTCGTTGTAGAAGAACACCTGGATTCCATCAGGACCAGGCGATCCTTCGCAGTTGAGGTCTTTAACAGCCTTCAATACTTCAGCTTCAGATATAGGTTCAATCAAGCTGGACCCCTGAGACTCATTAATCATGGGCAAATCATTTGCTGTCATTCTCCAGTTGCCCCTACCTGCAACTCTTGAAGATTCCTTAAAGTATCTGATGACATCATCTCTGATATCAGATAAGGAGGTAATTCTCTGCCCCTCTATAACCATTGACGAGATCAGATTTGTTCTCCTCCTAGAGCTAGCAGCCAAATGAAAGAATTTGGTGTTTGCATCCCCCTCACATAGCCATAGCTGTCTAGATCGCCCCCCCAATCCATCTCCAATTTCAGGTCTTCTTCAATTACCACCCCCTGCCATCTTCTTCTATCAGCAAGATCCAGTTCAGATAGATGATCCACAGCTTCCTTGGTATCCAATTCTTGAATTTTCACCAAGGCCTCATGACGCTTCTGATGTCTGAGAACTGAGACAATATCTCCATACTCCTTCAGCATGCCTTTCAAAGCCATAAGCTTAGAAGCCAGTCTGGAGGTGGCCATCCCTTCACCCTACTGTGACCTGCACCAGCTGGCAAGCATGTCTCTGAACCCTGTTTCCCTCAGCCAAGATCTCCTAAATTTAAAGTAGGATCCAGCCACCACCTGCTCACCATTGTCCCACACCAAGGGCGTATGGTCAAAAAATGGACATTCAAGACCACACACAAATGACATCTGGAAGAGATCCAACAGCTCAGCATTCCCAAAAAATATGTCAATCTTGGACATGAGCCCATTGCCATTCCTCCAAGTGAATTCAGCCCCTGATGAGGGAAATTCGCACATCCCCAAGACCTGGACCACCAACTAAAATCTTGTGGAGGAGCTGTCGACCACCCCATTAGGTCTGTCACTCCCCACTAAAGTACAATTAAAGTCACCTCCAACAAGCCAAGCCCCCCCACCTATAAATTCTGTAGCCAAATTCCAGTCCTCCCACAGTTCCTGCCTCTTGTTAGGATTGTTTGGCCCATACACAACTATCACATAGAAGACACTATCCCCCTGGTCTCTTGTGAATCTACAGGTCAGAAGGTGCCTAGCCATAGAAACCTCCTATAAGCAAAGCATCTGCTTCTTCCATTAAATGGCAATTCCCCCAGATCTGCCATTGGAATTGACCACCAGTAGGTCATTTGCAGATCCTGCCCTCATCTCTTCCCATGCCCTATCAGACGCACAATCAATGTGTGTCTCCTGAAGGATGGCATAGTCGATTTCCCATTCACGGAGATATCTAGGTAGAGACCCCCTCCTGCTTCTATCGCACAGCCCACGCACATTCTATCTTAGGACCTTCATTTGAGAACCAAGTCTGTCCCCTTCCTAGCTGCAGAAGTCCTGCTAACCTTCATCACAGCTGCAACGACTGATTCATCAACCTTTTGTGTGGGAGTGTGCCTTCTTAGCCTCAGCTTATAGGGAGGTTTCCCACTCCTAACAGTAGAAGGAGTCTTTGACTTCGAGTGCACGACTTCAGCCACAGGAGAACAAATCTGCAAGTTCAAGGAACTCACAGAGAGGTCCACCATATCAGAAACAGTAGGCTCATTAATCACATTCATACTCATCCCTTCATCAGGCTCACCCAGATGGGTTTTCAGATCCTCAACCACAACTTCATTACACATAATCTTTTCCTTCCCATTAGCATCCACCATTGCAGCTGCCTCTTGGATCAGGGGTACATTAGCTACATTATCCCGAGCTTCAAACCTCATCTCCACAATTCCCAGGCTCCCCACCTCATCTACTAATTCCCTCTCTTTCGAGCATTCTGCCACCACCTCCTAACAGTCACCATGTGGTTGCAAGGAAAAGGCTTTGGACTTCAGCACCTCAACACAGGAGGGGAGGTCTTGGATCAGAGGTACTTCAGCCACACCTGCCAGAGCTTCAGTCCTTGTCTCCACAACCCCCAGGTTCCCTACCTCATCCACCCATTCCCTATCTTTAGAGCATTCTGCCACCATATCCTGATTAACACAATTTGGTTGCAAGGGAGGAATTTTAGTTTTCAGTACCATAGCATAAGAGGGGGGGCAATGTCTAGGCACGACCTCTCTATCTGCCACAATAAATTTCAGAAGGAGCATCCAAGAACTGTCCCCACATCTGAGGATCAATTTATAAGGAATGACACCAGCCCTGAAGACCTTCACCCTCACAATCTTCCAAGCATCAGTTGATAGAGGAAGAGATCTCACCAGTTGCCGAATTTTGTCCATCGATATGGTGCCCATCATAACTTCTCCAATCAAAGCACTACGTAGAGCCAGTTCTGCTACCTTGACATCCTCAGTCAGGGGAACCTCCACATCCATAGTGCATCCCCTGGGCATTGAGGGGGGAGGGGCATCTACAACTCACCCCTAGGCCACGAAGGTGTATTGCAATCCCTGCCCCCAGAACCATCACAGGTCACCAGGAAAGCGTCCTGTTTGTGACCAGACCCTCCACATGCCAGACACAACAATGGATGTCGGCAGGTCGCTGCCAGGTGCCCCCGAAGCCGATATCTATAGCAAGTCACCTCCCTTTGACTTCTGCCCCAACCATCTTGAAAGTCACTCCTGCCCAGGTTCCTAACTCCATCAGGGACATGGATGCCACATGCCTTCCTGCACTAAGATCGTGGACGCCATACCGCCCATCCGTCAGAACCACTGGCACCGACGTCGGGCCCCCTCAGGCGACCGACCATCCAATCCTGCTTTTCCCGCCCAAAGGGGAATTCAAAATTTCGCCACCCGAGAAGCCCCAGGATAACAAAGCTGGTGTCAAGAGGTCCACTCTTCTTCTCTCTCTCTCTCTTAGTG
This sequence comes from Thalassia testudinum, assembly GCA_037157565.1. Classification (NCBI taxonomy): domain Eukaryota; kingdom Viridiplantae; phylum Streptophyta; class Magnoliopsida; order Alismatales; family Hydrocharitaceae; genus Thalassia; species Thalassia testudinum. Next base: position 2,579,469 of record JAZHRO010000070.1, read on the forward strand.
TTAATATCAAATCCATTGTGATTATCCCGCTTCTAAAATAAAAATACAAAAAAATATAATCGCGGATTTTAGATCGGCATAGCTTCCCTGTGTTCGACCCAAAATTTCTTTATGAATTTCAGTAAATTTATCTGTTGATGGATTTCTTCGCAAATCATACTACGACGATGGGTTTTTCAAAATCCAATCCTTTTTGCATAGATTTCCACTCCAACATTTTGGAGCCATTGTCGGGGAGGTGGTGATTCTCAATTTTGTTTCCGCATTTTCTGTATTTTATTATTTTTTAACTTGCTTTTATTTCTCATCTATTGTTTTGCAGGTGCCTCAACAGGGAATCTTCAAGTGGTAGAAAGGAGTAAAGTGCAGTTGAAGACAACTGTAAGTGCTCCCCATTCTTCCCCCTCCATAGATTTCATTCCACAATCTTAATTCAAACCCCAATTAACCTAGGTGTTCGCATAAACCCTAGGATTAGTTTGGATGCTTTGATTTCCACTTCAACTCATCTCACTTTCGTAAAAAAAAAAAAAAAAAAAGATACTTCTTGTGGGATAAATCAATATACACACTACATACACCCACATTCATGGCACATAACCTAACTTGATTTTTATCTACTCAACCGAGATTCTGACCTGTGGAACCGGTACACGTAAATCAACACATAAGAGAGTAGAAATCAGTTTAGGTTAATCATCTTGTGTGCCTAACTCAGTGGTGCATTTCAACCAATTATTTGAGTTGTTTGGGCCGCACCACTTCATTTTAAAATCAAGTAGCTTCCGCTTAGGGTTTACAATTTAGATCAATACTTTGCACTCCACTTTACTTTTTAATTTCAAAAGGAAAAGATCTTCACCCATGTTTGAACATCTAGTTTTCCTCTGAAGCTTGATTGAACACACCTAATTCTAAACTCTAAAAGCTACTTAAGCAAGATTTGAACTTTAAAATCCATTCATCCTAATAATCTTGCTTGAAAACCCTAGTTGTGCACGCATTCACACATATTCAATCAATCATTAAGGGCACAACCCATTTTAAGGGCCCACCACATTCCATAAGCGCTACAATCCCAAGCCTAAATAAAATCAAGTAGACATTGGCCTTATGGACTGATTCGCTCTTCAGGACCCAAATTGAGATTGTTTACGAATAACCTGCTTGTACTAGTCAATCTGATGCCTAACTAGGAGAGTAGAATCAAACAATCACGGCTGGGGGGTACACTAGGAACCGGAGGCACAAGCCGAAGGAAGAACCTTCTCTTAATCCCTCCTTCTAACTAGTTGGATTGACTGGATATAAGCAGAGTAAATCGTCTATAATCTTAAGACGGATTCTGAGAGTTTGTAGATTCTTAGACTACCCAACTTAAGGATAAGCTTGTTTTGTTGTGTTGCAGGGTCCTTATCCATAGTCCTTCCAACCTCTTTCTAGTTTATGCTTGGAAGGAGGTCATTGAATCCCTGATTGGAAGGACCATTACATCATTCTAGGAGGCATCGATTGAATTTTGGTCAAATTGATCCCATGGCCGATCAACAACATTCTCTGCCTCAGAATCCACAGGAGATGTTTCAAAGGTAGCTGGAACAAATGCAGAGAATGAAAGAATGGTTCCAGAGAATGCAGGGCGCTTAGCCCTTGAAGGATTTCAATGATCCTTCAAATTACGGGGAACGTCCCAGCGTCCAGATTCCTACTGGAGACGTAGAAATCAAGCCCTAGGTGTTAAACCTGATCAAACACTTTCATGGGCTTGGTTCTGATGACCCGTTTCAGCATTTGGAGGACTTGACCACTTTGATCTAGACCACTAAAGTGCAAAACATGAATGAAGAGAAGATGATCATGAGGCTCTTTCCACACTCTCTTAGGGATAAAGCCTCTCATTGGTACAAGATAATAGGAAGGCTGATCGCAACATGGAACGATCTGAAATTGGCTTTCTTAAAAAAATTCTTCCTTGTCGGACGTACTAATGCTCTAAGACGGTCAATTACTACCTCCACCCAATGGCTAGGGGAGCAGTTCATGTTGCCTGGGAATGATTCCAGGACTTATTGTGGAAGTGTCAACACCATGAGGTGTCGAAATGGCATCTCGAGTAGATCTTTTACCATGGGTTGATTGAGCAACTTAGAAATCACGTGGATGCTTCTTGTGGAGGCAATTTCCTCAACAAAGATGCGCATAGCGCGCACGATTTATTTGAGGAAATGAGTGAAAATTCAATCAATCATGCCTCCATGGATACTTTTAACCAGTCCCAACAACCTAGATCGAATGTCAATGAGGTCCACGACTCTCATTCATTCGATATGGAATTGATTTGTAATAAACTATATAAGGTGGACTTGGTTACCAAAAGGATGGAGGAGTGGATGGTAGAAAAATCTACAAACAATTCTTGATCCACTCAATCCCAGAATTTAGGATTCCATTCTTCGTGAGCTCCTTCTGGATAGGAGCTTGTGAATCAACTAGATGCGGCTCAACCTGTGAGCCAGCATTGTTTGGAACCCCACAGGTTCTAAACTGGGGCCTTTGATCCTAGTTTCTCTGATCCCTCCCTTTCTTTCTCCCCATCCTTACCCTATGAGGATGTCTATGCTGTACAGGAGAACGTTAGGTCCAACCCTTACTCCAATGATTATAATCCTAGTTGGAGGAACCACCCTAACTTCTCTTGGAAAAACCCGGGGCAGCAGACCCAATTCCGACCTAGCAACTATGCTCCGGAAAGACCAATGGGCCAGGATCATGTTTACACTCAGCTGCCCCTAAATCAGGTCAATCAGCCAGCTTGGAATGCCCGTCAACCTGTAGGGCAGGCTGATTTGAACTACCAGATTGTAGAGATGCAAGGATCTATGCTCCAGCTCATGTAGCAAATGAAAACCTCACTGGACAACTTGCAAACTAGGTTGATTGCTAATTCCCATCAACCTGGATCTCTGCCATCTCAACCCATACCCAACCCATGTAATATACAAAATCTGGGCAATCAAGCCTAAGGGTACAGGGATCAGAGGGACCCACACACACATGCTCTGGTGGTTAAGCAGGGTCCTTCCTCTTCTACTTCTTCTTCAAACTCGAGGTTTCTAGCTAATGAAACCCCTCCAATCTTTCCTAACCCTCCCCAAGACCCAAACTCCTATGAATTTGCTAACTTTGTTACCTTGAGGAGTCGAAAGCAAACCCAAGACCCACAACTACCCTGTTCTGATCTACCAAATCTTGGAGAGCCTGAGGAGAGAAAGGAGAACTCTGAAGAAGAAATCAAGGCTTAGGATCCTGAATTCAAAGATCTGACTCATGTTCCTTTTCCTAAGGCTTTGATTAAACCTAGGAAGAAGAAGCCTGTTGATAGTAACGATGAGCTCTTGAATATATTTAAGAATGTCAAAATCAATATACCACTCCTCGACACTATCAAACACATACCAGCTTATGCTAAATTTTTAAAGGATTTATGCATACAGAAGCGTAAGTCAAGAGAATCTATTTCGAGGTAGGTGATACTCTCTGAGCATGCTAGTTCCTTTATCCTGCATCACATTCCTCCAAAAAAGAGAGATCCAAGTGCCCCTTTGATTTCTTGTGTCATCGGAGATTACACCTTTGATAGGGCACTTCTAGATCTAAGTGCATCCATTAACCTAATTTTGACTTCTCTTTACGAGAAGTTCAGATTAGGTGAACTTCGGCTGACCTCAGTAACACTGCAGTTAGCATTCCGTTCGATCACAAATCCGAGAGGTGTTATTGAGGATGTTATTGTCAAGGTTAAGGATTTATATTTTCCTATAGATTTCCTTCTCCTTGACATGGATGTACCTGAGAATTTAAGGAACATGCCCATCATTCTGGGGCATCCGTTCCTAGCTACCGCTAAGGCCAATATCAATTGTGAGAGAGGTAGCATGGAAATCGCCTTTAGGGATTCAAAATTGAAATTAGATATTTTTAAGGTGGTTAACAAATTTGAGGATTATGGATTTATAGAGGAACTTGAGGAAGATAACTTGAATATTGAAAAGTATGGCGATTTCTGCAATTGAAAGTTCCTCCTGTTGTGATGGATCTGACCCGCAACCCTCTGTGGCAAACCCACCACATTCTGAAGAGGTTATTGATTTTGTTCACTTTCATCCTCTTCCTCTTGATGAATCTTCATCAGCATCTTCCTTATCTTCCATTCTAAACCCGCCCTAACTTGAACTGAAACCATCTGAGAGTTTGAAATATCAGTTTTTGGGACCTCAAAAGATGCTCCCTATGATTATCAGTGCTAGATTAACTAAGGAGCATGAGATTAAACTGATCAATGTCCTAAAGGAACACAAGGAGGCAATTGGTTGGACCATTCATGACCTTAGGGGGATCGAGCCATCTTATTGCAATCATAGAATATTCTTGGAAGATGGATCCTGCCCTTCTCGCCAATTGCAGAGGAGATTAAACCCTAATATGTGAGAAGTGGTCAAGAGGGAAACAATTAAGTGGCTTGACGTAGGAATCATTTATCCGATCTTAGATAGCCCTTGGGTAAATCCTGTGCAAATTGTTCCCAAGAAAGTTGGGATTACCGTTATGACTAATGAGAAAGGAGAATCTGTCACAACTCATTCAGCTACCTCTTGGAGGGTCAGTATCGATTACACGAAGCTGAACACAGCCACAAAAAAGATCATTTCCCTTTGCCCTTCATCAATCAAATCCTTGAAACACTAGCCAGGCAAACGTACTTCTGTTTCCTAGACGGTTACTCGGGATACAATCAAGTTCCTATCCATCCTGAGGATCAGGAAAAAATGACTTTCACCTATCCCTATGGAACCTTTGTTTTTTGTAGAATGCCATTCGGCTTATGCAATGCACTTGCAACTTTTCAAAGGTGTATGCTAGCCATATCCTCTAACATGGTGGGAGAGTTTATGGAAGTTTTCATGGATGATTTCTCTATTTTTGGATAATCGTTTGATTCTTGCCTAGCTAATCTTGAAATGATCCTTAAAAGATGCATCAAAACAAGATTGGCCCTTAGTTGGGAAAAGAGCCATTTCATTACACAAGAAGGCATCGTCTTGGGTCATGTAATCTCTAAACGAGGAATTGAAGTTGACAAAGCTAAGGTTGATGCTATCTCCAAACTTCCTCCTCCCACATCTATCAAACAAATTCAATCATTTCTTGGTCATGTGGGATTCTATAGGAGGTTCATCAAGGACTTCTCTAAGGTTGCTCGCCCTTTGAGCAACCTTCGCGCCAAAGATATGCCGTTTGATTTTAACAAATCATGTCATAAGACATTTGATTTTCTTAAAATGGCAGTCACTTGTGCTCCAGTGTTGCAAGCACCAGTTTGGACAGCCCCATTTGAGATCATGACTGTCGCTTCTGATTATGCGATTGGGGTTGTTTTGGGTTAAAAGATTGACAGGAAGCCCTCTATCATTTACTACGCTAGCAAAACTCTAGACGAGGCCCAGAGGAATTACACTGTTACTGAGAAGGAATTGCTAGCTGCAGTATTTGCTTTGGAGAAATTCAGGACTTATCTCTTTGGGTCTCACGCCATAATTTACACCGAACACCCAACCTTGAGACACCTCTTGGCCAAAAAGGATGCCAAACCTTAGCTTATCCGATGGATTCTTCTGCATCAAGAATTCAATCTTGAAATTAAAGATAAATCCAAGGCATAGAATGTGGTGGCGAATCATCTTTCGAGACTTTTAAGTAATTCTTCTCATCCGGATATTCCGATTGTTGATACTTTTCCAAATGAAACTATTCTTACAGTATCAGGTGTCCAATCCTCGTGGTTTTGCAGACATTATAACTTATTTGGCCGTTGGTCAAATCCCCCAGGATTGGACCAAGCAACAATGAGATAGACTCAAATCAGAGGCCAAATATTACTTCTGGGAGGACCCTAAGCTGTTCCACATCAGCTCTGATTAGATTACTCGCCAATGTGTTCCGGAGAATAAATTCCAAAGTATACTCGAGTTCTGCCATGCATATGCATGTGGTGGACATTTCTCCAGAAAAAAGACGGCTGTAAAAATTTTACAATTTGGATTCTATTGGCTATCTTTATGCAAGGATGCCCAGGAATTCTCGAGGTTGTGTTCTCGATGCCAGGCACTTGGGAGCATAACTAAGAGAGATATGATGCCTCTAAACTCGATTCTTCCCATCGAAATCTTCGACATTTGGGGCATCGACTTCATGGGACCCTTCCTCCCTTCATTTGGACACCAGTATATTCTCATCACAGTTGATTACATGTCCAAGTGAATTGAGGCTATTCCCACCCTAACCAATAACCACAAGGTGGTCATCGATTTCGTCAACAAGAACACCTTCAGGATTCCAAGGGCCATCATCAGTGATGGTGGTACTCAATTCACTAATGCCTAGTTTCGTAGCTTATTGGAAAAATATGGGGTAAATCACAGAATCTCCACACCTTACTAATGAGAAGCTCATCATGGTATCTAATTACCCCTAATTAACTAGTCTTCCTAGCTAATTAGCTAGGATTATGTGAATTTATGGGTTAAATATTAAATAAGGGATAAATAGTAAAGGACCTTAAAATAAGTAAAAAATGTTATTTTATCATCCATTTAATATTATTAATAATCTAATTAATAATTGGACTCGAAATATTACTAATCATTCATCTAATTAATACATTAACTAATTTAAGTATAATATATACCTAAGTATGTAATAACTTAAGTAACATTACTTAATTAAATAAATTAATCTAAAAAGGTCAAAATGTAAATTCAAGGTCTAAATATAATAACTGCCTTATTTACAATCATATATAAAATGTTGAAAAAGATCTAAATTAAAATAAAACTTGAAAACATGAGTTTACATTTTGGTCCTTATATTTCACTTCAATCGGGTCCTTATTTTCCATTTAGGTCCTTAATTTTCATCGTTAATAGGTCCCTGGATGTCTTCTTCTCCTCTTCACCTGACTGGACAGCTGACGACTGAAGGTGCAGCCACCACTTGATCACCGCCAATCCGACATCATCTCTTCTTCTCCAAGCTCCTGGGGCTTACACTCAACATCCCATTTTCATCCATCGGTCTGGATGACGCCTTTATCCTAATTTAGGGTTGGAGATAACCTCACCGGTGTTGGAGAAGATGCCGGTGGTTATCCTCCTCCTAGCCACAATCACATCTAGATTCCACCTACTTCTCAGTTGCTGTCGACTATAAATACCCCTTGGCCCCCCTGATTTCCACGAAGTTGGCTCCCTTCCCTCTTCTTCACTGTAGCCAACCCAATAGGCTATTCACTCCGCAACTCTGGCAATCTTCCACCACACCATTCGACTACCTCCATCCACTTTTATCAGCTCTGGAACTTAGCCGAGGTCAGCCGTGTCTCTCGACTAAGGAGCCTCCTTTGCTTCACCTCACAACTGCTGCCGGAGATCTTTCAACAACCCTCTGATTTCCTCCTCCATCATGAGCTGTCGACAGAGATCCTCTGACCACTTCGTCCAAGTAACAATAGACTAGGAGTAGGAGTAGGAGTATGATAGTATAGTTAGTTAGTTAGGTAGGTTAGTTAGCCATAATGTTAGAATTAAATTTCATCTTCCTCGACTCCGACGAGCTCCTTGAGCTTGATAGAGCTTTAATTTTGTCTTTTTGAATCACTGTTCAGCTTCCTCTATCCTCCATGATCACTTCTATTACATTTAAGTACTAATCTGATCATTAATTCACCTAAATCACTTCCACCTCCACCAACTACTTCTGTTGTCTATGGCAACAGTAGTCGACCTTATCTTCACCTTCATTGGGTCCTCCATCATCTTTACATCACTAAAGGATCCTAATCATCGCTATAATTAGAGTAAATACCACATATAACATAAACGCCTAAATCTAATTAAGCTCCTGAGCTCACTGTCAATGGCAGCTCAGGAGTAGTTGAAATCTTTAATTAACTATATATTTATGATCGCAATCACTTGTTGACTTGTTTTGACCACAAAATTGAGTGGGAAAATAGGTGCTGAGCAGTAACCAACTTAAATACTTCAAGAATGGAATTCACTGATAAATCTTTCTTTTAATGATCAAATGAAGAAATTAACTCGATCCTAAAGTTCCTTCTGTCCTCAGGAATCTTTTCAAGTCATTAATGGCACAATTTCTCATTTTGTGCACAAAATTCACTTTTTCTGGACTCACCGGAGCTCAGGTGAGCTCCGACGAGTCAAAAGTGTTCCTCAGCCTGTAGAACTTAACAAGAAGCTCCAGATCAATGAATTGATGATTACTGATTAATTTGAGAGTGTTTATTTGAGATTTTAATGACTGGAGTTGTAGATAAGAGTTCATCTTCTCCAACTTTGGCAGAGTTGGAGAAGTTTGACAGAAAGTTTTAAGTTGTGATTAATAAGTCTAGAAGCTTTAGTTCAGTTCACTGAAGTCATTTCTGTGCTTAAATTAGTGTAACAACCTTTGATTCATTCTGAGGAACAAACCACTTTTGAAGTTCAGGCGACGAGCCTGAAATCCTAAAATCTTAAGTTCAAACACCTATTGAAGGGTCTGAGCATGTTCCTAGGATTGAAAAGAAGATATTTGAGGCTTTAATTCCATTTGAAAAGGTTTAGATCAAAAAAGTCAAATCTGGAGGCTTAACAGTCAAACTCAAGTTTGATGCTTTGATTCTAAGTTTAATCTGACTAATTGATGAGTTTGAATTGATTCTGAGATATATTTGAATAATTTTAAAGTAATTTGAATGAGCTCTGATGGTTAACTTGATTGGGTTTCAATTACTGCCAGTTTGGGTTGTTTTTGAACCCAACTGTTGGCAGTAGATTTTGGATGAGATTTGATTGCAAATTCTGCCCAGATGAGTTGATAACAACCTCTAGAAGTTGTGTCAAATGATTAATCTTGACTTTAGATGTCGGTTAGGTCTTTTCAAATCTGTTTTTAACTTCCTGAAGCTTTCAGAGAAGCTTTGAGCTTCTGTGCACTACCTGAAGCTCTTGAGAGCTTGATATCCACACTTGAAGCTGTAGAATTCCATATATAACCTATTTAGAACATTAACTGAGAGAGAAAGTCTAGTATGAGGACTTAGATAAGGAAAACCATTTTCCAGGACAAATTACCTGTAGATAGACCTGTAGATTCGCCCTTCAAATCGAAGAGCAAAACTTCCCCTTCACATTAAATTGACTATACAATCTTGTAGAGCACCTCAAGAGGTTGCCAACAAGCTTTTTTTTACTTGAAATGGAGCTCTGAGCTAGGAGAAATCATCACTTGAAGTTTGCTCCGGGAGGGGGAATGTTTGTCCCACATTGGCTAGTGATGAGCAGGCGCCTTAGTATAAAAGGAATTTGTTGCATAGCTCCTTCAGTCGTCAGCGCTCGGTGCACGGTTACCAAATCAACATTGATCTAAGCATGTGTGTGTGCGTGTGGGAACATATGTGCTTGCGAGTGTGCGCCTGTGTGGCGTGCGGATGTGTGGCCCTGGGAAGGCGTGTGCGAGGACTGAGAGGCGTGAGCCGGTTTGGCTCGAAACTCTAAATCAGAAATAAACCGAACTATAAATGAATCAGGCTTGGACCTAGTAGGGTCTAGTCCTACCTTGCAAAGGGTGCTGTGTATCCACGAAAAGTCTAAGCCACCAACTAATAAACAGAATTTTTAGTTAAAGAGAAAAAAACCCGATTCAGTTGAAGGCTAAGTTCAGAAGGAAAGAAGGAAATGCTAAAGCCAAGTGTTGAATGCCAAGGCTCAAAAGGTTAGGAAGAAAGAGAAGGAAGGGTTATAGAAAGAAATGCTAAGGTTTGGAAGGAGAAGGAGCAAAGCAAGGAAAGAAGGAGAAGGAAGACAGGATGAGTTTGTAAGAGAAGAAAGAGAAAGGCTGAACAGACACTAAAGTTAGAGGAAAGGTAGAAAAGAGAAGAAAAGAGGAAGAAGAGAAGAGCTCGAGAAATATAAGAGGAAAAATAAGAGAAAGAATAAAGAGAAAAGGAAAGAATAAAAGATAAGTGAAAAGAAGAAGAAAGAGAGAGAGAGGATAAAGAAATGAGAATAAAGGATTTACTTTCTTGCATTATTTTTTTAATTCTTTTTTATTTTAAATAGTTTAATAAGGCATGTTTCAAGTAGAACAACTTTCTATTACCTTAATTTCTTTGAAATAAATTAAAAAATTAACATTTTTACTTGCTATTAAAGTAGATCATTTGAGTAAATATGTTTTCTTATGGAATTTTGCATATTTCTTAAATTTAAATCATTAGGCAAAATTCATGTTATTAAAATTAACTTAATTATACCTCTTATGAGTTGTTTTGAATTGATTGGTGAATTCTAAATAATATATATCTCCCATCGAATGACCTAGACTCAACCAGTTAAAAGTAATAAAATCTAAAATGTTAGGTTAACTTGACCCTATACTACTCACCCGACACAAATTCGAGTTAACCTAAGTTACTTTCTTCTACACTTAATTAAGCAAAATTAACTTAATTAACTGTGTTGAGGAGTAGAATGCTTCATTTTAATGGTGTCATTGCCGAGGAGGCTATTTCTTTTAATTCACCAAAACATTCCCTGGTTTAATTGTGTAATAATCATTTTCGTGCCATAGGACGTAGTTGTAATTATAACTTTTACTATTTTTTGTGTTTTAATTAGTTTTGTTTTTATTTTGTTTTTTATCTTCTTTTCAGGTTTACCTTTGTCGGTAATCTCAGGAAGAAGGTGGGCTTTCCTAGTCCTGTTTTCCATTATAAATACCATTGTAAGTATTTCTTCTCTTAGTCTTTAGTTTAGTTTGAATGGTTGCATTTAGTTGGATAAAAATTAAAAAATACAAAAATACATCTTTTCTGACTAGTAGCATCATGATATAGGCATACACTCTTAGGAGTGCATTTTATCTGCTAGTATCTTTTCTATCTGACTCGGGAAATTTCTACTATTTTTCTTGCATCAGCGGGAAAACACGCAAAAAAAATCGTGTAGATCCCTGTCTTGGAAATAATAAACAAGACCACATATATTTTTTGAAAATACTTAAAAAGAGGTCACTTTAATTCTTTCTATCATATTTTTGAAAGGATTAAGTGAAAAAGAGGAAAATAAAAATTGTGACTAAATTCTATTTGCAGAAAGCATGCTGGTTTTATCGCAATCGTCTGTTGCATGCTATCGCGCACACAACACGATCACTAGAGTCACACAAGTCTAATTTTCTATCTCTCCTCTTTGAACCTCTTAGGGCTTTAGCCGAAGATCAACAAGTCTGTCTCACTACTAGAGCTCCGAGGAGCCAGTAGTGAGCAGTCTTAATCCTAGATCTTAGACCTTTGAGCCTTAAGGATACGCACTTACGTAGACACGGGTTTAGGATGCATATTTTGATACTGTTACTATGCTTGTTTGCATCCAAAGTATTTTTGCATATTCTAGGAATCTCTTCTTTCCTTTGAAAGAAGAGCAAAACCCATGTTTTCTGTGTTGTTTTATGGGTTTTCTGTGCCGCAGTTTTTTTTTCCTGTGGTGTGAGTGTTCCTTTGCACATTCTCTTCATTTTATGGACGGGAGGCGATCCTTGCATCTACCTCTTGTAATTTCTTTGATAGGTGATCCTAGGTCGGTTGCAGATAAGCAACCACTTATTTTCTCATCTGATCCATCTATTTCTATGGAAAAAATGCAAAATCAGAATCCCAAGATCCCTTCTTCTTCTAGTCAGGGGGAGATGCCGCCTTTTGATGTTCATGAGGCACTCCTGAACCAGAATCTTAGGATGCTTGAGCAAAATAGACAAATTAATCTTTTAACAGCAGCCCTAAATAATCTATAGAATCTTCAATCCTGTCCTCCACCTCAACCTGAGGCAGGTTTTGACCTTCCTGATTTACCGATCCATCATCCAAGGCCTCTACTCAGAGACTGCTACAATCCATCTAATGCACAAGTAGAGCCTAATGTTAGGATTCCTATTGGGGAGAATGATCCTGAATTAAAGCCAAATATTATAGGTCTAATCCCTCATTTTCACGAATTTGCATCTGAGGATCCATTTCAACATATTGAAGATCTAAAGAAACTATCCCAAACTCTTGGACCTCGAAATCAAAATAGGGAAATCCTACTTATGAAAATGTTCTCTTTTAGCCTTAAAGATAAAGCAGCTTATTGGTATAGAGCTACAGCAAGACCAATCTCAACTTAGGTTGAACTTGAATCTGCATTTTTGAAGAAATTCTTTCCTATTGGTCGAACCAATACTTTAAGGTGAGCAATTACTACTTTCAATAAAAATCAAGGAGAACCAATTCATGAGGCGTGGGAACGCTTTCATGAATTACAAAGGAAATGCCCACATCATGACATCCCTTGTTGGCAACTAATGCATATCTTCTACTATGGTTTACAAGAGGGCATTCACAATCTAGTCGATGCCTCTTGTGGACGGAATTTTCTAAATCGTGATGCAGAATCCACTTCAGAATTATTTGAAGGGATGGAGGAAAACTCAATCAACAATGCATCTTTGTCGCACTTCACGCGGGGCACGAATACGACTCATTAAAATCCGCACAAGGGCATTCACAAGATCGGTAATCCGTCCAGTTCAAAGCATTTGGAAATTATTGTAGAGAAACTGGACAAAGTTGATATCGTAGCAAAGCATCTCGACGAGGTCTAAAATACGATGAAAACTCTTACGCCTCTACTTGCTATGCAAAATCCCGGTATTCACTTGTTTCGCAAATTCCCATGGGGAGGGAATTTGTGAATAATCTGGATTCTAGAGATCCATCTTCCTTGGGTTTTCTATCTACTCCTACACCAACCCAAGGAGGGACCTTTGTCCCACAATCTTACCCAACCTTTTCCTTACCCTTTCTTGTTGCAGAAAACATGCCATGTCCTTTAGGTTTACACACCATCCAGGAAAACTTTCCAAGATCAAATCCTTATTCAAATACTTATAATCCTGGATGGGGAAGACACAAAAATTTTTCTTGGGCTGATCAAAATCAAAATCAAAGACCAATTTATCCAAATCATACCCATTTAAATCCACCTCCATTGCCTCCTCAGCAACCAAATTTAAGGCCTAATCCTATGGGCATGCAAAATTACTCTAGGCCTATTAGAGATACACAGCTAGACCAAATTTTGAGAGCTATGTCAAAGAGTCAACGACAAAATGCTGAAGCTCTCACTGAGATCCAAAGGCAATGTAAGGTAGAGTTGGCTAATTTTTGAAATCAAATCACAGTTTTGGCTGAGTCTCATCAGCCAGGTACTCTTCCATCTCAGCCAATTCTGAATCTTAGGAATTTCCAAAACCCTAGGCAAAATCAAGGCCAAGTCCATTTTCTTAATCAGGCCTTTGATTCTAATCATAACCCATCCTCTGTACTTCTTGAAAATAATCCACCAAACCCGAATCAGCAGCCTTTATTATTTTGAAATGACCCACCTATTCTTGAGAATCAAAATTGATTCTGCTGATCTTCTGAACTTGGTTGGAATCATTTCTTGTATTGCCTCAATCTTTAATATTTTACATCTCAACCCAAATCAGATCTGATCTTCATGAGATTCACTCTTATCCTTTTGAGATTTTTATACTAATCTAATTTTGGTTTTGCGAGATCTATTTTGGGCAATTTCAGGAGGAGTTTTTTCCGGGTGGTTTTAATCTATTTTTCTATTTTTGAATCAATTCTTTCAAAACTCCTTTGTTTTTACCACATACCTATTCTTTTTAGGAGTTCTTCACTAGGGTTTACGCCTAGCTGAAAGAGTAAAACTTAGCATTTTATACATAGCTGTTTCCTACTTTCTATACTTTTTGTTTCTTATACCACTTTTCTAATTTTTTACTTCATATTATATTGATTACCTTCATTTAGTCTGACTAACTACTCTGACCTTTGGTCAGACATTAAATCGTCCGCACAGAGATCTTTGATCTCCTATATCCGACTCCTTCCATCACCCTATACTAAATGAAGTGTAATATCTCTTCACCCTTCTTACAATGAGGACATTGTAAAATCTTGGCTTGGGAGGGTGTGAAGTAAAATTCACTTAAAGTCTATGTGTAAATAAAAGATATATGTATAAAATGAATAAATAAAAATTAAATATCCACGAAATTTTTAAAAAAATAGAAATACAAAAATTATAAAAATTTTCAAAATCAGAAAATTTATAAAAATTTGAAAAATGTTGAAAAATTCATAAAAAAATTGAAAATTTTATAAAACAAAAAAATGAAAATATATAAATACAAAAATTTTAAAAATGAAAATTTAAAAAAATAATAAAAGGGGTATATTCATCTACAATAAAGAAGAGAAGAAGAAAAAAATATATATATAAATATATCTATGTTTAAGAGTTTAATTTTTCTTTTAGGTCAGAAACTAAAAAATATATAAAATACATATAGAGTATTTAAGAGCATTAAATTCTTATTTAGACTTTTTACTTATAACATTTTGTAAGACACACTTTTGTTTTAAAAAATTTTTTTAACAAGATTTTATTTGAATTAGAATCTTTAAATCTTTAGGCTTTGTTTTTCTATTCTTACCCTGAAATTAAGAAACTAAGGTAATTTAAGTTTTAAACATAAATTTTGGGATTAAATTGTAACTTTTTAATCAATTGGGTTAAGTAATCCTTTTGCTTTTTGAAAATTTGATTTTATCATAAAGTTAAGTAAAATGCCAGATATTCAAAATTAATTAAATAGAGAGTTAGTAAATTTTAGTTTACAAGTCTTTTAGGCTAAAGACATATAGCTAGACTTGGTAATTTTTGTCTGGACAGATCCTATAGGAGGAAACTAAAAATTTAAAAAACCTGAGAGTGAAGGGCTTTGTTGTCCAAGCTCTGGTTTGAGAGCTAAGGAACCTAAACATCTAAATTCACACACATAGAATTGTCTTGTTGGCATCTGAGACTGCGAAAGCACAGAGGTTGAGAGATCGATTCTGAATCCTCTTTAGTCCAAGGATTTTCGTGGGGCAGTTCTTGAAAGGGTGAAGGATGTGCCACTCACCTAGAAAAAGGATTTGGGGAATAAAGTTAGTAAGAAAAATGAGAAAGGGGAGAAAAAAGAAAAAATAAAATAAAACACCCTACAGTTAAGTGCCTTGTTACAAATGGGTACTTATGTAGTTTTCACAAAAAACTAAAGCATCTCAGTACAAATAGATGCTACCCTTCCTTCCATTAAATAAAGAACACCTCGCTACATATGGGTGTTCTAGCCTATAGGAAAAGTTGAAAAAAAATATATGGAGATAAAAAAATTAGGAATAAGAGACCCAGTGGTCCACCGAGGAGATATACACAAAAAGTGTTGACCTCGGGATAAAAAACTAGTAAGGAGAAAGCAACCAAACCTGAGTAAGGCCAAGCCAAAGGCTTAAATTGGAATAATCTAGATTGGAAATTGATGTCTTAAGATCTGGATTTTTGCAACTTTGGATGCCTTTAGGACAACCCTCTTTACAAAGCACAGATGTTTTAAAATCATAGCTACTGAACCTTGGTATTGGGCAATGAAGTCTAAGAAATAGGGTTTTCAAGATTTACAGTTGAGACCTAAAGGAGAAGAATTGACAAAATCCTAGGTCTAGAAGATGTTGTTAGTGCTGCAGGCTAGTAGATTAGAGTTTTACTACATTATGTTTGATTAATGATGAGTATCTGGTTAATTTGCTTAAACTTATATTGATAAAAATCAAATATCATTAACAAAGGATTAACTTAAGTCTATTGAGTCTTTGAGTTAAAATTTAATTTCCAACTCTTAGGTTTTATTTTCTTAAAATACTCTATATTCTAAATTTTAAGGGTTAGGAATGGTTACAAAGAATAAGAGATTTTTTAGAATTCTAACTTTTGATAAAATTCTTGTTAACAACATTGCTATTAAGTGTGTTTTGAAAATGTTTTGAGTATAAATCTAAGTAAGAAAATTTTCACAAAATGCTTTGTATATTAATTATATTAAATCTAAAAAAATTCTCTGACCTAAGCTTTCCTCTACACGGTTCTTATTTATATTAATTTAAACCCAAGTGCTTTAAATCATCATATTCTTAGTATATTTTGCTAGGGACTAGCAAAACTTTGGCTTGAGGGTATGATGAGAAGCTCATCATGGTCTCTAATTACCCCTAATTAACTAGTCTTCCTAGTTAATTATCTAGGATTATGTGAATTTGTGGGTTAATTATTAAATAGGGGATAAATAGTAAAGGACCTTAAAATAAGTTAAAAATGCTATTTTATCATCCAATTAATATTATTAATAATGTAATTAATAATTGGACTCGAAATATTACTAATCATTCATCTAATTAATACATTAATTAATTTAAGTATAATATATAACTAAGTATGTAATAACTTAAGTAACATTACTTAATTAAATAAATTAATCTAAAAAGGTCAAAAATGTAAATTCAAGGTCTAAATAAAATAATTGCCTTATTTACAATCATATATAAAAAGTTGAAAAAAATCTAAATTAAAATAAACCTTGAAAACCTGAGTTTACATTTTGGTCCTTATATTTCACATCAATTGGGTCCTTATTTTCCATTTAGGTCCTTAAGTTTCATCACAAATAGGTCCCTGGACTTCTTCTTCTTCTTCTCCTCTTCACCCAACTGGACAGCTGACAACTGAAGGTGCAACCACCACTTGATCACCGCCAATCCGACGTCATCTCTTCTCCAAGCTTCTGGAGCTTGCGCTCACCATCCCATTTTCATCCACCGATTTGGATGATGCCTTTATCCTAATTTAGGGTTGGAGATAACCTCACCGACGTTGGAGAAGACACCAGTGGTTATCCTCCTTCTAGCCACAATCGCGTCCACATTCCACCTACTTCTCAGTTGCCGTCGATTATAAATACCCCTTGACCCCCCTGATTTCCATGAAGTTGGCTCCCTTCCCTCTTCTTCACTGCAGTCGACCTAATAGGGTATTCACTCCACAACTCTGGCAATCTTCCACCACACCATCCGACTTCCTCCATCCACTTTTATCAGCTTTGGAACTCCACCGAGGTCAGCCGCGTCTCCTGACACAAGCGTTGACTTAGGAGCCTCCTCTGCTTCACCTCACAACTGCCACTGGAGATCTTTCGACAACCCTCAGATTTCCTCCTCCATCATGAGCCGTCGACGGAGATCCTCTGACCCCTTCATCCAGGTAACAGTAGACTAGGAGTAGGAGTAGGATAGTTTAGTTAGTTAGTTAGGTAAGTTAGTTAGCCATAATGTTAGATTTAAATTTCGTCTTCCTCGACTCCGGTGAGCTCCTTGAGCTTGACAGAGCTTTAATTTTGTCTTTTTCAATCACTGTTCATCTTCCTCTATCCTCCACGATCACTTCTATTACATTTAATTACTAATCTGATCATTAATTTGCTTAAATCACTTCCACCTCCACTGACTACTTCTGTTGTCCATGGCAGCAGCAGTCGACCTTATCTTCACCTTCATTGGGTCCTCCATCATCTGTACATCACTAAAGGATCCTAATCATCGCTATAATTAGAGTAAATATCACATATAACTTAAACACCTAAATCTAATTAAGCTCCTGAGATTGCTGTCAATGGCAGCTCAGGAGTAGTTGAAATCTTTAATTAACTATATATTTATGATCGCAATCACTTGTTGACTTGCTTTGACCACTCAATTGAGTGGGAAAATAGGTCCTGACCATTAACCAACTTAAATACTTCAAGAATGGAATTCACTGATAAATCTTTCTTTTAATGATCAAATGAAAAAATTAACTCGATCCTGAGGTTCCTACTAACCTCAGGAATCTTTTTAGGTCATTAATGGCACAATTTCTCATTCTGTGCACAAAATTCACTTTTTCTGGACTCATCGAAGCTCCAATGAGTCAAAAGTGTTCTTCATCCTGTAGAAATTAACAAGAAACTACAGATTAATGAATTGATGATTACTGATTAATTTGAGAGTGTTTATTTGAGATTTTAATGGCTGGAGTTGTAGATAGGAGTTCATCTTCAACTCCGGCAGAGTTGGAGAAGTTTGACAGAAAGTTTTAAGTTGCGATTAATAAGTCTACAAGCTTTAGTGCAGTGTACTGAAGTCATTTCTATGCTTAAATTAGTGTAACAACCTTTGATTCATTCTAATGAACAAACAACTTTCGAAGTTCAGGAGACGAGCCTGAAATCCTAAAATCTTAAGTTCAAACACCTATTGAAGGGTCTGAGAATGTTCCTGGGATTAAAGAGAAGACATTTGAGGCTTTAATTCGATTTGAAAAGGTTTAGATCAGAAAGTCAAATCTGGAGGCTTAACTGTCAAACTCGAGTTTGATGCTTTGATTTTGAGTTCTATCTGACTAATTGATGAGTTTAAATTGATTCTGAGATATATTTGAATGATTTGAAAGTAATTTGGATGAGCTCTGATGGTTAATTTGATTGGATTTCAGTTACTGCCAGTTTGGGTTGTTTTCGAACCCAAACTGTTGGCAGTAGATTTTGGACGAGATTTGATTGCAAATTCTACCCAAATGAGTTGATAACAACCTCTAGAAGTTGTTTCAAATGATTAATCATGACGTTAGATGTCTATTAGGTCTTTTCAAATCTGTTTTCAACTTCCTGAAGCTTTCAGGGAAGCTTTGAGCTTCTATGCACTACCTGAAGCTCTTGAGAGCTTGATATCTACACCTGAAGCTGCGAAATTCACTGTATAACCTATTTAGAACATTAACTGAGAAAGAAAGTCCTGTATGAGGACTTAAAATAAGGAAAACCATTTTCCAGGCCGAAATACCTGTAGACAGACCTGTAGATTCACCCATCAAATAGAAGAGCAAAACTTCCCCTTCACATTAAATTGACTATACAATCTTGTAGAGCACCTCAAGAGCTTGCCAACAAGCTTTTTTTTACTTGAATTGGAGCTCTGAGCTAGGAGAAATCATCACTTGAAGTTTGCTTTGGGAGGGGGAATGTTTGTCCCACATTGGCTAGTGATGAATAGGCGCCTTAGTATAAAAGGAATTTGTTGCATAGCCCCTTCAGTCGTCAGTGCTCGGCGCACGGTTACCAAATGAACATTGATCTGAGCATGTGTGTGTGTGTGTGGGCACATATGTGCCTGCGAGTGTGCACCTGTGTGGCATGTGGATGTGTGGCTCTAGGAGGGCGTGTGCGAGGACTGGGAGGCGTGAGCCGGTTTGGCTCAAAACTCTAAATCGGAAATAAATCGAACTATAAATGAATCAGGCTTGGACCTAGTAGGGTCTAGTCCTACCTTGCAAAGTGTGCTGTGTATCCACGAAAAGTCTAAGCCACCAACTAATAAACCAAATTTTTAGTTAAAGAGAAGAAAACCCGATTCAGCTGAAGGCTAAGTTCAGAAGGAAAGAAGGAAATGCTAAAGCCAAGTGTTGAATGCCAAGGCTCAAAAGGTTAGGAAGAAAGAGAAGGAAGGGTTACAGAAAGAAATGCTAAGGCTTGGAAGGAGAAGGAGCAAAGCAAGGAAAGAAGGAGAAGGAAGATAGGATGAGTTTGTAAGAGAAGAAAGAGAAAGGCTGAACAGGCACTAAAGTGAGAGGAAAGGTAGAAAAGCGAAGAAAAGAGGAAGAAGAGAAGAGCTTGAGAAATATAAGAGGAAGAATAAGAGAAAAGGAAAGAATAAAAGATAAGTGAAAAGAAGAAGAAAGAGAGAGAGAGGCTGAAGAAAAGAGAATAAAGGATTTACTTTCTTGCATTATTTTTTTTAATTCTTTTTTATTTTAAATGTTGTAATAAGGCATGTTTCAAATAGAACAACTTTCTATTGCCTTAATTTCTTTGAAATAGATTAAAAAATTAACATGTTTACTTGCTATTAAAGTAGATCATTTGAGTAAATATGTTTTCTTATGGAATTTTGCATATTTCTTAAATTTAAATCATTAGGCGAAATTCATGTTATTAAAATTAACTTAATTATACCTCCTATGAGTTGTTTTCAGTTGATTGGTGAATTCTAAATAATATATACCTCCCAGCGAATGACCTGGACTTAACCAGTTAAAAGTAATAAAATCTAAAATGTTAGGTTAACTTGACCCTATACTACTCAACGGACACAAATTCGAGTTAACTAAGTTACTTTCTTCTACACTTAATTAAGAAAAATTAACTTAATTAACTGTGTTGAGGAGTAGAACGCTTCACTTACCACCCTCAGACGAATGGACAGGACAAGATCTCCAATCGGGAGATCAGGAATATTCTGCAGAAAATGGTCAGACCTGATCGTAAAGATTAGACTCATAAGCTTGAGGACGCTCTTTGGGCCTACCGTACAGTGTACAAAATGCCTATCAGCATGTCACCGTTTCGTCTGGTGTTTAGAAAGGCATGCCATTTACTTATAAAGATTGAACATCAGGCATTCTGGGCAATCAAGCAATGTAATTTGGACTTGAGTTTAGCTAGAAAGACCAGGAAACTCCAACTATCTGAGTTAGAGGATCTTACAAACGACGCATACAAGAATGCCAAGATCTGCAAGGCTAGGACAAAAGCTCTTCATGACCAATTGATATCCTACAAGAGCTTTGAGCAGAACAAAAAGGTCTGGCTCTTTGATTCTCGACTTAAGCTCTTTCCCGTAAAACTTTGGTCAAAATGGAATGGCCTGTTCATCATCGATCAGATATTTCCAAACGGAGTTGTTCAGATCTCTGACCCAAAGATGGGTAATTCTTTTAAAGTCAACAGTCAACGTCTAAAGCCTTTTGTTGATTGTATTATTCCAGAACCCGTCCCAAACATGGTTGCTCTAATCACATTGTGATTTCTTTGGCTGGACTTCTCCTAGCTGATGGCATTAAACTCAGCACATGTACAGTCTGACTCAGAGCTGACCCGACCATCATATTCAAGTGATATCTTCTACATTCTACCTTTCCTTTCATGCCTTTTATTTTCAATGAGGACATTGCATCAGATGGGCATGGGGGGGTGGATTCATTTCTGAATCATTTTGTCAGTTCTATGGAATTCTTGTAAATTCTACTTTAAAAAAAAAAAATCAATTAAGAAAGAATAATTGGGCATTAGGATTTTCCAACCTTAGGAAATAATATAGTAGGATCTGAACACTTAAACCCTTCAGGTCTTCGAGCTTAATCAGCCTGGGTGTCCACTAAAATGTGGATTTACTTATTGAGTCCTCGCTATTCTGAATTTACTACAATTTGGTTAAATAAGTTGGGGTGATAAGTACACGACTTATCAACCCACTCTCTGATTTGAGGGGATTTTAAGTCTAAACATCTACACGCTATTTGCACTGACTCGCTTTCAACGATTTTTACGGAAATTGGGTAGCTAATGAACCTTCTAGGGTGGTATGGCTAGCAAGTTATCGTAGGTAACAGCCTATAGGCAGGTTGTTCAGAGCCTAGTCACATAACCATTCTTTTCTTACTGCTTTTAGATAAATCTTAGATCAGGAAAGCCACCTACTTAAAAGAAAAAAATCCAAAAAAAAAAGAAAAAAAATAGAAAAGGAGAAAAGAAAAGAAAAAGAAATAAGCCACACTTCACTGCACGAGTATGGCTGGCAAGTTATCGTGGGTAACAGCCCATTGGTAGGTTGTCCAGAACCTAGCTCAAGAAATGCACATAAAATTCCAAAACACTTAGGAAGAAGTGGAGAAGTAGAATAAGTTGGGGAGATATACATTGGGTTCATCCTTGTGTTGACCGCATAAAAATAAAAGTAGGGAGAAAGCTACCGATCGAATAGATACACCTTTAGGCAAAATTTCTTTTCAAGGTCACCAAGGGGCATAGAAACCCGAAGTCCGTTCCAATCGCCGATCAGTGAGTCTATCACATTTCACACAGAGATGCTTAGAACTTACGATTCTCTTCAAGTCTTGGGTGGGTTGAGTGGCCATAGAAAGCTACTCCCAAATTCTAAACTCAAAAATCTAAAAAAAAATTAGATAAGAAGAAAAGAAGAAAAAGATCGTCCTTTGAATAAGGTGAGAGCTTGAGGCAGTCTGCATTTTGGTAGACACTTGGGTGCTGTTGTGTCTTTATAGTTCAGGTTCTTAGTAAAAATTTCCTAATGTTGAAGAATAACTTTTGCCCAAGAAATCCGACCTATTTTCTTTTATAAATTTCACACAGTTTTTGCTAAGGACTAGCAAAAGATAGGCATGGGGGTGTGTTGTGCATACATCTGAATAGCCAAAAATGTCTATTAATGCATGTTCTTAGTATCATATTAGCATCATGCATTGTAAATATTGCATAACATGCATCATCATGCATTTAGGTCAAATTGTACAATTGTATAGTAATTTCTTCTTTTTGGTGGCCAGGGATAGGGCAACTTTGAATGGGGGCCTCGAATAAAAGATCCAACCGTACGGATCTGATCAGGGTGACAATTGGAGTGCAACGACTAAAAAGATCGCCTCGATTGGACTTCCATAGCATTAGGTATAATTCGAGGAAGGTTAAAGATCAAGGGCCAAGATGGTGTCAATCCGCACTTCAGATGACAAATCCGGCTACATGGATGGGTTCAAATCGATGATTGTAGCCTAATAGTGTGAAAATCAGCTCAATCTGACATCTATGGCACCTTCTACAAGTCACAAAAGATGGACGGCCAAGATGGTGCCACGTGGCACCATCTCGGCCACCCAAACTGACCCAGTTGATACGTGAGGATGCACCATGTTCTTTCTCTCTCTCCTTAATGTAAGATCAGATCTGGGTCGTTAGATCTTGATCCAACGGCCATGAGCGTGCACGTCACGGTTGGAAAGTCGACAAAAGGGAGGAGGCAGTGCAACGGTCGAGCACCCTTTCATGACCACGAGGTGTGGGTTCGATCCCCACTACGTCTCAAATCAAAGCACATGAGCGGGAGCGGCTAAATCAAGCCGTTGGATGGCAAGTGGATGGCACGGATGCGGGCGACGTGGCGTGATGCATGGCTGAGGAGCACATACACGCATGATGATGCTCTTCTGTACGCTCCATCGCACGCATGGGTGTGTAGTTACGCTGACGAAGAAGCGGGCAAGATTGCTCTTAAGCCGTCTGATCTCGCGATCGGATGGCTGACAAGGCGAGATCGTGGGCATACATTAGGTGCGCAGGAGAGGAGGAGATGGCGGGTGCACTTGCACATCGCCCACGTTTAGGCCATTAGTGACATTTAATTCTGTCACTAATGGCCCTTGCATTAATGTTCTTAACATAAAATGACCTTTTTGCCCCCAACCTCTACACCTATAAAAAGGCCTACGCCCCCCACATTTCAATCATCCCTTCCATCACCTTTCTCCCTCTCCAAAGCTCTAAGAAGCTTGTCAAAGATGCTCCTTTAGAGTCAAAATCAAAGTTTTCTCTCCCCGTTCCGGAAGTTGATCCCACGATGATGTCGATGCCCTACGTCACCCCCAGTTCTTCATGCTTTGTTCTTCATCTTCCGTCTTCGTCCTCCATCTTCCAGGCATCACTTGAAGGCGTGCATGGGGTCTGATGGTGCGAGGCGAGGGCATTGGGGTGTGGGTGTGCTGGGTCTGATGGCACGAGGAAGTGTGGATGCTGGGGCATGGGTGCACTGGAGGTGAAAGCGCGGGCATGCAGGCACGAGGTGGGATGCTGGTTGAGGTGCGAGTAGTAGTTGAGGTAGGCACGCGCACACCTGCTGCGGTGGAGGTGTAGTGTGTGTGCGTGGTCTGCTGCAAAAGATGAAGTACGCTGGCTGGAGGCACGTGCGGTGGCACGCTTGGCAGGGCTAAGGCACGGGGAGGAGAAGTTGCAGGGACTCTTGGTGATGTGGGCTGTCACCCCACACACCCACGGTGGTGGAGTTGCACTACTGCGGTGGGAGGCCGGTGGTATGGAATGGATGAGAAGCAAAGTTATCTACGTAGTGAGGAATAAAGGGGTGGTGGCCTCCTTTGAATGGCAGCCCTTCCTCCTCTTTTGTAGCCACAACTACAAAGATTTGAAATTCAAAAGCCACCCGTAGAATCAATGCTAATGCGCAGGAGGAGGCGAAGACAGAAGAGTTACCTGCAAGGGAAAAGAAGAAAAAAAATAAAATAATTAGCATTATTTATACATAACTCCTTAGCTTCTATGTTAATTAAAATAGTGTATGTAATGCACCTAATTAATTAACTAATTAAATGTATGCAACCCTAGGTTAATTCTAAATGCATGAATTATGCACTTAAGCTAAAAATATGAATTAATTTATTTACATCCTAATGTATGCTATCTAAATGTTAAAATTAACTTAATGTCTAGACACTTAAATACTTAAATAACCCACAAATATGGGCTAATCAAATACCCCCATGCCTAGTTTTTGCTAGTCCCTAGCAAATCCAAGCAAAACCTAGCACTCCAAGTAGACTAACCAACCCAAACGGTCTTCCTTTAGAAACATGTTAAGTTCAGACTTTAGACCTACGGTTCCCAAGTAGTTGCTAAGTTACAGACTAGGTCGGCTAAAGACGAGTTGCAAGCACAAGTTTCCCTTATTTCTGACTCTACCCTAAGGTTTATTGATCCCTGAGATTAAAGCATCTGTACATGTGCATTGGTCTGAGTTATTTGAGGTTGGTATGACTGCCAACCTAGAAAGGAAAAAGGATAAATATATATATATATATTGTTTGATTCCTCTAAGTCTTTTTTTTTGTTTGATTCCTCTAAGTCTAACCTCGGATCAGCTATCAACACAGTCAGTGTCGGATTCATTGTCCCCATCACCATACCTCGAAGAGTGCCTGGCTTTCGATGCTTCGAGATAGCACTGCCCATAGTGACCCCAAGAACACCTGGCAATCGACACTTCGAGATTGTATCACCCAAGGATTTCTTAAGCAAATTCAGGCCTGTGGCAATCGGCACTTCGAGATAGGGCCACCCATGGTACCTGAATCTCACAATGCACTTACATGCCCCAGTAGGATGGATATCCTAAGAGACAAACACCGAGGTAATATGTTATCATCGCATCCTCAAGGTGATTATATACTCCACCTCTCCTGCGGTAGGAACTCTTCCAGTCAAATTGTGTTTTCAAGCCTCTCCTATGTCAAATCTAAGAGAACTAAATTTCTTTTAAGAAATGAATTAAGGTGATCACTTACTTACACAAGACCAAGTGTGTGAAATTTGGATGCTTGGGCTACAAGGACCCGTAAAACAAAAGGTAGAACAAGACTCCTGGTCTTACCCCACCTTTTAACTCAATCCTTAGCTTTCCTTCCTTAACCTCTTGAGGAATGGTCCACAACTTAACTCCTATTTAAGTTTTTAAGTCCACAAAGGACCCTGAAGGTCTAAAGCTAGTAACTCACTTAGCTTCTAAAGTTCGACCCTAAAATGAACTTAGTCTAACTTAGAGTTCTGATTTCTTAAGAATGCAGGGCCAACCAGCTAAGCTCAATAATACAAAATGTTTTTTTTTTTTCAATGCAAATGCATGCAATGCAGAATGCTTTAACTAAATGCATGAATGCACTATGTATAAATGCTATGTACATCCCAAAGTACACCCCCCCATGCCTAAAATCTGCAATGTCCCCATTACATAGAAGGATATTACCTGGGTCAGAGATGGGCTGCTGTTAATTTGCTAGCAGTCGAGTAGCCAAAGAACTCGCAAATCAGGTTCAAGGATTGCAGAAATAGGCCTTAAAAATGAGCAAAGTAATGCTATCCTAGAAAATAGGTAACCTAGGATGTTGGCGAGCTGATGATGAATCCCAATAGCAAATGCTCGCCCAACTAAGATGGGAATGAAATCTTCCCAAGTCACCAGAGGAGGTTCTAAAGGATAAACTGGCATAACAACCTTCAAAGGGGTAGGGGGAGGATGACAAGGTTCCTCCAAAAGGAATGGGGAAGGAATGGTGCAGAGATAAACCCCAGGGCAATGGACTGACTAAAGAAATCATCAATCCATACTCGATACTCCATTACAGGAAATATTGGTTTGTTAAGCCCCCCGGCCAGAACAAAAGTGAGCATATCTCTAAGCAAAGGATCATCTAGGGTGTCCAAGTTTTGAGGTTGCAGGATGGCCATAAGATCTAGGTTGGGTTTAATCAGCTCAATGTCCATGGAAGAGCGATCTTCATTTTCGTTGAAAACTTTAACATAAAATGATGTGTCGTTGTATTTAATCATGTGGTAGAAAATCTCTTTTCAACACATTTTAATTTTCAAAATCTAACCACGAATAGTTAGGTCATCTCCACAGGGAGGAATTAGCCTATTTAAACTAGCTAATAGTGTCTCGTTTATTCAGGAAACTCAATGGGTGTGCATGCTAATTCGTGCGATTCTTTTTCTCACATAACTGCTCATTTTAACCAATTAATCAAGAATGTAGGTGTTTAGATGCAAAATCACCACCATATAATATTTTGTTAACAAGTGCTCTTGATACTGGTAAATACTGTAAGTACTGATTTCTAGAATATAACTTGCTTACAATAATATCTATGCATTAAATCATTCATGTGAGATATGCATATGCAAATAATTTAGACGAAGTAGAAGGAGGACTATGCAAATTCACCTCAATAATGTAATACCTAAAATAAATGAATAGGAACTTCCGCAATGGCATTTAATGTAAATATTAATTAAGGTATTACTGTAGCAAAAAAGGGGATTTTGTTCCCCTCGTGCGCATGCGGAGGAGAAGGCGCGACTAGAGGCACTGTGCTCGGAGTAGATCGGCCAGGATGCGGCTTCGCATTGGTGGTCGTGGCGTTGACGAAGGTGGCCGTCGCTGGTCGGTCGGAGCTTTGGATGCTGTCGGCGGCGACTTGCGCGCGGGGGCGTATGGACGGTGGGAAGGTCTACCGCGGGCGTGGGTAGCCCTGTGAGGGCAAGGCGAAGTCGATGGCACTGTTGGAGCAAAGCTGCATGGCGCGTGGAGGTGGCTGCACGTGAAGGTGGACGGTCGGCGATGGGTTCCTTTGGGGAAGAAGATGAACAGTGCGGTGTGAGGCGCGCTACACGTGGTGGCTTGCGTGTAGCTGGGCGTGATTGCATGCTTGCGCTGTGCATGTCTCACGGTTAGGCGCTGCGCAGTTGTGCGCTGCACGTGGCTACAAGGGCGCGGCACCTGTGTTGTGGCCGTGCACGACTGATGATGGTGCGATGCTTGCGAGCACTGCAAGGTTGAAAGGGCGCGTACGCATGCGGTGGACAGGCTGATGGGTGCGGTGCTTGCAGGCACTTGGTGCGGTGTCTATAGGCACTACAAGGGTGCACACATGCGGTGGAAGTTGGTGCTTGGAGACCACGGTGCAAGCGTGAAACACAAGGTGCGCTTGTTCTACAGTGGTGAGAGGGTGAAGATCCCCACCAAGGGAGGAAGATCCCCACCAAGTGGTGGACGTAGCTTCTTTTTGAACCAAACTCTCCTCCTTTTCCTTCGGCTGCAAGTATCTCCAACTACTCGGGACGATCGCAAGTGGTTGGAGCGGCAGATAAGCACGGGCAATTTCTCCTTCAGACGTCTAACTAGAGCATCAGACGTCTTAAAAAATGTAATGCCACGAATTTGTGACAGCAATTCCAAACATCTAATCCAAGTCCCAGACGTCTTATATAAGTAAAAATTAGCGCCTGATTCTTGTATCGAACCTGCATTCATCAAATAAATCATATTATCATAACATATGCTATTAAATGTAAAATTGAAGCATAAAATTAAATGCAGGCCAAGGTGAATTGCCATATAACTCCTAATTAATTAACAACTAAGAACAAATAATTAAATAGTAATTAAGCTAAATAATAGTCCACAAAAGTGGACTTATCAAATGCCCCCATGCCTAAGTTTGGCTAGTCCCGAGGAAAAATGAAAAACAATATAAGTAATCAGAAGATTTCTTCATTTCTTATTTCAAAACTTTAGAGATCCAGACAAATGTGAAGTGATAATGGCGTAGGTAACAGATCCAAGTGAAAATAACCAACTTACATTTTGCAGTTTGCACTTAATTCTTGATAACATTCTATCAGGATAGGCAACTACTTCCCTTGGGGATAAAGCGAAAGATAATCTGTAATTTGACCATGGCTTTAGGCGTAGGTAGGAGATATTGAGTTAAATGGATTTGTTTTTGGTGGCACACACTCATCTGGTGCTACATGTAGTCTAGTACTACAGACTTTAGATTTCTAGACTATTAGACAAGTCAACTCAGAGAGAGGCTAAACAACTGTGCTCTCTTGATGTTCCTGGATGCTCACTCTTTTCTTTCTTTTTTTTCTGAGATCACAAATCTCGCCAGATTTAGTAATTGTACTCACTGTTTAGTGGCCTCACATGGCATCCACACTTCAATTAAAATCCTAATAACTCTGCAACAAAGTTAGAGTCCTCAACCAGTATTTGGGCGATTAGAAATACTAAAAGGTAGGTATGGGTCATATTTGGTGAACGCGATATGTGTTTTGTTGCCACAGAAACAATCTTACATTATAAACTTGGACCTTTTTTTTTTTTGTAATATAATTGTTTCTTTTTCTTCTTTCTGTTCCTTCTTTTTCTTATTTTTTTTATATAAATTAACATAATACGACACAGACTTTTATTTATGAGGCATTATTAGGGTTGATGATGGTCAAGAGGATATTGTGTGGCTTATTTGGTGGAAGTGCCTATTCTTGACATCGGGAAGGAATGGATAGGACAGGCATATTTCTGACCTTTGACACTGTTACCCTCCTTCAGCCAAGAACAAGGACGATCATAACCATCCACCATAGTCATAGCTTTATCAAGACTCAATCTCTATGTATCTTGTTTGGTGACTCTCAGGAATTCACACAAACTATGCACACAAGAACAAAGAGCGAAAATTATGCCTAACTCTGAAGTATCATCATCTAATTGTTCAAAACTTAAGAGTCCTTGCACTAGACTTAGCGCACCAGTAATCTCTCTACTTTCTTCTCACAAATATTAGGTGGATCTACTAGAAGATAGCATGCCTGACTCCCTATGAACTGTCCATGGGTTCAGTAGACTACAAATGCTTATTGGTTTTCCTTAAGGATCCATTACCAAGTCTACATGCACGTGAAATAAATGTACTGGATTCTAAACTTAAGAAATAATTCAAGACGAAAAACCTTCAATGACAAAGGTATCCTGCTAGGGACTAACCCATTCAACTCAAGAAAAGAGGAATTTTTTTTTATACGCTAACCTAAATGCATGAATACTTCCTAAAATGCAAATGCACTCCCCTATGCTTAAATCCTACAATGTCCCCATTGTAAAATTAAAACAGGAGGAGAAAGGAAAGAAATCACCTGATGATGGTGTTATTCAGGCCGCTGGGTTGCCTCCCAACAAGCACTGCATTTTCTGTCAGCAGCCAGACTTAGAAGGAACCTGTAAGTCTAGTTCCAGATTGAAAAGGTTAGGCCCTAAAAATATGCATAACAGTGCAGGACTAGAAAATAGGTAGCCACGGATGTTGGCAAGCTGATGATGCAATGTAATCCCAAATGCTCGCCCGAAGATATGAAAACAGAAACCTCGTTGACTACTTGGGGAGGTCTAGGAATAACAAAAGGAATATGAAAAGGGACCTCCCAAAATGGAATAAGTGGAGGATAATAAGGATCCTCTAGAGTAGGACAAGTTTTAAAAGATATAAACATTATTAGTTCAAACCATTGAATGGCGAGAGTAAAAGTACAAGCATCAATCCACACTCACCATTCTACCCGAGGATGTACTAGCCTGATATGTTCTCCAGAAAGAATGTACATGAGCAGAGATCTGAGCCAACGATCGGTTAGGGAGTATAAGGGTTGTTTGTAGTGTTGGAAGGTAATGGTTAAGTCCAATGAGGGCTTAGTCAGTGTCAGGTTCAATTCCAACAATGATTCAGATTGTGTATACTCCCTAATAGTTATAGACAACTTCAGGTTACCCTACCTAACATTAATGATTGGAGTCATATTTGAATCAAGGGTAGACTCCAAATTACAGCTCTTTGATGGCTGGGTCCGAATGTCAGAGTCTTTATCATTAAGCTCATCCCCGAATTCGTTTGGTTCACTCAAATTTTTGTCGGGGTGTATATGTGATTCATTAGGAGTTGGATCACTATCCTCAATTATTCCCAAAGGAGGATCAGTCTTAATGTTTTGGAGCAAGCCTATATCACTTAATTTGTTATTCTTCTCGGGGTATAAATTCTCAATTGACGTGTTTTGTCCCCGAGAGTCTCCCATAGACTTCTCACTAATTTATTTTTCCTCCTCTAATAGCAACTCCTGTTTTGATGGAGGATGACTCTCAAAAGAAGGGAGGAATCTAGATTTCACCATATTGTTTATATCCTCTAGAGGTAAATCCTCAAATAATAAATAATTCCCTTGTGATTCACTCCAGATTTTCAGTCAGGTTCTTCTATTAGGGCATCCTCATTTTCTGAAATAGACTCTTCATATCCCTGAGACCGAAATTGATCATCCTCTATACCCTTAGGGTCACCTTCATTGGGTGCATTTAAATCCTTAGGATGTTGAATGGTAGGTGTTGATTCCCTAAGTGGAGGGTCAGGAGTAGGCTCACTAAGGGTAGAATGGGATTCCACCAAATAATCAATAGGGGAAGTGATAGGAACAATATAACCTTGACCCAGGTTGGTAGGGGTAAGGAGAATACTGTTTTTGGGGTCAAGGTCCTCAAGAGGTACCATCTTCTCTTGCTTTTGACTCCAATAAAGCTCGGGTGGATAATCACTATGATCGTTGTCCTCTAGTGGCTGTGTCTCATTGGGAAAGTCTAAGTGATAGCTACATAAAACTGGATCCCTATTGTCATTGGGTTCCTCAGAATTATTTTCATGATCATGGTCATATGGGTAGGGATTAGGATTATTGGGAAACGTGTAGCTAAGCTGTCTTATTTCTTCATTTAACTGTTGACTATTCCTCAACATCTCTCCCATTGATTCCATCATTTCCTTTTGTTGTTTTTGCATTTCTATCATAAAAGAGGAGAGGCTACTATTATCAGGTTGGGGAGGATAGTCAATTTCAGGCTCTGGTTGCCTAGGGGTATCGGTCCAACCTTGATACGAAAAATCATGAAGGGTGGGAGGGTTGGGTATTTACATGGAAGTAGGGATTCTAGGGTTGGAAAATCCCGCTCCTACGCTCTACTCAAAAGTGGGAGTTATCAAGCCAGTACTCCCAAGATAAGAATAAGAATAATCCCATGAAATGTCAATGTACCCATCAAAGGATGGATACGCTCGGGGCATGGGATCCTGATTAAAAGATGGGAAGTATTGACTCTGATAATCTAAATGATAGGAGTAAGGGTGATCCATTTCTTTAAGCAAAACAATTTTAACTCTCTTAGGATTTAGAAGAATTCATAATACAAGCAGAAATTTCCTAGAGAGTTCTACTGTCAAAGCAAATGCAAATTCAGTGAGATATTATTTTTAGTAGATTGTAGGTCATAGAATTAAATGTTCAGTTGGTGGCCAAACAAGTTTTGCAAAAAATTACGCTTCCTAGGCCAACCTACACTGGTGCCTATAACCTACTCGCAGGGGATAGAAGTCTCGAATCAAGCCCACACATGGGGAACCAAAATAACTTGGTGGATAGGCTTATTGATTTCTGACTAACTTCCCTTGTGGTGCAAAAGAGGAGAGGTAGAAATTTATCTAGTGACCTAATGTGTGAGGTGCACATTGTCTCAGGTGTGCAAACATACGATCGTGTTTTGATTTTTTGAAATTTCGCAAACAAGATCCTTTTGCACACAATTTTAAGTCACAGATTTTAAGGTCCAACCTCTTAGTAGTCCCAATTTTTAAAGTGATCACTTAATTAATTTGATTCAAGCACTTTAGTGGTCTTAGATTTAGGTTCAATGCATATACATGACAAGTAATTGATGCTCAAGAGAAGACATACCATACTCCAACAGTAATGAATGCAATGTAGTAAAAATAAACTAGATGCTGCTCATTCAGTCCTAGATGGTCGTCCTATAGATATGCAGCTTCTAGCAGGCAATTCGATTTTTTTTTTTAATAATAATAAGCAAACATACCTAATCTAACTATCTAACAAACATGCTGTTCAAATAATCTTATAATCTAAATAAATGGGAACACACTCCCAAAAATACACTCTTGCATACAAGAGCGATAAGAAATAAAGAAGCACTGGGAACACATTCCCAAAAATACCCGACAGGGTCCAAAAGACAGTAATTAAATTCTAATGTCTATCTAAACTAAATCTAAACTAAGCTTTACTGACAAAATCAAAAGTAGGCTCCTCCGTAAGCCTATGTGCATGGGATCAAGGCTCACGTGTTCCTGTTGCTGGCCTCTAGGTGGCATCAATGTCCACCAAAAAGATCGTCTCTACCGTATGCGCCCGTCGCCTTTGTCGTTTGATTCGTGCACATAAAGAGAACTAATGTCAATAATTCAAAAAAGCTTTTAAAATAGCATCAAAATAATGTAAAATTCCCAAAAAAATTAATAGGCATGTTTCCTCCCAGGCAACGGAGCCACTTGGAAGAGCGATCTTCATTTTCGTTGAAAACTTTAACATAAAATGATGTATCATTGTATTTAAACGCATGGTAGAAAATAGCTTTTCAAAACATTTTAATTTTCAGAATCTAACCACGAATAGTTAGGTCATCTCCACAGGGCGGAATTATCCTATTTAAACTAGTAAATAGTGTCTCGTTTATTCGAGAAACTCAATGGGTGTGCATGCTAATTCGTGCGATTCTTTTTCTCACATAACTACTCGTTTTAACCAATTAATCAAGAATGTAGGTGTTTAGATGCAAAATCACCACCATATAATATTTTGTTAAGTGATCTTGATACCAGTAAATACTGTAAATTCTTATTTCAAGAATATAACTTGTTTACCATAATATCTATGCATTAACTCATTCATGTGAGTTATGCATATGCAAATAATTTAGATGAAGTAGGAGGACTACGCAAATTCACCTCAATAATGTAAAGCCTAAAATAAATGAATAGGAACTTCTGCAATGGCATTTAACATAAATATTAATTGAGGTATTATTGTAGCAAAATAGGGGATTTTGTTCCCCTCGTGCGCACGTAGAGGAGAAGGCGCGGCTGGAGGCGCTGTGCTTGGAGTAGATCAGTCGGGATGCGGGCTTCGCATTGGTCGTCGTGGCATCGACGGAGGCGGTCGCCGTCGGCCGGTCGGAGCTTTGGATGCTGTTGGTAGTGGCTTGAATGCGGGGGCATATGGATGGCGGGAAGGTCTACCGCGGGCGTGGGATGTAAGGGTAAGGCGAAGTCGATGGCGCTGTTGAAGCGAAGCTTCGTGGCACGCGGAGGTGGCTACACGTGAAGGTGGATGGCCGATGATGGGTTCCTTTAGGGAAGAAGATGAATAGTGCTGTGTGAGGCGCGCTGCGCGTGGCGGCTTGAACGCGGCCGGGCGTGATTGTGTGCTACACGGTTGGGCGCTGCGCGTGGCTGCAAGGGCATGTCGCCTGCGCTGTGGCCGTGCACGGCTAATGATTGTGCGACGCCTGCGAGCGCTGGCAAGGTTGAAAGGGCGCGCACGCGCGTGGTGGACAGACTGATCGGTGCGACGCCTGCAGGCACTTGGTGCGGCGTTTGTGGGCACTTCAAGGGCGCGCGCATTCCGTGGAAGTTGGTGCATAGAGACCACGGTGCAAGTGTGAAACATAGGGTGCGCTTGTTCCACAGTGATGAAAGGGAGAAGATCCCCGCTAGGGGAGGAAGATCAGCCCCTCTCCTCGGTGGACGCGGCTTCTTTTTGAACCAAACTCTCCTCCTTTTCCTTCAGATGCAAGTATCTCCAACTACGCCCGACGATCGTGAGTGGTTGGAACGGCAGATAAGCACAGGTGGTTTCTTCTTTAGACATCTTACTGGAGCATCAAACGTCTTAAAAAAATGTAATGCCATGAATTTGTGACAGCAATTCCAGACGTCCAATCCAAGTCCCAGATGTCTTATATAAGTAAAAATTAGCGCCTGATTCTTGTACCTAACCTGCATTCATCAAATAAATCATATTATCATAACATATGCTATTAAATGTAAAATTAAAGCATAAAATTAAATGCAGGCGAAGGTGAATTGCCATATAACTCCTAATTAACTAACTAAGAACAAATAATTAAATAGTACTTAAGCTAAATAATAGTCAACAAAAGTGGACTTATCAGTCCATCCCTAACAATCTTTCCAAATCCTCAATTGCATCCCTAGCATTCCTTGCACTATCACAAGTATCTTCCTTCACTTCATCAGGAGTCAAAATTTTGCCTTCAGACATAAGCGAATCAGAGGGTGACTTCGAATCAAATGAAGGCAAGATGGAAGCAATAGATCTGGGGATTATCCTATCAACGTCATCCCCAGGTTCTTGTTCTTTACTCAAATCTTCCCCGGAGTCTATATGTGAATCCACATAAATCTTAGAAGTTGCTTCCAAATTTTCCATCATTTCATCATAAGGAGAAATATCATCCATGGGTGTGCTAAGGAAACCTAATTTGGTCAAATTTGTGACATCCTCAGGGGCTAACTCTTCAAATAAGACATAATCGCCCTTAGTGTCACTCCAAATCTTGAATGTAGGTTCCTCATATAATTTATCCTTCTCCTCATCATATGATTCATCATATACCCAAGGTTTAGAATCATCTAAAATATTAGCAAATCCCCTAGGGTACTCTATCTGAGGCAAATGGTTTACACTAGTAACATCGGACTCCTCAGATAGGTCAATTTCTTCAGGGTTAGGTTCCCTAAGGGTGGGCTTGTGTTCCATCTCGTGATCAGGAGGGAGGGCAGGATTAACAA
This sequence comes from Thalassia testudinum, assembly GCA_037157565.1. NCBI lineage: Eukaryota > Viridiplantae > Streptophyta > Magnoliopsida > Alismatales > Hydrocharitaceae > Thalassia > Thalassia testudinum. The sequence continues at coordinate 2,614,517 of JAZHRO010000070.1, forward strand.
CTTGACTTCGTCCCACTTCATCAAATGTCATGAAAATACTATCATCTGGGTCGAGGTCTTCCGATGGTACCATCATTCCCTTCTTTTGACTCCAATATAATTCAGGTGGATACTCAACCTTATCATCATCTTCCTTGGGCTACCACCTTTCTTCATCCAATGCATAGCTACTTTCCTATGTATCTTCCTCCCACTTAAGGCATGGATCTCTCAAGGAAGTGTCATCTAATGGGGAGGTTTCAAAATTGATCCTCGAAAAGTAGTTATTCTCCCTTACATAATCCCCAAAATTTCCCTCCAACTTAAAGTGTAGCTCTCCCACGGGAGATGCATCTATTGTAGAGGGGTGTACGTCATCCTCAATGGGGTAGATTGGGTGGCTAATTTCATCTCTTTCTTGTTGGCCTGCTCTCGAAGATCCTCCTAACAATTCAATCATTTCATCTTGCATTTTTTGTCTTTCCATCTCCAAGGAGGAGAGGTCATTTCTATCAAAAGAGAAGTCAGGCTCAGGCTTATAGTACCCAGGAGTGTCTGTCCAATCATTATAATTATTCAGGGAGGGTGGGTTGGGTATTTCTATGGTGTGTGGGATATTGGACGAAGCAAATCCCACTCCTAGGTTCTGCTCACTGATTTGGGGCTTAACCAGGCGAATACTCCTATAATAGGAGTAAAACGGATCCGAATGATTGTCATTATGTCCATCAAAGGATTGACCATCTCGACATATGGGATTGAAGAGTGCAGAGTGGGGGTAAGGGTGTGGGCAAGATGTGAAAGGATGAAAATCAATGTGGTCCATTTTAAATCACACCTCAATCAGAATTCCCCAAGCAAAACACAATTCAAGAAAAGGACTTTTTAGGTCTTTCCCAATTTATGCTTTTGATTTTAAGTTAGATTGTAGGTGACAATACAATTTGTTCAATCAATTTACGTGCTTATTGTCAACCTACGGATAGCCTAAGAAGACCTAACTGGGACTTAGGTGATCCTCCCTAAAGCCCAAAAAGTTTAGTCACCACCCAACATGGCAAAGAAGGATGCAAGTAGGGTTAAACCCTTCCTTTGAAGCATTGCTTTTGCGGTGCCTCTTAACTACCCTCAATCCGCAAGGTTTGGAGGCAACTTCACCTCTGAACTAAAGTTTGGGTCACTTTAGACCTCAGTAATAGGAGGCTCTAGTCCTAGCGGTTCCAAACCTAAGGACTGTGTAAAAGTGTGCCGTGGTGCAAGAGATATAAGTGTGCAAACACCATAAGAGATTTTGAAATTTGAATCGCATGCCAAGTTTGAAAATCAAATCCTTGTTTTTTGAATGTCCCTCCTTTAATTAGTCCTTTCTCCAGAAAATATGTAACCACTTGTTAGATCTATTCAATACAGATTAGATGGTCTTGAAATTAATCCAAATGCATTTGCATGACAGGTAGAAATGCAAAGTTAGAAGTGCATACCTGATTCCAGCATTCTTCATGCAATATGCAAGACAGGAAATTAGATCTAGATGCTGCTCATTCAATCCTAAATGATATGACCTAGGGGCAGGCAGCCTCTAGTAGGTAGCTTGTGTTTTTATTTTTTTTAATGCAAAATCAAGAAAAATAAAATCAATTCACAAAAGAAAACCTAGATCTAAAGAAAAAGGAAATAGGCTCCCAAAAATTACCAAACACGAGCCTAAAACAAATTCGGGGAACAAACCCCTCAACTGTACCCCAGAACAAGGGTTTTCCAAATGACTATACTAAAATAAAGAGAAGAAAGAAAAATAAAAAATATATATAGCTAAATGGATAAGATGAAGATGTTGTCCTCCGGATATCTCCTCCAATGGTGGAAAGAAGGTCCACCAAGGCATTGCTGAGGCAGGTGTGATGCACCTTCTCCCAATGTTGCAACTCCACTGACGATGTCGAGGATCGCCTAATCTTTGAGACTGGTGTGACAAGATGTCTCCAAATACGTGTACCTCGCACCAAATAGAAAATTTAATTTAAATATGCCTCAAATAAAATATGGACAAATAATTAAATAAATACGAGTCTAATAGGCCCGTTGCCTCCCCGACAACGGTGCCATTTGATAAGTTGGTTTTCGCTTTCGAATAATGTTATTAAGATGATTTGTCGTTGTAGGATCAAATTGGTGGAAAATCGCTTAACAAAATAATTAAAATTAAAACTAAACCACTCATAGGAGAGCAAGTCATGTCCACAAGGAGGTAATGACTTATTTAAACTCGTAATTAGGCCAAAATCAAGTTCGCTAAACTATTCATCAGATCAAACAATGCCTGTGTAGCTCTGAAAGTAAACCTTAAATTTATCGAGAAGTCAAGGGGTGTTAATGTAATTTTTACGTCAGAAAATTATCCATGTGCAAGGGTATGCCATGTACTATTCACTTGCATGCATACTAAAATGTAATTCAAAATTACATTCAATGCACATAGAGATGAATAATAAGGTTTAATAATTCTCTAGAAGCATGGGCATGAAGACATAAATTCATCACAATAAAATAATGATAAATAAAAATTCATTTTTGTGGCAATGTCATGAAATGTAAATATTAATTCCACCATAAACAGAGGATTCTACCTCTCTCCTCCTCGTGCATGGGAGAGAGGTTCGTTTGAGGAACTCTTTTGGGCATAGATTGGCCAGAGCGAGGGCTTTGCAACGGTGGCATCGGCAAGTTGCGAGACGGCCGAAGTCAGTCGGACGGAGGAGAGAAGCGGCGGTGGTGGAGGCTGCTGCTGTTGGCTGCACTTGCTGCAGGCGTGAGGAGGGATGGCGTGCGGGCACTGCAAGCGCGAGGAGGCGTGGGCACGTGGAGGGGCTGGCGCTCTATAGGTGCTACACGGGCGTGCGCAGGGTCTGATGGTGCCGGTTGCAAGTGCTGCAGGGAGGCACACGAGGTCTGATGGTGCCGACTGCAGGTGCTGCAGGGAGGCGCTTGAGGCGCTGAAGCGGGGGACTGCTGGAGGACATGCGCTAGGCGAGAGCGCGCAGGCATGCTGGCTGGAGGTGAAGGTGCACGTGGGGTCTGATGGCGCAAGGCAAGGGAGCTAGGGCATGGGTGCACTGGAGGTGAAAACGCGAGCGTAAAGGCGCAAGGTGGGATGCTGGCTGAGGTGTGAGCAGCAGTTGAGGCAGGCACGTGCATGCCTGCTGCGGTGGAGGTGCAGCGCGTGCGCGTGGTCTGCTGCAGAAGATGAAGTGCGCTGGCTGGAGGCGCACGAGGTGGTGTTTGCACCTCAAAACATGCCTATAATAACGCCTTCTTGTGCTATTTTCTAGCATTAACTATGTATATTATAATCCTGTAGTTGCATTTGTAAAAACGCTTGCATGCATGCATTTAATCATGAGAGGAGGAGAAATGAATAAATGGCTTCGTAATTCACATTTTATCTCAAGTTCCTCCTTGCAAATTCCACCTTTTTATTTTTCCTCTTGATTTCTTCTTTTTTCTCATTCCCGCGGCTGCCTTCTTCTTCCCGCGCCCACATGCACGCCATGCCTCCTGCAGCAGCCATTCCCTGCGACTGCCACTCCCACGCCATCCCCCTGCTGCAGCCATGCTTGCAGCCACGCTCTCCTCCTCTATTTAAAGCCACAACCTCTTCCTCGCGAAGGGGGAGGAGACGCGCAGTTGCTGCACCAAAACCCGCAGTCCACCTCCTTCCTCCACCGTTTTCCCCTCCCATACGTCGGCCCTCCTTCGAATAGACACCCGACGAGCAGGAGAACCCACTGTGGTGCTCACCACCACAGTGGGAACACCACCGCCCAGCTCTTCAACGAGCAGGTGGGCGTGGTGTCTTCTTTTCTTTTCGTTTTCATCTCCACGCCATTGCTGCCACTTCAAGGTCCGAAGCTTGAAGCAGCAGCGGCAGCAGCCAAACCACGGCGGCGGTGGTAGCGGTAGCAGCAGCTCCCCTCGCTCCTCCGCGACCTTCCCCGCAGGCGCTCAGCCCTCCTCGCGCGCCTGCAAGTCACTTCTTCGCTCCATCCTCTGCTCGGTCGCCTTTGCCCTTGCACCCGCGACCGGCCGCTGCGCGCACTGCAGCGGCTGGCCAGGCCCTCTCGCCGCCCCCTGCCAACCTCTGCAACCCTCTGCGACCGACTGTAGACTCCCCGCCTCCCTCTCCGAGCACGCCATCGCCCGCTCTCCTTCCTCGCACCCGGCCTGCAGACGCCTCACCTTCTCCGCGCGAAGACGCGCCTGCATCCGCGACCATCAGACATCGGCAGCCATCTGTAGACGACTCGACCTCCAGACGTCGGGCGCCGCCTGCAGACGATGCGGCTCCAGACGTCTGCCGCCATCCACAGACGTCTTAACTCACGCCATCACCAGCTCTCTCGCCCTCTCTCTCTCTGGCGCGAGTACTCCCGCGCGCGTCCGCCCTCTCTGCCGCCCGCTCTCTCTCTCTTTTTTTTTACTCACAGCAACACACACACATTCACCGACGCACACACACCTATACCAACACACACACACACACACTCACACACTTATAGTAACATATATATAAATATATATATACATAGATATATATATATATACATATATATATATAATATATACTTATATACATATATAGATACATATCTATATACATATATATATATATATATATATATATATATCTATACACCTATATATATAAACACATATATATCTATATATATATATATATATCTATACATATATAACTATACATTTATATATATATATATATAGATATATTTACTTATATACATACATATGTACATATATTTTCATGTTATTTACTATACGCTGTATTGCGGGAATATCTGCACCAGTTGCTGATATTCCCTGATACACGCATACAAAAAAAGCGTGGTCCCATACATCATCCATCCTTCATCCACACTCCACGCGGCACCTAGTCGTGTTGGTTGCGTCTCTCTAGACGTCGACTGATTCAACATAGTGCTACACTCCATCGTCACCTCCACCCCCACTCCTTTATATATACTACATATAAATATATATCTATAGCTATTATATTTACTTTCTATCTGTTAGCTTCCTTCTTAGTAAAAAGATAAAAAAAGGTATAAAAGTGAAAAGATAATCTTTGATTTGCAGGTACCCCATCTTGCAAGTAGCAAGGCATGTTTTGAAACTCTGTTTTGGCTAAAAGCCAAGGACACAATTTTGAGGGTGTGCCTCAAGAACAAGGATTACCAGAAAAAAACCTAAATAAGAAAAATACCAAAAACACAATAAATGAACGGAAGAGACGCGTTTTAAGGAAAACGTAGAAACTCGACTTGAACCCCACTTCCCTGAGTTCGACCCTGGGCCTAAAAGTGACAAGATAAAATCAATTAGGCCAGGTTAAAAATTTTGTAAAGAGATGGCTAGGTCTGAATTAGGTTAACCACTATACACATTTCAACGATAAAATCCCCATATTAACAACCTATCCGAGCCGACCCATCAAGTGGCATGCTTGGCAAGGCTGAGGTGCGGGGAGGAGAAGTTGCAAGGACTCTTGGCGATGTGGGCTGTCACCCCACACGCCCACGGTGGTGGAGTCACACTACCGCGATGGGAGGCCGGTGGTATGGAATGGATGAGAAGCAAAGCTCTCTATGTAGTGAGGAACAAAGGGGTGGTGGCCTCCTTTGAACGGTAGCCCTTCCTCCTCTTTTGTAGCCACAGCTACAAAGATTTGAAATTCAAAAGCTTCCAATGAATCAATGCTGATGAGCAGGAGGAGGAGGCAGAGATGGAAGAGTTACCTGCAAAGGAGAAGAAGAAAAATAAAATAAAATAATTAGGATTATTTATACATAACTCAACTTCTATGTTAATTAAAATAGTGTATGTAATGCACCTAATTAATTAACTGATTAAATGTATGCAACCCTAGGTTAATTCTGAATGCATGAATTATGCAGTTAAGCTAAAAATATGAATTAATTTATTTACATCCTAATGTATGCTTTCTAAATGTTAAAATTAACTTAATGTCTATACACTTAAATACTTAAATAGCCCACAAATATGGGCTAATCATTGCCCCGTCCGACTCATCCTCTATGCAACCGTCGAGGAGGATAACATCTCTCTCCCATCTTTACTTCTTTCTAGAATAGAATTTCCTGCTTTCTAGCTGTAATCGTTTCCTGCTTTCTAGTTGTAAAAACAATATTCAGTTGCAAAGTTTTTGTTCTCTCTCTCTCTCTTAGTGTTAATATCAAATCTATTGTGATTATCCTGCTTCTAAAACAAAAAAACAAAAAAATATAATCGTGGATTTTAGATTGACGTAGCCCTATGTTCGACCCAGAATTTCTTTACAAATTTCAGTAGATTTATCTATTGGTAGATTTCTTCGCAAATCGTACTACAATGATGGGTTTGTCAAAATCCAGTCCTTTTTGCATAGATTCTTCTCTACAACACAATCTATTCTCCCCATTGAGATCTTTGATATTTGGCACATTGACTTTATGGGTCCCTTTCCTATGTCCTTCAAATATGAGTGCATCCTTGTGGCCGTGGACTATGTATCGAAATGGATAGAAGCCATACCCACATGTACCAATGGCCATTCCGTGGTCTTGGATTTTGTTAGGGCTAATATCATTTCTCGGTACGGGTGCCCAAGGACTATCATAAGTAATGGAGGACCTTACTTTAAGAATGTGCACTTCACAAGGCTAGTTCAAAATTTGGGAGTCAATCACATGATAGCCACACCTTACCATCCCCAAACGAGTGGTCAAGTTGAAGTGTCTAATAGGGAAACTAAGCGGATTCTGGAGAAAACTGTTAGGCCTGATCGTAAGGTTTGGTCGAAAAAATTGAATGATGCTCTTTGGGCCTATAGGACAGCATATAAGACTCCCTTGGGCATGTCTTCTTTCCATCTTGTCTACTGAGAGGCATGTAACCTTCCTGTTGAAATCCAACACAAAGCTTATTGGCCTATTAAAAATGTCAACTTAAATCTAGATAAACCAAGTAAGGAACACATGTTGGAGTTAAGTAAGCTTGAGGAGCTTCTCAATGAAGCATACGAAACCTCTCAAGCTTAGAAGCAACAAACAAAGGTCTTCCATGACAAGCACATCATTAGAAAGACCTTTGAGCCCAACTAGTGGGTCTGGCTTTTCAATTCTAGACTTAAGTTATTTCCTGGAGAGCTCAAGACTCGCTGGGATGGGTCGTATGTTGTTATTAATGCCTTCCCTTATGGAGCTGTTGAAATTTGGAACCCTAATTCTGGTGAGATATTTAAGGTAAATGGCCAACGACTTAAACCTTATGTTACTCTTTCAAATGGGCAGGTTTTCGACGCACTTCGGCTTGAGGAGCCTTAGCTCCTCCCACTCTCATCAAGTGATATTCTTCTATGTCTTTAACTTTCCAATGAGGACATTGTCAATTTTAAGCATGGGGCAACATAACTTGAGGTTGTTTATATCATTTATAAATTTTTACATGCATTTAGGTTAGGTGCAATTGTTTTTGAAAAAAAAAAACTCTTTTTTGTTTTCTTAGGCTAAATTAGTTAGTCCTTAGAAAAAGATTTTTATCAAGGAAGTTTCATTGAAGATTTTCTTTTTAAATTGTTTCTTAGTTTAGAATCCAATACATTTACTTTACTTGTATGTAAACTGGGCAATGGATCTTTTAAGAAAACCAAGAGACATTTTAGTTTATCAAAGAGAGGCACTATTCCTTTTCCTAAATCCTAAGATAGTTAGAAGGGAGTCAGGCAAACTATCTTCTATGAGATCCACCTAACATTTGTGAGGTGAAAGTAGAGTGACTACTGGTGCTCTAATCTAGTGCTAGGACTCTTAAGTTCTGAATAATTAAATGATGATACCTCAGAGTTAGGCATAGTTTTCGCTCTCTTCTTGCATGCGGACATTGTGTGTGAATTCCTAAGAGTCACCAACTAAGGCAGATACACAGAGATTGAGATTTAATAAAAATATGACTATGGTGGATGGTTACGACTGTCCTTCATAGAATCCTTTGCTGAAGGAGGGTATTAATACCAAAGGTTAGAAGTATGCTTATCCTATCCATCCCTCCCCGGTGTTGAGAGTAGGCACTTCCACCAAATAAGTCACACAATATCGTCTTAAACATCATCATCCCTAATAATGCCTCATTAATAAAAGTTTACATCATGTTGTTTTGTGTTGGTAGTTATGAAAAAGAAAAAAGAAAAAGAAAAAAATATATATAGGAAGAAAAAAAAGAAAAGAAAAAAATAAAAAAAGAAAGAAAGAAAGAAAAAATGTTTGAGTTTATAGTTATGTCTTCGTGTCGATTTCATCATGTGACGATATTATTGAGGCAATAAAAATGCCTACTGCGATCCACCAAATATGACCCATACCTACTTTTTCAGTATTTCTGATCACCTGAATAGTGGCTACGGAATTCTGACTTAGTTATAGCGGTATTATGACTCTAATTAAAGTGTGAATGCCATGTGAGGCCACCAAACATTGAGTACATTTACAAAATGTGGTGAGATTTGTGATCTCAGAAAGGATAGAAGGAAAAAGAGTGAATGTAAAGGAATGCTAAGAGAGCATAGTTTTATTTTAGCCTTTCTCTGGGTTGACCCATTTGATAGTCTAGAAATCTAGAGTCTGCAGTACTTGACACATGTAACACCAGATGACTGTGAGCCACCAAATATGAATCCATTTGACTCGGATATCTTCTGCCTAAGCCAAAAAGCCAGGTACATTTTTACCAAGGGTTAAGTACGAACTTTAAATGTAAGTTGGATTTTCACTTCGATTCATTACTAAGCTACTATCACTTCATTTTCACATTTGTTTGGATTTCTAAATTTTTGGGATAAGAAAAATAAAAATATTTGGTCACTTCCATCATTTTTTACTTTTACTAGGGACTAGCAAAAATTTAGGAATGGGGGCATTTGATGAGACCACATTTGGGGGCTAATTGAATGCATAAATGCATAGGTACTAGATTAATGGTTACATGTACATAGTGTATTGATAAGGTGTGACTCACCATAGTTAAAATGCTCAAGTTAAGCTAGAAACTAAGCTAAACAGAATAAAAGGGTAAAGTGTGAGAATTAGTGAAATTGACGTAAAATAGCAAATCAATGTTAAAAACACAAAATTAGGTCACAAATTGAGGTATTCTATTCAAAGTGTAATATGATGATTCAAATTACAAATTAAACACATGTTCAGTCCAAAAGTACAAATCAAAGGTGGAATTAACTTCTTAAATCTTTAATTATGCTTCAATGAAAACTTTGTTACATTTGGACATCATTTGGACCTTGCATTAATGGTTTTTTACTTAGGTCCTTAGGTCATAACATTTTCTTCACATAAAAACATGCCAAGGACCTTTCTAATAGCCATAGGGGCCTCTTTGTAAGATCGTCAGAGACTGCGCTGCATTGTGCCATTTCTCTATTGTCTCGCCTAACTGGGCCGGTGTGTAATTTTCCCAACACAGCTGAAGTAGCAGGTGCACTGTAGCTCACAAGAACATGGCCCATCATGCCCGTCACTTCTTTGATTCATCGATTCTACGGTCGATCTTCCTTAAACCTTCGTGCGCCTTCAAGTGTAGGATCACCATCCTTCCTAGATCTGATCTAGCGACTTTCATTTGGTTTAACATTCTCGTAGTTCCCTCGTCTTCCCATCCACCGTCCATGCCCTAATCACCTAATCACACCTCGTGGTGTTTGAAATCACTCAAGAGCCTATTTAAGCACTGCCAAAGCTCCTGCGCAAGCCATCGACCTCCCTGCTACATTTCTCGAGGTGATCTCTTCGTCCCTTCAGTCTTCTTTCCTCATAACCCCTGTTCTACTACTGTGGCAGTGTGAATTCCACCTTCTCCGATCTTCCTCGCCACTAAGGAGAACGTAGCACCTAAAGGCAACCCTAAGTCCCACTAGTTGACTTTCCCTCCACCAAAGCTTCTCTAATTCTTCCTCACTGTAGCCACCAGCTGTAGTTTTCCTCAGGTCCCATTCTTCCCTGTAGATTAGGATTTTCGATTTTCTAGAGTAGTTTAGATTAGCAATTAGAGCACTGTAGAGTACCTGGATGTAGTTTAGATGATAAACTGGATGAATGTGTTAGTTTAGATTAGAAGTAGAGTAGATCAAATCAATTTCACCCTCTCTAATCACTTTAGATCAGAGAGGTGTTTTTCCACCTCTATTTTGTTTCATACAATTCTTCAATGCCTCACAATTCATATTCAGTGATTTCTTACACAATTTGATCCATTGTTCATCGATTCATCAGGCAATCAACAGATCTAAAGCTCAAGGGCCTATAGATCTTGTGATGTGCCAAACTTACTCGAGGGTGAATCCATTCATTTCAGCTGACCACAACCACCCTCTCCTAAGTTTGAATTGAGCTGACTTGATGATTTTACTAGATGTTGTTTCAATGACCAATCGAGTGAATTAACAAGCGATTGCAATTGATTCAAATTTAATTGTCAAAATTTAGCTATCTGAACTTGATGAGTTGTATTGCGATTGCTTTAGATTCATTTGAGTGGATTTTCTAAGTTTTGAGTATTTGCATCCTCAACCGATGTTTTTCTCCGAAGAGTTTAGGCTAATGAAAATCTAAGGTCTAGATTTGAATCCTAGACAATGATCTGACAGGCTTAAGCGGATCATGATGATATGCTAAACACTAATTCATAGTGTGCAGAATCATCAGGTGATCAGATCACCACAATGGTCCCACATCAAAAGTCTTCATGGGCAACATGGCTTCTTGATTCAAATTGATTTCAGTCCGATAATCAAAATTAAAATGAGATTTTAATGAGATGTATAAGTGGATTTGGTGACTAGACTAATCTGATTTTCTTATGCTATCTATGGCAAAGAGAAAAGGATTGATCTGAGGCTTTAGAGTTCATTGGATTTGTGATTTGATCTCTATTGATTTCAAACTTTTTGATGTGTTTGTAATGAGATGTGGCTCATCATAGCTAAAAAAGTTATGCTAGAAACTAGGTTAAATACTATATAATTAATGCATGAAATGGGTTAAGTGTGGGAAATAACAGAAAAGACCTAAAATATCACATTTGTGTTAAAAATGTAAAATTAGGTCATAAAGTGAGATATTCTATTCATTAACATAAATTGATAATCCATTTGCAAATTGAACACATTACCAAGTCCAAAAGTTTAAATCAAAGGTGGAATTGACTTCATAAATGTTCAATTAGGCTTCAAGAAAAACTTGGTGGCATTTGGACATCATTAGGACCTAGCATCATTGACATTACATTTAGGTCCTTAGTTCATATACATTTATTCACATTTAAGCCTTCAGGGACCTCTTATAAACCATTGAGGACCTTTTTGTAACATCCAGGGACCGCTCTGCCATCATTCTCCACCACTAATGGGTCTTGCTATAATCTTTCCACTGTTTCATTCCAAGGGCCTTAGTGCAATTCTTCCTTCATACCTATGGCTTGCAGGTGTACTATAGACCTCAAAAAACACAGAGTATTGTGGCCGTCGCTCCCATGTTTCCACAATCCAATGGCCAAACCAAATCCAAACTTCGCACGCTCTTGCGCATGGCTTCACCCCTTGCTCCAGATCTCATCCAATGATTGATCTTTGCATTAAAGCTTCCCATGATCCTCTCTCTCCATCTCCATTGCCCAAGCCCTAGGAATCTAATTTCACCCTCATGGTGCTCTGATCTAGTAATATGCCTACTTAAGTTGCTCTAGAGCTTGCATGCACGGCAATCGACTCCCTCCCCCACTAAGTTAATCAATTTGTCTACCCTCCAGTTCTTCTTCTTACTTCATCAAAGCTAGCAGTGACAGGGGCTGTTCTCCCTCCTCAACTTCATCGTTGTAGTGACCAGCTGTAGCCCAGGGACCTCATTCTTCACTAGAGATCCTCACATCCCCCTTCATCGCCACAGTAACCTACTGTGGATCCAGGGACCTCATTCCTCTGAGTAGATAGATTTACCACTTTCATTGATTAGATTTATTGCTTTCTAGAGTAGTTTAGATTAGTAATTAGACTACGTAGATTAGTCAGGACTAGATCAAATAGTTGAATTCATGGATTGGTGAATGATTTAGTGTAGGGTAGGAGTAGAGTAGCCTAGACTCGATTTCTCCCTCTTTGATTAATTCAGATCAAAGAGGTGTTTTTCCACCTCTATTTTGACTCATACAACTTTCCCTATGCATCGCAATTCATTTCTGATTTCGCTTGCATTTTATTCATTATTCACCCTCCATTAAGGTCAAATTTAGATATGAAGTCTTGGCTTCTAGAACTAAATTTGCGCCAAAAATCCACATGGGGAATCTCCCATTCATTCCATAAATTCACAAAGACCCCCCGATCTAGTTTTAATTGGACTGATTAGCTCAATTCTTTCATATTTGTGTTTCAAGCCCAATCTCGCAATTTGGAGTCAATTCGGATTTATTTGAGTTTATCGGGCATTTAGAGGTTTTAATTGCTAAATTGGGTGTAATGCAATGAATCTAAGGTGTTGGATTTACTTTTTAATTTGTTGATGAGCATGTACCCAATTGAAGTTTTGTTTTGGGTAGTTTTGTCGAGGGTAATCAGTGGTACAAACTTGAGACTAAACAATGACCCAACAGATTCTGAGATGATCACTAGACCACCTTGATCACCAATCAATGGTGTTCAAGAAGATCAACTAATCTAAGAAGTAATCAAATCTAAATTGAAAGCCCAAATCGGGGGCAACATGGATTCTTACTTTAGAAAGACTCTAAATTTGAAAACTAGGCTTTATTAGTGAATTTGAGAGGTTAGAAAGGCAGGTCTAAAAAGATTTATAAATGAATTTTGGACTACTATTATGATCTGATCCTTTACATTATCTATAATGTAAGGAGGAGATTATAACAGGATCCTAACTGATTTTGAAACGAAAAGTTGGTTTCTATATTTCCAGACCTTCAAAAGTTTTTGTGTACTGATTTCTAGTTGAATCTCATGGGATTTGAGCATGATTTAGTGATTTAAATTCCTTAGATCAGACTTTTCCAAGTCTGATTTAGGCTTATTTTAGAAGCAACATTACTACTTAGTCAATCGCATCAATGCAGTAGCATGTAGCAACAATGGCTGCTAGTTGTTTTGAGGCTTCATCAGGAGAACATTCCAACTATTGGGTGTTTGCAGTTGCTGAAGCAACTGAGTTTTAGACGTCTAGGATGTTTCATACAGCAGCTACAACAACTGCTACCATTATGATAGCAGCAACAGCTACTGGGTTTGTTTAGCCACTATTTGATTGAATTTTGAAGTGGATTTTGGACAGGAATGAAGCTAACCTTGTGTACAACTATAGATAGCATAGACCAAGCTTTCATGTACCTTTGTAGTTCAATTTTAACTTGTAGATTTCTTGGAAATGATCTCTGAATTCCTTTGTCAGTATTTTAATTGTTTTAACTATCCAAAATGAGATTTAACGAAATTCAATGTTAAAAAAATCATGTTTATTGATATTTTGTGTTGTATGCTGAGTACTGGATGTGTATGAATGCTTATATCCCTTTTCCAACCACTCAAACTAACTTTAGTGCCTTAGGTTTCTCTTAAAACATCCTTCAAGGCCTAAAATTAGGTTGTTTTGTATATAAATAAAAATCATAAAAAAATTCCAAAAAAATAAAATAAAGGTGTCTTGAGTAGGATTAGATATTTTTCTAGGTGTGTACAAAGTTTCAAGGTAATCTGAGCCCCCGGCTTGGTAAAACAGACTAGTCGACGGTTCAGAATACTTTAGAACTTAATAAAAGATAAAAACTTGAAAAACACCAAAAACAATTCTATCTCTCTCATCTCACTCTTTCTCTCTCATCCCCTACCTCCCCTAAACCTATAAAAACCATAAAAATCAGAAAAACCCCAAAAACACCCAAAAATACCGTATATATTTTGTATATACTTGTATATATAAATTAAACCTAAGCTATATGTATAAATTGTATAATATGTAGTTAATGTACATAGTTAACTTATATCTGTATTCTATGTATTAAATTAAATATTTAGGATGATTTAATGTGTATATAACTTAATTGCATTATTATATATTAATTTATACAACTTAAATGTATAATAATCTAAGTAATTATATAAACATATTTATATGTACATAATTATACTTAATACTATACATATGTATTTATCTATGTATTATATACTGTATAATACCTACAAACTCATTTAATTGTATGTTTAGAGTAAATATTTAATTTATTAAGTTAACTAAGTAATTTATTAACTTAAAATAAAATAAATTAGTAATTCAATTTAATACTGAAGAAAGTTATAATGTACATTTGTATTATACTATATTAAGTACTTTTAACTTATTTATACTATATTTATAAAGTATTATAGTATTTATAAATTATTTATGTATAAAACTAACTTAAATAGTATTTAAATGTAAATAAATTAAAATAAATGCTCTAAAATAGAATAAAAATTTGCAATAAATAAATTATTATATAAAATTAACTAATTATTATGTCAATTGTCATTAATTTAATAATTTCTACATTAATTAACTATTTAAGCCTGAGTTTAACTTGCATAAATCAGTAAATTTAATCAATTTTTATATATAATAAATAAGTTATAATTCTAAATTAGTTGTACAATTAGGTACCCCTATATAAGGGCTTTGTAACCCTATAACTTATTTATAATTTATATTAATTTATGGCCCTCAAATCAAGGGCCAAAAACCTCAAATCAGAACTCAGCCAAGCATTGGGAGTGCTTAATTTGGTGCTATGAATTGCACCACATTGGAAGTCGAAGACCGTGCGATGCGATATAAATTGTTTTCGCTCCGATGCTCCACCAGTCGACATGCACTAGGCACACATCATATACACATGGATACCCATTCATCTCTGATCCCGTGAGTATATATACGAGCATATTGCAAAGTGGTGGGTTGGGGGTCATGCACTATGCTAGGGCCTGTGTGGGCCCAATAGTGGGCCTAAAAGAATCGAAAAAATTGCACATTAATGATACTAGAACCGGGTTTAGTAGTGGTTTGGTCCCACCCATATGGGTGCTGTGTATCCCAAAAAAGGTCGGTTCTCCAATTAAAAGAACCAAATTTTTGGTTAAGTGAATAGTAGTTGAACCGGTTTGAATGAGAAAGAGGCCTTAAGAAAATCATAAGTGTTGACATAGGAGAGGAGGAGAGAAGTGAATGAGCCGCTGAGCGGCTAAGTGTTGTGAGTGCCTATGTGTGTGTGTGTTGTACTGCATGCGTATGTATAATATGTATAGTATAAGTATATAAAATATATGTATATATAATGTAAATAAGTAATTATAAGTATGTATGCGTCTACTATAATATATATATGTATACAGTAGTATAAGTAGAATAGGTACTTGTTTGAGCTCTTATGTATATATATCACTAGGTGGAAAGAATTGGAGATGGGTCAATGGGGCTCAAGTGGCAGGAGGGAGAACGAGGGTTCAGAGGTATGGAAATTGAAGAGATGGAGGCGCAAGGATGATCAGAGAGGAAAGGGTACCGCTGGGAGGACTAGGCACTGGGTAAATGCAGGGGATGTTTTCTACTTCAGATGTAGGGGAAGAGGGCACATGGCAGTGACATGCAGGGAGCCTCTTATTTGTGTAGCAAGTGGTGGAGAAGGCCATAAACATGATGTGTGTCCGAGGGGAAGGACATAGTAGGATGGAGGAAAGGTTCTGCACCGTCACTCACATTTAGGGCAGAGGGGACCGACGGCTCGGCCGCCTCCCCCTCCCATGCTGGCCAGACACTTTCTTGATGTGGAAGTCCTATATTTTGAAGGCATTCATTTGATGGAGATGGTCATAAGAGGTGCCTTGATTGGGGAGGTGATAATAGGGGTACCATCCATGGATCGGCTTCGTCAATCTGTAAGATCCCTAGCCATAAAGTCACTAAATTGGAAGATTACAACCTTGGGCCCTTCTCGTTTTTTGCTTTATGGTCTGGGTATGATTGATGTCGAGTCCCTTCGATTCAAAACGAGTATGTTTGAGAACATCACAGCAATGTGGAGATTTGTCTCGTTGTTTGATGGGGCATTGGTGGAGCAACCCCCACAGAAGGTGGCCTCTAGACAGGGAAGGCTGAAGATCACTGGTCTGCCGCTCCATCTGAGAACCAATGAGGTAGTGGCGAAGATGATTGACAGCTTTGCAGAGATGGAGGAAGGTACGGAGATTGTGCTCAGGGAAGGGGATGGGAGGGTGATATGGGTGAATGTTAATTTTACTCACAATGGTTCGCTACTTGAGAAGATCATTCTCCATTATGGGGGAAGTTTGTGGTTGATTCGACTTTGAATTTGTTTAGACAAGGTGGAGATGCGTGTGCAACAAATGTGAAAAACTTTTGTAGAAGTGGTCAAGAACAGGCCTAACCAAATGTGATGAGTTCAATTTATTGGACTAATTTTTAGCCTAAGTTGATTAGTTCCTACATTTTAAAGTGAACTAGTATTTACATTTGGTTATGAAATAAATGCATGCATTATAATTTAGATTTGCATAATTTATCTTGAATTGTAAATAATTATATGCATACATTCAATTGCAGGAATTCGAGGGCAGCCAAATTTCACTTTTATGACATCCAAAGTTCAGTCCGGATGTCTGATTTTATCCTGTGCATGCTTGAGTTCCCCCCACTCTTGGATCCATTCTCTCTCTCCCTAAACAATCATTTCCACTCTTTTAGATACCCTCTCTTTCTCTCTCTCCTATTTTTATCCTTTCTCAATGTCCTCTCTCACATTAAAAAGCCCCTTAGAATATCTTTGAGAAGAAGGAATTTCTCCCTATGCGAGGACCTCTTCCATCGCCACCACCACCACCATGGCTCAAGCATTCACCGCGTGTCTCCTGCTTGCACCGTGAGTTGGGCATGCCCTATTGCCTTCACCATCGATGAGTGCACTGTGACAGCGTGCACTCATCAAGCACCCACCGCCATCCTCCTCTTCCCTATCTCCTTCTTTACCATCACCCCCCAATGCTTTCCCTACTCACCATCTTCCCCACCAAGAACCCAATAGCACCACCACCATCCTCACATCTGCCGACACCGCGAGCCACCATCACCAATGCCATTTTCCTCCACTACTCCCCCATAGATCCATCTACTTCTCTATTCTAACCGCTTTGAGAACCCATCCATGCCACCTCTAGCACGCACAAAGAGACTCGTGCACTGTTCATCTTCTTTAAAAAAGAACCCAACACTGGCGTGCTCCTCCTCCACGTAGCCATCCACTCTGGCCTCCATCCTTCACACTGATGACTCCCTCGCACTTGCCTCAATGCTACAACATCCCCGTCGAGCACCAAAGCCACACGCAGCCATGTGCAGCTTGTGCACTCAACCACAGCAGCCCGCGTGGGCTTCAACACCATCGACCCACCGGTGCTCTACCCGGCCACCTCCAGTGACCAACGGCCATGCCTTCACTGCCATCTTGAAGCCCCTCCTCAGGTACACCTCCACTGCACGCAAGCCGGTAGATGGCCTATCTTCTTCACATGCAGGCAGGAGAGATAAAGATTGCTCTGTTTTGCCATTCGATAATATTTACAGGTTCTGCCATTTCCAAAAAGACTATTCATTTATTTGATGAATTGGTATATTGAGTGAATTTGCAAGCCATACCCTTTAGTTCTCACAATATTATTTGACTATCTATACGTGCATTTTCCTCAATCTATTGGCCTCATGTACATTACATGATATATTCCAATTGTAGGGAAATATCTGATTATCATGTTTTGATAAATTAACAAAAGTATGGGAAAATATCTATTATGATACTTACAATTGCATGAAATATCTGTCAGCTTTCTCTTCTTTAAAAAAAGAAAATCACTTTTAATTAAATGTAGAAAGAAGATCCTTCTTGGAATAAGATTTATCATGGAAATATTTACTAGTTTAATAGGCTAATTCCTCCCTGTAGATTCGACCTAACTATTTTTGTGGTTAGATTTTGACTATTAAATGTTTTGAAAAGTGATTTTCTATCACGCACGAACTATAATGACACAACATTTTATGTTAAGATTTTTATTGAAAATGAAGATCGCTCTTTCGAAATGCAGGGAGGTAGAGGTCCCGTGGAGGAGACACCAGTGATAAAGAAAAGAAAAGACCACCATCCTGAGGAGTATGGAGGGAGCCTGATGAACAAATCAAGGGAGTTGGTCCAGGGTGAGAGGATAAATGAGATGGGGTCTCAGATGATTATACCAGTGGAGGAGGTTGCTGGGAATGGGGCAGAGAAGGTGGTGGTGGATGCCCCATTCTCCTTTGACATTCCTAAAGGTTTTAGGTATGATGTTGGAGCCAAAAACAAAGGGAAAGGAGTGCTTATCAGGTCTCCATACAAGCTGCGAAAAAGAAGTGGTTGTGACAAGGTGGGGATGGAACTAAGTACAGTTGCAAAAGCAATTGGTGTGCTAAGGACTAATGGTGGATCGAGAAGGGGGAAGTCTGAAACAAGATGAGGGTCTTGTCATGGAACGTGCGTGGGTTGTGAGATGGGGTCCCAAGAGCCTCCCTTGCTAGATATATGCGTGAATGGGATGTTGATTGTGCATTATTTCAAGAAACTCACATCGAAGAGGATGGGTATAGCGTGTGGAAGCTGCTGCTACGAAATGGAAACATAGATGTAGCTACTATGGAGGCTCAAGGCAGGTTAGGAGGCATGGCAGTATGGTGGAAGGTTGCGAAGCTGCAGCTAACAGAGGTAGAGAAGGTTGAGTTCAGTATGACGTGTAGATTCCAGTTAGTTCACATGGGAAGTTTCTAGTTTATTACATGCGTATATGGGCCATGCAATGCAAGCAGGAGGAATGTTTTGTGGTCTGAATTAGCAGAGATAGCAGAGGGGATTAAAGGCAGTCCATGGTTAATAGGTGTTTATTTCAATTGCACACTCTCAAGCCAAGATTGAGCGAGCGGGCGCATGGATCAATCTACACTTGGCTTTCAGCTGGCGGTTCAGAATATGGGGCTTAGTGAGTACCCTTCATCTGCAGTGGAATACACTTGGTGCAATGGCAGTGGGCAAATGTCTAAACTTGATTGTTTCTTTGGGAACTTGAGTCTTTTGGAAAGATTTCACCTTTCTACTATGGCTAGGCAAGAGAAACCCTTCTCCGACAACACCCTGTTGATATGGGATTGTGAAGGTAACTCAATGGACTCATACTTCAAGTTCAAAAGGTCTTGGTTGAGGGAGCCAAGTTGTAAAGATATGATTGCGAATTGTTGGGAAATGAAGCAAGTGTCTGGGTCAGCGATAGCAAGGCTTGCTATGAAGTTGGTCAGTCTCAAAAATATGACGAAAGAGTTTGGACAGATAGTGGGGGTATTGAGTGAACAAAGGAGGGTGGTGGCACTTGCTATGTTGCGTGGCTAGATGGGAAGGAAGCTGCGGGTCCTTTGGCCGATTTTGAACTGCAGCAACAAAAACAAATGCAAGATGTGGTGCTAGAAGAGGACTTGAAGAGGGAAATGGATTGGTGAGAGAAATCGTGACAACTTTGGTTGCATGAAGGTGACGACAATACCAAATTTTTCCACATGGCCGCCAGTTCGAGGAGACATATTAATCTTATCTCATCCATTCTCTCAGGAGATCAGAGATTTACCTCCATGGTAGATATTTGGGTTGTAGTAGTGGCTTATTTTAGTGGTTTTTCCGCTGCCCCAATCAGAAGTCATGGAGAATGGTGGCAATGGAATATCCTAGGGTGGATGATGTGCAGGCAGACAGGTTGGTGACCCCCATTTCAGAATAGGAAGTGGTAGATGCTATCAACAACCTCAACTTGGAAGGATCCCCGAGACCTGATGGGTTCCAAGTATTTTTTACAAGGAATTTTGGTAGGTGGTGAGGGTGGAAGTGATGGAGATGCTCCACAAATTCCAAGAGGGAAATAGTGCCTTTGATAAGCTAAATAGGTCTTACTTATTTCTACTTCCTAAAGAAGCCTGGGGATGAAAGATTCAGTGAGTTCAGACCGATAGCACTATCAAATTCTATCTACCTGATAATTAGCAAAGTCTTAGCAAACTGGCCAAGAGTGGTGCTCCAAGGCTTGATTTCGCTTGTTCAATCGACTTTCCTGCAAAATAGATCTTTGCATGAATCCTTTATTATGGCTCAAGAAATGGTGGCAGGATGGAACACGAGAAAGGCCATGGCCTTCATGTGGAAGGTCAACTTCAGTAAAGCCTATGACTCAATCTCTTGGCCGTATTTGTGGGAGGTACTTAGATGAAGAGGCTTTCCAATCATTTGGATTAGATGGATGAAAAGATGTGTTACTACCTCTGCTTTTTCCCCATTAATCAATGGTAGACCATGTGGTGTTTGGATTCAGCCTAGATGTGGAGTCAGATAGGGATGTCCATTAGCACCATTGATATTCAACTTGGCAGTGGATACCTTAGGTCGCTTCACATTCAAGCTTTCGGAAACAAGGATTATCAAGGGGTATGCTCTCTCAAACAGACAGGCCTTGGCCCCAGTGCTCCAGTATGCAGATGATACGGTATTTTTTATAGGGGGTGGTGTGCGGAAGGTGTGTATCCTTCATCATATGGTGATTATTTTTGGGGAGATATCAAGTCTAAAAGTGAATGGGGAAAAATCCTCTCTTGTACGTTAAGTATCGAACAGAGATGTGTTCCATCAATTATTAGAGACATTGCACAGACTAATCATCTCCCTGTCTATTACCTACCTCGGTCTACCACTGAGGAGTGGGAAGATGAAGAAGACTGACTGGATCTTCCTATTTGAAAAAATCTCAGCAAAGTTGGAGTGTTGGAGCAATAAATATCTATCAAAAGGGGGAAGGTTGATCCTTTTAAATTCTGTTATCACAACGATGCCAGCTTTCATTTTTTCTATGTTCAAAGCTCCAAAAGAAATTTGGAAGCAGCTGGATATAGTGAGGAAACGTTTCTTTTGGAAAGGGGCAAAACATGAGGGATGATTCTTCCAACCAGTAAAATGGGACAATTTATGTATCCCTAAGGAGTAGGGGGTTGGGAATTAGATCCCTGAAGGAATTTAATGATTTGTTATTGTTGAAGTGGGCAATAAAAATTTTTCAAGGGGAGAATAAACTATGGGCAAACGTGATCAGAGGGATTTATGGTGAATCATAATCTGTGGTGAATAGACTTTTTCCCACAAAGGCGTCACCTTTCTGGAGTTCAGTGGTGGCAGCTATGAAGGAGAACTGGAATCTATTCTAGCTGGTATGTGGGGATGGATGATCCTTTTTGTTCTTGTCAGAAAATTGGTCTTCGTTAGGACTGCTGCACCAAAATTACCCACGTGTCTATAGTCTTACTATTGACAGAGAGGCTAAAGTTCCAGACTTCTAGGATGAAGATGAGAATAGATGGGAGATATTGGAGATGGGCTGCAGAGAGGGGAGTCGCACATGGGGGGAGATATCACGCCTACTGTAGGATCTATAAGCTTTCAAGCCGATGGGGGGTACTGATACATATAGATGGATGGGATATTTTTCATCTGGCAAGGCCTATGAACAAATGGTAACAAGGATACAAAATGAAGAAGTTGACACCATATGTCTAGGATTATGGAAGCTTAAAATTCCGTTGAAGGTACAAATATTTTTGTGGCTTTGTAGGAGGGATGGTCTCATTACTGGTGACTTGTGGCATCGAAGAATGGGTATTGCTGCTCAAACATGTCACCTATGTGGTTTTCTGACAGATAGTGTGTGACATATTTTCTCTTCGTGTGTGGTTACTGACTGTGTGTGGAATAGGGTCTGTGGCAATGAGCTACCTATTTGGGAGGACATGTGGGGTGATTTTATTAGGACTGGGAGACCGCATTGTTCCATGATGGCTATTTTATGGTGTGTGTGGCGTGCGAGAAATGATTGTCTTTTTCAAGAGAGACCTATTAATACAATACGAATTTTACTTGAGTGTCAGGCTCTCATACGGCATTAGAGGAGCTGATGTATGTTGGTTTTTCTTTATTTCAGTAATAAAATCTTTGGAAGGCTATCAGTTTAGATAGCTTTCCTTTCTTTAAAAAAAAATCCCTGAAGCTTTAGTGACAGATGTATATGTTATTGTATATATGTATATACGTTAGTGTAAGTAACAATTTTTACCTTAGGTTATGTAAATATGTTACTAAAGCTTCAGTAATGTATATATATGTCACTGTACATAACTATATATGTCAGTATAGATAACTATTTTGACTTATGTTATGTAAATATTTTACTAAGGCTTTAGTGACATTTATTTATGTTACTGTATATATAATATATGTTACTACAAATATTAGTATGTTATTATGATTTAGTATAGTAGATATTACTAGATATTTTTGTACCTATACTTAGGTATTCCTTATAGTCATTGTGTATAACTAACATAGTATAGTAGTATACAATTTTTTATGCATTTGTATCTATGTTTTCAGGCACTGTAATGCACATTAATTAATTTTTTTTGTAAATAATTATCCAATTCTTTCATTAATTTATTTATTCATTCATTTTGTAAATAAAATTAACATTCTTGAAATAAAAGAACATTTTAGGACTTCGAGAGTGATGTACATCAAGAATTTCCTCCCAATGAATGACTTGGAAACAAACTAGTAAAAATTGTAAATAAATAAAATTTACACGGCATCAATTTACATTTTTGACACATATACTACAACAACGACACCTTAAACATCATTTTTCATGCAAATCGAAAGTCATTAATCATTATTTTTGGCACCGTTGCTGGGGACAACATCTTGACAACAGTATTTCATTGTGATTGCTTGACGATGGTCGCAGTTCATCGATTAGTTTGCAATATATTTCAATGGAAAATTTAGTGTGTGATTTAGATCTAATGGGACGTAGTTCAACAAAAATTTCACTATTGGTTTTTAAGATGAGCAAGGTCTCAGTCTATGATTTTTATGTGATCTAATTTGGATATAGATCCTAATGTTGGAGTGAAAAGATGTCAAAATTTAATGGCACACTCAATCTGATTGATTAGACCTAAATTAGGTCAAATTTAGCCCACATTATCTGCTAGGTTTGGATCTTCAGGTCAGACCTATTTGATTTCACTAGAGTTTTACAACCATTTTAGCAGCAAAAGTAGTTGCTGGAGTTGCTGACAACAGCAGTAGGTTTGAAATTGGAATCCAAAAATGGATTTGAGCTGGTTTTTGAGTGTTAAGGGAGCCAACATTGTTGGAATGAACTTTGATTTAGTTTGAAATTCTTGGTTATACTCATTGTAATCATTGTCAGCTAGTATCCATAATGCCCTAACTGTCCATATGAGAATTTAATGCAAATCATGAAGAAATTCATGTTTAAATATTCGAGCATCCTCTCTATGCTGTATTGAATATTTGAGAATGTTTAAATAGCTTCTCAATCCACTTAGAACTCATGTTAGAGCCTTAGTTCTTTGTTGGAAACCCATTCAAGGCCTAAATTGGGTTAGTTTGTAAATAAATAAAATACATAAAAAATCATAAAAAAATAAAACAAACCTATCTTGAGTAAGATCAGGTATTTCTTTAGGTGTGTCCAAAGTTTTAAGGTAATCTGAACCCAACTGATGGTTCAGCATACCTTAGAATTTAATAAAGAACCAAAGATGAAAAATCACAAAAAGAAATCTTTCTCTCTTCTCACTCTTTCTCTCTCATCCCCTACCTATCTTATATATATAAAAACTATAAAAATCAGAAAATCCCCAAAAATACCCAAAAATACCCTATATACTGTGTATATACTTGTATATATAAATTAAATCTAAGTTATTTATTGTATAATATGTAGATAATGTACATAATTAACACATATCCGTATTCAATATATTAAATTAAATATTTAGAGTGATTTATTGTATATATAATTTTATTGTATAATTATCTATTAATTTATATTAACCTAAATGTATAATAACCTATGTAATTCTATAAACCTATATATATGTACATAATTATACCTAATACTATGCATATGTATTTAACTATATAATATGAATTGCACAGTACCTGTAATATAAGTTAATTACATATTATTAGGTTAATTAACTAATTTCTTAACTTAAAATAAAATAAATTAGTAATTTAAGTTAATAATGAAGTAATTTATAATGAAAATTTGTATTATACTATATTAACTATTTTCAACCTATTTATACTGTATTTATAGTGCATTATAGTATTTATAAATTATTTATGTATAAAACTAACTTAAACGTGTAATTAATTGTAAATAAATTAAAATAAAGATCCTAAAATACAATAAAAATGTGCAATAAATAATTTACTATGTACATTAACATTTTATAAGGTCAATTGTATGATCAATTAACTAATTTTTACTTTAATTACGTAATTAACCTCTGATTTAACATCTACAAATAGTAAACTTTGACTAATTTTATTATATAGCTAATTGATTTATTTCTCTAAATTAATTGTACAATTAAATAGACCTATATAAGGGCTCTATAATTATATAATTTATTTATAATTTAAAATAATTTATGACCCTCAAATCGAGGCTAAAATCACCTGAACAGAACATAACCGTGCACGTACCAACGTACATTTGGTGCTTGTGAATGATCCCACATCGTGGGATGAGAACCGTGTAATGCAGTATAAAAGGAATTTGTGCTGCCGACTTCTCGGTCGACAGCACACGGTGCACCTCCTCACCATTACTTCCTCCTCTCTCTCTTGACCATGATACATTGATTGTGAGCTGGAAGCCCAGGTCTGGTTCTGTCCGATTAGACTAGATTTAGGTCAAAAGCATGCACTAAAATACACCTAGATAAAAACTAGGGTCAGTTCATTGTACTGGTCCTACCCTAGTGGGGTGCTATGCATCCTATGAACCGACCTAGCCTGCCCATTAAAAAACCCAATTTTTGGGTAGGTGAATAGGGTTTAAGTGAAGTAAGGACAACCTAAAAATGACTACGTCTTAAGAAAGAAGAGAGAATGAGAGTTAGCTATTTAAATAGCTAAGTGTTGGATATTGCTTGCATATGTAGATATGTATATATATGTATAATACATATAGTATAAGTATATAGTTTAGTATATGTATATAAATAATAAATAATTGTAAATATGTATACGTATACAGTAGTATATATGTATATATGGATGAGTTAAGTAGAGTATTGCTTGAGTCTTATGTTGTATATATAGTTTTGTTGTTTAAGGCTTTAGTGATAGTTAGATACATCACTGTAGATAGGTTTATATATTAGTATAGATAGTAGTTTGTGCCTTAGGATATGTATATTTGTTACTAAGGCTGCAGCGACGCATGTATATGTTTCTATATATGTAATTTATGTTACTATAGATATAAGTATGTTGATATAACTTAGTATAGTAGATATTATTAGATATTTTTGTACCTTCACTTAGGAATTACTAATATTAGTTGTATATAATTAACATAGTGTAGTAGTAGCTAGTTTTTGATGCCTGTTTGTGTACATTTGTTTTAGGCATTGTTAGTGGATTTTTTTGCAAATAATTAACCTTCATTTATTGATTGATTCATTTATTTTTGTAAATAAAATTAACATTTTTGGGATAAAAGAATTCTTTTGGACTTAGACAGTGATGTATATCAATAACTGCTACCCAGAAAAAACCTGGAAACAAACTAGTAAAAATTGTAAATAAATAAATTTGACGCGATATCGATTTGCATTTGTGACACCCATACTACAATAACGACACTTAAAACCCTTCTTTTTCTTGAAACTGAAAGGAAAGCTATCGTACTATGATAGCAATCCGATGAGGTTTTTATTTATCATATTAAAAAGAAAAAAAGGGATCATTACAATACAGATCCCCACATATGTATGAGGGACCAGCACTCATTTACAATTTGCTCAACACACACTGGTCTCTCCTAAAACAAATGCTCATTCCTTGCCTGTTAGTTGGGATAGTTCGAGGTTTTAGAAAGATACATTCATTCTAGTAATAAATCCTTAAAAATAGCTCGAACAACAAATAAAATTTATAACTCGAATGGAAGTCCGAGGTCGTTCATTGGGAGCAAATAGGAATTCACATGCTAATCTCAAATAAAATGTAATTGAGCATAAGATTCAAACCAAATAATACCAAGAAATGAATAATTACTCAGAAATGATAATCAATGTAAAGCATGAGTTTAACGATAATTATGCAGGGCAAAAAGAATCTCAAAGCAAGAACAATGGTGATTTAGATCACCAATTATTCAATTTAAGCATATATGCATTGAGTTCAAATAATGCAACAATGCCATCAACCATTCAAACTTAGGTACTCAAATATGTCAACAGTATCAACTACTTTTACCTAAGTCAGATGTTGCTTTTAAGCCATCAGAAGACTTAAACAAAAGGTGGTACAGTGCTAGGGAAGCACTGTTCTTCTTCTTCCTCTTCTCTTCTTTCTCTCCTTCTGCTTCTGCTCTTCTTTCTCTCTTTGGCTTTCCTTCTTCACGCATAGAGGAGCTCTGATTTTGGCTTAGTGTCGAAATCTCCTCAAAGTAAAACCCCCCTTCCCCCGTGCTCTCTCTCCTCTTTCTCTCTCTAGGTTTCCTCTTTCTCACCTTCCCAAGGCCACAGTACCAGGTAATCAGATATTCGGGTAGAGCGCACCTGGGACTAGGGCTGCCAACAGTGAATGGTAGCCATGGTGTGAGAGTTGTCATGGGCAAGGCGTGTGAGGGTGTGGGGACCTCACCCCCTATGTGTTAGTTGAGGCAATAAGCCTAAGGTAGAAAATCAATTTAAGCCACTACACTTGGTTGCCCACTTCTGATGTGGGACTAAAGTCCCATTCTTCCTCTTCGCACCAGCTACAGTAGCTAATTCATCAAATTCCGATCAAAGGCCCGGTCAAAGGGCCAAATTGGTCCTTGGGTTGTGTTCCTGGAGGGATTCCGCTGCACCTGGAGTCTTCACCTAGGGTTGCTGAGGCACGAATGAGCTTCGAGCTTTGCTTGAACTCGTCATTAGTGGCGCTGGGGACCTGAGTACTTGAAAACATGAACAAAGCCTTTCGGCCACATTAAACCAGCTCAAGAGAGTCGTGAGGTGATGATGAATGTACTGGTGGTGGTTTCGTGGAGTTTGGTGCACAAAGGTGGTCAAACGGAGATGGGATAGGTCAACAAAGGTGGGTTTGTTCATGTAGCGGTTGGGTGCATAATAGGGCAAAATAGGATGGGGGTTTTGTGCGGGTGGATGAGGCGAAGGTTATGAGGTGCTCGGTGATTGAGAGAGTTTTGCTTAATTAAAATAGTAATAGAATGATGTGCCGTTGTAATTTATGTGGTGGAAATCTCTCAATCAAAGATTAAAATAAATATCAATTTAAACCACGGAAAGGATGTCATATCCACAGGGAGGAATAGGACCAATAAATTCACGAGTAGAGGATTATAATGTTTGCAGACACCTTCGCGACTTCAATTTGATGAATATGCTACTCTAAATGGAACTTGCAATTTCATAAAAAGTTCAAGGCTACTTATGTAATTTTCACGTCAGGAATCAAGCTCCTAAAAGTATGTATATGACACATGTGTAGTGGCATATCATGTAAGTTTGAATTGCATGCAAATCTGAATTGAATTTCAATGTTGAATGATGCACATAACACAAGTTAAGTAAATTCACAAAATTATAAGTGCACCCATGCAATGTTGCCTGAATAAAATAATCAATATAAAAGTAACAATGGCATGCAATGTAATTTTTAATGTGTGAAAAAATAGAGGAAACTTCCTCTCTCTTCTTTACGCGCACGAGGAGGCTTCGTAGGAGGAGCTGCTCTGTGGGAAGGCACGTCTCGATGAGGGCTATGAGATGGTGGTGATTCGGTGGCTGGAGGTGGTCAGACGTGGCCGGACTCAGAGGAGAACGCCGGCCATGACGACGACGGGTGGTGTTCGCGGGCTGCTGTGGAAGGGTGCACGGGCCGTGCGTGGCTACGCGTTGAGGGCGCTGCACGTGCGCACGTACTTTGGCTACGGTGAGGGAATGCACGCGCGAGGGTGCTGCACGATACATAAGGCAGCGGCTGCTTTGGGTTCTTCCTGTCACAGGAGAGGACAAAGATGACAAAGAGGAGGAGAATGCGTGCGGTCTGCGGTGCGGCTTCGTTGCAATGAGGTGAGGGTGCTCAGTGCGTGTGGTCAGCAGATGTGTGAAGGCACGTACACGATGAAGGCACTGCTATTGCTGTGGCTGTGGCTACGGTGAGGGGATGCTGCGTGTGCTCACACTGTGGCTACGGTGAGAGGACGAGCGTGCCAGGGCGCTGCACGCTACAGAAGGTAGCGGCTGGCAGTGTTGGGTTCTTTGCGTGCGGTGGGGGTGCGTTTACAGGGCGCACTGTGGGAGAAGATGAGGAGTGCTTGCAAGGGCTACAGTGGGAGGATGCTGCATGCGCTTGCAAGGTGTGCGGAGGCTGTGGCGGTGGTGCACTTGCTGGTTCCACAGTGCACGCCTTCTTCACCGTGCATGCAGGTCTTTTCCAGTGGTGCGTTGCCAAGCTTCCCCCAAGAGCACAGCCCTGCGCTTTTTATCTCCTCCCCCTTCCATTCTTCTTCCCTGGCGCAAGTCAAGGCATTTTAAATCCCTTACTAAACTTGGCCGCCTGTGGATTTTGTTGAGGCCGGTGACTGTTGAGGGAGGCTTTGTTGAGGCCGACGGTTGTTGGGGGAGGGGGAAATTCTTTTCACCCTCTTGGTCTCTTGCAAAATTAATCCTCCTCCTCTCTCACTTTCTTGATTATTTGTTAACTCTTAAATTCTCCTGATGGAGTGGATCAAGTAAAGGAGATGCATAGGGTACGCTGTGTGCGAGACCTGCATGAAATATAAAGTAATTACATAATAAGTTATAGAATGCAATAGAATATATGTAAACTTAAGTAATGATGCATGCAATCATTTTATGACCTAATGTGGTTATTAACAAACATAAAATGTTAGAATAGAGTTAACTTAGGTGTAACAATAGTCCATTAAAATTGACTCATCAAATACCCCCATGCCTAAGATTTGCTAGTCTTAGCAAAAATGAAAAATAATAGAAGCAATCAGAAGATTTCTTCTTTTCTTATCTCAAAGATTTTGAGATCTAGACAAATGTTAGGTGATAATAGCCTAAGTAATGGATCCAAGTGAAAATAGACAACTTACATTTGCAGTTCATGCTTATCCCTTGGTAAATATTTCTATCAGGATAATCAACTACTTCCCTCGGGCATAAAGTAGAAAATAATCTGTAAATTAACCTTAGCTTTTTGGCTTAGGTAGGAGAAACTAAGTTTAATGGATACGTATTTGGTAGCACACACTCATCTGGTGCTACATGTAATCTAGTACTATAGACTCTAGATCTCTAGGCTATTAAACAAGTCAACTTGGAGAGAGGCTAAATAACCGTACTCTTTTGATGTTCCTTTGCGCTCACTCTTTTCTTTCTTTTCTTTCTGAGATCACAAATCTCGCCAGATTTAGTAAGTGCACTCACTCTTTGGTGGCCTCACATGGCGTTCACACTTCAATTGAAGTCCTAATAACTTTACAACTAACTTAGAGTCCTCAGCTAGTATTCGGGCGATCAGAAATACTGAAAGGTAGGTATGGGTCATATTTGGTGGATCGCGATGGGTGTTTTTGTTGCATCAGAAACATCGTCACAAAGATAAAACTGTAAACTTGGACTCTTTTCTTTTTCTTTTCTCTCTTCTCTTTTTCTTCTTCTCTTCTTTTTTTTATATATATATAATTGCTTCTCTTTCTTTTTTTTTTTTCTTCTTTATAAATCAACAAACACGACGCAGACTTTTATTTATGAGGCATTATTAGGGATAATGATGGTAAAGAGGATATTGTGTGGCTTATTTGGTGGAAGTGCATACTCTCGGCACCAGGAAAGAATGGATAGGACAAGTGTATTTCTGACCTTTGACACTATTACCCTCCTTCAGCTGAGGACTCTATGAAGGACGGTTGTAACCATCCACCATAGTCATAGCTTTATGAAGACTCAATCTCTGTGTATCTACCTTATTTGGTGACTCTCAGAAATTCACACAATATACGCACACAGGAACAGAGAGCGAAAACTATGCCTTACTCTAAAGTATCATCATCTAATTTTCCAAAACATAAGAGTCCTTACACTAGACTTAGCGCACCAGTAATCTCTCTACTTTCTTCTCACAAATATGAGGTGAATCTACTAGAAGATAGTATGCCTGACTCCCTATTAACTGTCCAAGGGTTCAGTAGACTAAAAGTGCTTCTTGGTTTTCTTCAAAGATCCATTACCCAGTCTACATGCAAGTGAAGTAAATGTACTGGATTCTAAACTTAAGAAACAATTTAAGAAGAAAATTCTTCAATGACACCTGCATGACAAAGATGTTTTGCTAGGGACTAACCAATTCAGCTCAAGAAAATAAGAGTTTTTTTTTTATGTCCTAAATGTATGCAAGTATTTATAAATGCTATAAACATTCTCAGGTTATACCCCCCCATGACTAAGACTGACAATGTTCTCATTGGAAAAATGCAGACATAGAAGAATATCACCTAAGGAGGAGAGTGGGACGAGCTAAGGCTCCTCTAGCCGAAGTGCATCCAAAACCTGGCCATCTGAATGAGTAATATAAGGTTTAAGCCGCTGGCCATTTACCTTAAAGCTTGCACCTGAAGTAGGGTTCTAAATTTCTATAGCTCCATGAGGGAAAGTATTGATAACAATGTATGGCCCATCCCAGTGGGACTAGAGCTTTCTTGGAAATAATTTAAGTCTAGAATTGAAAAGCCAGACCCACTGGTTAGGCTCAAAAGTCTTTATAATGATGTGCTTATCATGGAAGACCTTTGTACGTTGCTTGTAAGCATGAGAAGTTTCATAGGCTTCATTACGAAGCTCCTCAAGCTCACTTAGCTCTAACATACATGCCTTTCTCGCTTTATCCAGATTCAAGTTAATGTTTTTAATAGCCCAATAAGCTTTATGTTGGATTTCAATGGGAAGGTGACACGCTTTTCCATAGACAAGATGGAAAGGAGACATGCCCAAGGGAGTCTTACACACGGTTCTGTAGGCTCAAAGAGCATCATTTAGTTTTTTAGACCAATCCTTACGATCGGGCTTGACAGTTTTTTCTAAAATTCGCTTAATCTCCCTATTAGACACTTCAACTTGTCCACTCATTTGGGGATGGTAAGGTGTGGCTATCATGTGGTTGACTCCCAAATTTTGGAGTAGTCTTATGAAGTGTACGTTCTTGAAGTGAGGTCCTCCATCACTTATGATCACCCTTGGGCACCCATACCGAGAAATGATATTAGCCTTAATAAAGCCCAAGACCATAGAATGGTCATTAGTTCGTGTGGGTATGGCTTCTATCCATTTCGATACATAGTCTATAGCCACAAGGATGTACTCATATCCGAAGGACACATTAAAGGGACCCATGAAGTTGATGCCCCAAATATCAAAGATCTCAATAGGGAGGATAGGTTGCTGGGGCATATCATCCCTTTTTCCAATGGTTCCCGTCTGCTGGCAACGTAGACATGTGCCCACAAATGTATGTGCATCTCTGAATAATGTGGGCCACCAAAGGCCAGACTGAAGAACCTTATAGGTAGTCTTCTTCCCACTAAAATGTCCCCTACATGAGAGGTCATGGCAGAAACTCAGAACACTTCATTGCTCTTCATCAGGGACGCAATGGCAAAAAAGCTGGTCAGGGCCAACTCTAAAAAGCTCAGGTTCCTCCCAGTGATAAAATTTAGTGTTAGCAAGAAACCTGTCTCGCTTCTACTTGTCGTAAGTACTGGGGGTAATGCCCGTGACCAGATAGTTCACTATGTCAGTGAACCAAGGAGTTTTAGCCTCTACAGCCATTAGAGACTCATCTGGGAAAGTGTCTTGAATACCACCAACAGGGTTTGATGCCTCAATAGGGATCCTAGACAAATGATCTGCTACCACATTCTCAACTCCTTTCTTATCTTTACTTTCTAGGTCAAATTCTTGGAGTAGCAGAATCCAACAAATTAGGCGAGGTTTGATGTCCTTTTTAGCAAGAAGATGCTTTAAGGCAGAATGATTAGTGAACACCACAACCTTGGATCCCGAAAGATAAGACCTAAACTTTTCCAAAGCAAATACTACAGCAAGAAGTTCCTTTTCAGTGACTGTATAGTTTTGCTAAGGATCCGTAAGGGTCTTGCTGGCATAATGCAACACATGAGCTTTGCCATCAGCCCTTTGACCTAAGACCACTCCCACTGCAAAATCAGAAGCATCACACATTAGCTTAAATGGGAGGGTTCAATTTGGTGCTTGGAGAATCGGTGTGGTAATAAGGGCTTTCTTCAAGACTTGGAAAGCCTCGCCACATCTATCATCAAAATTGAAGGAGACATCCTTTGCTAATAGGTTGCAGAGTGGCTTAGAGATTTTGCTGAAATCTCTAATGATGCGCCTATAAAATCCAACATGGTCAAGGAAAGATCTAACTTGATGAACATTGGCGGGCAATGGAAGCTTAGAGATGGAATCAATTTTTGCGGTGTCCACCTCTAATCATCTCTCGAAAACTATATGCGCTAACACAATGCCCTGCTGGACCATAAAGTGGCTTTTCTCCCAGTTAAGCATCAGCTTTGCCTCTTCGCAATGGGTTAAGACTTTATCAAGGTGTGAAAGGCATAGGTCAAATGATGAGCCATAAATGGAGAAGTCATCCATGAAAATTTCAACGAACTCGTCAATCGTATTAGAAAAGAAAGCCATCATACAATGTTAGAAAGTGGTAGGAGCATTACATAACCAGAATGGCATTCGGCAGAATGCAAATGTGCCATACAGACTTGTGAAGGTGGTATGCTCCTGATCGTTAGGAAAAACGGCTATCTAATTATACCCAGAGTACTTGTTCCCCACCAATCGTTCCAAAATTTGATCGATAAATGGTAAGGGGAAATGGTCTTTCTGGGTAGCTATGTTCAAACGGCGTTAATCAATGCAAACCCTCCAACCATTTGATGGTCTAGTGGTCACCAGCTCTCCTTGGTCATTCTCCTCCATAGTGATTCCTACCTTTTTAGGTACTACATGAATAGGACTAACCCATTTACTATCTGAAATGGGATAGATAATCCCTACATCCAGCCTTTTTAGAATCTCCTTTTTAACAACCTCCCACATATTTGGGTTGAGCCTTCTCTGCATGTCTCGGAAAGGTTTCAAGGACTCGTCTATGTATATATGATGCATGCAAAGAGAGGGATCAACACCCTTAATATAATCAATTGACCAGGAAATTGCTTCCTTGTGCCTTTGTAAACACTTAAGCAGAGCTCCCTCCTGCAATTCAGATAATGCAGACGAGATAATAATGGGGAGCGTGTCATTAGGGCCAAGGAAAGCATATTTCAATGTGCTCGGGAGGGGTTTCAACTCCAACTCTAGAGCCTTTAGGATTGAGGGTTTAAGTTGAGATGTCCCTGCCTCAAGTAGCAGATCTACCTTCACGGTCTAGGGTGGGGATAGAGACTCTGTGTGTATCCCTAGCAACTCTTCCAATTCAGGTAGTTCCCTTTCAGTTTCTTTAATAATCGGAGGATGGTCCTTAGATATGACCTTTTGAAGGGGATGTCTACATAGGAGTGCTAGAGTAGTCTCTTCAATTATTTCATCAACGACCTCAATCTGAGAATAATCTTCAAATCTAGATTGCTTGTAAGTATCAAAAACATTCAATCGGATCTTCTTGTTCCCAAAGCCCATTTTAAGTGCCCCAGATCTACAATTGATAGAGGCATTGGTTGTGGCCAAGAAGGGGCACCCCAGAATAATGGATGGCTTTGTGGGCTTATTAGATGGGTCAGTATCAAGCACCAGAAAGTCAACAGGGAAGAAGAAGTTCTCCACTCTCACAAGGACATCTTCCAACAATCCTCGTGGTGTCTTAAGTGATCTATCTGCAACCTGGAGGATGACTGCACTATGCTTTAGTTTGCCTCCTCCCAAAAGGTCGTAGATAGAGCTTGGTAAAATGTTCACCCCCATACCCATATCGAGCAGAGCCTCGTCAATGTGTTGGTTACCTATAACCACTAAAATATATGGGGCCCCTAGGTCTTTCATTTTGGGGGGTGTTCCATGTTAGAGAACCAAGCTAACTTGGTCAGGAAGGATGACCTTGGTTTGGACCTGTTTCCTTGATCGGCGCTTTTGGGTGCACAGGTCCTTCAGAAACGTGGCATAGGACAGGATCTGCCTGATAGCTTCCAACAAATGCAAGGTAATCTGGACTTGCCTAAAAGTGTCCATAATCTCCTCCATCCTATCCTTGGCTCTAGGCGAGCCAACAGAAGATTCCCCAGGAGCAGATAGGTGCTCTGGATAGGGCACCCTCGGCTTCTGGGTAGAGGGGTTGTCATGGTGGGAAAGGGGTGGTGGAAGGACGACATCCTCATTGTGGGTGATTTTAAGCGAGGGAGAGCAATGTGGCTCTTCCTCGGTGGAGATGGAAATTGGGTCAGGTGTAGAAGGGGAATTCTGAGACGTAACCGTAGGAGTGTTATCAGGATTGTCAATCTTCTTTCCACTCCTCAACATGGTCACCACTTGGGTGTGGTCCCTGAATTCGACCCCCTTGCCCTTAGGGTTCTCCTCAGAAGAGCTAGGCAGTTTCCCCGGATCACATTGCCTAACTGATTCCGTAAGATGACCAATTTGGGATTGCATATCATTAATCATCTTATTCTGAGATTGGATGACCATATTCTGATGCTCTTGCATCGCTTTCATCATGGCTTTAAGTTCATCCATCTCAGAGGGCTTATTCTGAGGAGGGTTTTCATAAGATGGTTGGTATATGGGTTGGGGAGGTAAGGGTCTTGTATTCCCTGAATTAGAAGCATCACCTTGCTTCTAAGAGAAGTTTGGATGGTTCGGCCACCCCGGATAATAGGTATTGGAATAAGGGTTATTGCGAGGAGGAGGGTGGAAACCTTGGGCTGCGTTCAAGTCGACCTGAATCAACTCAGGGAATTGATTTGCTTGATGGCACTCCGCAGTGGCGTGCTTTGTGCTTTGGCAAATGGAGCATTCTCTTGAAGCCTGAAAGATAGAGGCTCCTTGGAATAAAGGCGGCCAATACAATCCACTCTGCAGTAGCTTGGTTGCCATCTTTTTCATGAGAAGTGACCTCCACAAGCAACAGTGTGGTAGAATTCTAATACACTTGTGATCTTGTCTAGAATACAATGGCAGATAACCTGATCCACGCAAACTTTGAATAGCTTTGGGTCTTCCCAAAAGTAGCATTTGGCATCGAAAATCAACTTATCTCGCTTATGCTTAGGCCAATCCATGGGTAGTTTTCCGATGGCCAAATAGTTGACAATATCTGCAAACCAAGGTAGTTTGCAAATAGTCAAGAGAGTCTCATAAGGGAAAGAATCATAGAGTTGAGAAGTTGTAGAGTCTGCAAGGATTCTAGAGAGATGATCTGTTACTACATTTTGGGTACCATATTTGTCTTTGATTTCTAAATCAAATTCTTGCAACAGAAGGATCCATCTAATTAATTTGGGTTTTGCATCCTTTTTAGACATCAGGTGCCTTAATGCAGTGTGATATGTGAAGATTGTGACATGAGATCCCAGTAGGTAAGCTCTAAACTTCTCCAAAGCAAACACTATGGCTAGCAACTCTTTTTTTGTAATGGTGTAGTTTCTTTGAGCCTCATCCAAAGTTTTATTGGCGTAGTAAATCACAGACGGTTTCTTGTCTACCTTTTGTCCCAAGACTTCCCCGATAGCATAATTAGAGGCATCAGTCATGATTTCGAAAGGATGATCCCAATTAGGAGGTTGTAAGATGGGTGATTGTGTAATAGCCTCCTTCAGTTGATTACAAGCCTTTAAGCAATTTGAATCAAAATCAAAGGATTGATTTTTTACCAATAAGTTGCTTAAGGGCTCGCCACCTTAGAAAAGTCCTTAATAAATCAATAGTAAAATCCCACATGTCCCAGAAAGGATCTTATTTAACCATCAAAGGTGGCAGAAGTTTGATTATAGTGTCCACCTTAGCTTTATCCACTTCGAATCCTTTTTCAGACACAACATGGCCAAAGGCTATGCCCTCCTTAACCATGAAGTGACTCTTTTCCCAAGATAGAACAAGATTTCCCTCAATGCACTTTTGTAAAGTCTTTTCAAGATTGATCAGACATGATTCAAAAGAGTCCCTGAACATAGAAAAATTGTCCATGAAGATTTCTATGAAATCACCCACCATGTCTGAAAATATTGCAAGCATGCACCTTTGAAAGGTTGCTGGTGCATTGCATAATCCAAAAGGCATTCTACGGAAGGCAAATGTTCCATAGGGACATGTGAAGGTGATTTTTTCTTGATCCTCAGGGTGGATAGCTACTTGATTGTAGCTGGAATAGCAATCCAAGAAATAGAAGAATTGTTGGCCAGCTAGTCTTTCCAAGATTTGATTAATGAAGGGAAGTGGAAAGTGATTTTTATTGGTTGCACTATTTAGCTTCCTGTAGTCGATACAGACTCTCTAAGAGGAAGCTATGCGAGTTGGAATCAATTCCCCATTATCATTAGTAATCACAGTTAGCCCAACTTTCTTAGGAACCACTTGCACAGGACTGATCCACGGGCTGTCAGAGATTGGGTAGATTATTCCTGCGTCTAACCACTTGATTATTTCCTTTTTCACTACCTCCCGCATGTTAAGATTCAACCACCTCTACATTTCTTAGGAGGGTCTGGATCCGTCCTCGATATAGATTCTGTGGGTGCAGTAAGTGAGACTGATTCCCTTCATATCATCTAATGTCCAACCAATTTCTCTACTATTTCTTCCCAACACTTGAATCAATTATTTTCTTGAGTTTGGGTTAGATGAGAGCTAATGATTAATGGGTAAGTCTGATCATATCCCAAGAAAGCATATTTTAGATGATCTGGAAGAGGTTTAAGTTCAGGTTTGGGTCCTTGGGATAAAGGGTCCATTGGTGGATCACAGTTACCCTCAAGAGGTCATGGAATCAAGTCAGTGATTGGTGGGCTAACCTCTTAATTGGTTTGGGTGTCAAGGCCTATAGGATCAGATTGGGTTATTCCTAATTCCATACAATATTCAACGGTATGGTCCTCAAAATCTTCTATTATTCCACAATCCTCAAATTGTTTGATGGCCTTAAAGATGTTAATTTTTGTCTTCTTATCCCCTAATTTGATTTCCATACTTCCAGATTCACAGTCAATATTTGCCTTGGCAGTAGCTAAAAATGGTCTTCCTAGAATTATCAGGGTGTTCTTCAAGTTCTCTGGTACCTCCATGTCATGAACCAGGAAATCCATAAGAAAATAAAAATCACGAACCTTGACAATTATATCTTCAACAATCCCCCATGGTGTGGTCACTGATTGATCAGCCAGTTGTAATGTGACCTCAGTAGGTTTTAGCTCTTCAAAGTTAAATTTTTCGTATAACAAAGTGGGGATTAAATTTATGAAGGCACCTAAATCTAACAGAGCCCTATTAAAAGTAGTATCTCCAATAACACATGATATCAAAGGGGCTCCTGGATCTTCCTATTTTCGAGGTAGGTTTCTAAGGATAACTGCACTAGCTTGTTCAGATAACACTACCCTTTTAGCTGATTTGGCCTGGCGTTTAGGTGTGCACATTTCTTTTAAAAATTTTGCACAGGTTGGGATATTTCTCAATAGCCTCAAGGAGTGGTATGTTCACCTGGACTTATTTAAAAATATCAAGCCACTCCTCAGATGGATTGGTTTTCTTTTTCCTAGGTTTGTTGAAGGCTTCAGGAAAGGGAGTTGAGAGAAATCATGTGTTCGGGTCTTGATCCTTGTCTTCGTGATCTCCTAGGCCAGATTTGGGCTCCTCAAGATCTTGTTTAGGTTTAGATTTAGAGGGGTAAGGATCTTGGATTTGTCTCCCACTTCTCAAGGTTACCGCACCAGCAAAAGCATTAGGGTTAAAAGGTTAAGGTGGGTCCTGCAAAATAGATGGATCCTGATCAGGGTTAGCAAAACCAAGTGGGTGCTAGCGAGCAGGTTGAACTATATGTGCCTGTTGCTCCCTTGCATTATGCTGGTTAACCCTATTGAAATTTCTTAGGTTTGGGATAGGTTGAGATGGAAACATCCCGTGTTGTCTAGCACCTACTAGCTAGTATAGTCATCCTGTCAATCCTGTCCTCAATTGATTCATTTCTTCTTTATGTCTCAGATTCATTTATGTCATTTCTTTGAGGACCAGACTTAGATCAAAGGGTTGGTTTTCCTATGTAGGTTGTGGTTGATATGGGTGTGGTTGTGTGTACCTACTAGGTTGCCCATAAGTGTTTGGCTTAATCAAGTTAGGATTCTGGGCGAGTTTCTGAGTTGACCAAGCAAAGTTAGGATGGTTGCGCCATCCAGGGTTGTAAGTGTTTGAATAAGTCTCATTTCTAGTGTAACCCTGGAGTGCATTCATATCCTCAGGATAATTAGGCATCGAGCTGCCTAGTTCAGAATTAGAGGGCATCAAGGTCCCTCCTTGGTACCCAGA
Organism: Thalassia testudinum; assembly: GCA_037157565.1. Taxonomy (NCBI): domain Eukaryota; kingdom Viridiplantae; phylum Streptophyta; class Magnoliopsida; order Alismatales; family Hydrocharitaceae; genus Thalassia; species Thalassia testudinum. Next base: position 2,653,396 of record JAZHRO010000070.1, read on the forward strand.
AAGAGATGGGTCCAAGTACAGTTGGCTCATAGGTGGAGCCATGGTTAGGTCATTGATGTTGTGCATTGATTCCTGACCTAGTGGGTTGGGGAATTTGTTGTGGGTTAATATAGGCACTCTTTGGGTAGGCATAGGATGTAATCTGGATTGTGTACCTAAGGAATTCCTGCCCTTTAGAAGATTATCCAGCTTCTTATCCAAATTCTCCACATTCTTTCCCACAAGTTCCACCTTATCTAATTGTTGTGCACTTAGCTATAAATCAACCAAGTTTGAATTATTGTTAACTTCATAAACTCCGCTCCTTGGTTGATTAGTTCTGTTAAAGGCGGACATTGAGGCATTGTTGAGGGAATTTTCACTCATATTCTCAAACAATTGAAAGGCTCCCTCAGCGTCTCTGCTTAGGAAATTTCCCCCACATGCTGCATCAACAAAATTCTTCAAATTATCACTCAACCCATAATAGAAAATATGGGCCAAGTGCCACTTCTGAATCCCATGATGGGGGCATCTCCTAGCTAAATCATTGAACCTCCCCCAAGCCTCATGTAGTTACTCCCCAAGGTTCTGCTTAAAGGTTATTATGGCACATCTAAGGGCATTAGTCTTTCCTACAGGGAAGAATTTCTTTAGGAATGTGCTTCTCAAGTCTTCCCAAGTTAGGATTGGTCTACCAATTGTTCTCAACCAATGTGCAGCTCTATCTTTCAAGGAGAATGGGAACATCTTCATCATCAGGGTACCTTCATTCATGTTTCTAGGGCCAAAAGTTCTTTCTATGTGTAGGAGCTCTTCAAGGTGGTGGAAGGGGTCATCTGACTCACGACCATGGAAGTGGGGAATCAAGTTAATGATCTGAGGTTTGAATTCAAAATCTTCCCCATCCTGAGATACCCTGACAAAGGGTTCAACCTGGGCATTAGGAGGGTTGTAAAAGTCACAGAGGGGCCGGTTTGCCCTTCCATTTTGGAGTCAAGTGATGGCTTGCACTATGACTTCTATCTGTCAGTCATGATGCTGGCCTTGCTTAGTGATCTGCCTTTGTAAGAGAGTCATAGGATCCAGATTTTGTTTATCAATCTCTTCTTCCTCGTGATGACTAGCCATCAGAGGGTTTAGATTCATATCCTGGGTAAATAGGTCTTCTCCTAGGATTTCCTTCTAATGGTGGTAGTAAATCAGGATTTTGAGATCTTTCACCTTGCATGCACAAAAAGAATGTCTGTAGACAAGAGAGAAGACAGATGAGGGAAACCTCACTCGCTCAATGCAAGTAATCAAACTAGTCCTTAGAGTATCAACCCTAATTAGACCTGATCCTCACTCCCAAAAACATGACTGCGTTAGATCAACCCTTGAATTACTTGGCTGGCCAAAAGGGTGGGACCCCTTAGAACACTCCGCACGGTGGGACACCATTAAAGGTTAACGCGGTTACCGCACCGACCTTTCTTGTCACCAGTGAGTATAAGTAGACAAGGCCTTGACCTTAGCCCAATCTAGTTTCAAGTCCCCAAGTCATTTAGTTCTGCCTAGGGCACGTCTACTCAGTTTTAGGCATGGGTTTAATGTGCTTTTGGAATATGATGACGTTAGGGGGTGTTTTCCCTTAAGATTGATTTTAGAGATGTCAAGTGCGCAAGCAAAAAGGGTTCACAAGCAATTTTTCTTGATAAAGTAAATTTTAAGATTCAATTGCTAGCGTTAATGCGTTTTAGGGTTCACTTGAGTTAATATTTTCAATCAAGGTTCTGATGAGGCACACAAGACTATTTTTGTAAATCCCAATTTGTTTGATAGATTACCGTTAAGTATGGAAATGCAAGTGTGCTCTACCCTTAATGTGAAACCCTACGCACAAATATTTCTAAATGATTCTTTTAAGTTCAAATTCAGATGAGTGATGCGACCCAAGTAATGCAATTAATTGGTCCTATTGTACCACTAACTATGCACTTAGAAATTATTTTTCAAGAATTTTTAATGCATGTTTTCTACCTTTTCCTAATTTAAGTGTACGAGGGTTTTGCAGTCTATTTTGACCCCCAGTTGGTAATCGGGTAAACCGTGCAATCAAAAGTGCAAGAAATTTTTTCTTCAGATTTTTCCCAAATTCTTGATTATCTCATAAATTCAATGCAATAAATTTCAAATTAATCAAACTTGTATAAAAATTCCTATAATATTTTAAACTCCAAAAAATTAGGAACTATAACCAAATTGACAATAGATCAGTGTGTGAATTTTTTAAAATTTTATGTAGCTCTGATTTTAGCAAAATTTGGATATGTTGTTCCTAACTTCAAAACTCACGTCCAATAAAAATTTGAGAATTTTTGGACGTGCGGATCTTTGAGAGTTGATTTTATAATTTAAGATTCTATTTCAACCTAAAAATCAACATATTTTTTTTTCAATAAGCAAACAAATTCTAACTAATCCTATGGTTCAAGCAAATTCTAAATCTAACTAATCTAATCTACGGGTACTTACCTGAGGTTTAAATCCACAATTCCCATTGTCGTGTTTCGTTTTGATTTCCTTGCTTTCTTGCACACACGAAATCAACGAAAATAGCAAGTTAGAAATCTCAAATTTGCACCAAAGAAAGCTTCAAAAATTTCCGTTGTCTCCCCAGCAATGGCGCTAACTTGTTCAGTGCATAAATCACATTTTAAAAGATTTTTTAGTTGTAGTATAGCAAGAAAACACATCGATAAATAAATTTATAAAACTCAGGTGAGTACCAGGTCGTTTGCAGGGAGGCAATCTCGATTTTTGTAGAAGCTTTTCAATAAAACTTGCTTTAAACAGATATTTATAGATGTATATATATAAAAATCAGATATCATGCATTCAGAAGATTATAATTTTATTACAATTAAATAGAGTTTTCACAATAGAGAATGCTACTAGAAATAAATAGATAGAGAGAGAGATAGAAAGTGGCAGAGAAATGACGTCGCTTGTAGAATGCTCGTGCGAGGTACGGTGGCACCTTAGATCCAGAGAGCAAGGATGAAGGTCGGAGCAGAGTTGCAAAGGGAGAGCATTGGTCTGGAGGAAGGTGGAAGAGTTGTAACTAGAGATGCTGGAAGAGATGTCTTCAACCGGGGGGCTTTAGCCTTCTTTTATAGCTTTTATGGAATGTAAAAAGGGTATTTTGACCCTCTAACTCGTAAAACAACTTTAGGATTAATCAGATCTGTCGATAGGGAGATCAACGGACCTAATTAGGCCTCAAAACAACCTTCAACGTGCCTTCTACGCTCGGGTGCATTCTGGTGGTGACACATGGCAAGTTCTCATGCGTCGGATCAGGATTGGACAACTCCCGCTCCTCCATGGATGCCCACTTCAATTTTGCACTCGCTGCTCACTCAATCTAAGTGCCTCATCCTTATCCATCCGATCTCATGATCAGACGGCTCACGTGAGTGCACATCTCACCTTTGCGCTTCAAAAATCATGTTGGATCATGCGTTCGGCTGCGACGTGCTCTGATCATGCCACGTGGTCATGCCTCCACCTTTCGATTGCCATCTGACGGTGCAATTGTGCCCGTGCCAATGCCTTCCTAATTTCTTGCGCAGCACCGCTCGAACACGCATCTCGTGCTTGTGGTTGGCACACTCACCACTGCGCCATGCGTCCAAAGTGTTATGTTTTTGTTTTAAGGAAACTTATTCGCATCCATTGGATGATGATCCAATGGTCGAGATTTTCTTTCCTTTGATGAGGTGCGGCTGGATGGGCGATGTGGCGCGCTCGTGGTCGTTGGATGAAGATTCAACAACCCACAACGTGTGAGGGTGGCCTTCCTAGATGGGGCGGCGATGAGGGGGCGACGATGATGGTGCCACATGGTGCCATCATGGCCGTCCATCTTCTTTTCCTTGTATCTGGTGCTGTAGATCTCCGATGGGGTTGATTTTTTCACCGTTAGACTGCAATCATTGATTCAGATCCATCCGTGTAGTTGGATTTTTCATCTGAGGCTTAGATCTCTGTCCTCTAGCTCCGTGGTCTCTATTCTTCTATGGACTACACAAGATGCCTTAGTTGTCTGATCAAGACGATTTTGGAAGTGTTGGACTCCCATCGTCATCCTGATCAGATATGTCTGGTCTAATCTGACATCCACAGCTTCAACTCTTCTATGATTAAAGTCATCTCTCATTAGTACATAAAATGATGATATTATCTATATGACAAATAAATTGGCTATTGTGTAAATTACAATGCCTATGGATACATTACTCCTAAGTATGCTAGGATCTAGCTTAATTTAGGTGATTTAGGTTGCATGATTGCTGTGCAATCAATCATGACTGTCCTTTACGGAATCCTCAACTGAATGAGGGTGTTAATGTCAAGGTCGAAAATATGTTGTCCTATCCATTCCTTTCCTAGTGCCGAGAATAGGCACTTCCACCAAATAAGCCACACGATATCCTCTTGAACATCTTCAATCTTGAATAATGCCTCGTGAATAAAAATACGTATGTTATGTTGCGTTGCATTGTGTTGGTAGATTTATATGAAAAAAAATGAAATGAGAAAAAAGGCTTTTGAAAAAAAAAAAGAGAAAAAGATTGAAAAAAAAAGCGTTGAGTTGCATTTATTTCGTTTCATGTTGAGCACATCGAGGCAACAATACCCACTACCCTCATGATCTACCAAATACAGTCTTGACCTACTTTTCCTATATTTCCATCTGCCCGAATACTGGTTGACTTTTGACTTAGTTATAGGGTTACCAGAACTTAATTGAAGTGTAATGCCATGAGAGATCATAAAACATATTTAAAAATCTGGTGAGATGTGGGCTCAAAAAAAAAAAGAAAGAAAGAAAGAAAAGAAAAGAAATGAGAGAGAGAGAATGAGTACAAGGAAGTTATGAGAGCATAATTTTACCGCCTCTCTCTAAGTTGATTTATTTGGTAATCTGGAAATTTAGATTCTGAAGTACTAGTCTCTATGGAGCACCAGAGGAGTGTGAGCCACCAAATATAAAACTACTTGACTTAGTTGTCTTCTACCTAAGCCAAAAGCTAGGGCTAAAATTAGAGGTTATCTTATATCCCCAAGAGAAGTTTGGCCATCCCAATAGAGTTTTACTAAGGGTCAAGTACGAGCTTTAGATGTGCATCGACTTTTCACCTGGATCCGTTGCATAGGCTACAACACTACACTTTCATGATTATCAGGATTTCTAACTTTCTGGATGAAAACAAAAGAAATAGATCTCTAGTCAAACTATTGACTAAATGCATTTAGTTTTGCATTTGCTAGGGACTAGCAAGATTTAGGCATGGGGGTATGATTGCATAACAATGATAGGTCCTAATCTACCTGAATTAAGTTAAATCCTAGTTTAACCTAGGAATAATGCATGAATAAACATCTTATTTCGCATCATAGTCGATTTGTTAGCTTTGTAAATAATAATGCTATATTATGTTTTAATTGAGAGGAAATAATAATTGCAGGTAATTCAGGGTCACGAATGATAAATCCAACCGTACGGATCTATTCAAAATGATGACGGAACCCAATGCTTCCAATATCATCTTAATCAAACTCCCGTAGCATCCTATGGAGTCTATGAAAGAGCAAAGGCCAAAAGGCAAGGAGGCGGAAATCCAAACCTTAGATGCCTAATCCGACCGCATGGATAGATCCTGATCAATGATTGCAATCCAATAGCGCAAAAATCAACTCGATCAAAGTCCTACAGTACCATCTACAAAGTAAATAAGATGAACGGCCATGATGACACCACATGGCACCACCATAGCTACCCAAGGCAGCGCCTCCAACTTCTGAAGGGAAATAGTGGGCCGTTGGATTATCATCCAACAGCCACAATGCGGCTGCGTCACACCTCTTCTATGCGCCTCATCAAAGGAGTTCATCTCAGCTATTGGATCTCCATCCAACGGTTGAGAGCAGCCGACCGAGAAATAGGAAGCTCGACAATCCGTACACCTAGTGCAATGGTTAACGTGCTCAAATAGCAATGAATGATGAACGCCCAAATCGCACAACACACGAAATCACAAAGGCGGTGGGGTGTGGGTGAAATCCGAGCGTTGGATCTACAATCAACGATGATGGGCAGACGCGTGGCGTGACGCGGAACATCTGGTTAGGCGGTGGATGACGTGTGAGGTGACACGTGGATATAACACGTCGCTATACGTACATTATAGAGGTGGTAATGTGCCTGCTTTCAACCATTGATCCTCACGATCTAACGGCTGAAATCAAATGCACGCGCACGTGATGAAAGCAAAGGCGGTGCACGCAACGCTCTCGTGACCGATCGATCGCATTCTACAGGACCAGCGGCTGCCACATGTCAGCACGAGGATGAATCTATGCATATCAGGCGTGATTAAGGTATTTTGATGGTGTGATCTGATCTGTTGATCTCCCAATCGACGGATCTGATCGATCTTTGGTTGTTTCACGGTTTGGAGGGTCAATTACCAGCTTTGCCCCTTATTTTCACTATGAAAAGGACCCCAGGGGCCCCCATATGAAGTAAACTCTCTCCAAATCCTCTCCAAACAACTCTCCAAACCTCTTCTTCACTGGCTCTCTCCCTTTTCCTCTGAAGCATCAACTAAGCCACCTTGGTGTACTGCTGCTACTCTCCCTGACCTCTCCACAAAGCCACCAAGGACCACCCTTGGTGCCATTATTCTAATAGTTTAGATACTTATTTTTAATTCCTGTTATAGCATTGCATGTCTTAGTTTTATTTGCAAACTCATGATCAATCAACTACCTGATTTGCTTTATGTATATATTATGATTAGTATTTAGTATTTAGATCTATATCAATGTTATAGTTAAGTCATTTTCTGCTTCCCTGAGTTCGACTGAGACTCACCAGTTTCGTTAAATTTTATTTGCTTTGACATGTTTCACCCTATAGTATGACGAATCATCTCTTAAAATGCGATCTATGCTTCGAACACCACCCTACGCATGTGAAGCCAACCACGCATCAGACACACACAGCCAGTCGTGCACTCGACCTCTCTTCTTCTTCTCCTTCTCCACCAATGGAGAAGAACATAAACTCTACGCTGCTCCTCTACATGCAGCCAGCCTCTGAGGCCACGAAGCTCCACACCGTCGCCTCCACTGGATTTGCCACACCCTCACAAGCATGGCCACACCCTCAGAACTGCCAACGACAGGCCACACAATCGTCGGCGGAGCTCCCCATCGCCATGCAATCACCTCTCTAGCTAACAACCGGAGACCATCTCTCGTTGCGCCGCCACCCCCGACGTGAAACCCTCGTCTGCCTTAACCTTCCTCAAGCTCCTTGGACCGCGCCATTGGCTCCTTGATGCGTACATGAGGGAGAAAGGTTTCCTCTATTTTGGGTTTAAATAGATATTACATTTCATGCCATTGCGAAGAGAAGGAATTTTTGGATTTTGATATTATATTGCTGGATATTTTGTGAAGAAGACCTCCCTCATTTACTTAAATTCATTATCAACATATGTGAATGCTATAAGTCTAATTTGAAAAAGGTTTTGGTGTCAATTCTTCATGATTTTAATTGTGAACTTTTGTGGAAGAGTCTAGCAAGTTCTAATAGGCTCCTTGCCTCCTCATGGAAATGACCCACTCTTCTGTGAGTGGTTTTTAACTTAATTGTTGACGATTGATTTTCCACCGCTCAATTTTTACTTCGACGACATATTTCCTTATGCGAAAATCGTTTCAAAGTGAAAATCAATCGATCAATTGGATGAGTTCTCGACGCGGAGAGGTGGAATGAAAGACTCATCTTGAAGATGCGTAATAACATATCGTTTCCTCAGTGCTTGTCTCCTAAGATATCTAAATATCCTACCAACGGTGTGTAAGCACCTTATGCTAGTTCAGGTGCCATGAGTGGGATTATCCTGAAATGTTGATTGCCAGGGCCTAAATGTAGCTATAGAATGACATGGGTGGCACTATTACGAAGTGTCAAAAGCCAGGGTTCTGGGGGTTGCTATAGGCGGTGCTATCCAGAAGCATCGAAAGCCAGGGACCTTTCGAGGATTAATGGTGGAGATAAGGAATCTGATACAAATCGTGTTTAGGGCCAATCTGATGCTGGATTTAAGGGACTATAAAAAGAAAAGAAAGAAAACTCTCAAAATAAATATCCCTCTCAATCTCTCTTACCAAAAATACACTGGCAAATTGAACCTGGATTTGATGCGTTTACGCACAGGTGCTTTAACCACTAGGGTCAATGAACCTCTAGGTAGTCTTTGTGGGACTTAGAAACCTTCGCGGTTGATGGGAACACCATCATGAGCCATAACTAGATCATTTTAATCCAATTGAGAGAATAAATGCTCCTACATAACCAACTGAAGGTCCTAATTCACTGCATAACCTTTCAGAGAGAAAATTAAGAAACAAGGGGTAAAACTATAATTTTACCATTGCCGTACAACCACGGATTTTCTCAAGGGCTAAACAAAGATCAAATGGTCTTAATGAGATAATAAGCAGGTTGGATCAGACAGAAAAGGATTTGTGTGAGTTCTGTGAATTAAATGACTTCTTGAAACCCTAAAATAGACCCACTCGATTAACCAAGGTTCTGATCAGGATAAAATTTACTTAAACCCTCTAAAAATCATAGAAAAATAACCTCTAGGATTTAGTACCTTCAATTTGGCCATTGGAACCCATCTTGACCTAGAATGGGGTCTTAGACAGATATTTACCCTAAATTAGTTTTTGCATAAATTACCCAATCAAATGTGGTCAAACCCAAAATCCAACTTCACCATTGGATTCCTTAGGTTCAAATTATGTTTGTACCAAAATTTGAACCTAAGGGGAACTCATCTTGACCTAGTTTGCAAAAAGGTCCAGTCTAATTACATTTCTACCCTGAAGTTTCAAAAATCCTTACATTTAACCTCCTAACTTCTTCATCATCTTTGCAATTAAGTCCCTCCACCATTATAGTGGAGGAATCCTACTCCGACAAGATTTGAAAGGAGGTTTCTCCTTGATTGCTCAGAGAATCCCTTCCAAAATTGGAAGGGAGATTCTCTGAGTAATCCCCTCCAATCTGAACCCATCTTTGATCCCTGATTGTTTCCCAATCTCTTATGCGAACGCATAAGAGATTTGGGTCTTTTGAAGCTTCCATCTCTAGCAGAACTTGCCTTGCTTGGAAGCTTGGCTTCCTAGCACAAAACCTCCTCAGAGAAATATTTAAAGACTCCCTAGATACAACCGAGTCTCCTCAGCTTGAATTTAGACTGGTTCTCCCTACATTCCTCTCTCCCTCATCAACCACAACCCTTCGAAAGCTCTGGCGGCTTTTCCCTTGCTCTCTCATCGCCCAACCACAATACCAGTGGTCGGGTTAACTCTGCTACAGTCCTCCGCGTTGTGCAATACCGGCCGTCGTCGCCTCTACCTCGTCTTCGCCGCCACCTAACCTACGAAGCTTCATCTTCCCCAAGTCCGGCAACCATACCAGCGTGGGACATCCTTTCCTTTCATCCTTAGATTAAGGTTTCTTATATTCCCTCTTTCCCACACTTTTTTTCCCTCTCTTTATTTTCCAAAACCACCCACCGACGCCACTGACCACCGTCACCTTCTCCACCTCCAGCGATACCTCCAGCGAGGTGCTCCCGTCGCTTCGCACCTCCATCCACCTCGCCGACCACCCTACGACCTCCGCCTCAACTCCCTGATCACATCCCCTCACTCCAATCTCTCCATCAATCACCCAAACACCTCACCGAACACACCCACTCACACACCCACAATAAACCCTAGATACGCCACCACAGCCACCCACACACCACGAAACCACTCCCATCACATCCACCGTGCTCTGGTGACGCTCCCTGAGAGATTTAACATGGCCGCAAGGCCGTGATATTGATTTCAGGCTCAGGACAAATTCCGCCATTACTACAGAGCTTGAAGCAAGCTTCAAGCTGTCCAGGCCTCGCTCTACTCCAGGGGATAGCCCCAGGCTATGCGCAATCGAAGCCTGCACGTATCCACGCCATCAAGCAAATGCTTCAGCTTCAGCAACCTTGCCAATTGGAAGCCTCATCTACTGCTGCGACGTGCAAAGGAAGGTGGGACATTTAGTCCCACCTCGGAAGTGGAAAGGCATCCTTGTGCACATAAAGGGAAAAAGTGTTAGAGGCTCTTCACCTCCAACACTGAGGGTGAGGTCCTCCCCCCTCTCACTGGACTTGTCTGCGACATAACCCACGAACCTGGCCACGACCCGACTACCTGACCTATTCACTCCTTGCTCACCACACACGTTGGTGAGCCTGGACCCATGTCTACGTTAGGTCCAATTACCCGACTGGTTAAGGCTCTGGGAGAGTGGTTCTAAAATAGAAAAGAGAGTAAGAGAGAGGAGAGCTACGTAGGGGAAGGGGGGTTTTTCCCTGGAGAGTTTGTCTCGACACTTAGCCGAATTCAGAGGGCACAGCAGAAGCTGAAGGAAGAAGGAGAGGAAGATAGTAGAGCCTTAAGGCAAAGCAAAGAAGAAGAAGAAAGCCTAAGGTAGAGAAAGGAGTAGACAGAGAAGAAGGAAGAAGAAGAAGAAGTAAAGGTAGAAGGCAAAGAAAGAGAAAAGGAAGAGAAGGCCAAAGACAGAGAAAGAAGCAGAGAAGGCAGAAGGCAACGAAAGCTAAGGAAAGAAGAAGCCGAAGGAAGAAGAGAAGAAGAAGAAGAATCAGAGAAAGAGAAATCAAAAAGCAAGGCACTGTAGCACTAGACATTTAAGATGTTTGATTGCAAAATCAGATGTCTGATACTCATATGCTCTCTATTATTTTGTCTACAATTATTTTTACTCTTTATATACTCATGCTCTACATTCCTAATTAGATTTTGAGTAGTATTATGTGTTCAATTTGTATTTATTGTTGAGATTAGTGTGTGAATTCCATTTGCTCCCTGTGTTCAACCTAGGAATATATTCGAGTAATAAAATTGTATTTGTTTTGAATGTTATTTCGATTGTACTACAACGCAACACTCTTAAACATCGATTCAGCACTCTCAACATTTTGGCATTGTTGCCGGGGAGCAACGTGCAATTCACCACTATTCTCTGCATTATTTGATTATATTTGAGCACTAACTTGCCCTATTTACTTTATTGTGATTTTGCGAGGTACTTCACGAGGAGATCTTCCATGCAAATCAACCACTCTAGGGTAGGTAACTTCTCTATTCTTCCCTAATCAACCTCCTAATCATGGGAAGACAAAAAGGAAACAATCAATTAGGAATCACCTGTCTTATTCTTCATGGTAATTATCATTTAAAAGGCAAGTTTCCTAATTTGAGAAATTTTTATCAAATCTCATTAAAATTGAAGCAATTTTTATAGATCCTACCTCAAAATTCATGTGCCTATTAGGGACTACGCTCAAATTCTAATATTCTTGGACTACGCACTTCTTGTTTAAAGTCCAAGGAGAACATGTTTTGAAGATCAAAGTGGACTTGGAAATAAAGCCAATTAGGGTTTCTGCATTAGGATTTTGGAGTACTAGTCACACTTGCCTACATAAAAGGAAATAAACCCACCCGCATTGATATACTACACAAGCCCTTGATTGAAGAGATCTAATCAAGAACAACCCTAAAAATAGGCTCTAAACTCACTTGAACCTTAAAATCTTTGGACCTAATAACCTGGGAGTCAAATCGGGGTGATTTCTAGGTCTTGACTTAGAGTCATTCTGCCATCTTTAAGGTAAGTCAGGTAAAGTTGGACTACATTGTAGGCCAATCAACCTCCAAATTAGGTCACAAGTCAAATCAACTGCTAATTCAAGTGAAATCAAAGGCACAAATTAGGACATAAAACAGGTAGACTTAAGAGGTCAAGTTATCCATTCTAGTCTACCTGGACCCTTAATGACAAGGAAGGTCAGGTGAGGGAAACCCTATAACCCATGGGGACGCTCTACAATGTAGGGTCTTTGTGGGACTCTCCCTTCCTGGCTGCCTTGGTAATTCTCAGGTGGACGACTTTTTGATCCAGGGGTATCATCCGCCCCGAACCTCTATAGTCATCCAAAAATCTTTGTGTGCCTTGATTGGGTCAACACCACATCCAGTCCCTCATCCCTTCTATTTAGAACACACACACAGTTTCATTAGGAATCTCTTCCAGATCAAAATACTTCATTCTAAACTTGAATTTTAATTCTACATCTTGATTCCACTATCTGATTCAAAAATGCAACCTAGTTTCTTAGGAAAACCATTAAAGAAACCTGAATCACAAAGATCTATGAGAGATAGAATGGTTGAGGATGCCCTTAGATTTTATGACATTGGTAACAAAGCCTCAAAACCAATTAAAGACATTTAGGTTAGTGTACCAACAACAACAACCTTCATCATAAACTGTGCCCAATTATTATTAACAGAAGCCACAAAGGGATCAACCCGGGATATTCTCATAACATGATACATCGGGATAGAAAAATTGCATTACTTTGAATATCTCCAATGCATGATAAATTATGTACTTTGGGAAAAACACCAAGATGATCTTGAAAAATGGGAAGAAATGATGAAATTATTGAAATAAGTTATCGATCAGAAATACCCGTACATGCCCCAAATAGTTAATGAAACATCTTGGAATAATATTGAGGATCAACATGATTTCCTAAATCCCGGGTTTGAGACACAAGGTTGTTGTGGATTCCCAAACTAGATGGAATATGATATGCCTGATCTTGAAATTGGTTGGGAAGTTCCAATTGCAGGAGAACACGATTTTGAACCAACCCTAGAAAGTCAAAAACTTGGTTCACCAAGCTTAGAATTCCTAGACTCCTGTAATATGAGATTGAATTAAAACCTTTCAAGGGTGTAAATCCTACCCCTTATTCTAATAAGGTGATTCTCGAAAGAAATTCTGACCTAGATTCTACTAATTCAACCCACATCCTTAGCCTAGAATCTGGATCTGAATCCTATTGGGATGATTACAAGGCCGTATATGATGACAATCAAAGTTTGAACTGGGATTATGATTCTAGGCCTTTATTTAATGAATATCCCTCTCCAACATCCTTAGAGATACAAATTGATTTTTCAGAAGTCACGCCAATCTACAATACAGAAATCGAGGAGTTGAAAGAGTGAGGTTTTGGTTGGGTCTTCCCTATAAGCCAAAAGCCTGAGCCCAGATCCAATAGGGACACCTTTTTAAGCTCAGAATCTGAGAATAGGAAAGACCCAAGTCCGGTTGCTACGTCTACATCTTGTGATTTAAATTCAGGTTCCATTGAGATGGAATCATTTCTTTTTTGATCATCAGGAATCAAACCCAAAAAGTGCCAAGAGTGACTACAACCCGGAAATCGAATCTTTTCCTGACTCATATTTTCATCCTATAAACACTCTTCAGGCATTTACCTTCAAGTTTGATGGCTACTGTGAGGACTCTCTAAATGAACCCACCTTTAATTCTTTTTTAGAAGAGCCCTCATACACAATTCTTATTGATGCCACCTCCTCTACAAATACAGAACCTATTTAAACCCGTTTTCAACCCCGACCCGCAACCGGACTCAATTTCTATTCTGATTACCCTCTTATTGAGTTGATTGCAGATGATTAGCCTCCACATCTTTATCGGGTTTCGGACATCGATCAGACTACAAATCATTCCCTATCTTTCTCTAATCACTTTTGTAGGGTTCCTACATCCTCCACTAATTCTTTTTCATGTGAGGACCCCTACTCTGTCCAGGCTGATTTGACTCAACCAAACCCTGGATTCACACTTCCACATCATTCCAAGCTCAACTATATATGGTGGGTTCTACATCTTTTGATCTATCTTTATCAACCCACCAGATTGATTAGGTTTGGGTTACATCATCAGCCAGTTGATCTAAACAAGCACCTGGTTGGACCAACCAGTCTTTTGATCAAGGTGCTTGTTCTACAAAACTCATCTGGTTTGACCACTCCTCCATACCATTTCCCACTCAGCTGAAGGCGTTGAATTTAGCACTGAATGGGAGGCAACCCGTCATTCCAAAAACCCGAGATCCTTCTAATTATCTTTCTATACTTTGCATCTATTGCACCCTGAGTTTAGTTTTAGAACAGTTGATCCCACCTCTGGTACACGTGCCAGAGCTTGAAATCATCTGCAATAGTCATTTCCGACCCATTCGCCCACCCGATAATCCTATTCCAAATTCCTAAACCCAAAACTATTTCACACCCTCCATTTACAATAAGAACATTGTAAAACTTAGGCATGGGAGGATGATAAAGTGTAAACATTCAAAAATCAAAGTTTAGAAGGATTCTCACAAAAAAATCACATATTCCAAAAATACCAAAAAAATGAAAATTCTTTAAAAAAAACAAAAAAAAATGAGAGGAGGGAAAATTTTGATGATGCATCAATTTTAAGAAAAAGGGAGAAGTTAAAAATGTCAAAAAGGAGCACAAAAAGAAAAGAAAAGAGACAGTCATTAGTAAGAAATTAAGGAGTTGACTTAGTTCTAGACCATATCAAAAGAAAAAAATGAAAGGCAAAAAGTGCTAATGAAATACAAAAGAGATTAATAGGAACGCTGATTTTAGGCCTCTTGGGCTATAATACTAGGCTTAAAAATTCAAGTACCTGCTAAGATCTAGATAGTCCTCAAGAGGTTGGGGAAAATGCGAAGCTTAAGTATCAGGTCTAAGATTTAGGGAGTATTCAACCTCGTTAACTGACCACTGGTTAGCGGGACTCGATAACCTAAGCACCCCAATCCACACACAGTCTGGTCAGTGCGCATAAGTATCAAAATCACATAAATGCGTTTAAATTTTTCTGAAAAAGTCACCTAAATTAGGAGTGACTGATCAACACAAGCTGATTTGGATGAGTTCCCGACGAGGAAAGGTGGGAAATTCCCCTCGAAGATGCTCAATAACATATCGTCTCCTTGGTGCTTGTCTCCTAGGATATTTACATATCCTACCGGGGGCATGTAAGCACCCTGTGCTGGTTTAAATGCCATGAGCAGCATTATCCCGAAATATCGATTTCCAGGGTCTGGATTTAGCTACAGAACACCATAGGCGGGATTATCTCAAAATCTCGAAAGCAAGGGTTCCAGGGGTTGCCATGGGTGATGCTATCTCGAAGCATCGATTGCCAGGGACCATTCTAGGATTGATGATGCGGACTAGGAATCCGATACAGACTGTGTTGTGAAGTCAATCCAAAGGTAGAAATAAAAAGAAAAGAGAGAGAACTCTCCAAACCAAGAAGATACAGGCGCTTTGACTGTGGAGTTCAATGAACCTTAGGATAGTTCCTGTGGACCTTAAAAACCTTCACGACATACTGAGGCTAGAGCTAGTTAGGTCCAGATCTTGGTTGGTACTTGAGTACCTCTAGGCCTACTATCGGCATTCTAACTTAATCTACAAAAGATAGCACTTATCACAGTTTTTGAGCATCAAAAGATTACATGGTCTAGAATCAAAGTTAAAACCTTAAAATTTTGCTAAGGGACTAGCAAAAACTAGGCATGAGAGTATGATGGTAACACCATCATGAGCTATAATTACCTCATTTTAATCCAATTGAGAGAATAAATGATCTTACATAACCAACTGAAGGTCCTAATTCACTACATAATCTTTCTGAGAGAAAAATAAGAAACAAGGGGTAAAATTGCAAGTTTACCATTGCAGTACAACCACAAATTTTTTCAAGGGATAAACAAAGGTAAAATGGTCTTAATAAGATAATAAGTGGGTTGGATCAGATAGAAAAGGGTTTGTGTGAGTTCTGTGAATTAAATGACTTTTTGAAATTCTAAAACAAACCCACTTGATTAACCAAGGTTCTGGTCATGATAAAATTCACTTAAACCCTCTAAAAATCATATAAAAATATCTTCTAGAGTTTTAGTACCTTCAATTTCGCCATTGGAACTAATCTTGACCAAGAATGGGGTCTCAGACAGATATTTACCTTAAATTGGGTTTTTGCATAAATTACTTAGTCAAACATGGTCAAATCCAAAATCCAATTTCACCATTGGATTTCTTAGGTTCAAATTAGGTTTGTACCAAAATTTGGATCTAAGGGGAACTCATCTTGATTTAGTTTGCAAAAAAGTCCAGTATGATTACATTCTACCACTAACTTTCAAAAACCCTTACATTTAACCCCCTAGCTTCATCATCTTTGCAATTAGGTCCCTCCACCATTATACAGAGGAATCCTACTCCGGCGAGCTTTGAAAGGAGGTTTCTCCTTGATTTCTCAGAGAATCCCTTCCAAAATTGGAAGGGAGATTTTCTGAGTAATCCCCTCCAATCCGAACCCATCTTTGATCCTTGATTGTTTCCAAATCTCTCATGCGAACGCATGAGAGATTTGGGTCTTTTAAAGCTTCCATCTCCGACGAAACTTTCCTTGCCTGGAAGCTTGGCTTCCAAGCACAAAACCTCCTCAGAGACCTATTTAAAGACTCGCCAAATCCAATCGAGTCTCCTCAGCTTGAATTTGGGTTGATTCTCCCTACATTACTCTCTCCCTCGTCGGCCACAACCCTCTGCAAGCTCTGGTGGCTTTTCCCTCGCTCTCTTATCACCCAACCACAATACCAATGGTCGGGTTAACTCTGCCACAGTCCTCCGTGTCGTGCAATACCGACCGACATCGCCTCTGCCCCATCTTCGCCGCCACCTAACCTACGGAGCTTCGTATTCCCCAGGTCCGACAATGATACCGGTGTGGGACATCCTTTCCTTTCATCCTTAGATTAAGGTTTCTTAGATTCCCTCTTTCCCACACTTTCTTTCCCTCTCTTTATTTCCCAAAATCACCCACCGACGCCACTAACCACCGTCACCTTCTCCACCTCCAGCGATACCTCCAGCGAGGTGCTCCCATCACTCTGCATCTCCATCCACCTCGCTGACCACCCCACGACCTCCATCTCGACTCCCTGATCACATCCTCTCACTCCAATCTCTCCATCAATCACCCAAACACCTCACCGAACACACCCACTCACACGCCCATAGTAAGCCCTAGATATGCCACCACAGCCACCTACACGCCACGAAACCACTCCCATCACATCCGCCATGCTCCAACGATGCTCCCTAAGAGATTTAACATAGCTGCAAGGCCGTGCTATTGATTTCAGGTTCAGGACGATTGCCGCCATTACTGCGGATCTTGAAGCAAGCTTCAAGCCATCTAGGCCTCACTCTGCTCCAGGAGATAGCCCCAGGCTGTGCGCAATCGAAGCCCACACGTATCCACGCCATCAAGCAAAGGCTTCAGCCTCAACAACCTCACCAATTGGAAGCCTCATCTGCTGCTGCGACATGCAAAGGAAGGTGGGACATTTAGTTCCACCTCGGAAGTGGAAAGGCGCCCTTGTGTGCATAAAGGGAAAAAGTGTTAGAGTTTCTTCGCCTCCAACACTAAGGGTGAAGTTTTCCTCCCCCTCTCACCGAACTCGTCCGCGACATAACTCGCGGACCTAGCCATGACCTGACTACCCGACCTATTCACTCCTCACTCACCACACACGCTGGTGAGCCTGGACCCAGGTCCGCGTTAGGTTCGGTTACCCGATCGGTTAAGGCTTTGGGAGAGTAGTTTTGAAATAGGAAAGAGAGAAAGGGAGAGGAGAGATATGTAGGGGAAGGGGGGTTTTGCCCTAGAGAGTTTGACTCGACACTTAGTCGAATTCAGAGGGCACAGCAAAAGTTGAAGGAAGAAGAAGGAGAGGAGGATAGTAGGGCCTTAAGGCAAAGCAAAGAAGAAGAAGAAAGCCTAAGGTAGAGAAAGAAGGAAGGAGAAGATAGAGAAGAAGGAAGAAGGAGAAGAAGAAGCAAAGGTAGAAGGTAGAGAAAGAGAAAAGGAAGAGAAGGCCAAAGATAGAGAAAGAAGCAGAGAAGGCAGAAGGCAGCGAAAGCTAAGGAAAGAAGCCAAAGGAAGAAGAGAACAAGAAGAATCAGAGAAAGAGAAATCAAAAAACAAGGCACTATAGCACTAGACATTTAAGATGTCTGATTGCAAAATTAGACGTTCGATACTCATATGCTCTATATTATTTTGTCTACAATTATTTTTACTCTTCATATACTCATGCTCTACATTCCTAATTAGATTTTGAGTAGTATTATGTGTTCAATTTGTATTTATTGTTGAGATTAGTGTGTGAATTCCATTTACTCCCTGTGTTCGACCTCGGAATATATTCGAGTAATAAAATTATATTTGTTTTGAATGCTATTTTAGTTGTACTACAACACAACACCCTTAAATACCGATTTAGCGCTCTCAACAGCGGTAGACCGAAAGCTGAGGCTGGTCAGGTCTGGATCTTCGCTAGTACTTGAGTATTGATACGGATTTTAGATGATTTTATAAATGCCAATTTTTATTGTTAAAACATGTAAAGCCAATCAGCTCTTAAAATTTATAACACCTAGATCGGATGAGTATCTAAGGTCATCCAAGGAGGTCAAATTATTAATCACAAGAATTGATTATCTCTCTCACCTCTCAAATCCACACTTATGTTTTTGTGATTTTGAATTATATTGTTTTAAGGTTTTTAGAAACAATCAGGTATTTCGATGCAAAGATGAACTAAAGATTAAGCCTATCACTAAACCTAAGTGACAAGAAGTCTTCTCTTCTAAGCTCATCCTAGTCAAGTGCACCTAGGATAATTAGAAGAGAAGAGTGTGCTGTACTAATTAACTACAAGCATGAAATACACACTAAATAGAAAACTTAAATTAGAAGGCAAAGTGAAATTTGTATTGCTAGTAAATGGAGTACATGTAGAGGAATGCTTCCTAAAAAAAAAATTAGAAACTAAACTAGCTAATACAAAGATAAAATAAAGATGAAGAAGAGAGGGATCCTCCGGTAGAAGTTTTGGATGGATTTTGCTCCAAGTGTGGTTGCCCCACACTTAAAAAGAGTTCTCCTTGGCTTCTTCTTCTAGTAGTCCTCCTCTAAGCTATCCTCTGAGGTGGGTGTCAACCACCTTTCTCCTCCTCTTGCCTGGCCATCCCCTCTAGTAGAAGTTCTCCTCCTCCTTTGGTGTGGCATAAGTGATAGGAGGATGGGGAAAGAAGGCGCCAAGGGGGTGGGGTGGTTGCCCCCTTAATCTTCTTCTCCTCTTCTTCTCCTTGGCCATTGGTTTAGGTAGTGTCGGGTGGAACTTAAATAATGGAAGAGATGGTGATATGGTGGTGGTTAGATAGGATATATATAGAGTGGTTGAGGGGTTCATTGGCGTGGGCTTAGGTGTAGGACTAGGATTAGGTTTGGTGGGTAGTTAAAGGTAGTTGTGGGAATCCTAGGGTGTAGGATAGTTGGTGCCATTCTTATGGATGAAAAGGGGGGTTGTTATGGGTGGTCAAGGGTTGGAAGGGCACCTAAAGGTGGTGCCAAAAATGAAGAGAAGCTTCCATTTTGCTGCCACCAAGGAGGGTTCTAGAAGGGGGGTTATGTGTATGGTAGGGATGGCTTATAGGGGTAGTTGTATGGTTAAGATGTGGGGTGTTTTGTAGGGAAGAGTGGTGCCAATTAGAATGGGATTAGGGTAGCTTAGGTGGACTAGTTGGTGGAGCTTAGTAGGGTTGTGAGGTAGAGTTAAGTTGGGTAAGTTAGGGTTAGTTTAGGTGCCATGGAGGTGGACTTCGCTAAGCTAAGCTAGCTTAGCTAGCAGGGAGTAGGGTTGGAGGAAGAGGGAGCTAAGGTTTTTAAGGGAGAGGAGCTGGAGGAAGCTGTCTTGAGCTACACTAGAGTTGGTGGCTGCTGAAGAGAACTACAAGGAGCTACCTTAGCTAGCTTAGCTTTCTACTCCTTTACTAGCTACTAAGCCAAGATAAGATGAGCTGGCTTGTACTGATATGAGCTAAGGTTAGCTGGGTCTAGTCTTCTCGGAGAATACCTAGCTAACTAGAATAGCTAGCTTATGTCAAGTAGCTTAACTAAACTAAGTTTAGCTAAGTTGAGCCTCCGGGAGCTGGACTTAAGCTAGCCTGAGCTGGTTGAGGTCATCTTCATTTGACCAAGTCTAGTTAGTTAATGGTAGTAGGTAGTCCCAGTTAGGTTGAGCTTTCAGAGAACTGTTTTGAGCTAGTTTGAGCTTCCATCTAGCTAAGGTGACTTGAATGGAGCTAAGGTGAACTAGTTAGAGATACCATTCAACTGAAAGGAGCTTCTTCGTCACCTTCTACCTTCCTAAGTGCCAAGGTATGTAAGATCTAACTTTCTATCTATCCCGACAATCAAGTAAATGCATCAAAAAATTAAATAAAATGCAATGCATGCCTAACCTAGGCAAATGCCTAAATCCAGCTCAAAAATCCATTTGCGAAGTTAAAATCCTAAGAGCTAAATTTGTTTTAGGGCGTAAAAATTATAATAACCTGGTGTTTATCAAATACCTCTAGGTCTATTGTTGGTACTCTGATCTGATTTCTAGAGAAAAGGCAGAAACAGGAATCTAAACATTAGAAACATGGTCTAGAGATCTAGTTCTTTCCATAAAATTTTGCTAGAGCCTAGAAAAAGTTAGGCATGGGGGTATGATAGTAACACCAACATTCATCATAACTAACTTGAATTAATCAAAATCAGGGGATAAATGCTTCTAAATGATCGCCTTAGGACCAAAATTCCACTCTGATTTGATTTGAGATGAGGATAAGAAAATAGGGGTAATTCTGCTATTTTAACAACACACCACAAATGCAGATTAACAATGGGGTTACTTAGAGATTAATTAAAGGTCAAATGAGCATAAAAGACTAAGAAGTGGGCTCACACTGATAGAATTAGGGTTTCACGCATTTTAAGGATGAAAATAGGATGGAAAACCTTAATTATAAACCCTACTTAAATTGAAAGGGTTTTAGTCAGGGTAAAATCAATATAAACCTCTTAAAATTCATAGAAAAATATTTGAAGAGGCTTAGTACCTTCAGTTTGACCATTTGAACCCATTTTAACCTAAAACAGAGTTGCAAATAGGAATTTACCCTAATTTAGGTTTCTATGCAATTTACCCATTCAAAGTTTGTCAAAACTCAAATCTAAGTTCACCATTAGATTCCTTACGTCAAAATTAGGTTAACACCATAATTTAGGCCTAATTAGAGTTCATCTCGACCTAGTTTGTATTTTAGCCCTTAAAAACTCTATTTCTCACATTCATAACCCTAGTTTCAAGATCCTTTCTATTAGGCCCCTAACTTTTCATTGCTTTTCTCAAAATGTTCCTAGCCACCATGACCGTCTGAATAGGATCTTCAAATTCCCATCAGTAACATTTAATCGAGGAATCGATTGAAGAAACCTAAATCTAAATTCGCCAAACTTGACAAGAATGATCCCCAAATCTTAGCCGATTAGCCAAGCTTGGTTTCAAGCACAATCTTGGAAAATTTCATCACTGGTGAACCCAAAACTTTCGAGATCAAAAACCAACTCAAGACTTACTCAAATTGGATAGAAGAGGAAGGAATCGCCTATAAGAAGGGCCACATTGACCCAAGCATTTTTCGTCTTGTTTTCGCACGTGACGTGCTCGAATTGTTGTAGTTAAAATTACGTGGTTGTAGCGTAATAAGAGCATCAAGTTAAAAATTTATATCGATTATTAGTAATTTGGTGAATCTGAGTCATTTCACTGGGAGGCTCTAAAGCAATTCCAAATTAGATTATTAGGCTAATTTATACAATTTAAGGGCAAAAATAATAGTTAACTTGGAACTTCGTTACACCCTATTGTTATCCTAACTAATCACTACAAGTTAGCAAAGATAATTAATGAACTTAATGACTAATTAAAATGAAGAGTTGATAATTTAAAAGCATACAAGCAATATTTTTTTATTTGGTTTTTAAAATAACATTAATTTTAACTACTAACAACATGAATCACATTTTACATGATATAAAACTCAAACTTAGATTTCAATGCGACAAAACATTATTAAACATACATATGATTTTTTTAGCAATCTAGAAAACACACATGCAAGATTTAAATGTAAAGAAATTTAACTCATCAATTTCCTTGAAAACTAAAAATGTAACTTATGCAATTGATACCTTAAAACAATGTGGTAGCAAGTTATGCTACTCAACAACAACACAACAACAATGTATAAAATCTAAACTAATACAACTTTGAACATCATAACATAGCAAGCAAACACGTAGAACATTCATGATGATTAACGACTATCTCTTAATATTAATTAAAAATAACTAAGTATAAAACATAGGAAAGAGAGAGGGGATGCTCATGTAGATGTAGAGGTCGAGGAAGAGCTTTTCGGAGGAAACAGAGGGGATGGCAACCGCTGATGGATGTTGTTGACGTCGAGGGGATGCTTGACTGTGGTTGTTGATGGCAGTGTGATGGCGTGGAGAGGAGACAAGGAAAGGTGGTAGTGGTTGTTGATGGCTATGGAGGTGGGTAGTTGTGATGTAGGCAGTGAAGGAAGAAGAAAAAGAAGAGAAACAATGAAAGGATAGGGGAGTGGGTGGTTGTTATGAGGGGTAGAGTCGAGAGAAAAATTCGAGGTGCGTAGGCTGTAATCTGGAAAATCAAATCGACGAGGAGGTAGAGGAGGTAGAGAGGAAGGGTTGCAAGGCAATTTCATGTTGAATGGTGATAGGAGTTGATCGTACTTGGTGGCTGAAGGTGTTGGGTCCAATGGGGTTAATGATGGAGAGTGGATGAGGAGGAAGAAGAAAAGGAAAGGAAGGTTGAGAGGTGGTGGGGTGGCGTGGCCTGGTGTCATGGCCAAGTGGGTTGCAGTTAGGAGTCGGGAGCATCGACGAGGAAGAAGAGGAGGAGAGGGAGCGGCTACGAGGTGTTGATGGTGATGGGGTCGATGGTCTGTGGTAGTGGTGGAGTGGCACGGTCTAGTGTCGTGGCCTAGTGGGCACAATTAAGGGTAGGGAGGAGGGAAAAGGAGGAGGAAAGGGAGTTGGAGAAGGAGAAGAGGCTAAGGAGAAGAGAGGAGGGGAGGTTGTGCGATGGTGATGGTGGAGAGTTGCTAGGTTCAATGGGGTTAGCAATGCTGCAGCTGCGTTGGGGGAAGGAGAAGAGAGAAAAATGAGAGGATGAAGGAGATGTTTAAGAGAGAGAAGGAGAGAGAGTACGGAGGGAGTGGGAATGGGAATGGGTTGAGTTGCCCCCTATGTTTCTTAATAGGAGAATGAGATGGAGAAAAAGAGAGGAACAGAGATGGTTACGAGAGAAAATATGAGGGCAAGTTACGTAGGAAGTTATGGGATTGCGAGAGAGGTTACGTAGATGTGGGTGTGTGAGTGGGATTTTTTATTTCTTTTTATTTCTATGAATGGGAAAGAGAGGGAGTTGTGGGATGTTTAAGTAGGAAATTTAAAATATATGAGAAATGGATAAAAGGGTTGCATGAATTAAAATTAAGTGGGATGAGGTGTTGAATTAAAAATATTAAAATGGATTTAGAACGGGTTAAAATGGGAATGGATTAACCTAAATAAGAATGTGGCTAGCTTAATTAATTAATATCGAGCAATTTAAAGGATTCGACTGGACCTTAACTAATTAATTTTGCTAAGATTAAATTGAATTAACATAGGTAGGAATAGGAAATATGCTCCTCCTCACAACACATTTATAAAAATATGGCTTCTTTTGACTTGCATTATCTATATGCATAAAATAATCATATAATAATATGTAAATATGCCTAATTTAACATTATTTAGATTTGTTGTATGCAAAGTTGTTAACTAAGCTATTAGCCTTATTATTATGCTAATTACTCGTATTAAGCTGTGAAACTTCATTAAAAATATCTAATTATCACATGCAAATATAGTTTCATCACACCCCTAAACTTACATTTTGCTAGTCCTTAGCAAATGCTCAGAAATAAAACAAAGAAAAATAACGAAAATGTGAAGTCAGGACCCACCTCAACCAATCATCACCATTAACTTAAATTGTACAACATTAGGTTTAAATAATGGCTCAACAGCTCCTCAGTGACAAATCAAGATAAAAGAATCATTATTCCTGGCGTTAAGTGTCACAAGTGAATTTCTAAAGAACTTATGGTCAACCAAAGTTTAAAAGAGAACTGGAAATAAATCAAGTATTCTTGCATGTGGACTGAATAAGTTTACAAGCCAAAATGGAAGAAATCAAGTCTCCAGAATCTGAATTTTTTAGTCCGACTAATCTCCACAATCACCCTGGATTCTTTCCTAGTACAACCTGGGTCACTACTCATCAGCTCCCAGCATATCTTAGGTTCATCGGGCTTTCTGCGTGACCCATGTAGCGAGCCTTACATCTACAGCTCCGAGACAAGTTGGCCTTAGGGTATTAAGTGATAAAACACTCCAAAGGATTTGTTGGCTCAAGTCATGAAGGCTTACGAATCCCAAGACATGTATTAAGTTTATTTAATGGTGTTGAGTATTGGACTAAAATTAGAATTAGGTTCTCATCTCTCTTTTTTTTTCTCAAGATATATACAATGCCTCCCACTAAAAATGGCATAAAGGAGAGGACTTTATGAAAATTTTCTGATTTTTTTTCTTTTTCTTTTTTTTATATATATTTTTCTAAAGAACCTAATTCTTCTCCTAAATCACACTCAACAAGTTAGGTGCATTTATTCCATTTTCCCAGGAGGCTAATAAGAGCTACCCAAAAGTAGTTCAGAAATCCTCCTAAGTGAAGTGGAGAACGGTAATTGAGATTTATGACTCTGAAAAACCAAACTCCTAAGAACATTCATGCCCGACAACTTATTAGTGTGAATAGTAAATATAAGGGAATACTTAAATTTCAAACTCTTCTAAGTAGATGGTTGAAAATAAATCATGTTTACTCTTCATTCTTCAACTCAATACCAGGAAATAACAAGACTAAAATGCCTGACATATGTCAAAATCCTAAATCTGAATTGAATACCTCGGTAATTAAGTCTAAGACCTGAAGAGCCACTGAGTTAAACCTAAGTATACTTCCTAAGGTAACAACTTCTGGCAAAAGGGGCATTTTCATCATCCTTCAAAAATAAAACAAAAACAAAAACAAACGGAAAAATACAACTAAATGCATGCAAACTTTACAAGCCCTTTTATTTTTAATG
The DNA here is from genome assembly GCA_037157565.1 of Thalassia testudinum. NCBI lineage: Eukaryota > Viridiplantae > Streptophyta > Magnoliopsida > Alismatales > Hydrocharitaceae > Thalassia > Thalassia testudinum. The sequence continues at coordinate 2,678,635 of JAZHRO010000070.1, forward strand.
CAAAATAAAAGATAAAGAATGCAAGTTTTGATGATTTTTTTTTGAAAAAAAATAATTCAACTAAAACTTAAAAGTTGCAAGCTTGCACAACACATCAAAAAACAAATACAAGTTGAATAATAACAGGAAAGAAAACATGTTTTCCCCACCCCCAACTTAAATGACATTGTCCACAATGGCATAAAAACAAAAAAGAGGGAGTAGTTTAGATAGATACGACCTGATGTAGTGAAGCACTTGTAATGGTTAGCCATCCAACTTAACCTACAAAATTAAAAATAGAATAAAAATAAAAAATTTTATTTATTTACAAAATCTAAAGGATGGTTAAATAACCTTATTTATATACAAAATTAAACCTAAGAAAAGTAGAGCTTTCGATTATTTACAAACTGAGAAAAAGAAACACTCTATAAGAAAACTCGACTCATTGATTCGCCATGATTGAGTCTTTTTACGTCAGATCCTTAAGATGTAACAAAATCACGAGAAGTCTCGCAAAGCTACTCTTCTCTCGTGATAAAATCTTACTATAGTGACATAGATTAGCACCCAGATATAACCCTATTAGGTCCCGCAAAGCTACACACCTTAGAGCTAACTCAAGTAATGCTAACTTCAGTCTGTTTATGAGTAATAGCTAACATCTTAAAGAATAGGGCTTTGCTGGGCAACACTCTATCCTCAAGCGATAACTAATCCTCGTATCAGGCTCGAAGTCACTATCCTACTAACGTACAAATAGGTTAACTCAAAAGAAAAGAGACCAGCTAAATAACCCAAATGTGGAGATTTGTAGTGCTCTGCCTCCCACATCTATCCGAAATGCTAAGAAGTCCTACGGTTTTGATAACACCCAAAACTTCTAGTAAACTTGGAGTGGAGTCTCGTAATGCTATTCTTCTCACATGAGTCCAAAGTCACTAGTGTCTAGTAATGCTATCTTTCAATCCCCGCCAAGCTAGTCTCGAATCTTGAGAATCAACTAAACTACCTAAAAGAAAACTTTTTTTTAATGATTTTGCAAATTTTTATTATATACAAGTTTTCTGATGGTGATTTTTTTTTTTTTTGAATTTTTGTTTTTGCAAATTTTTATTATGCACAATTTTTCATTTTTCATTTTTTTCCTAATTATTTATTTACTATGTTGGGTTGCCCCCGACCAACACTAAGTTTTATGCTTTCAGCCGGGCAGCATGAAGGTGATGTCATATCTATCAAAGTATTGGTTCACTAATTCCATCATGGCCCTCTGAAATGGACGAGCAGGAGGATAAGGAAAATTGACACTCAGTCCATACTTAAGGAAGTGTAGACGGCAGCATATCAATCTTGATAGAATTTCTTATACCAACGGCATATGCCATCATTGGAGTGGTTGTACATGCCACACTTGACGCACAATCCCATATACTGTGCCCTACTCCGTTTAGCCATATTACTTCTCCCACAAAAGGGAGATTCCTGAAGTGCATGAATCTTTTCACGATGTACTTCCCTCGCTTTTAGTAGGATCAACAACCCTACATCTGCTAGAAGATCCATGCTGTGGTGAAGTGAACAGGCAATGGTGAGGAAGATGGAGTTGTGGAAAGTCATGGTACAAGTTACTAGTGTGCTCAGGTGCTTTAGTGCTCTAGAAAGCAAGAAGGGGGATGAGAAGGTATTGGACTGCCTCAAGTGTGCACTAAGTTTTACGCCTTCAGTCGAGCACAAAAACAAAGTCAACTAGGGATAGGATTTAGAAGAGCAAGCTTATCAACACCTTTAATAAACTCCGATGCTCAACATAGGGTTTAACCCTTTGCCCATTAACCATGATAGTGTGCTCAGCATTGGTGTCTACTATTTCTACAACTCCACTTGGTAAGGTGCGCAAAACAATATAAGATCCTATCCATTTAGAGTGAAGCTTTCCTGGAAAGAACCGAAGTCTGGCATCATAAAGCCAAACACGGTTTGGTTCAAAAGACTTCTGAAAAATATGATGATAGTGGAAAGCTTTCATTCGCTCCTTATAAATCTGAGAATTCTCATATGCATCATTTCTTAATTCCTCCAATTCACTCATTTGTAATTTTCTGTGATCCCCAGCTTGTTCAAGATTCATATTACATTTCTTTATTGTCCAAAAAGATCTATGCTCAAGTTCTACTGGCAAATGGCACACCTTTCCATACACCAACCAATAGGGGTCTTGTAAGCTGTACGGTAAGCCCATAGTGCATCATCTAATTTTTCAGCCCAATCTTTTGTATCAGCTCTTACTGTCTTTTGAAGAATTGCCTTAATCTCCCTATTAGATGTTTTAGCTTGGCCATTTGTTTGAGGATGATATGGAGTTGCAATTGTATGATTGACTCCATACTTCTTAAGAAGACTTCTAAATTGAAAATTATTAAAATGGGAACCTCCATCACTGATCATTACTCGTGGCATCCTAAATCTTGCAAAAATATTGTTTTGAACAAAGCAACTAACTACACTATGATCATTATTTTTTGTTGGGATTGCCTCTATCCATTTGGATACATAATCTACAACTATTAAAATATAGAGATATCCAAATGAAGGAGTAAACAGTCCCATAAAATCAATATCCCAAACATCAAAAATCCTGACAATTAAAATCGGATTCAAAGGCATCATATGTCTTTTAGTCATATTTCCTAAATCTTGGCATCTTGTACAAGACTTAGTAAACAAATGTGAATCCTTGAACAAAGTGGGCCAATAAAAACCACTTTGGAGGACCTTAGCAGCTATTTTCTTTCCATAAAAATGACATCCACATGCACTACTATGACAAAAGGACAATATGTTGTGGAACTCACTTTCCGGAACACACCTTCTTATTATCTGATCATTACAGAGCCTAGAGAGTTATGGATCTTCCCAAAAATAATACTTAATCTCAAAGAAAAATTTATCTCCCTTATGTTTTGTCCAATCAGAAGGGGTCCAACCTACTGCTAAATAATTAACTATATCTGGAAACCAAGGAGACTTAATTCCCTTTATAACCAATAGATGTTCATCAGGGAATAAATCACAAATTGGTGGAGAATGATTGTTACTTATTAAGATCCGAGATAGATGATCAGCCACTACATTTTCTAATCCAGCTTTATCCTTTATTTCTAAATCAAATTCTTGCAATAAAAGCATCCATCGAATTAATCTTGGTTTAGCATCCTTTTTTGATAGATGTCTAAGGGCTGAATGATCACTATAAATTACCACATGAGAACCTAACAAGTATGATCAAAACTTTTCAAGAGCAAAAACAACCTCAAGCAATTCATTTTCAGATGTAGTGTGATTCTTTTGAGCTTCATCTAAAGTTCTGCTTACATAAAAAATTACAACAGGTTTCTATAAATTCTCTGTCCTAAAATTGCTTCTACTACAAAATCTGAAGCATCACACATAATCTCAAATGGGAGTGTCCAATCTAGAGGTTGTAGGATAGGCACTCTAGTCAAAGACCTTGTAAGTGTGTTAAAGGCCATTAAACAAGAATCATCAAATTCAAAGCTAATTTATTTAGCCAAAAGAGCACTGAAAGGTCTAGCTATCTTAGAGAAGTCTTTAATGAAATGCCTATAAAATCCTACATGTCCTAGGAAAGATTGAACATCTCGAATTGAAGTAGGAGGTGGAAGGCTATTGATCAGACCAACCTTAGCTTTGTCTACTTCCATTCCTTTCTTTGAGACAATACAACCTAAAATAATTCCTTCCTGAACCATAAAGTGACTTTTTTCCCAACTTAAGACTAAGTTGACCTCAATACATTTCTAAAAAATTTTCTCAAGATTAAGGAGACAAGAATTAATTGAATCTCCAAATACAGAGAAGTCATCCATAAAAATCTTTAAACAATCACCAACAATGTCCGAGAAGATAGCCATCATGTACCTCTAAAATGTGGCTGGTGCATTATTCGAAACGCAAAAGTTCCAAAGGAACATGTGAAGGTTGTTTTTTCTTGATCTTCAGGATGAATTGCCACTTGATGACATCTAGAATATTCGTCAAGAAAACAAAAGAATTCCCTTCCTGTTAACCTTTCGACAATTTGATCCATCAAGGATAAAGGGAAATGATCTTTCTTAATGGCATTACTAAGCTTCTTATAATCTATACAAACTCTCCAAGAGGAAAACTATTCTGGTGGGTACTTTTTCACCTTTGTCATTGGTTATAACGGTTAAGCCAACTTTCTTGGGTACAACTTGTGTCAGATTGACTCAAGGACTATCTGAAATTAGATATATGATGCGAGCATCTAACCACTTAATTATTTCTTTCTATACAACTTCTCTCATATTAGGATTTAGTCTCCTTTGAAATTGTCTACAACATTTAACAGTTTCATCAGTGAAAATTCTATGGGTGCAATAGGATGGACTTATCCCTCTTATATCAACTATGGTCCACCCAAATGCCATTTTATGTCTTCTTAGGACCTCAACCAATTGACCTTCTTGGGTGATTGTGAGTTTGAACTAATGATAACTGGTAATGTCTAGTTTGATCCTAGAAACACATACTTTAAAGTGTCAGGTAGAGGTTTAAGCTCTAATTTAGGAGGGGATTCAATTGAGGGTTTTAAGGGCTCCGTAGAAAGTTTAGGTAATTTCTCTATCTTAATAGTCGAAGGAGGTCTTAAAGAAGAAGAATTCAAAAGATTATTCACCTTTTGGAGATCAGTGCTTTCCTTAACATCTAAGGATTTCTTAAGAGTTAAAGAAGTGATCAAAGGATCTTCTTTAAGGTGATAAGGTGTGGTTTGATCAATGGATTCTTTAAGTAAGCCTACTTCTATTAAATTACAACCATCATCAAAATTTAAGCTTTTTGATGCCTTGAAAATATCTAATTGCATCTTCTTATCACCAAAGGCTATCTCCATTATCCCTGATTCACAATCTATGTTAGCTTTAATAGTAGCTAAAAACGATCTTCCTAAAATAATAGTCACATTCTCAATAATCTCAGGGATTTCCATATCCAAAACTAAGAAATCAATTGGAAAATAGAAATCTTTAACCCTGACAATTACATCCTTAAGAACTTCTTTGGGTTTCTTAATTGATCTATTAGCTAGTTGAAGAGAAATAGAAGTGGGTTGAAGTTCCCCTAGTCCAAATTTTTAAAAAATTGGAGTAGGCAAAAGATTGACCGAGGCTCCTAAGTCTAATAAAGCTCTATTAAAAGTAAGATTACCAATAATGCAAGTAATCCAAGGATTACCTGGATCTTTCTTTTTAGTGGGCAGGTTTTGTTGAATAACTAATCTTATTTGCTAAAATAAGACTATCTTTTCAGGAATCTTAACTTTAGCTTTACGTTTTTGTGTGCAAATTCCTCTAAAAATTTTGCATATATAGGTATATGTTGAATAGCATCAATCAAAGGAATGTTTATTTGAACTTGATTGAAGAGTTCCAGTAATTCTTCATTATTAACTAAAGTTTTCTTTCTTGAAGTCTTATCTTTTAGAACATCAGGAAAGGGAATGTGAGATGGTGTGAGATTAGGGTTAGTTTTGAGTTCAATTTCTTTAGAAGTTTCTTTTACATTTTCTTCATCTTCAGAATCACTCTCAACCACTAAGGGTGACTCTTCAGCAGTTTCGTTGTTAGTTGAAGTTTGGGGATGAGCTACCTCCTTAGTAATCCTACCACTCCTAAGTGTAATAACATTTGCATTAGCTTGAGGATTATTAACTCTATTTTGAGGTTGTTGTTGTCAAGGAATGTTTGGAATAGGATTAAGTGGAGGGATTTGGGGTTGGTTCCTATTGAATCCAGGTGGAGGGTTTGGGTTAGGTAAATTCCTGGGGTTAGGCTCTGGTTGAGCAGGTAAAACTCCAAGGGGTCGATTATCTTTTCTTTGATTTCACTCATCCCTAATTTCATTCATCAATTGTTGTTGAGTGTTGACAAGTTGTAACATTAACTGTTGCATATCTCTTATTTTCTTGTCAAACTCACTTCTAAATGATTGGGAATCTTGGGTAACTCTATTTTGGTAGTTGTTATTTGGAAATGGAACTAGGTTGAGTTTAGGTTGGGACATTTGGTTAGGTTCATACCCTTGGTTCCTCCAAGAAAAATTAGGGTGATTTCGCCAACCTGGGTTATAGTTGTTAGAATATGGGTTATTTTCTCGCCTAAAGTTACCCTAAAGAGCTTGAGCATCTTCTAATTGAGTATAGGAAGATGAAGGAGAATCTAAGGTTGAAATTTGGACATTAGAATTATACATGGACATTGGTTCTTAGTACAGAGGGGCAAAAGTGGGTTGAACTTTACATGCATGGGATCTAAGGTTAGATGCTTGACTCTCAGGTTCTTTTACTAAAATATCAACCTTGTCTAATCTTTTGTTAATCATCTCCCATTCTCTAGTGTTCCGTATCTCATGAATTCCTCCTTTAGAATTTGTCTTATCAAAAGCATTCATTGAAGCATGATTAAGGGAGTTCTCACTCATGTTTTCAAACAATTCATAAGCTTCATCTTCTCCCTTACTTAGGAAATTCCCACCATAGGCAACATTGACATTATACCTAAGTCGTTCATTAAGGCCATGGTAGAATATTTAAACTATCTGCCAACGAGGAATTCCATGATGTGAGCACTTCCTAAGAAGCTCCTTAAGTCTCTTCCAAGCTTCGTGGAGATGTTCACTAAGTTGCTAAGTAAAACTAGTATTGGCTCTCCTCATAGAATTGGTTTTACCTATAGGAAAGTACTTCTCAAGGAATTCAGATCGAAGTTCGACCCAAGTCTTTATCGATTTTCCTATATTTTGATACCAGAATTTAGCCTTATCTTTTAATGAGAACAGAAACAATCTCATCATTAGGGCATCCTCACTTAGATTTCTATTTCTCATAGTTTTGCTAATATTATCTAATTCATCTAAGTGTAGAAAAGGGTTCTCATTGCTATGCCAAAAATGAGGTAATAAGGCTATGGTGGAAGGTTTTATTTCAAAATCATCATCAACTTCTGGAATATGGACAAAAGTTTCAAGGATTTGACCTGAGGGATCATAAAATTCCCTTAAGGGTCTTTGTTGATTAATAGGTTGAAAGCTATAATATAATTCTTGTTGTTCTTGTTGCAATTCTAAAAATTATTGTTGTAACTGCTAGAATAATTGGTTTTGGGTTTCTTGGTTATCCATATGTTTATTACTAGTCTTACGTGGTTTTTTAATTAAAGGTTCTATTAAATTAGGAAATAAAAATCTATGACCAAGCATACAAAAGAAAAACATAATACAAAAACACAATATAAACAACTAATGCGATGAATTAAGAAGGTCAATTGATTAATGTAGATTAAGTCAGGTGATAAAACAAAAAGAATAAATTACATTATTTTCCTTATTGACCTACGATATGCCTAAAATAACCTAAATGCAGGGCTCTAATGCCCTATATGCGTGCCTATGCCATTCACATACAAGTGTACAAACCATAGAAATAAGAACAAACACGAGGCAAACAAGTACTTTAAACAAAAAGTGAGCTGATTTTTAGGCTTTTAACCTTTATTTAGTTTTTATTTTATTTTTAAATTTTCACTTTTTATTGATTTCTAAACAAACAAAGTTACAACTTAATTCCTTTATTAAATTCTATGCATGCAAAGAAAAAAAATGCATGAACAGATATTTGAATGGCTTTAGAAAATGTACCTACCTCCAGCACTCTACAAATTTTATGTAGTTTGCAGAAAATTAAAAACTAAAGGCAATTGAGCAGTCCCTAGCGTGATTGTCATAAATAGGCAACTTCTATGGTTAAAATGCAACTTTTATGTGTAAGTTCTCTTTTTTTTATTGCAAAAACAAAATAAAATCCAACTAACCTTTTAATTAACCTAATTAATTACTAATCCACTACTAACTAAGCGAAAGGGAGAAAAATAATAAAGGCCATGTACAAAACCAAAATAATCTCTCACTTACACTGAGCTTAGTTCATCAATTCTAAACTAAAAATAAAATCCTAAAATCTAAAATGCTCCAGCCACGTCTTAGATTCCTTCACCTTGAGGCCACCAAGAAGACGAGTGCGGAGAATCCACCGAGTACACGAAGTACCTCGTACGAAAGAAAATAAACTAAGTTAGCAACATATCAAACTAAAAAGAAATGCGAGGAAATAACAAAAACACTAGTAAGGATAATAAACATTTTTTTCAGATTTTTTATTTTTAAAATAAAACTAACAACCTAATTACGTTTTAACGCCTCCCCAGCAACGACGCCATAAACGTGACATGCTCAAATTGTTATAGTTAAAATTATATCATTGTAGTGCAAAAAGAATGTCAAGTTTAAAATTTATATCGAACTATTATTAATTTGGTAAGTCTGAGTCGTTTCACTGGGAGGCTCTAAAGTAAATCCCAATTAAATTATTATGCTAATTTATACAATTTAAGGGTAAAAATAATAGTTAACTTGGAACTTCGTTACACCCTATTGTTATCCTAACTAATCACTACAAGATAACAAAGATAATTAATGAACTTAACGACTAATTAAAATAAAGAGTTGATAATTCAAAAGAATACAAACATTTTTTTTATTTGGTTTTTAAAATAACATTAATTTTAACTACTAACAACATGAAGTATATTTTACATGATATAAAACTCAAATTTAGATTTCTATGCGACAAAACATTATTAAACATACATATGATTTTTTTAGTAATCTAGAAAACACACATACAAGATTTAAACGTAAAGAAATTTGACCCATAAATTTCCTTGAAAACTAAAAATATAACTTATGCCATTGATACCTTAAAATAATGTGGTAGCAAGCTATGCTACTCAACAACACACACCAACAACCTATAAAATCTAAACTAAGACAACTTTGAACATCACAACATGGCTAGCAAACACGTAGGACATTCATGAAGATTAGTCACTATCTCTTAACATGAATTAAAAACAACTAAGTATAAAACATAGGAAAGAGAGAGGGGATGCTCATGTAGACATAGAGGTTGGAGAAGAGCTTTGCGAAGGAGACAGAGAGAATGGCAGCCGCTGATGGTTGTTGTTCACGCCGAGGGAATGCTTAACCGTGGCTGTTGATAGTAGCGTGCTGGCGTGGAGAGAAGAGGAGGAAAAAGGGGAAGGTGGCCATGGTTGTTGGTGGCTGTGGAGGTGGGTAGTAGTGCTGCAGGTAGTGAAGAAGAAAAGGAAGAGAAACAGTGTAAGGACAAGGGAGTGGGTGGCTGTTATGAGGGTCGAAGTCGAGAGAAAAATTCGAGGTGCGTAGGCCGTAATCTGGAAAATCAAATCGACAAGGAGGTCGAGGAGGTAGAGTGGAAGGATTGTGAGGCAATTTCGTGTTGAATGGTGATAGGAGTTGATCGTATTTGGTGGCTGAAGGTGTTGGGTCCAATGGGGTTAACGATGGAGAGTGGAGGAGGAGGAAGAAGAAAAGGAGAGGAAGGTTGAGTGGTGCTGGACTAGCGTGGCCTAGTGTCAGGAACGAGTGGGTTACAGTTACAGGTAGGGAGTTGGTGGTGATGGAGCCGGTGGTCTACGGTTGTGGTGGAATGGGGCAGCCTGGTGTCGCGGCCTAGTAGCCGGCAGTTAGGGGCAAGGAGAAGGGAAAAGTAGGAGGAAAGGGAGTTGGAGAAGGAGAAGAGGCTAAGGATAAGAGAGGAGGGGAGGTTGTGCAATGGTGATGGTGCAGAGTTGTTGGGTTCAATGGGGTTAACGATGCTACGGCAGCGTTGGGGGAAGGAGAAGAGAGAAAAATGAGAGGAGGAAGGAGGATTTTAAGAGGAAGGAGAGAGAGTACGGACGGGGTGGGGATAGGAATGGGTTGAGTTGCCCCGTGTTTCTCGGTGGGAGAATGGGACGGAGAAAAAGAGAGGAAGAGAGATCGATTCCGGAAGTCTTCTACCATTCGAATAGATCTTCGGTACTGAGAACAGAGGCGCCGAACCGGTGGTTGGCTGGTCCTTGTTTTAGGGGGATGAGGGCTCTCCTCCGGTCAGGGGCGGCCGGCCCGGTTGTCCCCCGCGATTGGTAATGGCACAACCGGAAGAGGGGTCTTTTCTGGATACCAAACAAAAAAGCGGGTAGCGCAGCGCATCTATTTCGGGTACAGAGGCGACGAGGGGTGCGAAAACGGCCACCCAACCCAGCGGGGTTACAAGAGAAAATAGGAGGGGAAGTTACGTAGGAAGTTATGGGATCGTGGGAGAGGTTACGTAGATGTGGGTGTATGCGTGGGATTTTTTATTTTTTATTTTTTATTTGAATTGGAGAGAGAGGGAGTTGTGGATGTTTAAATAAGGAATTTAAAATATATGAGAAATGGATAAAAGGATTGCATGATTTAAAATTAGGTGGGATGAGATGTTGAATTAAAAATATCAAAATGAATTTTGAATGGGTTTATAATGGGAATGGATTAACCTAAATAAGAATATGACTAGCTTAATTAATTAAGATCAAGCTAATTTAAAGGGTTCAAGACCTTAACTAATTATTTAAAGGGTTCGAGTGGACCATTTTTCGCTCTCATTTATCGATCAAATCGTGGAGCGCTTAGCCAAATAAGAGTTTTACTGTTTCCTTGATGAATAGGCCAGAATAACCAAGTTGCAGTCCACCCTGAGGGTTAAGAAAAAACTACATTCACCAGCCCTTTTGGAACCTTTGCTTTCCGAAGAATACCTTTCGATTTTTGCAATGCACCTACGACTTTTCAAAAGTGTATGCTTACAATAGTTTCTGACCTGGTAAGTGATTGTCATGAGGTTTTTATGGACAACTTCTCTATTTTTGGAGATTCGTTAGATTTATGTCTTAAGAATCTTGATAGGACTCTCCAAAAATGTATAGAAGTCAATTTAGCCCTCAGCTTGGAGAAGAGTCACTTCATGGTCCAAGAAGGCATTGTCCTGGGCCATGTCATTTCTAAAGATGAAATCGTAGTAGATAAAGCTAAGATCGATGCAATTTCTAGACTTCCCCTGCCCAACTCTATTAAACAGATTCGATCAATTTTGGTCCACGTGGGATACTACCGTTGTTTCATCAAAGACTTCTCCAAAATCTCCAAACCCTTAAGTCAGCTTATCACTAAAGACCAACCTTTCAACTTTACTAATCAATGATTGGAGAGTTTCAATAAATTGAAGCAAGAAGTAACTGAGGCACAAATTTTATAGGGACCTGATTGGAATCATCCCTTTGAATTAATGATGGATGCCTCTGTTTTTGCCACGGGGGCCATTTTAGGGTAGCGCATTGACAAGAAGCCCATTGTGATCTACTATGCAAGTTAAATTTTAGATGATACACAACGGAATTACACTGTCACTGAGAAAGAACTTCTTAACATTATTTTTGCTCTAGAAAAATTCCACTCATATCTGTTGGGGTCACATGTTATTGTTTAGACAGACCACTTAGCATTAAAATACCTGCTGAACAAGAAAGATGCAAAATCCTGCCTTATTCGATGGATCCTTCTACTCCAGGAATTTGACTTGGAAATCTAGGATAAGGTGGGTTCGCAAAATATAGTGGACAATCATCTCTCTTGTCTCACAACGAATGACATGCTTACCCCATCTGATATCTTCCATTGGTGAATCCCTCTTGGCTGTCACTAACCTCCCTTGGTTTGCCACCATAGCAAACTATTTGGCGATTGGACGAATCCTTCCTAATTGGCCTAAATCCAAACGGGATAAGTTCTTCATCGACATCAAGTTTTATTTTTTGGAGGAGCCCAATCTATTCTGTATCTATGCTGATCACGCCATCTAATGGTGTGTTCCCAATTCAGAATTTCATAATATTCTAACACACTGTCATTCAATGGCCTGTGGTGGACATTTTTTGGGTAGGAAAACTGCAGCCAAAATTCTCAATTCTGGATTCTATTGGCCCAGCATACACAAAGATGATTAAGACGTTCAATCCTGTGTGCATTGCCAGAGTATCGTCAACATGACTCGAAAGGATATGATGCCTTTTAACCCTATTTAAAAGCTGAAATTATTTATGTTTGGGGCATCGACTTCAAGGGACCATTCATCAACTCTTGTGGGTACTTATACATATTAGTCACTGTCGACTACGCATCAAAATGGATTAAAGCAATACCCACCCACACCAATGATCATTGGGTTGTGATTGACTTTATCAAGAAAAATATTTTATCAAGATTTGGAGTACCAAACGCCATAATCAGTGACGAAGGATCTCACTTCACCCACTCACTTCCGTCAGCTCTTATCCAAATATGGGGTTAATTATAAAATCTCTACTCCTTACCACCCCTAAACTAATGGCCAGGCTAAAGTTTCAAACTAGGAAATTAAAAATATTCTTCAAAAAATGGTTCGTCTTGTTAGAAAAGACTGGTCCAGCAAATTGGACAATGCTTTATGGGCTTATCGAACTGCTTTTAAAACCCCGATTGGCATGGCACCTTTTCTCCTCATCTATGGCAAAGCATGCCATCTCCTAGTTGAACTAGAACATAGGGCTTTTCGGGTGATTAAACAATACAATTTAGACTTAACTGAAGCTAGTAAACACCATAAACTGTAATTAACTGAACTGGAAGAAATTCGTAATTTTGGTTAGACCTTTTAGGTCTGAAAATCTTAGACTTGATCAGTGTATCTCCTAAAGAATTCCTCGACCGCTGAAGAAACCAACTGCCCCTGATTCTGTCTAGTAGTTTAAATAGTACTTGACTTAGTCTTTGGTCTAGAAATTTGAATTTCTTTTGAAACTCAAGTGTCAAAAATCCTGCACACATAATCCAACAAAAAAACAAAAAGCCCAAACATACATAAATCAATAATTCCCTATGTTTAACTTAAGGTGAAACTTTAAGTAGGTTTTGATTGGATGAGTCCCTACCATGGGGAAGGAGAAACTCTCCTCTGAGGAAGTGATGCCAACATGTTGCCCCCTCGGTTCTTGCTCCATATCTATATTCCACATCTATATACGAAGTACATAAGCACATCTTACGGTTCAGGTGTCTCGGATGCTACTATCCCAATGTATCGAAGCAAGAGCCTAGATTCACTAGGAGTTCCACTTATGGATGTGCCACAATGTGTTGGGCTATAGGGCTCCTGGAGGTCTTGGATGGTGCCTTTATAGCAAAGGAGCAACAGCCTCCTCGAGGATCGGTAATGGGGGCAAGGATTCCAACACAAATCTGTTAAGGTTAATCTAAGGATAAGCATGGGGAAGACAATGACAAAAACATCAAAATATCACAAAAAAAAAAAGTCAGCCATTCACAAAGCACTGACACTAGATTCTTTCATCATCAAGTAAATTCTGGATCGATTTCTTAGGTCAAGGAGATCTTTACTACGAAAACAGTTGACAGGATAATTGGAATCTAACGGGGCAAATTTGTCAAATTCTTAGGAAGATACATAGATCTTATTTTATGCTAACCCTTGTATCTAAGGACAAATCCCGATGTTTATCTTAAACAAATCCCATACCTTACTCTTCAATCAACCAAAGTCCCGTAAAAGTGTTTTCCTCAAAAACAAAAAAAAATTAGTTTTTCCTAATACCATTTTGTAGAATAATTTTTGTAAGGGACTAGCAAAAAGATAAGCATGGGGGTGTGATAAACACCAGTTTATCATCATTCTTAACCTAAAAATCACATCTAGTTCCTAGGGTTTTCACATTACATTATGGTATTAGGTTGCATTTAGGCATTTCATAGTTTAGGCATGCATTTCATTATTTTCCCCTTATTTTTGGTTTCATACACTTCATGTCATTGTCAAAGATGATCACACAGTGAAGATCACCTAAACCCTGGAAATGTGAAAGGCAGACTATCAAGAAAAAGAAGATGGAACCCATTCTAGCTAGATCTTAGCTCAATCCAGCCCACCTCAGCTGGATTTCACCTCAACCCAGCTCAATGCAATTGGATCCAACTCCACATAGCTCATGGCAGCTCTACTTGACTAACCTTATCTACTATTCCTCAACTAGCTAAGCTTGGTTAGATGAAGAGTCAACTAGCTAAAGTCAACTCAATTCCAGCTCATGAAGACTCAACCTAGCTCAACTTAGTTGATCTTAGCTCCGGAACCTAAGCTAGCTTGCTTAGCTAGCTAGAGAGTCTTCTAGCAGATCAGAGGCAACTCATCTTAGCTCTAGATTAGTTGAGTCCAGCTCAACTTAGCTCATCCAACTTAGCTTAGCAACTAGGAAAGAATTAGTAGCTAAGCTAGTAGCTTAGCACTAAAGAACCTCTTCTTCAGCATCGGCTTAGCTCCATCAAGACATATTCAAGCTCCAGGCAACTCCTTCTCTACTCAACCCTGCTCCTATTTCTACCCTCCTACTAGCTAAGGTAGCTTAGCTAGCTAAGCTAAGCTCCTACCCCTCTCCACTTCATGGCTGACCACCATGTCCACTTAACCACTCAAAACTCTAGCTAATCACCACCTTCTCCTACTCTTCTTGGTGCCAACATAACCACCACTCACATCCCTTCAAATTGGTTCCAAACCTTCTCCTTAGAACCCCTCCATTTCCCTCCAAAACTAACCCATAAGAGGTGCCAACTCCCCCTTTTAATCCCTACCCTACACCTCAATATAACCACCATCCAAGCCCTCCATTTTGGCACCAAAATAAGCCCTTCTAGAAGCCTCTAAGTTGGTGCCAAGATGATGGTGTCCTTCCACCCATGGCTGATCACCAAAGGGTGTCTTCCACCCATAACCACCACCACAACATCGTTTAAGATGGCACCAACTATTCCTAGCCCTAGATCCCTTAACCACCATCCCAAAAACCCATCCTAACCCTCAATTCATCCCACACCAACCTACCCCCTTTAGCCTATAAAAGACCCCCCATTCCTACCATTCAAATCCATCCTTGGCTAGCTTTAATCGTCTACCTATATACACCATATGGTCGACCATAGGAAAGGGAGAAGAGAAGAAGATTAAGGAGGATCCCTTGCCTCCTTGGTGACCTCTTCTTCCCTTTTTCCTTGGTCCAATACAAGGATCAACCCTAGTGGAGGACGTCCAGGCATAGAGGAGAAAGGGTGGTGGACGTCCACGCTTAGAAGATCTAGAGAGGAGGGGCACTTCAAGGAAGGAGCAAGGCTTTTCTACAACCAGGAGCATCAGGACTTGGAGCAAAGACTTTCTTCTTCTTCATCATCATTCGGGAGATTTTCTAGTTTTTTATTTTTAGTCTTTTATTGTAGAAGCATTCCTCTACAAAAATTTTGTAAAGACAAGTTTTCTCCCATATTAATATAATTGCCTTTCATAATTGTTTTATGTTTTCATTTAAGTAGTTTACTTTCATTCTTTAATGCACCCACTTCACCTCTCTAATTACCTTAGGTGCACTTGCCTATGGTGAGCTTAAAGAGGTAGGTTTTATTATGTCACTTAGGCATAGTTGATTTCACTATCTAGTTGCCCCGATTTCTTTTCCCAAAACCAAAAATAAAAAAAGAGGATTTAAGAGAGAGAGAGAGATAACAAGATAATTGACTAAGAATTTGGCCTCCTTAGGTAACCCTAGATACTCCACTATCTAGGTTTTATAATTTAAAAGTTGGTCGATTTTACATGTTGTAACGACATCAATTTGCATCAATTATAAAATCGTGTATTTTCGCATCACTTACCTTCATGGTTGTGTATGAAATCATCATTCATGATGCTAGCACTATTTATAATACCCGATCCAATGAAACCAAGAAATGCAATTTAATGTTTACCTTCAACTGTTGATCGATGAACTTAAACAATTGTGGTACACCAGCATTAATACGTACAATGCATAGAAGAAAGAGCTCTTCTAGATGCATGCAGCACTATTGTGGACCATAAATGATTTTCCTGCATATACGAATTTGTTAGGTTGGAGAACTAAGAGAAAGTTTCCTGATCCAATCTGTGTGGAAGATACATATCACCTACAACTTCCTGAGAGTAAGAAATTCTATGACTTAGGGCACCGCAGATTTTTGCCTATTAAACACAGATGGTGGACGCCACAATTTAAGGATAGATTGATGGCAAGACTTTTCGCTATTAAAAGAAAAATCCAAAGAACAAATTGAGTATGGATTCAATCCAGTTATTAAGGCAGGTTATCATGTAGAGATTATAGCGAATAAGTGATATACGATTAAGTCGGCCATTTAAACAAGATCAGATGGCCTTGAAGAATTCGAGGTTTAGGACAAAAAGCATTTTGTTTATGGAGCTCACATATTGGAATGACCTTATAATACGTCACAATTTAGATGCTATGCATATCGAAAAGAATGTGAAGGATAATATCTTGGATGTTTCAAACTTGACCGATGATCCGAAGGACAGAGTGAAAACATGAAATGACATGAAAAGTTTGGATATTCGTCTTGAGTTGCATATACACAAGGATGATGACTACTTCCTTGATGCTATTTACAACATGAATCAGGATCATAAGAATAAATTGTTCTCCTTTTTAAAGGACATTCGTATGCTAGATGGTTATTTGGCACAGCTTTCCCATTGTGTAAATGAAGTGTAGGGGAAGATTTCTAGGTTGAAAAGTCATGACTCACATGTTTACATGCAAGTATTATTTCCACTTGCTATACGTGGAGTGTTGTCTGAACCAATTGTCGATTCCTTCACAAAAATGAGTAGATTCTTCAAAGCTGTATGTTCACAGACACTAAATAATTAAATGCTTGACCACTGGGATAAGTAAATAGTAATTACTCTTTGTAAGATAGAATAGAACTTTCCCCAACCTTCTTCGATGTTATGATTCTTCTCACGCTTCATTTTGCAAATGAAGAGAGAATTGTTGGACTTATACAATTCAGATGGATGTATCTTATAGTGCGATATCTAAAAAAGCTGAAAGATTATATCCTCAACAAGGAAAAGCTGAAAGGTTCAATTGTAGATGGTCATCTTATGAGGAGTGTATAAATTTCACATCCATGTATATGAATGACAAAGACAACCACTTTAATAGACTTCAAAGAAACTATGAGGGAAAATACAATGAAAATGATGAAATATGTCTATCCATTTTTTATATTACAGGAAGGCCGATTCTTCAGACATAATACAAGTCAATTTCTGAAATTAAACGATGTTGGGCACATCTATGCATTCTAAAGCAAATTCTGAAAATTGACCCATTTTACAAGGAATTTGAATGGATGTCAGAAGGAGGACTCCAAATCAGTTATTTTTGATGTGGGAGTAATACGTCCCCTTCTTCTTCTTGGTTGCTACGTTGAAGGTATCTTCTCGATTAGAGCTAGGGTTGGTGTTGGTTCTTCAAATTGAAGGCCTAGGAGAGCTCCTAGGGCTACTCCGCATACACTGAAGGTGGTAGCTCCTTGAGTGAATGTCGGACAATGGTGGACAACTCCAGAGAAGATGACCAGCATGATGAGCGACCTGCGAGATGAATACAACCCTAGTGTCCAAATTAAATACTCGAGAAGCTTTGCCGGAGTGCGGTAAAGCATATGGTGGTGGTGATTTGCTGGGAGGGCATGTGTGGTGGCTAGACGATGGAGCTTGATGGAGGTCCGATGAATGTGTTTAGAGAAGGTGCTGGAGGATATGAGTGGGCCAATGGGGTTAGGAAAAAGGTTCGTGAGGGTAAAGGGGACCTTTTACCAAACCTAATTGAGTGCAAGGAAGGTGGAGAAGGAGAGGTGGTGACAGTGATTGGCATGATGGTGGTCGAAGTCGAATGAGGTATGCTAGAGGAACAGAGCTACAAAGCTCCTTAGACCTAATTGAAGGTGAGGGGAACAAAAGACTTAAACCTATTGGAGGAAAAGAAGAGAGAAGCTTGCTAGTGTTTGCTGGAGAGGAGGAAGAAGACAGAGATGGCCGAAGCTAACGAGGGTTAATTGAGGGTAGAAGCTTTGTGGAGGCTTGGGGACGGGAACCCCTCTCTGCCTATTGTATGTAGCAGAGGGTGAAGAAGGAGAATGGAGTGGCTCCAGTGGTGCGTCCTTCTCACTGGCAAGGAAAAAGATGGAGAAGAAATTCGACGAAATTGAGCACAAGTTGTGCATGAAGACACACGACCCTTTAAATAGATATAGGATGTGAGGAAAATGAGCCAAGAAATGCAGTCTTTACTTCCACTTCTTAGCTCCAAAGAAATTGGCCACCGACGAGAAATCTAGCTAAGATTCAACTTGCAAAGATGCTCACAAGATAGAGGAGGATCTCAAGATCAATCTCACCAATTTTGGTAAGATTTGATCTTGATTTGATCCTCCAATTTGGAGATCGAATTTTGCCAAGTTTGGGTACCTTGCTTGCTGCTGTGTTCACATGGTGAGGAAGGAGAAGGTGGCAGGGGGCTATTCACAAGAATAACGAAAAGCTGGGGGTCTAATTGTAAGGAAAATACAAAAGATAAGGGTCCAGGTGTAATAAATAGAGATCTATGGGCTAAAGTGCAAACTAGATCAAGATGAATTCTGATTGGACTCAAATTTTAGGGTTAACCTAATTTAAATCTAAGGAATCTATTGGTGACCTTAGATTTGAGTTTTGACTAAGTTTGATTAGGAAATTTATGTAGAAGTCCAAAATAAAATAAATTCTCGCTTGCGTCTCTGTTTTTAGTTAAGATGAGCTCCTTTGGTCAAAGTGAAAGTTCCAAACCTCTTAGAATATTTTTAAATAATGTTTAAGAGGTTTAGATTACATTTAGTTCCACAAGAACCCATTAAATTGAAGTGAGGCTGTAATTCAAGTTATTAATAAAATTAATCCTCAAAATTCAAAAAACCCTAATTCAGTTAGCTCAAGCCCACTTCTTGGGAAATTAAGCTCATTTAACCTTGGATTAAGCCCTGATAGACCCTGTAGTTAATCTACAATTATAATTAGGTGTTAAAATAGCATAATTAACTCATTTTCTTCTCTTCTCAAACTCAATTCAAAATAGAATTATGACCTTATGATGAATATTTAGGATCATTTATTACTGTAGTTAGGCAAAATTAGGCTCATTAACACCAATGACGGTGCTACCAGCATACCTCCATGCTTAACTTTTTTTTGTCTCTAGGAAAATCCTATGGAACAGACTAGATCTCTAAACCAAATTTTGACCATCAGGATGCCTACTTGTGCCACCTCTATAGAAATTCGATCGAAATATCAACTCTAGGCCTAGAGGACTCAAGTACCAATCGAGATATAGACCTGGCCAACCTCAGCCTTAGGTCCACAATGAAGGTTTCTAAGGCCCCAGAATTTGCCAAGAGGTTCATTGACCCCAGCGGTTAAAGCACCCGTGCATACGTGCAACGAGGTCTAGGTTCAACTTGTTAATGTATTTTTGGAAGATATATATATATATATATTTGAGAGTTTTCTCTCCTTTTTTTTTATATTCCTCTAAATTCAACATTGGATTGACCCTAAACACAGTCTGTATCATATTCCTCATCCCCATCATCAATCCTCAAAGTGTCCCTAGTAATCGATGCTTCGTGATAGCACCACCTATGGTAGCCCCCAAAACCCTAGCTTTCGACACTTCGTGATAGTGTCGCCCATGGCTTTTTGTAGCTAAATCCAAGCCTTAGCAATCGACATTTCAGGATAATGCCACTCATGGTATCAAAACCAACAGAAGGTGCTTATGTACCCTTGGTAGGATATTTTATTTTTTGAAATAGAAAGGAAATCTATCGAATCGCTGATAGCAATCCAGGAGAGCTTTTATTTATATAAAAGAAAAGGTTACAAAATCGAACCCCACATATGTATGAGAGTCCAGCATATATTTACAATATTTTCGACCTTCACTGGTCTCTCCTGAAATAATTTCTCATTTCTAGCTCTCCAAACCGACCATAACACTCCCACCATGGACACATGAGGCTTATTTGTAACTAAAAAGGAGTTCCAAAGATTTTCCCACGTGGGGATCAAACCCCTGCAAACCTTTCTCCAAACACAATCTTTAACCATGCAAGAAGAGAAGATGTGGCGGCTGCAGTCATTATGTAACCCACATAGCTGGCAAAACTGAGCGGGGGTGCCCATCCTCCTATGCCGCATGTCACCCATAATCAGGCCATCCTTTCTACATAGCCACAAAAAAATTTGCACCTTTAATGGGACTCTTAACTTCCATAAGTTCCTCCCAATCTCATCCACCTCTGGCAAACTGGATGATCTAATGATCCTTTTATATGCAGTCGCTGGGGAAAAAGTCCCTTCCCATCTGTAAGTATCACACTCTTTTGGCTTGGGTTTGAAAACATTCAGCTCTTGTAGGAGGCGTTGATTCTCCATCCATGTCCTGGTTTCATAGCCATTCCCCTCGTCACTATTTATCTTCCACTTTTCTCATTCTATATCCCAATAATCACCCACCACCGCATTTTTATCTAAAGCAGCCGAGTATGCAAGAGGATATCTATCCTTTAACACCCCATTTGGTGTCCATTTTTCACTCAAAAATTTAAACCTTCTTCCATCCCCCAGGACTGACTGGAACAAATTCCAATTTCAACCATAGCATGCACCACAGAGGCCTAAAGAGTAGAGGGTTTGGTCGGATTTAGATGACTTTTCTCATCATTTGTCACACCGTAGCTGTCAAGCACAATCTCTGTCCAAGGCTTTTGTTCCCCTTGCAAAAACTTAACTGCCCATTTTAAGAGCAAGGCATCATTAAATTCTTTAAGAGATCTTATTTCCATGCCACCATACTTCTTTGGAGAGCACATTGTATCCCATTTAATAGGATGTAAAAATTTACCTTGGTGAGAGGCTCCTTTCCAAAAAAAATCTTTTACACATAACATCAAGTTTCTTCCAGATTGACTTTAAAGCTGTGAGGATAGAGAAGAAGAAGATTGGGATTGAAGTAATCATAGAATTCAGCAATATAAGCCTCCCCCC
This sequence comes from Thalassia testudinum, assembly GCA_037157565.1. NCBI lineage: Eukaryota > Viridiplantae > Streptophyta > Magnoliopsida > Alismatales > Hydrocharitaceae > Thalassia > Thalassia testudinum. Next base: position 2,699,648 of record JAZHRO010000070.1, read on the forward strand.
TTTCGATAGGTACCTACTAATCCAGCCTTCTAACTTCGTAGCCACCTTCTCAAAGAGAAAGTTCCAATCAATCTTCTTCATCTTTGTACACTTCAGCGGTAGGTCCAAGTATCTGATTAGTAATGAAACCACAGGCATGCCTAAGATAGAAGAGATATCACTCTGATCATTACCATCCATGCCAAAACAAACCAAAGAAGATTTACTTCCATTTAGCTTTAGACCTGAAATTTCTCCAAAGATGCTAACCATATAAGAGAGCACTTGTGCTTCCCTTTTCCCTCCTATAAAAAAAATTGTGTCATCTGCATATTGAAGAATGGGGGCCAGAGTCCTATTTGTCATTGAGTAGCCCCTAATCAATCCATCTTCTACCAACTTGCATGCATATCTGGCTAAAGTATCCACAGCAAAATTAAAAATCAATGGAGCTAGAGGACAGCCTTGCCTCACCCCACACTGAGGTTGAATCCAAGCTTTACAGGGTTTCCCATTTATCAATGGCAAATAGGAGGCAGTCGTGATACACCGTTTCATCCACTGGATCCATAGGGTGGGGAACTTTCTTCTTTTAAGGATTTCCCATAAGTATGACCACAAAATTGAATCATATGCTTTAGAGAAATCTACCTTCCATAGGAATGCCTTAGACTTCCTTCTATGCCAACCCATCACCATTTCTTGAGCCATAATAAAAGATTCCTATAGAGACCTCCCAGGTAAAAAAGCAGACTGAATAGGCATAATCAGGCCTTACAAAACACCACGGATTCTATTGGCAAGGATTTTGCTAATGATTAAGTATATGGAATTTGACAATGCAATAGGCCTATAGTTGGAGAAACATTCCGCTCCTGATTTCTTTAGTAACAAGAAGAGGTATGATTTGTTTAGCCGTTCGAATCTAGAATTTCCCTTTTCAAATTCATGTATAACCCCCATCACTTCCTCTTTAAAAACACTCTACATCTCTTTGTAAAAAAAGACTTGAACCCCATCTAGTCCTAGAGCTCCCTCATTGTTTAAGTCTTTGATGGCATCCATAGCCTCCTATTTAGTAATAGGCGGAACCAGCATTGTAGTTTACTCATCACTGACACACAAGAATGCAGTCGCAGCCATCCTCCACATACCTCTTGGTGCGACCTTTGATTTTTCCTTGAAGTATCGCACAACTTTCTGCCTGATTTCATGAGTGGAAGAGATGTTTCTCTCACCAATTTTAACAGTAGCAATGAGGTTGAATCTCCTTCGAGCATTGGCTGCAAGGTGAAAAAAAGTCATATTTGCATCCCTTTCCTTGAGCCACAATTGTCTAGACCGCTCACGCCAATCCATCTCTTTCTTTAAATCCTCCTCAGCGATGATCTACTGCCAATATTTCCTATCTTTCTGATCTTGAGCGTTCAGACCCACTGTGCTTTCCTTCATATCAAGCTGTTGTACCTTAGCCAATGCCTCGAGTCTCTTCTGCTCTCTAATGGTTGTTACTATCTGTCGAAACTCCCTTAGCAGTATGCGCATGTCTGCCAACTTCAGAGCCAGACTTTGGGTAGTAGATCCTGCAATCTTCTTATTTTTGCACTAGCTAGTCAACATATCTTTAAACCCCTTTTCTATAAACCAAGATTTTTTGAACTTGAAGTATGATCCAACATCCGCATTTACCCCACTGTCCCACACAATTGATGTATGGTCTGAAAAAGGCCTATCAAGGCTCATGGCTGAGGACAATTGAAATTGCTCCAAGAGACTAGAGTTACCAAAGAATCTATCCAATTTGGACATGAGCCCACTAAAAGGGTGATCTTCATTTTCGATAAAAACTTTAACATAAAATGTCCTGTCGTTATAGTTCGTTGTGTGGTAGAAAATTGCTTTTCAAAAATATTTAATAATTCAAAACTAACCACGAAGAGTTAGGTAGACTCCACAGGAAGGAATTAGCCTTTTTAAACTAGTGAATAGTCTCTTGTTTATTTGGGAAACTCAACGCATACGCCTACTAACTGGTGCATGTGTTTTCAACATAAATTCTTGATTTAAATAATTAATCAATAATGTAACGGTGCACATGCAAAATCACCACAATGGAAACATGTGAATCATGATCTTAGTACTGACAAGCATCGTTAATCTTAATCAAAACTGAACTCATTTCCCATAACCAATGTTCCATACTCTATCATGCATGAGAAGAGTTTAGCTATGCGTAATTCTAATAGATAGGAAGGATATTCATGCAATTCTTTCGGAATATGATAATTCAATAAATAAATGAATAGTATTTTTTTACAATGGCATACCCCGTAAATTAATTGTGACCTCACTGTAGCAGAACAGGGGATTTGAAGCCCTTGTGCATGCGAGGAGGAGGGATGGATGACCGTGCGAAGCTCGGTGAAGGGTGAAGGTGTGAAGGGCATTCCAATGGTGGTGGTCTCACATCGAGAGGTGGCTGGAGTTCGTCGGACGGAAAGACGGAGGTCGTCGGTGGTGGGTTCCTCCGTGCGTGCGCGGGGACTGCCGTCGGCATTTCTGATGGTGTGGCGAACCTCGTGGAGTCGACGTGAGTGCGGTGGAGTCAATGGCACATCAAACGGAGGCCAAATGTGTGGCTGTGTGCGAAGGAGCCAGCGTGAATGTTTGGGTTCCTCTTCTCTGCTGGCGGAGAAGAAGAAGAAGATGAAGGGGCAGTTGATGCGTCAGTGGCTGGACACGCACTCACAAGGGCATGCGGGAAGTGCTGTGCACGCACGGTGGTAGGTGTGCACGTGACCGAGCGCAAGGTTGCGTGTGCACGGAGGTGGTGATGACGTGCAGAGAAGATACTGCAGCTTCTCTGGTGCGCGTGGAGCGACGCAGCGCATGAGGCTGTAGGTGCGTGAGGGCGTAGTGCATGGTGAGAGTTGTGAGAGGCTGGAAGTGTGTGGTGTGGCTACGTGTGGTGAGGGGGGTGAGAGGCTAGCGATGGATTGGCACGGTGAAGGCAATGTGAGCGGCTGTCACCATGCTCACTGCCACCTAGGAGGATGAAGAGGTGGCTGCAATGTTGAAGCTCTCTTTTGATGGCCACAGTGCCTGCATGTTGCACGATGCAAGTTTTTTTTCCATGGTGAAGAAGATGGAGAGGGAGTCCCTACCAAGGGGAAGAAGATAATGATCATCTATCCAGCCTTCATTTTAAGCATCCTTGGTTTGTTTTGCCTTGGCCGTCGAATTCTCCAACCACTCAACAAAGATCGTGAGTGGTTGGGGTGGTTGAAGAGATGAGGCACGGTTGGTGGAGGAAAGGCGGCTGGAGTTTGAACATCATCAGACATCCAGAATAATTTCTGGACATCTTAAAAGTTGATAGTACTACAATCCCTACTCACTAGATGTCCAAACTCATTTCAGGATGTCTTATAGAAGCAATAATGGATGTCTAACTCTCGTACTGGTGTAGACTCGGATAGGTGTGTTAATATGGTGATTTTATCGTTGAAATGTGTGTAGCGGTTAACTTAAATCGAGCCTAACCATCTCTTTACAAAATTTTTTACCTAGCCTACTTGACTTTATCTTGGTCACTTTTAGGCCCAAGGTCGAACTCAGGGAAGTGGGATTAGAAGAAGTTTCTACGCCTTTCCTACAATGGATCTCTTCCGTTCGTTTATTGTGTTTTTGGTGTTTTTCTATTTAAGATTTTTTTCTGATAATTTTTGTCCTTGAGGTAGACCCTCAAAATTAGGTTCTTGGCTTTGAGCCAAATTAGGGTTCCAAAACTAGTCTTGCTATTCGCAAGACTGAGTACCTGCAAGTCAAGGATTATCTTTTCTCTTTTGTATATTTTATTTATCTTTTTACTGGCAGGAAAGAGAAGCAGACATAAAGTATATATACATATAGGTATATATTATATATGTATAAAGGGGTGGGGGTGGAGGTGGAGATGGCATGTAGCATGGTGTCGAGTCGATCGTCGTCTAGGAAGATGCAACCAACAGGACGAAGTGCCGCAAGGAATGTAAGGTGGATGGGTGGAAGATGAGTGCAAACACGCTTTCTGTACGCGTGTATCGGGGAATATCAGCAACTGGTGCAGATATTCCCACGATACCACGTATGGTAAGAGATGTGAAAATATATATATATATATATGTAAATATATCTATATGTATATATGGTTATAAATATATAGGTATATATGAAGTTATATATGTATATAGATATGTAAATATATGTATAGATAGATATATGTATGGATATATATATATATATGTATATGTATGTATATGTAACTATATAGATGTATATATATATATATATATAGTAATATATGTATATAGATATATGTAGATAGATATGTATATATATATATGTATATATAGTTATAGATATATATGTATATATGTATGTATATTTGTATATATATATATTTATATGTATAAGTATATGTGTATATATATGTGTATATATATATATATATATGTATCTATACTTATACTTAGTTATATAGGTAATAATATATATATATATGTATATAAATATATGTATATATGTAAATATATATGTGTGTGTGTATATATATATATATATATATATATAAGTATATGGATGTATATATATATATGTATGTATGTATACAGACTAATACATAGTTATATAGGTACTACTATATGTATAGATATAAGTATATATATATATGTATATGTGTGTGTGTGTATCAATATATATATGTATATGTATATATATATAAGTATATAATAATGTATAAGTGAGAGTGTGTGTGTGTGCGAGAGTGTGAGTGTGTGTGCATGTGTATCTGCAGAGAGAGAGGGAGAGAGTGCTGTGAGAGAGAGAGAGAGAGCACTGCTGGAGATGGCATTTAAGTCGTCTGTAGCTTCAGGGCCGACGTCTGGTGCCCACGCGCACGCAGGCGTGTAGGCGCGTGGAGAGGCGCGCGCACGTAGGGGAGTGGATGCGGAGGATGGAACACAGCACACCGCGCTGCGTGAAGAGCAGGCGCTGAAGCAGGCGGGTGCGGGCGAAGGGAGACGCAGACTTTGACGCTGAAGCGAGTGGGCGTTGGCAGATGCAGGCACACGCAGACGCGCGGGCGGGTGCTGGAGCAGGAGCGGGGCTGGACGCGGGCACGGGCTAGCAGCGGTTGCGGCGCGCTGGGTGACCGGTTAAGTGAGAAACTTACCGGTCACCACATAGTAGCCGCAGTGTTCCATTGAAATGCGTGAATAGTGGCTATAGTGCCGGGGCGAGCCGCGCGACCGGGCGTGCCCGGTTCCGTGAGTGCGGGGAGTCCATGCGTGAGCAGGCACGCGCGTGGAAGGGGTGCGCCAGCTGGTTGCGAGCGGAAAGGCGAGTGTAGTGCAAAGAAGCAGGAGGTGAGGGAGCCTGCAGGCGTGCGCTGGAGGCGAGGGCGGCCTGCAGGCTTGTGCTGGAGGGCCTTGCTGCTGCTGCCGCCTTGCTGCTGCTACTGCTGTGTGGAGCTTGAGCTTCAAAGCATGAAGCTCCTGCTCCAATGGCTGAATTGGCGAAACAGAGAGAGAACCACCACGCCCACCAGCTCTGTGATGAGCTGGGTGGTGGTGGCCTCACAGTGGTGGTTGTGCACCACTGTGAGGTGCTCCTACCCGCAGCGTGGCTCCTCAGAGGAGGAGAGGCTGCGTATGGAGGGAGAGGGGAGGAGGTGGCCTGGAGAAGAAGAGCTGCTGTGTTGGGTTTTCTCTATGTGGACCAGGCTTTCCTCGCCAAGAAGCAAGACGAGCCTATTTTATAGAGGAAGAAGGCATGCACGCCAAGCCCTAGCTGTGCATGCGGCTGTGCATGGCTTGGCAGGGCATGCAGCTGCAGGGCAAGCTTGCTACAGAGCATGGCATAAAGAGGAAGAAGAGGCTAGGCCTTGCAGCTGCGGGAAGAATTCAAAGTCAAGTAAAATTAAAAATAAAAAGATGGTGAATTTTGCAAAGTAGCACTTGAGGAAAAATGTAAATTTCAAGGCCATTATTTCACTCTCCTCCCCTCTTAATTAAATGCATGCATGCGTGTATTTTTACAAATGCAACGATGGATACCTAATATTCACTGGTAATGCTAGGAAATAGCACAAGACGGCACAATTGTTGGTGTATTTTTGCTGTACAATCATACCCCCATGCCTATCTTTTGCTAGTCCATAGCAAAAGTTTTTTTTTGTATTGTATTTAGAAATGATCTTATGCTGAAGATTTTCTTCTGAGGCAACATAGGTGTGTTTATTGTTGGATATTGTGAGAACCAATTGCAGAGAAGACTACCAGTACTTTAAGTCTCACATGACATAGATCATCTCTCGACTAACCAGTACTCTTGATATTTAAACCTTATGTACAATTTCCAGGACTCGGGAGGTTTCTGCCGTACTCGAGAGCTCAAGAGATTATGGCTTGTGCATAGTGAAGGATCAAGACTGACCAGATGAACATTAAGACTCAAGCCTAGGGTTTCACAAATTTTTAAGTACAGGTTGGTCCCAGTTTCAGCTAGTGTCTTCGGATTGACCCTTAAAAATATGACGGAAAACTCAACTCCCATTTTCTTACATTTGTGGCTCAAAGAAAATAGAACTTTTTGTAGGAAGATTTTACAGGCATTTGTGAGATATACTAACTTATTTGCATCTTTTTTTTTTTTGAAACACGTGTCAGTATATCTCTTACAACTTTATTTGGAGGAGCACACTTTTCTTTTTGGTGGGAGAGTTTCGTTTTGGTGGAAAGAGTCTCGTAAACACAAGACTAAAACCTGGGATAAAAAGTCTACCTACCCGCACAGGTAAGGACTCCACCTTCCCTAATGAACATTAGGGTTGGATCTTATGTTCACCTGGTCTTTCTTGATATGTGTAGTGTGAACCAAGATTACTTAGGCTCTCAAGTAGAAGCAAACCAATGGATCCTGTACTGGTGTCTCAGGTACAAGAATATGTCCTTAGTTAGGAGAGATTCCGATTTATCTTGTCAATGCTTCGAGTGAATTACGCCGAGCTTGAGCGAATCAAGCTTTTGTGGCCAGGAAAGTCTTCAAAACAGTGGTTGAATATCCATAAACACTTATTGTATTTTTGTTTCAGCCTTCAGATCATTACTAAACACCATTTATATATATATATATAGAAACTGCATGATACCATAAAATACCCAGATCCTAAGGATGCCTATCCAACCCCCCATGCCAAACGATGCTATGGAACGGCAGAGAAGAATAGAAGAGCAAAAACTGCAGCAGAGAAGAAGAAGCAAGAAAGAAGCCTTCGTAGGAGAAGAAAGGAAAGAGCAAGCCAGAAGCAAAGGCACAGAGAAGCCAAGTGAAGACTTTGCAGAGATTAGAAGAAGAAAAGAAAGAGCAAAAACTGCAGCAGAAGAAGAAGAATAATCAAGAAGAAAAGGAGAAATGCTTTTAAGACGTCTGATCTTGTGATCAGACGTCCAATTTCCTATTTTCTTGCCCTAACTCCTTTTAATCGCATACATTCATACCTGAATTGATATTTTGAGTAAATTAGAGTGTTCAATTACATTTTGATTTAGTGGTAAGTTCCATTTGCTCCCTGTGTTCGACCTCGGATACTCCGGTCTTCGAGTAATAAAAACTTTGTATTTGTTCGAACGTTTTGTCGGTTATACTACAACATAATACGCTTTAAATCCGCACGAAACGTCCGTGAACATTTTGGCGCCGTTGCCGGGGAGCACTGCACAATTTACCACTAGTCTCTACATTCTTTTTATCATATTGAACACTAACTTGCCCTACTTTTCTTTGATGTGATCTTGCAGGTACTTCATGAGAAAATCTCTCCCGCAAGTCAACCACTCCAGGGCAGGTAATTTCTTTTCTTCCTTAATCATCCCCTAATCTTTGAAAGACAAAAGGAAGAAAATCAAGTTAGGAATCAATTGCCTTCTTTATATAGTAATCACCATCTCTAAGACAAAACATTTCGTGATTTTGCGAAAATTTCTGCAAATATTCTTGAAGTTGGAGTGATTTTTTTTTTTCCATTCCACAAATTCTTGTGCCTAATTGAAAATAAACGCTTAATCTCGGCGGACCACACACTTCTTGTTTATAAGTCCAAAGAGAACTTTTGAAAAAGAAAAAGAGGATTGGAAATAGAACCAAATTAGGGTTTCCACATTAGGGTCTTGAAGTGCTAGTCACACATGCCTGTGTAAAAGGAAATAAACCCTCCCGCATCAGTGTGCTACCCAAGCCCTTGATTGAATAAAGTTAAATAAGACAAACCCTAAAATTGAGCTCTAAAATCACTTGAATCTTAAAATTTTCTTTTGACCTAATAACCTGGGAGTCAAATCAGGGTGATCTCTAGGCTCCGAGCTTAGAATCATTCTGCCATCTATAGGACAGGTCAGGTGAAGTTGACCCCTTGGGTCAACCAACCTCTAAATTAGGTCACAATACCAAAAACATCTAAAGTTCAAGTGATAACCCTAAAAGCACCTTTGAAATAAAAAGTGATAGACTTAAGAGGTCAAGGTCCCCATTCTGGTTTACCTGGAATCTCAGTGACAAGAGAGGTCGGGTGGGGGAAACCCTGTAACCCGTAGGGACGCTCTACCGTGTAGGGGTCTTTGCGGGACTCTCCCTCTCTGGCTGCCCAGGTAATTCTCAGGTGGACGATCTTCGGATCCAGGGGTCCATCTGCCCCAAACCTCCATAGTCATCCAAACATCTTTTGGGTGTCTTGATTGGGTCAAGAACATCTCCAGTCCTGCATCTTTTCTCTATAGAGCACACACACTCATTTTCAGTGGGACTCGTTATTCAGATCTGATCGCTTCATAACACATCTTGAGTCAAACTCTGATCGTGATTCCACCACCTGATCCAAATATGCAGCTGAACCACCTAGGACTACCAGTCGAGAAACCTGAATACCGGAGATCCATGAGAGATAAAATGATTGAGGATGCCATGAGATTTTATGAAAATGAAGAAACCTCAACAACAGTAGGAAACATTCAGGTTGATGTCCCAACAACCACAACCTTTGTCATAACTTGTGCCCAAGTACTATTAGCAGAAGCCAACAAAGGATCAACCCGTGACTTGCTCATTACTGCATACATTGAGATAGAAAAATTGCATAATAGTGAATACCTTCAATGTATGACAAATCCTCGACTTTGGAAGCAACACCAAGATAGTCTTGAAAAACGGGAAGAGATAATGAGATTAATAAAACAAGTGATTGATCAGAAATACCCGTACATACCGCCAACAGAGGATGAACTATCTTGGGACAACATCGAGGATAAATCTGATCTCGGGTTTGGGGCACAAAATGGTTGTGGATTCCCAACCCAGATGGAGTATAATGCACCTGATATTGAAGAAGGTTGGGAAGCTCCAAATGCAGGAAAAGACCATGATAAACCCATTTTAGAATCCCAAGACTCCTGCAAGTATGAGAGTAGAACTGAACCACTCGAGGGTGTAAATTCCGTCCCTTATTCTGATAAGGTGGCCCTCGAAGGTTATTCAGACCTAGATTCTAGTAATTCCACCCACATCCTAAGCCTAGAACCTAGATCTGAAACCTATATTGAAGATTTCAAGGCCCCATATGAAGAAAATCAATCTCTTAATGAAGAATATGATTCTGGGCCTCGATTTGATGAATATCCCTCGTCAACCTCCTCAGAAGAACTAATCGAGTTTTCGGAAGTCATGCCAATCTACGATACAGAAACTGAGGACTTGGACGAGCGGGGTTTCGATTGGCTCTACCCTACTAACCTTGAACCTGAGCCTCTACCAGATAGGGACACCTTTGTAAGCTCAGAATTAACATTTAGGCTAGATCCCAGTCAGGTTGCTGAATATACAACATATGATTTATTCTATGGTGGAACTCATGATCTAGAATCTCATTCAAACTTTGATTTTCGCAAACTCTCCGACGATCTCGAATCCGACCATAACATCGGAGAAAATCTGCCTCCTAATTATAACCTGTCAATCTTCTTTGAAGCCACCTGCCCCACATATACAGAACCAATCCAAACCCGTTCCCCATCTCGACCTGCAACCGGACTCAATTTCTATTCTGATTCACCTCTCACTGAGCCGATTGCAGATGATTCAACTCCGTATCTATACCGGGTATCGGACACTGATCAGACCACAACTCAGGAGCCTCCATCCTTTGACCGTCCCTGTAGGAATTCCACACCTTACATTGATTATTTTTCGGAACCCTACCCCCACCAGGCTGATTCGACTGAGCCCGAACTCGAGTTTTCACTTCCATATCTATCAGAACATCACTGCATTTGGTGGGTCCCACATCTGCTAATCTACATCTATCAACCCACCAGACTTATGGGGTTTGGGCTGCATCATCAGCCCACTGATTTGAACAAGTACCTGGTTGGACCAACCAGGCTCTTAATCAAGGTGCTTGTTTTCCAAAACTCCATTGATTTGACCACTCCCTCTCCACCCCATTTTTCGCTCGGCTGAAGGCATTAAATTTAGCGCTTAACGGGAGGCAACACGTCATCTCAAAAATAGAGACTCGTCTGATTATCCGTCTGTACTCCACTTCTATTGCACCTTGAGTTCAGCCTTAGACAGTTGATCCCACCTCTGGTACACGTATCAGAGCTTAAAATCATTCGCATCACTCATTCCCGACCCATTCACCCACCCGATATATCCTGTTCTAAGCCCCTGACCTCAACACTAATTCCCACCCTCTGTTTACAATGAGGACATTGCAAAACTTAGGCATGGGGGGGTGATAAAGTGCATACATACAAAACCAAGAAAAAAATCAGAAGGATTCTCACAAAAAAAATTCGCATATGTCAAAAACACAAAAAATTGAAAAATTACGAAAAAGAACAAAAAAAAAAAAAATGGGGAGGGAGGAAATGTTGTGAGCCATATAATCATAAGGAGGAGAAAAAGAGCAAAAATGAAGAAAGGAGCACAAAAGGAAAAGAAAAAGAAAAAGTCATTAGTAAAAGATTAAGGGGTTAACTGAAGTTCTAGACCTAGTCAAGAAAAAGAAAAGAAAAATGCTACAGAGATATAACAAGAGATTAGCGGGAACGCTGGTCTTAGGCCTTTTGGGCTAGTATCTTTAGCTTAAAAATTCACGTATCCGTTAAAATCTGGATAATCCGCAAGAGGTTGAGGAAAATGCGAAGCTTGAGTATTAGGTCTAAGGCTTAGGAAGTATTCAGCCTCGTTAACTGACCTCCGGTTTGCGGGATTCGGTAACCTAAGCACCCAAATTCACACACAGTCTGGTTCAGTGCGCATAAATATTCAAAACACGCAAGAGCGTTTAATATTCTGAAAAAGTCACCTAGATTAGGAGCGGCTAATCAACACAAGTTGATTTGGACAAGTTCCCAGCGCGGAGAGGCGGGAAATTCCCCTCGAAGATGCGTAACAACATATCGTCTCCTCGGTGCTTGTCTCTTAGGATATTTAAATATCCTACTGGGGGCATGTAAGCACTCTGCTGGTTCAGATACCATGGGTGGCATTATCACGAAATGTCGATTGCCAGGGTCTGAATTCGGCCACGGAACGCCATGGGTGGGATTATCTCGAAATCTCGAAAGCCAGGGTTCCGGGGGTTGCCATGGGCGGGATTATCTCGAAATCTCGAAAGCCAGGGACCTTTGAGGATTGATGATGGGGACGAGGAATCCGATACATACCGTGTTGAGAAGCTAATCCGAAGCTAGAAATAAAAAAGAAAAGAGAGAGAAAAGCTCTCCAAACAAATAAATCTTCTATCTCTCTCTTACAAAAAAAAACGCACTGCAAACTGAACTTAGGCTAGAAATATCTCAAGCACGGGTGCTTTAACCGCGGAGTCCAACAAACCCTAGGTTAGTTTCTGTGGGCCGTAGAAACCTTTGCAGAAGACTGAGGCTAAAGCGGAACAGGTCCGGATTTTGGTTGGTACTTGAGTACCTCTAGGCCTATTGTCGGCATTCCCACCTAATCACAAAAGAAAAAGGAGACGCACTTATCATTATTGACAACATTCAGTGTCTAGGACGGAAGTTAAAACTTTGAAATTTTGCTAAGGGACTAGCAAAAGCTAGGCATGGGGGTATGATGAGAGCCTCATCATGAGCCATAACTAGCTCATTTTGACCCAATAAAGAAGATAAAAGCTCCTACATAACCTAGAAGAAGGCCTAACTGAAGGAACAAGTGCTCTGAGAAGAAAACATGAAATAAAGGTTAAAACTGCAATTTTACCATTGCAGTAAGTAAACGGGATTTCTCAGAGGCAAAACATAGGTCAAATGGTCTAAATGAGATAAAAAGTGGGTTGAGTCAATCAGAAATGGGTTCATGTGCAATCTAAGAACTAAATGACACTTGGTAACCCTAAAACAGACCCGCTTAAATTAACAAGGTTCCGGTCAGAACAAAAAGCAAGTAAACCCTCTACAAATCATGGAAAAAGATACTCTAGGGTTTAGAACACTTAATTTGGCCTTTGGAACCTAGTTTGACCTAGATTAGGGTCCTAGCTCTTCAATTAACCTAATTAGGGTTTTTACGCAAAATATCCAGTCAAACGAGGTCAAACCTGAAATATAACTTCGCCATTGGATTCCTTAGGTCCAAATTAGGTTTGTACCAAAATTTGGACCTAAGGAGGGGTCATCTTGACCTACTTTGCAATTTAGTACACCCAAATCACAACTTGGTCCCTATCTTTTGAATACCGTTGCAGAGAACCCCCTAGGTTCTTCGCCTCCTTTGCAAACCGGTCCTGCCGCCATTGCTAGGGCAGAACCGAGCTCCGGCGAGATTCGGAGAGGGATTGCTCTCTAATCCCTCAGAGATTCCCTCCCAGAAATGGAAGGAGGATTCTCTGAGGAATTCCCTTCCTTATAAAGTCAATTACAATCGTTGGTGTGAACCCAATCTCTCGTGCGAACGCACGAGAGATTTGGGTATCCTAACTCCTTTCCATCTCCGGCGACCAACCTCAGGCAATTACGTGCCCTTCACGCCCTGCACACCAAGTCCAGCGCCTATATAAGAACCCACAACTCCGGCCGAAGAGGCTGAGCTTGATTTGGCCGAGTTTCCCCCTTCAATTCCTCTCCTCCTGCTCGGCCAAATGCCCCAGCTAGCTCCGACGAGCCCCCCTCCCCTCCCTCTTCGCTCTGCCACAAAACCAGTGGCAGAGTTAGCTTCCTGACCTCCCTCCGCGTCGCGCAGTACCAGCGCACGCCGCCTCAGCCCCATCGTCGCCGCCGTTCTCCCCCACTGGGCGTCATCTTCTCCGGCGACAGCAAGTACTGCTGTCCGCCTTCTGTCCCCTTTCATCCTTACAATTAGGTTAGAACTCCTCTCCATCCTATCCTCTCTCTTTTCCCCCTGTTATCTCATCTGATTACCCCTCGACCGACGCTGACCACCCTCATCTTCCACATCACCGACCGAACTCCGGCGAGCCGCCCACACCACTCCGCCACTCCACACGGCTCGCCAACCACCTCGTGAGCTCCGCCTCACCACCAGGAACTCGCTCCACCCCACAACTGCCACTCCAGACCTCCATAACCACCCCCCGAACAACCCACCATCTCCGGCCACAGGTTGACCTAGGCGTGCACGCCTAGGCCGACCGGCAACCTGCAGCATCACCCACCGCCTTCGCCGTGCTACGGCGAAGGTTTCCAGCTATTCTAATTGGGCCAATAGGCCGTTCTGTGGAAGCTCAGGTGAACGCCCCGGCCGCCATTAACAGCCGAAGCAGCAGGAAGCTTGGAGCAGCAGCAGGCGTCAGGCTTCCCAGGCGGCAGGTGCAGCAGACTCTCGCAAGTGTTGCGAGGTGACTGAGTTCAGCAAGGAGCACCAGCAGGGCCTTCAGCGTGGGCAATTGCACACGAGAGTCTGCGGGCGCACGCAAAGGAAGGGCGGAACGTTTAGTCCCACATCGTGGAATCTCAAGGCACAGGTATGGTATAAAGAGTTTTTGTGATATAGGTTTACTGCCTCGAAAGCACAGGGGTGAGGTCCCTCACTGACCCCACCCGCCTCGTCCGCGGCCTGACCACGCGGACCTGGCGGATCCGACCCGACCTAGACCTACGCACTCCTCGCGCATCACACACCTGCAGGTGCGCCTGGTCCCGGGTACGATCCGACCCGATTAAGACTGTGGCTCTGGTAGAGCGGTCTGAGTGAATTGCTTGAGAGAGAGAGACGCGCGGGTAGAGGGAGAAGGGTTAGGTTTTGCTCCTGTGCAGGCAAGCTGATCGCAGGAGAAGGACTTGGCCGCGAGAAGGAAAAGAAAGAAAGAAGAAGGAACGGCAGAGAAGAATAGAAGAGCAAAAACTGCAGCAAAGAAGAAGAAGCAAGAAAGAAGCCTTCGCAGGAGAAGAAAGGAAAGAGCAAGCCAGAAGCAAAGGCACAGAGAAGCCAAGTGAAGACTTTGCAGAGATTAGAAGAAGAAAAGAAAGAGCAAAAACTGCAGCAGAAGAAGAAGAATAATCAAGAAGAAAAGGATAAATGCTTTCAAGACGTCTGATCTTGTGATCAGACGTCCAATTTCATATTTTCTTGCCCTAACTCCTTTTAATCGCATACATTCATACCTGAATTGATATTTTGAGTAAATTAGAGTGTTCAATTACATTTTGATTTAGTGGTAAGTTCCATTTGCTCCCTGTGTTCGACCTCGGATACTCCGGTCTTCGAGTAATAAAAACTTTGTATTTGTTCGAACGTTTTGTCGGTTATACTACAACATAATACGCTTTAAATCCGCACGAAACGTCCGTGAACAGTGCTCATCAAGAAAATCTTGTTAATCGGCAGAGTAAGTCCAATATGGTCAGGGTCCAGTGTGGAAAGATGGTCAGCCACAACATTCTGGGCTCCGACCTTATCGTGAATCTCAATGTCAAATTCTTGGAGCAGAAGGATCCAACAAATCAGTCTAGGCTTGGCATCCTTCTTGTGCATGAGATGGCGAATGGCCATGTGATCAGTGAAAACAATAACGTGTGAGCCCATAAGGAAAGAGCGGAATTTCTCCATCCCAAAGACGATCGCCAGTAGTTCTTTCTCAGTGGTAGTATAATTACGCTAGGCCTCATCCAACATCTTACTGGCGTAGTACACCATGAAGGGGTGTCTATCACATCCTTGTCCCAGGATGGCTCCGACTGTAAGGTCAGAAGCATCTCACATGAGTTCAAAGTCAAAGGACCAACCAGGTGGCAGGAGAACAGGGGCCTTTGTGATAGCATTACGCAGTTGCCTGAATGCTTGTATGCAGTCGGGGCCCATATCGAAGGGTATGTCGGTCGATAGGAGATGAGTTAACGATCGAGAAATCTTGGAGAAATCTTTGATGAATCTCCTATAGAAACTGACGTGTCCCAGGAAGGAGCGGATTTGTTTGACAGAGCCAGGCACAGGTAAATCAACAATTACATCAAGCTTAGCTTTGTCAACCTCAATACCCCTATCGGAGATGATATGTCCGAGAACAATTCCCTCGTGCACCATAAAATGACTTTTTTCCCAAGAAAGCACGAGGTTTACATCAATACATCTCCTAAGGATACGGGTCAGGTTGGCAAGACAATCATCGAAAGATGGTCCAAAGACCGAAAAGTCATCCATGAAGACCTCGAGAAAGTCACCCACCATGTCATGAAATATCGCCAGCATACATCTCTGGAAAGTTGCTGGCACGTTGCAAAGTCCGAACTGCATCCTTCTAAATGCAAAGGTGCCGAAGCGGTAGATAAAAGTGATTTTCTCTTGGTCCCGGGGGTCAATTGCCACCTGGTTATATCCTGAGAATCCATCCAGGAAATAGAAAATTTTATTTCCCGCTAACCGCTCCAGGATTTGATCAATGAAAGGTAGCAGAGAGTGATCTTTCTTAGTTGCAGCATTGAGTTTCCTATAATCTACACACACTCTCCAAGATGTAGGAGTGCATGTAGGGATGGATTCACTCCTGTCATTGACACGGATGGTGAGTCCTGCCTTCTTGGGCATAATGTGAATCGGACTCACCCAAGGGCTATCGCTGATCGGGTAGATTATACCCGCATCTAGCCACTTAATGATTTCCTTCTTAACAACCTCCCACATGTTAGGGTTGAGACGTCACTGCATCTCATGGGAAGGTCGAGCCTCCTCCTCCGTATATATGGTGAGTGCAGTAGGAGGGGCTAATGTTAGATAAGTCTGATAAAGAGCATCCAATGGCTACCTTGTGTCCCATAAGGACCTTAGTTAGTTTGCACTCTTGCTCCCTCGTCAATTTTGAACTAATGATTATGGGGAGCGTTTCATTTGGTCCCAAGAAAACATACTTAAGTGTACTAGGCAGCTCTTTCAGCTCGGGAGTGGATGGTGAAAGGTCTGGCATATCATGGGACGAGAGTGTCCCAGGCCGATAAGAAAACAAATCAGGAGGAAGAAGTTGGCCCTCAGATTGGCCAAGAAGAGGGGCTTCTTGGATAGATGGATCCAAAATGGAATAGCCCCAGTGGGTAGCATGTGGGCTCAAGGTCCCAGTGTGGAGTTACAAATCCACCTGATTTGGAGGGAAAGAAAGGGCAGTCCAATCTTCAAGAGTGTGGACCGGCAGTGAGTAGCCCGGATATGACTCAGACCACGAGGTATGGGAAGTGGAGAAAACCTCATCAGAAGTCTGGTCAGGAGAAGGTACGGGACAAGGGAGGGATGGGGGAACGTCACAGTATGTGTTGATCAGGCAATTGTCAGTGTTTACAGGTAATCCGCAACAGTCAAAATAGGTCCCAATTAGTCCGATACACATGCTGAAGGCCATGTCCTCGTCAGACTTGTCATCCTCGATATAATCACTATCAAAGTTCTTGGCTGCCTTGAAGATGTTAAGCTTGATCTTTTCAGATCCAATTGCAATCTCAATACAGCCCGACTCGCAGTCAATATGGGTGCGGGCTGTGGCCAAGAAAGGTCGACCAAGGGTGATCGTACAATCAGAAAGTGAGCTAGGAACTTCCATATCTAAAACAAGAAAGTCAATAGGAAAACATAGACTATTGACCCTAACCACCACGTCTTCTACCACACCCTTCGAAATTTTGACAGAACGATATGCCAAATGTAACGTGACAGGGGTGGGTTTCAGATTTCCCAAGGAAAATTTTTCGAGCATGATGGTCGGTATAAGATTGATGGAAGATCCTAAATCAGGCAGGGCACAGTTAAAATTGCAGCCTTGGATGCTACAGGAAATTAGCGGTGTGCCCAGATCTTTCTGCTTCGGTGGTAGATTTGATAGTATAGCACAACTCGCATGAGACAAGAGAACCACTGAATTCTTAGTTTTCTTTGACTGTCACCTGGGTGTTGTGTAGTCTTTGAAAAATCTGGCGACAGTAGGCATGTGGTCGATAGCCTCGAGCAGGGGTACCTTGATTTCAACATCCCTGAACAAATTACGCAGGTTATCAAAGACCTGCGTATCTTTCTTCTTACCTTTTGGCTCCCTCAGTAGAGCTTCAGGGAATGGGACTGATTCTGGCACCAATTTGGGTGTGTCATCCTCTCGCAAATGTAGTGCGTATCCCGAATGAGAGGGCGATGAAGAAGATGGGCCAGGATCAAGTCGAGGCGGATCGACGGTCTGCTTACCGCTCCTCGTAGTGATAGCATTGGACGATGCAGGTCCAGTGGGATCATAAGGCGGAGGAGGGTTTGCAATGGGGACATAAGAGTGAGGTGCTGCAACGGGATTAGCCTGAAATCCCGGTGGAATGCTCGGAGCCTACAGAATTTGATGAACCTGCCCCTGAGAAGGTCATGCCTGTGGTTGAGGACCACGGGGTATGAAATTTCGCAGGTTGGGAACAGGTTGGGCGGGAAGAGTACCCTGAGATCGAGTTGCCATGCATAGTTGACTGATCTCAGCATTTTGCTGCGCCAATTGGTGCTGAAGAGAGGTCATGTTCTCTTCATGGCGCTTTGACATTTCCGTCATCATTTGCATCAATTTATCAAGAGGACTTAATGCGTGTTCTGTTTGCGGTACGCAAGGGCCTGATGGCGGATTCACCATAGGATTAGACTGGGCCCTTGGGATGACGGGTGCGGACGGTCGCATTGGTCCGCCCGCGGGGTTTTGGCACTGCGGGTTGTTGGACCATGAGAAATTCGGATGATTTTGCCACCCTGGGTTATAAGTGGCAAAGAACAGGTTGTTCCCCAGGGCGCAAGCTTCTTCATTGCCAGAAGACGTGTCCACATGTAAATATGCATCCGAGCACACGGAGGCTTAGTCCTCCATGTCGAAATACTGGTTCATAGAAGCTAGATCCACATGACTTATCGAATCACTTGGTGCGACACTCGGTAAGGAAGGTCTTACAGGGTTTCTCGGGATAAGCCTGGTGTTGGAAGAATTGGGGTTGTGACGAAGTGGTGAAGTGGGGGGTGTTTGCCATATAACGGGCGGGGTTGGCCAGAAGCTCGTCCAGCTTCTTGTGCACAACGGAGACTTCTTCCAATTTCTGTGCAATAAGGCTGAGATCAATGGATGAATGGGAGGGTCCCGTGTCAACTTCAGCCAATTGGGTTTGGTCTTCTAAGTGGAGAAAAGAATCTTCACTTGCATGACCATGGAAGTGAAAATTTATCAAGCCAATTATGTTAGGTTTCAGTTCAAAGTCGTCCCCGCCCTTGGGGACCCGAATTTGTCCTATTGTCTCTGTAATAGCGGGATTCTGATAGGAGATAAGAGACCAAGGCTCCTCCCATTCGGGAGGGTTCTGCATTTCCTCCACTGTTTCCCTAATGGCTTCAATTTGTTCATTATACATTTCCATTTGGGCTTGGAGGCGGGTTATGGGATCTAAGGCTCCACCACTTGGTGGGTTTTGAGGGCGGTTTCCTCCCTCGGGATTTGGGGGTGGGCGTGCATCCATGTTTGTGGAGGAGGACGACGATTCGGCTTCTTTTTTAAATTTATCAGACAATTCACACAATTCAAGGTTTTGTGACCTCCTCCCAAACATGCACTACCGCGGGAAGAATTGGGGAGATAAGAAGGGAAAAGAGATGAGAGAAATGACGCCGCAAAGGTACACTTGATGACAAATCAATACAATCAAATTCCTAACCTCTACAATGTGCCCTTAGACCTAAAGATCTATGTTACCTACTATCACGAACTACGGAATCGAATGCGAGCACCGTGGAACCACCGGGCCAGATTGAAAGTCCGTTTGCCCCTGTCTTAGACACCTGATAGCACATGGGAACCCTCACTAGCACGTAGGCGCTACACGCAGGTAGTTAGACCTCCAATCCTTAATAAGGGTCAAGTTGCTACCAGTTTTAGTTAGAGGCTTAGGATCAAGTGCTTCTGGAATGTGAAGGGCATTTTTTGTGGGTAATGCCCAAGTGATTGATTTTAGAGTGTGTAAACCAAGCATGCAATGGGGAAATCTCCCCGAATTGAAGTTTTTAATTGGTGAATGATTTTTAGAATTCAGCCTTAAGTAGTATGGATTCTATGATTTCTCTGAATTACCAATTTAACCAATCTCCGGGTTTTGTGAGAATACAGGTTTTTTTCTAAGCCCAACAAACCCTTCTTCAATGTCAGTTGGCTAATGCATGCTAAAATGCAATGGGCTTCCCTAAATGGAGATTTCTATGTGTGGATGCACGAGTTAGATTAGTGTGAAAGGGAGCCAAAGCACTTCAATTCAAGTACTCCCAATCACTAGAATGATTTCCACACACAAGGCTCAACCAAACGATAAAGAAAATCAAATTGTTGGGGCTGAAGTATTCGAGATCGAATCTTAGGCACGTGAAAGGTCATGGTGGGGTTGGAATCAACTCAATTCCAAGTCTCCCCACCAAAAAAATGTGATCCCAAATTTGCAGATAAATGAGGCAAAGAGGGGTGCAATCAATCTTTTTATTTGCCTCAAAGAATACTTCACACGGCTAAAGATTCAAGAATCAAGATTCTTGGATCTTTGCTATGCGAAGTTTTGCGGGAAATCCCGGGGCGGTGGGAGTAAAGGCAAACAATCAAACAAGTGAATTTTAATCCACTTGCCCCAAGAGATCCCAAGAAGCTTTTCTAGTTTTTAGTTTTTTTTTTTTTAGTTGTTTTTTTTTATTAAGGTTACAAGTTAACCTAGGTTGCTAAGAAAGAAAGACCTACTTGTTCGGCAACGTGTGCGAAGCTCCAGTGTGGTGTCGGCGTCTTCACGCTCTAGTTCCAGCCTTGGATTTGCTCATGTCTCTGACTTTGTCTGCCTGCCTTCTCCTTGCAATAGGTTCACCTACACAGCAACAAACAAAAACACTCGTGAAGAGAAGGGTGTGAGAAGAGAAGAATTACAGGAATGGAGTAAAAACTTACTTGAATACGAACTTCCCCGGCAATGGCACCAGAAAGAGCTTATGGTGTAGACTCAGATAGGTGTGTTAATATGGTGATTTTATCGTTGAAATGTGTATAGTTGTTAACCTAAATCGAGCCTAACCATCTCTTTACAAATTTTCTTACCTGGCCTACTTGACTTTATCTTGGTCACTTTTAGGCCCAGGGTCGAACTCAGGGAAGTGGGATTAGAAGAAGTTTTTACACCTTTCCTACAACGAATCTCTTCCATTCGTTTATTGTATTTTTGGTGTTTTTCTATTTAAGATTTTTTTTTTCTGATAATTTTTATCCTTGAGGTACACCCTCAAAATCAGGTTCTTGGCTTTGAGCCAAATTAGGGTTCCAAAACTAGTCTTGCTATTCGCAAAACTGAGTACCTGCAAGTCAAGGATTATCTTTTCTCTTTTGTATATTTTTTTTATCTTTTTACTGGCAGGAAAGGGAAGCAGAAATAAAGTAAATATAGTATATATATAGGTATATATTATATATGTATAAAGGGGTGTGGGTGGAGGTGGAGATGGTGTATAGCACGGTGTTGAGTCGGTCGTCGTCTAGGAAGACGCAACCAACAGGACGAAGTGCCGCATGGAATGTAAGGTGGATGGGTGGAAGATGAGTGCGAACATGCTTTCTGTACGCGTGTATCAGGGAATATCAGCAACTGGTGCAGATATTCTCACGATACCACGTATGGTAAGAGATGTGAAAATATATATATATATGCATATATATGGTTATAAATATATAGGTATATATGTATATATATATATATGTATATGTATGTATATGTAACTATATAGATGTATATATATATAGGTATATATATATAGTAATATATGTATATAGATATATGTAGATATATATGTATCTATACTTATACTTAGTTATATAGGTAGTAATATATATATATATATTTATATGTATATAAATATATGTATATATGTAAATATATATGTGTGTATATATATATATATAAGTATATGGATGTATATATATATATGTATGTATGTAGACTAATACATAGTTATATAGGTACTACTATATGTATAGATATAAGTATATATATATATAAATATATGTGTATATATCAATATATATATGTATATGTATATATATATATAAGTATATAATAATGTATAAGTGAGAGTGTGTGTGTGTGTGCGAGAGTGTGTGTGTGTGTATGTGTATCTGCAGAGAGAGAGGGAGAGAGTGCTGTGAGAGAGAGAGAGAGCACTGCTGGAGATGGCGTTTAAGTCGTCTGTAGCTTCAGGGCCGATGTCTGGTGCCCACGCGCGCGCGCAGGTGCGTAGGCGCACGGAGAGGCATGCACAGGCAGGGGAGTGGGTGCGGAGGAAGGAACGCAGCGCACCGCGCTGCATGAAGAGTGGGCGCTGAAGCAGGCATGTGTGGGCGAAGGGAGACGTGGACGCAGACGCTGAAGCAGGCAGGTGCTAGTAGATGTGGGCGCACGCAGATGCTTGGGTGGGTGCTGGACGCAGACGCGGGGCTGGACGCGGGTGCGGGCTAGCAGCAGTTGCGGCGCGCCGGTGACTGGTTAAGTGAGAAACTTACCGGTCACCGCACTGTAGCCGCAGTGTTCCGCTAAAATGCGTGAACAGTGGCTACAGTGCCGGGGCGAGCCACGCGACCGGGCATGCCCGGTTTCGTGAGTGCGTGGAGCCGATGCACGAGCTGGCGTGCACGTGGAAGGGGTGCGTCGACTAGTTGCAGGCAGAAAAGCGAGTGCGACGCGAAGAAGCTGGAGGCGAGGGCACCTGCAGGCACGCTCTAGAGGTGAGGGCGGCCTACAGGCATGAGCTGGAGGGCCTTGCTGCTGCTACTGCTGTGCGGAGCTTGAGCTTCAAAGCTTGAAGCTCCTGCTCCAATGGCTGAATTGGCGAAACAGAGAGAGAACCACCACGCCCACCGACTCTCTGATGAGCTGGGCAGTGGTGGCCTCACAGTGGTGGTTGTGCACCACTGTAAGGTGCTCTTGCCCGCAGCGTGGCTCCTCAGAGGACGAGAGGCTACGTATGGAGGGAGAGGGGAGGAGGTGGCCTGGAGAGGAAGAGCTGCTGTGTTGGGTTTTCTCTGTGTGGACCAGGCTCTCCTCACAAAGAAGCAAGCTAAGCCTGTTTTATAGAGGAAGAAGGCATGCATAGCCATGCCCTGGCTGTGCATGCGGCTGTGCATGGCTTGGCAGGGCATGCGGCTGTAGGTTAAGCTTGCTGCAGAGCATGGCACGAAGAGGAAGAAGTGGCCATGCCTTACAGCTGCGGGAAGAATTCAAAGTCAAGTAAAATTAAAAATAAAAAGATGGTGAATTTTGCAAAGCAGCACTTGAGGAAAAATGTAAATTTCAAGGCCATTATTTCACTCTCCTCCCCTCTCAATTAAATGCATGCATGCGTGTATTTTTACAAATGCGACTATGGATACCTAATATGCACCGGTAATGCTAGGAAATAGCACAAGACGACACAATTGTTGGTGTATTTTTGCTGTGCAATCACGTACCTAGCTTGCATTCATCAAATAGATCATACCATATGCTATTAAATGTAAAATTAGTGCATAAATTTAAATGCAGGCCAAGGTGAATTGCCATATAACTCCTAATTAATTAACAACTAATAACAAATAATTAAATAGTACTTAGGCTAAATAATAGTCCACAAAAGTGGACTTATCACCCACTGCCATTTTTCCGAGTAAACTCAATACCACTGACCGAATATTCACTGATGCCTAGATTCTACACAACCAGTTGGAAGCCTGCCTCTGCACTATTTGTGTTATCCCTTGGATGGTCCCCACTTGATAAGGTACAATTGAAGTCTCCACCCACGAGCCAAGGTAGCTCTTGGACCTTTAGATGTGTTGCTAATAAGTCCTCCCATAACTCCAGCCTGCTAGCTGCTGTACAAGGACCATACACACATGATACAAACCAATCCAACTCCACCTGGTGACTTTGGCATCCACATGTAAGTATATGCCTGGCCTGGTGAGTTTCAATCACTTTAAAGCTGGACTTTCTCCACCAAATAGGTAGCCCACCAGATCTACCATTTGCAGCCAACCCCACACAATCTGCTCTCCCAGATTGCCTCAGGGTATCCCAAGCAGGGTTATTATCTTCCTCTAGATGTGTCTCTTGAATAAGAGCACAATCAATATCCCACTCCATAAGATATCTGATAAGAGAAGTTCTTCTCACCTTATTGCGTAACCCATGCACATTCCACATTAAAATTCTCATCCCTTAAAGAGGATGGTCCCCCTGCACCTGGTTGCCCACATATTCAATCATGATGGATTTTGCAATGGTTTCTTCCTCAATAGGGCTCATATTTTCCTTTCTACGCCTCCTAAGCATATAAGGGGGTCGCCCAATCCATTTCTTTTGACCAGATCCTTTCCCAAATTTCAGATCTTCAGGAGCAGGAAGTGATGATTGATTCACATCCTTGAGTATACTTATCCCACTACTGCCTTCTATTCTTTCCTCTGTACAGCTATTGATGATAACGGGGTCCTTATGCCTTTCTTTATCACCCCTCATGGCAGTGTCACTCACCACCACCATCATACTCCCCTCTGAGTCATCCTCATGTCATTCTTTCCTCTTCTTTTGCCCTGGAGCATCCTCTGGTGGCTTACAACCCTCAAGTTACACCTATTGCACCTCCACAGGATTTTCTTCAAATGTCTTAACTTGTCCCGATTCTGAACTTGTGCCTTCCTGCCCAATCATTAACATGTGAACAAGCAAGAACTTCCTCCACATCTAAGGATAATTCTATTAGGCAATGACCCACTACTGAAGATTTCAACCCCAATTTTCAGTATCCGTGCATCTCCTTCCACAATTGCAACCACTATGTCATCAAGGAAAGACTCAAACCCCACAATCATCTTCGAGACCACCCCTTTCGATCTCAGGTGCAGCGGCAGACCCTTGATGGCTAAGGTCACACGTCTAGTACCCATCCTCTAGGGTGGACAATTAGGAAGTGCCCCATCAAAGGGAGAGACCAGCCTCCATAGCACATTAATGTTTTCAAAAATACTCGAGCGAAATCTTAGCCTCTCCATGTCTATCATCCCTAGACCGAAAATAAGAAAATGGGTCTGGGATAACACAACAATCTTCTAGCCTGGCGAGACAAGTGATAGGGAACTCACCAGTTGATGGAGTTTTTCAGCAGATGGGCTTCCAATCGTGACTTCACCAATCGATGTGCCTCTCAACATCATCTTCGTAGATAGGATATCCTCAGAGAATGGAATTGCCACATCGATCATGTGGCCAGCTTGTGCCAGCGGAAGGGCTAGCCGTGGCTCAGGCACCTCTATTTTCCGACACTGAGGGATCTTCCTCACATACTGAAGTCGCGTCCTGCGACACGAGTTGTGCTTGTGCCCTTCTCCTCCACACGCAAGACACACAAG
Source organism: Thalassia testudinum (assembly GCA_037157565.1). Classification (NCBI taxonomy): domain Eukaryota; kingdom Viridiplantae; phylum Streptophyta; class Magnoliopsida; order Alismatales; family Hydrocharitaceae; genus Thalassia; species Thalassia testudinum. The sequence goes on from JAZHRO010000070.1 coordinate 2,724,582, forward strand.
GGGGTTCCTGCATATCACCGCCACATGCCCTCTTCTTCTGCATCTATAGCATAGGACCTCTCCATTCGTCCTCTTCCATCCCGCCCTCGACCCAACTCTGAAAGTTCCACCCACATGAGATGGTCGTCTCCTCTCCATTCTCCACCAATTCTTCGATCTCCATGTCTTCTAGTCACCCTCATCCCCAACCCTAGCCACGCCCTCTCCATCGCCACCCGTTGCCCTTCGCCTCTCTCTCTCCATCTTTTCCCCCTGGTAGGATATTTAGATATCCTATGAGACAAGCACTGAGATGATATGTTATAACACTTCCTCAATGGAAGCATTTACTCCTCCCTTCTGCTGTGGGAACTCATCTAATCAACTTGTGTTTTCGAGCCGCTCGTAAATCAAATTTTCAAGAAAACATTTTTTTTCATAATAGAACACTATTACATTATTTTTCAGTAAGCTTACTAAACTTGACGAGTGTGTGAATTTTGGGTGCCTAAGTTACCAAGCCTGGCAAACCAAAGGGCAAACAACAGGGCCAAATAATCCTTATGACTTAGACTTAATACATCAGCCTCATAACTCACTCAACCTCTCAAGGAATAGTCCAAATCTTAACAAATACATCAGTGTTTAAGCCCAAATTAGGCACAAGAGGCCTAAAGTCAATATTCCTCACTAATCTTGTTTTCTTTAGCACTTTAGGACTTAATTCATCATCCGATCCAGCCTAGAACTTAGGTAGGTTCCATACTCAGACACTGGGACTAACACATTTTTTTCTTTTTTCTCATTTCTCTATTTTCCCCATCTTTTTCCTCGTCAAAATAGATTTTCAATTTAGCTTAAAATGTTTCCTCCCCTTTAAACCCCTCTTTTTTTGTCATGAAACCTTCCTCAAAAGAATCGATTCCCATAATGTTTTGCACTTTAATACTCCCCCATGCCTAAAATTTGCAATGTCCTCATTGTAAATTACATGGGTTCGAGTTCAACTTAGTTTGTAATTTAGAATAGGTTCAGAAGAGTGAGTGCATGGGTCGGGATGACTATTGCGAACGATTTCAAGCTCCAATACGAATATCGAAGGTGGAGTCGACTACTCTAAGAAACAAATCCTAAAGTGCAATATGAATTTAGCTCAGAAATGGGTAAGAGGAGTCTCAGGTTTTCAAATGATGGGTTGTCTCCAGTTAAGTGCTAACTTTAACACCATTAGCTATGTATAATGTAGCTCATGATGAATGGAGATCAAAAGATGCAGTAGCCAAATTTGAATCAAAAAGTTCAAGGAGTGTTTTCAAGCTTTGATCATTCACTATAGAAAGGTCTGAGTCTTGGCTGAGTTCGTTGATTTCCATGACTCCATTTCCAAAGATCCTTTGAACTAGAAAAGGATTGGCCCATTTTGATCTCAGTCTTCCTAGGAAGAGCTTGAGTCGGGAATCGAAGAGAAGCACTTTCTGACTAGGAAAGAAAGATTTTCGTGAAATGTGCTTGTCATGAAAGGCCTTGATCCACTCCTTGTAGATGCGCAAGTTCTCATACGTATCATTGCATCATTCATTGATCTCACTCATTTGCAATCAGCAATGGATTCTGATCTCCTTGAGGTCCAAATTGCACTTCCGTACTACCCAGTAAACCTTATGTTCCATCTCTACAGGAAGGTGACATGCCTTCCCGTAAACGAGTCTGAATGGAGACATTCCTAGCTGGGTTTTATGGGCAATCCTATAGGCCCATAATGATTCCAAAAGTCAGGATGACCAGTCCTTTCTATTAGATCGAACAGTGACCTGAAGAATTTTCTTGATCTCCCGATTTGAGAGCTCAGCCAATCCATTAGTCTAGGGTGATAAGGAGTCGAAAAGTGATGCAATACCCCATACTTTTTCATCTGGGACTAGAAGTGCACATTCACGAATTGTGTCCCTCCATCAGAGATGATCACGCATAGGACATCGAACCGAGAGAAGATATGTTCATGAATGAAATTGATTACAACTTTGAGTTCATTAGCTCGAGTCGAGACAGCTTTGATCCATTTGGACACGTAGTCTACAGCGAGAAGAATATACTCAAAGCCGTTCGAATTTGGGAAGGGACCCATGAAATCAATCCCCCAGATGTCAAAAATCTCACACATAAGAATCGAGTTCAAGAGCATCATGTCACAGTGGCTCATGTTACCTAAGGTCTGTCAAATGAGCACATGCCCTGTGATAATTGTATGTGCCTTTGAAGAGCATGGGCTAAAGAAGTCGCATTGGAGGATTTTCCCTACGATTTTGTGCCCAGAGAAATGGCCACCACAAGCCTAGTCATGGTAGAAAGATAGTATATCATTCACCTTGGAATCGGGAATGCAACTCCAGTTGATCTGATTGGCACCAATGCGGAAGAGATTTGGATCTTCCCAAACATAATATTTGGCATCTGAAATCAATTTGTCTTTCTTGGCTTTCAACCAATTAGACGAAATCTGGTGTGATGCCAAATAATTCACTAAATCAGCATACCAAGGAAGTCCAATATCAATAGTTAGAAGGTGCTCATCTACAAAGTGCTTAGTAATAGGTCTCGAAGGGCCAATGATCAAAGAAGGGAGGCAGGACAAATGATCACGCATTGGGTTAAAAATGCATAATTAGGTCAATTTATGAGATATTCTATCCATAAATGTAAATTGATGATCCAATTGCTAATTGAACACATTTTTGGGTTTAAAAGTTCAAAACAAGAGTGAAATCATGTTCTAAAATGTTCAATTAAACATCAATAAAAATTCCATTGCATTTGGACATCAATAGGACCTTGAAACCATCACATTACATATAGGTCCTTCATTCCCTTACATTTCTTTACAAACAAAAGTGCCAAGGGCCTTTTCGCAAGCTGTTAGGGACCTATTTGTTAGACTTTAGGGACCACTTGGTTACGGGTCTACTCACTTATGGGCTCTTCTGTAAAATTCCTACCCATGCACCTCTCGAACTCTTGGTGTAAAATCACCAAAAGACCTGATGGCCTTTTCTCCTCGCAACTAATCTTCATGAAGAACACGGCTCTTCTAAGTCGTCTGTTCTCTGCTCCTCTCATCCAACGATGGATTCTCTTCCAATCTTCATGTGCCTTCGCACGCAACACTGTAGCCTCACCCAGATCCCATCTGACGGTAGGCATTTGGTTTAGAGCTTCTTGCTTCCTATCTAACTCATTCCACCGTCCAAGCCCTAAATGCCTGATTCCACTCCACGGTCACCTGATCCACTTAAACGCCTACTTAGAAAGGTTCTCTGCCCTCACGCACAATCATCAGCTCCTCTCCTACATTCTTAAGTTGATCCCAACTTCCACTCCAATTCCTCTCCTCAACGAACCCCTGAATCCATTGCTGCTGCGATGAAGCTCCATTTTCCTTCGATTCTCCTCACTGCTAGGGATCACATAACACCTAAGGGCAACCCAGAGCTCCACTAGCGAGCTTTCATCTAGATGTCCTATAATTCATCTGGATGTCCAAATAAAGTTTGGAATTAGGGTTTTAAGGTTTCCTAGGGTGCGGTGACCTAATCTAAGGGTGGCTAAGGCTTGGGGAAGTCTCTAGGCTATCTTAGGTCTAGGATGGACCTAAGTTCTTCACATTTTACTGCTTTATTCATACTTAATAGAGTAGCATACCTTAACTCCCTTACATTATTGTCTACTACATCTAATCTAAGTCTTCTGCTTCAGCTCTGCTGCAACACCCATTATTCCTAATCTAGCTTCAGATCCAGCTTATTACCTGTAATTGACATAATGCACCTAATCAGCACATTATAGCATTATTTTATGCATAGCTAAAAAAAAGCAGTAAAGATGCATATAATGCTTATGCATGCATGAATTACCCTAACTTATGTTGAGTCCTAGCCTAATTTAGGTCAATTAAGACCTATGATTGTTGCGCAATCAACCAGCTAGCCGTTGGCTCAAAACAGAACGACTAGAATATTAATTTTGACAATGTGAAAGTTGGGAATTAAATCTCAATGTCTATTTGATGACTCTCTGAGGTCATATCTCTATAAGTTGAGTCTTAGACTCTTAGTTTGCACACAAGACAAATAGGAAACATAAGAGAAATTCTAGAGCTTTGGATTTCATATTTTCCACCATATTTGAAGAAGAAGAAATAGTTTACAGCTATCAGATTTCTCTACACTTTTGCAAACACTTTGTCATGTTTTCTCACGCATGTTTCAAAGAGATTCACATCCATTCTAGGCTCTCTACTCGGTAATATTATTCTATATATTGTTGAGAGGCTTAGGTTCTTGTTGTAAGATTTATTTTTCTTACACCATTGCTTATTTGTATTTGAGCATTTGCTCGTTGGGTTGTAACAAATCCGTTTTTGTACTTGAGTTGAGGTTACCCGTTAATTACCTCGATTTAGTAAATTGGTTTCCTCTAGGTTGAGGGAATTGGGTTAAAAACCCTAAGTTGGGAGGCTTAGGTAGTGGAGTACCCGAGTGGGGAGCCACTATACATTTTGTGTCCTTTGTGGTTTGAATTGATTGTGCAAATCTTTCTTGTTATTATTAATATTGTGCTTGAGTGTTTGTGTGCATAGCCAATCTATTTTTAGATCCTATCAAGTGGTATCAGAGCCCAGTTGCAAGAAGACATAACAACTCAAATTGCGATGGCATCATTCACAAGGTGCATCGAAGGACAGTCTTCTACCCATCCTCCCTATTTTGATGGGACAGACTATGGGTATTGGAAGAGGAGGATGCAAATCTTCCTCAAGGCCATAGATGAAGGCACGTGGACTCTCATTCAAGAGAAGTACATGGATCTGGAGCTGCAGGAAGGCGTAGTTTAGTCAGCGGATCAGATGAAGATCACTGGAAATGCAAAAGCAATGAATGCACTCTATTGTTCATTATCAAGGGAGGAGTTCAACTGTATCTCCATGTGCGAATCTACGTACGAGATGTCGAACACACTTCAAGTCACTTATGAAGGTACGAATAAGGTAAAGGAAACACGAATCTCAATTCTAACCGAGAGTTATAAGTGTTTCAAGATGAAAAAAGGGGAAACAATCAAGGCGATGTACACAAGGTTTGGGGATATCATCAACCCCATGAAGAATTTGGGAATAAAGTTTACTGAAGAACAACTTGTAAGGAAGATCTTGAGATCCCTTATAAGTGATTGTTCTCCAAAGTCCATGGCGATCTAAGAGGCGAAGGATTTATCCACTCTCCCTTTGGATGATCGGATTTGAAGCCTCATGGTGTATGAGGTCCAATTGGAGAACAAGAAGAAGAGAGAGGAGAAGGCGTCAAGCAAGAAGAAGAGTAGTGCTTTTAGAGCAATCAAGGAGGACTCGGACTTAACAACCTCGAAATCCAAAGATGAAGAGATGGAGATACTCACAAGAAAGTTCCAAAAATTTCTTCAAAAACAAGGTAAGCAAGTGAATAAAATTTCATCTAATATTGTTTGCTATGAATGCAAGAGAAAGGGTCACCAGCGGAAGGATTGCCCCATAAGTAAGAAGAAAAAAGAAACAAAAAAAGTCAACAAGAAGAACGAAGACAAAAGGAAAGACACGAAAGAAGTCAAGAAGAAGAAGAGGAGAGCTTTTAAAGAAACATGGGATGATAGCGACTCTAACATGGACATCGACTCTAGTGAAATAGATGACGACGAGGTCACTCATCTATGTTTGACAGCAACTATGGAAGATACAGACAATGAGGTAAACCCTGATTTCTCTTTTGAAGAATTATTAGAAGCTTACGAAGAACTATATCATAAAGCTAAGTCATTTAAAAAGGAAAATAAGGTTTTAAAGAATAATTATCAAACATTAGAATTATAAAATTCATGTTTAGAAATGGAATTAGAAACATCAAAAGAGACTAATAATCAGTTGCATGCAAAAATAGTAGAGCTAGAAGATATTTATGAGCATTTTGAGAGAACTTTAAATAATCTTAAAACAGCAACTAGGTTAAATACTGAATTTTGTGATGCACTAAAATCAAAATTTTAGAGTAAAAAGAATGCACAAAATGAATCACATGCACCTAGACATGCATGGATGTACGAAAAGGCCAAAAATCCCAAGAATTATAGATCTAACACAAGAAAGGTCTATAAATATCAGGATTTGAAAGGTACTAACTTGAAAAGACCCACGAGAAAATGGGTACCTAGAAAAGATATTTTACATTATTTTGTAGGAATAGATCAAAGAGATCATGGGTGTTCAAGGCATGCAACAGGACACTTCAACTATTCTATAGGCTAAATGAAGATCATGAACGATGGCCTAACGGAGCTTGGTACCCACATTTATCATTCTACTACTAGTAAATGTTATGGTATGATATTCTTTACCCTTTTATTTTTTGATGGTTGACAACAAGGGGAAGAAAAATAAAGGGCAACTAGTAATATTCAAAAAGGGAGCATATATTGAGGGGGAGGATTAAAGTAAAAGTTTTTCTTTCATATAACATTGTTGAAAATTATTTTTTCTTATAATTATCTATTTGCAAGATAGTTTTGTCAACACCAAAAAGGGAGAGACTGTTGGAACCTTGTTCCATATCTTGTTTTGGTGTTAACAAAATTATTATAAATTAATATTTGCAATTGAGTTATTTCCAAATTTAGGTAAAGATCAAGGCAAACAGGAAGTGATGGAGGCATGATGAAGAGAAAGAGAAGATGATGACAAGGAGGAGGCAAGATGACAAGGATGAGTCGACGAGAAGAAGATCATCTTCGACCTTTAATTTTTTAGTTTAGGTTTTTTTATTTATAGAATGTATGCCTCTTAACAAAGGAATATAACTTAGATCGTAAAAATAATTAGAGATAAATTAGGGTTAATATTGTGATCATTTTCAAAGAATATAATTGATTAAATCACTTAAAAAAGGTACTTGTTAACCCACAAGTACTGGTACATGTGAGTTACAGGTTTGGGTTTTCAAAGAAACAAACCTGTACCCCATGGGTACCGGTACTCATGATCAGTACTGGTACTGGAGGTAACGAGTACCGGTACTGATGATTAATATAGATACAAGTGAGTAACAGATTTGTGTCAAGTGTTTTAAACCCAAATCTGGAAGCAACGAGTACCGATACCCATACTTTAGTAGTACCAGTACCAGCTAGCCATTGGCTCAAAATAGAATGGCTGGAATATTAATTCTGACAATGTGAACATTGGGAATTAAATCTCAACGTCTATCTCTATAAAATGAGTCTTGGACTCTTAGTTTGCAGACAAGACACATAAGGAACATAAGAGAAATTCTAGAGCTTTGATTTTCATATTTTCCACCATATTTGAAGAAGAAATAGTTTGCAACTATCAAATTTATCTATGCTTTTGCAAACACTTTGATGTGTTTTCTCATGCATGTTTCAAGGTGATTCACATCCATTCTAGGCCCTCTACTCAGTAATATTATTCTATATATTGTTAAGAGACTTAGGTTCTTGCTATAAGATTTCTTTTTCTTACACCAGTGCTTATTTGTATTTTAGCATTTGCTCGTTGGGTTATAACAAACCCGTTTTTGTACTTTGGTTGAGGTAACCCATTAATTACCTCAATTTAGTAAATTGATTCCCTCAGGGTTGAGGGAATTGGGTTAAAAACCCTAAGCTGGGATGCTTAGGTAGTGGAGAACCCAAGTGAGTGGGGAACTACTATACATTTTGTGTCCTTTGTGGTTTGAATTGATTGTGCAAATCTTTCTTGTTATTACTAATATTGTGATTGAGTGTTTGTGTGCATAGCCAATCTATTTTTAGATCCTATCAACATCAAATGTTGCATAGCAGCTACATTCCTAGGATATAATCCCTACTTTTCAAGAGAATTTTAGATGCAAAGATTTTCTGAGATTGAATGTTCCTTATATTTTCTGAGGTGAGATTATAAAGCTTTAAATGGATTTTGATGGCTTTGTCTTACAGCAGCAATCAACTGCTGGGATTCCTTTTAGTGTAGCAGCATTGGCTGCTGATTTCAGCAAAGATGCAATCATTCAAATCAACTTGGAAGCATCAGGAGGCAACATTGGATGCTAATTAATGGATAGCAGCAATAGTTCCTGTAATCTCCAATCTGTAGCAACAATAGCTGCTGAATCTGTTAGTAGCAGATCTAGAAGAGAAGATTTAACTTGGATTTGAAGTAATCTTGAGGATTTCAAGCAGCCGCTGATGTTGTTATATATCAGAACATCATAACCAAGCATTCTTGTACAAGTGTTCAAGTTTAATTTGGTTTGAGTGGCTTGTATTCTATTTGTTAAGTTCATTGGCAGCATGCATGTAAGTGGTTAATTGTCCAAACCTTGATTTTAATGAAAATAAAGATGAAAATCATGTTTATATGTTCAAACACTTGTCATGTGATATGTTGGATAGTTCTGAATGTTTACATCTCTTGTTCAGTCCCTAAAACACATTTAGAAGCCTTAGGTTCTTAGTTCAACACTTCTTTAAGGCCATATTTGGGTTAGACTAATAAATAAATAAAAACCATTAAAAAATTGTAAGAAATAAAATAAACCTGTCTTGTGTAAGATCAGGTATTTTCTTAAGTGTATGCAAAGTTTCAGAGTAATCTGAACCCTCAAGTAGTAGAACATACCGGTAAACAATTTAGTCTACTTTGAAACTCAATTAAAGAACTTAAACTCAAAACACAAAAAAAGAATTCTTCTTCTATCATCTTACCTCTTTTCTCTCTTATCCTATCCCTATTAAAAACAAAAATATCATAAAAATCTAAAAATTTTCAAAAATTCCTTAAAACACCATGTATATTGTATTTATACTTGTATATAATATTTGAAGCTAAGTTAAATGTAAACAATAACTTATATATCTATATTGTACATAAGTAATGTATACATGTATTATAATTATTTAAGTATTTATATTGAGTTATATTGTATATATTAACTATATAATTATATATTTATTTATAGTAAATTATATGTACATGTACTAGGGTAATTATAAATAAATAAGTAAACATATGCAATGATATTTATTACTATACATATGTATTTAAGTATATATTATATACCTAATTATACCTATACATTGATTTATCTATCTATTTATTGTAGGTAATTAACTTATTAAGTTAAAATAAAATAAATTAGTAAATTAACTTACTACTAAAGTAATTTATATTTTACACTAATATATATTAATTTTGATTATTTTCAACCTATGTATAATATATTTATACTGTATAATAGTATTTATAACTAAATTATATGTATATCTAATAAAAATGTGTAAATAAATGTATATAAATTAAAATAAATGTTCAAAAATAAAATGAAAATGTGTAATAAATACCTTACTATATAAATTACCTATTTATAAAGTCAATTTCATCATTAATTTATTAATTTGTACATTAATTAAGTAATTAAACCAAAAATTAACATGTACATACCAAGAACATTATGTAATTTTTATATATAACTAAATAACTTATTTTTATAAATTATTTGCATAATTAACTCTACATAAGGGCTTTCTAATGATATAATTTAATTAAAAGTTGGATCACAATTGAGTGCTCAAATTGACACCCAATTCTTGGCTTCAGAACACGTCACAACACTTGATTTCACTTCAAGATAGTTCAACCTCATTTGAGGGTGAGCAAGTGCTGCAGTATAAGTAGTATAAATTGAATCTCACCCCTACATTGCTCAGTCGTCAGCATAGGGTGCGAAATAAAATCCTATTCCCTCTCTCTGAGCATGAAATGAGCATATTATTGAGATTTGTGGTGGGTTGGGAGCCTGGTATGCACAGTATTGGGCCTGCTATGCACCTAGTGGGCCAGCATGGGCTCAAGACTATGGACTACAAAACACCTAATTAGGACAAACTTAGTAGTGATTGAGTCTCACCCATATGGGTGCTATATATCCAACTAAAAGCCAGTTTGGCAACTAAAACCATAATTTTTTATAAGTGAGGAAAAAGTGTTGAGTGTCGTGTGTGTGTAAAGTGTGAATACATGTATTTGTATGTATATACGTAGAAATATATAATAATATATAAGTATAAAGTATATATGTATATATAATTATAAAATATGTATATATATGTATAAGTTTAAGTAGAGTAATATATGTATGTTTGAGCATTATTATGTATATATATTTTTGTAAGGTCCCTTTAGTGACATATATATCTGTTACTGTAGATGTATATATATGTAGTAAATATAGTTCTTTTGCCTTATGTTCGTATATATGTTTTATAAGGCTATAGCAACACCTACATATGTTACAGTATATATAGTATATGTTATTAAAGTTATTAGTATATGTTAGTATATTTAGTCTAGTATATATTAATAGTTATGTTTGTAGCTATACTTAAGTATTATTTAGGATAGTGTATATAACTAACATATAATAGTTTTACTTATTTTTGATGCCTGTTGGTTCTAAATATCTTTAAGGCATTTTAGCTAGCAATTAATTGATTCATTTTGTACATAATTATCTCATTAATTCATTCATTGATTAATTTATTCATTTTGTAAATATAATTGACATTTTTGGAATAAAAGAGTGTTTTTGGAATATAGAGAGTGATGTATAACAATAACTGCCTCCCAATGAACAACTTGGAACGAACCAGTAAAAATTATGTAAATAAATAAAATGACGTGACATTTATTTGCATTGTGACACTATACTATAACAACACAATTAAATCATTGTTTTATGCAATACGAATTATTCGTGATCAATTTTTAGTGCCATTGTGGGGAGGCAACTCTCTATATGCCAAAAGTTTTCTTTTATTCTTAATTTGTACCTATTTTTGGTTTCTTTGTAAATAGTCGTTCTTTCAATCATATTCCTTATTCTATATAGATTCTTTTATTCATTTCATTCTTTGATTTGTTTTTGTATATAATTGTCTTATTAATCATCTAGTGTTTTTGCAGCAGTTGAGGAGGAGGAGTAGCATCATCTTCCCAGAGGAATCATCTTCCTGGTTGATCTGCTGCTATTCTGACTTGACTTCCTGGTAGAGTTGTTTCCATGAGCTACAGATTTTCTAGCTTTTTCTTAGATTAGCATAGTAGTAGTTTAGACTTAGGAATATACTTAGGATATTATTAGGCGTAAGTTGTGAGAGCCTATTCTCACACATTTTTGTAATAACTTTAACTAACTAGACTCTATTTTCTCTCTCTACTCATCACTCATTGACTCGATTTTCTATATCGATTTCTTTTTTGATTTGATTTTGTTTGTTGCATTATCAAAAATCCAAAAAAATTACAAAATCACAAAAATACCAAAAAGATCTCATCTCTTATCTAGTAGTAGTATTTCCATAGGCATCCATAGTTTGGTTGCTTATCTTCTTGCTAGATTTCAATTCAGTCAAATTACATATTTGTAGAATTGCTGGAGTTAGGTACGCATCTTCTATCCCTCTTGAGCTCCGCCATCTCTTGCATTTAACTAACATAGAAAGACCATCATTTGTTTGAAAAGAATTAAAAAGTGGGATCAGTTGCCTGAAATACATTTTTAAATATCAAATCTAATTCAAAAGGAGGCATAACCTGCTTGAAACCCTGATTGAGTTTTCACTGATATCTGATGCTTGATTATCGTGTACACACTACATGATCACTTAAATACACAAACACATTGGTTTCTATCTCATCTCCTTGAGCAACCACAGGGTCTGGATTCGCATGCCGATCTTATCCAGATTTTAGGTGGATTTTAGAGGTATGCAACATGCTAGGTCTTCCATAGAATGTGTACGATTGTATTGATATACTATTTGTTTGCATACTATTATTTTCGTGTAGCAGACCCTAGGCAAAACATATGTTTTCATCTCGCTTGACTTGATTATTGATTAGTCTTTGAATGTGAGATTGTGATATTGGGATTTCTGGTTTTGTTTGGATTGAGATTATGAGTGCCCTTCCTTGAGTTTTGACTGATTTAAAAAGCATTTTCAAAAATCGACTCATGAATGGTAGGAGATCCCAGAACTCATCCTTGGTACCTCCCTTGGGTGCTGATAACCAAGCTTCTACTTCCACATCTATGCCTTCCACATCCAATCCTTTATGTCCTGAGACTCAAACTCCTATCCATTATTTTGTTCATTCGGAGGATGACCATGACTCTGCACAATTTGAGGATTTCGAAGAACTTCCTCCTAATCCTTTTGCACATCCTCCACCACCACCACCTCCACTTCATAGGTTTCAACCTCCTCCCTACCCAAACTTTCCCAACCAACCACACCTGAAGAGAGGTCCACAACCTAACCTTCAACAACTGTATAACACATAACATCAAATGAATACCTCAACAGAATAGGTGCAACAACTTACTCAAGCTATGAATTTATTAGCAAACCCCCTTCCCTAGGCTCGTAGACCTCAACTACGGGATTACTATAATCCCACGATTGCACCACTTATGCCTGTGGTACTCTATCTTGCTGGGGGTCGTGCTGCTGAACTGAAGCCGAACATCACTACCTCAATCCCTCACTTCCATGTTCTTGCTTTTGAGGACCCTTTTCAGCATTTAGAAGAGCTAAAAAATCTCGCCCAAACTATGGGTCGGTAGGGCCAAGATCAGCACACATTGCTAATGAAAATGTTCTCCTTTTCACTTAAGGACAAAGCCACCTTTTGGTTTAAAACTCTTTCACGGACCACATCGATAGACACGGGCTTCTTTGAAACATGACTTCATAAAGAAGTACTTTCCTGTAGGCTGCATGTTTGAAGCGCTTGATCGGGTGTTAAAAAGGTCGCGTTGTAGTACAGTCGAAAAAGCGTTCAAAACAAATAATTTTTATTACTCGAAGTTTAAGTCTGAGGTCGAACACAGGAAGCAAATGGAATTCATACACTAATCTCAATAATAGATGCAACTTGAACACATAAAATTACTCAAAATCTAATTCAAAATGTAAAGCATGAGTTTTTGAATAATAAAATGTATCATAAAAGAGAAATTGGGAAGAATTGGATTATAAAATCAAAGGTCTTAAAAATGTTTGACTTTTCTTCTTCTCCTGCTTCTTCTCTTTCTCTTCTTTTCTTCTCTGGCTCTTCTTCCTGCCTTGGCTTTGGTTCTTCCTTTGTCTTCTTTCCTTCTCGGACCTCTCCTTCCTTCTTTCTTCTGTTCCGTCTTTGGCTTCTATTCCTTCCTACCTTCTCCTTCCTTCTTCTTCCTTCCTTTCTGCCTTAGCTTTCTCTTCCCTTAGCTTCTTTGCCTTAGCTTCTGATCTCCTTCTTTAGCTTCCTCTGCGGCTCTTCTTCTTCAGTTTTTTCTTCTTCTCTTGCAGCTGCACCTGTGGCTTTCCATAGCTTCTCCTTCAGCTTCCTCTTCCTTGTTCCTTTCCCTACAAGTGTAAAACCTACCCCTACCCTGTGAACTCTCTCTCTTTTCTCTCTTAGGCTCGCTCTCCCAGAGCCATCTTAGGGAAATGGGTCAGGTTAGCATGCCTGGGACCAGGCGCACCAGTGTGGGTGGTGCGCGAGGAGTGCACAGGTAATCGGGTCAGGCTACCAGGTCTGCGGAGTAGTGTATCGCGGATGAGGCATGGTAGGGAGAGGGACCTCACCCCGTGTTAGGAGGAGATAAGCCCCTGACACAATTACAATTTATTCTACTCAACTTGCTCCAAAACGTTCCAGGTGGGACTAAAAGTCCCACCCATCTCGCGTGCGCCTGCAGGGAGTGTTGCGCTTAATTGCTGCGGCTGCAAGGGTCTCCAAAGCCAATCCCCTGGCTGGAAGCATGCGTGTGACAATTCCACGCCGCTTGGACCTGGATGCCTGGAGTGAGGTTGCCTGGTTCAAGCTTGCGAGCAAGCTTCACATCTACTTCAATGGCGATGGAGGTCAAAACCTGCATTCAAGCAACACGGCCTTGCAGCTACATTAAAATACGTAGGAGGCTTCGCCATGGCACGGCGAAGGTGACTCGGTGGGTGGCATGGCGTGGGGCGGCCTGGGCATGCGTGCCTAGGTCGTTCTGTGGTTGTGGCAATGGGTTTGTTCGGGGGGAGAATGTGGGACATGTTGCGATCGATGGAGAGGGGGAAAATGATCAGTGGAAGGTGGCAGAGCTTCTGAGGTGTTTGGCGAGGTGGATGGGTGCGTGGAGTGATGGAAGCACCTCACCGGTGATCTGCCGAAGGTGGAGAAGATGGTGGTGGTCTGTGGTTGTCGAGGGGTGTTTTGGAAAATAAAGAGGGGGAAAATAAAGAGAAGAGAGAAGGGAAGATACTTGACCTAGTTTAGGGATGAAGGGGGAGGAGATGGCAGATGGCTCGTACCTACCGCCACCGAAGATGAAGATCCAGTAGGAGGGGATGATCGCGAAAGGATGTGGTTTGTTAATTAGGCAATTTAGTGTCGTTGCAACGCGTAAATCCACTTTCGCTTTTAAATTTATATTCCTAGATAGGGGAGTATTTAGGGTCGTCCAAGGAGGCCAATTGTTGCAAAATCAACTCTCTTGCTTAGAAAATAAATCTCAACTTTCTTTTTTGTCTTTTTTCAATATGTCATTTTTATGTTTTTGAAATAAAGGCGAACATGCGAGTTGTTGGCAAGAAAGTGACTAACACCTAACTCAATAAACTACTCCTAAAGTGGCAAGTAGAGCCTCTCCTTAAGCTCACTCTAGGCAAGTGGTGGCCTAGAATAATTATGGAGAGGGAGTGAAAAATGCTAGAAACAAAGCAATTAAGACTGCAACTAAAGAAGGCAACTTGATTAATGAGAAAGTGTTGTACAAAAAACCCTAGTAGAGGAAAGCTTCTACAACTAGAATTATAAGTACAAAGTAAAGAAACACTAATCCTCTAAAAATTGATGAAGAGGGGAGGCTCCTTGCTCCAAGCCTAGTAGCTCCTGTGCTTGAAAAGAAGTGCTCCAACTCTTGTCTTTGAAAGCTTCACCAAATTGATGTCCTCCAAAGCAAGCCCTAAGGGGGCATGCCCTAAGCTTTTCTCCAAGGGTGGACATCCACCCTAGGTCCTTCTCCTTTGCCTAGCTCTCCTCCTTGAAATGGAAAGGTCCTCCTCCTTGGCATGGCCCAAGTTGAAGAGAGTGGGGAGAAGGCACCAAAGGGGCTGGTGATGTGCCCCCTTAATCTTCTTCTCTACTCCTTCTTCTTGGCCATAGGTATAGGTGGATGTAGGTAGAAGTAAACACTAATGGAGGATGAAGAAAATGTGGGAAGATAGGTGGGTATATATAGTGTAAGAAGGGGGGCATAGGTGGCTCTTGGAATGGATGGCTAGGATAGGATATGGGGGTAGTTGGGGATCCTATGGCTAAGGGTGATTGGCACCAACCCAAGGGGTACCTAGGTGGTGGTTATGGGTGGTGCCACCCCTTGAAGTTGGCGCCAAAATGGCTTCTAGAAGGGGGGCTTAGGTCTAAGTATGGTTCTAGAAGGAGGGTAGGTGGGGATAGGTTTTGGCGCCAAAATTGGTGCCTTTTGGTGGTGATGATGGGGAGAAGAGGTGGCTAGGTGGTGGCGCCAACTTGGAGTAGGATAGCTAGCTTAGGTGAGCTTAAGTAGGGCTTAAGTTGGTGGAGCTAGCTTGGGTTGAATTGAACGTGGTGGATGGCCAAGGAGCTGGTTGCTAGCTAAGCTAAGCTAATATAAGCTAGCTTAGCTAGCTATGGAGTAGAGGAGGAGGTATTGGAGCTAGGGTGTGAAGAGAGGAGCTAAGGAGGAGAAGCCTGGAGTTTGAACTAGAGCTGGCAGCTGCTGAAGAGGGTGGCATGGAGCTACTCTAGCTGGCTTAGCTTGCTAGTTCTTTGCTAGCTGCTAAGCCAAGCTAAAGTAAGCTGGCTTCTACCATAATGAGATGAGGTGAGCTGGGTTTGGTGCTCCCAGGGAGGATCAAGCTGGTTCAGGCAGCTAAGGTAGCTTAGCTCAACTAAGTTGAGCTAAGCTAAGTCTAAGGGAGCTGGACTTGAGCTTCCTGAGCTGGGATGAATTCTTCTTCAGCTGGCTGGAGTTGAGTGGAGCTGGATGTAGCTGGACCTAAGCTGGGGTAAACTCCAGTCAACTCAGCTGAGCTATGTAGAGCTCCCTATGGACTAATGGGAGATGAGATAAGCTAGACTCAGCTAAGTTGAGCTGGATCTGAGTTGACCTAAGCTAGGGTGAGCTAAGATGAGCTCTCTTGAGCTGTCATTCAGCTGAGATGAGCTGAATGGAGCTAGGATGAGCTGACCCTAATCCAAGTGAGTTGGATTCCAGCTATGGTGAGTTGGATCAAGCTGAGTTCCAGCTAGTGAGAGCTTCTCCTTCACCAGTTGCCTTCCTGAGTGCTAGGGTACTAGGGATCTGGCAATCTGTTTATCCCTAACACTCACAAAAACACATTAAAAACACAATAAGAAATGCAATGCATGCCTAACCTAATTAATGCCTAAATGCAGCCCAAAAAACCCATTTGCAGAGTAAAATCCTAAGAGCTAGGCTTGTTTTAATGCATAAGAATGGTGATAAACTGGTGTTTATCAGGGAGATGGCGACGAGGAGGAGGAGGCAGGTGCGTGCCCAGGTATGGCACGACATGGATGACGGAGGTAGAGACAACTCTACCACTGGTATTGTGGTAGAGCGACTAGAGGAGGAGAAATAGGTCGCTGGAGCTTGCTAGGTGTTTGGCCGAAGGAGAAGAGACGAATTTGAGGGGCTCTTTCTAACTAAACCAAGTTGAAGATGAACGGCACGGCCTGGGGCCTCTTTTATAGTCGCAGGCAGAGGGCCTTGTGCTTGGAAGGCAAGCTTCCAAGCACGGAAACCTCGCTAGACTTGGAAGGTCGAAAAGACCCAAATCTCTCATGAGTTCGCATGAGAGAATGGGTAGGATTTAGAGCTCGAGATTGTGTTCATATGCACGGGAATTCCTCAGAGAATCTCCCTTACAAATTTGAGAGGGAGTCTCTGAGGAATCAAGGAGATATCCCCCCTCGAATCCTCACCGGAGTAGGATTCCTCCGCTGTAATGGCGAAGGGACCTAATTGCAAAGAATGATTGGAAGCTAGGGGGTGTTTGCAAGAGTTTTCAAAAGCTAGGGTTTAAGTGTAATTGGGTTGGACTGTTTTGTAAAGTAGGTCAAAGTGAACTCCCCTTAGATCCAAATTTTGGTATAAACCTAATTTGGACCTAAGGAATCCAATGGTGAAGTTGGATTTTAGGTTTGACCGCGTTTGACTAGGCATTTTACACAAAAACCTAATTTAGGGCAAATATTTAACTCGGACCCCTATTTAGGTCAAAATAGGTTCCAAAGGCCAAATTGAAGGTTCTAAACCCTAGAGGATATTTTCCATGATTTGTAGAGGGTTTAGTTGAATTTTATCCTAACCAGAACCTTGTTAAATTAAGTGGGTCTGTTTTAGGGTTACAAGAAGTCATTTAATTCCCAGATTTCATATTGACCCTTTTTTGATTGAACTAACCCACTTTTTATCTTGTTAAGACCATTTGACCTATGTTTAACCCTTGAGAAATTCTGTTGTTTTACTGCAATGGTAAAATTGTAGTTTTACCCTTTGTTTCTTGCTTTTCTTTTAGGCTGATTATTCCTTGAGTTAAGCCCTCTATTTGGTTATGTAGGAGCTTTTGTTCTCTTTTCTAGGTCAAAATGAGCTAGTTAGGGCTCATGATGGTGTTCCCATAACTGCACTAATGCTCTAAGGCATGCTATCACTACATTTACCAAAAATTCAGGAGAATAAATGCTTGAGGCTTGGGAGCGATTTCACGAGCTTCGACACAAATGTCCCCACCATGGTGGACCCCTCTAGCAACTGATAAACACCAATTTATCATCATTCTTATGCCCTAAAATAGATTTAGATCTTAGGACTTCAACGCCACAAATTGGTTTCTAGGCTGCATTTAGGCATTACTTAGGTTAGGCATGCACTGCATAATTTTTATTATTTTTGACACGTTTATTTGAGTGTTAGGGATGGACAGATATCCAGATCCATAAAACCCTAGCATTCAGGAAGGCAACAGATGAAGAGGAAACTCAATTCAGCTGGAACCCAACTAGATCTAGCTCTCCTGAGTTAGGTTTAGCTCTCTCTAGCTCCATTCAGCTCATCTTAGTTGGATGGTAGCTCAGGGTGGCTCATCTTAGCTCAACTCAGCTTAAGTCAGCTCAGATCTAGCTGAACTTAGTTGAGTCTAGATCATCTAAACTCTAATCAGTTCACAGGTAGCTTAAGCTAGCTCAACTAAATTGATGAGAGTTCACTTCAGCTCAGGTCCAGCTCCACTCAGCTCGCACCAGCTGAACTTCCTCCAGCTTAGCTACTACTTGTCAACTTAGTAGCTAAGCTAGCTTGGGAATTCCTATCAGAAGTAGGTCCAACTCAACCCAGCTTCAGATAGGTTGAGACCAGCTCAACTTAGCTCTACTACTCAAGCTTAGCTGCTAGCAGAAGAATTAGCTAGCTAAGCTGAGTAGTTGAGCTCTTATGAAGACCACTTCAGCAGAATCAGCCCCAGGAAAATTCCTTTAGCTTCAGATGTGCTCCAAGACAGCTCCTCCTCTCAAACCCTAGCTTCTTTCTATCTCCTCTTCTACTCACCTACTTGCTAAGCTATCTTAGCTAGCTTAGCTAAGCTCCACCTCCATGCCATCCAAAACCTAACCCTAATTTCTACCCTTTCCATTTAGCTCCATCACTAACCCTACTTAGTCCACCTAGCTAACCTACTCCCAATCCACTTAGTTGCCAACAACACACCCATGTCCCTTCACACCACCACCTCCAAAAGCCACCAAAAACCCACACCAACCACCTCCCATAACTACCCTCTTTTGGCACCAAAATCTCCCTCCAAAATATCCTTCATCCTAACCCTACACATCATCACCCAAGCCATCACCACCCTCCATTCTTCTCTCCAAAAACTCCTTTCTAGAAATGGAGGGAATCCAGCCCAATTTCAAGCTGAGGGAGTGCGGTTGGATCTGGGGCTTCTTAAATAGGTCTCTGGAGAAGGATTTGTGCTTGGAAGCCAAGCTTCCAAGCAAGGCATGGTTGCTGGAGATGGCAACTTCAAAAGACCCAAATCTCTCATGCATTCGCATGAGAGATTGGGAAACAATTATGGATCATAGATGGGTTCAGATTGGAGGGGATTACTCAGAGAATCTCCCTTCTAATTTTAGGAGGGATTCTCTAAGCAATCAAGGAGAAACCTCCTTTCAAAGCTCACCGGAGTAGGATTCCTCCACTATAATGGTGGAGGGACATATTTGTGAAGATGATAAGAAAGTTAGGGGGCTAATTGTAAAGGGTTTTTGAAAGATAGGGGTAGAAATGTAATCAGGTTGGACCTGTTTGCAAATTAAGTCAAGATGAGTTCCCCTTAGGTCCAAATTTTGGTACAGACCTAATTTGAACCTAAGGAATCTAATGGTGAAGTTGGATTTTTGGTTGACCATGTTTGACTATGAAATTTATGCAAAAACCCAATTTAGGGCTAATATCTTTCTGATACCCCAGTCTAGGTCAAGATGGGTTCTAATGGCCAAATTGAAGGTTCTAAACCCTAGAGAATATTTTTATATGATTTTTAGAGGGTTTAAGTGAATTTTATCCTGACTAAAACCTTGGTTAATTAAGTGGGTCTATTTTTAGGGTTTCAAGAAGTCATTTAATTCACAGAGCTCACACAAACCCTTTTCTATCAAATCCAACCCACTTGTTGTCTTGTTAAGACTATTTGACCTTTGTTTAGCCCTTAAGAAAACCAGTGGTTGTATTGCAATGGTAAATTTACTGTTTTACCCCTTGTTTCTTATTTTTCTCTCAAAAAGGTTATTCAGTGAATTATAACCTTTAGTTGGTTATGTAGGAGCATGTATTGACTTAATTGGGTCAAAATGAGCTAGTTAGGGCTTATGATGGTGTTCCCATCATACCCTTATGCCTAGCTTTTGCTAGTCCCTTAGCAAAATTTCAAGGTATTAACTTTGATTCTAGACCATAAAATCTTTGATACTTAAAAACTTTGTTGTGCACTTCCTTTTGTAGATTAGGTTAAAATGCTAATAATAGGCCTAGAGGTACTCAAGTACCAACCAAGATCCGAACCTGACCAGCTCTAGCCTCAGTCCATCGCGAAGGTTTCTAAGGCCCACATGAACTAACCTAAGGTTTGTTGAACTCCACGATTAAAGCACCTGTGCTTGTAACATGTTTTAGCCCAGGTTCAGTTTGCAGTACGTTTTTGTCAGAGAGAGATAGAGGAATTTTTCTTTGTTTTTAGAGAGTTTTCTCTCTCTTTTCTTATTATATCTAGCTTCGGATTGGCTTTACAGCATGGTCTGTATCGGATTCCTAGTCCCCATCATCAATCCTCATAGGCACCCTGGGAATCGATGCTTCAAGATAGCACCGCCCATGGAAACCCCCAGAACCCAGGCTTTCGAGATAATCTCACCCATGGTGTTTTGTAGCTAAATCCAGACCCTGGTAATCGACATTTCAGGATAATGCTTCCCATGGCATCTGAACTAGCATAGGGTGCTTACATGCCCTCGGTAGGATATGTAGATATCCTAAAAGACAGGCACTAAGGAGACAATATGTTATTGTGCATCTTCGAGGGAAATTTCCTGCCTCTCTGCATCGGAAACTCATCTAAATCAACTTGTGTTGATCAGCCGCTCCTAATCTAGGTGACCTTTTCAGAACAAGTTAAATTCATTTGCATGATTTTGATACTTAGCCGCACTGAACTAGACTGTGTGTGGAGTAGGGTGCTTAGGTTACCGAGTCCCGCAAACCAGAGGTCAGTTAATGAGGATGAATACTCCCTAAGCCTTAGACCTAATACTTAAGCTTCACATTTTCCCCAACCTCTTGAGGAATATCTAGATCTTAGCAGATACTTGAATTTTTAAGCCTAGGAGTATAGCCCATAAGGCCTAAGATTAGCGTTCCTACTAATCTCTTATGTGTTTTGTTAGCACTTTTTGCCATTCATTTTCTCTTTTGATATGGTCTAGAACTAAGTCAATTCCTTAATTTCATACTAATGACTACCTCTTTTCTTTACTTTTCCAACTTGTGCTCCTTTTTGGCATTTTTAACTTCTCCCCTCAAAATTGATATGCCCTCAAAATTTCCTCTCCTCTCATTTTTTTGTTCTTTTTCAAGAATATTTTCATTTTTTTTAGTATTTTTGGGATATGGGATTTTTTTGATGAAACCTTTTCTTGTGAGATGATTTTCACGACGTTTTGCACTTTCATTCCCCCCCCATGCCTACGATCTGCAATGTCCCCATTGTAAATTAGGTGGGTTCGAGTTCAGCTTAGATCATTCATTAGAACAGGTTTTGGGTGGGTGAATGGGTCGAGATGACTGTTGCGAACAATTTCAAGCTTGGGTACGGGTACCTGAGATGGGGTCGGCTGTTCTAATGGATGAACCCTAAAGTGCAATATGAGTTCAGCATAGGATGTGTTAAGAAAGGTTTTGGGTTTTTCAAAAATGACGGGTTGCCTCCGATTTAGTGCTAAGTTTTACGCCATCGGTTGGGCACAATGAGCTTAGGGAAAATGGATGGTAAAAGATGTCTTAACCAAATTTCTATTGGCCAGTTCAATGAATGGTTTGAGTCTCTGACCGTTCACGATGAAAGGTTCTCAATCGTGGTTGAGTTGACTGATTTTGATGGCTCCATTTTCGAAGATTTGTCAGACGAGGTAAGGTTCGATCCATTTTGATCTTAGTTTTCTTGGGAACAGCTTGAGTTTGGCATTAAAGAGTAGATCTTTCTAACCAGGGTAAAAGATTTTTATGGATATGTGCTTGTCGTGAAAGGCTTTAACCCACTCTTTGTAAATTCGCGAGTTCTCATACGCGTCATGGCGTAATTCATTGATCTCGCTCATTTGAAGCTTTCTGTGAGTTCCTGCCTTAGAGAGATCTAGATTGCAGTTCCGTACTGCCCAATAGGCTTTGTGCTCCAATTCGACGGGGCGGTGACATGCCTTCCCATATGCCAATCTGAAGGGAGACATACCTAATTGGGTTTTGTGGGCGATCCTATAAGCCTACAAAGCTTCTGAAAGTCAGGATGACCAGTCTTTCCTGTCAGGTCAAATAGTAACCTGGAGGATTTTCTTGATCTCCTGATTTGATAGCTCCGCTAGACCATTGGTTTAGGGGTGATAAGGAGTAGAGATTCGGTGTGACACCCCATATTTTGTCATCAGTGACCTGAACTGAGCATTAGTGAAATGGGTCCCTCCATCAGAGATTATAGCACGTGGAATCCTGAACCGAGAAAATATGTTCTGATGAATGAATTTGATAACCACTTTATGATCATTGGTTCGAGTTGGAATGGCTTCGATCCATTTGGACACGTAGTCAACAGCGAGTAGAATGTACTCGAAGCCTTCCAAAATAAGAAAGAGTCCCATAAAATCAATCCCCCAGACGTCGAAGATTTCGCATACAAGAATCGGCTGTAAGGGCATCATATCACGGTGGCTCATGTTGCCTAAGGTTTAACAACGAGTGCATGCCTTACAGTGATTGTACGCATCTTTGAAAATTATGGGCCAATAGAAGCCACACTGGAGGACTTTAGCAGTAGTTTTATGACCAAAGAAGTGTCCACCGCATGCCTGGTCATGGCAGAAGGACAAGATGCCCTGAATTTTTGCTTCCGGGACATCATCGTATGATTTGATCAGCATCGATGCGGAAAAGATACGGGTCTTCCCAAAAGTAGTACTTGGCATCGGAAAGCAATTTGTCCTTCTTAGCCTTCGGCAAAATCAGGCAGGATCTGATGTGATGCCAGGTAGCTTACTAGATCAGCAAACCATGGAAGCCCTATACTAATGTCAGGAGGTGCACATCCAGAAAATGTTCCTTAATGGGTTCAGAAAGGTCGATAACATCAGAAGGAAGGCAAGACAAGTGATCAGCTACCATGTTCTATTTTCCTGCCTTGTCACGAATCTCGAGGTCAAATTATTGCAATAACAAGATTTAGCAGATTAATCGAGGTTTCACATCCTTTTTCTCAAGGTGATGCCTCACAGCTGTGTGATCAGAGTAAATGATAACACAGGAACCCAAAAGATATGATCTAAACTTTTCCAGGGCAAATACTACAGCTAGTAGCTCTTTCTTAGTAACTATGTAGTTACGCTGAGCCTCGTCAAGTGTCTTACTAGAGTAGTAGATGACCATGAGTTTTCCGTCAATTTTCTACCCAAGTACCACTCCTACAGCGAAATCAGAAGCATCACACATGATCTCAAAGGGTTGAGACCAATCAGGGGATTGTAGGATCGAAGCTTAGGTAACTCGATCATGTAGGATCTCAAATGCTTGAGTGCATTCCTTGGAAATTTCAAAAGGAACATCCTTTGATAGTAGATTATTCAGGGGGCATGCGATCTTTAAGAAATCAGGAATGAATCGATGGTAAAAATTGACGTGCCCCAGGAAAGATCAGATGTCCTTGATCGAGCTAGGCATAGGGAGTTTGGAAATTAGATTCACCTTGGCTCGATCAACCTGGATGCCATTTTCTGATATGAGATGTCCCAGGGCAATTCCTTCAAGCATCATGAAATGGCTTTTTTCCTAGGAAGGAACCAGATTCACGTTAATGCACCACCTGAGGATTTGGACCAAGTGCAGGAGGCAATTATCAAATGATTCACCAAACACTGAGAAGTCAT
Source organism: Thalassia testudinum (assembly GCA_037157565.1). Lineage (NCBI taxonomy): Eukaryota > Viridiplantae > Streptophyta > Magnoliopsida > Alismatales > Hydrocharitaceae > Thalassia > Thalassia testudinum. Next base: position 2,748,424 of record JAZHRO010000070.1, read on the forward strand.
CCATGAAGACTTCCAAATAATCACCTACCATATCTGAGAATATGCCAAGCATGCACCGTTGAAAAGTAGCGGGTGCATTGCAGAGACTGAAAGGCATCCTTCGGAATGCGTACATCCCGAAGGGGCAGGTGAAAGTGGTCTTCTCTTGGTCCTCAGGATGGATTGCCACTTGGTTATAAGCGGAGTACCCGTCCAAAAAGTAGAAGAATCTATTTCCCACTAGTTTCTCGAGGATCTGATCAATAAATGGTAGTGGGAAATTATCCTTCTTTGTGGAGGTATTGAGTCTTATGTAATCAATGCAGACTGTCCATGAATTCGCCACACGGGTCGGTATGATTTCTACAATTTCAGTCATGATCACGGTGAGTCCAGCCTTCTTAGGCACAACCTGGATTGGAATCACCCACCAACTATCAGAGATCAGGTAGATGATCCTAGCATCTAACCACTTGATGATCTCCTTTTTCATGACCTCCTGCAGATTAGGGTTCAGATGTCTCTGCATTTCATGGGAAGGTCGTGTGCCCTCTTTAGTATAGATGCAGTGCGTGCAGTAAGAGGGGTCGATGCCAGTCAAATCATCGAGAGTCCATCCAATGGCTCTTCAATGTTACTAGAGAACAGTAATCAGACGGGATTCTTGATCAGGTGTAAGTCTGGAGTTGATAATCACAGGAAACGACTGATTGGAACCCAAAAAGACATACTTTAGATGCACAGGAAGCATCTTGAGTTCCAAAACAGGGTTATCAGCAGCAGCGGGTGGTTCAGGGTGTCTATCCGGAGAAAGAAGAGTTATGGGTGTGTCTAGGTTAAGTTCGGACTCCTCTGATTGTGGGTTTTGATCCTCTTGTGGTTGATCAGAAGTAGTCAAGTTTTCCTCAATATATGGATAGTCAACCACAACCTTGATATGACATATCTGTTCTATAACTCTATAATTAATCCCTTGTTGGGCCTTCAAGATGTCAATCTTTAATGTCTGGTTCCCAAATTTCAGTTCAATTTGGCCCTCCTCACAATTTATGTTGGCCCTAGCAGTGGCCAGAATGGGTCTCCCTAATATGATTGGTGTATTCCTTAGATTTTCTGGAGCATCCATATCCAAGACTACGAAGTCCACTGGGAAATAGAAATCCCGAACCCTAACAATGACATCCTCAAGAACTCCTTTAGGTGACTTAATAGATCGGTCTGCCAACTGTAATGTCACCTCTGTCGGTTTGAGCTCTGATTCCTCAAGATAGTCAAGTAGGGATGTAGGTATTAGGTTTATGGAGGCTCCTAGATCCAATAAAGCTCTATCAAATTGGATATCACCAATTGTACAGGAAATCAGGGGAGTTGATGAGAAGCTCATCATGGTCCCTAATTACCCCTAATTAACTAGTCTTCCTAGTTAATTAGCTAGAAATATGTGAATTTATGGGTTAATTATTAAATAAGGGATAAATAGTAAAGGACCTTAAAATAAGTTTAAAATGCTATATTATCATCCAATTAGTATTTTTAATAGTTTAGTTAATAATTGGACTCAAAATGTTATTAATAATTCATCTAATTGAACGACAGGTGGATGGCTCTCCTGACGACAGGTGGCTTAGGGGCGATAGCTGGTGGGAGTAGGGAGGGAGAAGGATGGCATACTTGGAGGCCAAAGGGTTGGAGGAGGAAGGAGCGGGGGGAATCTGGCGCTTACGGCAAAAGGAGGATGGAGGCGAGGTGGTCTGATGGAAAGGGAGCTAAGCTGCTCGGCAAGACTGTGTGTTTCCGATGCCGACGGCGGGGACATATGGCGGCCACTTGCCCATCTCCCGTGGTGTGTCTGGGATGTGGGGGATTCGGCCATAAAAGGGATTCGTGTAGGATTTTTGGGGCACAGATGAGTAATCGCCTTTTCCCGCACTAGGGAAATTTGAATTCTAGGGCTGTGCAGATTCTGTCTCTGCCCCCTTCTCTACGTAAACCGGGAGGGCTTGTGGCTGATGTGGAGGTGCCTATGACGGAGAATATCAAAGCTGCAGAGATGGCCTTGCGGGGAGCTCTGGTTTGGGAGGTTATGTCTGGAAGACCGACGGCGGAGAATGTTCCCACCCTGGTAACCTCTCTGTCCCTCTCGACCAACTTCTGGTAGGTTTCTTTTCTGTCAAATACACGTTTTGTTCTCTTTGGGTTGGGTATGGGGGATTTCGAGAAGCTGCAGTTTCAAACATCTTGTAACGATGGCTTCATGGTGATCTGGAGACTGGTTTCTCCTTTTGATGGAGCCATGCCGGAGCGATCGCCCCAAAGAGTGGGAATCAGGTCGGGAAAACTTGTGATCGAGGGACTGCCTCTGCATTTGAGGTCAAAGGAGGTTGTGTCGTCGATGATCTCAGGCTTTGCATCAGTGGCAGAGGACGTGGTAGTTGGACTGCTGGAGGGGAATGGGCATCTGCTGAGTGTGAAGGTCGATGTTTTCATCGCTGGCTCTATACCTGACAGTCTGATTTTGAGGTGCGGTGGAAGTTCCTGGATGTTGAGGCTGAAGTTCTTGGTGGGTAATACTGTAGCGAAGCAACTTAAGTTGTCTGGACATACAGCTGATGAGGAGGCAACTGTTCAGGAGCTTTGCACGGTTCATGGCGATGAATCCCTAATTGTCGAGACTTGTAAGGACTTATGTGATGGGGGGACGGGGGGGTTTCAGAATGAGGAAAAGGAGGAAATGGGCAGAGGGGAAACGGCAGGACCATCATCCACGGTGGTAGGGGATGTGCTGCCAGGTGGTATGGAGACTGAGGGGCAAGGGAATCTGGACACGCAGCCTGAGTCTCTGAAGGATCAGCAGGACCTGCAGGAGAAGGAAGACCCTAAATGTGAAGGGGGATCTTGCGCAAAGATTGGTAAGGGGAGATCACCGTATAGCCTCCAACAGAGAAAATCAAAGGCTATCATTCTGATGGATGAAGATGAGGTTGCGAAAGTTATGCAAGTGTGCAAATGCCAAACCCTCAGGAGAGAGGGTTCCAGTGAGGATTGATGAGAATCCTCACTTGGAACGTGTGTGGGTTGCGCGACAAAAGCCGAAGGGCATCTCTGATGAGATATTTGAGAGAATGGGGAATTGAATGTGCACTCTTTTAAGAGACACACATTGAAAGTAATTCTGATAGGCTTTGGTCCAACTTGATAGCTTCAGGGATGAACGATTGTGTGCAGATTGATGCACATGGGAGGTCGGGGGGCATTGTTATCTGGTGGAGGAAGAGGTGGGCTCAGTGCTTGGAAGTTCACAAAGCCAGACATATGCTGACATGCAAATTTCAATTTCACCAAGGGCAGGAATGTATGTGGATTACTGGGGTATATGGACCTTGTATTGCATCTGCCAGGCAAGAGCTGTGGGAGGAGTGGTCTGCTGTGGCTGAGTTGGTGCAGGGGGGAATGTGGCTGACGGGTGGGATTTTAATTGTGTGTTAACAGGGATTGATAGGTCTAATGGCAGCACTGACAGTTCGGCTATTGGATTCCAGATGATGGTTTAATCTCTGCAGTTGAGTGAATATCCTTCCTCTGGTGTGGAATTTACTTGGCGCATTGGAAACGAGCTAGCATCCAGGCTTGATAGATTTTTTGGGAATGTGGACATCCTTGTTAGATTTCAATTGTCGACTGTGAGTGGATTGAGCCGTCCTTTCTCAGATCATACCCCTTTGGTATGGGATAGTGGGGAAGAAACTCAGGTTGGGTCCTACTTCAAACTGAAACGATCAAGGCTGAATGAACCGGGCTTCTACCAGATGATCAGCTCTTGGTGGAGAACTAAAAAGGTGCAGGGGTCTGCTACTGTCAGACTGTCAACCAAATTGGCTGGTTTGCATATGATCTTAAAAGAGTATGGATCTATTGTTAGCTTGATGAGGGAGCAGAGGAGAGGGGAAGCTCTGGTTAAAATTTAGGAGCTGGGCTCCAAGGAAGCAACTAGCCCTTTGTCTGAAGATGAATTGGCTGAAAGGAAAATGTGGCAGGGTGTGGTCCTTGATGAAGACCTGAAAGAAGAAATCGATTGGAGGGAGAGATCCAGGCAGCTATGGCTTAAGGAGGGGGATGCCAATGCGAAGTTTTTTCATCCTGCAGCTAGCTCTCGGAGACGTGTTAACTTCATTTCCTCTATTCTTTGTGGTGAACATAGGGTCGTTTCTGATCAGGAGATTAGATCTGAAGCCATCAAATATTTTAGAGAGGCATCTCGGGTAGCTAAGAGGGGGAAATGGAGAATGGCAGGAAACGAGGGTCCTAAGGTGACAAGTGAACAGGCTGAGCAAATGATTGCACTTATTACTGAACAGGAGACCCTGCAGGCAATCAGAGAATTAAATGTGGAAGGCTCCCCGAGCCCTGATGGAATACAAGTTTTCTTTTACAAGAAGATGTGGAATGTGGTGGGTAAGGAGGTGATGGATGCTATCAGAGAATTTGAGGTCGGAAATGCGGGGTTTGAGAGGATTAACAAGTCCTATCTTTTTCTCTTGCCTAAATCAATGGGAGGAGAACACTTTTCATATTTCAGGCCAATTTCCTTTTCAAACTCCATCTATCTTATCATCAGCAAGATTTTGGCTAATAGGATGAGAGTTGTTCTTCAGGACCTGATTCATCCGATACAGGCTGCTTTCTTGCCCAATAGATCACTTCAAGAATCCTTTATGCTGGCTCAGGAAATGGTTAATGGATGGCATCGAAGGAAATGCAAGGCCTTTATGTGGAAAGTTGATTTCCAGAAAGCCTATGATTCGATCTCTTGGCCGTACCTATGGGAGATATTTAGAAGAAGAGGCTTCCCCCCTCTGGATCCAATGGATGAAACGATGTATCACTACTGCTTCATTTTCTCCTTTGGTCAATGGGAAGCCATGTGGAGCCTGGATCCAGCCTCGGCGTGGGGTTAGACAAGGGTGCCCTCTAGCCCCATTGATTTTCAACCTTGCGGTGGATGGACTTGCAAGGTATGCTTGCAAATTGGCTGAGGTGGGTATAATTAAAGGGTACTCATTATCTAACAGGAGAAACCTGGCCCCCATTTTACAGTATGCAGATGACACGGTGTTCTTTGTGGAAGGGTCCAAGTCTGAGGCACATGCTCTAAGGTTATTGGTAAAGATATTTGGCGATATTTCAGGCTTGTGTTTGAACAAGGATAAGTCTGTTTTGATTTGCTTTGGCATGAATGAATAGGAGCAGATGGAGTTGGAGGGTATATTGGGGTCACCTCGTGCTAAACTGCCACTGAGATACCTTGGATTACCACTAAGGGCCACAAAATTGAAAAAATCAGACTGGAATGTCCTGTTTGAGAAGGTGTCTGGAAAGATAAAAGGTTGGAGTAGTAAATTCCTATCTAACAGTGGAAGACTAATCCTTCTCAATTCGATCATTACAGTCATACCAGTATTCTATTTTAGCATATTTAGGGCCCCTAAATGTATTTGGAAGAGATTGGATGTTATGAGGAAGAGATTCTTCTGGAAGGGAGCAGGTCATGAGGCCGGGTTCATGCAGCCCATCAGATGGAGCAGTATCTGTAGACCAAAGGAGATCAGGGGGCTGCGAATTAAAGCACTAAAAGAATTCAATGAAGCCCTGTTGCTGAAATGGGCCATCAGGATTTTGGACTGCAAGGAGGGGATGATGGATGATCTGATCAGGGATAGCTATGGGGGATCTAACAGCAGTTTGCAAAGGCTTTAGCCGAAGAAACCGTCCCCATTTTGGCGATCAGTGATAGCTGCAGTCGCCAGCTACTGGCACCTGCTGCAACCTAAGCTCGGAGATGGCAGAAGTTTCAGCTTATGGAATGAGTGGTGGTCTGACTTGGGCCTGCTGAAAGAGATCTACCCGAGGGTGTATGACGCTGCTGCAGATAAGGAAGCCACAGTTAACAGTTTGTGGTCTCAGGCAAAGGGATGCTGGCGGCTGGAAGGGCTGCAACAGTGTAGGCCGGGCACTCGACTATGGGAGGAGAGGCAGAATTGATGGCTAATCTACAGTAGATGCATCTTGTGAGAGATGTGACGGATACATACTGCTGGCATGGCAGCTTTTTAGTGAAGCAGGTGTATGAGAAAGTTATTAGATCCAATAGTGAGGTGGAATGGGACCCTGTTGATAGAAAGATTTGGCTTTTGAGAGTTCCTCTGAAGGTTTAGATATTCTTGTGGCTTTGCAGACGAGAAGGGTTGATCACTGGCGATTGATTGCTCAGTAATCATAGGTCTTAATTGATCTAGATTAGGCTAGAACTTAGCATAAGTTAGGGAAATTCATGCACGCATAAGCATTATCTACATCTTTACTGCTTTCCTTTAGCTATGTATAAAATAATGTTATAATGTGCTGATTAAGTGCATTATGTCGATTACAGGGAATAAGCAGATCTGGAGCTGGATCTGCAGTAGGATCTGAAGCTGGATCTAGAATAACGGGAGTTGCAGTAGAGCTGGAGTAGAAGGCTTAGATTAGATGTAGGAATAATAATGTAAGGGAGTTAAAGGTTTTCTATACAATTAAGTAGGAATAAAGCAGTAAAATGTGAAGAGCTTAGGTCTATCCTAGCCCTAGGATAGCCTAGAGACTTCCTCAAGCCTTAGCCACCCTTAGATTAGGTCACCACACCCTAGGAAGCCATAAAACCCTAGTTCCAACCCATCTCTGGATGTCCAGATAAGTTTTAGGACGTCCAGGACTCTTAGCCAACTCCCGCACACTTCAAACCCACTTCTACAGTTTTATTGGACGTCCAGACACTTTGTCAGACGTCCAATTTCTGGAGAATACCCAAAACAAAACCTGAAATCCTTCCTGACTCTCATTGGACGTCCAGACAACAAGTCTGGACTTTTGATTTTTGAGTATAAGATGTCTGATTCTATTATTAGACATCTGATACTACTCTCCAATTCCTATTTTGAGATTTAAGCCTTGATCTTGGATCTCTAGGTACCTAAACCCAATTCCAACCCCATAGGAACCTAAATTAAGGTGCCCTAACCCTAGTACATCACCTCTAGACCTCCCTAAGGGCATAATTAGGTCCTTACTAAACCTAATTGACTTGGATCTTAGTCAATTCCATCAGCCTATTCAATTGGACTCAATAAGTCCAATTGAGCCCTGATCTCAGTACACATTGTCCAATTGGACTTAGTGAGAGTCCAATTGACCTAGACATAAATTAATTGAGTTGTTTTACTCTCAATTAAGTTTCCACACACCCAATTAAACTTGTATTAAGTTTAATTTCACTTTACCTTAGTGAATTAGGGTTTATAACCCTAATTTGAGACATACCTTCACCTAAATCCACTAGAACCTAACCTAATCAACCTAGCCACCTAAGTTTCGACCCACACACACCCACACACACCCACACACACCATCCACACGAAAATGCCTATCCTAGAGTTCTCTAGAACTCTCTACCATGTGTGCTTGCCTTGGTTGCCAAAAATAGCAACCAAGAGCCATTCAATTTTTAGCTCCACATTTGGTGGATCTAAAAACAACCATCCACCCTCTCTCTCTCACTCTCACAAGAGCTCCCACCATAGGCCTCTATAGAGAATTCCATAATTCTCTAGAGAGCTTCCCTTAGGTCTATAAAAAGACCCAAAGGGTGGCCATTTGCACCCATTCACTTCCTTGGCACTCATTCCACTTAGGCTAGCCACTTCCATCTCCACTCCACCTCCACGAGTTGAGCACCACCATGGAGGCCACCATCTCCACGCCAGGAAGCTGGATTAGCTTCCCAACCTCTCTCCAAGGGCCGGCCTAAGCTCCATTGGCTGCCCCTCCTTCTTCTCTCAGCCACTCAAAGGCCATCGAAGACCACCTCCGAATGCCCTTCCTTCTGTTAGATTAGTAACTTAGCTCTTCGTATATTTACTGCTTTTATTTACTGCTTAGTAGTGTAGTCTTACTTCTCCCCCAGTGATGCATGCGAAATCCCCCCATCGATTCTTGTATGCGTTCATTTTCTGGTAGCTAGGTTTAATTTTCAAGCATTCTTATACAAGCTTTCCTCTACGTTTTATGTTGCAAACAACTCTCCCGCTAAATGAGTGAAAAATGCTTTTATATATATATTTGTCTCTATATGTTTGAAAACACCATGAGCTTAATAATTGTCATTCTTTTTGTGTGATTCAAGTTGCTTGTTTCCAATTCCGAATATTCTTGCAACTAAGCATGTCATACCTAAATACATAATAATCACGAACCAACATGCGATTCTAAACAAATTAGAGTAAGATCGATTTCAAAAGTAAAAGCAATGCCACCCAGAGACGAACGATCAGGACTCAAAGTCTTGTTATTTTTACAAAACAATATCTTTGTTGTATCATATTTCGCAACTATACCATGACGCTTTTATTAAAAATGTGATCTACGTTTTTTCTCCCAACAAAATGGCGTCGTTGCCGGGGAGGCAACGTCATTTTTCTTGAGTTCGATCTTTTAATCTATCACTGACGAATCTACCTCTACTTCATTTTTGATGTGCAGGACAACACGGAAGGAAAACAGGATCTGTGCACACATCGAGCGCAGTGAAGAAAAATCAGGTGCACATCACATTCTCTTAGATTAGGTTTATTTTCTGAACCCTAGGATTAGATCTACTTTCTGCAATCTCTTTTGTGAAAAAAAAAAGATTTTCGCATTCTTGTGAAAAAGAAAAAAAAATCAAAAAGAAAAATTTTGAAAAAAATCAAGATTAGGTTTCCTTTCGAATCTAGCTTAGTTGAAAAAAAAAAGAAAAAAAAAGATATTTTTTTTTAATCTTTTGAAAAATTCTTTTTGGAAAAAAAAAGTGCAAAAGTTTTGAAAAAGAACAAAAAAAGCTTTTTGGTGGAAGGCTTGAATTTCAAATTCAAACCTCTATAAAAGCTTTTCCACCATCTTCTGATTTTCGGCCAGATTTCAAATCTAACTTAAAAATTCGATTGCCAAAAAATTCGTTAGCAAAAAATTTTAAAATTTAGATTAAGTATTCATTTTCAAATCATCTTTCAAATGCCACCATTACCTTGAAGAAATTTCAAGTATAAAATTTTTAAAAATTCACGAACTGCACAGGGGTCAAACTGACCCAGATTCAAAATTTTTCAAATTTCAAAAAGCAATTTTGAGCAATCCACGAATTTTTTTTGACAAGAAACTGTGGGGTTCGAAAGCTGGTCTCATTAGCTTTTCTTCCATATTTTTCCTGAATTTTTGAAGGTCATTTGTTACTATTTCAAAGTGAAAAACCGTCCAGGGGTGAACGATGTAGATCTGACCCTTTGACATTCAAAATTCCCTAAAAATTCGGTTGAAATAGTAAAAATTCCAAAATAATATTTTCTGAAGAACTAATTGAAAAAGGAATCTACTCACAAAATTTCAAATTAATTTGATCCAATTATAATCAGAAAATAAACATTATTTTTGTGGTCTGCTGAAACAGAGAAAAACCCTATAAGTGCTTGCAACTTAGGTTAAATCCTTAGGGTTACAACTAGAGATGACACATTGGGCTAACTTAGACTTGATCAAGTCTAGTTAGCCGGTGAGCTTGGTTACCTTGTGGGCCACTCACCACAAACCCCACTGAAGAAAATGGGTTAAAATTAACTTTAAAATACGAAATCAACCCAAGTTCGTTGTCATACTACTGGGTGAGTTTAATCTCTCTTGCCAAACTTGGTGACTAAGTCTGTGGGGTAGTGTGAAATGACCACGGCTTGGGGGTCAACGGAATCGGAGGCGTAAGCCAAAGGAAGAACCTTCCCCTTAGTCCCCTCGTAACCAGACTAGCTGGGTTAGCTTGAGAGGTGGGATTCAATTTCAGACGGTTGTACGACGAACTTATCTTCAGGAATTTAAATCCCCAACGAAAAATGTGGTCACCTGATCTATAAGGACCATTTGATTGACAGGGCCTTAGCCTTGTCCTGCATGGCTACACCAACCCAGGGGTTGGGTGGTGTATGCACGGAAGGAGGTCACTTCGACCTCACTTGGTTGGACCTTGGGAGCCACTCCCAAGGAGGCGAGTCACCTCACCCGGACCATCTTCTCCACCTATTTCTTCTACTCCAAGAGCCACCATGGCAAATCCTGGACCTGGACCTAGACCGGGTCAGGATATTGAGAATCTGGACCCGATGGCTCGTCTGGAAGCCCGGGTCGCTGAATCTGAGGAGCGGCATCAGCAGAGCACGAATCGTATTCTGATGGCACTTGACAGGATGCAGCACCAGCCACGAGGAGAACAACTACGGGATTTTTACGACCCAGCCGCACCTATCGTCGCACTGCTAGTCAGAATTCCCGCAGGCAGAGATGCATTTGAGCTCATGCCGAATGTAATTAGGTTGATCAGTACTCATTTCTATGGGAACTCAAGCGAAGATCCGTTCCAGCACCTTGAGGGCCTAAGTCGACTCGCTGAAATGATTCGACCCAAGAATATTGATCTCAGGATTGTTCTGATGAAGCTTTTCCCATTCTCACTGAGGGACAAAGCTTCATACTAGTTCAAGACTATTGGGAAGCCAATTGGAACCTGGCCAGAATTATGATGTGAATTCCTGCAAAAGTTATTCCCAACCGGTCGAATAAATGCAATGCGGTGCGCAATCACGACTTTCTCCCGGGGAGCTGGGGAGAAATTACGTGAAGCATGGGATAGATTTCACGACCTTCTCCGGAAATGCCCGCATCATGGTATACCCAGATGGCACTTATCTCAGATTTTTTACCATGGGCTAGATGACACACATCGGTATCTGGCCGATGCATCTAGCGGCGAGAATTTTCTCGCAAAAGACGAGAAAAACTCATTTGAGCTGTTCGAATCATTAGCAGAGAACTCGATGAATGCCGCATCTATGAACCAGTTCCAGCGGCCTGGTCAGTAGCGGGTTGGTGTCCACGAGGCTCACATCGATTCTATTCGAGCCGACATGGATATCATCGTCAAGCAGCTGGATAGAATATACCTAATTGAGAAGAAGATTGACCAGATCAGTCAAGGTCAATCCGACTCGAGCTCTGCCACCGCAAGATCCTCCTATGCACACCAAGCCCCACTTGCTCGAGTTAATCTACTCATTCAGGATGCACCTTCTCCGTATTTACGAGATCCTACATATCAGGATCCCATGAATAATCTAGATCTGGCACCATACGACCAGGGTTACACACCACCCGCAGATTATAATGAGTATCCCCTTGACGGATATACATCTCAGATATCTTTGGCCTACGAGGATGTTAGTGCTATCCAAGGATATGGGCGTAATAACCCGTACTCGGAGATGTATAACCCTGGTTGGCACCAGCATTTGAACTTCTCCTGGTCTGGTAATTCATAGAGACCACATCAAGATCCACACTACCAGACCAGGTAATATGGGAATCCGCAAAACACGTACCCTAGGCAGCAGCCATTCCCGTCTCAGTAGCAGCAACCCCGCCCATTATACCAGCCTCTGCACCAAGCTACCAACCACCCTCCAAAGTGGGCCGACCCTTTGGAGGTGCTGAAAGAGGAGCTGCAAGAATCAATGAGGAAATCTACACAAGATAGCTCGCAGATTATGAAGGCGATGGCTGATCAGATTTAGACCATACAAAACACATAGAACCAGCTGTTGCAAGAGCATAGGACTCAGGGAGCCTTGCCCTCCCAACCCATCCCGAATCCTCGATATGTGCAGAACTAGGGCACCCCGCCTAGGTTTCAGGCACCGTAGGGACAGGCACACACCATACTACAGGCGCCTCCTGCACCACCCGGTTGTGCGCAAGGCCAGCTGCCTTTGTAGAATACCACATATTCTGCCCCATTCGCCCCCCCACCACTTCATGGATAGCAAGTCGATGCACACGCTGTTTCTTTGTGGAGCGTGGTGTCGGACCTGAATAGGTTGTTAATATGATGATTTTATCATTGAAGTGTGAATAGTGGTTAACCTAAATCGGACTTAACCATCTCTTTACAAAATTTTTTAAACTTGGCCTACTTGATTTTATCTTGGTCACTTTTAGGCCCAGGGTCAAACTCAGGGAAGTGGGGTTACAAGTCAAGTTTCTACGCCTTTCCTACAACGAGTCTCTTCCATTTGTTTATTGTGTTTTTGGTGTGTTTCTATTTAGATTTTTTTCTGGTAATCTTTGTCCTTAAGGCACACCCTCAAAATTGCGTTCTTGGCTTTGAGCCAAAATAGGGTTCCAAAATAGGTCTTGCTATTCGCAAGACGGATTACCTGCAAGTCAAGGATTATCTTTTCTCTTTTATATACTTTTTTATTTTTTTATTGGCATGAAAGAGAAGCAGAAATAAATATAGTATATATATATAGGTATATAATATATATGTATAAAGGGGTGCGGGTGGAGGCGGAGATGGAGTGTAGCACGGTGTCGAGTCGATCGTCATCTAGAAAGACGCAACCAACAGGATGAAGTGCCGCGTGTAGGATGGATGGTGGAAGATGAATGCGAACATGCTTTTTATATGCGTGTATCAGGGAATATCAGCAACTGGTGCAGATATTCCCACGATACTGCGTATGGTAAGTAATGTGAAAATATATATATATGTATATATGTAAATATATCTATATGTGTATATATATATATATATACATACATATATATATGGTTATAGATATATAGGTATATATATATATATGTAGTTATATATGTATATATATATATATAGGTATGTAAATATATATGTAAGTATATATATATGTGTATGTATATAGTAATATATATATATATAGATATATGTAGATAAGTATGTATATATATATATATGTATGTATATAGACTAATACATATTTATATAAGTACTAATATATGTATAGGTATATGTATATATATATATATATGTATATGTATATAAGTATATGTATATATGTAAGTATATATATATATATATATATATATATATATATATATATATATATATAAGTTTATAGATATATGTATATATATATATGTATACTAATATTTAGTTATATAAATACTACTATATAAGTATATATATAAGTATATAGATATATATATATATATGTATGTATGTATACTAATACATAAGTATATAGGTACTACTATTATATATAAATATAAGTGTATATATATATGTATATATATGTATATATGCATATAAATATATATAGATACAAATATATATGTATATGTATATATATATATATATAAGTATATAATAGTGTATAGGTGTGTGCGTGTATGAAAGTGTGAGTGTGTGTGCGTATGTGTATTTGCAGAGAGAGAGGGAGAGTGTGCTGTGAGAGAGAGAAAGAGAGAGAGCTTGCTGTGAAGAAGAAAAAAAAAGTTTATGGAGTCTGCAGCTTCAGGCCTGCCGTCTGGAGGCTTCCACGCGCATGCGCAGGTGCATATGCACGCAGAGGACATGCACTAGAGGGAGTGGCGTGGAGAGGAGGGGCCGCAATGCACAGCGCTACGCGAAGAGGCGTACGTGGGTGAGTGAAGCGAGTGACACGGGTGCACGCGGGCGAGTGGGGCTGGCGAAGGCAGGCGTACGGGGGCAGGCAGACGCGCGGGCGGGTGCGTGCGCAGGAGAAAGCCAGTTGTAGTGCGTTGGGTGACTGGTTAAGTGAGAAGCTCACCAGTCACCCCACTGTAGCCATAGTGTTATGCAGACTGGCGTGAACAGTGGCTATAGTGTAAGGCCATGCCGCGCAACCGGGAGCGGGCGGTGCTGTGAGTGCGGATGGCTCGGCGTGCGTAGTGGAGTGGCTTCGGCTGATGGCTTCCGGGCGGAAGGTTGCGATAAAGCATGTGGAGAAGGCTGTTGGCGTGCGCGGTGGAGGGCAAGGGCGACCTGCTGCTTGCACGGAGGCTTGCGGGTGCTGCTGGGGTGCTTGGCCGACCGCTGTAGAGGCACGCAGTGGCCGGTTGCGAGTGGAAGATTGCGATAGAGCAAAGAAGCGGGAGGCGATGGTCCCTGCAGGCGCACGCTGGAGGCGAGGGTGCCTACAGGCACGTGCGGAAGGGGCTGGGGCTGCTGCTGCTTCTACCACTGAGCTACAAGCTTCAGACCTTGAAGCCTGCGACAATGGCTGGAGGTCTTCAAATGGTGAACCAAGAAAAGAGCCACCACGCCCACTGGCTCTTTGAAGAGCTGGGCGGTGGTGGTCTCACTGTGGTGGGTGTGCACCACAATGAGGGCTCCTATCCATTGGGTGTCTCCTCGGAGGAGGAGGGCCGGCGTGTGGAGGGAGAGGGGAGGGGACTGTGGCCTGGAAGGAAGTGGAGTTGAGCTGCTATGTGGGTTCTTTTTGGCTAGACCAGGCTGCTGCAAGAAGAAGAACCATGCTCTTTTTTTTAAAGAAGAGGAGAGCATGCACAGCCATGCCCTGGCTGTGCATGGCTCAAGGATGGCTCATGGCACGGAGATCATGTATGCGGCTGGCAGGGAGGGGTGTGAGCAGGGAATGGCGCGAGGAGAAGAAGAAGATGGTCCATGCAGGCGCGGGGAAGATTTCAAAATCAAGTGAAATAAAAATAAAAAGATGGTGAATTTTGCAAAGATGCACTTGAGGAAAAATGTAAATTGCGAGGCCACTAATTTTATTCTCCTCCCCTCTCAATTAAATGCATGCATGCATGTATTTTTACAATGCAACTATGGAGACCTAATATGCATTGGTAATGCTAGGAAATAGCACAAGACGGCACAATTGCAGGTGTATTTTTGTGGTGCAATCATACCCCCATGCCTATCTTTTTCTAGTCCCTAGCAAAACATTTTTTTGTAATGTACTTAGAAATGATCTTTAAGCTGAAAATTTTCTTCTGAGGCAACATAGGTGTGTTTATTGTTGGATATTGTGAGAACCAATTGTAGAGAAGACTACCAGTACTTTAAGTCTCACATGACAAAGATCATCTCTCGACTAACCAGGACTCTTGATATTTAAACCTTAAGTACGATTTCCAGGACCCAAGAGGTTTTTGCCATACTCGAGAGCTCAAGAGATTATGGCTTGTGCTTAGTGAAGGATCAAGATTGACCAGATGAACATTAAGACTCAAGCCCAGGGTTTCACGAATCTTTAAGTACAGGTTGGTCCTAGTTTCTGCTCGTGTTTTCGGATTGACTCTTAAGAAGATGACAGAAAACTCAACTCTCATTTTCTGATATTTGTGGCTCAAAGGAAAACAGGGTATTTGAGATTTGCCCTGAAGAACTTTTTTTAGGGTAGAGACTTTACAGACATTTGTGAGATATACTGACTTATTTGCTTTTTTTTTTTTTTTGAAACACGTGTCAGTATATCTCTTAGTACATTATTTGGAGGAGCACATTTTTCTTTTTGGTGGGAGAGTTCTTTCTTGGTGGAAAGAATCGCTCGTAAACACATGACTAAAGCCTGGGATAAAAAGTCTACTTGCATGCACAGGTAAGGACTCCACCTTCCCTAATGAACACTAGGGTTGGATCTTATGTTCACTTGGTCTTTCCTGATATGTGTAGTGTGAGCCAAGTTTACTTAAGCTCTCAAGTAGAAGCAAACCAATGAATCCTGTATTGGTGTCTTAGGTACAAGAATACGTCCTTAGTTAGGAGAGATTCCGATCTATCTTGTCAATGCTCAAGTGAATTAAGCCCGAGCCTGAGCGAATCAAGCTTCTGTGGCCTGGAAAGTCTTCAAAACAGAGGTTGAATATCCATAAACAGTTATTGTATTTTTGTTTTAGCCTTTAGATCATTACTAAACACCATTTTCATTCTTCATTTTTTTTTCTTTATATATATATAGAAACTGCATGATGCCCTAAATACCTAGATCCTAAGGATGCCTATCCACCCCCCATTGCCAAACGATGCTATGTCCTCATATGCATGCATGGAAGGGTAGAGAAAGGATGAAAGATCGGGTAACGAGAGCTAAAGTGCAGGGTATACAGTAGGGTGGTAGGGTGGGTGGATGGTGGGTGGTGAAGTGAAAAGTGAAGTGATCGTGACAGTGAAGTGAAAAGTGATGGAGGATGGTGAGTGTTGTTGGGGTGCCTCCCAACGAGCGCTGAATTTAACATCCCCAGCTGGGCTCAGAATGAGGCAAAGAATTAGTTACCCTCCAACAGGGCAACGGTTCCTCCAACAGGGGTAGGTTCATGAGTTAGATAGGGTTTCAAATGCTACCCGTTGACCGTAAATTTACGGCCAGATTTGGGATCTTCGATTTCAACGTCCCCGTTGGGGAATGGTCTTGAGACCAGGAAAGGACCAGTCCTTTTGGAGTTCAATTTCCCAGGAAAGAATTTGAGTCAGGCATTATAGAGCCAAACTTGCTAAGATGACTCAAATTCTTTCCGTCGAATACGGCTATCGTGAAAAGCCTTAGTGCATTGTTTGAAAGTTAAAGTAGAATCATAGGCTTCACGACAGAGCTCTTCCAGCTCCTGGAGTTGGACTTTCCTTTCTCGACCACACAGGTCTGGGTTGAGGTTACATTGGCGAACCGCCCAATAATTGCGGTGCTCCAACTCCACGGGCAAATGACAAGGCTTCCCGTAAACGATTCTATACGAAGACATACCAAAGGGAGCCTTGAAGGTGGTCCGATACGCCCAAAGTGCGTCAATCAGCTTGTCGGACCAATCCTTACAGTCAGGCCGAACTATTTTCTGGAGAATCTGCTTGATTTGCCGATTCGACACTTCTGCCTGGCTGTTTGTATGAGGATGATACAGGGATGCGATACGATGGTGGACTCCATATTTCCTCAAAAGTGCCTGAAAAGAAGCATGGGTAAAGTGGCTTCCTCCATCTGAGATAATGGCTTGAGGGATCCCAAAGCACGCAAAGATGTGGTCTTTGACAAATCGGGTGGATATAACATGGTCAGCACAGTGCGTGGGAATAGCCTTGATCCATTTCGAAACATAGTCAAAGGCGACGAGGATGAATTCGAAGTTGTTGGAAGGAGGAAAGGGACTCATGAAATCAATTCCCCAGATGTCGAAGATTTCTGCAGCTAGGATGGGTTGTAAGGGCATCATGTCACAATGTGACATTAACCCTAATGACTGGCACCTAATGCAATGCTTGGCATAATTGTGTGCATCCTGGTGAAGGGAGGGCCAAAAGAAACCGCACTGCAACACCTTGGCTGCAGTTTTCCTCCCAGAGAAATGGCCACCACAGGCCTGATCATGGTAGAAGGATAGCACACTGGGGAACTCGCTGTTAGGAATACAGCGATGGATGATTTGATCAACACCTATCCGAAAAAGAAGTGGATTATCCTAGAAATAATTCTTTGCTTCTGCCATGAGACGCTCATGCTGGTTTTTAGGCCAGCCACATGGAAGGGATCCAGAAGCAAGGTAATTGGCAATGTCGGCATACCACGGTCAACTTGCAACATTTATTGCCAATAGGTGCTCATCAGGAAAATTTTCATTGATCGGCAGAGTAAGTCCAATATGGTCAGGGTCTAGTCTGGAAAGGTGATCAGCCACAACATTCTGGGCTCCGGCCTTATCGCGAATCTCAATGTCAAATTCCTGGAGCAGAAGGATCCAATGAATCAGTCTAGGCATGGCATCCTTCTTGTGCATGAGATGGCGAATGGCTGCGTGATCAGTGAAAACAATAACGTGAGAGCCCAAAAGGTAAGAGCGGAATTTCTCCAGCCCAAAGATGACCGCCAGTAGCTCTTTTTCAGTGGTAGTATAATTACGCTAGGCCTCGTCCAATGTCTTACTGGTGTAGTACACCACGAAGGGGTGTTTATCGCGTCTTTGTCCCAGGATGGCTCCGACTACAAGGTCGAAAGCGTCACACATGAGTTCAAAGTCGAGGGACCAATCAGGTGGCTGGAGAACAGGGGCCTTGGTGACAGTATTACGTAGCTGCGTGAATGCTTGTATATAGTCGGGGCCCATATCGAAGGGTACGTCGGTCGATAGGAGGTGAGTTAAAGGTTGAGAAATTTTGGAGAAGTCTTTGATGAATCTCCTATAGAAACTGACATGTCCCAGGAAGGAGCGGATTTGTTTGACAGAGCCAGGAACTGGTAAATCAGCAATGACATCGAGCTTAGCTCTGTCAACCTCGATACCCCTATCGGAGATGATATGTCTGAGAACAATTCCCTTGTGCACCATAAAATGACTTTTTTCCCAAGAAAGCACGAGGTTTACATCAATACATCTCCTAAGGATACGAGTCAGGTTGGCAACATTCGTCGAAAGATGGTCCAAAGGCCGAAAAGTCATCCATGAAGACCTCGAGAAAGTCACCCACCATGTCATGGAATATCTCCAGCATACATATCTGGAAAGTTGCTGGCGCGTTGCAAAGTCCGAACGGCATCCTTCTAAATGCAAAGGTGTCAAAGGGGCAGGTAAAAGTGGTTTTCTCTTAGTCTCGAGGGTCAATTGCCACTTGGTTATATCTTGAGAATCCATCTAGGAAACAGAAAAATTCATTTCCCGCTAACCGCTCCAGGATTTGGTCAACGAATGGTAGTGAAAAGTGATCTTTCTTGGTTGCAGCATCGAGTTTCTTATAATCCACACACACTCTCCAAGATGTAGGAGTGCGTGTAGGGTTGGATTCGCCCCTGTCATTGACACGGATGATGAGTCCTGCCTTCTTGGGCACAACGTGAATCGGACTCACCCAGGGGCTATCATTGATCGGGTAGATTATACCCGCATCCAGCCACTCAATGATTTCTTTCTTAACGACCTCCCGCATGTTAGGGTTGAGACATCGCTGCATCTCGCAGGAAGGTCGAGCCTCCTCCTCCGTATATATACGGTGAGTGCAGTAGGAGGGGCTAATGCCAGATAAGTCTGATAAGGACCATCAATAGCTACCTTGTGTTCTATGAGGACCTTAGTTAGTTTGCACTCTTGCTCCCTAGTCAATTTTGAACTGATGATTACAGGGAGCGTTTCATTTGGTCCCAGGAAAACATACTTAAGTGTATTAGGTGACTCTTTCAGCTTGGGAGTGGATGGTGAAAGGTCTGGCATTTCTTGGGATGAGAGTGTCCCAGGAGAGTTGGAGAACAAGTCAGGAGGAAGAAATTGGCCCTCAGATTGGCCAAGAAGAGGGGCTTCTTGGATAGATGGATCCAAAATGGTATAGCCCCAGTGAGAAGTATATGGACTCAAGGTCCCAGTGTGGAGATGCAACTCTTCCTGATTTGGCGGGAAAGAAAGGGCAATCCGATCTTCAGGAGTGTGGACCGGCGGTGAGTAGCCCAGATATGACTTAGACCACGAGGTATGGGAAGCGGAGAAAACCTCGTTAGAAGTCTGGTCAAGAGAAGGTACGGGACAAGGGAGGGATGGGGGAACGTCACAATATGTGTTGGTCAGGCAGTCATCAGTGTTTATAGGTAATCCGTAGTAGTCCAAATAGGTCCCAATTAGTCCGATACACACACTGACGGCCATGTCCTCGTCAGATGTGTCATCCTCGATGCAACCAAAGTTCTTGGCTACCTTGAAGATGTTAAGCTTGAGCTTTTCAAATCCAACGGCAATCTCAATACAGCCTGACTCGCAGTCGATATGGGCACGGGCTACGGCCAAGAAAGGTCAACCAAGGATTATCGAACAATCATAAAGTGAGCTAGGAACTTCCATATCTAAAATAAGAAAGTCAAAAGGAAAACAGAGACTATTGACTCTAACCACCACGTCTTCCACCACACCATTCGGGATTTTGACAGATCGATCTGCTAACTAAAACATGACAGGGGTGGTTTCAGATTTCCCAAGGAAAATTTTTTGAGCATGATGGTTGGTATAAGATTTATGGAGGATCCTAGATCAAGCAGGGCACGGTTAAAATTGCAACCTTGGATGCTACAGGAAATGAGTGGTGTGCCCGGATCTTTCTGCTTCGGTGGTAGATTTGACAGTATAGCACAACTCGCATGAGGCGAGAGAACCACCAGATTCTTGGTTTTCTTTGACTGCCGCCTGGGTGTTGTGTAGTCTTTGAAAAATCGGGCGGCAGTAGGTATGTGGTCAGTAGCCTCGAGCAGGGGTACCTTGATTTCTACATCCCTGAACAAATTACGCAGGTTATCAAAGGCCTGCATATCTTTCTTTTTGCCTTTTGGCTCCCTCAGTAGAGCCTCAGGGAATGGGACTGATTCTGGCAACAATTTGGGTGTATTGTCCTCTCGCTAATGCGGTGCGCATCCCAAATGAGAGGGCGATGAAGAAGAAGATGGGCCAGGATCAGGTCGAGGCGGATCGATGGTCTGCTTACCACTCCTCGTACTGATAGCATTGGACGATGCGGGTCCAATGGGATCATATGGCGGAGGAGGGTTCGCAATGGGGACATAAGAGTGCGGTGCTGCAGTGGGATTAGCCTGAAATCCCGGTGGAATGCTCGAAGCTTGCCAAATTTGATTAACCTGCCCCTAAGAAGGTCGTACCTGTGGTTGAGGAACACGGGGTACGAAGTTTCGCGGGTTTGGAACAGGTTGGGTGGGAAGAGTGCCCTGAGATCGAGTCGCCATGCATAGTTGACTAATCTCAGCATTCTGCTACGCCAATTGATGCTGAGGAGAGGTCATGTTCTCTTCATGGCACTTTGAAATTTCCGTCATCATTCGCATCAATTTGTCAAGAGGACTTGATGCGTGTTCTGTTTGTGGTACGCAAGGGCCTAATGGCGGATTCACCATAGGATTAGACTGGGCCCTTGGGATGACAGGTGCGGATAGTCGCATTGGTCCACCCGCAGGGTTTTGGCACTGCGGGTTGTTGGACCATGCAAAATTCAGATGATTATTCCCCAGAGCGCAAGGGTCTTCTATGCTAGAAGACGTGTCCGCATGTAAATATGCATCCGAGTACACGGAGGCTTGGTCCTCCATGTCGAAATACTAGCTCGCAGAAGCCAGTTCCACATGACTTACCGAGTCGCTTGGCGCGACACTCGGTAAGGAAGGTCTTACGAGGTTTCTCGAGATAAGCCAGGTGTTGGAAGAATTGGGATTGTGATGAAGTGGTGAAGTGGGGGCATTTGCCATAGATCGAGCGGGGTTGGCCAGAAGCTCGTCCAGCTTCTTGTGCACGACGGAGACTTCATCCAGTTTTTGTGCAATAAGGCTTAGATCAGTGGATGAATGGGAGGGTCCCGTGTCAACTTCGTGGACATTTCAGGGCTGGCTGGTATGATTAAAGGCGACAATGGAAGCATTGTTCATCGAGTTTTCACTCATATTTTCAAATAATTCAAATGCACCATTCTCATCTTTATTCATAAAGTTCCCTCCGTAGGAAGCATCTGCAATCTGCTTCAAAGTCTCATTTAGCCCATAGTAGAAAATTTGGGCTATATGCCACTTAAGCAGACCGTGGTGTGGACACTTCCTGAGGAGGTCGTTATACCTCTCCCACGCCTCATGAAATTGTTCGCCGTTTTGTTGCGTAAAAGAGGTGATAGCACGGCGAAGCGCATTGGTTCGCCTGATTGGGAAGAACTTCTTGAGAAATGTTGTTCGCATCTCTTCCCAAGAGTGGATGGTTCTCCCAAGGGTGCGTAACCACTGCGACGCTTTATCCCACAATGAAAATGGGAACATTTTCATGAGGACTATAGGTAACCCGATATTTCTTGGTTTAACAGTTTCAGCCAATCGGGTTAAGTCTTCCAAGTGGAGAAAAGGATCTTCACTTGTAAGACCATGGAAATGGAAATTTATTAAGCCAATTATGTTTGGTTTCAATTCAAAGTCGTCCCCGCCCATGGGGACCCGAATTTGTCCTATGGTCTCTGTAGCAGCAGGATTCTGATAAGAGCTAGGAGACCTAGGTTCCTCTCGTTCGAGAGGGTTCTGCATTTCCTTCAATGTTTCCTGAATGGCTTCAATTCTTCATTATACATTTCCATTTGGGCTTGGAGGCAGGTTATGGGATCTAAGGCTCCACCACCAGGTGGGTTTTAAGGGTGGTTTCCTCCCTCGGGATTTGGGGCTGGGCGTGCAGCCATGTTTGTGGAGGAGGATGATTCGGCTTCTTTTCTAAATTTATCAGGAAATTCAATCAGTTCAGGGTTTTGTGACCTCCTCCCAAACATGCACTACCGCATGAAGAATTGGGGGATAAGAAGGGAAAAGAGATGAGAGAAATGACGCCACAAAGGTACACTTGATGACAAATCAGTACAATCAAATTCCAAACCTCTACAGTGTGCCCTTAGACCTAAAGATCTAATTTACCTACTATCACGAACTACGGAACCGAATGCGAGCACCGTGGAACCACTGGGCCAGATTGAAAGGCCGTTTGACCCAGTCTTAGACACCTGATAACACGCGGGAACCCTCACCAACACGTAGACGCTACACGCAGGTGTTAGACCTCCAATCCTTAATAAGGGTCAAGTTGCTACCAGTTTTAGTTAGAGGCATAGGATCAAGTGCTTTTGGAATGTGAAGGGCGTTGTTTAGGGTAATGCCCAAGTGATTGATTTTCAGAGTGTGTAAGACAAGCATGCAACGGGGAAATCTCCCCGAATTGAAGTTTTAATTGGTGAATGGCTTTTAGAGTTTTAGCTTTAAGTAGTATGAATTTTAGAATTTCTCTGAATTACCAATTTAATCAATCTCCGAGTTTTTGAGAGAATACAGGTTTTCTTCAAAGCCCAACAAACCCTTCTTCAATATCAGTTGGTTAATGCATGCTAAAATGCAATGGGCTATCCTAAATGGAGATTTCTATGTGTGGATGCACGAATCAGTTTTAGAGTTTATGTGAAAGGGAGCCAAAGCACTTTAATTCAAGTGCTCCCAATCACCAAAAAGATGTCCACACAAGGCTCAACCAAAAGATAAAGAAAATCAAATTATTGGGGTTGAAGTATTTGGGATCGAATCTTAGGCAAGTTGAAAAGTCGTGGTGGGGTTGGAATTAACTCAATTCCAAGTCTCCCCACCAAAAAGGTGATCCTGAATTGTAGATAAGTGAGGCAAAAGAGGGGTGCAATCAATCTTTTTATGTTTGCCTCAAAGAATACTTCACACAGCGAAAAATTCAAGAATCAAGATTCTTGGATTTTCGCTATGCGAAGTAAGGCGGGAAATTACGGGGTGGTGGGAGTGAAGACAATCAATCAAACAAGTGAATTTTAGTTCACTTGCCCCAAGAGATCCCAAGAAGTTTTTCTAGTTTTTAGTTTTTAGTTTTTTTTTTTTAAGGTTACAAGTTAACCTAGGTTGCTAAGAAAGAAAGACTTGTGCAGCAATGTGTGCGGAGCTCCAGTGCGGTGTCGGCGTCTTCACACTCTCGTTCCCGCCTTGGATCTGCCCACGTCTCTGATGTCGTCTGCCTGTCTTCTCCTCGCAACCGGTTTACCTGCACACCAAAAACAAAAACACCTGTGAAGAGAAGGGTGTGAGAAGAGAAAAAAATTATAGGAATGGAGTAAAAACTTACTTGAAGGCGCACCTCCCCGGCAACGATGCCAGAAAAGGTGTGGTGTCGGACCCGAATAGATTGTTAATATGATGATTTTATCATTGAAGTGTGAATAGTGGTTAACCTAAATCGGACCTAACCATCTCTTTACAAAATTTTTTAAACCTGGACTTCTTGATTTTATCTTGGTCACTTTTAGGCCCAGGGTCGAACTTAGGGAAGTGGGGTTCCAAGTCAAGTTTCTATGCCTTTCCTACAACGAGTCTCTTTTGTTTGTTTATTGTGTTTTTGGTGTTTTTCTATTTAGATTTTTTCTGGTAATCTTTGTCCTTGAGGCATACCCTCAAAATTGGGTTCTTGGCTTTGAGCCAAAATAGGGTTCCAAAACGAGTCTTGCTATTCGCAAGACAGATTACTTGCAAGTCAAGGATTATCTTTTCTCTTTTATATATTTTTTTATCTTTTTATTAGCATGAAAGAGAAGCAGAAATAAATATAGTATATATATATAGGTATATATTATATATGTATAAAGGGGTGGGGGTGGAGGTGGAGGTGGAGTGTAGCACGGTGTCGAGTCGGTCGTCGTCTAGAAAGACGCAACCAACATGACGAAGTGCCGCTTGTAGGATGGATGGTGGAAGATGAATGCGAACACGCTTTTTGTACGCGTGTATCGGGGAATATCAGCAACTGGTGTAGATATTCCCGCGATACTGCGTATGGTAAGTAATGTGAAAATATATATATATGTATATATGTAAATATATCTATATGTATATATATATATGGTTATAGATATATAGGTATATATATATATATATGTAGTTATATATGTATATATATATATAGGTATGTAAATATATATGTAAGTATATGTATAGATAGATATATGTATAGATCTATATATATATATGTATGTATATATTTATATGTATATGTATGTATATGATACTATATAGATGTATATATATATATATATAAATGTATGTATATATATAAGTATATAGATATATATAAATATAAATATATATATATATATGTATGTATGTATACTAATACATAAGTATATAGGTACTACTATATATATGAATATAAGTATATATATATATATGTATATATGTATATAAATATATATAGATAGAAATATAAATATGTATATATATGTATATAAGTATATAATAGTGTATAGGTGTGTGTGTGCGTGTATGAAAGTGTGAGTGTGTGTGCGTATGTGTATTTACAGAGAGAGGGAGAGTGTGCTGTGAGAGAGAGAGAGAGCACGAGAGAGAGAGCTTGCTGTGAAGAAGAAAAAAAACGTTTAACACATCTGCAGCTTCAGGCCCACCGTCTGGAGGCTTCCATGCGCGCGTGTAGGCACGTATGCGTGCAGAGGACGTGCGCTGTAGGGAGTGGCGCGGAGAGGAGGGGTCGCTGTGCACAGTGCTGCGCGGAGAGGCGTACACGGGCGAGTGAAGTGGGTGACGCAGGCACACGTGGGCGAGTAGGGCGGGCGAAGGCAGGCGTACGCAGGCTGGTAGACGTGCAGGTGGGCGCACGCGCGAGCGAAGGCCGGTTGCGGTGTGCCGAGTGATCGGTTAAGTGAGAAGCTTACTTGTCACCGCAATGTAGCCACAATGTTCCGCAGACTGGCGTGAACAGTGGCTACAGTGTAAGGCCGCGCCACGCAACCGGGAGCGAGCGGTGCTGTGAGTGCGGATGGCTTGGCGAGCGTGGTGGAGTGGCTTCGGCTGGTGGCTTGTGGGCGAAAGGTTGCGACAGAGTTCACGGAGAAGGCTGCTGACGTGCGCGGTGGAGGGTGAGGGTGACCTGCTACTTGCGCGGAGGCTTGCGGGTGCTGCTGGGCTGCTTGGTCGGCCGCTACAGAGGCACGCAATGGTCGGTTGCGGGTGGAAGATTGCAATAGAGCGAAGAAGCGGGAGGCGATGGTACTTGCAAGCGTGCGCTGGAGGCGTGGGCGCCTGCAGGCACGTGCGAAAGGGGCTGCTGCTGCTGCTGCTGTCCCTAAGCTTCGAGCTTCAGACCTTGAAGCCTGTTGTAATGGCTGAAGGTCTTCAAACGGTGAACCAAGAAAAGAGCCACCATGCCCACCGGCTCTTTGAAGAGCTGGGCGATGGTGGTCTCATTGTGGTTGGTGTGCACCACAGTGAGGGCTCCTGTCCATCGGGTGTCTCCTCGGAGGAGGAGGGCCGGCGTGTGGAGGGAGAGGGGAGGGGACGGTGGCCTGGAAGGAAGTGGAGCTGAGCTGCTATGTGGGTTCTTTTTGGCTGGACCAGGCTACTGCAAGAAGAAGAACCGTGCTCTTTTTTAAAGAAGCGGAGAGCATGCACAGCCATGCCCTAGCTGTGCATGGCTCAAGGATGGCTCATGGTAGGGAGATCATGTATGCGGCTGGTAGGGAGGGGTGTGAGCAGGGAATGGCACGAGGAGAAGAAGATGCTCCATGCAGCCGCGGGGAAGATTCCAAAATCAAGTGAAATAAAAATAAAAAGATGGTGAATTTTGCAAAGATGCACTTGAGGAAAAATGTAAATTGCGAGGCCACTAATTTTATTCTCCTCCCTCTCAATTAAATGCATGCATGCGTGTATTTTTGCAATGCGACTATGGAGACATAATATGCATTGGTAATGCTAGGAAATAGCACAAGACGGCACAATTGCAGGTGTATTTTTGCGGTGCAATCAGAGTAGAAGGAAGACATTCGACCCACCACATAGGCAGGCGGGTTTTGATTTTTCCCACCCTTCACCGCAAGCAGATTCGACTCCTTCATCATCTCTGGAGCCACCTGCGGTAGATAAGGGTAAGAGGCCATTTAACCTTGAGATTCTCGTCCCTTTTCTTGAGGCTCTAACACGAAATGTAGTATGGAAAGAGGACACACTGAATTTCGAGGACCTGAAATCGACGTGTAAGGAAGTACATATTTAGGTCCCCCTCCTCGAGGCTATCGATCACATTCCAGCTGTCACTAGGTTCTTCAAGGACTATTGTACCCCGAAGCGACAACCGAGAATTGGACGACAAGCGGTACTGTCGAAAGAACCTAGCGCTGTGATTCTAGTTAACCTACTGCCGAAGAAGAAAGACCCTGACACCCCACTCATATCCTACTTTTTGCAGGATTCTCCATTTGATCGGGCCCTTTTAGACTTGGGTTAGTCCATCAACTTAGCTCCCACTGCCGTATTTGATCGATTTCGATTTGGGGAGTTGAAACCCACCTCGGTTACGATTCAGTTGGCTGATAGATCAGTTAAAACACCGAGGGGGGTGGTTGAGAATGTGATCGTCAAAGTTCACGAGTTCTGCTTTCCCGCTGATTTTTTTGTTCTCGATATGGAAGTTCCTCTTAATCTCCGAGATGCACCAATTATTTTGGATCGCCCATTTCTGGCAATAGCCCGAGCGAACATCGATTGTGCATACGGGTGTATGGAGATTGCCCTAGGCAATGAGTGACTTCGACTAGACATTCAGGGCAGCAAAGAACTTCGACTGTGATCGAATAGAGGAGGATGGTGAAGACGAAGATTCGGCTTACTGTGGTAACATTGGGCTCCTTTGTGATGACCCAATGTCTCATTCGTCTACACTATCAGGGTTCTCAGACCTCGATCCACACGGGATTGAAACCATTGCATTACACATATCTCCCCGAGGATCTGACTGTTTGGGGTGTGCTTCCGACCACAACACCCCTGAATCCAGCTATCTTGATCCATATATTACTGAATCGCCCCTGTTATTACAGGAAGATGTGACTACAACTAACGGGTTTCCCGTTAACGCAATCACAACATATTTCACAGGGAGCGACTCAGCGGGAATTCATGTGTACATGGATCAGCAGATTCCAACCCTCGATTCTACTCCTCCCACTCTCAGTTCTGATTCTGACCCACCCGTAATTGAATTAAAGCCCTTACCTGACTCACTCAAGTATGTGTTCTTGAGCGAAAGTGAGACATATCCAACCATTATTAATGCCCACTTAACCCAAGAACAGGAGCATCAATTAATTTCTACACTTCAAGATCATAGGGCTGCTATCGGGTGGAGTGTTGCTGATCTCCACGGTATTCGCCCCTCGTATTGCACTCATCACATTTACACGGATGAGGGGGTGAAACCTTCGAGACAACCTCAAAGACGGCTAAACCCGAATATGCTAGAGGTTGTTAAGAAGGAGATCATCAAATGGCTGGATGCAGGTGTTGTATATCCAATCTCAGACAGCCAGTGGGTGAGTCCGATTCAGATAGTGCCCAAGAAAGCAGGACTCACTGTCATAAAAAATGATAAGGGCGAATCCATCCCGACCCGCACTGTGACATCTTGGCGGGTCTGCATTGACTATAGGAAACTGAACACGGCTACCGAGAAGGATCACTTTCCTTTGCCATTCATCGATCAGATCTTGGAACGGTTAACCGGACGTAGTTTCTTCTGCTTTCTGGATGGATACTCTAGGTTTAATCAGGTAGCAATTAGCCCGAAAGATCAGGACAAGACCACATTCACATGCCCGTTTGGAACATTCGCCTTCAGGTGGATGCCCTTTGGCCTCTGCAACGCACTAGCAACATTTCAGCGTTGTATGATGGTTATCTTCTCTGACATGATTGGGGATTATGTGGAGGTATTCATGGATGATTTCTCTATTTTCGGAGATGATTTCGCATCTTGTCTTGATAACCTCACCAAGATCCTGAAATGATGTATTGAGGTAAACCTAGTACTATCCTAGGAGAAAAGCCATTTCATGGTGAGGGATGGCATAGTACTAGGGCACAGGATCTCCAAAAATGGACTCGAGGTCAATCGGGCTAAATAAGAGATTATCTCCCACTTACTGCCACCTAGCTCGGTCAAGCAGATCAGATCATTCTTGGGTCATGTCGACTTCTATCGGAGATTTATACGCGATTTTCAAAAATTGTGCGGCCTTTGACGAATCTCCTGGTTACCGATGTCCCATTTGAATTTGATACCTCGTGTCTCAGAGCCTTCGAGACTTTACAAAGCGCTGTTTCCGACTCCCTGATTCTCCAACCACCCGACTGGTCACTTGATTTCGAAATGATGTGCGACGCTTCTGATTTTTCCATTGGTACTATTTTAGGCTAGTGTCGGGAGAAACAACCTTTTGTCATATACTATGCTAGCAAGACGCCGAATGAGGCTCAACGCAATTATACTATCACCAAAAAAGAACTGCTAGAAGTAGTATTCGGGTTGGAGAAATTTAGATCATATTTATTAGGGTCCAAGGTCATCATCTTCACTGACCACTTCACCCTCCGGCACTTGTTGAAAAAGAAGGATGCCAAACCACCACTCATTAGATGGATCCTTCTATTGCAGGAATTTGATATCGAGATCCGGGACAAAGTCAGAAAACAAAATGTTGTGGCAAATCACCTATCCAGATTGGACCCAGACCACATTCCTTATTCCCTGCCTATCCATGAACAATTTCCAAATGAATCACTTTTGGCAATTCATTCTATTGAGTTCCCCTAGTACGCGGATTTCGCGAACTACCTTGCCGCAGGCAAAATTCCCGCGAACCTATCCAAGGACCAGAAACTGAAATTCATTGCAGAAGCCAAATACTATCTCTGGGATGGCCCACTGCTCTTCCGCATTGGAGCGGATCAGATTATCCGTAGATGCATCCCAGACTCTGAGATCCCCAGTGTGTTATCTTTCTGCCACAATGATGCGTGTGGTGGCCATTTCTCAGGATGGAAAAAGGCTGCAAAAATTTTGCATTTAGGATTTTTCTAGCCAACCATCTTCAGAGATACACACGATTACGCCCAATGCTGCAAACGATGTTAGCCGATCGGTTCTATGACCAGGAGAGACATGATGCCACTCCAACCCATCATGGTCGTAGAAGTGTTCGACGTCTGGGGCATAGATTTTATGGGCCCTTTTCCGAACTCGCATGGCTTTGAGTACATATTGCTAGCTGTTGATTGTCTCGATGTGGGTCAAGGCCATCTCGGTGAGATAGGCTGACCACAAGACCGCCATTTCTTTCGTACAGTAAAATATTTTCGCGAGATTCGGAATACCCCATGCTCTGATTAGCGACGGGGGAAGCCACTTCATCCATGCCCATTTCAGGTCGTTATTAAAGAAATACGGGGTACATCACCGCATAGCCACCCCGTATCACCCGCAGACCATTGGGCAGGCTGAAGTGTCTAACCGTCAAATCAAGCTGATTCTCCAGAAGACGGTTAGACCAGACAGGAAGGACTGGTCCGACAAATTAATCGATGCAGTCTAGGCATATCGGACCGCATTCAAGGCCCCACTCGGAATGTCACCATATCACATGGTATATGGCAAGGCCTTTCACCTTCCTGTAGAGCTGGAACAATGCACCTTTTGGGCGATGCGAAAATGCAACCTCGACCTCGATGCAGGAGGTCGAGAACGGAAACTCCAGCTCAGCGAATTAGAAGAAATCCGACAGGAGGCCTATGAGAATGCATTAATATACAAGGACAAGACCGAGGCCTTTCACGACCGCCACATCCAGAGGAAAGTATTCATGCCCAACCAGCGAGTCTAGTTATTTGATTCACGGCTGAAATTGTTCGCAGGGTAGCTCAAGTCCAAGAGGACTAGCCCGTATGTTGTGATGCAGCCATATCCTAATGGGGCAGTCCAGATCAAGGACCCAAAATCTGGGCATATATTCACGGTAAATGGCCAGCTCCTCAAGCCATTTTTGGCCCAGGAACCTACTCCACCTGACGAGACTATTCATCTTAGTGAGGATGTGTGATTGAGTGCTCACCCAGTTGGAGGTGTTAAACTCAGCATGTATAGATACCATTCGCCCCACATTCCACCATCATTTATATATAACCATTTTTATACATAGCATATTTTTCCTTTAGCATATTTCCTTTGCATAGTGCTTGCTGACAGGTTGGTCGGAGCTGAATATAATTTCAGGAGCAATTACAGGTGACTTCTACCCACTCATCCTCTGTCAGTATTTATTTTCTTTTATATTCATGCATGAGGACATGCAAGAACTTAGGCATGGGGGGGTAGATACAGAAAAACTGAAAAAAAATTTATGCCAACACTTAGGAAAACCTCGGAGCTGTATGTAAAACGTACTTTAGGACCTTAAATAAAATAACAACCGACTGCACCTCCAGTGCTCGCATTAGAGCTAGAAATCATCCGCAACAGCCACTTCCGACTCACCCGCTCACCTTTTGTTCTAAATTTAGGGTCAAGCTAATTATAACCCGATACAGGAAATTCATGAAGTACAAATTATGCGAGGTTACATGTTTATAGCATATAAACATATTACATTCATGAATAAGATTATTTTATTAAGAGAATGCATTAGGGATTTTATCCTTTAGTTGATTCCTGTAATCTGGAATCCAGTAAAATTTTCACACACACGTAAAATTTGCAATGGATTCATGGTGAAGGCTGATAAACGTCTTCAGTCTATCGAGAAGAAGCAGTGCTTCTTTTCCTAAACCCCTGGACATTGTTTTAGGAGTCAGGCTGATTTTCTTCCAAAAATCCACCAAATTATGTGAGATGAGAGTAGAGTATACTGGTGCTCTAAGATTAGTGCGAGGAATCTGGAATCCTAGATAATTAGGAGATGATACTATGATATTAGGCATAGTTTCCGCTCTTGGTTCCTGTGTATACATTTTGAGTGAATTTTGAGAGCCACCAAATAAGGCAAATACGCGGAGATCGAGGTTTCATAAAACTAGGGCTAAGGTGGATGGGTACGACCATTTTCTACGGAATCCTCAGCTAAAGGAGGGTATTGATGTCAAGGTCAGAAATACACCATCCTATCCATCTTTCCCGATGCCGTGAGTAGGCAATTCCACCAAATAAGCGACCCAATGTCTCTTGAGTACCACCAATCCCTAATAATGCCTCCTCAATAAAGTCATGGATGTGTTATGTTAAAAAAAAAAAAAAAGAAAAAGGAAAAAAATGATGAAAAGAAAGAAAAACTGAAAAAATTATAAAAATAAAAAGCAAAAGAAAGAATGAATATTTAGTGTATATTTCATCGAGGCAATACCACCAAATAAAATTGAGATCCACCAAATATGGCCCTAACCTATTTTTCTTGTGTTTTTGACCGCCCAAATACTAGCTGAGGAATTTTGACTTAGTGTTAAGGTTATGGAAACTCAATTAAAGTGTTAATGCCTAGTGAGACCACTAAATACAGATCGTATATATGAATCTGGTGAGGTTGTGAGCTCTAAGAAAAAGAAGAGAAAGAGAGAATGAATACAAAGGAATCAGAAGAGAGCATAGTTTTTCTTGTCTTTCTCTTAGTTGAGTTACTTAGTAATCTGGGAATCTAGATTCTGTAGTACTAGTCTCTATGTAGCACCAAGTGAGAATGAGCCACCAAATATATAATCCTTTCCCTCAGAGATTCTCTACCTAAGCCTAAAGCCGAGGTGAAATTCATAGAATATCTTGAATACCCCGAGGGAAGAAGTCCACCTATCCTGCTAGAATTTTTACTAGGGGTCAAGTACAGGCTTTAGAGGTGTATTAGTTTTCACTCGAATCCATTGCAAAAGCTACATAGCCGCACTTACACGATTGTCTGGATTTCTAGAGCATAGGATGAAAACAAAAAGGAGAAAAATCTCTACGCATACACTTGATAAAATAATCAGTCCCATAGGGACCCTTGCTGTAAATAATTTAGTCTTGCATTTGCTAGGGACTAGAAAGATTTAGGCATGGGGTTGTGATTGCACAGCAATCATAGGTCTTAATTGAGATAAATTAGGCTAGAACTTAGCATAAGTTAGGGAAATTCATGCACGCATAAGCATTATCTGCATCTTTAGTGCTTTCCTTTAGCTATGCATAAAATAATGTTATAATGTGCTGATTAAGTGCATTAAGTCAATTGCAGGGAATAAGCAGATCCGGAGCTAGATCTGGAGTAGGATCTGAAGCTGGATCTAGAATAACGGGAGTTGCAGCAGAGCTGGAGCAGAAGGCTTAGATTAGATGTAGGAATAATAATGTAAGGGAGTTAAAGGTTTGCTATGCTATTAAGTAGGAATAAAGCAGTAAAATGTGAAGAGCTTAGGTCCATCCTAGCCCTAGGATAGCCTAGAGACTTCCCTAAGCCTTAGCTACCCTTAGATTAGGTCACCACACCCTAGGAAGCCCTAAAGCCCTAGTTCCAACCCTTCTCTAGATGTCCAGATAAGTTTTAGGATGTCCAGGACCCTTAGCCAACTCCCGCACACTTCAAACCCACTTCTACATTGTTATTAGACATCTAAACACTTTGTCAGACGTCCAATTTCTGTAGAATACCCAAAACAAAACCCAAAATCCTTCCTGACTCTGATTGGACGTCCAGACAACAAGTCTGGACTTCTGATTTTTGAGTATAAGATGTCTGATTATATTATTAGACTTCTGATACTGCTCTCCAATTCCTATTTTGAGATTTAAGCCTTAATCTTGGATCTCTAGGTCCCTAAATCCAATTCCAACTCCATAGGAACCTAAATTAAGGTGCCCTAACCCTAGTACATCACCTCTAGACCTACCTAAGGACCTAATTAGGTCCTCACTAAACCTAATTGACTTGGATCTTAGTCAATTCCATCAGCCTATTCAATTGGACTCATTAAGTCCAATTGAGCCTTGATCTCAGCACACACTGTCCAATTGGATTCAGTGAGAGTCCAATTGACCTAGACCTAAATTAATTGAGTTTTTTTACTCTCAATTAAGTTTCCACACACCCAATTTAACTTGTATTAAGTTTAATTGCACCTTACCTTAGTGAATTAGGGTTTATAACCCTAATTTGAGACATACCTTGACCTAAACCCACTCGAACCTAACCTAATCTACCTAGCCACCTAAGTTTCAACCCACACATACTCACACACACCCACACACACCATCCACACGAAAATACCTAGCCTAGAGTTCTCTAGAACTCTCTACCATGTGTGGTTGCCTTGGTTGCCAAAAATAGCAACCAAGAGCCATTCAATTTTTAGATCCACATTTGGTGGATCTAAAAACCACCATCCACCCTCTCTCTCTGACTCTCCCATGAGCTCCCACCATAGGCCTCTCTATAGATTTCCATAATTCTCTAGAGAGCTTCCCTTAGGTCTATAAAAAGATCCAATGGGTGGCCATTTGCACCCATTCACTTCCTTGGCACTCATTCCACTTAGGCTAGCCACTTCCATCTCCACTCCACCTCCACGAGTTGAGAACCACCATGGAGGCCACCATCTCCACGCTAGGAAGCTGGATCAGCTCCCCAACCTCTCTTCAAGGGCTGGCCTAAGCTCCATTGGCCGCCCCTCCTTCTCTTAGCCACTTAAAGGCCATCGGAGACCACCTCCGAATGCCCTTCCTTCTGTTAGATTAGTAACTTAGCTCTTCGTATATTTACTGCTTTTATTTACTGCTTAGTAGTGTAGTCTTACTTCTCCCCCAATGATGCATGCGAAATCCCCCCATCGATTCTTGTATGCAATAATTTTCTTGTAGCTAGGTTTAATTTTCAAGCATTCTTATACAAGCTTTCCTCTACGTTTTATGTTGCAAACCACTCTCCCACTAAATGAGTGAAAAATGCTTTTCTATATATATTTGTCTCTATATGTTTGAAATTACCATGAACTTAATAATTGTCATTCTTTTTGTGTGATTCAAGTTGCCTGTTTCTAGTTCCTAATATTCTTGCAACTAAGCATGTAATACCTAAATACGTAATAATCACGAACCGACATGCGATTCTAAACAAAGTAGAGTAAGATCGATTTCAAAAGTAAAAGCAACGCCTCCTAGAGACGAATGACCGGGACTCAAAGTCTCGTTATTTTTATAAAATAATATCTTTGTTGGATCGTATTTTGCAACTACATTACGACGCTTTTATCAAAAATGAGATCTACGCTTTTTCTCCCAACAGCGATCTAAGGCACAGAAGGATGGGGACTGTTCTGAATGCCTGCCCTCTTTGTGGGTTACATTCTGATAGTGCAACACACATCTTCTCCTCTTGTTTGGTCACTGACAAGATTTGGAGGTTGGTCTGCTTAAAACCTCTCCCCTCCTGGAATTCTGTGTGGAAGAAGTTCATCATTCCTGGTCGACCCTTGGAGGCTATGGCAGCCATTTTGTGGTGTGTGTGGAGGGCGCGTAGTGATAAGCTTTTTCAGGAGAGACCGGTGATATGTGAGAATATTGTAAAAGAGTGCTGGTCTCTCATACATAGTTGGGCTTCTTTCTTGTAATACTTTTTTGATATGAAATATACTACCCTCCGGATTGCTATCGGCTCTTGATAGCAATCCTCACTGTTTCAAAAAAAAAAATTCATCTAATTAATGTGTTAACTAACTTAAGTATAATATATACCTAAGTATGTAATAACTTAAGTAACATTACTTAATTAAATATATTAATCTTAAAAGGTCAAAAATGTAAATTCAAGGTCTAAATATAATAACTGTCTTATTTATAATCATATATAAAAAGTTGAAAAAGATTTAAATTAAAATAAACCTTGAAAAGTTGAGTTTACATTTTAGTCCTTATATTGTATTTCATTTGGGTCCTTATTTCCCATTTAGGTCCTCAAGTTTCACTACAAACAAGTCCCTGAACTTCTTCTTCTTTTCTTCAACTGTTTGGATGGATGATGACAGAAGGTGAGTCCACCACCTGATCACTGCCCATCCGACGTCATCCCTTCTTCTCCAAGCTCCTGGAGCTTGTGCTCACCATCTCCTTTTCATCCATCGGTTTGGATGATGCCAAAATCCTATTTTAGGGTTGGAGATAACCTCACCAGCATTGGAGAAGACGTCGGTAGTTACTCCCCTCCTAGCCTTTAATCCGTCCAGATTCCACCTCCATCTCAGTCGCCGCCACCTATAAATACCCCTTCATACCCTCGATTTCCACCAAGTTGTCTCCCTTCCCTCTTCTTCACTAAAGCTAACTTCGATAGGCTATTCCCTCCAAACTCCAGCAAACTTCCTCCACCTCATCCGACTTCCTCCATCCATCTTCAATAGCTCTGGATCTCCGCCGAAGTCAGCTGCATCTTCTGACACAAGTGCTGACTAGGAGCTCTCCTTTGCTTCACCTCACAACCGCCTACCAGAGATCTTTCGACAACCCTCTGATTTCCTCCTCCGTTATGAGCCATCAATAGAGATCCTCTATCCCCTTCATCCAGGTAACAGTAGATTAGGTAGGTAGATTAGGTAGTGTAATGTTAGATTTAGCATTCGTCTTCTTCAACTCCGGCGAGGTCCTTGAGCTTGTCAGGAGCAATGATTTTGTCTTTTTAAGTCACCGTTTACTTTCTTGAATCTTCCATGAACATTTCTATCATCTTTTATTACTAATTCAATCAATTAATCGCCTAAACCACCTCCACCTCCACCAACTACTCCTGCTGTCCATGGCAGCAGTAGTTGAGCTACTTTCCACCTTCACTGGGTCCTTCATCATTTATTCATCACCTAAGGACCCTATTCTACACTCTAATTTCAGTAATTACCATCTATAATGTAAACGCCCAATTTTAATTAAGTTCTTGAGTTCGCTGTCAATGGCAGCTCAGGAGTAGTTTAAATCATTAATTATATATATATTTATCGTCACAATTATCTGTTGACTTGTTTTCTCCATTCAATTGAGTTGGAAAACAAGTCCTGAGCCTAATCCAACTCAGATTCTATATAAAATGAATTTACTGTTAAATCTTTACTCTAATAAACAATTGAAGGAATTTATTTGCTCCTGAGGTTCCTTGTGACCTCAGAAAACTTTCTAAATCATTAATGGCATAATTTCACATCATCTGTACACATTTTACCTTTTTCTGGACTCACCGTTGCTCCGGCGAGCTCCAGCGAGTCAAAATAAGTTCTTTAGTCTATTAAACTTGGTGTGAAGCTCCAGATCAATGAATTGAGGTACACTGATTATGCTGAAGTTGTTTCTTTGAGATTTAAGTGTCTGGAGCTTGTGATAGGTCTTCATCTTCTCCAACTCCAGCAGAGTTGGAGAAGTCTAACAGTTAGGTTTAAGTCGTATTTGAGAGGTCTAAAGGCTTCAATGTTATACCCTGAGTTTATTCCTATGCTTATACCACTGTAACAACCTTTAGTTTATCCTAACGAACAAACACCTTTTCAATCTCAGGCGATGAGCCTGAAACCCTAGGAACTTTAGATGAACATCAACCTGAGGGTCTGAACCTATTCCTAAGATTAAAGAGATGATGTTTAAGGTGTTAATTCCCTGTGAAAAGGTTTAACTTAGAAAGTCAAAATTCGAGGCTTACTAGTCCAACCTGAGTCTGATTCTTTGATTTTGGATTCAATTAGTCAAATTAAGGAGTTCAAATTGTTTCTGAGAAGATTGTGAATGATCTAGAAGAGATTTGAGCGAGCTCTGATGGATTATTTGATAGGATTTGATTTATGTTCACTTTAGGTTATTTTTGAACCCAAACTGATGACAGTAGTGTTGCGATGAGATTTAAAAGTAAAATCTGCCTAGATGGATTTGTAACAACCTCTAGAGGTTGTTTTAATTGATTAATTAGGACTTTAGTTGTCTGTTATGACCTTTTAGAGTCTGAATTAAGGTTTTGAAGCTTTCTAAGAAGCTTTTAGCTTCTGCACCTCTCCTGAAGCTTCTGCTCCACCAATAGCTGTGGAATTAACCCTTGAACCTATTTAGCACTTTATCTGGAAGACAAAGTCCAGTCTAAGGGCTTATTATTGAAAAATCCACTCTGCAGGCTATTTTTGAACGTAGATAAAATAGAACTTTTGCCCTTCAAATCAAAGAGCTTAACTTCCCCTTTGTATCAAATTGACACTTCAATTCTATAGAGCAACTCAAGAGCTTTCCAACAAGCTTTTATTTGCTTGGAATGGAGCTCTGAGTTGTCGGGAATCATCATTTGAAGTTTGGCCTGGGAAGGGGGAAACTTAGTCCCACCTCGGAAAAACCTGAGTGGCCGCATAGGTATAAAAGGCTTTTGTGATATGGCTTCTTCAGTCGACAGCACACAATGCAAGGAAATGAATGAGCATTGGGTTTGTATGGGCACGTGTGTGCCTGGGTGTGTGTGTGCTTATGGGCGTGCAAGTGTGGGCCCGTGAGGGCGTGAGCATGGGCCTGGGAGGCCGTGAGTTGAATGGGCTCGAGACTATGAACTAGAAATAAACTGAACTAAATAAACCAAGCTTGGACCTAGTAGGGTCTGATCCCACCCTGAGAGGGGTGCTGTGTATCCTTGACCGGTCCAAGCTGCCAATAAAAAAACTAATTTTTGGTTAAAAGAAAAAAAACCAGTGCGGTTCAGAAAGAAAGGTATGCATGAGTTCAAAAGGAAGAAATGCTAAGGCTCAATGCTAAGGAGAAGTGGTAAGGCTCAGAAGGTAAAGATGCTAAGGAGAAGAAGCAAAGGAAAAGAAGAGAAGGAGAAGAAAGAGAGCTCATAGAAGGAGAAGGAAGGTTGAACAGGCACTAAAGAGAAAAGGCAGAGAAGAAAGAGAAGAAAGAAATGAAGAAAGAGAGCTTGAGAAAGATAAGAAAAAGATTAAGAAGAAAATTAAGAGATAAGTAAAAAGAAAAGAGAAAGAAAGAGAGAAAGGTAAAAGAATAAAAAGCGAGGCTGAAGAGAAGAGAAGAAATGGTTTAATTTCTTGCACATTTTTTAATTCCTTTTTGAGTTTAATGTTGTAATAAGGCATATTTCCATTAGTAATACTTTCTATTGCCTTAATCTCTTTGAAATAAAAAGAAAATAAACATGTTTACTTGTTATTCAAGATCATTTGTGTAAATATATTTTCTTATGGAATTTTGCATAGTCTTTTAATTTGAAATCATTAAGCAAAATTCATGTTCTTAAAATAAACTTAATTATACTTTCTATAAGTAGCTTAGACTTATTGGTGAATTCTAAATAAGCTATGCCTCCCAGCGAACGACCTGGACTCAACTAGTTAAAAGAAATAAAATCTAAAATGTTAGGTTAACTTGACCCTATACAACTCAATCAACA
Organism: Thalassia testudinum; assembly: GCA_037157565.1. Classification (NCBI taxonomy): domain Eukaryota; kingdom Viridiplantae; phylum Streptophyta; class Magnoliopsida; order Alismatales; family Hydrocharitaceae; genus Thalassia; species Thalassia testudinum. The sequence continues at coordinate 2,787,074 of JAZHRO010000070.1, forward strand.
CAAATTCAAGTTGACCTAAGTTACTTTCTTCTACACATAATTAAGCACAATTAACTTAATTAACTGTGTTAAGGAGAGGACCCATCAAGAGTACCTGGGTCTTTTGCCTTAGGTGGGAGTTTGCTCAAAATTATAGAGCTGGCTTGCTCTAACAATACAATTGGGCTACCACTTTTGGTTCGCGGCTTATGCTTAGGTGTACACATGTCTTCCAAAAATCATGCGTAAGCCGGTATGTGGCGAATTGCATCCATCAAGGGGATGTTTATATGGGCCTGTTCAAAGAGCTTAACCAGATCCTCCTCAAGTGCCATGGGTTTGGTTGTCCTCTTTCCCTTGGTCAAGGCCTCGGGAAATGGGACCTTGGATGGTTCCTTTAGAATAGGTCCAGTTTCTTGATTAGGGATAGGGGTATCCTGGAAACTATCCTAAGGCTTGGGTTAGCACTAGCAGGCTGAAAGTGGCTTGGGTAAGGTGGGTCTTGTGTTGCTTTGCCACTACAGGTTGTTACTAAATTTAGTCCTACCTTGTTCTAGTTTGGTGTCGGTAAAGTGGTGGTTGCTACTGAAATCCCGAGTATGATGTCGAAGCTTCCATCCCATCGGGTGATAGAGTAGAAGGGGCTTGATAAATCATGTGGGCTTGGCCCGGATTTGGGTTTATAACGTTCCTCTGGTTCGGCATGTTATTCGGATTTGGCAGAAGTTACGAAGGGAGTGTGCAAGGTTGGCAGGAACTCGCCATCTGGGTGAGTTGATTGTGAACCTCTGTGATCGTCTTTGTGCTATTTTTGCATAGTCGCATTCATCTTTTGAATGTCAGCCAGAGTCTGAAGGATGAGAGTCATTTGATCTGTCTGAGTTGGCTCAGATTGATATGTGGGGTTGGGCCGAGGCTGAGGCGGCTGATATGGACAAGGAGCTTGTGGACGAGGTTGATATGGTGGTCTCTGATTCTGATTGTTTCCTACCCACAGGAAATTGGGATGATTCCGCCATCCAGGGTTGTAGGTATTAGAGAATGGGTCATTTTGGATGGTGTTGAGGTCCTCACAGGTCTGAGGAACCTCAAAAAAGTTAGAGTATGAGGGTTCAGAGTTCCCCCAACTAGAGTATGCAGGGTCAAAGTTTCCTCTGGTCCTAGAGTTAGAAGGGGGTGGATACGGGTCCATCCCCTGAGAAGATCGGTGATAGATGTTATGCACAGCTTCCCTCCCAGAGGGCGACTGTGCGAACGGGTTTTACAAAGAGATGGCTCGTTGCAGATGTCGAGTTAGCTCATCCACCTTCTTCTCAATGATAGAGACCTTATCCAAATGACTAGCCATCAATTCCAAGTCGACAGATGAGGACAAGCCCTGCACCTCATGTGCTCCCCTTAGAGTCGTCAATGCGCAGGCATTCGTCCGATCGAATAAGCCCATGGAGTCATTATTGATGGAGTTCTCACACATATTCTTAAGAATCTCCCACACAATGTCTTCGTGTTGACCCATGATATTTCCTCTGCAAGTTGCATTGACGAATAAACAGATATCTTCTCGGAGTTCTTGGTAAAAAGACTGGAGTTGTTCCCATTTAGGAACTCCGTGATGGGGGCACTTTCGCATGAGATCTAGGAAATGATCCCATGCCTCGTGAAGTGGTTCTCCAAGCTGCTGTGTGAAGTGCGTGATCTGGTGTCGTAAGGCATTCATTCGACTAACTGGGAAGAACTTTTTCATTAATTCAGATTGTAGTTCAACCCATGTGTTCATTGGATGCATTTGAGTCTGATACCAGTGAGCTACTTTGTCCATGAGAGAGAAGAACATTTTCATGAGAAGGATATCCCGATTTTGGACATCTGACCCGAATGTTTGGGCCAGATGCTTGAGCTATTTGATGTGCTAGAAAGGATCCTCAGAATTGAGCCCATGAAATTTTGGAATAGCATGAATCATGTTGGGCTTGAGTTCAGAATTAGGACCTTCAGTCGAGATTTGGTCCCGAGGTTCGATCACCACCGTAGCAGGATTGTAATGATCTTGCATCGTAGGATGTTGCGGTGGATTCACAAAGGCTTGGAATAAATCATTAAGGCACTGAAGTTGGTTCTCAAGGTTATCTTCTCCTTCTGCGGGTTGTGCCATGATGATGGAAGGAGAATTGGGTTCAGATGAATTAGAGGAGATGTCTATGTGATGGGGTTGCTACATACACACAAAAGTTGAGGCCTGGCCTCGACGGGAGTGAATAACTAAAGGAGGCCTCAAGGTTGGTCTTAAGGACCTCCTACCGAACATGCACCGATGGTCTGGATGTGAGTAGAATGTGATGGACCCAATCAAGACACCCAAACAATTTGGATGACTATAGAGGTTCAGGGCGGATGATACCCTTTAGTCAGAAAGCCGTCCACCTGAGAAATACCTGGGCAGTCAGAGAGGGAGAATCCCGCAATGACCCCTACACAGTAGAGCACCCCAAGAGTTACAGGGTTTCCCCCACCTGACCTCACTTGTCACTGATGTTCCAGGTAGACTAGAATGGGGACTTGGCCTCTTAAGTCTACCAGTTTTATTAAAGAGCAAGGGTACTTAAGATTTCACTTGAACTTTAGATGTATTGAGTGCAAAAGTGACCTAATTTCAAGGTTGGTTAACCCAAGGTGGGTCAACTTCACCTATTTGTCCTTTGAGAAGTTTTAGGTCTCTCTTTTAGGATTCAAGTGAGATTAAGAGCCTGAATTTGAGGGTTTGCTTGAATAAATCACTTCAACCAAGGCTTAGGCACACATCATTTTGGAGAGTTGATTCTTGCTTCTGAAAATGTGTCTCTAAAATCCTAAATTGAAATCCTTAATTGGCTCTAATTTTGGTCCAATTTAATTTGCCAAATGTGGTATCTAGGGCTCAAACAAGAATGTGGTAGCCCTAGTTACCTTAAATAGGTGCACAAATCAACTTTTTGTTGTTGAAATCAAATCAGGAAACTTGATGAATTAGCTAAGAATGGAAAGCAAGTAGCCCTAATTGATTTTATCCTTTTTTCCTTTTCAGAATGAGGGACTTAAGAGAGAGAGTAATCAGAAATTACCTTCCCTTGGTGTGTTTGATGGGAGGCTGTCTTTCTTTGAATCTTATCCCTAAAACAACCACAACAAAAGAGATATAGCAAGTTAGTACCAAATCAGGAATTGTAATCAAGAATTCTATTGCACGTTACTCCCCGGCGATAGTGCCAAAATGTTTGAGTTGCTGAATCAGTATTTAAAAAGTATTACGTTGTAGTACAGCCGAAATAGCATTTAAAATAGATATAATTTTATTACTCGAAAAGATTTTCAAGGTCGAACACAGGGAACAAATCAGTATTTAGAAATCAAGATCACAATTTAAACTGAAAGAAATTGCAATAGTAGCAGTGTCAAAGTGCAAAAATATGGGAGTAAAATGGTGATCACCAAATACTCCTACAATATCACCAAATGATTCAATATATAAATATGCAATGGACACTAGAATCTGTCGTCTGATTCCTTAATCAGACGACTTAAAGTGTCTGATTTCTTCTTCTCTTTCTCTACCTTTCTCTCTCTACTTTGGCTTCCTTCTTCTTTCTCCTTTACCTTTTCTCTATCTTCTCCTTCCTTCTTCTTCTTCTACCTTCTTTAGCTTCGTCGAGTGCTTTTCCCTTGCCTCTCTTCTGCCTTGGCTTCTCCTTCTTCCTTCTTCATCTCCTGCCTTTGTCTTTCATCTACCTTCTGCCTTTAGCTTTGCCTTCTTTTCTTCTTCAGCTTCTAGCTTCTTCTTCTTCTTTTCACTTCTTCCTTCTACCTTAAGTCCTTCGGTTCTCTTCTTCTTCTCCTCCTGGCCTCCTCTTCTTCTTCAGACTGCAGCTAAGTGTTGGCCGGAGAATCTTGTAGCAAAACCTACCCCTACCTGCGTGTAGCTCTCCTCACTTTCTCTCTTAGGATACGCTCTCCCAGAGCCACATAGATAGTCGGGTAATCAGGTCAGGTGCGTACCCGGGACAAGGCCCACCGGCGTGTGGTAGTGGGCGAGGAGTGTAGTTGGGTTGGGTCAGGGTAGGTCCACGAGGCGTGTTCGCGGACGAGACCGGGTCGTGTGAGTGGGACCTCACCCCGTGGATCTGAGGAGACAAGGCTACTTCACTTTTTGCTTTTTTGCAGGTGCGGATGCTCCTTCACTTCCGAGGTAGGACCAAATGTCCCACCCTTTCCTCGCACGCCTGCAGCAGGGAGAGCTTCACAATAACAGCAGGAGTGGACTCTCTCGACTCCAATTGAAGGCCCAAGTGCATGCGCGAGGGGCTTCCGTGCACCTAGGACAACACCACCTGGAGCAGCAAGACCTGGGCGTGGCTTCAAGCTTGCTTCAAGCATCACAACAATGGCGGAGGGGCGATGAACCTGAAAACACAAGATTGGCCTTGTGGCCACGTCAAAACATTCAGAGAGGACCGCCGAACCATGGCTGATGTGATGGGGATGTCGATGTGGCTCGAGGGTGCCTGTGTGTGCGTGCTTAGGGCACACTGTGTGCACAAGTGTGGGTGTGTTCGGGGGGTGGTTTGAGTGAGTGGCACGATGCGTGGAGTGAGGGGAAAGGATCTATGAAGTGAGGGGATGTTTATGGGCTTGTCGGTGAGGGTTTTGGTGGCCTGTGGAGGTGGGATGGCCTCGCCGGAGTCGATGGTCGGAGATGGAAGGGATGGAGGTGATAGAGGCCGGCAGTGGTCGATTTTGGAGAATAAGGGGTAGACAAGAAAATAGAGGGGAGAGGGAGCTTATCTGGAAGGTAAAGGGACGAAGGGGGTGAGCGGAGGCATCAGGTCTGGTGTGGTCGATGCCGGAGACGAAGGCGACTCAGATGAGTGGTGATCGGCGAGGATGAAGAGGGGGAAGCGCTTGCTGGTACGGCGAGATGCGGATGAAGTTAGGGAGGAAGGATCCACCGCAGGTATGGTGGTCGGATGACGAGGAGGAGTAGGAAGGGTCGTCGAACATCGAGGAGCCTATGGCCGTGAAGGGAAGAGAGGAATTAGGAGTGTTCACAGCCAAATTCGAGCATGGAGAGGTCGGGGAGATTTGGGCTCCTTTAAATAGAGCTCTGGAAGTCAGTTAAGGCTTGGAAAGATACTTGGGAAGCAATCTTCCCAAGCAAGGAAAGTCACCGGCGATGGAAGCTTGTTAGGATACCCACATCTCTCATGTGTTCACATTACAGATTGTGAAAGAATCAGGGATCAAAGATGGGTTTAGATTGGAGGGAATTTCTTAGAGAATCTCCCTTCCAATTTTGGAAGAGATTCTCTGAGAAATCAAAGAGATCTCTCCTTTCAAAGCTCGTCGGAGTAGGATTCCTCCTCTATAATAGAGGAGGGACCTGTTTACGAAAGTGATGAAGAAGCTAGGGGGCTGTTTGTAAGGGTTTTTGAAAGATAGGCGTATAAATGTAATCAGGTTGGATCTTTTTGCAAACTAGGTCAAGGAAAACTCATCTTGGGTCTAAATTTTGGTAAAAACCTAATTTGGACCTAAGGAATCCAATGGTGAAGTTGGATTTTTGGTTTGACTACGTTTGAATGTGAAATTTATGCAAAAACCCAATTTAGGGCTAATATCTGTCTGATACCCCAGTCTAGTTCAAGATGGGTTCTAATGGCCAAATTGAAAGTTCTAAACCCTAAAGAATATTTTTCTATGATTTATAGAGGGTTTAAGTGAATTTTATCCTGACCAAAACCTTGGTTAATCAAGTGGGTCTGTTTTTAGGGTTTCAAGAAGTCATTTAATTCACAGAATTCACACAAACCCTTTTCTGTCAAATCCAACCCACTTGTTGTCTTGTTAAGACCATTTGACATTTGTTTAGCCCTTAAGAAAACCCATGGTTGTATTGTAATGGTAAAATTATAGTTTTACCCCTTGTTTCTTATTTTCCTCTCAGAAAGGTTATTCAGTGAATTATGACCTTCAGTTGGTTATGTAGGAGCATTTATTCTCTTCATTGGGTCAAAATGAGCTATTTAGGGCTCATGATGGTGTTCCCATCTCCCACTGCCATTTATTGATCAGATTCTCAGAAAATTGGTGGGAAATCAATTCTTCTGTTTCTTGGATGGTTACTCCGGGTATATTCAAGTGGCAATTCATCCAGAGGATTAGGAAAAGATCACCTTTACCTGCCCCTACGATACATACGCATTCCATAGGATGCCTTTTGGGCTATGTAATGCACCCGGCACCTTTCAGCAGTGCATGCTAGCCATATTCTTCGACATGGTAGTTAAATACCTTGAAGTATTCATGGAAGACTTCTCGATATTTGGTGAATCTTTTGATGAGTGCCTCCAGCATCTGGTCCAAATTCTCAAAAGATGCATTGATGTGAACTTAGTGCTTTCCTGGGAAAAGAGCCACTTTATGGTTCTAGAAGGCATCGTCCTGGGACATTTTGTTTCTGAGAGAGGTATTCAAGTCGACCGAGGAAAGGTAAATTTGATTTCCAAACTTCCTATGCCTAACTCGGTCAAAGATATTGGATAGTTCTTGGGGCAAGTGGGTTTTTATCGCCAATTCATATCTGATTTTTCCAAAATCACGCACCCTTTGATGAGCCTCCTCTCAAAAGACATGCCTTTCGAGATGACGAGTGAGTGCATTCACGCATTTAAGATCCTCATGACTGAGTCACCCAAGCACCAATCCTGCAATCCCCTGACTGGTCTCAACCCATTGAGATCATGTGTGATGCATCTGACTATGTAGTGGGAGCAGTGTTAGGGAAAAAAATAGACAGGAAGCCCTTGGTCATATACTACGGCAGCAAGACTTTAGATGAGGCTCAGCATAACTACATAATTACAAAGAACGAGCTACTGCCTATCGTATTTGGCCTGGAAAAATTTAGATCATACCTCCTGGGTTCCCATGCCATTATATACTCAGATCACACCGCAGTGAGGCACTTACTCATGAAGAAGGATGCGAAACCTAGATTAATCCGATGGATCTTGCTGTTAAAAGAATTTGATCTTGAAATTCACGACAAGGCACGAAAGTAAAATGTGGTAGCTGACCATTTGTCTCGCTGTCCTTCTTCAGTCATTGACCTGTCTGGACCTATTACCGAGCATTTTCCAGATGGGCACCTATTGGCCATTAACTGACTTCCCTGGTTTGCTGACATGGTAAACTACTTGGTTACAGGGAAAGTCCCGCCAAATTGAGCAACTTCTAGGTGGGATAAGTTGATTTTCGATGCCAAGTGCTACATTTGGGAAGAACCGTGATTATGGCGGATTCGCAAACGGAAAGGTTTGGATTTTGGAAAATCCATTGATCAAATAAAATTTATAGATGAAACTCCAAATGTGAGTCCCGATTTGAACACGGGGAGGCAAACGTTTGGTTTTATGAAATCTACATTTCACTTTATTTCTATTTTTGTCATTTTTATCTTTTATAATTTTTTTTGGAATTTCTTAGAAAGTAAGAGATCAGATCGACAATTGCTTATCTGACTAATCTACTTGCAAAATATAAGAGAGAGAGTGAATCACATATATTTCTAAATCAAATGTTTTCTACAACTAGGAAAGTGGGAAAGATTACACTATGAAAGCAATAAAGGCAGAAAGAGATGAGAGAATCCCCCTTGACGGTCGCTCAGAGGATGACTCGCTCTGACGTTGCCTGGAGGAAGGTGGTGAGGAGCGGGATGAAGGAGGACGTAGCCGATGGATGGAGGATGGGGTAGGACAGCGTCACGACGAGGATCGTCTTCCCGAAGGGCGACGAGAGGACGGCCACGGGATGCTCCATGAATGGGGATAAGAGGTGCGAAAACTATTTTCTTTCCAACTCTAGAGGAGCATCTTGAGCTTGGGACAAGCTCTCTCTAGAGCCTTGAAGGTGGTGAGAGGAAGAAAGGAAGAGATGAAGAAGTAGGGGAGGTGTAGGGGTTCTTTTATAGTGAAGGGAAGAGGGCAATTTGTGTAGAGGGCATTTAGTGACATCAAAGGCGTCACTGTAGATCCGTGCCAGGCAATCCCCCAAATGTCATTAAAGCTTACTAGCGCTCATGCTCTATCCCCACTGGAATCTGTTGGAGGAGGCGTAGCCGTTGGATCAACATCGGATGGCTGAATTTCATTTGCAGCGACAAGAAGGGCTTAGTGGGACTTGAACCTGCGCCCTTTGATCTGCAGAGGGTGCTTAGCCACTACACTAAGCCATCCCTTGAGTCCCGAAGAGGAGTATGGTTCGGAGGCTTCTCAGCCATTGGATCAAGATCGAATGGCTGGGAATGGAGGTGAAGATGATGAAAGGGCACCTTCAGTTTCCGCTGGCCGGTATTAGGTGACCTGGATGGTGCCACATGACGCCATCTGGGTTGTCCATCTTCTTTCTGTTGCAGAGGGTGCCACGGTGCTTGGATCGAGTTGATTTTCACGTTGTCGGACTGCGATCGTTGCTCCGGATCCATCCGTATGATCAGATTTTTCATCTGAAGCCCATATGGATGTCACATTGCACCCCTGGTTGTTGATCCTCCTCGGACTTCATATGATGCTACAGGACTCCGATCTAGACAATTTTGGAGGTATTAGACTTCGATCGTTGTCCTGATCAGATCCGTACGATCCGATCGTTCATTTGAGGCCCTAAAATAAATCTTCTTCTCTCCTGACCATAAAAAGGACCTAATTAACCTAAAATATATACAACTACTCTAAATGCAGAATGATGCATGCTATGCAATATTTATAACATAAAATGTAAATCTAAGCCTAGAAACATGCATGATTAGCCATTTTAACCTAAATAGATGTGTCTATATCATATGCCCATGCCTATCTTTTGCTAGTCCCTAGCAAAATTAAACTACATGCTATGTATAAAATTAGAATTAGGATTCGATCGCTTAAGCCTATGTTGTTTATTAACAATAGAAATTATCAACTAAGGTCCTAAACTACAAAGACTCAACGGTACTCGGGTGTCTACCAGAATGCAAACCACCCAAGTCCTCGCCTTATTTGAAAAGGGAAGATACATTTTTTGTTTTGCTTTTTCTTCTTTTCTAATTTTTTGGACTTTTGAAGTTTGAGAGTTTCGGGATAACTTTTTATGGCTACCCGACCCGCACAAGACTCGAAAAGGACTCTAAGTGCTAAGCATCTTGTAAAAGGATGATAGACTCACTAGGTGGCCATTAAAATGGACTTCAGGTTTCTACGACCCTAGGTGACCTTAAAGATTTTTGCCTAGAGGTTTATCTTTCCGAACAGTAGTTTTCTCCTTACTTTTAAATTTTTTATGGGGTCAACACAAGGGCGAACCTAGTGTTTATCTCCACAGTTTATTCCACTTCCCCTCTTCTTTCCTAAGTATTTTGAGAATTATTGTGCATTTTTGTGAGCTGAGCTCTGGAAAATCGGCCAATGGGCTATTATCCACGGCAACTTGCTAGCCATACTTGTGCGGTGAAGTGTGATTTTATTTGTTTATTTTCTTATTTTCTCCCTTTTCTTTTCTTTTTTTCTTTTTCTTCCTAAGTAGGTGGCTTCCCTAATCTAAGATTTACCTAAAGATAGTATGAAGAAAATGGTCTTGTGGCTGGGCTCTAGATAATCGGCCAATAGGTTGTTACCCACGACAACTTGCCAGCCATACCACCCTAGATAATTCATTAGCTACCCAATTTTTGTAAAAATTGTTGGAAAGTGAGTCAGTGCGAGTAATGTGTAGATGCTTAGACTTAAAATCCCCTCAAATCAGAGGGCGGGTTGATAAGTCGTGTACTTATCATCCCAATTTATTAACCAAATTAATGTAAAATTACTTGACGAGGACTCGAGACTAAGTCCACATTCGAGTGAGCATCTAAGCTAATTAAGTCTGAAGACCTGAAGAGCCCATGTGTTCAGGTCCTATTGTAACATTTCCTAAAGTTAATAACTTCCAAAAGCTTACGTTCTCTTCTCCTAATTCTATTTTTTCTTTTATTTTTTTATCCTTTTGAATTTTCAATTTTTTTAAAGAAAATAAAAGAAATTCTACAGAGTTAACTCAATAATTTTAGGATTAAGTATCCACCCCCAAATGCCTAAATGATGCAATGTCCTCATTGTAAAAATAAGACATGAAAAGGGTAAAGTAAACAAAATATCACCTGAATTTCATGAAAATCTGATCAGCTCTGCAGAGAGAAGAGAGTATACACACACGTTAAGTTTAATGCCTTTAGCTAGGCATAAAATACATACAAGGAAGAAATGGAGAATTCACAAGTGCGGGTCAGAATCAAAATCAAAAGATTAATCCTCAGACCCGTTAGTAGATGTCCACAGGTGTGGACCAAGTTGTGGTGTAGACCCATGCCCCAGAGTCGAGTAGTTCTAAGGTTCTGGATGAAAATCACCCAGAATCAAAGATTATTGTATTTGCGGGACCGGGCCTGCAATTTAGTGGTATGCAACCCAAGACCAAAGTGTCGGACAACGGGTAGAGAAGGTTAAATAGGTTCGAATGTCCACTTAATGTTTAGCTCAAGATAGTCAATTATTCCAAGCTTGGGTCACACATCAAAGATATCATAAGGGTCCTAGTAAAATGTTAGTGGTTTTAGGTCAATAAGAACCCTTAGATCCAAAATCATGGTTCCCTCAGAAGTAGCTTCCCAAATTTTCATTTCCATATTTCTACCCTCTAAAATCAATGTTTCCGAGACCTCCAAATTGTTGTACACCCCATCTAAAGTACCCAAGTCCAACAATTATGGCTGAATCAAGATTGACTTAGGTTTGGTGATCTCAGAAATATCATCATTCAATTCTTTAGGGTGTGGTTGAGGAATGGGGCTATTGATTGAATCATCAGGATTTGAATCGTCCAAGTTAGCCCCAACATGATCATACTCTTCAATGATTGGGCTATCAAATGGTTCATCAGATTCCTCAATCTCGTTTGTCTTACTAAAATCATCTTTCTTATGCTCAAGTGAGACTTCACTAAGAGATTCTTCACCCTCAGAGTCAAAGAATTCATGATCCTCATTTATATGTCTTAACCCTGAGTGGAGAAACAATCTTGATCTTTCATGGCCACCACAGAGACTGACTTAGATTGAACATCAATCTAGGCCAACCTAGTACTCCACTCAAACCACTTTAGGGCAACCATCTAGTCTAGCCCAACCCGCAACCACCCTTGAAGATATCATGAACATTTTGTTGGACTTTGACAAGAAAAATGAAGGTTGACTAATTTGGAAAATCAAGTGAAATCTCAAGGGGATCAAATCAAGAGACTTCAAGAATCACTTTATCCTTGGATGCAAATGCCTTTTCACTCCTATTCTTCCGACCCCTCCTCCAATCTATCATACATGCCATTGTGCGGGGACCACATCTGTGGCCTCTAAAAGGAAGAGAAAAGCTAAGAGCCCACCCAAATGACCTGATTCGGGCTCAACCAAAAGTCATAAGACCAAACCCACATCCAGCTCTGACTCCGACTCAAGGGACAAAATGAAGAAAAAGACTTGCACACCTAAAGAGGTGGTTTTATTAGCTAACATAAGTGCATTTGTTTCTAGCACTCTACCACCCAAAATGAATGACCCTGGAAAACCCTTCATATCTTGTGCCATAAAGGGATTCACCTTCAACAAAGCCCTTGTGGATCTAGGGTCTTCCATTAACTTAATTCCTACCGCCCTTTTTGACCGCACCAAACTTGGAGATCTACACCACACACCTGTCACCATTAGAATGGCAGATGGCTCCATCAAACTACCGAAGGGGGTAGTAGTTCAGGATGTGATTATTAAAGTTCAAGGTCTTAGTTTTCTAGTCGATTTTATTGTCTTGGACATGAATAAACCAAAGAAGCTAAGTAATTCATCCATTATTCTGGGTCGACCTTTCTTGGCTACGGCCAATGCACGGATTGACTGTTACTTAGGATGTATGGAGGTGAGTAGTGGCAATGAGAAGATTCACTTTGATATGTATGCAGCCGCTAAGAAAACAATGTCAGGGTACTTTCTGGATGACATGGAAAGTGAGTCGGAGGGTAATTCGGAAGAAACTATGGCAATTGACACCTGGGTAGAACCACATGACCCGAATCAACAATCCACTAGATCACATAAGTCACCCTCCCTACCAGATCAAATCATTGATAGTATGGTTGACTATCTTGATCGACCTAGCCCAATTCAAACCCCTGCCCCTTGCAATGAATCCCAGATTACTCAATTGATCAAAATGATTCATGAAATAAAAGAAGCTAGTGCAAGAGAATATGATGATATAAGGAAAGAGCTTCATAGAATCCAGGATGAGCAACAAAAACCAGAAATGTTTGAATTTGGGTCAGGTGTGTCACAACCGATTTGCAATTCGGTGGTGGTCATGCAGGATTTTGTTGATCAAACACCTAAGGTGGATGATATTGATAACCCTATGGAAGTTGAGAATGGAGATTTATTTGAGAATCTTGATCTTGATTTAGGGCCTAAGTACCAATCATTTCATTTGAGGAACCAAGCATTAAGGGACCTGAATATTATTTTGTTGTATTTGAGAATACCCATGGAGACATTGATGAATTAATTCAAATGATCTCATACATGGAACAACAAAATCAAAAATACTATAACAACTCCTCAATCAATGATTTAGCCCATTCCACTTTCATGGAGGGACTCACTACTAAATCTAATGCCCAACTTCATCTAAGTGAGAAGAAGGAAATATCCCCTTATGAAATAGATATTCAAGAAATTGAAAGATTATTAGGGATAACATATGATGAGTTATCAGAGGAAGCTAAGAATTTTGGGGAATCATGTGATAATTGGGAATTGGCATTGGACAATTTGGAAGAGATAAAAGAAGAAGATGAGACCCAAACATCTTTGGTAGAGATAGAGACTGATCACTGGACCTTGATTTCCAGATCTGACCACACTACTTGGGTCATGCCTTCCATTCATCACCATTATCAGGACCCATATGATTTCACCCCACACGACTCCACCCATACCCCTACCACCCACATTCTCCATCACCTCTTCGGGATGCCTTCACCTTCATTCCTTCCAGGCACCCATATTTATCTATCTTTCTTCTGTAGCATCTGGCTGCAAATAATCCCAAGCCCCATCTACATATTTTTCCGATTATTTAGACTTGGAATTCATGGACAGCTGGTTTGCATTCGCGGTCCGCTATTGGCGAATGTGACTAAAATTCTTATCATTTTACTTGCCATTCTTAATACTGTATTGGTATATCCTTTTTGAGTGTACGCCTAGCTGGAGGCGTTAATCTCAGCACTTATATATAGCATAGTTTATTTGTCATATTTTTCCTGCATATTCAATTTCAGGTGTTGGAATAAGTGGAACGTCAAAATTTAGGAGCCATTCCAGGTGAATTCTACCCATTTACTCCCTGTCTTAATTTATTTTTTGTTATATTCATGCATGAGGACATGTAAGAAAGTAGGCATGGGGGGGTAGTAATTGTAAACTGAAAATTTTTCTACCAACACCTAGGAAAAACCTTTCGTATATCATGCTAATTGCACTTGAGGGTCCTTAAATTAAGAACAACTGACTCCACCTCCAATGCTCGCATTGGAGCTAAAAATCTTCTACAACAGCCACTTTCGACTCATCCACTCACCTTTTCGTTCTAAATTTAGGGCCAAGTTGAATGTAACCTGAATTAGGTAAATCTTCGAAGAGCAACTTTTGAAAGGTTATACATAGCATATATACATATTGCACTCATAAATAAGATTATTTTATTAAGAGAATGCATTAGGGATTCTATCCTCTAGTTGATTCCTGTAATCTGGAATGCCGTACAACTTTTCCCACACATGTAGAATTTGCAATGGATTCATGGTGAAGGCTAATAAACGTCTTCAGTCTGTTGAGAAGAAGTATTACTTCTTTTCCTGAACCCCTAGACAGTGTTTTGAGAGTTAGGTAGATTTTCTTCCAAAAATCCACCAAATAGTGTGAGATGAAAGTAGAGTGTACTGGTGCTCTAAGATTAGTGCGAAGAATCTGGAATCCTAGATAATTAGGTGATGATACTTAGAGATTAGGCGTAGTTTTCGCTCTCAGTTCCTGCATATACATTTTTGTGTGAAATATTGAGAGCCACCAAATAAGGCAAATACATGGAGAGTGAGCTTTCATAAAACTAGGGCTAAGGTGGATGGTTACGACCATTCTTTACGGAATCCTCGGCTGAAGGAGGGTATTGATGTCAAGGTCAGAAACACATTGTCCTATCCGTCTCTCCCAATGCCATGAGTAGGCACTTCCAACAAATAAACCACCTAATGTCTCTTGAGTACCACCAATCCCTAATAATGCCTCCTCAATAAAGTTCATGAATGCATGCTAGCTTGTGTTGTGTTGAAAATAAATAAAAAATAAATAAATAATAAATAAAAAAAGGGAGAGAGAAGAGAGAAAAAAAGAAGGAAGACAAAGAAAAAGGAAAAAAAATTGGAAGAAGAAGAAAAGAGCAGAAAAAGAGTTTGTGAATATTTAGTATTTATTTCATTTGCATTGAGGCAATACCACCAAACAAATTTGAGATCCACCAAATAAGGTCTTAACCTATTTTTCCGTGTTTCTGACCGCCTGAATACTGGTTGGGAATTCTGACTTAGTGTTAGGGTTATGAGAACTCAATTAAAGTGTTAATGCCAAGTGAGACCACCAAATACGAATCATATGTGTGAATCTGGTAAGATTGTGAGCTCTAAGAAAAAGAAAGAAAAGAAAAGAAAAGAAAAAGAAAAAGAGAGAATGAATACAAAGGAACCAAAAGAGAGCATAGTTTTTTTTGCCTTGCTCTGAGTGGAGTTACTTAATAATTTGGGAATCTAGATTTTATAGTACTAATCTCTATATAGCACCAGTTGAGAGTGAGCCAACAAATATATAATCTTTTCACTTTAAGATCCTCTACCTAAGCTTAAAGTCGGGTGGAATTCATAGAATATCTTGAATATCCCGAGGGAAGAAGTTCGCCTATCCCGCTAAAATTTTTACTAGGGGTAAAATACAGGCTTTAGAGGTGTATTAGTTTTCACTCGAATCCGTTGCAAAAGCTACATAGCTGCACTTTCATATTTGTCTGGATTTCTAGAACATAGGATGAAAACAAAAAGGAGAAAAATCTCTAAGCATACACTTGATAAAATAATCAATCCCTTAGGTACCCTTATGTGAATAATTTAGTCTTGCATTTGCTAGGGACTAGCAAAGTTTAGGCATGGGGGTATGACTGCACAGCAATCATGGGTCCTAATCAACCTAAATAATGTCTGAACCTAGCTTAAATTATGGATATTGAACTCATATCTTGCATATCATGCATTGCATCAGTCTATTTAGAATAAGATGAGATATCCTGCTAGCTAATGGTTTTTATTGCTATTTGCAGATAATAAAGTGATCCAGGATGGAGATAATGGAATAAAGCAATAAAGGAAGAAGACTGAAACAAATAAGAGGAGTGAGGAGGATAGCCTTATCCCTACCCTTAGAAACCCTAGGATAGCCTTCCCAAACCCAAAATAACCTCCATTAGGGCACCTTAGCCTCAAAACCCAAACATGGATAGCACTATCCATGTTCTTATCCACCTTATCCCTCTCTTAAACACTTAAGAACCAAAACCAACCTTAGAAAACCTAAAACCCACTCTCTAGCACCTTTCAGGATGTCCAGACATCTGGCTGGACGTCTGATTTCTGCAGAATAACAATACAAGAAGCCAAAACTCATACTGACACAGAATTGGATGTCTAATTTAGTGTCCAGACATCCAATTTTATAGTATAAGATGTCTGGCCACTATCCTAGACGTCTAATACTGCTGTCTGGTTCCTGATTTTGGTGTTGGAAGCCCTAGCTTGCCTATTTTGACCTAGGAACCCCATCGGACAGCCTAGGAAACCTAAGTAGAGACCTCCTAAGCCTAGTCCACTATCCATAGCCCAACTTGTCCTATCCCTAACCCAATTGAACCATCCCATACCTAATTGGGTGCATCTACAGTTGATTGGGTGCACCCGAGCCCAATTAGATCCACCTAGTATCTAATTAACTCATACCTATTAGGGTTACCCTAGCCTAATCACATCTAATTAGACTTGACCTAGACCTAATTAGGTTCACTCCTACCCAATTAGACTTTCCTAAGCCTAATTAAGTCCACACCCACTTAATCTAGATTGACCCAACCTATTTAGCACCTAATCCTACCAAAACCCACAACCTAGCCCTACGAAAAACACACACCCACACACACACGCACACCTTCCTGTTTTACTCCCACCAAAACCATGCACACTCTCTTGGAAACCCTAAAAACTTGTGTCAAACCTAGATCCAAAAATTGTGGCATTGGCTATTTTTGGAGCCACCAAAAGTGGCAACCAAATGGAGCCTTCCATAAGGGCAAAGAGAGAGCTACGAAATTGGACCATCTCCATACACTCTCCCATCCATACTCTCCACTCTAAACTTGCTTCCACCCTCCAAAACCTTAAGGCCGTCCTCCTCATCCTCCTCCAAGGCTCCAAGGACGACTGGCTAGAGAAGCTTCTCTCCAAAGCTTCAAGGATGGCCATTGGTAGAGAAAGGGAGCAATACCCTCCTCTCTCCACTTGGGTGCACTCGCCCCCATCTTCTTCTTCTTCTTGGACGGCTAGGAAGGCTCACCCATAGCCTCTTGTGGCCGGCCATCTCTTTTGGTAGGTGTGTAGAGGGGTTTGCATACCCAAGGTCTAGCCTACACCCTCACACAAGGCCGATGGCCCTAGTGGCAACTTTCCAGCTTGAGGGAGTTTCTTCTATTTATATGCTTTCTAGTGTAGATGATGTGTGATAATTTTTTATGCATAAATAATTTCATGATGTTTCTGTGATTGATTGTCCTCATGTTTGCTTGCCTATATGACACTTTGGTTTGTTCACACCATGCATGGCCACCATGGTCTCATTTAGATGCACATAGTCACTTAGGTTTTTGCTAGTTTATCTAGATCTAGGTTTCAATTCACTTTTCAAAATAAAAAAAATCAAAAACACAAAAAGTCAAAAATAGTAGCTTAGGTTAGATTTAGGTTATAAAAGCTGATCCAAATCTCGATCCGTTTTCACTCCTCCAAGAGACGAACGACCGAGACTCAAGTTCTAAAAAGAATAAAGATCTATGCAAGTTTCGTTATCACAAATATCTTTGACGAGTGGCTTTTGCAATTATACTACGATTTCCAACGATTTCAAAATACGTGATTTCCACGCTCGGCAATCCTCAACCTTGACAATTTCCCGAGTAGAAACTCACTCAGGCCCCTATCCCTAACATTTTGGAACAAATCCAATAGAGAACTATTAAGTTCATCAATCATTTTGATCATAGGCTCTAACGCTTCAGTGCATGGTATTGGCTGAGCTTCTAAAGATTGGATGGTGTTCCTCAAGTTAGCCAACACCTTGTCTTGGACCTGGTTCACCTGAACCGAATGGTTTGATTCAGGTTTGGGTGGGTTTAGGTTAAATATAAGGGAGTCAAGATATTAAGGTTCTCTGGTCCCTCCCTGATAGTAGGTAGTTTCATGTTGTTTAAAGGATGGTGGCGACCTGTATTCAGTGGAATATTGTGGAGGGTAGGTGTTATAATCATTATATCCTTCCTGATTGTAGATTGGGTTGGTTTGGTGATCAAAGGATGAAGATTTATAATCATTGTAACTCTGGGAAGGATATTAATCATGGTCTTGTTGTCCAGGGTTAAGCCCTAGACATTGAGGTCCATATTCATATCCCTAATCAAAGTTATCCCGGCTAATGGATGGGTAATTACAAGTCAAGTTGGGATAGTAATCATCTTGGGGATAAGTGGTGGTAGGAGGATAGGATTGAAAATGTGTGAAAGTGTGGAAGAATTCATGGTTGAGTAGGAGGGAAATTAGAAGAGAGAAAGGTGCCTTGCAGTACAAGCAATCAACCTTGTACTTAGGTGGTTAGCCTAGAGACCTACAGACTCCCAGGACCCATCTTGAGATTATAATCGATTTGTTCTACTTTTATCCAGTCAATCCAACTATTTAGGAGGGGCTGGGGAGAAAGTTCTTCCTTTGGCTTGCACCTTCGATTCCTAGTATACCCCCCAGTCGTGGTTGTTTGATGCTACTCCCCTAGCTAGAGATCAGATGGACCAGTAGAAGCATATTAATCGAAAAAAATCTCAGTCTGATCCCCGAAGAGCGATTCAATCCTTAAGGCCAACGTCTACTCAATTTTAATTAAGCTTGGGATGATTGTGCTCTTGGAATGTGATGGGCCCTTTAGATGGGTTGTGCCCTTAATGATCAATTCAAATGTGTGTGCATGCACAACCAAGGTTTACAAACAAGGTTATTTGATGATGTATCTTTTAAGGTTTAACCTTGTTTAGTAGCTTTTAGGGTTTAACCTTAGGTGTATTCAATCAAGTTCAAGAGAACACTCCATGTTTTGAAAGCACCGGTGATGATATATTCCTTTAGAAATCAAAAAATAATGTGGAGTGCCTAGTTCAGCCCTAAAGATTAACCCTAGTGGAAAGCTACTGATGAATGACTTTTATCTTCAGTGATGTGGCCCAAACAGCTCAATCAATTGGCCTGTTACACCACTTAGTTAAGGCACACGAATATTTAACCTATTTAGATTTCTACTCACTTATATGTATTGAGTTGAAGTGTTCTAGGTCCACAAGTCAGATCTCGGTTAAGTGGTAGAATCAAAGTGGAATGGTGCACCTTAAGTCGAAAGTTGTGAGTGTTTAATGTGTGTCACTTTCAGTAAATCCCACAAGAGAAGAGTATTTTTTCTTTTTTATATATGCGGGGATGAGATGGGTGGAGGTGGCAAACAAACTGCCAGATATTTCTTAGGGTTTATAAAAAGCATCTAAGTTGATTTGAGTTTGAGTTATTAGTGTGGTGAAATGAAATCTAGGGTGGGCGTGGGGGAAAACTTATGAATGTCTCTACCTGCACCTTACTCCAAACTACCGCCTTCGGCTCCTCGATTGAGTTCCTGCAAAACAATAAATCGAAGAAGAAAGATAGGTTCGAAAAATATGTAAGTAATGGGGGAAAATGCGAAAAAAACCAAAGAGCGTTGCCTCCTCGACAACGGCGCCAAAATGATTACGGTGGATTCGCACGTGAAAAAGTTTGGATTTTGGAAAACCCATCGTCATAGTTCGATTCGCTAGAAAATCCATCGATCGAATAAAATTTATAACCGAAACTCAAAATGTGAGTCCTGGGTCAAACATGGGGAGGCAAACGTTTGGTTTTATGAAATCCGCATTTTACTTTATTTCTTTTTTTGTCATTTTTATCTTTTATAATTCTTTTTGGAATTTTTTACAAAGCAAGAGATCAGATCGACAATTGCTTATCTAACTAATCTACTTGCAAAATATAAGAGAGAGAGAATCACATATATTTTTGAATCAAACGTTTGCTACAACTAGGAAAGCGAGAAATATTATACTACGAAGGCAATAAAGATGGAAAGAGATGAGAGAATCCCCCTCGACAGTCGCACGGAGGATGACTCGCTCTGACGTCACCTGGAGGAAGGTGGTAAGGAGTGGGACAAAGGAGGACTTAGTCGGAGGAAGAAGGATGGGGCAAGACGATGTCGTGGCGAGGATCCTCTTCCTGAAGGGCGATGAAAGGATGGCCATGGGATGCTCTACGAATGGGGATGAGAGATGGGAAAATTATTTTATTTTCTACTCTAGAGGAGTATCCCAGGCTTGGGACAAGCTCTCTCTAGAGCCTTGGAGGTGGTGAGAGGAAGAAAGGAAGAGATGAAGAAGGGGAGGTGTAGGGGTCATTTTATAGTGAAGGGAAGAGGCAATTCGTGTAGAGGGCATTTAGTGACATCAAAGGCATCGCTGTAGATCTGCGCCAACCAATCCCCCAAACGTCGCTAAAGCTTGCTGGCAGTCATGCTCTATCCCCATTGGAATCTACTGGAGGAGGAGTAGCCGTTGGATCGAGATCTGAGGGCTCAGCTGCTCCCATTGATTGTGCCCCTTTGAAGGCACGCCCACTGGTGTTGGGGAGATGCGTGCGTGTCGCTGGATCAACATCAAATGGCTGAATTTCAATTGCAGTGAAGAGGAGGGCTCAGCGGGACTTGAACCCATGCCCTTTGATCTGCAAAGGGCACTTAGCCACTACACCAAGCCATCCCTTGAGTCGCGAAGAGGAGTGCGGTGCGGAGGCTTCTCAGCTATTGGATTAAGATCCAACGGTTGGGAAATGGAGGTGAAGATGATGAGAGGGTGCCTTCAATTTCTGCTAGCCAGTGTTGGGCGGCCTGGATGGCACCACGTGGTGCCATCTGGGCCGTCCATATTCTTTTTGTTGCAGAGGGTGCCATGGTGCTTGGATCGAGTTGATTTTCGTGTTGCCAGATTGCGATCGCTACTCCGAATCCATCCGTATGATCGGATTTTTGATCCGAACCCTGTATGGATGTCGCATTGCCCCCTGGCCTTTGATCTTCCTTGAACTTCATATGATGCTACAAGACTTCGATCTAGACGATTTTGGAGGTGTTAGAATCCGATCGTCATCCTGATCAGATCCGTATGGTCCGATCATCCATTCGATGCTCTAAAATAAATCTTCTTCTCTCCTGACCATGAAAAGGACCTAATTAACCTAAAATATATACAACTACTCTAGATGCAAAATGATGCATGCTATGCAATATTTATAACATGAAATGCAAATCTAAGCCTAGGAACATGCATGATTATGCATTTTAACCTAAATAGATGTGCTTATATCAAATCGTATCTCTTCCATATTGCCAATGATCAGGTAATCCGAAGATGCATTCTTGACAATGAGGTAAATAATGTCAACTCATTCTGCCATGACCAGGCCTGCGGTGGCCATTTCTCTGGTCGAAAAACCATAGCGAAGATCCTCCAGTGTGGGTTCTTCTGGCCCACAATGTTCAAAGATGCACAAACTTATTGTAGGGCTTACGGTCATTGTCATACCTTAGGCAACATGGGCCCACGTGATATGATGCCCTTGAATCCGATCATTGTGTGAGAGATCTTCGACATCTAGGGAATTAATTTTATGGGACCCTTTCCAGGATCTAATGGCTTTGAATATATCTTACTCACTGTTGATTGCATCTCTAAATGGTTTGAAGCTATCCCCACCAGAACAAGTGACCATAAAGTTGTTCTTCAATTCAAGAGAACATCTTTTCTAGATTTGGGGTTCCAAAAGCCATCATCAACGATGGCGGGTCTCATTTCGTAAATGTGCACTTCCAGTCCTTGATGAAAAAGTATGGGGTGTTGCATTGTATCTCGACTCCTTATAACCCCCAAATAATGGATTGGCAACACTGTCAAACGGGGAAATCAAGAAGATCCTTTAGGTCATTGTTCAGCCTAATAGGAAGGATTGCTCTACCTACTTTCCAAAAGCCTTGTGGGCCTATAAGACCACCCATAAGACCCAGCTAGGCATGCCTCCCTTCAGACTCGTGTACGGGAAAGCATGTCACCTTCCCATAGAAATGGAGCATAAAGACTACTAGGCAGTACGGAAGTGTAATCTAAATCTTGTGAAGGCTGGAATCCACCGCCGGTTGCAACAAAGCGAGATCGAGGAGTTATGCAATGACCCATATGAGAACTCACAAATCTGCAAAAAGCAGGTGCAAGCCTTCCATGACAGGCACATTGCAAGAAAAACCTTCCATCCTGGTCAGAAAGTACTACTCTTTGATGCCAAACTCAAGCTCTTCCTAGGAAAACTCAGATCTAAATGGATTGGACCATTTCTAGTGAGATGAGTATTCAGAATGGAGCTGTCGAAATCAGTGAACTTAGCCTTAATTCTGAACCTTTTGTTGTGAACGGTCAGAGACTCAAACCGTTCATCAAACTTATTGACAAAAATTTGGCTGCAGTATCTTTTGATCTCCATTCTCCCTGAGCTTCATTGCGCCCAACTGATGGCGTTAAACTTAGCGCTTAACGGGAGGCAACCCGTCATCTTTTGAAAAACCTGAAACCTTCCTGACATATCCTTTTGCTAAATTCATATTACACTTTAGGGTTCGTCCATTAGAATAGTCGACTCCACCTTTGATACATGTATCAAAGTTAGAAATCATCCGCAACAGCCACTATGACCCATTCACCACCCACCTGTTCTAATGTATGATCTGAATTGAACTTGAACCCACCTAATTTACAACGGGGACATTGCAAATCTTAGCCATGGGTGTATTAAAATGCAAAATGCTATGAAATCAATGCATGGAAGGGTTTCATTAAAAAAAAGGGGAGAAAAGAGGAAAGGAGAGGCCATTTTGAGCTGAATGAAAAAAGAGAGGGAAGGAAAAGAAAGGAAAGAAGAGAAAGGAGCAAACAAAAAGAAAAGAAAATGAATTAGTCCCTTGAAACTGAATATGGAACCTACCTAACTTCTAGGTTGAATCGGATGATGAATTAAGACCTGGAAGGTTAAAACTTAGGGAATTAGTGGTGGATACCGACTTTAGGCCTCTTGGATCTATTCTAAGGTTTAAACACTCAAGTATTTGTTAAGATCCGGATTAATCCTCAAGAGGTTGAGGAAAGTGAGAAGCTGATGTATTAGGTTTAAGGATTAGGGATTATTCGACCCCATTGCCTGGCCTTTGGTTTGCAAGACCTGGTAACTTAAGCACCCAAAATCACACACTTGGTCAAGTTCAGTGCTCTTAACAAAGAAAAATCTACTAAAAGTGTTCTGTTCTAAAAAGTCATCTTAAAAATCTTGCTTAGGAGTGGCTCGATGATACAAGTTGATTGGACGAGTTCCCGGCACGAAGAGGTGGGAAATTCCTCTCAAAGATGCATAATAACATATTGTCTCCTCGGTGCTTGTCTCTTAAGATATCAAAATATCCTACCAGGGGCATGTAAGCACCTTATGCTAGTTCAGGTGCCATGGGCGAGATTATCCCGAAATGTCGATTACCAGGGCCTGAATTTAGCTACAAAATGCCATGGGTGGCACTATCCCGAAGTGTCGAAAGCTAGGGTTCTAGGGATTTCCATGGGTGGTGCTATCCCGAAGCATCGAAAGCCAAGGACCCTTCGAGAATTGATGGTGGGTACAAGGAATCCGATACAAACCCTGTTTAGGGCAAATTCGAGGTTGGATTTAGGGAAAAATAAAAAGAAAAGAGAGAAAACTCTCCAAATGAAAATCTTTCTCTATCTCTTTCCTAAAAAAATGCACTGGCAAATTGAACCTAGACATGTTACGTCTATGCATGGGTACTTTAATCGATGGGGTCAACGAACCTCTGGGTAGTTTTTGAGGGCCTTAGAAACCTTTGCGGAAGATAGGTTGAAGCTGGTCAGGTCTGGATCCTGGCTAGTACTTGAGTACCTCTAGGCCTATTATTGGTATTCTTATCTGATTTTAAGAGTTGCAGCTTAGTAAGGCACTCTGATAGTTACATTCGCCTTAAAGACTTGGTTTGATCCATAGATTATCTTGCTAAGGGGCTAGCGAAAGCTAGGCATGAGGGTATGATGGGAACAATATCATGAGCCCTAACTAGCCCACTTTAGTCTGGAATAGAAGATAAAAGCTCCTACATATTCATCTGAGGGTTATATCTCCACCTTATTATGTTTTTAGAAGAGAACAAGAAACCAGGGTTAATTATGTAATTTTAACAGCATATCATGAACACAGAATAACCAAGGGGTTGGCTAGGACTGAAATAAAGGTCAAATGAGCATTAAAGTCTAATAAGTGGGCCATGCAGACAGAAACGGGTTTTCGTGCATTTCGAGAATTAACAGTAACCCAAAACCCTAATTTCAGACCTGCTTAAATAATAGAGGTTCTGGTTAGGATAAATTCTATTTAAACCTAATAAAAATAATAGAAAAATATTCTATAAGGTTTAGTACCCTTGATTTGACCATTGCAACCCTTTTTGACAACCATTATCTCAGACAAAAAGTTGCCCTAATTTGGGTTTCTATACAAATTACCTAGTCAAACTTAGTCAAAACTGAAATCCAACTTCACCATCAGATTCCTTGGGTCCAAATTTTTTTTACCAAAATTTGGGCCCAATCAGAGATCATCTTGACCTAGTTTACTTTTAGTCCAGTCAGACTCTTTATGTCTCACATACGCCCCTAACTTTTGAAATCCTTGCAAATGCCCCCCTAAGTTCTTCATCTTCTTCACATTTAGGTCCCTACCGCCATGGCAAGTGTGAACCCAAAGGAACCGAACTTCAATCAAGGATACCTCCCTGATTTCTTAACCAATCCCTTCCAAAATTGGAAGGGATGATCTTGAGGTCATCCCTAATCACCTGAATCGCATCTTAGACTCAGATTTGGCCCAAGAAGTTCATGCGAATCCTTAAAATTTTAGAGATCTTCTTCCCTAATTTCTCAAGCTCTTCAAGCTTGTTTCCAAGCTTGAGAGCTTGCTCGAGCTCTATAAAAGCACCTGGGTCTTCTAACCGTGCTCCTTAGCAAGTTTTGGTCTGAGAAACTCCTCTTCCTTCCCTCTCTGGGCACCTTCAAACCTTGCTCCGATGACCCCTCTCCGTCGTCCTCTTCCAGTCGTCCAACCATCAAATTAGACGGCCCTTTGCCTTCCCCTCTCAAGTCCGCTCCTCACCAGCCACAGTAGGGGCTTCCTCCCTTATCATCGTCATCGTGCCATCTCACCAGACTTCTTCATCTCCTTCTCCCCTAAGCCTCTCTATACCTTCCTCTCTTGTCCGATGCGTAAATCACATTTTGAAAGATTATTTAGTTGTAGTATAGCACAAAAACACATTGACAAATAAATTTATAAAGACTGGTGAGTACCAGGTCATTCGCAGGGAGGCAATCACAATTTATGCAGATGCTTTTCAATAGAACTTGCTCTAAATAGATATTTATGTATGTATATATGTATACGAATCAGATGTCATGCATTCAGAAGATCATAATTTTACTATAATTAGATAGAATTTTCACAATAGAGAATGCTACTAGAAACAGATAGATAGATAGAGAGAGAGTGAAATAGAGAGAGAGATAGAAGGAGACAGAGAGATGATGCTGCTTGTAGGATGCATGTGCAAGATGCGGTAGCACCTCAGATCCAGAGCGACACGATGAAGGTCGGAGCGAAGTTGTAGAGGGACAGAGAATCGCAGAGAAGAAGGTGGAAGAGATGTCTGGAGTTGATGCCTTCAACTAGGGACCCTAGGACTTCTTTTATAGTTTTTATGGAGGGCAAAAAGGGTATTTTGGCCCTCTACCTCATGCAACAACTATAGGATTAATCAGATCCATCGATTGGGAGATCAACGAACCTAATTAGGCCTCAAAACACCTTTAAAATCCTTCTCTACGCTTGGATTTAACCTGGTGGTGACACGTGGCATGCTCTTGTGCATTGGATTTGGATCAGATGCTCTAGCTACTCCCACGCACATTCTCTTCAATTTTCCCGCTCGCCGCTTGCCTTCTTTGAGCGCCTCAATGCCAGCCGTCCGATCTTTGGATCTGATGGCTTACACACACGTGCCCCTCGCTTCGTACTTCAAAAGCCATGTGGAATCACGTGTTGGATCAGGCGTTCGACCACGATCCACTCTAGACTCATTGCGTGGCTGTATCACTATGCTTCGCTCATAACCGAGCGGTGCTATTTAATCCGTGCCTAATTTTGTACAAGGCACCGCTCGAACACGCTCCCATCACTTCACAACGAAGGCGCTAACTGATTGCATGGGTTTCCCTTATTTGAAATTGTTGGACGTGTACGAACCTACGCTAACATGTTCGGTTTTGGAAAACCTGTCGTTGTAGTTCGAAAGTGAAGAATTCGTGTTCAACAAATAAAATTTATACTGAAATTAAAATTCCAGGTCGAACACAGGGAGGCAGACGTTTGATTTAAAAACTACGCGTTTCTTTTTATTTGTTACAGAATAATTCAATTTAGAACCATCTAATTATTTACAATAAATAGAAGAGAGAGAGAGTAAGAGAGAAAGAGAATATTACACAGAGAAATCAAAATGAGATGTAAAATAAATAAGGAATTTTTGTATTGAAGAGATTGTTCATTACAACTAGAAAGCATAAAACAATTACTCTAGAAAGCGATAAATTTACTCTAGAAAGCATTAAAAGAATGGAGAGAGAAATGTCCTCCTCGACGATTGCTTGGAGGACGAGTAGATTAATCTAGAAAGCAGTAAATCTATACTAGAAAGTGGTAAAAAGAATAGGGAGAGAGAAATCCTCCTCGACGGTTGCTTGGAGGACGAGCCGGACGAGACGACGCCTGGACGAAGGAGAACGAAGCGGGACGAAGGAGGACGAATCAGAAGAACGGGAACAAAGCAGCACGTCGTCGTCGTCGCGGGATCCACTTCCGAAGGGGAACGAAAATTGGACTTTATCCCACGAGAAGCATCCCGGGTGTGGGACAAGCTTCTCTTGAGCTTTGGAGGGGTAGAGAGGAGAAAGAAGGGATGAAAATTTCGTATGGAGGGGGTCTCCTTTTATAGTTGCAAGGAGTGAGGGCAAAATGGACATTACAAGTTGAAAATAGTAAATGAGGGGTCTTTAGTGACGGATTTATCCGTCACTAAAGCCCCTAACATGGGCGACGTGGGCGCCTCGCGCGCGCCTTCTTGCTTGCTCGTGCCCTCAACGGCTTCGCACATCCGAGAAGTCTCAGTCGTCCGATCGCGAGATCTGACGGCTTAAAATCGCGCCTTCACCGCTGCCGCCCGCCCGCCTGTGCGTGCGATCGCGCGTTCACGCGCGCGTCCAATTGCGCGTCGGCACTATCGGGCGCGCACGGCCGTTGGATCGCGATCGTGCGGTCGATTGGAGGCGCGCCACCGCTCCAATTTCTGTGTGGCGAGGCTCGAACGCGCATCCCTGCTTCACGTTAGAGCGCTCGACGGCTGCGCTGCGGTCGCGTTTGTGTCGAGCGCCTGACTTCAGCGCTGGCCCGTCGCAGCCGTTGGATTGAGATCCAACAGTGGAGAGGAGACGGGTGCGCGGTCTTCACAAGATGCAAGCGGTCGTTTGGGCGGCTGAAATGGCGCCACATGGCGCCATCTTGGCCGTCCATCTTCTGGAAGTTGTAGATGGTGCCACGGATGTCGGATTGACTCAATTTTTGTGTCGTTGGGTTGCGATCGTCGATCCGAATTCATCTGTGCTATCAGATTTGTCATCTGAAGTATGGATTTACACCATCCTGGCCCTTGATTTTCTAGGGTTCCCCGGTCTCTATCTGATGCTATGGATGCCTGATTAGGGCGATCTTGGAGTCGTTGAACTCCAATCGTCGCCCTGATCATATCCATACGGTTGGATCGTTGATTCGAGGCCCCGATAAAATGTTTGCCCTGTCCAAGCACATAAAAGAGACAATTAACCTCCATTTTATTCAAACTACTCTAAATGCGAGATGATGCATGTTATGCAATATTTATATCATGAAATGCAATCCTATGCTTAAGAACATGCATAAATAGACATTTTAAGTAGTGTAAATGTGTTTACATCATACCCCCATGCCTATCTTTTGCTAGTCCCTAGCAAAAACTATATGCTATTTATAAAAGAATTAGGTTAGATTATTTGGACCTGCGTTATTTTCAATCATTAAGAAATTGTCTACTTAGGAACTGAACTTTCAAAGACACAACAGTGCCCGGGTATCAGCCAAAATGCAGACCGCCTCAAGCCCTCGCCTTATTAAAAAAAAATTTCTTTTTCTCTTTTTACTCTTCTCTAATTTTTTTGGATTTTCAAATTTTAGGGTTTAAGAGTGGCTTTCTACGGCCATTCAACTCACCCAAGATTTGATGAGAACCCTAAGTTTTAAGCATCTTATTGTGATTGTGATAAACTCGTTGACCGGCAATTCGAACGGACTTCGGATTTCTACGCCTCTAGGTGACCTCAAAAAGAATTCTGCCTAAAGGTGTATCTTTACAACCGGTAGCTTTCTCCCTACTTTTATTTTTTAACGGGGTCAACACAAGGGTGAATCCAGTGTATATCTCCCCGATTTATTCTACTTCTCCGCTTCTTCCTAAGTGTTTTGGGAATTTTTAGTACATTTTCTGAGCTGGGTTCTGGACAATCGGTCGATGAGCTATTACCACCGACAACTTGCCAGCCATACTCGTGCGGCGAAGTGTGGCTTATTTCTTTTTGTTCTTTTCTCTTTCTTGATTTTTTTTTTCTTTTATTTTAAGTAGGTGGCTTCCCTGGTCTAAGATTTACCTAAAGGCAGCAAAAAGAGAAAGGTCCAGTGACTGGGCTCTGGACAACCTACCTATGGGCTATTACCCACGATAACTTGCCAGCCATATCACCCTAGAAGGTTGATTAGCTATTCAATTTCCGTAAAAATCGCCGAACAACGAGTCAGTGCAAAGAAAGTGTGTAGATGCTTAAGACTCGAAATTCCCTCAAATCAGAGGGCGGGTTGATAAGTCGTGTACTTATCACCCAAACTTATTTACTCCAATTAAAATAAAATTCAAGTTGGCGAGAACTCGAAAAACAAATCCACATTTTAGTGGATACACGGGCTGATTAAGTTCAACGACCTGAAGGGTCTTTGTGTTTAGATCTTAATATAGTTTTTCCTAAGATTGAAAATTTTCTTAAACCCAAATTCTCTTTCCTAGTTTCGATTTTTTTTTTTCAAAATAAAACAAATCTACAGAGCTGACGAATGAATTCAGAGATAAATATCCACCCCCCCATGCCTATCTAATGCAATGTCCTCATTGTATTAAAAAGACATAAAATAGAGTGGAAAAGCGAAGAAAGCACCTGAATTGCATGAATATCAAGTCTGCTCCAAGATGAAAATGAAAAAGAACTATATAAGTGCTGAGTTTAGTGCCTTCAGCTAGGCACACTATACAAAGAAAAGAAATGAAGAATTCACAAGTGCAGGTCAGAATTAATATAAATAGAAGAATCCTCCGACCTATCAACAGCGGTCCAGAGATGTGGACCAGATTGTGGTGCAGACCCATCCCCCATAATCGAGAATATCTTAGGTTCTGGATAAAAATTACCCAAAACCTAAAATCAGAATGCAAGCGGGGTCGGGCCTGCGATTTATGAGGATGCAACCCAAGACCAAAAAGTCGGGTTATAGAGAATTGAAGCTCAAAAGGATAATCGTTGAATGTGTGCTTGAGTTGAACATCCTCGAAACAAATGTCGTAAGGGTTCTGATTTGATGGTTTCAGCTTAAAAGGAACCCTTCGACTCAATCTTCCATTTCCTCCAAAATTAATTTCCCAAATCAACACTTCCCAGCTCCTATCCTCCTCATTCAGCATATCAAATTCCAAGACCTCTTGTATATTCATCACCCCGTCTGAAATCTCCAAGTCTAAATGATGTGGCAAAATCAAAATTGACTTGGGTCTAATTATCTCAGAATTAGAATTATCAATAAGCTCAACAGGGTGTAACTGATAATCAGGGCATTGAATTGATTCTTCCAGAAAATGCGATTCTGGATCCGTAATGTGTGCCCTAATAAGATCAGTGTTCTCAGTTATTGGGCTATCAATTGATCTATCAGATTCCTCAGGCCCAATCGTCTCACAGAAATCGCGTTCAGAAAACTTGCGTGAGACTTCGCAACTTGAATCTTCACCATCAGGATCAGTATCAATGTATGTCCCAAAATCATTTGTCACTTTGTGTTCCAAGGAGACACACGTTTCCTCATAACCCGGCTCAGGGATCTCAGGTGAAGAAAGCAGATCATCTTTAATTGGTTGCTTTAATTCAATCTGGTCAGCCTCGTAACACGTGTCCCCCCCAACAGGTGCCTGAGCAGGTTCTATCATTAGCTTTCCTGAAGAGGGTTCATCCTGGGAATTATTCCAAGATTGAATCAAAGCAACCACGAATCTCATCCTCAATTTTGCTAATTTCCCAAGTAGAAACTCACCCGGGTTCTTATCCTTAACATCGTGGAGCCAATCCAACAAAGACATGTTTAAATCATCAATCATTTCAATCAGGGGCTCCAATCTCTCAATGCAAGGTATTGGCTGAACTTCTAAAGATTGAATGATATTCCTCAAGTTAGCCAGAACCTTATCCTGAACCTGGTTAACTTGAACCAAATGAGTTGGTTCAGGGTTAGGTGGGTTTGGGCTCAATGCAGGGGAATTAACGAATTGAGATTCGTTATACCCTTCCTGATAATAGGTCATTTCAGATTGTTGAAAAGATGGTGATGACCTAAAGGCAGTGAAATCATAAGATGGGTAAGGATCGGTGTATCCTTCTTGATTGTAGATCGTATTATGCTGTTCATGAAAGGAGGACGATCTATAATCGATGTAGCTCTGAGACGGATAAAAATCAGAATCAAAGTATTCAGGGTTAGACCCTAAACACGAGGGTCCGGAATTGTATCCCCAATCCGAGTTATCCCAACTAACTGATGGTCGATTACAATACGAGTTGGGATAATCGTCATGTTGAGGATAATTTACAACAGGAGGGAAAAAGCGGGAATGCGTGAAATATGTGGAAGGATTCATGATACACGGGGGGAAGAAAGGTGCCCTGCAATACAAACAATCAAACCTGTCCTTAAATAGGTTAGCCTAAAGACCTATAGAATCTCAAAACCTGTCTTGAGATAAAGGAACGATTTGATCTACTTCCGTCTGTTCAATCCAACCAGTTAGAAGGAGGGACTGGGGAGAAGGTTCTTCCTTCGGCTTGCGCCTCCGGTTCCTAGTGTACCCCCCAGCCGCGATCGTTTGACTCTGCTCCCCTAGCTAGACATCAGATTGAACAGTAGAAATAGACTAATCAAAAATAATCTCGTTCTGAGTTCTGAAGAGCGAGTCCAATCCTTAAGGCCAACGTCTACTCTGTTTTATTTAGGGTTAGGTTTGAATGTGCATTGGAATGTGATGGGCCCTTTAAATGGGTTGTGCCCTTAATGATTGATTGATTCGTGTGTGAGTGCACAACCAGTGGTTTTCAAGCAAGATTGTTTTTGATGTGGTGAATTTTAAGGTTCAAATCTTGCTTAATAGCTTTTAGGATTCAACTTTA
Source organism: Thalassia testudinum (assembly GCA_037157565.1). Lineage (NCBI taxonomy): Eukaryota > Viridiplantae > Streptophyta > Magnoliopsida > Alismatales > Hydrocharitaceae > Thalassia > Thalassia testudinum. Next base: position 2,818,345 of record JAZHRO010000070.1, read on the forward strand.
GGTGTTTTCAATCAAGTTTCATTAGCACACCAAGTTTTTGCAAGCACAGGTGAAGATGTTTTCCTTTAAAGTTTAAAAAGAATGTGGAGTGCCTGGTAAATCCCTAAGAGTTGAACCTAATTGGCAGCTACTTGATGAGTTGATTTTATTTGAAGTGGTGCGGCCCAATCAACTCAAACAATTGGCCTGTTGCATCACTTAATTAGGCACACAAATGATTACCTAATCTGATTTCTACTCAATTATGTGTTTAGATGTGTGTACCGGCTCCTAAGATTGGTTTACCGGTTGAGTTTGAAAATCAGATGAGGTTGTGTACCTCTGTGAGATTTTTTTTTTTTTTCTTTTTAATGTGGGGGTTGGGGTGAGTATGGGTGTCAAACAACAAACAATCTAACCTTAGAGTTTATAAAAACACCTAGGTTGATTGATGTTTAAGTTATTATGTGATGAAATGAAATCTAATGGGTGGGAGGTGGGGGGTAACTCACAAAACCTTCTACAACACTTTACTCCAATCTACCGCTTTTGCCTGCCTCGAAAGAGTACCTGCAATTACAATAAGAAAGGAGAAAAGTAAGGTAAATGATTTGTAAGTTACAAAACGCGAAGAGAAATCAAAGATCGTTGCCTCCCCGGCAACGGTGCCAAAATGTTGAACGATTACGAACCTACGCTAACGAGATTGGTTTTGGAAAACCTGTCGTTGTAGTTCGAAAGCGAAGAATTCGTGTTCAACAAATAAAATTTATACCGAAATTAAAATTCCGGGTCGAACACAGGGAGGCAGACGTTTGATTTAAAAACTACGCGTTTCTTTTTATTTGTTACAGAATAATTCAATTTAGAATCATCTAATTATTTACAATAAATAGAAGAGAGAGAGAGAGTAAGAGAGAAAGAGAATATTACACAGAGAAATCAAAATGAGATGTAGAATAAACAAGGAATTTTTGTATTGAAGAGATTATTCATTACAACTAGAAAGCATAAAACAATTACTCTAGAAAGCGATAAATTTACTCTAGAAAGCATTAAAAGAATGGAGAGAGAAATGTCCTCCTCGACGATTGCTTGGAGGACGAGTAGATTAATCTAGAAAGCAGTAAATCTATACTAGAAAGTGGTAAAAAGAATAGGGAGAGAGAAATCCTCCTCGACGGTTGCTTGGAGGACGAGCCAGACGGGACGATGCCTGGACGAAGGAGAACGAAGCGGGACGAATTAGGACGAATCAGAAGAACGGGAATGATGCAACACGTCGTCGTCGCCGCGGGATCCACTTCCGAAGGGGAACGAAAATTGGACTTTATCTCACGAGAAGCATCCCGGGTGTGGGACAAGCTTCTCTTGAGCTTTGGAGGGGTAGAGAGGAGAAAGAAGGGATGAAAATTTCGTATGGAGGGGGTCTCCTTTTATAGTTGCAAGGAGTGAGGGCAAAATGGACATTACAAGTTGAAAATAGTAAATGAGGGGTCTTTAGTGACGGATAAATACGTCACTAAAGCCCCTAACGTGGGCGGCTTGCGTGCGCCTCCTCGCTTGCTCGCGCCCTCAACGGCTTCGCACGTCCGCGAAGTCTCAGCCGTCCGATCGCGAGATCGGACGGCTTAAAATCGCGCCTTCACCACTGCCACCCGCCCGCTTGTGCGTGCGATCGCGCGTTCACCCGCGCGTCCAATCGCGCGTCGGCGCTATCGGGCGCGCGCGGCCGTTGGATCGCGATCGTGCGGTCGATTGGAGGTGCGCCACCGCTCCAATTTCTGCGTGGCGAGGCTCAAACGCGCGTCCCTGCTTCGCGTTAGAGCGCTCGACCACTGCACTGCGGTCGCGTTTGTGTCGAGCGCCTGACTTCAGCGCGGGCGCGTCGCAGCCGTTGGATCGAGATCCAACGGCGGAGAGGAGACAGGTGCGCGGTCTTCACAGGATGCAAGCGGCCGTTTGGGCAGCTGAGATGGCGCCACGTGGCGCCATCTTGGCCGTCCATCTTCTGGAAGTTGTAGATGGTGCCACGGATGTCGGATTGACTCGATTTTTGTGTCGTTGGGCTGCGATCGTCGATCCGAATTCATCCGTGCGGTCGGATTTATCATCTGAAGTGTGGATTTACACCATCCTGGACCTTGATTTTCTATGGTTCCCCGGTCTCTATCTAATGCTACGGATGCCTGATTAGGGCGATCTTGGAGTCGTTGAACTCCAATCGTTGCCCTGATCATATCCATACGGTTGGATATTTGATCCGAGGTCCCGATAAAATGTTTGCCCTGTCCAAGCACATAAAAGGAGACAATTAACCTCCATTTTATTCAAACTACTCTAAATGCGAGATGATGCATGTTATGCAATATTTATATCATGAAATGCAATCCTATGCTTAAGAACATGCATAAATAGACATTTTAAGTAGTGTAAATGTGTTTACATCAAAAATCGGTGTTTTGAGTAACCCATTGTCGTAGTTGCAAAACTCGTGATCAAATATAATTTATACTAAAAATCCAAGGGAGTCTCGGGTCGAACATAGGGAGGCAACGTTTACTTTGTATGAAAACCATGCTTCGATTTGCTTTTTTTGGTGTTTTAAGGTTTTGTTATTTTTTTTGTTTTTGAAATAATATGACAATCAATCACAAAGGAGAGATGGAATTGAATTTGATATATTGCATGAATGTCAATTACAATAATATAGAAAAGATAAAAAGAGATGGAGGTGAGAAGAAATCTCCTGAAGCGGCTGTTCAGCGAGGTGACGGTGCCTGGTTGAAGCTCGGAAGGAGTTGGGTAGCAGGACGACGGAGGTGAGAAGCAAGAGGATGTCGGGTAGAGGAAAGCTTCAATGCATCTCCGGAATGGAGGTATGAAGGCGGAGATGATCTGCTACTGGAATGGAGGTGGGAGGATGGCTCCAAGGTGACCTATGAATGGGGATGGGAAGTTGGAGGAGAAGAGGATAGAATAGGCATGGGACAATTAGTGACCTCCAAGTCATCGCTGTAAGTGTTGCTATAGGCAGCTCAAGCCCGCTCATGCCCATAGCTAGCCTTGCTAGCGTGCGAATAATTAGCGACAACTGTAAGCATCATTGTAGGTCCAGCTCAGGCGTTGTTGTAGGATGGCGCCAACCAAGCACGCATCCGCCCGCAATTGGCCTACACATCATGCGCCCCTGGTCGCGCACGTGTGCTCATGCACTGGTGCTGTGCTGGTTGTGCGCGCACCTGCATGCGTGCATGCTTACGCTACGGCTGGCCATGCGATGCAGTCAATTGATGCATTGGTGAGGCTCGAACTCGCGACAGCTAGTTGAGGGGTGGGCGCTTCACCAATGTTCTATGTGGTCAGATGGTTGTGGCTACATTTTGAGGCTCAGCCACTTTAACTATTGGATGCAAATCCAACGGTGGATATCACTCACTCGGAGGAAGAGGGAGTTCTGCAGACGCCCAGGGGTGGTTCAGATGGCACCACGTGGCACTATCTGGGCCATCTATCTTCATTCTATTGCAGAGGGTGCCACGGTGGTCAGATCGAGATGATTCCCACATTGTCGAACTGCGATTGTCACTCCGGATCATCTGTATGGTCAGATTTTCCATCCGAAACCCGTATAGATGTCGCATTGCCTCCCTGGCCGTTGATCTTCCTCAGACTTCGTATGATGCTATGGGACTCCGATCTAGACAATTTTGGAGGCATCAGATTCCGATCGTCATCCTGATCAGATCCATACGGTTTAATCATCCATCCGAGGCCCTGAAATAAGTCTTCCTCTCTCATGACCATAAAAAAGACCTAATTAACCCAAAATATATACTACTCTAAATGTAAAATGATGCATGCTATGCAATATTTATAACATGAAATGCAAATCTAAGCTTAGGAACATGCATGAATAGGCATTTTAACCCAAATAGATGTGTTTACATCATACCCCCATGCCTATCTTTTGCTAGTCCCTAGAAAAATTAAACTACATGATACGTATAAAAGCAAAATTAGGATTAGATTGCTTAGTATAAAAGCAAAATTAGGATTAGATTGCTTAGGCTTAAGTCGTTTATTAACAATAGAAAATTTCAACGAAGGTCCTAAACTACGAAGACTCAATAGTACCCGGGTGTCTGCCAGAATGCAGACTACCCAAGTCCTCGCCTTATTTGAAAAGGGAAGATGCATTTTTTTTTCCTTTTCTTCTTTTCTAATTTTTTTTGTACTTTTGGAGTTTGAGAGTTCCAGGATAACTTTTTACGGCTACTCGACCCGCCCAAGACTCAAAAAGGACTCTAAGTGCTAAGCATCTTGTCAAAATAGTGAAAGACTCACTAGGTGGCCGTTGAAACGGACTTTGGATTTCTACGACCCTGGGAGACCTTGCCTAAAGGTTTATCTTTTCGATTGGTAGCTTTCTCCCTACTTTTTTATATGGGGTCACCACAAGGGCGAATCCAGTGTATATCTCCCTGGTTTATTCTACTTACCTGCTTCTTCCCTAAGTGTTTTGGGAATTATTATGCATTTTTATGTGCTGGGCTCTAGACAACCGACCAATGGGCTGTTACCCATGGCAACTTGCCAGCCATACACGTGCGGTGAAGTGTGGTTTTGTTTTTTTATTTTATTTTTTTCTCCTTTTTCTATATATTTTTTTCTTTTTCTTTTTATTTCTTATTACTATTTTTTTTAAGTAAGTGGCTTCCCTGATCTAAGATTTACCTAAAGGCAGTACAATGAAAATGATCTTGTGAGTGGGCTCTGGATAACCGGCTGATGAGCTGTTACCACCGACAACTTGCCAGCCATACCACCCTAGATTCATTAGCTACCCAATTTTCGATGAAACCGCCGAAAAGTGAGTCAGTGCAAAAAAAAGTGTATAGATGTTTAGGCTTAAAGTCCCCTCAAATTAGAGGGCGGGTTGATAAGTTGCATACTTATCATCCCAATTTATTTACTAAATTGAAATGAATTTTAATTGGCAAGGACTCGAGACTAAGGCCACATTCAAGTGGACACCCGGGTTAATTAAGCTTGAATACCTGAAGAGTCTAAGTGTTTAGGTCCTCTTGTATCATTTCCTAAAGTTAATAACTTCCAAATGCCTAAGTTCTCTTCTCCTAATTCTTCTCTTTTTTTATCTTTCTTCAAATTTTCAATTTTTTTTTTGTAAGAAAGTAAAAGAAATTCTACGGAGTTAACAAAATGATCTCAGGAATTGATTAGCCACCCTCCCATGCCTAAATGATGCAATGTTGATGGGAACAACATCATGAGCCCTAACTAGCTCATTTTGACCCAGAAAAGGAAACAAAAGCTTCTACATAACCAACTGGAGGTCTTAACTCAAGAAATAACCCTTCTGAGAGAAAAGTAAGAAACAAGGGGTAAAATAGTAATTTTAAAATTGCAATGCAATAACGGGATTTTTCATGGGCTAAACATAGGTCAAATGGTCTTAACAAGATAAAAAGTGGGTTGGTTCAAACAGAAAAGGGTTCATGTGAAATCTGGGAATTAAATGACTTCTTGTAACCCTAAAACTGACCCACTTAATTTAACAAGGTTCTGGGTAGGATAAAATTCACCTAAACCCTCTAAAATTCATGGAAAAATATCCTCTAGGGTTTAGAACCTTCAATTTATCCCTTAGAATCTATTTTGACCTAAATAGGGGTCTCAGTCAATTATTTGCCCTAAATTGGGTTTTTGTATAAATTAACCAACCTAACATGGTAAAACCTAAAATCCAACCTCACCATTGGATTCCTTAGATCCAAATTAGGTTTGTACCAAAATTTGGACCTAAGAGGAATTCACCTTGACCTACTTTGCAAACAAGTCCAACCTAATTACCTTTATACCCCTAACTTTTGAAAACCTTTATGGAAGCCCCCTAACTTCCTCGTCATTCTTTATAACTAGGTCCCTCCACCATTACAGCGGAGAAAATCCTACTCCGACGAGGAATCGAGGGAAAGAACTCCCTGATTCCTCAGAGAATCCCCTTCAAATTTGAAAGGGAGATTCTCTGAGAAATCTCCTCCATTTTGAACACAATTAGAGGATTGATTTGGCATCCAATCTCTCATGTGAACGCATGAGAGGTTTGGGTCTCTTCAACCTTCCTACTCCGGTGAGGATTGCCATGCTTGGAAGCTTGGCTTCCAAGCACAAGACCTCCTGTCAGGGCCTATAAAAGGGTCCCTAGATCAATCCGCAGAGGCTAAGCTTGAATTGGCCTCAGATACCCCCCAAACTCCTCTCTTCCCCTCTGACCAACCACCCAGCAAGCTCTGGCAACCCTTATCTCCCTCTCTCGTTTCTCTGCCACAATACCAGTGGCAGAGTTCCCTTTATCTCCATCGTCCACGTCGCGTCGCACCAGTCGACGCTCTTGCTACCCTCTCGTCGTCGCCATCCTCCTCTCACTGGGACTTTCATCTTCGGCGATGGAAAATACGAGCCGGTCGCCTCCTCTGCATCTCCCTTCATCTAACCACCCTCAGATAAGTTCTCTCTCATAGGGAGTGCAGCTGAATAAAGTGAAAAAGTCTCATAGGCTCATTGCCTTCTGACCACGGGGTGAGGTCCCACTAGCCAATCGCCTCGTCCACGACCCCATGCCATGGGGACTTGGCTTTCACTCGTATACCTAACTACCCTATGCACTCCTCGCCCACCATGCACGCTGGTGGGCCTGGTCCTGGGCGTGCATACCCAACCCATTAACCCGAGAAGGCTTTGGGAGAGCGAGCCTAAGAGAGAAGGAAGAAGAGAGATCGTGGGGAGGGTAGGGGTAGGTTTTTCTCTCAGGAGAAAAAGAGGAAGAAGAAGCCAAGGGTGAAGCCAAGGAAGAAGAAGAGGCAGCCAGAGAAGCCAAGAAGGGAGGGAAGCCTGAGTAGCTAAGGAAGGTGAAGGCACGGCTGAAGAAGAGCTAAGGGCCAGAGCAAAGGAGAAATCAGAAAAAAGATAAGAGATAGAGAAGAAAGAAGAAGAAGAAGCCAAGAAGAAAGAGGGACCGAGAGTAGAAGAAAGAAAGAAAGAAGAAGAAGGAGATCAGACAGAAATCAAAGAAGAGAAGCACTATAGCAAATTCATATTTAAGAAGTTTGATTTTCAAAATCAAACGTCCATATTATTGTTTGTGCTTCTATATACATTGACATTATATTTCTTTCATTATAACTTTGATTCTTCATTGCATATTATATCAAATTTGATAGTTGTGTTCTTGATTTTTAGACCCCAATTTGCTCCCTGTGTTTGACCTCGGATTTACATTTTTGAGTAATAAAATTCATTTGTTTTCAAAGCGATTTTGGCTATACTATGGCGCATTTATTTTAAAACCTGATTTTGCCTTGTAAACATTTTGGCGCAGTTGCCAGGAAGCAATGGGCGATTTAGAAATCTTGAGCACAACTTCTGATTCAATACTAACTTGATCTATCTCTTTTGTTGTGATTGTTTCAGGGGAGAAGATTCAAAGGAAGACAGCCGCACAGCAACCACACCCGAGGCGGGTAATCCCTGATTAACCCTTTCTCTTAATCCTTTCATTCTGAAAAGGATAAATAAGATAAAAATCAATTTAGGGCCACCTGCTTTCCATATTTAGATAATTCACCAAAGTTGCCTGATTTTGATTTCAACAAATATTGAATTGTGCATCCATTTAAGGTAACTAGGGCTACCACCTTCTTGATTGAGCTTTAGATACCATATTTGTGGCAACTAAATTGAACCAAAATTAGAGCCAAATTAAGGATTCCAATTTAGGGTTTTAGAGACACATCTTTCTAAGCAAGAATCAACTTTTCCAAAAAGAGGTGTGCATAAGCCTTGATTGAAAATACTTATTCAAGAGAAACCCCAAAAAATTCAAGCTCTTAATTTCACTTGAACCTTAAAAGAAAGGACCTAAAGCTGTCAAAGGACAAATAGGTGAAGTTGACCCCATGTTGGGTCAACCAACCTTGAAATTAAGTCACTTTTACACTCAAAACATTTAAAGTTCAAGTGAAACCCTAAGCACCTTTGATCTTAAATAAAAGTGGTAGACTTAAGAGGTTAAGGTCCCCATTCTAGTCTACCTGGAATCTCAGTGACAAGAGAGGTCGGGTGGGGGAAACCTTGTAACCCGTGGGGACGCTCTACCATGTAGGGGTCTTTGCGGGACTCTCCCTCTCTAGTTGCTAATGTAAACATGTTTACACTACTTAAGATGTCTATTTATGCATATTCATAAGCATAGGATTGCATTGCATGCGATAAATATTGTATAACATGCATCATCTTGCATTTAGAGTAGTTTAAATAAAATGGGGGTTAATTGTCTCCTCTTATGTTCATGGACACAGCAAACTTTTTATCAGGGCCTCGGATCGAAGATCCAACCATACAAATGTGATCAGGGCGACGATTGGAGTTCAACGACTCTAAGATCGCCCTAATCAGGCATCTGTAGTATCAGATAGAGATCAGGGAACCCTAGAAGATCAAGGGCCAAGATGGTGTGAATCCGCACTTCAAATGAAAAATCCGACCGCACGGATGGATTCGGATTAACAATCGCAGCCTAACGGCGTGAAAATTTACTCAATCCGACAACTATGGCACCATCTACATCATCCAGAAGATGGACGGCTCAGATGGCGCCATGTGGTGCCATCTCAACCGCCCAATCGGCCAAAGCACCGCCGCACCTTCTCTTCCTCAATCAGAGCACCGCTTCTCCACCATTGAATGCGCATCCAATGGCTGTGGATGCGCGCGCCTGATTTCATCCGTGTGACCATCTCGACTGCGTAACGCAACGGAGATGATGCTGCGGGCAAATCAGAGGTCGCGAGGTCGAGCCCCTGCGAGCCTCAAATTAAGCGCGGGCATGGAGCAGGATCAAATGAGCCGTAGGATGGTGAGCGGATGATTCAGATGCGGAGACGTGGCATGATCTGGGCGCACGAATCACGCACGTGTGATCAAACGCGAGTTTCAACGCTCGATCTGATGCGGGCGCACAGAGGAGGTGGGCGGAGGCGTGATCTAAGCCGTCCGATCTTGCGATCGAACGGCTGAGATCGGCTGGACATGCACGTGCATTACGCGCGAGGAGGTGAGCGAGCACGTGCGCCGCCCACTACGCCCACGTTCGGACCTTTAGCGATGATTTTATCCGTCACTAAAGGTCCTGAATTAATGTTTTTAGAGTTGTAATGACCAAATTGCCCCCACTCCTTGCAACTATAAAAGGAGACCCCCTCCACATGAAATTGTCATCCGTTCCTTCTCTTCTCTCCCTCTCCAAAGCTCAACAGAAGCTTGTCCCACACCCGGGATGCTTCTCGCGAGATAAAGTCAATTTTTCGTCCCCTTTCGGAAGAAGATCCAGCGACGACGATGACGTGCTGCCCCGTTCCCATTCTTCCACTTCGTCCTCCTTCGTCCTGCTCTGTCCTCCTTTGTCCAGGCATCGTCCTGTCCGGCTCACCCTCCAAGTGACCGTCGAGGAGGATATCTCTCTCCCCATTCTTTTTACTGCTTTCTAGAATAGATTTACTGCTTTCGAGAGTAGATTTACTGCTTTCTAGCGTAATCATTTTCCCACTTTCTAATCATAATATTTAGTGTAATGAACAATCCTTTCAATAATGAATTCCATGTGCATTCTATATCTCTTTTGATTTTTGTTTGTATTATTCTCCCTCTTACTCTTTCTCTCTCTTCTATTTATTATAAATAGTTAGATAGTTCTAATCGATTAATTGACTTCGTGACAAATAAATCAAACGCGTATTTTTAAATCAAACGTCCGCCTCCCTGTGTTCGACCTGGGATTTTCATTCCGGTATAAATTTCATTTGTTGAACATGAGTTTTCCACTTTCATACTATGATGACAGGTTTTACAAAATCAAATACGTTAGCGTAGCAACTTGATGTTCAATATTTTGGCGTCGTTGCTGGGGACTTCAACATTTTGGTGCCGTTGTCGGGGATGCGACGCTCTTTGATTTTTCTTCGTATTTTTATAACTTACGAATCATTTACCTCACTTTTCTCCTTTCTTATTGTGATTACAGGTACTCTTTTGAGATGAGCAAAAGCGGTAGATTGGAGTAAAGTGTTGTGGAAGGTTTTGTAAGTTACCCCTACCTCCCACCCATTAGATTTCATTTCACCACATAATAACACAAACATCAATCAACCTCGGTGTTCTTATAAACTCTAAGGTTAGATTGTTTGTTGTTTGACACCCACATCTACCCCAACCTCCACATTATAAAAAAGAAAAATAAAAAAAAATCTCACAAAGGTACACAACCTCATCTGATTTTCAAACTTAACCGGTAAACTGATCTTTGGAGTCGGTACACACATTCAAACACATAATTGAGTAGAAATCAGAATAGGTAATCACTTGTGTGCCTAATTAAGTGGTGCAACAGGCCAATTGTTTGAGTTGATTGAGCCGCACCACTTCAATTAAAACCAACTCATCAAGTAGTTGCCACTTAGGTTCAACTATTAGGGATTTACCAAGCACTCCACATTCTTTTTAATCTTTAAAGGAAAACATCTCCACCTGTGCTTTCAAAACTTGGTGTGCCAACAAAACTTGTTTGAAAACACCTAAAGTTGAATCCTAAAAGCTACTAAGCAAGATTTGAACTCTAAAATTCACCACATCAAAAGTAATCTTTCTTGAAAACCACTGGTTGTGTACGCACACACAAATCAATCAATCATTAAGGGCACAGCCCATATAAAGGGCCCATCACATTCCAAAGCACATTCAAACCTACCCTTAAACAAAATAGAGTAGACGTTGGCCTCAAGGATTCGACTCGCTCTTCAGAGCCCAGAACGAGATTATTTTCGATTAGTCTGTTTCTACTGTTCAATCTGATGTCTAGCTAGGGGAGCAGAATCAAACGATCGTGGCTGGGGGGTACACTAGGAATCGGAGGCACAAGCCGAAGGAAGAACCTTCTCCCCAGTCCCTCCTTCTAACTGGTTGGATTGAACAGATAGAAGTAGATCAAATCGTTCCTCTATCTCAAGATGGGTTTTGGGAATCTATAGGTCTTTAGGCTAGCCCACTTAAGGACAGGTTTGATTGTTTGTATTGTAGGGCACCTTTCTTCCTCCCATCTCTCATGAATCCTTCCACATATTACATGCATTTTCGCTCTTTCCCTCCTGCTTTGAATTATCCTCAACATGACGATTATTCTAACTCGTACTGTAATCGACCATCAGTTAGTTGGGATAACTCAAATTGGTGATACAGTTTTGGACCTCCGTGTTTAGGGTCTAACCTTGAACATTATGATTGTGATTTCTATCCTTCTTAGAGCCACATCGATTATAGATTGTCACCCTTTCATGAACAACCTAATACGATCTACAATCAAGAAAGATACATTGATCCTTACCCATCCTCTGATTACACTGCCTTTAGGTCATCACCACCTTTTGAACAATCCAAAATGACCTATTATCAGGAAGGGTATAACGAATCTCAATTTGTTAATTCCCCTGCATTGATCCCAAACCTGCCCTACCCTGAACAAACTCATTTGGTTTAGGGTAACCAGGTTCAAGATAAGGTTTTGGCTAACTTGAGGAATATCATACAATCTTTAGAAGTTCAACCAATACCTTGCATTGAGGATTGGAGCCCCTGATTGAAATGATTGATGATTTGAATAAGTATTTGTTGGATTGGCTCAAGGATGTTAAGGATAAGAACCCGGGTGAGTTTCTACTTGGGAAGTTAGCAAAATTGAGGATGAGATTTGTGGTCGCTTTGATTCAATCATGGGATGATTCCCAGGATGAACCCTCTTCAGGAGAGCCAATTTTAGAACCCGTTCAGGCACCTGTTGGGGGGGACATGTGTTACGAGGCTGACCAGATTGAATTAAAGCAACTAATTAAGGAAGATCTGATTTCTTCACCTGAGATCCTTGAGCCAAGGTACGAAGAAACGTATGTCTCCATGGACCAGAAAGTGATGGATGATTTTGAGACTTACATTAATACGGATTTTGATTTCTTTGATTCTGACTTGCAAAGTCTCACATGAGTTTATAGAACATGATTTTTGTGAGACGATTGGGCCTGAGGAATCTAAAAGATCATTTGATAGCCCAATAACTGAGGAAACTAATTTTATTAGGGCTCACATTACGGATCCAGAATCGCATTTTCTGGAGGATTCAATTCAATGTCCTGATTGTCAGTGACACCCCATTGAGCTTATCGATGATTCTATTTCTGAGATAATTAGACCCAAGTCAATTCTGATTCAGCCACATTTTTTAGACTTGGAAATTTCAGATGGGGTGATTAATATGCAAGAGCTCCTAGAATTTAACATTCTAAATGAGGAGGATAGAAGCTGGGAAGTTCTAATCTGGGAAGCTAACTTCGAAGGAAGTAGAAGACTGTGTCGAAGGGTTTCTATTCATCTGAAACCATCAAACTAGAACCCGTACGACATTTGTTTTGAGGATGTCGAACCCAAGCACACATTCAATGATTATCCTTTCAAGCTTGAATTCCTTGTAACTCGACTTTTTCGTCTTAGGTTGCATCCTCATAAATCCCAGGCTCGACCCCGCTTGCATACAGATTTTAGGTTTTGGGTAATTTTTATCCAGAACATGAGATATTCTTAATTATGGGGTATGGGTCTGCATCACAATCTGGTCCACATTTGTGGACATCTACTGACAGATCAAAGGATTCTTATGTTTATTCTGATTCTGACCTGCACCTGTGAATTCTTTATTTCTCTTCTTTCTATAGTGCGCCTAGCTGAAGGCACTAAATTCAGCATGTATACCGTTCTTTTTAGTTTTCATCTCAGAGCGGACCTGACATTCACGCAATTCAGGTGCTTTCTACTCTATTCCACTCTATTTTATGTCTTTTTAATACAATGAGGACATTGTATTAGATAGGCATGGGGGGGTGGATATTCATCTCTGAGTTTATTAGTCAGCTCCGTAGATTTCTTTTATTTTCTTTTATTACATAAAAAAATTATGGAATTAGGAAAGAGAACTTGGGTTTAAGAAAATTTTCAATCTTAGGAAATAATACATTATGATTTGAACACAAAGACCTTTCCGGTCTTTTCACTTAATAAGCCTGTGTATCCACTAAAATGTGGATTTATTTTTCGAGTCCTCGCCAACCTAAATTCTATTTTAGTTGGAGTAAATAAGTTTGGGTGATAAGTACATGACTTATCAACCCACCCTCTGATTTAAGGGAACTTTGAGTTTCTAGCATCTACATACTTTCTTTGCACTGACTCGTTGTTCAGCGATTCTAACAGAAATTGGATAGCTAATGAACCTTCTAAGGTGATATGGCTGGCAAGTTATCGTGGGCAATAGCCCATAGGTAGGTTGTCCAGAGCCCAGTCACTGGACCTTTCTCTTTTTGCTGCCTTTAGGTAAATCTTAGACCAGGGAAGCCACCTACTTAAAAAAAATAAATAAAAGAAAAGGACAAAAGAAAAAAAAAGCCACACTTCGTCGCAAGAGTATAGCTGGCAAGTTGTCGGTGGTAACAGCTCATCGACTAGTTGTCAAGAACCCAACTCAATAAAGCTGGCAAGTTGTCGGTGGTAACAGCTCATCGACTAGTTGTCAAGAACCCAACTCAATAAATGGACTGAAAATTCCCAAAACACTTAGGAAGAAGTGGAGAAGTAGAATAAATCGGGGAGATATACATTGGATTCACCCTTGTGTTGACCTCGTAAAAAAATAAAAGTAGGGAGAAAGCTACCAGTTGTAAAGATACAGCCTTAGGTAGAATTTTTTTTTTTTAGGTCACCTAGAGGCGTAGAAATCCGAAGTCCATTTTAACTGTCAGTCAACGAGTCTATCACATTCACAATAAGATGCTTAGAACTTAGGATTTTCATCAAATCTTGGGTGAGTTGAATGGCCGTAGAAAGCCACTCTTAAACCCTAAAACTTGAAAATCCAAAAAAATTAGAAAAGAAGAAAAAGAGAAAAATAAATTTTTCTCTGAATAAGGCGAGGGCTTGAGGAGATCTACATTTTGGCAGATATTCGGGCACTATTGTGTCTTTGAAAGTTCAGATCCTAAGTAGACATTTTCTTAATGATTGAAAATAACTCATGCCCAAATAATCCAACTTGATTCTTTTATAAATAACATATAGATTTTGCTAGGGACTAGCAAAAGATAGGCATGGGGCATGATGTAAACATGTTTACACTACTTAAGATGTCTATTTATGCATGTTCTTAAGCATAGGATTGCATTGCATGCTATAAATATTGCATAACATGCATCATCTTGCATTTAGAGTAGTTTAAATAAAATGGGGGTTAATTGTCTCCTTTTATGTTCATGGATAGGGTAAACTTTTTATCAGGGCCTTGGATCGAAGATCCAACCGTACAGATGTAATCAGTGCGACGATTGGAGTTCAACGACTCCAAGATCTCCCTAATCAGGCATCTGTAGCATCAGATAGAGTCCGGGGAACCCTAGAAGATCAAGGGCCAAGATGGTATAAATCTGCACTTCAAACGACAAATCCGACTACACGGATGGATTAGGATCGACGATCGCAGCCTAATGACATGAAAATCGACTCAGTCCGACAACCGTGGCACCATCTACATCATCCAGAAGATGGACGGCTCAGATGGTGCCACGTGGTGCCATCTCAGTCGCCCAACCAGCCAAAGCACCGCTGCACCTTCTCTTCTTCATTCAGAGCACTGCTTCTCCGCCATTGGATGTGCATCCAACGACTGTGGATGCACACGCATGATTTCATCCACGCGACCATCTCGACTGCGTAGCGCAGCGGAGATGACGCTGCGGGCGAAGCAGAGGTCGCGGGGTCGAGCCCCCGTGAGGCTCAAATTAGGCGCAGGCATGGACCAGGTTCAATTGAGAAGTAGGATGGTGAGCGGACAGTTCGGATGCGAAGACGTGGCGTGATCTGGGTGCACGAATCACGCACGTGCGATTAAACGCGCGATTCAACGCCCGATCTGACGCGGGCGCGCAGAGGTGGTGGGTGGAGGTGCGATGTAAGCCGTCCGATCTCGCGATCGGACGGCTGAGATCGGCTGGACGTTGATTGCACTGCAAAAATACACCTGCAATTGTGTCGTCTTGTGCTATTTCCTAGCATTACCAGTGCATATTAGGTATCCCTAGTCGCATTTGTAAAAATACATGCATGCATGCATTTAATTGAGAGGGGAGGAGAGTGAATAAAATGGCCTCGCAATTCACGTATTCCTCAAGTGCTACTTTGCAAAATTCACCATCTTTTTATTTTTAATTTTATTTGATTTTGAATTCTTCCTACGGCTGCAAGGAATGGCTTCTTCTTCTTCGCACCTTATCCTGCTCAGCCATGCTCTACAGCTGCCGCATGCCTTGCCAAGCCATGCACAGCCGCATGCATAGCCAGGACATGGCTGTGCATGCCTTCTTCCTCTATAAAATAGGCACAGCTCCTTCTTTGCAAAGGGGGCCTGGTCATGCCAAAAAAAAACTACAACGGCTTCTTCTCCAGGCTGTCCCCACCCCTCTCCCTCCATACGCAGGCCCTCCACCTCTGAGGAGACACTCTGCGGGCAAGAGCACCTCACAGTGGTGCACAACCACCACTGTAAGTCCACCACCGCCCAGCTCATTAGAGAGCCGGTGGGCGTGGTGGTTCTCTCTCTGTTTCAACTTTCCAAGCCATTTTCGCCATTGGAGCAGGAGCTTCAAGCTTTGAAGCTCAAGCTCCGCACAGCAGCAGCAGCAAGGAGGCAGCAGTAGCAAGGCCCTCCAGCGCACACCTGCAGGCCGCCCTCGCCTCACGCTTCTTCATGCTGCACTCGACTTTCCGCACACAACTGGTCACCGCGCGCCCCTGCAGCAGCTGGCCAAGCTTCACCGTGCACGCCAGCCAGCACCCGCAGGCCATCGCACGCTCTGTTGTGCTCCTTCGCCCACGGCCCAGCCATCTCTGTGTACTCTGTCGCGAAGTCCTACCCGCAAGCCAGCACTTGGCGCCACTTTTCCGCCTGCGCGTTGAGCCGTCCACGCCCTCCGCACTCATAGCACCGGACACAGGCGGTTGTGCGGCTCGCCCGGGCACTGTAGCCACTGTTCATGCGTTTCAGCGAAACACTGTGGCTACAGTGCGGTGACCGGTAAGTTTCTCACTTATCCGGTCACTCGGCACGCCGCTACCGGCCACAACCCGCGAGCGTGTCCCGCCCGTGTCCCGCTAAAGCGCCCGCCCGTGCGTCTTCCAACGCTTGCACTCGCCTGCGTATCTGCCCGCCTCAGCATCTGCGTCTGCGTCTCCCTTCGCCCACTCCAGCCCCTTCGCGTAGTGCGGTGCGCTGCAGCCTCTCGCCCCGCACTCACTCCATTCTAGTGCATGCCTCTCTGCGCGCGTGAAGCCTCAGACGACGACCCCTGCTGCAGATGCCTTAACTCCCCCAGCCTTCGCTCCAGCAGTCTCTCTCTCTCTCTCTCTCTCTCTCTCTCACACAGCACTCTCTCACTCTCTCTACCGACACATACACACACACACTCACACTCTCGCACACACACACTCTCACCTATACACTATTATATACTTATATATATATACATATATATATATACTTATATCTATACATATAGTAGTACCTATATACCTAAGTATTATTATACATACATACATATATATATATATCTATATACTTATATATATATATATACATATATATTTACATATATACATATACTTATATACATACATATCTATATCTATTTACATATATTACTATATATATACATACATATATATACATCTATATAGTTATATATACATACATATATATATATATACATCTATACATATATTTACATACCTATATATATATATATACATATATACATATATAAGTACACATATACCTACGTAGTTATAACCATATATATATATACATATAGATATATATATATACATATAGATATATATATTTACATATATACATATATATATTTTCATATCACACACCATACGTGGCATCGCGGGAATATCTGCACCAGTTGCTGATATTCCCCGATACACGCATACAGAAAGTGTGTTCACACTCATCTTTCACCAATCCACCTTATACGCGGCACTTCATCCTGTTGGTTGCGTCTTTCTAGACGACGACTGACTTGACACCGTGCTACACGACATCTCTGCCTCCACCCCCACCCCTTTATACATATATAATATATACCTATATATATATATACTATATTTACTTTATTTCTGCTTCTCTTTCATGTCAGTAAAAAGATAAAAAATATATATATAAAAGAGAAAAGATAAGTCTTGACTTGCAGGTACTCAGTCTTGCGAATAGCAAGACCAATTTTGGAACCCTAATTTGGCTCAAAGCCAAGAACCTAATTTTGAGGGTGTGCCTCAAGGACAAGAATTATCAGAAAAAAATCTAAATTGAAAAACATGAAAAACATAATAAACGAACGGAAGAGATTCGTTGTAGGAAAAGCGTAGAAACTTGACTTCTAACCCCACTTCCCTAAGTTCGACCCTGGGCCTAAAAGTGACCAAGATAAAAATCAAATAGGTCAAGTAAAAAATATTTTGTAAAGAGATGGTTAGGCTCGATTTAGGTTAACCACTATACACACTTCAACGATAAAATCACCATATTAACACAACCTATCTGGGCCCGACCAACATCCCTTTCATGGCGCCGTTGCCGGGGAAGTGCGTATTCAAGTAAGTTTTTACTCCATTCCTTTAATTTTTCTCTTCTCACACCCTTCTCTTCACGGGTGTTTTTGTTTGTTGGTGTGCAGGTGAACCTGTTGCAAGGAGAAGACAGGTAGACGAAGTGGGAGGCGTGGATAGATCCAAGGCAGGAACGAGAGCGTAAAGACGTCAACATCGCACTGGAACTTCACACACGTTGCTGCACAAGTAGGTCTTTCTTTCTTAGCAACCTAGGTTGACTTGTAACCTTAATAAAAAAAAGCTAAAAAAAAAACTAGAAAAACTTCTTGGGATCTCTTGCGGCAAGTGGATTAAAAACCACTTGTTTGATTGATTGACATCACTCCCACCGCCTCGGGATTTCCCACCTTACTTCGCATAGCGAAAATCCAAGAATCTTGATTCCTGAATTTTTTGCCATGTGAAGTATTCTTTGAGGCAAACATAAAAAGATTGATTGCACCCGTCTTTGCCTCACTTATCTACAAATTCGGGATCACATTTTTGGTGGGGAGACTTGGAATTGAGTTAATTCCACCCCCGTCACGACTTTTCATGTGCCTAAGATTCGATCTCGAATACTTCAACCCCAACGATTTGATTTTCTTTATCTTTTGGTTGAGCCTTATGTGTGGAAATCATTTTGGTGATTGGGAGCACTTGAATTGAAGTGCTTTGGCTCCCTTTCACACTAAATCTAAAATTGACTCGTGCATCCACACATAGAAATCTCCATTTAGGGAAGCCCATTGCATTTTAGCATGCATTAACCAATTGACATTGAAGAAGGGTTTGTTGGGCTTAGAAGAAAACTTGTATTCTCTCAAAACCCGGAGATTGGTTGAATTGGTAATTCAGAGAAATCATAAAATCCATACTACTTAAGGCTGAACTCTAAAAATCATTCACCAATTAAAACTTCAATTCGGGGAGATTTCCCCGTTGCATGCTTGGTTTATACACTCTAAAAATCAATCACTTGGGCATTACCCGTAAATAACGCCCTTCACATTCCAGAAGCACTTGATCCTAAGCCTCTAATTAAAATTGGTAGTAACTTGACCCTTATTAAGGAGTGGAGGTCTAACTACCTGCGTGTAGCGCCTTCGTGCTGGTGAGGGTTCCTACGTGCTATTGGGTGTCTAAGACTGGGGTAAAAGGCCTTTCAATCTGGCCCGGTGGTTCCGCGGTGCTCGCATTCAGTTTCGTAGTTCGTGATAGTAGGTAACTTAGATCTTTAGGGGTAAGGGCACACTGTAGAGGTTAGGAATTTGATTGTATTGATTTGTCATCAAGTGTACCTTTGCGATGTCATTTCTCTCATCTCTTTTCTCTTCGTGTCCCCCAAATTCTTCCTGCGGTAGTGCATGTTTGGGAGGAGGTCACAAAACCTTGAACTATTTGAATTGCTTGATAATTTCAGAAAAGGAGACGAATCGTCCTCCTCCTCCATAAACATGGCTGCACGCCCACCCCCAAATCTTGAGGGAGGAAACCGCCCTCAGAACCCACCAGGTGGTGGAGCCTTAGATCCCATAACCCGCCTCCAAGCCCAAATGGAAATGTATAATGAACAAATTGAAGCCATTCAGGAAACATTGGAGGAAATGCAGGACCCTCCCGAAAGGGAGAGCCTAGGTCTCTTAGCTCCTATCAGAATCCTGCTGCTACAGAGACCATTGGACAGATTTGGGTCCCCATGGGCAGGGACGACTTTGAACTGAAGCCTAACATAATTGGCCTAAAAAATTTTCACTTCCATGGTCTTGCAAGTGAAGATCCTTTTCTCCACTTGGAAGACTTAACCCAATTAGATGAAACTGTTAAACCTAGAAATATCGGGTTACCAATAGTCCTCATGAAAATGTTCCTGTTTTCATTGCAGGATAAAGTGTCGCAGTGGCTACGCACCCTTGGGAGAACCATCCACTCTTGGGAAAAGATGCGAACAGCGTTTCTCAAGAAGTTCTTCCTAATCGGGTGAACTAATGCGCTTCACCGTGCTATCACTTCATTTACGCAACAAAACGGTGAACAATTTCATGAGGCACGGGAGAGGTATAATGACCTCCTCAGGAAGCGTCCGCACCATGGTCTGCCTAAGTGGCATATAGCCCAGATTTTCTACTATGGGCTAAATGAGACTTTGAAGCAGATTGCAGACGCTTCCTGCTGAGGGAATTTCATGAATAAAGACGAGAATGGAGCATTCGAATTATTTGAAAATATGAGTGAAAACTCAATGAATAATGCTTCCATTGTCGCCTTTAATCATACCAGCCTGCCCCGTAATGTCCACGAAGTTGACACGGGACCCTCCCATTCATCCACTGATCTAAGCCTTATTGCACAAAAACTAGACGAAGTCTCCGTCGTGCACAAGAAGCTGGATGAGCTTCTGGCCAACCCCGCTCGTTCTATGGCAAACACCCCCACCTCATCACTTCGTCACAATTCCAATTCTTCCAACACCAGGCCTATCCTGAGAAACCTCGTAAGACCTTCCTTATCGAGTGTCGCACCAAGCGACTTGGTAAGTCATGTGGATCTGGCTTCTGCAAGCCAGTATTTCGACATGGAGGACCAAGCCTCCGTGTGCTCGGACACATATTTACATGAGGACACGTCTTCTGGCATAGAAGACACTTGCACCCTGGGGAACAACCCGTTCTCTACCACTTATAACCCAGGGTGGCGAAATCATCCGAACTTAGCATGGTCCAACAACCCACAGCACCGAAACCCTGCGGGTGGACCAATGCGACCGTCCGCACCCGTCATCCAAAGGGCCCAGTCTAATCCTATGGCGAATCAGCCATCATGCCCTTGCGTACCGCAAACTGAACACCCATCAAGTCCTCTTGACAAATTGATGCGAATGATGACGGAAATGTCAAAGCACCATGAAGAGAACATGACCTCTCTTCAGCATCAATTGGCGCAGCAGAATGCTGAGATCAGTCAACTACGCATGGCGACTTGATCTCAGGGCACTCTTCCCACCCAACCTATTCCGAACCCGCGAAATTTCGTACCCCGTGGTCCTCAACCACAGGTACAACCTTCTCAGGGGTAGGTTCATCAGATTCTGCAAGCTCCGAGCATTCCACCAGGATTTCAAGCTAATCCCACTGCAACACCTCACTCTTAGGTCCCTATTGCGAACCCTCCTCCGCCGTATGATCCCACTGGACCTGCATCGTCCAATGTGATCACTACGAGGAGCGGTAAGATGACCATCATTCCGCCTCGACCTGATCCTGGCTCATCTTCATCGCCCTCACATTCGGGATGCACACCGCATTCGTGAGAGGACGATACACCCAAATTGGTGCCAGAATCAGTCCCATTCCCTGAGGCTTTGCTGAGGGAGCCAAAAGGCAAGAAGAAGGATACACAGTCCTTTGATAACCTGCGTAATTTGTTCAGGGATGTAGAAATCAAGTTGCCCCTGCTCGAGGCTATCGACCACGTACCTACTGTCGCCCAATTTTTCAAAGACTACACAACACCCAGGCGATAGTCGAAGAAAACCAAGAATCCGGTGGTTCTCTCGCCTCATGCGAGTTGTGCTATACTGTCAAATCTACCACCGAAGCAAAAAGATCCGGGCACACTGCTTATTTCCTGTAGCATCCAAGGTTGCAATTTTTACCGTGCCTTGCTTGATCTAGGATCTTCCATCAACCTTATACCAACCATCATGCTCGAAAAATTTTCCTTGGGAAATTTGAAACCCACCCCTATCACGTTACAGTTGGTAGATCGTTCTATCAAAATTCCGAAGGGTGTGGTGGAAGACGTAGTTAGGGTCAACAGTCTCTGTTTTCTTGTTGACTTTCTTGTTTTAGATATGGAAGTTCCTAGCTCACTTTCTGATTGTCCGATCATCCTTGGTCGACCTTTCTTGGCCACAGCCCGCGCCCGTATCGACTGCGAGTCAGGCTGTATTGAGATTGCCGTTGGATTTGAAAAGATCAAACTTAACATCTTCAAGGTAGCCAAGAACTTTGATTGCGATTATATCGAGGATGACACGTCTAACGAGGACATGGCCGTCAGCGCATGTATTGCACTATTTGGGACCTATTCGGACTGCTGCGGATTACCTGTAAATATTGACGATTGCCTGACCGACACATATTGTGACATTCCCCTATCCCTCCCTATTCCTGTACCTTCTCCTGACCAGACTTCTGACGAGGTTTTCTCCGCTTCCCATACCTCGTGGTCTGAGTCATATCCGGGCTACTCACCGCCGGTCCACACTCTTGAAGATCGGATTACCCTTTCTTTCTCGCCAAATCAGGCGGATTTGCAACTCCACACTAGGACCTTGAGCCCACATCCTACTCATGGGGGCTATTCCCCTTTGGATCCATATATCCAAGAAGCCCCTCTTCTTGGCCAATCTGAGGGCCAACTTCTTCCTCCTGATTTGTCCTCCAATTCGCCTGGGACACCTTCGTCCCAGGAAATGCCAGATCTTTCACCATCCACCATCACTTTTCATGCCACTGTCATGATCACTTCACTTTTCAATTCACCACCCACCATCCACCCACCCTACCACCCTACTATTGACCCTGCACCTCAGCTCTCATTACCCAATCTTTCATCCTTCCTCTATCCTACCCTGCATGCATATGAGGACATAGCATCGTTTGGCATGGGGGGGTGGATAAGCATTCATAGGATCTGGGTATTTTATGGTATCATGCAGTTTCCACCTATATATATATATATAAAGAAAAAAACATAAAAATAAAAAATAAAAATTGTGTTTAGTAATGATTTGAAGGCTGAAACAAAAATACAATAAGTGTTTATGGATATTCAACCTCTGTTTTGAAAACTTTCCAGGCCACAGAAGCTTGATTCTTTCAGGCTCGCCTTAATTCACTTGAGCATTGACAAGATAGATCGAAATCTCTCCTAACTTAGGACGTATTCTTGTACCTGAGACATCAATACAGGATCCGTTGGTTTGCTTCTACTCGAGAGCCTAAGTAATCTTGGTTTGCACTACACATATCAAGAAAGACCAGGTGAACATAACATCCAACCCTAGTGTTCATTAGGGAAGGTGGAGTCCTTACCTGTGTGCACAGGTAGACTTTTTATCCCAGGTTTTAGTCTTGTGTTTAGGAGAGACTCTTTCGACCAAAAAGAAACTCTCCCACCAAAAAGAAAAGTGTGCTCCTCTAAATAAAGTTGTAAGAGATATACTGACACGTGTTCCAAAAAAAAAAAAAGATGCAAATAAGTCAGTATATCTCACAAATGTCGATAAAATCTTCCTACAAAAAGTTCTATTTTCTTTGAGCCACAAATGTCAGAAAATGGGAGTTGAATTTTCCGTCATCTTTTTAAGGGTCAATCCGAAGACACGTGGTGAAACTGGGACCAACCTTTACTTAAAAATTCATGAAACCCTAGGCTTAAGTCTTAATGTTCATCCGGTCAGTCTTGATCCTTCACTATGCACAAGCCATAATCTCTTGAACTCTCGAGTACGGCAAAAACCTCCTGGGTCTTGGAAATCGTACTTAAGGTTTAAATATCAAGAGTCCTGGTTAGTCGAGATGATCTATGACATGTGAGACTTAAAGTACTGGTAGTCTTCTCTGCAATGGGTTCTCACAATATCCAACAATAAACACACCCATGTCGCCTTAGAAGAAAATCTTCAGCTAAAGATCATTTCTAAATACAACACAAAAACGTTTTGATAGGGACTAGCAAAAGATAGGCATGGGGGTATGATTGCACCGCAAAAATACACCTGCAATTGTGTCGTCTTGTGCTATTTCCTAGAATTCCAGTGCATATTAGGTATCCCTAGTCGCATTTGTAAAAATACACGCATGAATGCATTTAATTGAGAGGGGAGGAGAGTGAATAAAATGGCCTCGCAATTCATGTATTCCTCAAGTGCTGCTTTGCAAAATTCACCATCTTTTTATTTTTAATTTTATTTGACTTTGAATTCTTCCTGCGGCTGCAAGGAATGGCTTCTTCTTCTTCGCACCTTGTCCTGCTCAGCCATGCTTTGCAGTAGCCGCATGCCCTACCAAGCCATGCACAGCCGCATGCACAACCAGGGCATGGCTGTGCATGCCTTCTTCCTCTATAAAACAGGCGCGGCTCCTTCTTTGCAAAGGGGACTTGGTCACACCAAAAAAAAAACCACAGCAGCTTCTTCTCCAGGCCGTCCCCACCCCTCTCCCTCCATACGCAGGCCCTCCTCCTCTGAGGAGACACTTTGCGGGTAGGAGCACCTCACAGTGGTGCACAACCACCATTGTGAGTCCACCACCGCCCAGCACATCAGAGAGCCGGTGGGCGTGGTGGTTCTCTCTCTGTTTCAACTTTCCAAGTCATTTCCGCCATTGGAGCAGGAGCTTCAAGCTTTGAAGCTCAAGCTCCGCACAGCAGCAAGGCCCTCCAGCGCACGCCTACAGGCTGCCCTCGCCTCCAGCACACGCCTACAGGTGCCCTCACCTCCTGCTTCTTCGCACTGCACTCACCTTTTCTCCCGCAACCGGCCACCATGCGCCCCTGCAGTAGCCGGCCAAGCTTCACCGCGCACGCCAGCCAACACTTGCAGGCCACCGCACACTCTGTCGTGCTCCTTTGCCTGTGGCCCAGCCCTCTCCGCACGCTCTGTCACGAAGTCCCGCCCGCAAGCCAGCACTCGACGCCACTCTTCTACGCGTGCGCCGAGCCATCCTTGCCTTTTGCACTCATAGCATTGGACGTAGGCGGTTGCGCGGCTCGCCCGGGCACTGTAGCCACTGTTCACGCGTTTCAGCGGAACACTATGGCTACAGTGCGGTGACCGGCATGTTTCTCACTTATCCGGTCACCCGGTGCGCCGCTACCGACCATAGCCCGCGCGCGCATCTCACCCCGCGTCTCGCTCCAGCGCCCGCCCACACGTCTGCCAGTGCCCGCACCCGCCCGCGTATCCGCCCGCCTCAGCGTCTGCGTCCGTGTCTCCCTTCTCCTGCTCCAACCCCATCGCGCAACGCGGTGCGCTGCGGCCTCTCTCTCACTCTCTCTCTCTCTCACACACAACACTCTCTCACTCTCTCTACCGACATACACACACACACTCACACTCTCGCACACACACACTCTCACCTATACACTATTATATACTTATATATACATATATATTTATATCTATATATATTTATATACATAAATATATATACTTTTATCTATACATATATATATATACTTATATCTATACATATATATATATATACTTATATCTATACATATAGTAGTACCTATATACCTAAGTATTAATATACATACATACATATATATATATATCTATATACTTATATATATACATATATACTTACATATATACATATATATATATACATATATCTATATATATATTATTACCTATATAATTAGGTATAAGTATAGATACATATATATATATACATATATATACATATATTTATATGTATATATATGTACAAATATACATACATATATACATATATATCTATAACTATATATACAAATACATATATATATATATATACATATCTATATCTATTTACATATATTACTATATATATACATACATATACAAATATATATATATACATCTATACATATATCTATCTATACATATATTTACATACCTATATATATATATATATATATATATATATATATATATATATACATATATACATATATAAGTACACATATACCTACATAGTTATAACCATATATATATTTACATATATACATATATATTTTCATATCACACACCATACGTGGTATCGCGGGAATATCTGCACTAGTTGCTGATATTCCCTGATACACGCGTACAGAAAGCTTGTTCACACTCATCTTCCACCAATCCACCTTACACACGGCACTTTGTCCTGTTGGTTGCATCTTTCTAGATGACGACCAACTCGACACCGTGCTACACGCCATCTCTGCTTCCACCCCCACCCCTTTATACATATATAATATATACCTGTATATATATACTGTATTTACTTTATTTCTGCTTCTCTTTCATGCCAGTAAAAAGATAAAAAATATATATATAAAAGAGAAAAGATAAGTCTTGACTTGCAGGTACTCAGTCTTGCGAATAGCAAGACCAATTTTGGAACCCTAATTTGGCTCAAAGCCAAGAACCTAATTTTAAGGGTATGCCTCAAGGACAAGAATTATCAGAAAAAAATCTAAATAGAAAAACACCAAAAACATAATAAATGAATGGAAGAGATTTGTTGTAGGAAAGGTGTAGAAACTTGACTTCTAACCCCACTTCCCTGAGTTCGACCCTGGGCCTAAAAGTGACCAAGATAAAAATCAAATAGGCTAGGTAAAAAATATTTTGTAAAGAGATGGTTAGGCTCGATTTAGGTTAACCACTATACACACTTCAACAATAAAATCACCATATTAACACAACCTATCCGGGCCCGACCAACATCCCTTTCAGATGTGGGCGTGCATTACTCGCGAGGAGGTGAGCGGGCGCACGCACGCTGCCTACTACGCCCAAGGTCCTAAATTAATGTTTTTAGAGTTGTAATGACCAAATTGCCCCCACTCCTTGCAACTATAAAAGGAGACCCCCTCCACACAAAATTCTCATCCCTTCCTTCTCTTCTCTCCCTCTCCAAAGCTCAAGAGAAGCTTGTCCCACACCTGGGATGCTTCTCGCGAGATAAAGTCAATTTTTCATCCCCTTTCGGAAGTGAATCCCGTGATGACGACGACGTGCTGCCTCGTTCCCATTCTTCCACTTCGTCCTCCTTTGTCCTACTCCATCCTCCTTCATCCAGGCGTCGTCCCATCCAGCTCGTCCTCCAAGCGACCGTCGAGGAGGATATCTCTCTCCCCATTCTTTTTACTGCTTTCTAGAATAGATTTACTTCTTTCTAGAGTAGATTTACTGCTTTCTAGTATAATCATTTCCCCACTTTCTAGTCGTAATATATAGTGTAATGAACAATCCTTTCGATAATGAATTCCCTGTGCATTCTATATCTCTTTTGATTTTTATTTGTATTATTCTCTCTCTCTTACTCTCTCTCTCTTCTATTTATTGTAAATAGTTAGATAGTTCTAATCAATTAATTTACTTCATGCAAATAAATCAAACATCCGCCTCCCTGTGTTCGACCCGGGATTTTCATTCCGTTATAAATTTTATTTGTTGAACACGAGTTCTTCGCTTTCATACTACAACGATAGGTTTTTCAAAACCAAACACGTTAGCGTAGCAACCCGACGTTCAATAGCTCCCAAGTAATTCTTAGGTGGACGACTTTCTGATCGAGGGGTATCATTCGCCCCGAACCTCCATAGTCATCCAAACATTTTTGGGTGCCTTGATTGGGTCAAACATCCAGCCCTTCATCCCTTCTCTTTGGAGCACACACAAAGATTTTCAGTGGGATTCTCTATTCAGAACTAATCACTTCAATCTAAGATCTGAATTCTGATTCTACATCTCGATTCCACCATCTGATCCAAATATGCAGCCTAGGTACTTAGGATTACCATTCAAGAGACCTGAATCGCAAAGATCCATGAGAGATAGAATGATTGAGGATGCCCTTGAATTTTATGAAATTGAATACAAAACCTCAAAACCAGCAGATGACATTCAGGTTAGTGTACCAACAACAACAACCTTCATCATAAACTGTGCCCAACTGTTATTAATAGAAGCAACAAAAGGATCAACCCAAGATATTCTCATAACAGGATACATTGAGATAGAAAGATTACATAACTTTGAATATCTTCAATGCATGACAAATCATGTACTTTAGGAACAACACCAAGATGATCTTGAAAAATGGGAAGAGATGATGAGATTATTGAAACAAGTTATTGATCAGAATTACCCGTACATACCTCTTGGGAGGGAAACCCTGGAACTCGTGGAGACGCTCTACCATGCAGGGGTCTTTGCGGGGCTCTCCCTCTCTGGCTGCCCAGGTATTTCTCAGGTGGACGGCTTTTCTGACTAAAGGGTATCATCCGCCCCGAACCTCTATAGTCATCCAAATTTTTTGGGTGTCTTGATTGGGTCCAGCATATTCTAATCTCATCTAAACCATCAGTGCATGTTTGGTAGGAGGTCATTAAGACCATCCTTAAGACCTCCTTTAGCAATCCATTCCCATCGAGGTCAAGCCTCAACGTCCGTGTTTGTGAAGCAACCCCACCACATAGACCTCTCTGATTCATCAGAACCAAATTCTCCTTCTTCCATCATCATGGCACAACCAATTGAAGAAGAGAACAATCTTGAACACCAACTCCAATGCCTGAATGATCTATTTCAGAACTTTGTAAACCCACCGCAGTGTCCTATGATGCGAGATCACTATAATCAAGCTGCGGTGGCGATCGAACGTCGAGTCCAAATCCTGGCTGGAGGTCCTGATTCTGAACTCAAGCCCAACATGATTCACGCTATCCCAAAGTTCCATGGGCTTAACTCCGAGGATCCCTTCCAGCACATCAAACAACTCAAACATCTGGCCCAGACCTTCGGGTCAGATGTACAAAACTGGGATATTCTTCTTATGAAGATGTTTTCCTTCTCTCTCATAGACAAGGCAGCTCATTGGTATCAGACTCAGACGCGTCCAATCAACAAGTGGGTTGAACTACAGTCCAAATTTTTGGAAAAGTTCTTCCCCGTTGGTTGGATGAATGCCTTGCGCCACTAGATCACATACTTCACTTAGCAATCTGGAGAACCTCTTCATGAGGCATGGGATTGTTTCTTGGATCTCATGTGGAAGTGCCTCCATCACGGAGTTCCTAAATAGGAACAAGTCCAGTCTTTTTACCAGGGACTCTGTGAAGACATTCGCTTATTCATCAATGCAACCTACGGAGGAAATATCATGGGTCAACATGAAGACACTGTGTGGGAGATTCTCGAGAATATGTCCGAGAACTCCATCAATAATGACTCCATGGGCTTATTCGACCGAACGAATGCCTGCGCATCGACGAATTCGAAGGGAGCACATGAGACGCAGGGCCTGTCTTCATCCGTCGACTTGGAACTGATCGACAGTCGATTGGACAAGGTCTCTATCATCGAGAAGAAGGTGGACGAGCTAACTCGACATCTGCAGCGAGCCACCTCTACGCAAAACCCATTTGCACAACTACCTCTTGGGAGGGAAAATATGCATAACATCTATCACCGATCTTCTCAGGGGATGGACCCGTATCCACCCCCATCTGACTCCAAGACTGGAGGAAATTCTAATTCGACCTACTCTAGTTGGGGGAACTCTAAACCCTCGTACTCTGATTTTCCTGAGGTTCCTCAAACCTGCGAGGACCTCAAAGCCATCAAGAATGACCCATTCTCCAATACCTATAACCCTGGATGGCGGAATCATCCCAACTTCCTATGGGTGGGAAATACTCAGAATCAAAGACCATCTTATCAACCCCGTCCACAAGCTCCTCGTCCATATCAACCGCTTCAGCCTTGGACCAACCCCACCTATCAATCTGGGGCAAACCAAGCAGATCAAATGACCCTCATCCTTCAGACTCTGGCTGACATTCAGAAGACAAATGCGGCTATGCAAAAACAGCATAAGGACGAGATCACAGAGGTTCGTAATCAACTCGCCCAGATGGCGAATTCCTGCCAACCTTTGCTGAATCCAAATAACGTGCCAACCCAAAGGTGCATTATGAACCCAAATTCGGGCCACACCCACATGATTTATCAAGCCCCTTCTGTTCCATCACCCGACAGGATGGAAGCTTCGACATCTTATGCAGGATTTCAACAGTAGCCACTTATTTTACCAACCCCAAACCAAAACCAGGAAGGACTCACCGTTATCACGATTGAAATCAGAGAAGTCATACCGACCCGTGTGGCAAACTCGTGGAGAGTCTGCATTGATTATAGAAGACTCAATTCCTCCACGAAGAAGGATCATTTCCCACTCTCGTTTATTAATCAGATCCTCGAGAAACTAACTAGAAATAGGTTCTTCTGCTTTTTGGACGGGTACTCCAGTTATAACCAGGAGGCAATCTATTTATCAGAGAGCGAAGTCGGTGTTTATAAAAGATAAATGATGCGTCGTAGTATAGTTGAAATCGCCTTGAAAATAAATAAATTTTATTACTCGAATGTTAAGTCTGAGGTCAAGCACAGGGAGCAAATGGAATTCATATACAAATCTCAATAATCAATGTGATTTGAACACTTAAAATTACTCAAAATCTAATTCAAAATGTAAAGCAGGAGTTTATGAATAAAATGTAGAAATGTTGAGAAATTAATCAGATGTCTTAAAAAGGTTTGACTCTTCTTCCTTTGCTTCTTCTCTTTCTCTTCTTTTCTTCTTTGGTTCTTCTTTCATTATCTGCCTTGTGCTTCTTGGCTTCTCTTCTTCCTCTTTCCCTGACTTGAGCCGAGCCCTCTTCTTCTTCTTTTCTTTCTTTCTCTGATGTCTTCTTCTTTGGCTTCTTTCCTTCTCTGGCTCTTCTTCTCTTCTCTTCTTCCTTTCAGCCTTTAGCTTTCTCTGCCTTTAGCTTCTTTGCCATGGCTTCTGATTTCCATCTTTCTCTTTCTTCTTCAGCCGCACCTACTTCTTCTTCTTAGGGTTCTTCAGCTTCCTCTTTCAGTCCTTTGCTTTTCCTTCTTCTCTGCAGCTGCATCGAAGGCTTCTTCCTTCTTTCCTTCTCTGGCTTCAGCTTCCTCTTCCTTCTTCCTTTCACTACACACAAGTGCAAAACCTACCCCTACCCGCCCCTGTGAACTCTCTCTTTTCTCTCTTCAGCTCACTCTCCTAGAGCCAATCGGGTATTTGGGTCAGGCAAGTGCACCCGAGTCCAAGCGCACTGGCTTGGGTGATGTACGAGGAGTGTAGGGTAAATGGGTCAGGCAAGCCAGGTCTGAGGCAAGTGGGCGAGGGGACCTCACCCCATGTTCGGAGGCAACGAGCCTAAAACAGAAAATCAATTTAAACCACTCACCTCACTCCAAAACAACTGAGGTGGGACTAAAAGTCCCACTTGCTTCTCACGCACCCACAATGAGTCTCCATTGATTGCTACAGCAGCGAAGTGCGTTGTCCCTTGATTGATGGCTGATGCTGTTCACGAAGTAAAGCCGCTCACCTGGGATCTGATCTCCTAGAGTGGGGCGACCAGGAGCAAGCATGCGAGCAAGCTTTGCTACTGCTCCAATGGCGGCTGAGGGTCAAACCTGTCGGTCACGAATACGGCCTCACGGCCATGTCAAAGTACTTAGAAAGCTTTGCCGTGTCACGGTTAAGGTGGCGCGGTGGGTGGTGTGGCATGGGATGGCCAAGGCGTGCGTGCCTAGGTCAGACTGTGGTCGTGAAAGTGCAATTGTTCGGGGGCAGTGTAGGGCGTGTGTGGTGGTCGATGAAGTTGTGGATGATGATCAATGGAAGGTGGGATTCTTCTGCGGTAGTTGGCGAGGCATGTGGGTGTGTGGAGTGGTGGATGCGCCTTCGCCGGTGGTCCACCGGAGATGAGGAAGATGAGGGTGGTCTATGGCTGTCGAGGCACGAAAATCGAAATAAAGTGGGGGCAAATGCAGAGAGGAGAGAGGGGAAGAGATTTAACCTAATTTAAGGACGAAGGGGGGCGAGATGGTGGCTGGCGATGATGAAGAGGCTGTTGGTGCATGCACAGTTATGGCGCGACGCGGAGGAAGGAGGCAGAGATGGCTCTGCCACTGGTATTGTGGCAGAGCAACCAGAAGAGGGAGAATATGTCACCAGAGCTCGCTGGATGCTTGGCCGGAGGACAAGAGACGAAGTTGAGGGTTATTCTCCAGCCAAACCAAGCTAAAAATGAGCGGCCGGATCTAGGGCTTCTTTTATAAGCACAGGTAGAGGGCCTTGTGCTTGGAAGACAAGCTTCCAAGCACAGGTTTCCTCGCTGGATTAGGAAAGTCAAGAGATACCCATATCTCTCGTGCATTCGCATGAGAGATTGGGTGCGAATCAGAGTGCATGATTGAGTTCACGAGGTCGGGAATTCCTCAGAGAATCTCCCTTTCAAATCTGAGAGGGAGTCTCTGAGGAATCAAGGAGAAATGCCCCCTGGAATCCTCGTCGGAGTAGGACTCCTCTGCTGTAATGGCGGAGGGACCTAATTGCAAAAAATGGCTAGGAAGCTAGGGGGTCTCTGCAAGGTTTTCAAAAGTTAGGGGTCTAAAAGTAATTAGGTTGAACTATTTTGTAAAGTAGGTCAAGGTGAACTCCCCTTAGGTCCAAATTTTAGTATAAACCTAATTTGGACCTAAGAAATACAATGGTGAAGTTGGATTTTAGGTTTGACCACGTTCGACTGGGTATTTTACACAAAATCCCAATTTAGGGTACATATTTGACTAGGACCCCTCTTTAGGTCAAAATAGGTTCTAAAGGCCAAATTGAAGGTTCTAAGCCCTAGAGGATATTTTTCCATGATTTTTAGAGTGTTTAGTTGATTTTTATCCTGACCATAACCTTGTTGAATTAAGTGGGTCTATTTTAGGGTTAAAAGAAGTCATTTAATTCCTAGATTGCACATTAACCCTTTTCTAATTGAACCAAACCACTTTTTATCTTGTTAAGATAATTTGACCTATGTTTAGCCCCTAAGAAATCTCGTTAATGTACTACAATGGTAAAATTGCAGTTTTACCCTTTGTCTCTTATTTTCTTCTCAGAACAGTTATTCCTTTAATTAGGCCCTTCATTTGGTTATGTAGGAGCTTTTGTTCTCTTTCCTAGGTCAAAATGAGCTAGTTAGGGCTCATGATCGTGTTCCCATCATACCCCCATGCCTAGCTTTTGCTAGTCCCATAGCAAGATTCTAAGGTTTTAACTTCTGTTCTAGACCCTGAGTTTCTTCCACAATTTATGATAAGTGCTTGTTCTTCTTTCTTTTGATTAGGTTAGAATGCTGATAGTAGGCCTAGAGGTACTCAAGTACTAACCAAGATCCAAACCTGACCAACTCTAGACTCGATCCTCTATGAAGGTTTTTAAGGCCCGCAGGAACTATCCTAAGGTTTGTTGGACTCCGCGGTTAAAGCACCTGTGCTTGAGACATATTTTAGCCTAGGTTCAGTTTACAGTGCGTTTTTTGTAAGAGAGAGATAGTGGATTTATTTGTTTGGAGAGTTTTCTCTCTCTTTTCTTTTTATTTCTAGCTTTGGATTGGCTTCTCAACATGGTCTGTATCGAATTCTTTGTCCCCCTCATCAATCCTCAAAGGTCCCTAGCAATCGATGCTTCGTGATAGCACCACCTATGGCAACCCCCAAAACCTTGGCTTTCAAGATTTTGAGATAATCTCTCCCTTAGCATTTCGTAGCCAAATCCTTACCCTGGCAATTGACATTTCATGATAATGCTGCCCATGGCATCTGAACTAGCAGGGTGTTTACGTGCCACTGGTAGGATATGTAAATATCCTAGGAGACAAGCACCGAGGAGACAATATGTTGTTATGCATCTTCGAGGGGAATTTCTCGCCTCTCCACACCGGGAACTCGTCCAAATAAACTTATGTTGATCGATCGCTCCTAATCTAGGCAACTTTTTTCAGAACATTTAAACGCTTTTGCATGATTTTGATAGTTATGCATACTGAACCAGACTGTGTGTGGATTGTGGTGCTTAGGTTACCGAGTCCCGCAAACTGAAGGTCAGTTAACGAGGCTGAATACTCCCTAAGCCTTAGACCTAATACTTAAGCTTCTCATTTTCCCCAACCTCTTGAGGATTATCCAGATCTTAGCGGGTACTTGAATGTTTAAGCCTAAGAGTCTAGCCCAACGGGCCTAAGATCAACATTCCTACTAATCTCTTTTTGTGTCTCATTACCACTTTTTTCCTTATTTTTCTTTTCCTTGATGTGGTCTAGAACTTCGGTTAATTCCTTAATCTTTTACTAATGACTATCTCTTTTCTTTCTTTTTCATTCTGTGCTCCTTTTGACTTTTTGCTCTTTTCCTCCTCGTGTTTATATGGTTTCAAAATTTTCTTCCTCCTCCAATTTTTTTGTTATTTTTCATAATTTTCTATTTTTTTGGTATATTTTTTTTTGACATATGTGATTTTTTTGTGAGAATCCTTCTGACTTTTCTTGATTTCTATATGTTTGCACTTTACCACCCCCCATGCCTAAGTTTTGCAATGTCATTGTAAACGGAGGGTGTGAAACAATGTTGGGTTCAGGGACTTAGACAGGATTTTATCGGGTGGGCGGATGGGTCGAGAATGACTGATGCGGATGATTTCAAGCTCTGGTACGTGTACCAGAGGTGGGATTGACTGTTCTAAGGCTGAACTCAGGGTGCAATAGACATGGCGTACAGACGGATAATCAAACGGATCTCAGGTTTTTGGAATGATGGGTTGCCTCCTGTTAAGCGCTAAATTCAACTCCTTCAGCCAAGTGGGACATGGTATGGAGAGGGAGTGGTCAAATCAGCGAAGTTTTGTAAAACAAGCACCTCGATCAAGAGCTTGGTTGGTCCAACCATGTGCTTGTTGAGATCCACAGGCTGATGATGTAGCCCAAACCCTATTAATCTGGTGGGTTGATAAATGTAGATCAAGAGGTGTGGAACCCACCATATGCTATGGAGCTCGGATGGATGTGGAAGTGTAAATTTAGGTTTTGGCTGAGTCGAATCAGCCTGGTCAGAGTAGGGATCCGTAAAATAATCAGTAAATGGTGCGGAAACCTGATTGCACAGCAAAAATACACCAATAAAAAATGCCATCTTGTGTTATTTCCTAGCATTGCCATTGCATATTAGGTAGCCATAGTTGCATTTGTAAAAATTGACACATGTATGCATTTATTTGAGAGGGGAGGAAAGTGAATAATTGGCCATGTAAATAACATCTTTTTCAAGTGCTGCCTCACAATTTCACCATCTTCATTTTTTATTTTTGCTTTGAACTTCTTCTTCGCACGGCTCAGGGCATGGCTTGCTCTTCTTCGGGTCATTCTCTGCCAGCACCATTCTCTACCGGCTGCATGGTTGGTCATGTAGCCCAAAGCATGGCCATGCATGCCTCACTATCCTTTAAGAAGCCCTTCCCTCTTCCTTGCAAAGAGGGCCTGTCACATAGAGAACACAGCAGCCACCTTCGTCAGGCCATCTTCCTCCCCTCTCCCCTCCATACGCAGCACTTCTTCCCACTGAAGAGAGACGCTGCAGGCAGGAGCAGGCTCACAGTGGTACCACGACCACCACTATGAGTCCCACCACCGCCCAG
Source organism: Thalassia testudinum (assembly GCA_037157565.1). NCBI lineage: Eukaryota > Viridiplantae > Streptophyta > Magnoliopsida > Alismatales > Hydrocharitaceae > Thalassia > Thalassia testudinum. The sequence goes on from JAZHRO010000070.1 coordinate 2,853,459, forward strand.
CTCATCCAAGAGCAGGTGGGCGTGGTGGATTCCACTCTCTGTTTCCATCGCTCAGCCCTTCCCGCCATTGCCGAAGACCCAAGCTTCAAAGCTCAGCAGCAGCAGCCGCACGCACGCCAGGAGTTGGTGCAAGCTCCTTCCGTGCGTGCAGGTGCCTTCCAGCGTGCCCGCGCATGCAGAACCGGCCACAATCTGTTGTCCAAGCCACGCGGGCACTGTAGCTATTGTTCATGCGTTTCTGCGCGGCACTGTAGCTATAGTGCGGTGACCGAAAAGTTTCTCACTTATCCGGTCACCGCGCGCTCTCTCTCCGCACCGCTACCACCTCCAGCCCATCGCCACGTCAGCGCCCGTGCCTGCTCCAGCACCCAAGCCCTCGTTTGCACCAGCTTCCACTCCAGCACCCGTACCTGCCCGCACTCGCGCTCGCATTTTCTTCCGCGTCCACTCTCGCCCGCAGCATGGTGCGCTGCACTACACAGCGTGCTGCATTGCGCTCTCCCTCACGCCTGCTTCCTCCAGCGTGCGTGCGTGCCCTTGCGCACTTGCACCTGTGCGCATCCGCGCCATCAGATGATGCCTGCTGCTGCTAGACGTCTTAACTCACACTCCCACTTCCACACGCTCCAGCAGACGCCCTCACTCATACACACATACCACACTCGTACACACACTGACTTGTACACTCACACTCACTTGTACACACCTATATATACTTATATACATATACATATATATCTTTTATCTATATATACATATATATAAATCTATACAACTATATGTAAGTATATATACATACATACATAACTATATATATATATTTATACATATATACATACATATATACATATATATATACATATATATCTATAGTTATAAATACATACATACATATATATATCTATATACATAGATACTTATACCAATATATCTATATACATATATTACTATATATATATATATAGTTAAATATATATACATATATATCTAGTTATAAACATAGATACATATATATGTATCTATACATATATTTACATATATATATATATATACATAACTGCATATACACCTATATAGTTACAGCTCTATCTATATATATATACACATATATATATTTATATATATATCTATATATTTATTTACATACATATCACCTACTCTCATCTATACGCACTAGTCACTCCACCACGCGTTATATCGCGGGAATATCTACACCAGTTGCTGATATTCCCTGATACCCGCGTAGAGAAAGCACCTCCGCACGCACTTCCACACATCCATCCTACACTCCACGCGGCACTTTGTCCTATTGGTTGCGTCTTCTTAGACGTCGATCAACTCGACACTGTGCTACACACCATTTCCACCTCCACCCCCACCCCTATATATATAATATATATATATAATATTTATTTCTTTACAAGCAACCTTTATTTCTCTTTTGTTTCTTACTATTAAAAAGATAAAAAAAAGAGTAAAAGAGAAAAGATAATCCTTGTCTTGCAGGTACTCGGTCTTGCGAATAGCAAGACCAGTTTTTGGAACCCTAAATTGGCCCAAAGCCAAGAATAATTTGGCTCAAAGCCAAGGACTTGATTTTGAGGGTGTACCTCAAGGACAAAATTATCAGCAAAAAAATCTTAAATAGAAAAGAACCAAAAACATAATAAACGCACGGAAGAGATTCGTTGTAGGAAAGGCGTAGAAACTTATTCACCTCTAATTCTCACCTCCCTGAGTTCGACTCTGAGCCTAAAAGTGACCAAGATAAATTCAAGTAGGCCAGGTTAAAAATTTTGTAAAAAGATGGTTAGGCTCGATTTAGGTTAACCACTATACTTATTTCAATGATTAATTCACTATATTAACACAACCTGTTCGAGTTCAATCAAAACCCTACAGGGGTGATCAGAGAATGATGGAGCATGGTCTTCAGTCTGATTAATGCCCGAAACCTGATATAAATGTGGAGTCGAATCATCTGCAATCGGCTCAGTAAGAAGGGAATCAGAATAGAAATTGAGTTCGGTTGCAGGTCGGGGTTGAAAATGGGTTTTGATGGGTTCTGTATATTCGGAAGAGGTGGCTTCAATGAGTATTGTGTATAAGGGCTCTTCTAGAAAGGGGTTATAGGTGGTTTCATTGAGAGAGTCCTTGTAGTTGCTTTCAAATTCGAAAATGAATGCCTGAAGAGTGTCTATAGGATGAGGGAAATCTGAGTCAAGAAATGATTCGAACTCTAGGCTGTAGTCACTCTCGGCATTTTCTGGTTTTGATTCCTGAGGATCGAAAAGAAATGATTCCATCTCACTGGAACCTGAACTTAAATCAGTTATCTCAGGAATCGGGACCTCAGAGTCAGAATCGAGAATGAATCATATGAGCTGAGGTCGCAGATTGGTTCATCAAAGTCAAGAGATAGAGGCTCTCTGAAACTATGGTAAGATTCGAAATCATCGGAGAGTTTGCAAAAATCAAGTTTTGAATGAGATTCGAGATCATGGGTTCCACCATAGAATAAATCATACGATGTAGACTTAGCAGCCTGACTTGGGTCTAGCCTATATGTAAGTTCTGAGCTCAAAAAGATGTCCTTACTAGGCTTAAGTTCTAGGCTTGTAGGAAAGACCCACTCAAAACTCCACTCGTCGAACTCCTCGATTTCTGTATCATAGATTGGTGTGACTTCCGAAAAATCAATTTGTCTCTTTGAGGATGTTGGTGAGGGATATTCATCAAATAGAGGCCCAGAATCATATTTTTCATTGAAAATTTGATCTTCATCATACTGGGCCTCGTAATCTTCCCAATAAGTTTCAAATCCAGATTCTAGGTTGATGATGTGGGTTGAATCACTAGAATCTAGGTCAGAATTACCTTCGAGGGTCACCTTATCAGAATAAGGGGTGGGATTTACACCCTTGAGAGGTTCAGTTCTATTTTCATCATTGCAGGAGTCTCAGGATTCTATGCTTGGTGACCCAGGATCTAGGGCTGGCTCAACATTGGGTTCTGCAATTGGAACTTCCCAACCTATTTCAAGATCAGGCATGTTGTATTCAATCTAGGTTGGGAATCCATAACAACTCCGTGCCTCAAACCCGAGATTTAGGAAATCGGATTGATACTTAATACTTTTCCAAGATGGTTCATCATCTGTTTGGGGTGTATACGGTACTGCTGTTTGATAACTTATTTCAATAATCTCATCATCTCTTCCCATTTTACAAGATCATCTTGGTGTTGTTCCCATGGTACAGGATTTGTCATGCATTGAAGGTATTCAAAATTTTGTAATTTTTCTATCTTAATGTATCCTGTTATGAGAATGTCTCGGGTTGATCCTTTTGTGGCTTCTGTCAATAACACTTGGGCACAGTTTATGATGAAAGTTGTGGTTGTTGGTATACTAACTTGAATATCTGCTACTGGTGTTGAGGTTTTGTATTCAATTTCATAGAATTCAAGGGCATCCTCAATCATCATATCTCTCATGGATCTCTGTGATTCAGGTTTTTGAATGGTAATCCTAAGTAACCAAACTGCATATTTGGATCGGATGGTGGAATCAAGATGTAGAATCAGAATTCGGATCAAGATGTAGAATCAAGTTGTGAAGTGATTAGATCTGAATAAAGAATCCCACTTGAAAATCTGTGTGTGCTCTAAAGAGAAGGTATGAGAGACTGGATGTGTTTTTGACCCAATCAAGGCACCCAAAGATGTTTGGATGACTATGGAGGTTCGGGGCGGATGATACACCTGGATCGGAAAGTCGTCCACCTGAGAATTACTTGGGCAGCCAGAGAGGGAGAGTCCCGCAAAGACCCCTACACGGTAGAGCATCCCCACGGGTTATAGGGTTTCCCCCACCCGACCTCTCTTGTCACTGAGATTCCAGGTAGACTAGAATGGGGACCTTGACCTCTTAAGTCTACCACTTGTATTTCAAAGGTGCTTAGGGTTCCACTTGAACTTTAGATGTTCTAGTTTTGTGACCTAATTTCAAGGTTGGTTGACCCAACAAGGGATCAACTTCACCTGACCTGCCCTAAAGATGGCAGAATGATTCTAGGTTAAGACCTAGAAATCACCCTGATTTGCCTCCCAGGTTATTAGGTCCAAGGTTTTTAGGGTTCAAGTGATTTTAGGGTTTAATTTTAGGGTTTTTCTTGCTTAGATCCTTTTAGTCAAGGGCTTGGGTAGCACACAGATGTGGGTGAGTTTGTTCCCTTTTATGCAAGCATGTGTGAACTAGCACTCCAAAACCCTACTGTTGAAACCCTACTTTGGTTCTATTTCCAATCCTCTTTGATTTTCACAGAAGTTCTCTTTGGACTTCAAACAAGAAGTGTGTAGTCCACAAAGATTCAGAAATTTAGCATGATATTTAATAGACACAAGAATTTGTGGTGTAGGGTCTCTAAAAATCGCTTCAACTTCAATAAGATGTAAAAAAAAATTCTGCCATTTAGGAAATTTTACCTTTTAAATGATAATTACTATAAAAAGAAGGCAGTTGATTCCTAATTGATTGCTTCTTTTTTGTCTTCCTAGGATTAGGAGATGGATTTAGGGAAGAAGAGAGAATTTACTTGCCTTGGAGTGGTTGATTCGCGTGGGAGATCTCCTTGTGAAATACCTCGTAAAATTATAAGAAAGCAAGTAGGGCAAGTTAGTGCTCAAATATAATCAAAAGAATGCAGAGACTAGTGATGAATTGCATGTTGCTCCCTGGCAATGATGCCAAAATGTTTACAGAGGGCGAGATCGATTTTTATGAAAGATAAATGTTGCGTCGTAGTATAGTTGAAATCGCCTTGAAAACAAATAAATTTTATTACTCGAATGTTAAGTCCAAGGTCGAACACAGGGAGAAATGGAATTCATATACTAATCTCAATAATTGATGCAATTTGAACACTTAAAATTACTCAAAATCTAATTCAAAATGTAAAGCAGGAGTTTATAAATAAAATGTAGCAAAGTTGAGAAATTAATCAGACGTCTTAAAAAGTTTTGACACTTCTTCCTATGCTTCTTCTCTTTCTCTTCTTTTCTTCTTTGGTTCTTCTTTCCTTCTCTACCTTCTCCTTCTTGGCTTCTCTTCTTTCTCTTTCCCTGACTTGAGCGAGCCCTCTTCTTCTTCTTTTCTTTCTTTCTCTGATGTCTTCTTCTTTGGATTCTTTCCTTCTCTGGCTCTTCTTCTCTTCCTCTTCTTCCTTTCTGCCTTTAGCTTTCTCTGCCTTTAGCTTCTTTGCCATGGCTTCTGATTTCCATCTTTCTCTTTCTTCTTCAGCTTCACCTACTTCTTCTTCTTAGGGTTCTTCAGCTTCCTCTTTCAGTCCTTTGCTTTTCCTTCTTCTCTGCAGCTACATCGAAGGCTTCTTCCTTCTTTCCTTCTCTGGCTTCAGCTTCCTCTTCCTTCTTCCTTTCCCTACACACAAGTGCAAAACCTACCCCTACCCGCCCCTACGAACTCTCTCTTTCTTTTCTCTCTTCGGCTCACTCTCCCAGAGCCAATGGGGTATTCGGGTCAGGCAAGTGCACCCGAGTCCAGGCACACCAGCGTGGGTGATGTGCGAGGAGTGCAGGGTAAACGGGTCAGGCAACCCAAATCTGAGGCGAGTGGGTGAGGTGACCTCACCCTGTGTTCGGAGGCAACGAGCCTAAAATACAAAATCAATTTAAACCACTCACCTCACTCCAAAACAACCGAGGTGGGACTAAAAGTCCAAACCACTTCTCGCTCACCCACAGGGAGTCTCCACTGATTGCTGCAGCAGCGGAGTGTGTTGGCCCTTGATAGATGGCTGATGTTGTTCGCGGAGTAAAACCGCGCACCTAGGATCTAATCTCCTGGAGCGGGGTGACCTGGAGCAAGCTTGCGAGCAAGCTTTGCTCCTGCTCCAATGGCAGCAGGGGGTCAAACTTGTCGGTCATGAATACGGCCTCACGGCCCTGTCAAAGTACTTAGAAAGCTTCAGTATGTCATGGTGAAGGTGGCACGGTGGATGACAAGGCACGGGACGGCCTAGGCGTGCGTGCCTAGGTCAAACTGTGGCCGTGAAAGTGCGATTGTTCGAGGGTAGTGTAGGGTGTGTGTGGTAGTCGATGAAGAGGTGGATGATGGTCAGTGGAAGGTGGTGATTCTTCTATGGTAGTTGGTGAGGCGTGTGGGTGTGTGGAGTGGTGGATGCACCTTCGCCGATGGTCGGTTGGAGATGAGGAAGATGAGGGTGGTCTGTGGCTGTCGAGGCATGAAAATAGAAACAAAGTGGGGGAAAATACAGAGAGGAGAGAGGGGAAGGGATTTAACCTAATTTAAGGATGAAGGGGGGAGAGATGGTGGCTGGCGCATACCTGCCATTGTCGGAGATGAAGGTTCCAGTGGAGGGGGATGGTGACGAAGAAGAGGTTGTAGGTGCGTAAGCAGGTATGGCGCGACGCGGAGGAAGGAGGCGGAGATGGCTCTGCCACTGGTATTGTGGTAGAGCGACGAGAAGAGGGAGAATATGTCATCGGAGCTCACTGGATGCTTGGCCAGAGGAGAAGAGGCGAAGTTGAGGGTTGTTCTCCAGCCAAACTAAGCTAAAAATGAGCGCCCAGATCTAGGGCTTCTTTTATAGGCATAGGTAGACAGCCTTGTGCTTGGAAGACAAGCTTCCAAGCACAGGTTTCCTCATCGAAGTAGGAAAGTCGAGAGATACCCATATCTCTCATGCATTCGCACGAGAGATTGGGTGTGAACCAGAGCGCATGATTGAGTTCACATGGTCGGGAATTCCTCAGAGAATCTCCCTTTCAAATCTAAGAGGGAGTCTTTGAGGAATAAAGGAGAAATCCCCTCTAGAATCCTCGCCAGAGTAGGACTCCTTCGCTGAAATGGTGGAGGAACCTAATTGCAAACAATGTTGAGGAAGCTAGGGCGTCTCTGCAAGGTTTTCAAAAGCTAGGGGTCCAAAAGTAATTAGGTTGGACTGTTTTGCAAAGTAGGTCAAGGTGAACTCTCCTTAGGTCCAAATTTTGGTATAAACCTAATTTTGACCTAAGAAATCAAATGGTGAAGTTGGATTTTAGGTTTAACCACATTCGATTGGGCATTTTACACAAAAACCTAATTTAGGGCACATATTTGACTAGGACCCCTATTTAGGTCAAAATAGGTTCTAAAGGCCAAATTGAAGGTTCTAAATCCTAGAGGATATTTTTCCATGATTTTTTGAGGGTTTAGTTGATTTTTATCCTGATCAAAACCTTGTTGAATTAAGTGGGTCTGTTTTAGGGTTGGAAGAAGTCATTTAATTCCTAGATTGCACATTAACCCTTTTCTGATTGAACCAAACCACTTTTTATCTTGTTAAGACCATTTGACCTATGTTTAGCCCTCAGGAATCTCGTTGATGTACTGCAATGGTAAAATTGTAGGTTTACCCTTTGTTTCTTATTTTCTTCTCAGAATAATTATTCCTTTAATTAGGCCCTTCATTTGGTTATGTAGGAGCTTTTGTTCCCTTTCCTAGGTCAAAATGATGGTGTTCCCATCACAATCCATCCTGAGGACCAAGAAAAGACCACTTTCACCTACCCCTTTGGAACGTACACTTTCCGAAGGATGTCGCTCGGTCTCTGCAGTGCACCCGCTACTTTTCAGCGATGCATGGTTGCCATATTCTCAGATATGGTAGGTGATTATCTGGATGTCTTCATGGATGACTTTTCAATTTTCAGAGAATCATTTGACGATTGTCTCCTGCACTTGGTCCAAATCCTTAGGTGGTGCAGTGACGTGAATCTAGCTCTTTCCTAGGAAAAGAGCCATTCATGGTGCCTAAAGGAATTGTCCTGGGACATCTTATTTCAGAAAAAGGCATCCAAGTCAATCGAGCCAAGGTGAACTTGATTTCCAAACTGCCTATGCCTAGCTCGATCAAGGACATCCGATCTTTTCTGGGCATGTCTATTTTTAAGGTCGATTTATTCTTGATTTCTCGAAAATCATGCACCCCCTGACCACTTTACTCTCTAAGGATGTACCTTTCAAAATCTCTAAGGAATGCACTCAAGCATTTGAAATCCTCCATGACCGAGTTGCCCAAGCTCCGATCCTATAGTCCCCTGATTGGTCTCAACCCTTTGAGAACATGTGTGATGCATCTGATTTCGGTGTAAGAGCGGTACTAAGGCAGAAAATTGATGGGAAACCCGTGGTCATCTACTATGCTAGCAAGACACTTGATGAGGCTCAGCGTAACTACACAGTTACTGAGAAAGAGCTGCTAGCCGTAGTATTTACCTTGGAAAAATTCAGATCTTATCTCCTGGGTTCCCATGCTATCATTTACTCAGATCACACAGCTGTGAGGCATCTCCTTACAAAGAAGGACGCGAAACCTCAATTAATTCGTTGGATCTTTTTGTTTCAAGAATTTGACCTCAAGATTCGTGACAAAGCAGGAAAATAGAATGTGGTAGCTAATCACTTGTCCCGCCTACCTTCTGAGATCATCGACCCTTCCGAACTCATCACGGAACATTTTCCTAATGAGCACCTTCTGACTATCAATATAGGGCTTTCATGGTTTGCTATTATAGTAAACTACCTGGTATCACATCAGATCCTGTCCAATTGGCCGAAGGCCAAGAAGGATAAATTGCTTTCCGATGCCAGGTATTACTTCTGGGACGACCCGTATCTTTTCCGCATCGATGCTGATCAGATTATTGGACGATGTGTCACGGAAGAAGAAATTCAAGACATATTGTCTTTCTACCATGACCAGGCATGAGGTGGACACTTCTCTGGTCATAAAACCACAGCGAAAGTCCTCCAGTGCGGCTTCTATTAGCCCACAATTTTCAATGACGCGTACAATCACTGTAAGGCATGCACTCGTTGCCAGACCTTAGGCAACATGAGCCATCGTGATATGATGCCGTTACAACCGATTCTGGTATGTGAAATCTTCGACATATGGGGGATTGATTTCATGGGACCCTTCCCTATCTCGGATGGCTTCAAGTACATTTTACTCGCTATTAACTACATGTCCAAATGGATCGAAACCATTCCAACCCGAACCAATGATCATAAAGTAGTTATCAAATTAATTCATCAGAACATCTTCTCACGGTTCAGGATTCCACGTGCTATAATTTTTGGAGGGACCCATTTCACTTATGCTCAGTTCAGGTCACTGATGACCAAATACGGGGTGTCACACCAAGTCTCTACTCCGTACCACCCCCAAACTAATGGTCTAGCTGAGCTATCAAATCAGGAGATCAAGAAAATCCTCCAGGTTACTGTTTGACCTGACAGGAAGGACTGATCATCCTAGCTTTTGGAAGCTTTGTGGGTGAAACGTCGGTTTTGTTTTGTTATAACGTTGTAGTAAAGCCGGTTATGACCAACACTTCAAATATAAATTTTTTACTCGGAAAATAAAAGAGTTCCCGAGGTCGAACTCAGGGAGCAAGTTGTATTCTAGAGATATACATGTTTCTTTTACAAAATAAAGACAGAGAGAGGGAAAGAATTTGTTGTTTTCTCTTTGTTCTGCAGAGGGGATGCTCTTCTTTCTCTCTTTCTTTAGATCTCTTTCTTTCTTTTTGTTCTGCAGAGGTGCTTCTTCCTGCTGTTCCTGCTTTGGTGGTTATCTTCTTTCTTCAGAGCTCCTTGTTCTTCTTCTTCGTTCTGCAGAGGTGATGCTCCTCTTCAGATCTCTTTCTTCTTCTTCCTTGGTTTCTGTCTTGACCTCTCTTCTTCTTTTTCTGCAATTGTGGTGACCCTTTCTCTGTTCCCTTTTCCTCTTTATGGCTGCAGAGCTTCTGTCTTCAGCTACTAAGTCTTCCTTTCTTCTTCTTCTGCTTTGGCCGTTGCTCTTCCTTCTTCTTCAGCCTGCCTTCTTTCCTGCTCTGGCTGCTGACCTTCCGTTGTCTGACCCGGTACTTAGACGACTTAACTATGCATTTGCTACAGTGCAGCTCCTTCTTCTTCCGCGGGTCTTCTTCTTCGCCTGTGCCTGCACACTTCAGAGTTTTTTTTTTCGTCAGAGGCAAAACCTACTCTACCCCCCTCCCCCGCGTCTCTCTTTCTCTCTGAAACCACTCTTAGGAAAGCTCTCCCAGAGCTACCGGGTAATCGGGTTCGGGTCACGCCCGGGTCAAGGCCCACCGGCGTGCGTGGTGGGCGAGGAGTGCAGGTCAGTCTAAGTCCGGTCGGGTCAGGTCCGCGGGGCGTGAGCGCGGACGAGACCGGGTAACCGGGCGGGTGTAAGGGGACCTCACCCCGTGTACTGAGGTAATAAGGCCAGTGCACGAAATCAATTTAAACAGTGGAACGGGTGTGAGGCTTACCGATGTGGGACTAAACGCAGACCGTTCCTCGCGTGCGCCTGCTGGGAGACCGCGGCCTGGCTTCTGCAGCTGCGGCTTCTATTTGCATAGGTTGCTGGCTGGCTGCCTTCGCAATACTCCCTGTATTCCGCAGCAGCTGGAGACCTGGAGTCCTCAAGCCTGGAGCGCGGGAGAAGCTGCTTCAATGTGTGTTAATGGCGGTCGAACCTCTAAACCTGTCGGACACGAATATGGCCTCGCGGCCTGATCAAACCACTGGGGAACCTTCGCCGTGGCACGGCGAAGGTGAGGAGCTGCGCGGCAGGCCGCAAGGAGGTGTCTGGCGGCAGCCCTGGGTCGGACTGCAACCGGAGGAATGGGTTTGTTCGGGGGAATGTTACGGAGGTGTGGAGTGGCAGTGGAGGGGTGGGGGGTGCTCAGTGTGATGAGGCGGAGGTTCGATGAGGGTCGGCGAGCCGTGTGGGTTGCTGAGGTGATGGGAGCGGCTCGCCGGAGGGTGGTCGGAGGCGAAGGGGGTGAAGGTGGTCAGGGTCGGTAGAGGGCTTAATTGAATAAATTGAAAGCGGGGAAAGAAAGAGGAGGAGAAGGGGAGTAGCTCTAGCTTACTTGCAGGGACGAAGGGGGAGGAACAGGGCGACAGTCGTATCGACTGTCGCCGGAGAAGACGATGCTCAGGGAAAGGGGCGGCGGCGAGCAGAGAGCCGGAGAGGCGCCAGCTGGGTGCGGCGTGGCGCGGGAAGAGCAGGGGAGGAAATCTCTGCTGCTGGTATTGCGGCAGAGCGAAGAGGTGGAGGGGGAGGAAACCGCCGGAGCTGGTGAGCGTCTGCCGGAGAAAGAAGAGAAGGAAGTTGGGGATTTTCTCCGTCAGATCCAGGCTGCTCTGGTCGGTGGAGCAGCGGGGGGTATTTATAGGGATGAAACAGGGAGGAAGGCGGAGGGAGACGACGTGTCTCCCTCGCCGGAGAATGGTCGGAAACACGAACCCATACCGTCCGTGCGTTCGCACGGCCGGTATGGTGGGCTACAAAGACCAGGGGGGTGCCCCTGCGACGGCTGACGACGTAGGGCACCCCCGGTTTACTTGCTAGGTCTCCCACCTCACCCTGCGTGGCGCCATGCTCCGCGCAAGGTCGCCGGAGCATGGTGCTGGCAAGTTTTTGCAGGAGGGACCTGATTGCAAAGAATGAAGGAGAGTTAGGGGCCAAAATGCGAGGGTTCAAAAGTTGAGGGCCAAAGAGTAAATATATGAGGACCAAAGTGTAAAGTCAGTCAAGGAGGTTTCTTCTTAGGCTCAAGTTTTTATACATGACTAATTAGGACCTAAGGAATCTGATGGTGAATTTCATTTTCATATTAAACCTTGTTTGATCGGTCAATTTGCGCAAAAACCCAAATTAAGTTATTAATTGGGCATGGTTCTCAATGTAGGTCAAAATGGGTTCTAAAGGCCAAATTGAAGGTTCTAAACCCTAGAGATTATTTTTCTATGAATTTTAGAGGGTTTATTCTATTTTTACTTTGCCTCGAACCTTGTGAATTGAAGTGGGTTGTTCTAGGGTTACAGATTTATCATTTAGTTTCTTGGAATTGCTGTAGCCCTTGCTAGATCATTTCATCCCACTTTTATTCTTATTAAGCTGCTTTGACCTATGTTTGGGCCCTGAATTACCCTGTATGCATATTATACTGGTGAAATTGCATTTTTACCCCTTATGACTTGTTTTCTCCTTAAACTCAGAATTCTCTGAGTTAAGCCTTTCCTTGAGTTATGTAGGAGCTTTTATCCTTTGTATTGGGTCAAAATGAGCTAGTTATGGCTCATGATGAGGTTCTCATCAGTGGGCTTATAGGACTACCCACAAAACCCAATTAGGTATGTCTCCCTTCAGATTGGTGTACGGGAAGGCATGTCACCTCCCCGTCAAGTTGGAGCACAAAGCCTATTAGGCAATACGGAACTGCAACCTAGATCTTTCCAAGGCAGGAACCCATAAAAAGCTTCAAATGAGAGAGATCGATGAATTACGCCACAACGCATCTGAGCACTCGCGAATTTACAAAGAGTAGATTAAGGCCTTTCACGGCAAGCACATATCTAGAAAGATCTTCCATCCTGGTCAAAAAGTCCAACTCTTCGATGCCAAACTTAAACTGTTCCCAGGAAAGCTACGATCAAAATGGATCGAACCCTACCTAGTTCAACGAATCTTTGGAAATGGAGCCATTGAGATTAGTCCACTCAGCCACGATTCCGAACCTTTTGTCGTGAATGGTCAGAGACTCAAATCGTTCATTGACTTGACCGATACAAATTTGGCTGAGATATCCTTTACCCTCCATTCTCCCTGAGCTCATTACGCCCAGCTGATGGCATAAAACTCAGCGCTTAACAGGAGGCAACCTGTCATTCTTGGAAAACATAAAACCTTTCTTGACATTCCTATTTTGAGTTCACATTGCACTTTAGGGTTCATCCATTAGAGTAGCCAACCCCAGCTTAGGTACCTGTACCCGAGTCCGAAAATCGTTCGCAACAGCCACCTTGACCCATTCACCCACCCAAAACCTGTTTTAATGAATGATATAAGCGGAATTCGAACCTACCTAATTTACATTGAGGACATTGTAAATCATAGGCATGGGGGGGTATGAAAGTGCAAAACACCATAAAAACTCATCTCACAAGAAAAGATTTCAACAAAAAATCACATATCACAAAAAACACCAAAAAAAAAGAAAAAAATCTTGAAAAAGAACAAAAAAATATTGAGGGGAGAGAAAATTTTGAGGCCATACAAATCATGAGGAGAAAAATTAGGAGGAAAAGAGAAAAATGTCAAAAAAAGGAGCACAAAATGAAAAAGAAAAAAGAAATAGTCATTAGTAAAAAATTAAGGGATTAACCAAAGTTCTAGACCATATCAAGAAAAAGAAAATGAAAGAAAAAGTGCTAATGAGACACAAAAGAGATTAGTAGGAACGCTGATCTTAGGCCTCTTGGGCTAGACACTTAGGCTAAAAAATTCAAGTATCCACTAAGATCTGGATAGTCCTCAAGAGGTTGGGGAAAATGCGAAGCTTAAGTATTAGGTCTAAGGCTTAGGGAGTATTCGGCCTCGTTAACTGACCTTTGATTTACAGGACTCGGTAACCTAAGCACCCCAATCCACACACAGTCTAGTTCAGTGCGCATAACTATCAAAACCATGCAAAAGTGTTTAACTGTTCTGAAAAAAAGTCGCCTAGATTAGGAGCGGCCGATCAACACAAGTTAATTTGGATGAGTTCTCGACATGGAGAGGTGGGAAATTCCCCTCGAAGATGCGTAATAGCATATCGTCTCCTCGGCGCTTGTCTCTTAGGATATTTACATATCCTACCGAGGGCACGTAAGCACCCTATGCTAGTTCAGATGCCATGGGCAACATTATCACGAAATGTCGATTGCCAGGGTCTGGATTTAGCTATAGAATGCCATGGGCAGGATTATCTCAAAATTTCGAAAGCCAAGGTTCTAGGGGTTGCCATGGGCGATGCTATCACGAAGCATCGATTGCCAAGGACCCTTCGAGGATTGATCTTGGGGACGAGGAATTCGATACAGACCATGTTGAGAAGCCAATCCGAAGCTAGAAATAAAAAGAAAAGAGAGAGAAAACTCTCCAAACAAATAAATCCTTTGTCTCTCTCTTACAAAAAATGCACTGCAAACTGAACCGAGGATAAAATACATTGCAAGCATGGGTGCTTTAACAACGAAGTCCAACGAACCTTAGGATAGTTCCTGTGGGCCTTAAAAACCTTCACGAGGGACCGAGGCTAGAGTTGGTCAGGTCCGGATCTTGGTCGGTACTTGAGTACCTCTAGGCCTACTGTCGACATTCTAACCTAATCAAAAAGAAAGGAAAAAGCACTTATCATAATTTGTGAACATCAAAGAAATTCATGGTCTAGAACAGAAGTTAAAACCTTAAAATTTTGCTAAGGGATTAACAAAAGCTAGGCATGGGGGTATGATGGGAATACCATCATGAGTCCTAACTAGCTCATTTTGACCTAGAAAAGAGAATAAAAGCTCCTACATAACCAACTGGAGGTCCTAACTCAAGAAATAACCCTTCTGAGAGAAAAGTTAGAAACAAGGGGTAAAACTGTAATTTTACCATTGCAGTGCAACAACGGGATTTCTCATGGGCTAAACATAGGTCAAATGGTCTTAAGAAGATAAAAAGTGGGTTGGTTCAAACAGAAAAGGGTTCATGTGAAATCTGGGAATTAAATGACTTCTTGTAACCCTAAAATAGATCCACTTAATTTAACAAGGTTTTGGGCAGGATAAAATTCACCAAAACCCTCTAAAATTTATGGAAAAATATCTTCTAGGGTTTAGAACCTTCAATTTGTCCCTTAGAACCTATTTTGACCTAAATAGGGGTCTCAGTCAATTATTTACCCTAAATTAGATTTTTGTGTAAATTGCCCAACCTAACGTGGTCAAACCTAAAATCCAACCTCACCATTGGATTCCTTAGGTCCAAATTAGGTTTGTACCAAAATTTGGACCTAAGGGGAATTCACCTTGACCTACTTTGCAAACAAGTCCAGCCTAATTACATTTATACCCTTAACTTTTGAAAACCTTTATGGAAGACCCCTAACTTCCTCATCGTTCTTTACAATTAGGTCCCTCAATCATTACAGCGGAGAAAATCCTACTCCGGCAAGGAATCGAGGGAAAGAAATCCCTGATTCTTCAAAGAATCCCCTTCAAATTTGAAAAGGAGATTCTCTGAGAAATCTCCTCCAGTTTGAACACAATTAGAGGACTGATGTGGGACCCAATCTCTCATGCGAATGCATGAGAGATTTGGGTCTCTTCGACCTTCCTACTTCGGCGAGGATTGCCGTGCTTGGAAGCTTGGCTTCCAAGCACAAGACCTCCTGCCAGGGCCTATAAAAGGGTCCCTAGATCATTCTGTAGAGGCTAAGCTTGAATTGGCCTGAGATACCCCCCAAATTCCTCTCTGCCACTCAGGCCAACCACCCAGCAAGCTCCGGCAACCCTTATCTCCCTCTCTTGTCACTCTGCCACAATACCAATGGCAGAGTTCCCTTTATCTCCATCGTCCACGTCGCACCACACCAGTCGACGCTCTTACTAACCTCTCGTCATCACCGTCCTCTCACGGGGACTTTCGTCTCCGATAATGGTAAATACGAGCCGGTCGCCTCCTCTGCATCTCCTTTCATCTAACCACCCTCAGATAAGTTCTCTCTCTCTACTCATCCTTTTTCTCTCATTTATTTCTTAAAATCTGCCTCGACGTTCGCAAACCACCTCCACCTTCTCCACCTCTGGTCAGACCACCGGTGAGGTGCTCCCGTCATCCACGCATCCACCCACCTCGCTAACCACCTCACGAGCTTTGCCACACCTCACTAACCATAACCCCTCATTCCATTCATCCCGACTCGCCCCCAGAATGACCGCGAACACACCCATATTCGCACGCACAGGGTGATCTAGGCACGTACGCTCAGGCCACCCCGCGCCACGCCGACCACCGTCCGACCTTCACCGTGTCTAGGCGAAGCTTCCTACGTATTTTGACGAGGTCGCAAGGCCATTTGCTTATGGACAGGGTTCAGGTCCTCGTCGCCATTTACGGAGGACGAAGCAAGCTCGAGAGCCTCATCCCAGGCTCCAGGCCCCAAGCTCCAGGTCCCAAACTGTGCGGATTTCCTTCGCGCACATCTCCAACCCAGCTATTGGCATCAAAGACCCACGCAGCTACTGCAATTCGTGAAGACATCTGCTGTGCGAGTGCTTGCAAGGAAGGTGGGACATTTAGTCCCACCTCGGAATATCTGCAGCGAGTGCAGCTGAATAAAGTGAAAAAGTCTCATAGGCTCGTTGCCTTCTAACCACGGGGTGAGGTCCCACTAGCCCACCTCCTCGTCCGCGACCCCACGCCATGGGGACCTAGCTCTGACTCGTATACCTGACTACCCTATGCACTCCTCGCCCACCATGCACGCCAGTGGGCCTGGTCCCGGGTGTGCATACCCGACCCATTAACCCGAGAAGGCTTTGGGAGAGCGAGCCTAAGAGAGAAGGAAGAAGAGAGATCGCGGGGAGGGTAGGGGTAGGTTTTGTTCTCAGGAGAAAAAGAGGAAGAGGAAGCCAAGGGTGAAGCCAAGGAAGAAGAAGAGGCAGCCAGAGAAGCCAAGAAGGGAGGGAAGCCTGAGTAGCTAAGGAAGGTGAAGGCACAGCTGAAGAAGAGCTAAGGGCCAGAGCAAAGGAGAAATCAGAAAGAAGAAGAAGAAGCCAAGAAGAAAGAAGGACCAAGAGTAGAAGAAAGAAAGAAAGAAGGAGATCAGACAGAAATCAAAGAAGAGAAGCACTATAGCAAATTCATATTTAAGATGTTTGATTTTCAAAATCAGACGTCCATATTATTTTTTGTGCTTCTATATACATTGACATTATATTTCTTTCATTATAAATTTGATTCTTCATTGCATATTATATCAAATTTGAAAGTTGTGTTCTTGATTTTTAGATCCCAATTTGCTCCCTATGTTCGACCTCGGATTTACATTTTTGAGTAATAAAATTCATTTGTTTTCAAAGAGATTTTGGCTATACTACGACGCATTTATTTTAAAACCCAATTTCGCCTTATAAACAATTAGATTAGCTTTCAAACCCCACCATTTTTAGTCAAAACAGATTTGCAGATTGCTCGAAATCACTTTTTGAAATTTGAAAAATTTTGAATCTGGGTCAGTCTGACCCCCATTTACTTCCTGAATTTTTAAAAATTGTATACTTAGAATGTTTTCAAAAGAACGGTGGAGTTTGAAGGATGGTTTGAAAATAAAGGTTTGGCTCGAATTTCATAATTTTTCACTTACAAATTTTTGGTAATCGAATTTTTAATTCAGACTTGAAATCTGGCCGAAAATCAGAAGATGGTAGAAAAGCTTTTAAAGTGGTTTGAACTTGAAATCTAAGCTTTCCACCAAAAAGAATGTTTTTTTTTTCTTTTTTTTTAACTTTTGCATTTTTTTTTCACAAAAACAAAATTTTCAAAGGATTCAAAGGAAATCTCTTTTTTTTTTTTCAAACTAACCTAGATTCGAAAGGAAACCAAATCTAGATTTTTTTTTCAAAGATTTTTTTCTTTTTGATATTTTTATTTTCACGAAATGAGTAAATTTTTTTTTCACAAAGAATTTTTCAAAGAAAATTGTAGAAGGTAAAACATAATCTAATGAGTATGATGATGTGCACCTGGATTACTTTTTTGCCGCGCTAGATGTGTGCGCAGATCCCGTTTTTCTTTCATTTTTCCTGCACATCAAAAACAAATTACAGAGAAATTTGTCAGTGATAATTTCAAAGATCGAAATCATAGAAAATGACATTGCCTCCCCGGCAACGACACCATTTGATGGAAACCATTTTCACGTGTTTTGAAAGTCATCAGAATTGTAGTATAGTCACACAAAAAATGTTCGTCAAAAATTGAGTTTGTAAAAATACCAAGACTTTGAGTCCCGGTAGTTCGTCTTTGGGAGGCGTTTATTTTAATTTTGAAATAAATCCTTTTGCCACTCTACTTTGTTTAAAAAAGCATGTCGGTTTCCAATCTCCTAATTAAGATTTCACCACTTCTGTTATGGACTCGGATTACATGCACGTGCGTTAAGTAAATCACAATGGTGAACGTGTGAGTTTCTGTGCGCACGATTCTAGTGAGGTGGTGACTATTTATGGAGAAAGCGTCTATCGTTAGATTTTTAATATTCTCGGGAAACAACATGCTTGTTGCGAATAGATAAACAACTGAAAAACAGGCAACTTGAATCATGCAAAAATAATGACAATTATTAAGTTCATGGTGATTTCAAACATATAGAGATATATATATATATATATGCATTTTCATTCATTCCATTGGAGAGTTGTTTGCAACAAGAACTTTAGAGGAAAGCTTGTACATAATTGCTTGGATTGGAAATCTAGCTACCAGAAAACGACTGCATACAAGAATCAATGGGGGGATTTTACATGCATCATTGGGGGAGAAGTAAGAATACGCTATTAAGCAGTAATAAAGGCAACAAAATTATGAAGAGCATATACTAAATCTAGCAGAATGGAAGGGCATTCAGGGGTGGTCCCCGATGGCCTTGGAATGGTCGGGAGGAGAATGAGGGGCGGCCAATGTAGCTTAGGCCGACCCTTGGAGAGAGGGAGAATTGATCCAGCATCTTGGCATGATGTCCTCCATGATGGTGGTAGTGAGCTCGTGGAGGTGGAGTGGCTAACCTAGGTGGAAGTGGGCGTGAATGGAACCAATGGAGCCAAGAGTGTGAATTGCCAAGGAAGTGAATGGGGTCACTTGGCCGCCCATGGGGTCTTTTATAGACTCAAGGGCTTCTCTCTAGAGAGGTGTGCAACTCTCTAGAGAGAGCCCAAGAGTGGCCGGCCACATGAGGATAGAAGTGGTCTTTGAGATCCAAAAATTGTGGATCTCAATTTCAATGCCTCTTGGTTGCTAAATTTGGTAATCAAGAGGTGGCTCCACTTCAAGAGAGTTCTAGAGAACTCTAGAGAAGTTTGTGTGCATGAATGGGTGCGTGTGTGTGTGTGTGTGGTCGTGCTCTAGGTGTCTAAGTGGCTTAGGTTCGGTCCTAAGGGATTTGGGTAGGTGTAGGTCTTGAATTAGGGTTACAAACCCTAATTGCTAAGGGGAAAATGCAATTAAACTTAACCTAAGTTTAATTGAATGAGTGTGAACCTAATTGAGAGTGAAATAACTCAATTATGTTGGGTTTAGGTCAATTAGACTCTCACTAAGTCCAATTGAACTTGTGTGGGTTGAGATCTAAGCTTAATTGGACTCAATGAATCCAATTGACTTAGGTGAAGGTAATTGACTTTGATCTAAGTCAATTGGGTTTGGTGAGGACCTAATTAGGTCCTTAGGTAGGTCTAGAGGTGATGTACTAGGGTTAGGATACCTTAATTTAGGTTCCAATGGGGTTGGGATTAGGTCTAGGGAGCTAGAGATCCATGATCAAGACTTGAATCTCAAAACAGGGACTGGAGACCAGTATCAGACGTCCAATAATATGATTAGATGACTTATACTCAAAAATCAGAAGTCCAGACTTCAGTTTTGGACGTCCAATCTGAGTCAGGGAGAAATCAAGGTTCTATTTTGGGTATTCTGTAGAAATTGGACGTCCGACAAAGTGTCTGGATGTCTAATAACACTGCAAAATTGGTTTGAGGTGTGCGGGAGATGGGTAAGGGTTCTGGACGTCCTATAACTTATCTGGATGTCCAGATAAGGGTTGGAACTAGGGTTTTAAGGCTTCCTAGGGTATTGTGACCTAATCTAAGGGTGGTTAAGGCTTGGGGAGGTCTCTAGGCTATCCTAGGGCTAGGATGGACGTAAGCTCTTCACATTTTGCTACTTTATTCCTACTTAATAAAATAGAAAACCTTTAACTCCCTTACATTATTATTCCTACAACTAAACTAAGCCTTCTGCTCCAGCTCTGCTGCAACTCCTGTTATTCCTGATCCAGCTTCAGATCCAGCTCCAGCTCCTGATCAGCTTATTCCCTGCAATCGACATAATGCACTTAATTAGCACATTATGACATTATTTTATGCATAGCTAAAGAAAAGCAGTAAAGATGCAGACAATGCTTATGCATGCTGAATAACCCTAACTTATGCTAAGTCCTACCTTAATCTAGGTCAATTAAGACTTATGATTGCTGCGCAATCATATACCTCTTTTTTTCTTTTTTTTTCTCTTTTTATTTTCCATCCAGACATCTACTAACATGACGCAATATCTCATGCGAATTTTATTTACGAGGCATTATTCGGGCTTCGGGGTGTTCAAGAGGATATCGAGTGGCTTATTTGGTGGAAGTGCCTATTTTCGGCATCGAGAAAGGAATGGATAGGACAACGTATTTCTGACCTTAACATTAATGCCCTCCTTCAGCCGAGGATTCCATAAAGGACAGTCGTGACCATCCACCTCAGTCCTAGTTTTATCAGAACCCACTCTCTACGTATTTGCCTTATTTGGTGGCTCTTAAAATATTCGTACTAAGAACTTGTACATAGAAATCGAGAGTGAAAACTTATGCTTAACTCCAAGTATCATTATCTAATTATCCAGAGTTTAAGATTCCTCATACTAGCCTTAGATCACCAGTAGACTTTCTACTCTCACCTCACACTTGTTTGATGGATATGTTAGAAGATAGTTTGCCTGACTCCCTAATTACTGTCCAAGTCTCGACAAACTAAAGATGTTTATCGGTCTTTACAAAGGATCCATTGCAAATTCTACGTGTAAGTGTGAAATTGTACTGGATTCTAAACTCAAGAATCAATCTTAAGAATAAATCTCTAATAAAACCTTAATAAAAATTATTTATGCCTAAATGCATTTTTTTTGACATAAAAATAAGGCATGCAATGTCCACACCCCTATGCCTATTCATTACAACGTCCTCATTAGAATGTATGCATGAAAATCAAAATATAATAAGCAAGAGGAGGGGATATCACCTAACTATTCTTGTTAATCTAGGTCAGCATGAATGAAGAGGATGACAAACTACCTGTAATGAATATTGGGTCGCCTCCTACCCAGCGCTAAGTTTAATGTCATTTACCAGACTTAAACCCAAAAATATGTAGTTCAATACTGTGGGTTAAGAGAAGAAGTAATAACAGTTGCAGGGGAATTTAAGATTAGTAGAAAGATATGATGATTTGATCCTAGAATCAGTTATCCACAAATGTAGACCAGCTGATGATGCAGTCCTACCCCAAAAAGTCTTTCTGATTTGAAATATGGAATAGGGTTAGGTGGATGACATTCAGGATGCAGACCTTGTTCGTTAATCCAGTTCCAAACATCAAGAGGTGGTATAGGGTCTAGATTGAGATCATGATTGAGATTTAGATCTGGTTATGAATCAGAATCATAGGGATCCTCATATCGGTAGTTGATATCAAAAATCAAGAGTTCTCCAGGCTCTGGGTCATATGAGGGCAAAGGTAGAGTCGTGTGAAATTCATCCAAATCTTCATAAAAAATTTCCTCTTCCTCATCCGAAGACACTTCTTCTAATTCAAGCCATCCATTTGAACTAGTTGGCTTATAAGTTCTTCCCCAGTCCATTATGTGTTGAACTTCTTCTTCTGTGTTACTTCCTAGTTCATGCCTTTAGATTGTCCATTTTCTTGAACTCCCTCAGAATTCAGAAGTTCTTGAATTTCAGGGTGGATGTATTGAGGATTCTTTATATTATCCTCTAATTCATCATAAGTTACTCCCAGGAGTTTCTCAATCTCCTTAAGGTCCTTTTCAATTTGAGTTTCTATGGGAGGTGGTAGATCAGAATCATCCTCAAGTACATCCCCTTGCCTTCCGTGTTGATCTTGAGCTTTGGCATGATTTGGATCATCTTTAGTGTGAATTGCCAAAACTTGTTCAATTGTTTCTACAACCTCAATGGAACCACAATTCACCTTATTCTTTTAGGAAGCTTTAAAGATATTGTGTTGACAATTTTTCCTTCCAAAGGTGATGTGCATAATCCCCATCTCACAATTGATTAGAGCCTTGGCAGTGGCTAAGAAAGGTCTTCCTAAGATTATCAGGGTGTGGTTCAAGTTTTTTGATGCCTACATATCTAAAACAAGGAAGTCCTCAGGATATTCAAAATCCCTCACTTTTATAATCACATTCTGTAGAAGGCCCTTGGAATTTTGGTTGACCTATTAGCAAGCTGAAGGGTCACATCAGTGTGTTACAAGGGGCTTAAATCTAGCTCTTCATATAATTCTATTGGGATTAAGTTGATGGAGGCACCAAGGTCCAATAAGGCTCGATCCAAGATGAAACTATATATTTTACATGAGATTAAGGGGGTCTCTAGATCTTTCTTTTTAGGAGGGAGCTTATTTATAATGATGGCACTGGCTTGTTCAGAAATCATGACCCTTTTTGATGATTTGGCCTGGCGTTTCGGTGTGCATAATTCCTTCAGAAATTTTGCACAAGCCGAGATGTTCTCAATAGCCTCAAGGAGTGGTATATTTACCTAGACTTGCTTTAGAATCTCAACCCACTCCTTAGATTGATCGATTTTCTTTTCCTTGGGCTTAATCAAGGCTTTAGGAAAAGGAGCTTGGGAAAAAGCATGAGTGTTCAAATCTTGAGTCTTATTTTTTTGATTAGCTTGGTCTCCCAGGTTAGATTCAGGCTCCTCAAGATCTTGGTAAGATTTTGATGTAGAAGGATCTTGGATTTGTTTCCCACTTCTCAAAGTGATAGCACAGGCATGTGCATTAGGGTTAGAAGGGTAAGGTGGGTTCTACAAAAGGGGTTGAGCCTGGGTTGGGTTAGGGTTAACAAAGCCTGGTGGGTACTGGGGAGCAGGTTTAATTAGGTGTGCTTGTTGCTCCTGTGTGTTGTGCTGATTAACCCTATTGAAGTTCCTTGGGTTTGGGATGGGTTGGGATGGCAACATCTCATGTTGTCTAGCATCTACTAGCCAATCCAGTCATCTCATCAATTTTGTCCTCAATTGATTCATTTCTTCCTTATGTCTCAGATTCATTTCTCGCATTTCTTTTAGGACCAGACTCAGATCTGAGGGTTGGTTTTCCTGAGTAGGTTGTGGTTGATATGTGCGTGGTTATGTGTACCTACTAGAATGGCAACATCTTCATCATCAGGGCACCTTCATTCATGTTCCTAGGGCTAAAAGTTCTTTCTATGTGTAGGAGCTCTTCAAGGTGGTGGAAGGGGTCATCTGACTCACACCCATTGAAGTGGGGAATCAAGTTAATGACCTGAGGTTTGAATTCAAAATCTTCCTGATCGCACGGGTTTCGCGAGTTTGAAATTAGGGTTACAAGTAACCCATCATCATAGTTGCAAAACTCATGGTCAAATAAAATTTATACCAAAACTCCAAGGGATTCCCGGGTCGAACACAGGGAGGCGACGTTTAATTTAACTGAAAACCGCGCTTCGTTTTGTTTCTTTTTTGCATTTTAGGGTTTTGTTATTTTTTTTGTATTTTTGAAAGAAGAAGATAAGCAGAATGAATCATAAGATAGAGATGGAACAAATATGATATATATAACAATCCAACGTCGATTACAATAAACTATGAAAGCATAAAAAGAGAGCGGGTGAGAGGAAATCTCCCGAATTAACTATTCGGCGAGACGACAGTGCCTAGCCGAAGCTTAGATGAAGGAGGTGAGAAGCGGGACAACGGAGGTGAGATGCAAGATGACGTCGGGTAGAGGAAAGCTTCAGCGTAGCTTCGGAATGGAGGTGATAAGGCAGAGATGATTTGCTACTAGAATGGAGGTGGGAGGATGGCTCCAAGGCAACCTATGAATGGGGATGGGAAGTTGTAGGAGTATTTGGTGGGACAGAGGTTCGCTATACTAGTAGGCGCCTTGGGAGCTTCAGAGCAAGCTCTGACAGAGCGTTGGTAGGCTTGCTAGAGCTTGGGAGTAGGTGGGAGTAGAGTAGGTAGAGATGGCTTGGAAGGGAGGGGGTGTAGGTCATTTTATAATGGAGAAGAGGCAAAAATAGGTATAGGACCATTAGTGACCTCCAGGTTGTCACTAGAAGCGTCGCTGTAGACAGCTCATGCCCACTCACGCCCACAGTTAGCTTTGCTGGCACGCGAAGAATTAGCGACGGGTGTAAGCGTCACTGTAAGTCCAACTCATGCGTCGCTGTAGGTCTAGCTCATGCGTTGCTGGTGCTGTGCTATGCCCCTCTTTGTCGCGCGTGCGCATGCACCCATGCGTTAGTGCTGCGTTGTGCGCATGCGTGCTTCCGCGCGTGCGTGCATGCGCTTGGGCGGCCTGGGTTGTGCCACGTGGTGCAGTCTGGGCCGTCCATCTTTCGTTGTAGGGGCTACTACAGAGGTCGGATTGAGTCGATTTCCACGTTGTTAGGCTACGATCGTCGACCCGAATCCATTCGCATGGTTAAATTTGTCATTTGAAGCTCCAAATTATGTCACCTAGTCCCTTGGCCGTTGATCTTCCTCGGACTGCATATGGTGCTACGGGACTTTGATTGAGGTGATTTCAGAGGCATTGGACTCCGATCATCGTCTTAATCAGATCCGTATGGTCTGATTGTCAATTCGAGGCTCCAAAATAAATACCCTTCTCTCCTAACCACAAAAAGGATACAATTAACTTAAATTATATGCAACTACTCTAATTGCATAATGATGCGTGCTATGCAATATTTATAATATGAAATGCACATCTAATCCTAGGAACATGCATGAATAAGCATTTTACCCTTAATAAATGTGTTTACATCATACCCCCATGACTATCTTTTGCCAGTCCCTAGCAAAATTAAACTATATGCTATGTATGAAAGCAGAATTAGGATTAGATCGCTTAGGCCTAAGTCGTTTATTAACAATAGAAAATTTCAACTAAGGTCCTAAACTACGAAGACTCAACAGTACCCGAGTGTCTGCCAGAATGCAGACCACCCAAGTCCTCGCCTTATTTGAAAAGGGAATATGCATTTTTTTATTTTTCTTCTTTTCTAACTTTTTTGTACTTTTGGAGTTTGAGAGTTCCGGGATAACTTTTTACGGCTACCTTGCCCAAAACTCGAAAAGGACTCTAAGTGCTAAGCATCTTGTGAAAATAGTGAAAGACTCACTAGGCGGCCGCTGAAATGGACTTCGAGTTTCTACGACCCTAGGTGACCTTGCCTAAAGGTTTATCTTTTCGATCAGTAGCTTTCTCCCTACTTCTTTTATTTATGGTGTCAACACAAGGGCGAACCCAGTGTATATCTCCCTAGTTTATTCTACTTCCCCGCTTCTTCCCTAAGTGTTTTGGGAATTATTGTGCATTTTTTGTGAGGTGG
Organism: Thalassia testudinum; assembly: GCA_037157565.1. Classification (NCBI taxonomy): domain Eukaryota; kingdom Viridiplantae; phylum Streptophyta; class Magnoliopsida; order Alismatales; family Hydrocharitaceae; genus Thalassia; species Thalassia testudinum. The sequence continues at coordinate 2,878,805 of JAZHRO010000070.1, forward strand.
GTTCTGGACAACCGGCCAATAGGCTGTTACCCACGGCAACTTGCCTGTCATACTCGTGCGGTGAAGTGTGGTTTTATTTATTTTTTTTTTTTCTCCTTTTTCTATTTTTTTTAATTTTCTTTTTATTTATTTATTTTTTCTTTAAGTAGGTGACTTCCCTGATCTAAGATTTACCTAAAGGTAGTACAATGAAAATGGTCTTGTGACTGGGCTCTAGACAACTGACCGATGAGCTGTTACCACCAACAACTTGCCAGGAATATCACCCTAGATAGTTCATTTGCTACCCAATTTCCAAAGAAATCGCCAAAAAGTGAGTCAGTGCAGAAAATGTATGTAGATGCTTAGGCTTAAAGTCCCCCCAAATCAGAGGGCGGGTTGATAAGTCACATATTTATCTTCCCAATTTATTTACCAACTTAAAATGAATTTTAATTGGCGAGGGCTCGAGACTAAATCTACATTCGAGTGGACACCCAGGCTAATTAAGTCCGAAGACTTGAAGAGTCTAAGTGTTTAGGTCCTCTCATATAATTTCCTAAAGTTAATAACTTCCAAATGTCTAAGTTCTCTTCTCCTAATTCTTCTTTTTTTTTAACTTCTTGAATTTTCATTTTTTTTAAAGAATCAAATAATAGGAAATTACTGTTACAGCTGACAAAAAGGTTATAAAAGATGTCCACCCCCCATGCTTAGCTATTGCAATGTCCTCATTGTGAAAAATGAAAGCATGCAAGAGAGTAGAAGTGGAAGAATAGCACTTGGTTTCTGTGACTCAGGTTAGCTTCGAACAATCTTTACATGTGCTAAGTTTAGTGCCTTCAACTAGGCGAGGTCCTTAATAAAAAAAATAACTAAACATTGAGGCCACAATAACATAGTTTCCGAGCTCCCAGGTATGGGTCCCGGAGAGTGAAAATGGGCCTGCCAAAGGGATGAACAATGAAAGTGGCAAGCTGGTGGTGCAAAGAGAGCCCAAATGGTCTCCAATAGAAGTTTCGTTGATTTATTACAGAGGAAGTGTGGTTGGGTATAGAATTTGTGCAATGGTTGGGTGAAAAAGGACGAAGAGGGTTTTGTGATGTGCTTGAGATTTGTGGGTACTCTAGAATATCTAATGTTTGAAGAGTTCTTCCCCAATGTTCAATTTCACCCTCACACTCTGGGTTCTTAAACCAACCATCCTGATCCTTAGAATTCCCACCAACAAGTTGGACCTCAAACTCTAAGCATTTAGGATAAGGGTGTTGTTGGGTTTTATCTTGATCATGTGAATCATCCAACAAATTTTCGATTTCATGTATATCTTCCTCATCCCATGTTGCTACAATTGGTCGCTGTTAACGCGGCGAAATCGAGTTTAAAATAAAGTGTTGTAATATAGTCGAAATCGCTTTGAAAACAAATAGAGTTTTATTACTCGAAAAGATTCCAAGGTCGAACATAAGGAGCAATATGGGATTTAGAAATCAAGATCACAATTCAAACTAAAAGAATTTGCAATAATATCAGTATCAATGTGCAAAAAGGTGGGAGTAAAATGGTGATTTAGATCACCAAATACTCCTACAATATCAACTAAGGAACTCAATGTATATGTATGAAATGAAAGCTCAAATCTGTCGTCTGATTTGGAAATCAGACGACTTAAAGTTGTTTGCTGATATGCTGCTTCTTCTTCCTATCTCTGACTCTATCTTTGCTATTCCTTTCTTTGATTTTTCCTTTCCTCTTCAGCTTCTTCTCTTTCTTCAGACCTGCCTCTTCTTCTTTCTCCGCTTTCTCAGCTACGACCTTCTCTTCCTGTCCAAGCCTTCTTCTTCTTTGGCCCTTTTCTATCTCTGCTTTGCTCCTTCTTCTTATTTTCTTCTTCCTTCTCTGGTTATCCTCTTCTAAATCTGGATAAGTGTCAGCTGAATGTCCCTGTAGCAAAACCCTCCCCCTACCCACGAAACTCTCCTCTCTCTTTCTCTCTTAGGATCCGCTCTCCTAGAGCCACGGATAATTGGGTTGTCGGATTTAGGTGTGTACCTGGGTCCAAGCTCACCGGCATGTCGTAGTGAGCGAGGAGTGCAGGTCAGGTTATCGGGTCAAACTAGGTTCGCTAGTACGTGTCGCGGATGAGGTCGGGTGAGCGGGTGAGAGGGACCTCACCCCGTGAACTGAGGCGAATAGCTACCAGCACCGAAATCAATTTATGTGGGCGCACAACTTCAACACTTTCTGATGTGGGACTATCTAGACCCCCTCCTTCACGTGTCTGCAGCAGGCAGGGGGTCTCCCTTCAATTGCCTCAACTCGTAAGGCTCACGTCTTCAATTGACTGCTGGGATGTGTTCGAGGGTCGATTCTGCGTGACCTGGAGCAGAGACCTGGGACTGAAGCGCCTAGAGCGAGCTTCAAGCAAGCTCAAAGCTTGCTCGTCAATGACGGCAAGATTGTGTTCCTGAAATCAACAAAACGGCCTTTCGTCCACGTCAGAATGCTTAGGGAGGGTCACCAGAGCACGGCGAATGTGGTGGGGGTGTTTGTATGGCGTGTGGATGCCTGTGAGTGCGTGGCGAGGTCGAACTGCATGCGTAAGAGTGGGTGTGCTTGGGGGTGCATGTGAGTGAGTGGAGAGGAGAATAAAGAGAGGGGAAATGAGCGGAGAGGTGAGGTGGTGGTCGTGGGCTTGTCGGCGAGGGATTTGGTGGTCTACGGAGGTGGGATGGTCTTGCTGGAGGGGATGGCCAGAGATGGAAGAGATGGAGTTGCGAATGGTCGTCGGTGGTCGGATTTGGAAAATAGAGGAGAAGAAAGTAGGGGAGATAAGGAGCTTAGCTAGGAGGTAGGTGGACGAAGTGGGGCAGAGATGGCATTAGATGTGGTGTTGCCGATGCCGAAGACGAAGGTAGCTCCGGTGAGGTAGAAACGACAAGGGTGAAGGAGGAAAGGGCGTCTGCTGGTACGACGAGACGCGGACGGAAGTGAGGAAGAGGAATTTGATGGAGGGATTTTCGCTTATTAATGAAGATGATAACACTAAAGTGATATGTCGTTGTGTTTTATGTGGTGGACAATCTCTCAATCAAAAATTAAAATAAATATCAAATTTAACCACAATAAAAATGTCGCATCCACAGGGAGGAATAGAACCAATAAATTCACAAGTAGAGGATTAGAATGTTTGCAGACAACTTCGCAACTTCAATGCGAGGAATATGCTACTCTAAATGGAGCTTGCAATTTCCTTAAAAGTTCAAGGCTATTGATGCAATTTTCACGTCAGGAATTAAGCTCCAAAAAATATGTATATGATGCATGTGTAGTGGCATATCATGTAAATTTGACTTGCATGCAAATCTAATTTCAATTTCAATGTTGAATGATGCACATAACACAAGTTAAGTAAATTCATGAAACTATAAGTGCATCCATGCAATGTGGCTTGAATAAAATAATACTATTAAAGTGGCAATGGCATGCAATGTAAATTTTAATTGGGGCAAAAATAGGGGATTTCTCCTCTCTCTTCCTTGCTTGAACGGCCGTGTGTGGTTAGCGGCGAGAGTCGACGGGATGGTGCACCTCGACAAGTGCTTCGCGATGGTGGTGACGCGGCGGCCGGACGATGGAGGAGAGCATCGACTCGTTGATTGAGAAGATGAAGAGCTGCTATTGTAGGGCGCTCACACAAGGGCGTGCAAGGGCACTGCCTGTGCGCTTGGCTGCCTACGGGCGATCTTGGCTGCCTGCGACTGGTTTGCTTGCATGTGCTTGGCTACCTGCAGGCGGTCTTGTTGAGGGCGCTGCACGCTGATCTGTGTGGAGGGGGTGCTTGCAAGGGCGTGGCTGCAGGCTCGTGTGGTGGGAGGATGGTGCAGCGCCTTCAGTGCGCACAGTGGGGCAGGCTAGCGAGGGCGTGGCTGCAGGCTTGCAAGGGCACTTAGCTACCTGCAGGCGGTCTTGGCCACGCGCAGGTGCTGTTAGGGCAACGCAGTGAGGGCATCCTACGGTGGGAGGATGCTGCGTTGCTTGCAGGGCGCGCGCGTGCAGTGGGAGAGGATGAGGCAGTGCCGCTGCTGCGTGAAGGTTGTGGTGGATTGAAGGTGGCTGCGGGTTGGAGGTTGAGGCAGTGCTGCAATAGAGAGGGACCGACGGTGCGTGGTGCTTGCTTGTTCCATAGTGCACGCCCTCTCCATGGTAGGGAAGGTGGAGATGATCCCCACAGGGGGAAAAGAAGAAGACCCCCTCTCCTCTCTCCAAGAGCCTTCTTTTATCCCCTCCCCCTATCACCCCTCCAACCTAAAAGAGTGATCTTCATTTTCGTTGAAAACTTTAACATAAAATGATGTGTCGTTGTATTTAATCGCGTGGTAGAAAATTGCTTTTCAAAACATTTTAATTTTCAGAATCTAACCACGAATAGTTAGGCCGTCTCCACAGGGAGGAATAAGACTATTGAATAAGTGAATGGTGCCTTGTTTATTCGGGAAACTCAGTGGTTCTGCATGCTAATTCGTATCATTCCTTTTCAAAATAAGTCATCATTCTAAGTAATTGATAAAAGAATTAGGTGTTTAACTGTAAAATCACCACAACCTAATATTCTATTAAGTAATAATCTTGGCAATGGTAAACAACGTAAATACTAATTTCAAATAAAACATTCCTTGTTTGTGATAATCAATGTGGCATGCTCTTTTCTAATTCACGAGATACTCATTTAGAAGCAATTTATCAAGAATAGAGGGATATGCATGCAAATTCACCATAATATATTAATCTGGTAAATAAATGAATAGGACACCCATAATGGCATATGTTGTAATTACTAATACCACTCAAAATAGAGCATTTGCTCTCTCCCTTGCTTGCATACGGGAAGGAGAGTCAGCAGGGCTGTTAACACGCAAGGGAGGTTGGCGAAGACGAGGCCTCTCCGATGGAGGCCGCGGCGTCGACGGAGATGGCCGGAGGTGGCTGACCAATGGAGGAGGAGCTCACCGATGACTGCCTGTTGCGACATGATTGTGGACCGCGGTTGGCACGGTTGGGGACTTGGTCGTGTTCGCATCATCAAGGGGAGGTCGGTGGCGTGGTTGGCGAGGAGAATCGCTGCTTGTGATGATGGCTACGTGGAGGAGTAGAGGCCTGCGTAGGTGTTGGAGAGGGGCAAGCGCCTGCGGGCATGGGTTCGCCTGTGGCTTGAAGGCGCTAGCGGGGTTGAAGGCGCTAGGGCGGTCTGCAGAGGGCGCACATGGGCGGTGAGCACCTGCAGTGCCTGCTGGCGGGAGCGCGGGTGGTGAGGGCGCGCTGCAGTGGGCACTGTGCGGGTGCAGCCTGGCAAGTGGGATGCGGGTCAGGCAGGTGCAAGGGGAAGCGCCTGCAGGGGTGCGAACGAGTGCACGAGGGCAAGCTGGGGTGGTGTGAGTGCTGGAAGGGGTAAGCGCCTGCGGGCTCAAGTGGGGCGGAGCGAGCGCCTGCAGGGCGCTGGTGGCAAGGGCATGAGCGGGTGGTGGAAGGGGGAAGTGCCTGCGGGCGCGGGTGGGGCGGAGCGGGCGCCTGCAGGGCGTTGGTGGCGAGGGCGTTAGCGGGTGCTGGATGGAGGAAGCACCTGCAGGCGTGGGTGGGGCGAAGTGGGCGCCTGCAGGGCGCTGGTGGCGAGGGCGTGAGTGCCTGCAGGTGTTGGGCACAGGTGTAGGCTGGAAGGTGATGGCGCTGGAAGGGGGTTGCGGTGATGGCGCTGGTGCGGTGCGCCTGAAGCGGCTGCAGGCTAGAAGGGTGACGCTTGCAGTAGAGGCTGTGGCTGGCGGTGGGTGCACAGTGCAAGCCTTCAAAAGTAGTGGATATCCCCTAATGGGGGAGGAAGAAGATCCCTTCATCCAACTTTTCCCAACCTCTTTATCTCCTCTTCCTGTGTGCGTGACTTAAGGGATTTTCCAAATCCCTTTGCTATTTCTGGCCGGCAGCTGTTGAGGGAAGAGTTGCAGCTGGCCGAAGGATGGGGAAAAGATGGCGCCATTTGTTTGAAAGGGAAATTTACCCTCCCCTCCTTATTCTTTTCCCAATATTCTTCCTGCACATAAAAACATAAAATCCTTACATATTAAGTTATAGAATGCTATAAAATAGATGTAAACTTAAATCATGATGCATGCAAACATTCTATAACTTAATGTAATTATTAACAAGCCTAAAGGTAAAATTAAAGTTACTTTGGCGTAATATTAGTCCATTAAAATGGACTCATCACCCTCCCCCCTATCCACAAGTTAAGGGATTTTTAATTCTCCTACTAAACTTGGACGGCGGCTGTTGAATTTGTTGAGGCCAGCGGCTATTGGGGGAGGTGTTGTTGAGGCTGGCGGCTATCAAGGGAGGGGGAAATTTATTTCACCCCCCTCATTTCTTGCAAATTATTCCTACAATAATGAAACATAAAATAATTACATAATAAGTTATAGAATAAATGTAAACTTAAATAATGATGCATGCAATCATTTAATGACCAAATGTGGTTGTTAACAAACATAAAATGTTAGAATAGAATTACTTAGGCGTAACAATAGTCCATTAAAATGGACTCATCAGAATCCACCACTGGTATTGTGGAAGGATGATGAGGAAAGGTAGAGGGGATCATTGGACGTCGAGGAGCCTTCGACCGTGAAAGAGAGAGTGGAATTATGGGGACACACGGCCGATTTCGAGTGTGAGGAGATCAGCGAGCTCTAAGGGTCCTTATAAAGGGTTCTAGGGGGTGGTTAGAGCTTAGGAAGTAACCTTCCCAAGCTTGGAAGGTCGCTGGATTTGGGTAATTCTTGAGACCCAAATCTCTCATGCGTTCGCATGAGAGATTGGGAAAGATTCGAAGCACATGGACGGGTTCAAATTAAAGAGGACTCCTCAAAGAATCTCCCTTCCCATTTTGGAAGGGATTGATTGAATAGAGTTCTCTTCAATCAAAGGTTGCTGGAGAAGGATTTCTCTACGATAATGGGAGAGGGACCTTATTGTAAAGATGATGAAGAAGTTAGGGGGCTGAATGCAAGGGTTTTCAAAGTTAGGGGTATAAATGTAGTCAAACAGGACCATTTTGCAAACTAGGTCAAGAAAAGCTCATCTTGGGTCTAAATTTTGGTACAAACCTAATTTGGACCTAATGAATCCAATGGTGAAGTTGGATTTTGGTTTTGACCATGTTTGAATGGGTAATTTATTCAAAAATCAAAATTAGGGTAAATATCTGTCTGAGACTCCATTTTAGGTTAAGAAGGGTTCTGACGGCCAAATTAAAGGTACTAAACCCTAGAGAATATTTTTATATGAATTTTAGAGGGTTTAGGTGAATTTTATCCTGACCAAAACCTTGGTTAATTAAGTGAGTCTATTTTTAGGATTTCAAAAGTGATTTAATTCTTAAAACATACGCAAACCCTTTTCTATCTAATTTAACCCACTTGTTATCCTATTAAGACCATTTGACCTTTATTCAGCCCTTGAGAAAACTCGTGGGTGTACTGCACTCACGATAACCTGGTAAAATTACAGTTTTAACCCTAGTTTCTTATTTTTCTCTCAGAATGGTTATACAGTGAGTTATGGTTCTCTGACGGTTAGGTAGGAGCATTTATTGACTTAATTGGGTCAAAATGAGCTAGTTATGGCTCATGATGATGTTCCCATCATACCCCCATGCCTAGCTTTTGCTAGTCCCTTAGCAAAATTTCAAGGTATTAACTTTGATTCTAGGCCATAAAATCTTTTGATACTTAAAAACTTTGTTGTGTGCTTCCTTTTGTAGACTAGGTTAAAATGCTGATAATAAGCCTAGAGGTACTCAAGTACCAACCAAGATCCGGACCTGACCAGCTCTAGCCTCAGTCCACCACGAAGGTTTCTAAGGCCCAGAGGAACTAACCTAAGGTTCGTTGAACTCCGCGGTTAAAACACCCATGCTTGTAACATGTTTTAGCCCAGAATCGATTTGCAATGCGTTTTTGTCAAAGAGAGAGGAATTTTTCTTTGTTTTTGGAGAGTTTTCTCTCTTTTCTTGTTATTTCTAGCTTCGGATTGGCTTTACAACATGGTCTGTATCGGATTCCTAGTCCCCATCATCAATCCTCGCAAGGTCCCTGGCAATCGATTCTTCGAGATAGCACCACCTATGGCAACCCCCAGAACCATGGCTTTCAAGATTTCGAGATAATTTCTCCCATGGTGTTCTGTAGCTAAATCCAGACCCTGGCAATCGACATTTCGGGATAATGTCGCCCATGGCATCTGAACCAGCATAGGGTGCTTACATGCCCCTAGTAGGATATGTAGATATCCTAGGAGACAAGCACTAAGGAGACGATATGTTATTGTGCATCTTTGAGGGAAATTTCCCACCTCTCCACGCCGGGAACTCGTACAAATCAACTTGTGTTGATCAGCCGCTCCTAATCTAGGTGACTTTTTCAGAACAAGTTAAATGCATTTGCATGATTTTGATACTTAGGCGCACTGAACCAGATTGTGTGTGGATTGGGGTGCTTAGGTTATCGGGTCCCACAAACCAGAGGTCAGTTAACGAGGCCGAATACTCCCTAAGTCTTAGACCTAATACTTAAGCTTCGTATTTTCCCCAACCTCTTGAGGAATATCCAGATCTTAGCGGATACTTAAATTTTTAAGCCTAGGAGTATAGCCCAAAAGGCCTAAGATCAGTGTTCCTACTAATCTCTTCTGTGTTAGTACTTTTTGCCTTTCATTTTCTCTTTTGATATGGTCAAGAACTAAGTCAATTCCTTAATTTCATACTAATGACTACCTCTTTTCTTTTCTTTTCCAACTTGTGCTCCTTTTTAGCATTTTTAACTTCTCCCCTCAAAATTGATATGCCCTCAAAATTTCCTCTCCTCTCATTTTTTTATTCTTTTTCAAGAATTTTTTCATTTTTTTTGGTATTTTTAGGATATGTGATTTTTTTGATGAAACCTTTTCTTGTGAGATGATTTTCACGGCATTTTGAACTTTCATTCCCCCCATGCCTATGATTTGCAATGTCCCCATTGTAAATTAGGTGGGTTTGAGTTCAGCTTAGATCATTCATTAGAATAGGTTTTGGGTGGGTGAATGGGTCGAGATGACTGTTGCGAATGATTTCAAGATCGGGTACGGGTACCTGAGATGGGGCCGACTGTTCTAATGGATAAACCCTAAAGTGTAATATGAGTTTAGCATAGGATGTGTCAAGAAAGGTTTCAGGTTTTTCAAAAATGACAGGTTGCCTCCCATTAAGTGCTGAGTTTTATGCCATCGGCTAGGTGCAATGAGCTTAGGGAAAATGGAGGGTAAAAGATGTCTCAGCCAAATTTGTATTGGTCAGTTCAATGAACGGTTTGAGTCTCTGACCGTTCATGATGAAAGGTTCTGAATCGTGGCTGAGTTGATTGATTTTGATGGCTCCATTTCCGAAGATTCGTCGGACGAGGTAAGGTCCGATCCATTTTGATCTTAGTTTTCCTGGGAACAACTTGAGTTTGGCATTAAAGAGGACTTTCCGACTAGGGTAAAAGATATTTCTGGATATGTGCTTGTCGTGAAAGGTTTTAACCTGCTCTTTGTAAATTCGCAAGTTCTCATACGCGTCGTGGTGTAATTCATCAATCTCACTCATTTGAAGCTTTCTGTGGGTTCCTGCCTTAGAGAGATCTAGATTGCAATTCTGTACTACCCAATAGGCTTTGTGCTCCAATTCGACGGGGAGGGAACATGCCTTCCTGTACACGAATTTGAAGGGAGACATACCTAATTGGATTTTATGGGCAGTCCTATAAGCCTACAAAGCTTCCGAAAGTTGGGATGACCAGTCTTTTTTGTCAGGTCGAATAGTAACCTGGAGGATTTTCTTGATCTCCAGATTTGATAGCTCAGCTAGACCATTGGTTTGGGGGTGATAAGGAGTAGAGATTCGGTGTGACACCACATATTTGGTCATCAGTGACCTGAACTGAGCATTAGTGAAATGGGTCCCTCCATCAGAGATTATAGCACGTGGAATCTTGAACCAAGAAAAGATGTTCTGATGAATGAATTTGATAACCACTTTACGATCATTGGTTCGGGTGGGAATGGCTTCGATCCATTTGGACATGTAGTCAATAGTGAGTAGAATGAATTCGAAGCTGTCCGAAACAGGAAAGGGTCCCATAAAATCAATCCCCCAGATGTTGAAGATTTCGCATACGAGAATCGGCTGTAAGGGCATCATATCACGGTGGCTCATGTTGCCTAAGGTCTAACAACGAGTGCATGCCTTACAGTGAGTGTACGCGTCTTTGAAAATTGTGGGCCAATAGAAGCTGCACTGGAGGACTTTAGCTGCGGTTTTATGACCAGAGAAGTGTCCACCGCATGCCTGGTCATGGCAGATGGACAAGATGCCCTGAATTTCCACTTCCTGGACACATCGTCGTATGATTTGATCAGCACCGATGCTGAAAAGATATGGGTCTTCCCAAAAGTAGTACTTGGCATCGGAAAGCAATTTGTCCTTCTTAACCTTCAGCCAATCGGACGGGATCTAATGTGATGCTAGGTAGTTTACTAGATCAACAAACCATGGAAGCCCTGTACTAATAGTCAGGAGGTGCCCATCCAGAAAATGTTCCGTAATGGGTCTGGAAAGGTTGATAACATCAGAAGGAAGGTAGGACAAGTGATCAGCTACCAGATTCTATTTTCCCACCTTGTCGCAAATCTCAAGGTCAAATTCTTGCAACACTAAGATCCAGTAGATTGATCTAGGTTTCGCATCCTTTTTCTCAAGGAGATGCCTCACAGCTATGTGATTAGAGTAAATGATAACACAGGAACCCAAATTATACGATTTGAACTTTTCCAGGGCAAATACTACAGTTAGTAGCTCTTTCTCAGTAACTGTATAGTTATGCTGAGCCTCGTCAAGTGTCATGCTAGCGTAGTAGATGACCACGGGTTTCCCATCAATTTTCTACCCAAGTACTACTCCTACAGCGAAATCAGAAGCATCACACATGATCTCAAAGGGTTAAGACCAATCAGGGGACTGTAGGATTGGAGCTTGGGTAATTCGATCACGTAGGATCTCAAATGCTTGAGTGCATTGTTTAGAAATTTCAAAAGGAACATCCTTTGATAGTAGATTAGTCAGGGGGTGTGCGATCTTTGAGAAATCAGGAATGAATCGACGGTAAAAATTGACATGCCCCAGGAAAGATCGGATGTCCTTAATCGAGCTAGGCATAGGGAGTTTGGAAATCAGATTCACCTTGGCTCGATCAACCTAGATGCCTTTTTCTGATATGAGATGTCCTAGGACAATTCCTTCAAGCATCATGAAATGGCTCTTTTCCCAAGAAGGAACCAGATTCACGTTAATGCACCGCCTGAGGATCAGGACCAACTGCAGGAGGCAAACGTCAAATGATTCGCCAAACAATGAGAAGTCATCCATGAAGACTTCCAGATAATCACCTACCATATCTGAGAATATGCCAAGCATGCACCGCTGAAAAGTAGCGGGTGCATTGCAAAGATCGAAAGGCATCCTTCGGAATGAGTACATCCTGAAGGGGTAGGTGAAAGTGGTCTTCTCTTGTTCCTCAGGATGGATTTCCACCTGGTTATAACCGGAGTACCCATCCAAAAAGCAGAAGAATCTATTTCCCGCTAGTTTCTCAAGGATCTGATCAATAAATGGTAGTGGGAAATGATCCTTCTTTGTGGAGGTATTGAGTATTCTGTAATCAATGCAGACTCTCCACGAATTCGCCACACGGGTCGGTATGATTTCTCTGATTTCAGCCGTGATCACTGTGAGTCCTGCCTTCTTAGGCACAACTTGGATTGGACTCACCCACTGACTGTCGGAGATCGGGTAGATGATCCCAGCATCTAACCAGTTGATGATCTCCTCTTTCACGACCTCCTGCAGATTAGGGTTCAGACGTCTCTACATTTCACGGGAAGGTCGTGTGCCCTCTTTAGTATAGATGCGGTGTGTGCAGTAAGAGGGGCTGATGCTAGTCAAATCATCGAGAGTGCATCCAATGGCTCTTCGATGTTGCTGGAGAATAGTAATCAGATGGGATTCCTGATCAGGTGTAAGTCTGGAGTTGATAATCACAGGAAACGTCTGATTGGAACCCAAAAAGACGTACTTTAGATGCTCGGGAAGAGGCTTGTTCCAAAACAAGGTTATCAGTAGCAGCGGGTGGTTCAGGGTGTGTGTCTGGAGAAAGAGGAGTTATGGGTGTGTCTAGGTTAAGTTCGGACTCCTCTGATTGTGGGTTTTGATCTTCTTGTGGTTGATCAAAAGTAGTCAGGTTTTCCTTAATATACGGATCGTCAACCACAACCTTGATATCACATATCTGTTTTATAACTCTGTAACTAATCCCTTGTTGGGCCTTAAAGATGTCAATCTTTAATGTCTGGTTCCCAAATTTCAGTTCAATTTGGCCCTCCTCACAATTTATGTTGGCCCTAGCGGTGGCCAGAAAGGGTCTCCCTAATATGATTGGTGTGTTCCTCAGATTTTCTAGAGCATCCATATCCAAGACTACGAAGTCCACCAGGAAATAGAAATCCCTAACCCTAACAATGACATCCTCAAGAACTCCTTTAGGTGACTTAATAGATTGGTCTGCCAACTGTAATGTCACCTCTGTCAGTTTGAGCTCAGATTCCTCAAGATGGTCAAGTAGGGATGTAGGTATTAGGTTTATGGAGGCTCCTAAATCCAATAAAGCTCTATCAAATTGGATATCACCAATTGTATAGGAAATCAGGGGAGTACCTGGGTCTTTTGCCTTAGGTGGGAGTTTGCTTAAAATTACAGAGTTGGCTTGCTCTGATAATACGATTGGCTCCCACTTTTGGTTTGCGGCTTACACTTAGGTGTACACACGTCTTTCAAAAATCATGCGTAAGCCGATACGTGGCGAATTGCATCCATCAAGGGGATGTTTATATGGGCCTGTTCAAAGAGCTTGACCAGATCCTCCTCAGGTGCCACGAGTTTGGTTGTCCTCTTTCCCTTAGTCAAGGCCTCGGGAAATGGAACCTTGGATGGTTCCTCTAGAATAGGTCCAGGTTCTTGATCAGGGATAGGGGTATCCTGAAAACTATCCTAGGGCTTGGGTTAGCACTACCATGCTGAAAGTGGCTTGGATAAGGTAGGTCTTGTGTTGCTTTGCCAGTATGGGTTGTTACTGAATTTAGTCCTGCCTGGTTCTAGTTTGGTGTTAGTAAAATAGGTGGCTGCTGCTGAAATCTCGAGTACGATGTCGAAGCTTCCATCCCATCGGGTGATGGAGCGAAAGGGGCCTGATAAATCATGTGGGCTTGGCTCAAATTTCGGTTCATAACGCGCCTCTGGTTCGGCACGTTATTCGGATTCGACAGAGGTTGTGAATGGAGTGTGCCAGGTTGGCAGGAATTTGCCATTTGGGCAAGTTGATTGCGAACCTCTGTGATCTCATCTTTGCGCTATTTTTGCATAGCCGCATTCATCTTTTGAATGTCAGCCAGAGTCTGAAGGATGAGAGTCATTTGATCTGTCTGAGTTGGCTCAGATTGATAGGTTGGGTTGGGCCAAGGCTGGGGCGGCTGATATGGATGAGGAGCATGTGGACGGGGTTGATATGGTGGTAGCTAATTCTGATTGTTTTCCGCCCACAGGAAATTGGGATGATTCTGCCATCCAGGGTTGTAGGTATTAGAGAATGGGTCATTCTGGATGGTTTTGAGGTCCTCACAGGTTTAAGGAACCTCAGAAAAGTCAGAGTATGAGGGTTCAAGTTCCCCCAAGTAGAGTGTGCAGGGTCAGAGTTTCCTCCGATCCTAGAGTCAGACGTGGGTGGCTATGGGTCCATCCCCTGAGAAGATCGGTGATAGTTGTTATGCATAGCTTCCCTCCCAGAGGGCGGTTGTGCGAACGGGTTTTGCGTAGAGGTGGCTTGCTACAGATGTCGAGTTAGCTCATCCACCTTCTTCTCAATGATAGGACCTTATCCAAACGACTGGCCATCAATTCCAAGTCGACAGATGAGGATCGGCCCTGCGTCTCATGTCTCCCCTTGGATTCATCGATGCGTGGGCATTCGTCCGGTCGAATAAGCCCATGGAGTCATTATTGATGGAGTTCTCGCACATATTCTCGAGAATCTCCCACACAGTGTCTTCGTGTTGACCCGTGATATTTCCTCCACAAGTTGCATTGACGAATAAATGGATATCTTCACGGAGTCCCTGGTAAAAAGACTAGACTTATTCCCATTTAGGAACTCCGTGACGGGGGCACTTTCGCATGAGATCTAGGAAACGATCCCATGCCTGGTGAAGTGATTCTCCAGGCTGCTGTGTGAAGTGCGTGATCTGGTGTCGTAAGGCATTCGTCCGGCCAACTGGGAAGAACCCTTCCAAAAATTCAGATTGTAGTTCAACCCATGTGTTGATTAGACGCATTTGAGTCTGATACCAGTGAGCTACTTTGTTCATGAGAGAGAACATTTTCATGAGAAGGATGTCCTGATTTTGGACATCTGATCTGAAGGTCTGGACCAGATGCTTGAGCTGTTTGATGTACTGGAAAGGATCCTCGGAATTGAGCCCATGAAATTTTGGAATAGCACGAATCATGTTTGGCTTGAGTTCAGAATTAGGACCTCCAGCCGAGATTTAGACTCGAGGTTCAATCGCCACCACAGTGGGATTGTAATGATCTCGCATCATAGGACACTGCGGTGGATTCACAAAGGCTTGGAATAAATCATTAAGGTACTGAAGTTGGTTCTCAAGGTTATTTTCTTCTTCTGTGGGTTGTACCATGATGATGGAAGGAGAATTGGGTTCAGATGAATTAGAGGAGATGCCTATGTGATGGGGTTGCTGCACACACACGGAAGTCAAGGCCTAGCCTCGACAAGAGTAAATAACTAAAGGGGGCCTCAAGGATGGTCTTAAGGACCTCCTACCGAACATGCACCAATGGTCTGGATGAGAGTAGAATGTGATGGACCCACTCAAGACACCCAAAAAATTTAGATGACTATAGAGGTTCGGGGTGGATGATACCCCTTAGTCGGAAAGCCGTCCACCTGAGAAATACCTAGGTAGCCAGAGAGGGAGACTCCCGCAATGACCCCTACACGGTAGAGCACCCCCATGAGTTTCAGGGTTTTCCTCACCCGACCTCTCTTGTCACTGATGTTCCAAGTAGACCAGAATGGGGACTTGACCTCTTAAGTCTATCAGTTTTATTAAAGAGCAAGGGTGCTTAAGATTTCACATGAACTTTAGATGTATTGAGTGCAAAAGTGACCTAATTTCAAGGTTGGTTAACCCAAGGTGGGTCAACTTCACCTATTTGTCCTTTGAGAAGTTTTAGGTCCCTCTTTTAGGATTCAAGTGAGATTAAGAGCCTAAATTTGAGGGTTTGCTTGAATAAATCACTTCAACCAAGGCTTAGGCACACATCATTTTGGAGAGTCGGGTAAATGAGTCAGGTGCGTACTTGGGACCAGGTCCACCGGCGTGCGATAGTGGGTGAGGAGTGTAGTCGGGTTGGGTTAGGCCAGGTCTGCAAGGCGTTTTCGCAGATGAGATCGGGTTGGGTGAGTGGGACCTCACCCTGTGGATCTAAGGCAACAAGGCTACTTCACTTTTTCCTTTTATGCAGGTGTAGACGCTCCTTCACTTCCCAGGTGGGACTAAATGTCCCACCCTTTCCTCATGCTCCTGCAGCAAGAAGAGCTTCGCAATAGCAGCAGTCATGGAGTCTCTCGACTCCAATCAAAGGCCTGAGTGCATGCACGAGGAGCTTCCGCACACCTGGGATAGCAGCACCTGGAGAAGTAAGACCTGGGCGTGGCTTCAAGCTTGCTTCAAGCTCCGCAACAATGGCAGAGGGGCAACAAACCTGAAAACACAAGATTGGCCTCGCGGCCACGTCAAAATGTTCAAAGAGGATCACCGGACCACGGTGGATGTGATGGGGATGTCGGCGTGGCTTGGGGGTGCCTGTGTGTGCATGCTTAGGGCACACTGTGTGCGAATGTGTGTGTGTTCAGGGGGTCGTTTGAGTGAGTGGCACGGTGTGTGGAGTGAGGGGCAAGGATCAACAAAGTGAGGGGAAGCTTATGGGCTTGTCAGCGACGGTTCGGGTGGCCTGTGGAGGTGGGATGGCCTCGCCGGAGTCGATGGTCTTAGTTGGAAGGGATGGAGGTGATGGAGGTCGACAGTGGTCTATTTTGGAGAATAAGGGGTGGAGAAGAAAATAGAGGGGAGAGGGAGCTTATCTGGGAGGTAAAGGGATGAAGGGGGTGAGCGGAGGTGTCGGGTCTGATGTGGCCAATGTTGGAGATGAAGGTGGCTTCGGTGAGTGGAGATTGGCGAGGACGAAGAGCAAGAAGCGCCTGCTGGTACGGCGAGACGCGGACAAAGTCAGGGAAGAAGGATCCACCGTAGGTATGGCTGTCGGACGAGGAGGAGGAGCAGGAAGGATCGCTGAATGTCGAGGAGCCTACGGCCGTGAATGGAAGCGAGGAATTAGGGGTGTTCGCGGCCGAATTCGAGTGTGAAGAGGTCAGGGAGATCTGGGCTCCTTTAAATAGAGCTCTGGAAGTCAGTTAGGGCTTGGGAAGCAATCTTCCCAAGCAAGGAAAGTCGCCAGCGATGGAAGCTTGTTAGGATACCCACATCTCTCATGTGTTCGCATGAGAGATTGGGAAAGAATCAGGGATGAAAGATGGGTTCAGATTGGAGGGAATTTCTCAGAGAATCTCCCTTCCAACTTTGGAAGAGATTCTCTGAGAAATCAAGGAGATCTCTCCTTTCAAAGCTCGCTGGAGTAGGATTCCTCTGCTATAATGGTGGAGGGACCTATTTGCAAAAATAATGAAGAAGCTAAGGGGCTATTTGTAAGGGTTTTTGAATGACATGGGTATAAATGTAATCAAGCTGGACCTTTTTGCAAACTAGGTCAAGTCAAACTCATCTTGGGTCCAAATTTTGGTACAGACCTAATTTGGACCTAAGGAATCCAATGGTGAAGTTGGATTTTTGGTTTGACCATGTTTGACTGGAAAAGTTATGCAAAAACCTAATTTAGGGCTAATATCTATCTGATACCCCAGTCTAGGTCAAGATGGGTTCTAATGGCCAAATTGAAGGTTTTAAACCCTAGAGAATATTTTTCTATGATTTTTAGAGGGTTTAAATAAATTTTATCCTGACTAGAACCTTGGTTAATCAAGTGGGTCCATTTTTAGGGTTTCAAGAAGTCATTTAATTCACAGAACTCACACAAACCCTTTTCTATCAAATCCAACCCACTTGTTGTCGTGCTAAGACCATTTGACCTTTGTTTAGCTCTTAAGAAAACCCGTGATTGTACTGCAATGGTAAAATTGCAGTTTTACCCCTTGTTTCTTATTTTCCTCTCAAAAAGGTTATTCAGCGAATTATGACCTTCAGTTGGTTATGTAGGAGCATTTATTCTCTTCATTGGGTCAAAATGAGCTAATTAGGGCTAATGATGGTGTTCCCATCACCCACTGCCATTTATTGATCAGATTCTCGAAAAATTGGTGGGAAATCAATTCTTCTATTTCTTGGATGGTTACTCCAGGTATAATCAAGTGGAAATTCATCTAGAGGATTAGGAAAAGACCACCTTTACCTGCCCCTATGGTATGTACGCGTTCCATAGGATGCCTTTTGGGCTATGCAATGCACCCACCACCTTTCAGTAGTGCATGCTAGCCATATTCTTCGACATGGTAGTTAAATACCTTGAAGTATTTGATGAGTTCATTTTAATGGACTATTGTTACGCCTAAGTAATTCAATTCTAGCATTGTATGTTTGTTAATAATCACATTAGGTCATTAAATGATTGCATGTGTCATTATTTAAGTTTACATTTCTTCTATTGCTTATTATGTAATTATATTTTGTGCAGGTCCCGCAACAGCACACTTGTTACATCTCCTCCACTAATCTACTCCATCAGGCTAATAATCGAGAAGAAAAGGGAGGAGGATCAATTGTGGAAAAGAATAGGGGGTGAAAAGATATTCCCCCCCCCCCCACAAATATCTCAACCTACGACCGGCCTCAACAACCCCACCAACAGTGTCGGCCATGTTTAGTAAGGGATTTTGAAAATCCCCTAACTCACGTGGGGAGAGAAGATAAAAAGAGGTTCTAGCGAGAGAGAGGAGGTCTTCTTCTCTCCCATTGAGGGGATATCTCTTCTTCTCCACCTTCCCCACTGTGGAGAGGGCAGGTACTGTGGAACCAACAAGCACCACCCACTGCACGCCTCCAAGCGCAGTTCATCTTCTCCTGCAGCCGCGCCTTTACATTGCCCACTGCCAAGCCCATGCCAGCCTACCCTCACCGCACCTGCAACTTCCACCACCTATCCACCGCACACGTGCACCCTTGCAACCACGCCAACCTACCCTCGCCGCACCATCCTCTCCACTGCCACCGCATGCAAAGGACCTCTACACCGCACGCGTGCGCCCTTGCGCCACCGCACGCTTGCACAACCTCACCGCAAGCGCACGACACCCTGCACCCGTGCTACTATCCTCACCGTTCCCTACAAGCCCTGCCCGTAGGCGCTCACGCCAACATCCAGCCCTGTAGGCGCACCGCACCAGCGTCTGCAGGCAACAGCTGCCCACAGGCACCCACCCCACAACCATGCCTGCAGGCAGCCAAGTGCCCGCAGGCAGCAACCGCCCACAGGCATCCACGCCAGCAGTCGCCCGCAGGCGAGCCCTAGCACACCCTTGTGCGCACGCCCAGCGTGCATCCGGGTGGCCTACAGCAGCCGCTCTTCCACCTCTCCATGCATGGCTCTCCTCCTCCAACAGAACCCAACAGGCTGGTGGCTGTTCTCCACCATCCGGTCACCGCTAGCCACCTCCGACCATCGCGTCACCACCATCGCGAAGCATGCGTCGAGGCGCACCACCCCGTCAACTCTCGCCGCCAACCGTGCACGGTCGTTCAAGCGAGGAAGAGAGAGGAGAAATCCTTTGTTTTCTCCTCAATTAAAATTTAAATTTCATGCCATTGCCATTAGATATTATTATTTTATTCAGGCCACATTGCATGGATGCACTTATAGTTTCTTGAATTTACTTCACTTGTGTTATGTGCATCATTCTACATTGAAATTCAAATCAGATTTGCATGCAAGTTAAATCTACATGATATGCCATTACACATGAATCATATACATATTTTTGGGATCTTAATTCTTGACGTGAAAATTGCATAAATAACCTTGAACTTTTAAGGAAATTGCAAGCTCCATTCAGAATAGTATATTCCTCGCATTGAAGTTGAAAAGTATCTGCAAATAGCATCGTCCTCTACTTGTGAATTTATTGGTCTATTCCTCCCTGTGGATGCGACATCTTTATTGTGGTTAAATTTAACATTTAGTTTTGATTGAGAGATTTTCCACCACATAAAACACAACGACATATCATTCTATTGCTATTTTAATTAAGCGAGAATCTCTTCGTCAGTATTCATGGAAGACTTCTCGGTATTTGGTGAATGTTTTAATGAGTGCCTCCTAAATCTGGTCCAAATTCTCAAAAGATGCATTGATGTGAACTTAGTGCTCTCCTGGGAAAAGAGCCACTTTATGGTTCCAGAAGGCATCGTCCTGGGACATCTTGTTTCTAAGAGAGGTATTCAAGTCGACCAAGGAAAGGTGAATTTGATTTCCAAACTTCCTATGCCTAACTTAGTCAAAGATATCAGATCGTTCTTGGGGCACGTGGGTTTTTATCGCCAATTCATATCTGATTTTTCCAAAATCGCACACCCCTTGATGAACCTCCTCTCAAAAGACACACCTTTCGAGATGATGAGTGAGTGCATTAACGCATTTAAGATCCTACATGACCGAGTCACCCAAGCACCAACCTTGCAATCCCCTGACTGGTCTCAACCCTTTGAGATCATGTGTGATGCGTCTGACTATGCAGTGGGAGCGGTGTTAGGGTAGAAAATAGACGGGAAGCCCTTGGTCATATACTACGCCAGTAAGACTTTAGATGAGGCTTAGCGTAACTACACAATTATGGAGAAAGAGCTACTGGCTGTCATATTTGGCCTGGAAAAATTTAGATCATACCTCTTGGGTTCCCATGTCATTATATACTCAGATCACAACGCAGTGAGGCACTTACTCATGAAGAAGGATGCGAAACCTAGATTAATCCAATGGATCTTACTATTAAAAGAATTCGATCTAGAAATTCGTGACAAGGCATGAAAGTAAAACGTGGTAGCTAACCATTTGTTTCGCCGTCCTTCAGTCATTGACCTGTCTAGACCTATTACCGAGCATTTTCCAGATGAGCACCTGTTCGCCATTAACAGACTTCCTTGGTTTGCTGACATGGTAAACTACTTGGTTACGGGGAAAGTCCCGCTAGATTGAGCAACTTCCAGGTGGGACAAGTTGATTTTCGATGCCAAGTATTACTTTTGGGAAGAACCTAATTATGGCAGATTCACACACGGAAAGGTTCGGATTTCGGAAAACCCATCGTCGTAGTTCGATTCGCGAGAAAATCCATCGATCAAATAAAATTTATAACTAAAACTCGAAATGTGAGTCCCGGGTCGAACATGGGGAGGCAAACGTTTGGTTTTATGAAATCCATGTTTCATTTTATTTCTGTTTTTGTCATTTTTATCATTTATAATTTTTTTTTGAAATTTTTAGAAAGCAAGAGATCATATTGACAATTGCTTACCTAACTAATCTACTTGTAAAATATAGGAGAGAGATGGAGAATCACATATATTTCTAAATCAAATGTTTTCTACAACAAGGAAAGCAGGAAAGATTACACTACGAAAGCAATAAAGATAGAAAGAGGTGAGAGAATCCCCTTTGACGGTCGCTCAGAGGACGATTCGCTCTGACGTTGCCTAGAGAAAGGTGGTGAGGAGCGGGACGAAGGAGGACATAGTCGAAGGACGGAGGATGGGGTAGGACAGCATCGCGGTGAGGATCATCTTCCCGAAGGGCGGTGAGAGGACGGCCATGGGACGCTCCATGAATGGGGATGAGAGGTGGGAAAACTATTTTCTTTCCAACTCTAGAGGAGCATCTCGAACTTGGGACAAGATCTCTCTAGAGCCTCAGAGGTGGTGAGAGGAAGAAAGGAAGAGATGAAGAAGAAGGGGAGGTGTAGAGGTTCTTTTATAGTGAAGGGAAGAGGAAAATTCATGTAAAGGGCATTTAGTGACATCAAAGGTGTTGCAGTAGATCCACGCCAGCCAATCCCCTAAATGTCGTTAAAGCTTGCTGGCACTCATGCTCTATCCCCACTGGAATCTGCTGGAGGAGGCATACCCGTTGGATCGAGATCTGAGGGCTCAGCTACGCCCACTGATCGTGCCCCCTTAAAGGCGCACCCGCTGTCATTGAGAAGATGCACGCACGCCGCTGGATCAGCATTGGATGGTTGAATTTCAATTGCTGCGACAAGGAGGGCTTAGCAGGACTTAAACTTGTGCCCTTTGATCTTCGGAGGGTGCTTAGCCACTGCACTAAGCCATCCCTTGAGTCCCGAAGAGGAGTACGGTGCAGAGGCTTCTAAGCCGTTGGATCAAGAACAAACAGCTAGGAATGGAGGTGAAGATGATGAAAGGGCACCTTCAATTGCTGCTGGCCGGTATTGGGCAATCTGGATGGTGCCACATGGTGCCATCTGGGTCGTCCATCTTCTTTCTATTGCAAAAGGTGCCACGGTGCTTGGATTGAGTTGATTTTCACATTATCGGACTGCGATCATTGCTCTAGATCCATCTATACGATCAGATTTTTCATCTAAAGCCCTTATAGATGTCGCATTGCACCCTTGGCCATTGACCTTCCTCGAACTTCATATGATGCTATGGGACTCCGATCTAGACGATTTCGGAGGCATTAGACTTCGATCGTCATCCTGATCAGATCCATACGGTCCGATCGTCCATCTGAGGCCCTGAAATAAATCTTCTTCTCTCCTGACCATAAAAAGGACCTAATTAGCCTAAAATATATACAACTACTTTAAATGCAGAATGATGCATGCTATGCAATATTTATAACATGAAATGCAAATCTAAGCCAAGAAACATGCTTGATTAGGCATTTTAACCCAAATAGATGTGTTGATATCATACCCCCATGCCTATCTTTGGCTAGTCCCTAGCAAAATTAAACTACATGCTATGTATAAAATCAGAATTAGGATTCGATCACTTAGGCCTATGTTGTTTATTAACAATAGAAATTATCAACTAAGGTCCTAAACTACGAAGACTCAACAGTACTCAGGTGTCTGCCAGAATGCAGACCGCCCAAGTCCTCGCCTTATTTGAAAAGGGAAGATACATTTTTTATTTTGCTTTTTCTTCTTTTCTAATTTTTTGGACTTTTGAAGTTTGAGAGTTTCGGGATAACTTTTTACGGCTACCCGACCCGCCCAAGACTCGAAAAGGACTCTTAAGTGCTAAGCATCTTGTGAAAGGGTGATAGACTCACTAGGTGGCCGTTAAAATGGGCTTCTAGTTTCTACGACCTTAGGTGACCTTAAAGATTTTTGCCTAGAGGTTTATCTTTTAGAACAATAGCTTTCTCCTTATTTTTAAATTTTTTATGGGGTCAACACAAAGGCGAACCCAGTGTGTATCTCCACAGTTTATTCTACTTCCCCTCTTCTTTCCTAAGTGTTTGAGAATTATTGTGCATTTTTGTGAGCTGGGCTCTGGACAACCGGCCAATCGGCTATTACCCAGACAACTTGCCAGCCATACTCATGCAGTGAAGTGTGGTTTTATTTGTTAATTTTTTTATTTTCTCGCTTTTCTTTTTGTTTCTTTTTCTTTCCCTAAGTAGGTGGCTTCCTTAATCTAATATTTACCAAAAGATAGTATGAAGAAAATGGTCTTGTGGCTGGGCTCTAGACAATCGGCCAATAGGCTGTTACCGACGACAACTTGCCAGCCATACCACCCTAGATAGTTCATTAGCTACCCAATTTCTATAAAACCACCGGAAAGTGAGTCAGTTTGAGTAGTGTGTATATGCTTAGACTTAAAATCCCCTCAAATCAGAGGGTGGGTTGATAAGTCGTGTACTTATCATCCCAATTTATTCACCAAATTAATGTAAAATTACTTGATGAGGACTCGAGACAAAGTCCACATTCGAGTGAACACCCGAGCTAATTAATTTCAAAGACCTGAAGAGTCTAAGTGTTCAGGTCCTATCATAACATTTCCTAAAGTTAATAACTTCCAAAAGCCTAAGTTCTCTTCTCTTAATTTTATTTTTTCTTTTATTTTTTTATCTTTTTGAATTTTTAATTTTTTTTAAAGAGAATGAAAGAAATTCTATAGAGTTAACTTAATAATTTCAAGATTAAGTATCCACCCCCCAATGCCTAAATGATGCAATGTCCTCATTGCAAAAATAAAGACATGAAAAGAGCGGAGTAAACAAAATATCACCTAAATTTCATGAAAATCCGGTTAGCTCCGTAGAGAGAAGAGAATACACACACATGCTAAGTTTAATGCTTTTAGGTAAGCATAATATACATACAAGGAAGAAATGAAGAATTCACAAGTGCGCGTCAGTATCAAAATCAAAAGATTAATCCTTTGACCCACCAGTAGAAGATGTCCACAGGTGTGGACCAAGTTGTAGTGCAGACCCATGCCCCAGGGTCGAGTAGTTCTAAGGTTCTGGATGAAAATCACCCAAAATTGAAGATTATTGTATTTGTGGGACCGAGCCTATGGTTTAGTGGTATGCAACCCAAGACCAAAGTGTCGGACAATGGGTAGAGAAGGTTCAATAGGTTCGGATGTCCACTTAACATTCAACTCAGGAAGATAGTCAATTATTCCAAGCTTGGGTCGCACATTAAAGATATCATAAGGGTCTTGGTAAAAAGTTAGTGGTTTTAGGTCAATAGGAACCCTTAGATCCAAAATCATAGTTCCCTCAGAAGTAGCTTCCTAAATTTTCATTTCCACATTTCTACCCTCTAAAATCAATGTTTCCGAGACCTCCAAATTGTTGTACGCCCCATCTAAAGTACCCAAGTCCAACAATTGTGGCTGAATCAGGATTGACTTGGGTTTGGTGATCTCAAAAATATCATCATTCAATTCTTTAGGGTGTGGTTGAGGAATGGGGCTACTGATTGAATCATCAGGATTTGAACCATCCAAGTTAGCCCCAACATGGTCATACTCTTCAATGATTGGGCTATCAAATGGTTCATCAGATTCCTCAATCCTGTTTGTCTTACTAAAATCATCTTCCTTATGCTCAAGTGAGACTTCACTAAGAGATTCTTCACCCTCAGAGTCAAAGAATTCATGATCCTCATTTATATATGTCTTAAAATCGATTGTCATTTCCTGGTTCAAAGAGACATATTTTTCCTCGCTCCTTAGCTCGGGGATCTCGGGTGAATCAATCAATTCATCCTCAATGGGTTGCTCTAGCCAAACCTGGTCATCCCCGATCTCAGAAAATGTATCCCCCCTGACAAGTGCCTAAGCAAGTTCAGACATTGGCTCTCCTGAAGGGGGTTCATCTTGAGAATCATCCCAAGATTTGACTAGGGCAACCACAAATTTCATCCTTAGCCTCAACAATTTCTCGAGTAGAAACTCACCTAGGTCCCTATCCCTAACATTTTCGAGCAAATCCAATAGAGAACTATTAAGTTCATCAATCATTTTGATCATAGGCTCCAACGCTTCAGTGCATGGTATTGGCTGAGCTTCTAAAAATTGGATGGTGTTCCCCAAGTTAGCCAACACCTTGTCTTGGACCTGGTTCACCTGAATGGTTCGATTCAGGTTTGGGTGGGTTTAGGTTAAATCTAGGGGAGTCAAGATATTTCGGTTCTCTGGTCCCTCCTTGATAGAAGGTAGTTTCATGTTGTTTAAAGGATGGTGGCGACCTATATTCAATGGAATATTGGGGAGGGTAGGTGTTATAATCATTATATCCTTTCTGATTATAGATCGGGTTGGTTTGGTGATCAAAGGGTGAAGATCTATAATCATTGTAACTCTAGGAAGGATAGCAATCATAGTCTTGTTGTCCAGGGTAAGGCCCTGGACATTGAGGTCCGTATTCGTATCCCCAATCAAAGTTATCCCAGCTAGTGGATGGGTAATTACAAGTCAAGTCGGGATAGTAATCATCTTGGGGATAGGTGGTGGTAGGAGGATAGGATTGAAAATGTGTGAAAGATGTGGAAGGATATATGGTTGAGTAGGAGGGAAATCAGAAGAGAGAAAGGGCCCTGTAGTACAAGTAATCAACCCTGTACTTAGGTGGGTTAGCCTAAAGACCTAAAGACTCCCAGGACCTATCTTGAGATTATAACCGATTTAGTCTACTTTTATCTGGTCAATCCAACAAGTTAGGAGGGGCTGGGGAGAAGGTTCTTCCTTTGGCTTGTGCCTCCGGTTCTAGTATACCCCCCAGCCGTGGTCGTTTGACGCTACTCCCCTAGCTAGACATCAGAAGGACCAACAGAAGTAGATTAATAAAAAAAAATCTCAGTTTGAGCCCGGAAGAGTGAATCAATCCTTAAGGCCAACGTCTACTCAATTTTAATTAAGCTTGAGATGATTGTGCTCTTGGAATGTGATGGGCCCTTTAGATGGGTTGTGCCCTTAATGATCAATTCACATGTATGTACGTGCACAACCAGGGTTTACAAACAAGGTTATTTGATGATGTGTCTTTTAAGGTTTAACCTTGTTTAGTAGCTTTTAGGGTTTAAGCTTAGGTGTATTCAATCAAGTTCAAGAGAACACTCCATGTTTTGAAAGCATCGGTAATGATATATTCCTTTAGAAATCAAAAAATAATGTGGAATGCCTGGTTCTGCCCTAAAGATTAACCCTAGTGTCAAGCTACTGATGAATGACTTTTATCTTCAGTGATGCGGCCTAAATAGCTCAATCAATTGGCCTGTTGCACCACTTAGTTAAGGCACACGAATATTTAACCTATTCGGATTTCTACTCACTTAGATGTATTGAGTTGAAGTGTTCTAGGTCCACAGGTCAGATCCCGATTAAGTGGTAGAATCAAAGTGGAATGGTGTGCCTTAAGTCAAAAATTGTGAGTGTTTAATGTGTCACTTTCAGTAAATCCCACAAGAGAAGAGTATTTTTTTCTTTTCTATAAATGTGGGGATGAGATGGGTGGAGGTTGCAAACAAACAACTAGATCTATCCTAAGGTTTATAAAAAGCATCTAAGTTGATTTGGGTTTGAGTTATTAGTGTGGTGAAATGAAATCTAGGGTGGGGGTGGTAGGGGAAAACTTACGAATGTCTCTACCCGCACTTTACTCCAAACTACCGCCTTCGACTCCTCGACTGGGTTCCTGCAAGACAATAAATCGAAGAAGAATGATAGGTGATGGGAACACCATCATGAGCCCTAACTAGCTCATTTTGACCTAGAAAAGAGAACAAAAGCTCCTACATAACCAACTGAAGGTCCTAATTCCATGAATAATCATTCTGAGATAAAAGCAAGAAACAAGGGGTAAAACTGCAATTTTACCATTGCAGTGCAACAATGGATTTTCTAATTGGCTAAACACAGGTCAAATGGCCTTAACATGATAAAAAGTGGGTTGGTTCAAACAGAAAAGGGTTCATGTGAATTTTGGGAATTAAATGACTTCTTATAACCCTAAAATAGACCCACTTGATTTAACAAGGTTCTGGTTAGGATAAAATTCACTTAAATCCTCTAAAAATCATGGAAAAATATTCTCTAGGGTTTAGAACCTTCAATTTGGCCCTTGGAACCTATTTTGACCTAAATTGGGGTCATAAACAAATATTTACCCTAAATTAGGTTTTTTCATAAATTGCCCAGTCAAACGTAGTCAAACCCAAAATCCAACTTTACCATTGGATTCCTTAGGTTGAAATTAGGTTTTTACCAAAATTTGAACCTAAGAGGAATTCATCTTGACCCAGTTTGCAAACAGGTCTAGCCCAATTACATTTCTACCCCTATCTTTTGAAAACCTCTGCAGAAAGACCCCTAACTTCGTCATCGTTCGTTGCAATTAGGTCCCTTCGCCATTATAACAGAGGGAATCCTACTCCGGCAAGCATCACAAGGAGGATTCTCCTTGATTGCTCAGAGAATCCCTCCCAAAATTGGAAGGGAGATTCTCTAAGTAATTCTCTTCAATCTAAACCCACTGATGAGCCCTAATTTACACCCAATCTCTCATGCGAATGCATGAGAGATTTGGGTCTTTTTGAACTTCCAACTTCGGCGAGCTTTCCATGCTTATAAGCTTGGCTTCCAAGCACAAACCCAACCTCCAGAACCTATTTAAGAAACCTTAATTTGTTCTGCACCTCCTCAGCTTGGAATTGGGTCGGCTCCCCGACTTCTCTCCTCGCTGACCACAACCTCTCTGCAAGCTCCAATGGCTCTATCCCCTCTCTCTCGTCTCCCAACCACAATACTAGTGGTTGGGTTACCTTCCTCTCATTCATCCACATTGGTCATACCCACCCTGATGCTGCCTCTGCCCCTGTCCTCGCCGCCGCCTCACCTACGGAGAGCTTCGTCTTCGGCGACGGCAACACGAGTCAGCTGCCATCCCTGCCTCCTTCGTCCTTAGGTTAGGTCAGATAACTTCTCTCTCCCTCCTCTTCCTGTTCCCCCTCTTTATTTCTTGAAAATATCCCTTGACGCCACCAATCACCACCACCTTCTCCACCTCCGGCCAGACCTCCGGCGAGGCATCCCCGTCGCTCTGCACCTCCATTCACCTCGCCAACCACCCCATAAGCTCTGCAACACCTCACTGAATGTAACCCCTCACCTCACTCACTATGCCACACACCCAAACCACCCCCCGAACACACCCATACACAAGGCCACAGGTTGCTCTAGATCCGCTACAACTACCACCCACACGCCACGTCGACCCTCACAGTAAACTTGCCATGCCTCAGCAAAGCCTCCCGGCATTTTGACGTGGCCGCAAGGCCATTTGCATGACTACAGGTACAGAAAGGCTGCCGCCATTGATAAGCAGCAAGGAGCTTGCTTGCGGGCATCTCCAGGTCCGTCCGCTCCAGGCGTAAGTCCCAAGCAACGCAGATTTGAGACTCGAATGTGCCCAGGATACCAATTGAAGACAACAGCCTCTGCAGCGTAGCCAATTAGACCTGCCATCTACTGCTGTGCGCGCAAAAGGAAGGTGGGACATTTAGTCCCACCTCGGAAGTGGGTGAGCGGGCGTATGCACATAAATTGTCTTTGTGCATATGCCTTATCGCCTCCTGAACATGGGGTGAGGTCCCACTCACCCTCTCACCGCCTCATCCACGGCACTGCCCACGCGGACCTGGCTTGACCCATATACCCGACCTTGCATTCCTCGCCCACCATCGCACGCTAGTGGGCCTGGTCCTGGCTGCATACCTGATCCGATTACCCGAGAAAGCGGCTCTGGGAGAGCGAACCTAAGAGAGAAAGAGGATAGGAGAGCGTGCGTAGGTAGGGGTAGGTTTTGCTCTCGAAGGGAAAGGAGAAGAAGAAGAAGCCAAGGAAGAAGAAGGCGGAGGCCAGAGAAAGCTAAGGAAGGAAAAGGCAAGGCTGAAGATGAAGAAGCTGAAGTCAGAGAAGTTGAAGAGCTGAAGAAGAAAGAGAAAGAAAGAGAAGGAGAAGGATTGTAGGCAGAAGCAGAAAAGAGCTGCAGAGTAGACAAGGCAAAGAAGGAAGGAAGAAAAAGAAGATAGAAGGTAAAGAAAGAAGAAAGAAGTCAAGGAAAAGAGAAATCAGAAGAAGAGAAAGAAAAGAGAAGACAAAAATAAGAAAGAGAAGAAGAGAGATTGCAAGCAAAATCATAGAAAGAAGAATAAAAATCAGAAGAAAGAACTGTAGCACATACTTTTAAGATGTCTGATTTTATAATCAGACATCCAATTTTTCACAAGTCCTCAACTATACTTTTGCTACATTTATTCATAATATCCATATACTCATGCTCTATATGTTTCATTAGATTTTGGAGTAATATTATGTGTTCAAATTGCATTCATTGAGCTTAGTGCATGAATTCCATTTGCTTCCTGTGTTCGACCTTGGACTTAAACTTCGAGTAATAAAATTTATTTGTTTTCAAAGCGATTTCAACTATATTACAATGCATCGATTTTAAAACACTATTTTCACTTCGACAAACATTTTGGCGCCGTTGCCAGGGAGCAATGCGCAATTCATCACTAGTCTCTGCATTATTTTGATTATATTTGAGCACTAACTTGCCCTATTTGTTTTATTATGATTTTGCGAGGAATTTCATGAGGAGATCTCCCAGGCAAATCAACCACTCCAGGGTAGGTAACTTCTCTATTCCTTCCTAATCGAACCTCCTAATCTTGGGAAGATAAAAAGGAAACAATCAAATTAGGAATCACTTATCTTCTTTTTATAGTAATTATCATTTAAAAAGGCTAGTTGCCTTATTTTCAAAATTTTTTCACATCTTATTGGAGTTGAAGCGATTCTATTTAGAGATCCTACACCAAAATTCCTGCACCTATTAGGGATCACACTTAATTTCTAAACCTCCGTGGACTATGCACTTCTTGTTTGAAGTCCAAGGAGAATGTTTGTGAAAATCAAAGAGGACTGGAAATAAGAGCCAAATTAGGTTTTTACATTAGGGTTTTGGAGTGCTAGTTCACACTTGCATGCATAAAAGGAAACAAACCCACCCGCATTTGTGTGCTACCCAAGCCCTTGATTGAAAAGATTTAATCAAGAAAAACCCTAAACT
The DNA here is from genome assembly GCA_037157565.1 of Thalassia testudinum. Lineage (NCBI taxonomy): Eukaryota > Viridiplantae > Streptophyta > Magnoliopsida > Alismatales > Hydrocharitaceae > Thalassia > Thalassia testudinum. The sequence continues at coordinate 2,908,719 of JAZHRO010000070.1, forward strand.
CAGATTCTAAACTCACTTGAACCTTAAAAATACGTGGACCTAATAACCAAGAAGTCAAATCAGGGTGATTTCTAGGTCTTGACCTAGAATCATTCTGCCATCTTTAGGGTAGGTCAGGTGAAGTTGGACTACATTGTAGGCCAACCAACCTCCAAATTAGGTCACAAGTCCAAATAACTGCTAATTCAAGTGAAATCAAAGGCACAAACTAGGACATAAAACTGGTAGACTTAAGAGGTCAAGTTATCCATTCTAGTTTACCTGGACCCTCAATGACAAGAGAGGTCAGGTGGGGGAAACCCTGTAACCCGTGGGTGCGCTCTACCATGTAGGGGTCTTTGCGGGACTCTCCCTCTCTGGCTGCCCAGGTAATTCTCAGGTGGACGACTTTCTGATCCAGGGGTATCATCTGCCCCGAACCTCCATAGCCATCCAAAAAAAAGCTTTGGGTGCCTTGATTGGGTCAACAACAGATCCAGTCCCTCATCCCTTCTCTTTAGAACACACACATAGATTTTCTTTGGGAGTCTCTATTCAAATCAAATCATTTCGATCCAAACTTGAATTCTGATTCTACATCTTGATTCCACCATCTGATTTAAATATGTTGCCTGGTTACTTAGGAATACCATTCAAGAAACCTGAATCACAAAGATCCATGAGAGATAGAATGTTTGAGGATGCCCTTGAATTTTATGAAATTGAATACAAAACCTCAAAACTAATAGAAGACATTCAGGTTAGTGTACCAACAACAACAACCTTCATCATAAACTGTGCCCAATTGTTACTAACAGAAGCAACAAAGGGATCAACCCGAGACATTCTCATAACAGGATACATTGAGATAGAAAAATTGCATAACTTTGAATACCTCTAATGAATGACAAATCCTGTACTTTGGGAACAACACCAAGATGATCTTGAAAAATGGGAAGAGATGATGAGATTATTGAAACAAGTTATCGATCAGAAATACCTGTACATACCCCAAACATCTCATGAAACATCTTAGAATAGTATTGAGGATCAATCTGATTTCCCAAATCTCGAATTAGAGGCACAAGGTCATTGTGGATTCCCAAACCAGACGGAATATAACATGCCTGATCTTGAATTAGGTTGGGAAGTCCCAATTGTAGGAGAACACGATTTTGAGCCAGCCCTAGAAAACCAAAATCCTGGGTCACCAAGCGTAGAATTCCCAGACTCCTGCAATAATGGGATTAAAACAGACCCGCCCCTTATTCTGATAAGGTGACCCTTGAAGGCAATACTGACCTAGATTCCAGTGATTCAACCCACATCCTCAGCCTAGAATCTGGATCTGAATCTTATTGGGAAGATTACAAGGCCCCGCATGACGAAGATCAAAGTTTAAATGAAGAGTATGATTCTGGGCCTTTATTTGATGAATATCCCTCTCCAACATCCTCAGAGATACAGATTGATTTTTCAGAAGTCACGCCAATCTACGATATAGAAACCGAGGAGTTGGAAGAGTGGGTTTTGATTGGGTCTTTCCTACAAGCCTAGAACTTGAGCCTAAACCAGATAAGGACACCACTTTGAGCTCAGAATCAAAGAATAGGCTAGACCCAAGTCAGGTTGCTGATACTACATCGTGTGATTTATTTTGTGGTGGAACCTTTGATCTCGAATCAAACTCAGAACTTGATTTTCGCAATTTCTCCGACGATTTCAAATCTTACCATGATTTCGGAGAACCATTGTTTCCTGACTACGACGAGCCAATCTACGACCTCAGCTCGCATGATTCATTCTCTGACTCCGACTCTGAGGTCCCTGACCTCGAGATCACTAATTTAAATTCAAGTTCCAGTGAGATGGAATCATTTCTTTTCAACCCTCAAGAATCAAAACCAAAAAATGCCAAGAGTGATTGCAACCCAGAGTTCAAATCTTTTCTTGACTCAGATTTTCCTCATCCTATAAACACTCTTCAGGCATTCACTTTTGAAGTTGATGGCTACTCTGAGGACTCTCTAAATGAACCCACCTATAATTCCCTTGTAGAGGAGCCCTCATACACAATTCTTATTGAAGCCACCTCCTCTACATGTACAGAATCCATCCAAACCCTTTTCCAACCTCGACCCACAACCAGACTCAATTTCTATTCTGATTCCCCTCTTATTGAGTCGATTGCAGATGATTTGCCTCTACATCTCTATCGGATTTTGGACATTGATCAGATCACAAGTCATGCTTCATCATTCTCTGATCACTCCTATAGGGTTTCTGCATCATTCACTGATTATTTTATGGATCCCTACTCTGACTAAGCTGATTCAACTCAGCCAAACCCTGAATTCACACTTTCACATCATTCCGAGCTCCATAGTATATGGTGGGTTCCACATCTCTTGATCTACATTTATCAACCCACCAGATTGATTGGGTTTGGGCTGCATCATCAGCCTATTGCTCTGAACAAGCACCTGGTCGGACCAACTAGGCTTTTGATCAAGGTGCTTGTTCTACAAAACTCAATTGATTTGACCACTCCCTCTCCATACCATTTCCCGCTCGGCTGAAGGCATTGAATTTAGTGCTTAACGGGAGGCAACCCGTCATTCCAAAAACCCAAGATCCTTCTAATTATCCGTCTATACTTCACGTTTATTGCACCCTAAGTTCAATTTTAGAACAATCGATCCTACCTCTGGTACACATGCCAGAGCCTAAAATCGTCCACAACAGTCATTCTTGACTCGTTCGCCCACCCGATAAATCTTGTTCTAACCCAACACTATTTCACACCCTCCATTTACAATGAGGACATTGCAAAACTTAGGCATGGGGGGTGGTAAAGTGCAAACATATAGAAATCAAAATTTAGAAGGGTTCTCACAAAAAAATCTTATATGCCAAAAATATCAAAAAAATAGAAAATTATGAAAAAGAACAAAAAAATTGGAGGAGAGAAGAAAATTTTGAGGCCATAAAAAACATAAGGAGAAAAGTGAAAAATGTCAAAAAAGGACCACAAAATGAAAAGAAAAAAAAAGAAGAGATAGTCATTAGTAAGAAATTAAGGGGTTAACTAAAGTTATAGACCATATCATGAAAAAGCAAATGAAAGAAAAAGTGCTAATGAGACACAAAAGAGATTAGTAGGAACGCTGATCTTAGGCCTCTTGGGCTAGACTCCTAGGCTTAAAAATTCAAGTATCCGCTAAGATCTAGATAGTCCTCAAGAGGTTGGGAAAAATGCGAAGCTTAAGTATTAGGTCTAAGGCTTAGGGAGTATTTGATCTCGTTAACTGACCTCTGATTTGTTGGACTCGGTAACCTAAGCACCCCAATCCTCACACAATCTGGTTCAGTGCGCATAAATATCAAAATCACGCAAAAGCATTTAATTGTTCTGAAAAAGTCACCTAGATTAGGAGCGGCCGATCAACACAAGTTGATTTGGATGAGTTCCCGGCATGGAGAGGCAGGAAATTCCCATCAAAGATGCGTAATAACATATCGTCTCCTCGGTGCTTGTCTCCTAGCATATTTACATATCTTACCGGGGGCATGTAAGCACCCTGTGCTGGTTCAGATGCCATGGGCATCATTATAACGAAATGTTGATTGCTAGGGTCAGGATTTAGCTACAAAATGCCATGGGCGAGATTATCTCGAAAGCCAAGGTTTTGGGGGTTGCCATGGGTGGTGCTATCACAAAGCATCAATTGCAAGGGACCCTTTGAGGATTGATGATGGGGACAAGGAATCCGATACAAATCGTGTTGAAAAGTCAATCCGAAGATAGAAATAAAAAGAAAAGAGAGAGAAAACTCTCCAAACAAAGAAAATCCTCTGTCTCTCTCACAAAAAATGCACTGCAAACTGAATTGAGGATAAAAATGTTACAAGCTCGAGTGCTTTAACTGCAGAGTCCAACGAACCTTAGGATAGTTCCTGTGGGCCTTAAAAACCTTCGCGAAGGACTCAGGCTAGAGCTGGTCAGGTCCAGATCTTGGTTGGTACTTGGGTACCCCTAGGCCTACTGTCGGCATTCTAACCTAATCAAAAAGAAAAAAAGCACTCATCATAATCTCTGAACATCAAGGAGCTCATGGTCTAGAACAGAAGCTAAAACCTTAAAATTTTGCTAAGGGACTAGCAAAAGCTAGGCATGGGGGTATGATGGGAACACCATCATGAAACCTAACTAGTTCATTTTGACCTAGAAAAGAGAACAAAAGCTCCTACATAACCAACTGGAGGTCCTAATTCCATGAATAATCATTCTAAGATGAAAGCAAGAAATAAGGGGTAAAACTGTAATTTTACCACTGCAGTACAACAACAGGTTTTCTCATGGGCTAAACACAGGTCAAATGGTCTTAATAAGATAAAACGCAGGTTGGTTCAAACAGAAAAGGGTTTATGTGAATTCTGGGAATTAAATGACTTCTTGCAACCCTAACATAGACCCACTTGATTTAACAAGGTTCTTCTGGTGAGGATAAAATTCACCTAAATCATCTAAAAATCATGGAAAAATATTCTCTAGGGTTTAGAACCTTCAATTTGGCCATTGAAACATATTTTGACCTAAATTAGGGTCTCAGACAAATAGTTACCCTAAATTAGATTTTTACGTAAATTTTCGAATCAAATGTGGTCAAACCCAAAATCTAACATCACCATTGGATTCCTTAGGTCTAAATTAGGTTCGTACCAAAATTTGGACCTAAGAGGAATTCATCTTGACCAACTTTGCAAATAGGTCTAGGCCAATTACAATTCTACACCTATCTTTTGAAAACCTCCGCAGAAACCCCTAGCTTCCTCGTTTCTTTGCAATTTGGTCCCTCCGCCATTATAACGGAGGGAATCCTACTCTGGCAAGCTTCACAAGGAGGATTCTCCTTGATTGCTCAGAGAATCCCTCCCAAAATTGGAAGGGAGATTCTCTAAGTAATCCTCTTCAATCCAAACCCACTGATGAGCCCTAATTTATACCCAATCTCTCATGCGAACGCATGAGAGATTTGGGTCTTTCTGAACTTCCAACTCCGGTGAGCATGCTGTGCTTGGAAGCTTGGCTTCCAAGCACAAACCCAACCTCCAGGACCTATTTAAGAAACCCTAATTCGTTCCACACCTCCTCAGCTTGGAATTGGGCCGGTTCCCCACTTTCTTCTCTCCTCATCGGCCACAACCTCTCCGCAAGCTCTGGTGGCTCTGTCCCCTCTCTCTCATTGCCCAACCACAATACCAGTGGTTGGGTTACCTTCCTCTCGTTCATCCGTGTTGGCCATACCCACCCTGATGTCGCCTTTGCCCCCGTCCTCGCCGTCGCCTCACCTACAGAGAGCTTTGTCTCCAGCGACGACAACACAAATCGGCCGCCATCCCTGCCTCCTTCATCCTTAGGTTAGGTCAAATAACTTCTCTCTCCCTCCTCTTTCTGTTTCCCTTTATTTCTTGAAAATATCCCTCGACGCCACCAATCACCAATACCTTCTCCACCTCCGACCAGACCTCTAGCAAGGTGTCCCTGTCGCTCCGCACCTCCATCCGCCTCGTCAACCGCCCCATAAGCTCCACAACACCTCACTCACCGTGCCACACACCCAAACCACCCCCCGAACACACCCATACACACGGCCACAGGTTACCCTAAATCCGCCACCACAACCACCCACACGCCATGTCGACCCTCGCAGTAAACTCGCTGTGCCTCAGCGAAGCCTCCTGGCATTTTGACGTGCTCGCAAGGCCATTTGCGTGACTGCAAGTACAGAAAGGCTGCTGCCATTGATAAGCAGTAAGGAGCTTGCTTGCGGGCATCTCCAGGTCCATCCGCTCCAGGCGTAAGTCCCAGGCAACGCAGATTTGAGGTGCGAATGTGCCTAGGATACCGATTGAAGTTGACAGCCTCTGCAGCATAGCCAATTGGACCTGCCATCTGCTGCTATGCATGCAAAAGGAAGGTGGGACGTTTAGTCCCACCTCAAAAGTGGGTGAGCGGGCATATGCACATAAATTATTTTTGTGCATAAGCCTTATCGCCTCCTGACCACGGGGTGAGGTTCCACTCACCCTCTCACCGCCTCATCCGCTGCACTACCCACGCAGACTTGGCTTGACCCGTATACCCGACCCTACACTCCTCGCCCACCACCGCACGTCGGTGGGCCTAGTCCCGGGCTCGTACTTGATCCGATTACCCGAGAAAGTGGCTCTAGGAGAGCGAACCTAAGAGAGAAAGAGGAGAGGAGAGCATGTGCGGGTAGGGGTAGGTTTTTCTCTCGTAGGGAAAGGAGAAGAAGAAGAAGCCAAGGAAGAAGAAGGCGGAGGCCAGAGAAAGCTAGGGAAGGAAAAGCAAGGATGAAGAGGAAGAAGCTAAAGTCAGAGAAGCTGAAAAGCTGAAGAAGAAAGAGAAAGAAAGAGAAGGAGAAGGACTGTAGGCAGAAGAAAAAAAGAGTTGCACAGTAGACAAGGTAAAGAAGGAAGGAAGAAAAAGAAGACAGAAGGTAAAGAAAGAAGAAGTCAAGGCAAAGAGAAATCTAAAGAAGAGAAAGAAAAGAGAAGACAAAAAGAAGAAAGAGAAGAAGAGAGATTGCAAGCAAAATCAGAGAAAGAAGAAAAATCAGAAGAAAGCACTGTAGCACATACTTTTAAGACGTCTAATTTTATAATCAGATATCCAATTTTTCAAAAGTCGTCAACTATATTTTTGCTACATTTATTCTTAATATCCATATATTCATTCTCTATATGTTTCATTAGATGTTTGAGTAATATTATGTGTTCAAATTGCATTCATTGAGCTTAGTGCATGAATTCCATTTGCTCCCTGTGTTCGACCTAGGACTTAAACTTCGAGTAATAAAATTTATTTGTTTTCAAAGCGATTTCAACTATATTACAATGCATTGATTTTAAAACACTATTTTTGCTTCTACAAACAATAGGTTAGAAAAATATGTAAGTAATGCGGGAAAATGCGAAAGAAACCAAAGAGCATTGCCTCCCCGACAACGACACCAAAATGATTACGGCGGATTTGTAAGCGGAAAGGTTTGGATTTTGGAAAACCCGTTGTCGTAGTTTGATTTGCGAGGAAGTCTATCGATCAAATAAAATTTATAATCGAAACTCAAAATGTGAGTCCCGGGTCGAACACGAGGAGGCAAACGTTTGGTTTTATGAAACGCGCATTTCACTTTATTTCTTTTTCTGTCGTTTTTATCTTTTATAATTTTTTTGGAATTTTTTAGAAAGCAAGATATCAGTTCGACAATTGCTTATCTAACTAATCTACTTGCAAAATATAAGATAGAGAGAGAGAATCACATATATTTCTAAATCAAACGTTTGCTACAACTAGGAAAGTGGGAAAGATTACACTACGAAAGCAATAAAGATGGAAAGAGGTGAGAGAATCCCCCTCGACAGTCGCACGGAGGATGACTCGCTTTGACATCGCCTAGAGGAAGGTGGTGAGGAGTGGGACAAAGGAGGACGTAGCTGGAGGATGAAGGATGGGGCAAGATGGTGTCGCGGCGAGGATCCTCTTCCCAAAGGGTGATGAGAGGATGGCCATGGGATGCTCTACGAATGGGGATGAGATGGGAATACTATTTTTTTTCTACTCTAGAGGAGCATCCAGGCTTCGGATAAGCTCTCTCTAGAGCCGTGGAGGTGGTGAGAGGAAGAAAGGAAGAGATGAAGAAGAAGGGGAGGTGTAGGGGTCATTTTATAGTGAAGGGAAGAGGCAATTCATGTAGAGGGCATTTAGTGACATCAAAGGCATCACTGTAGATCTGCGCCAGCCAATCCCCCAAATGTTGCTAAAGCTTGCTGGCGCTCGTGCTCTATCCCCATTGGAATCTACTGGAGGAGGCGTAGCCATTGGATCAAGATCTGAGGGCTCAGCTGCTCCCACTGATCGCACCCCTTTGAAGGCGTGGCTGCTGGCATTGAGGAGATGCTTGCGTGTTGCTGGATCAACATCAAATGATTGAATTTCAATTGCAGCGAAGAGGAGGGCTCAGCAGGACTCGAAGCCACGCCCTTTGATCTGCAGAGGGCGCTTAGCCACTACGCTAAGCCATCCCTTGAATCGCGAAGAGGAGTGCAGTGCGGAGGTTTCTCAGCCATTGGATCAAGATCCAACGGCTAGGAAATGGAGGGGAAGATGATGAGAGGGTGCCTTCAATTTCTGCTGGTCGGTGTTGGGCGGCCTAGATGGCACCACGTGGCGCCATCTGGGCCATCCATATTCTTTCTATTGCAGAGGGTGCCACGGTGCTTGGATCAGTTGATTGTCGTGTTGCCAGATTGCGATTGACAGAGAGAGTTTCACTTAATTATGATAGCAATAGAATGATGTGTCATTGTGTTTAATGTGGTGGAAAATCTCTCATTCAAAACTAAATATCAATTTTAACCACAGTAAAGATGCCGTATCAACAGGGAGGAATAGACCAATAAATTCACGAGAAGCGGAATATAATGTTCGCAGACACTTTCGCAACTTTAATGCAAGGAATATGCTATTTTAAATGGAGCTTGTAATATCTTCAAAAGTTCACGGTTAGTTATGCAAGTTTCATGTCAGGAATTAAGCTCCAAAAATATGCATATGATGCATGTGTAATGGAATATCATATAAATTCAACTTGCATGCAATTTTGATTTGAAATTCAAGGTTAAATCATGCTCATAACACAAGCGAAGTAATTTCAGGAAACCATAAGTGTATTAATGCAATGTGGCCTGAATAAAATATGAATATATAATTGGCAATGGCATTGGATGTAAATATTAATTGAGAAGAAAATAGAGGATTTCTCCTCTCTCTTCCTCGCATGGGCGGCCATTCACGGTTGGCGGCGAGAGTCTACGGGGAGGTGTGCCTCGACGAGGGCTACATAACGGCGGTGATGCGGCGGCCGAAGGTGGCTGGCGGCGACCAGGCGGAGGAGAAGGACCGCTGACCTGTTGGCTTTGTTGGAGGAGGATAGCCGCGCATGGAGAAGATGGCGTCGCTGCTGCAACCCGCACGGCTGCACACTAGGCACGCACATGCAAGGCATGCTAGGGCTGGCTGCTGGGTGCAGTGCCTGCGGGCATGGGTCGCCTACAGGCTTGTGGTGCTACGCCTGCAGGCAATGGTGCGCTGCTGCCTGCAGGCGCTTCGCGTGGGGCGATGGCGCGGTGTGGGTGCGGGTGTGCGCCTGCAGAGGGCGCAAGTACAAGTGGTGGAGCGCACTTGCAGAGGGTGCAACTACAAGCGGTGGAACGCACTTGCGAGGGCACGCAAGGATGGTGAGCACCTGCAAGCGTGGTGTCTGTGGGTGTGCTTGCAGGGTGCGACAGGAGTGGCCTGCGGGTGTGGCGCCTGCAGGCGTGGGTCACCTACAGGCTTGAAGGGGTGCCTAGCAGTAGCACGAGGCTGGGTGGCGTGCACTTGCAGTGGAGAGGATGATGCGGTGAGGGTAGGTTGGCCTGCGAGCGTTGTAGCAGTTGCAGGCGCACGCGATGGAAGGTGAAGCAGGTGCAGGCTTGCGGTGAGGGCAGGCTGTGGGGCGGTGATGGTGCACAGTGCAAGCAGTCTTCCCACAGTGCACGCTCCCTTCCCAGTTGAGTCCCCGCCAGGGGGAGAAGAAGAAGACCCCCTAAGATGCCAACCCTTTTTGTCCAGTCTCTTTATTTTATCTCCTCTCCCTGTGTGAGTTAAGGGATTTCAAAATCCCTTACTAATTTTGGCCTTCGGTTGTTGAAGGATGTTGAGGCCGGCCGGAGATTGGATGAGGTGAAGGCGATTGTTTAGGGGAAATTTCTTTCACCCTCCTGTTCTTTTCCAACCTTATTCCTACAAAACAACAAAACATAAAATAATTACATACTAAATTATAGAATGCAATAAAATAGATAAAAAGTCAAGTAATGATGCATGTACTTATTTAATGACCTAATGTAATTATTAACAAACATACTATGTTAGAATTGAAGTACTCAGGCATAACAATAGCCCATTAAAATGGACTCATCAAATACCCCCATGCCTAAGATTTGCTAGTCCCTAGCAAATATGAAAAAAATAAAAGTAATCAGAAGATTTCTTCTTTTCTTATTTCAAAACTTTAGAGATCCAGACAAATGTGAAGTGATGATAGCCTATGTAATAGATCCACGTGAAAAGCCAATTCGCATTGGGAGTTCGAACTTCACCCTTGGTAAATATTGCTGTCGGGATAGGCAACTACTTCCCTCGGGGATAAAGCAGAAGATAATCTGTAATTTGACCCCAGCTTTTGGCTTAGATAGGAGATATTGAGTTGAATGGATTTATATTTGGTGGCACACACTCATCTGGTGCTACATGTAATCTAGTACTACAGACTCTAAAAATATGCATAACAGTGCGGGCCTAGAAAATAGGTTGCCACGGATGTTGGCAAGCTGATAATGCAACATAATCCCAAATGCTTGCCAGAAGATATGAAAACGAAGAACCTTGTTGGCTACCTTGGGAGGTCTAGGAATAACAAAAGAAATATGAAAAGGGACCTCCCGAAATGGAATAAGTGGAGGATAACAAGGATCCTCCAGAGCAGGATGGGTTGTAAAAGATATAAACATTATTAGTTCAAATCCTTGAATGGCAAGAGTAAAAGTATAAGCATCAATCCACACTCGCCATTCTACCCGAGGATGTACTGGCCTGATATGTTCTCCAGAAAGAATGTACATGAGCAGAGATCTGAGCCAAGGATCGATTAGGGAGTATAAGGTTGTTTGTAGTGTTGGAAGGTAATGGTTAAGTCCAATGAGGGCTTAGTCGGTGTCAAGTCCAATTCCAATAATGATTCAGATTGTGTATACTCCATAATAGTTGTAGACAACTTCAGGTTACCCTACCTAACATTAATGATCAGAGTCATATTTGAATCAAGGGTAGACTCCAAATTACAACTCTTTGATGGCAGGGTCAAAATGTCAGAATCCTTATCATTAAGCTCATCCCTGGATTTGTTTGGTTCACTCAAATTTTTGTCGGGGTGTACATGTGATTCATTAGGAGTTGGATCAATATCCTTAATTATTTCTAAAGGAGGATCAGTCTTAATATTTTGAAGCAAGCCTATAACACTGAATTCGTTATTCTTCTCGAGGTATAAATCCTTAATTGACGTGTTCTGTCCCCGAGAGTCTCCCTTAGGCTTCTCACAATTTTGTTTGTCCTCCTCTAATATCAACTCCTATTTTGATGGAGGATGATTCTCAAAAGAAGGGAGGAATCTGGATTTCACCATATTATTTATATCCTTTCGAGGTAAATCCTCAAATAATAAATAATTCCCCTGTGATTCACTCTAAATTTTCAGTCCAGGTTCCTCTATTAGGGCATTCTTATCCTCTAAAATAGACTCTTCATATCCCTGAGACCAAAATTGTTCTAATTCATCCTCCATTCCCTTAGGGTCACCTTCATTGGGTGCATTTAACTCCTCAGGATGCTGAATGGTAGGTGTTTATTCCCTAAAAGGAGGGTTAGAAGTAGGCTCACTAGGGGTAGAATGGGATTCCACCAAATAATCAATAGGGGAAGTGATAGGAACAATACCACCTTGACCTGGGTTGGTAGTGGTAAGTGTTGGTGCTAGAGCACCACAATCATTTGTTTTGATGATAACAAAACACGTGTTATTTAACATTTGCAATTTGAGTCCTAGATTTCAGGTCAATTGCAAATGTGGACGTGCTTAGATGGAGTTCGAGCTCGCATCCAGGACGGATTGGAGGAGCTTGACGGAAAACAGAGGACGTTCGCGTGGAGCGACAGATTGAAGATAGAAGACAAGAAGAATAGGATAGATTCTTTTTAATCCTTTCTTGTATCTCTTCTCTTTATTTTCATGCTCTTTTTATTTTCCTTAGAAAATTATGTTAAAGAGCCTCAAAGAACCCTAACAGTAGTCCTAGGAACACCGGCACAACCCTAGGATACCTAGGTTTTCTGTAGAATACTTAGAAAACCAATATAGGGTTCAAACAGCACTTCCAGACGTCTAATTCCCAAATCAGACGTCTGATAAAGTATTTTAAGACGTCTGACTGTTGTTTCAGCCGTCTGATATCTGTTAGGCTAGGATAGCTAGTTCTGTCTGATGAAATCAGACGTCCAGACATTATACCAGACGTCTTAGGAGACGTCTGATGGATTTGCCAGACGTCCAATTAGTGGACCGTTGGCTGGCTTAGCAAGCACTGCAGATTATGACCGTTAGAGCCTTAATCAGACGTCCTTAGGCCTTTCCAGACGTCTGATAAATGACCGTTTGGCCTCGGCTGACCCAAAATCTCTTCTCAGAGATTTTCTAGCCGTTGCAACGTTTGGAAAATCCATTCCCACAGTAAAAGTAGGTTTCCAGTCATCTAGACATAGTGCCAGACGTCCTATATGTCGTCTGATGGACTTGCGCTAGAACCCTGTTTAGATCTGATTGAAGTCAGGAGGAAACCCGCATAGAATCAAACGTCTGACATTTAAATCAGACGTCTTAAAGTGGCCTTCCAGACGTCTGATGCAAGAGTTAGACGTCTGATTACCCTGTCAAATGTAATCATTGTCCTGATTTCGGCCTGATTCTCTTGGGCTTTGCACCCAACGGCTATGGAAGCATTTCCAAGCCTTCCAAAGCCTTCCTAAGGCCTCTATAAATAGAGGGGAGCCTTTACACACCTAGATACACAAGATACACACTAAGAGAAACACAAGATACACTTGGATACACTTAGCTACACACTTTCACACTCTTTTGTGTCCAGAAAAGATCTTGCTCTCTAAGCTCAAGTTCTACATCTTGAGAGCATCAAGCCTTCGCGCACCCGCTCTCCCGCCGTTGTTCACGAGAGCGACATTGCGCCGTTGCGTGGCTCACTTACCCGCGTCATCGTCGACGCACTCCTTGCAAAGGGGAGTTTCCTAAATCCTATAGAAGCTTAGGTTTATTACTTTGTTGGCTCTATAGGTTTGTTGTTTATTTTACCTTTGTCTTTTGGTTGGGTATTCGCTTTGCGAATTCCCGTCTCCTTCGTGGGACAAAATCCTTCTCGTGGAGAGAAGGGGTTGAGGAACGCTACCCTCGTACTTGTAGCGTGGTTGTACTGAGGTTGAATCACCCTCGTTTTAAAGTGATTCGGTTAGTGGATTTGATCAACTAGGTTGATCGGAAAATCCTAACTCGAGAGGGTTAGGTGGTGGTTTTCACCCGGTTTGGGTTTCCACCTAAAAACAATTGTGTACATTGTGCGATTGTCTTTTTGTGTGAGATTGTTTATTTTATTTCCGCATTTTATTACGTCATCCCTCCTGGTAGGGCCAAACCTTCAGTAAGGAGAATACTGTCATTGGGGTTAAGGTCTTCAGGATGTACCATCTTCCCTTGCTTTTGACTCCAATATAGCTCGGGTGGATAATCAGTATGATCGTTCTCCTCTAATGGCCGTGTCTCATTTGGAGAGTCTAAGTGATAGCTACATAAAACTGGATCCCTATTATCAATGGTTTCCTCAGAATTATTTTCATGATCATGGACGTATGGGTAGGGATTAGAATTACTAGGAAGCGTGTAGCTAAGCTATCTTATTTCTTCATTTAACTGTTGACTATTCCTCAACATCTCTCCCATGGATTCCATCATTTCCTTTTGCTATTTTTGCATTTCTATCATAAAAGAGGAGAGGTTACTATTCTCAAGTTGGGGAGGATAGTCAATTTCAGGCTCTAGTTGCCTAGGGGTATCGGTCCAACCTCGATACGGGAAATCATGAAGGGTGGGAGGGTTGGGTGTTTGCATAGAAGTAGGGATTTCAGGGTTGAAAAATCCCACTCCTAGGCTCTGCTCAAAAGTGGGAGTTATCAAGCCAGTACTCCCAGGATAGGAATATGAATGATCCCATGAATTGTCAATGTACCCATCAAAGGATGGATACGCTCGGGGCATGGGATCCTGATTAAAAGATGGGAAGTATTGACTTTGATATCAAAATGATAGGAGTAAGGGTGATCCATTTCTTTAAGCAAAATAGTTTTAACTCTCTTAGGGTTTAGAAGAATTCAAAACACAAGCAGAAATTTCCTAGAGAGTTCTACTGTCAAAGCAAATGCAAATTCAGTGGGATCTATTTTTAGTAGATTGTTGGTCTCAGAATTTAATGTTCAGTTGGTGGCCAAACAAGTTTTGCACAAATTACGCTTCCTAGGCCAACCTTCGCTGGTGCCTATAACCTACTCGCAAGGGATGGAAGTCTCGAATCGAGCCCACACACGAGGAACCAAAGTAACTTGGTGGATAGGCTTGTTGATTTCTGACTAACTTCCCTTGTGGTGGAAAAGAGGAGAGGTAGAAATTTATCTAGTGACCTTATGTGTGAGGTGCACAGTGCCTCAGGTGTGCAAATATACGATCGTGTTTTGAGTTTTGAAATTTTGCAAACAAAATCCTTTTGCACATAATTTTAAGTCACAGATTTTAAGGTCCAACCTCTTAGCAGTCCCAATTTTTAAAGTGACCACTGAATTAATTCGATTCAAGCACTTTGGTGGTCTTAGATTTAGGTTCAATGCAGATGCGTGACAAGTGATTGATGCCCAAGAGAAGACGTACCTTACTCTAGCTTTCTTCGTGCAATAATGAATGCAATGCAATAAAAATAAACTAGTTGCTGCTCATTCAGTCCTAGATGGTCGTCCTATAGATATGCAGCTTCTAGCAAGCAATTCAATTTTTTTTTTTCAATAATAATAATAAGCAAATAGACCTAATCTAACTAACTAACCGACATGCAGTTCAAACAATTTAAATAATCCTATAATATAAATAAATGGGAACACTCTCCCAAAAATACGCTCCCGCATACAAGAGCAATAAGAAATCAAGAGGCACTGGGAAAATGTTCCCAAAAATACCCGACAAGGGTCCAAAAAGACAAAAATTAAATTCTAATGTCTATCTAAACTAAATCAAACTAAGCTCTACTGACTAAATAAAAAACAGGCTCCTCCGTAAGCCTATGTGCGTGGGATCAAGGCCCATGTGTTCCTGTTGCTGGCTTCTATGTGGCGTCAAGGTCCACCAAAAAGATCGTCTCCGTCGTGCACGTCGTTCAGGGTCAATGTCATCGTTTTACTGTGCCTACCACCGTGTCAGATTCTTCACACAATAAAAAAATTGATCAAATAACTATGAAACTCAGAATATTAAAAAATAATGAAGTGAATCTATTGCATCTGTTGCCTCCCCGGCAACGGCGCCAATTTGACGGAGAGAGTTTCGCTTAATTATGATAGCAATAGAATGATGTGTCGTTGTGTTTAATGTGGTGGAAAATCTTTCAATCAAAACTAAATATCAATTTTAACCACAGTAAAGATGTCGTATCCACAGGGAGGAATAGACCAATAAATTCACTAGAAGAGGAATATAATGTTTGCAGACACTTTCGCGACTTTAATGCAAGGAATATGCTATTTTAAATGGAGCTTGCAATATCTTTAAAAGTTTAGGGTTAGTTATGCAATTTTCACGTCAAGAATTAATCTACAAAAATATGCATATGATGCATGTGTAATGGCATATCATATAAATTCAACTTGCATGCAATTCTGATTTGAAATTCAAGGTTAAATAATGCTCATAACACAAGCGAAGTAATTTCAAGAAACCATAAGTGTATCAATGCAATGTGGCCTGAATAAAATATGAATATATAATTGGCAATGGCATTGAATGTAAATATTAATTGAGAAGAAAACGGAGGATTTCTCCTCTCTCTTCCTCGCGTGGGCGACCGTGCACCGTTGGCAGTGAGAGTCGATGGGGAGGTGCGCCTCGACGAGGGCTACATAACGGTGGTGACGCGGCAGTCGGAGGTGGTTGGTAGCGGCCGGGCGGAGAAGGGCCGCCGGCCTATTCGCTTTGTTGGAGGAGGACAGTTGCGCGTGGAGAAGATGGCACCGCTGTTGCAGCCCGCGCGGCTGCATGCTGGGCGCGCGCAAGCAAGGCGTGCTAGGGCTAGCCACTGGGTGTAGCGCCTACAAGCATGGGTCGCCTGTAGACTTGTGGTGCTGCGCCTGCGGGCGATGGCGCGCTGCTACCTACGGGCGCTTGGCGTGGGGCAATGGCGCGGTGTGGGCGTGGGTGCGCGCTTGCAGAGGGCGCAAGTACAAGCGATGGAGCGCGCTTGCAGAGGGCGCAAGTACAAGTGGTGGAACGCACTTGCAAAGGGCGCATAAGGGCGGTGAGCACCTGTGGGCATGGCGCCTACAGGCGTGCTTGCAGGGTGCGACTATTGTGGCCTGCGGGCGTGGTGCCTACGGTGCAGCACTTGCGGGCATGGGTCACCTGCAGGCATGAAGGGGCACCTGGCAGTAGTGCGGGGCTGGGTGGCGTGTGCTTGCAGTGGAGTGGATGATGTGGCGAGGGCAGGTTGGCTTGCGAGCGTTGTAGGGCTGCGCCTACAGAGGGCGTGCAAGGGCGCTGTAGTAGTTGCAGGCGCACGCTGTGGAAGGTAAAGCAGCTGCAAGCGCGCGGTGAGGGCAGGCTATGGGGAGGTGATGGTGCACAGTGTAAGCAGTCTTCCCACAGTGCACGCTCCCTTCCCAGTTGGGTCCCTGCTAGGGGGAGAAGAAGAAGACCCCCAAGATGCAACCCTTTCTGCCCAGCCTCTTTATTTTATCTCCTCTCCCTGCGTGAGTTAAGGGATTTCAATATCCCTTACTAATTTTGGCCTCCGGCTGTTGAAGGATGTTGAGGCTGGCCAGAGATTGGGTGAGGTGAAGGCGGTTGTTTGGGGGAAATTTCTTTCACCCCCTATTCTTTTCCATCCTTATAACTACAAAACAACAAAACATAAAATAATTACATACTAAATTATATAATGCAATAAAATAGATAAAAACTCAAGTAATGATGCATGTACTTATTTAATGACCTAATGTAATTATTAATAAACTTATTATGTTAGAATTGAAGTACTTAGGCGTAATAATAGCCCATTAAAATGGACTCATCAGCGATCGCCACTTCGGATCCATCTGTACGGTTGGATTTTTCATTCGAACCCCATATGGATGTCTCATTGCTCCCTGGCCTTTGATATTCCTCGGACTTCATATGATGCTACGGGACTCCAATCTAGATGATTTTGGAGGTGTTAGACTCCGATCATCATCCTGATTAGATCTGTATGATCCAATCATCCATCCAATGCCCTGAAATAAATCTTCTTCTCTCCTGACCATAAAAAGGACCTAATTAACCTAAAATATATACAACTACTCTAAATGCAAAATGATACATGCTATGCAATATTTATAACATGAAATGCAAATCTAATCCTAGGAATATGCATGATTAGGCATTTTAACCTAAATAGATGTGTTTATATCAAACTGTATCTCTTCCATATTGCCAATGATCAAGTAATCCGAAGATGCATTCTTGACAACGAGGTCAATAATGTCAACTCATTCTACCATGACCAGGCCTGCCGTGGCCATTTCTATGGTCGAAAAACCACAGCGAAGATCCTCCAGTGTGGGTTCTTCTGGCCCACAATGTTCAAAGATGCACAAACTTATTGTAGGGCATACAATCATTGTCAGACCTTAGGCAACATGGGCCCATGTGATATGTTGCCCTTGAATCTGATCATTATGTGTGAGATCTTTGACATCTAGGAAATTAATTTTATGGGACCCTTTCCAGGATCTAATGGCTTT
This sequence comes from Thalassia testudinum, assembly GCA_037157565.1. Lineage (NCBI taxonomy): Eukaryota > Viridiplantae > Streptophyta > Magnoliopsida > Alismatales > Hydrocharitaceae > Thalassia > Thalassia testudinum. The sequence continues at coordinate 2,926,486 of JAZHRO010000070.1, forward strand.
GAATATATCTTACTCACTATTGATTACATCTCTAAATGGTTTGACGCCATCCCCACCAGAACAAGTGACCATAAAGTTGTTCTTCGATTCATGTAGGAGAACATCTTTTCCAGATTTGGGGTTCCAAAAGCCATCATTAGCGATGGCAGGTCTCATTTCGCAAATGTGCACTTCCAGTCCTTGTTGAAAAAGTACAGGGTGTTGCATCGCATCTCAACTCCTTATAACCACCAGATAATGGATTGGTAGAACTGTCAAACCGGGAGATCAAGAAGATCCTTCAGGTCACTGTTCGGCCTGATAGGAAGGATTGCTCTACCTGCCTTCCGAAAGCCTTGTGAGCCTATAAGACCACCCCATAAGACCCAGCTAGGCATGTCTCCCTTTAGACTCGTGTATGGGAAGGCATGTCACCTTCCCATAGAAATGGAGCATAAAGACTACTAGGCAGTACGGAAGTGCAATCTAAATCTTGTGAAGGTTAGAATCCACCGCCGATTGTAATTGAGCGAGATCGAGGAGTTACGCAATGACCCATATGAGAACTCACAAATCTACAAAGAGCAGGTGCAAGCCTTCCATGACAGGCACATTTCAAGAAAAACCTTCCATCCTGGTCAGAAAGTACTACTCTTTGATGCTAAACTCAAGCTCTTCCCAGGAAAACTCAGATCTAAATGGATTGAACAATTTCTGGCGAGACGAGTATTCGGAAATGGAGCTGTCAAAATCAGTGAACTTAGCCTTGATTCTGAACCTTTTGTCATGAACAATCAGAGACTTAAACCATTCATCGAACTTACTGACACAAATTTGGCTGCAGTATCTTTTGATCTCCATTCTGCCTGAGCTTCATTGCGCCCAACTGATGGCGTTAAACTTGGTTCTTAACGGGAGGCAACCCGTCATCTTTTGAAAAACCTGAAACCTTCCTGACATATCCTTTTGCTGAATTCATATTGCACTTCAGGGTTCGTCCATTAGAACAGTCGACTCCACCTCTGATACTTGTATCAAAGTTAGAAATCATCCGTAATAGCTACTATGACCCGTTCACCACCCACCTGTTCTAATGTACGATCTGAATTGAACTTGAACCCACCTAATTTACAATGGGGACATTGCAAATCTTAGCCATGGGGTGTATTAAAATGCAAAATGCTATGAAATCAATGCATGGAAGGGTTTCATTAAAAAAAAAAGGTGAGAAAAGAGGAAAGGAGGGCCATTTTGAGCTGAATGAAAAAGAGAGGAAAGGAAAAGAAAAGAAAGAAGAGAAAGGAGCAAATAAAAAGAAAAGAAAATGAATTAGTCCCTTGAAACTAAATATGGAACTTACCTAACTTCTAGGTTGGATCGGATAATGAATTAAGACCTGGAAGCCTAAAACTTAGGGAATTGACGGTGGATACCAACTTTATGCCTCTTGGATCTATTCTAAGGTTTAAACACTCAAGTATTTGCTAAGATACGGATTAATCCTGAAGAGGTTGGGGAAAGTGCGAAGCTGATGTATTAGGTCTAAGGCTTAGGGATTATTCAGCCCAATTGCTTGCCCTTTGGTTTGTAGGACTTGGTAACTTAAGCACCCAAAATCACACACTTGGTCTGGTTTAGTGCTCTTAACAAAGAAAAATCTACCAAAAGTGTTCTATTCTAAAAAGTCATCTAAAAAATCTAGCTTAGGAGTGGCTGGACGACACAAGTTGATTGGACAAGTTCCCGGCATGGAGAAGTGGGAAATTCCTCTCGAAGATGCATAATAACATATCGCCTCTTCGGTGCTTGTCTCCTAGGATATCTAAATATCCTACCAGGGGCATGTAAGCACCTTGTGTTGGTTTAGGTGCCATGGGCGGTATTATCCCAAAATGTCGATTACCAGGGCCTGAATTTAGCTACAGAATGCCATGGGTGGCACTATCCCGAAGTGTCGAAAGCTAGGGTTCTGGGGATTGCCATGGGCGGTGCTATCCTGAAGCATCAAAAGCCAGGGAACCTTCGAGGATTGATGGTGGGTACAAGGAATCTGATACAGACCGTATTTAGGGCCAATTTGAGGTTGGAATTAGGGAAAAATAAAAAGAAAAGAGAGAAAACTCTCCAAATGAAAATATTTCTCTATCTCTATCTTAAAAAAATGCACTAGCAAATTGAACCTTGACATGTTATGTCTTTGCATGGGTACTTTAATCGATGGGGTCAACGAACCTCTGGATAGTGTTTGAGGGCCTTAGAAACCTTCGCGGAAGAGTCAGGTTGAAGCTGGTCAGGTATTGATCCTGGTTGGTACTTGAGTACCTCTAGTCCTATTATTGGTATTCTGATTTGATTTTAAGAGTTGCAGCTTAGTAAGGCACTCTGACAATTACATTCGACTTAGAGACTTGGTTTGATCCATAGATTATCTTGCTAAGGGACTAGCGAAAGCTAGGCATGAGGATATGATGGGAATAATATCATGAGCCCTAACTGGCCCACTTTAGTCTAGAATAGAAGATAAAAGCTCCTACATATTCATCTGAGGGTTATATCTCCACCTTATTATGTTTTGAGAAGAGAACAAGAAATCAGGGTTAATTATGTAATTTTAACAGCATATCATGAACACAGAATACCAAGGGGTTGGCTAGGGTTGAAATAAAGGTCAAATGAGCATTAAAGTCTAATAAGTGTGTCCATGCAGACAGAAATGGGTTTTCACGCATTTCAAGAATTAATAGTAACCCAAAATCCTAATTTCAGACCTACTTAAATAATAGAGGTTTTAGTCAGGATAAATTCTATCTAAACCTTCTAAAAATCATAAAAAAATATTCTATAAGGTTTAGTACCCTTGATTTGACCATTGTAACCCTTTATGACATAAACATAATCTTAGATAAAAAGTTACCCTAATTTGGGTTTCTATGAAAATTACCTAGTCAAACTTGGTCAACACTGAAATCCAACTTTACCATCAGATTCTTTGGGTCCAAATTTTTTTTACCAAAAATTGGGCCTAATCAGAGATCATCTCGACCTAGTTTGCATTTTAGTCCAGTCAGACTCTTTTTGTATCACATATGCCACTAACTTTTGAAATCCTTGCAAATGCCCCCCTAAGTTCTTCATCTTCTTTGAATTTGGGTCCCTACCGCCATGGCAATGTGTGAACCCAAAGGAACCGAACTTCAATCAAGGATACCTCCTTGATTTCTCAACCAATCCCTTCCAAAATTGGAAGGGATGATCTTGAGGTCATCCCTAATCACCTGAATCGCATCTTAGACTCAGATTTGGCCCAAGAAGTTCATGCGAATCATAAAATTTTAGGTATCTTATTCCCTAATTTCTCTAGCTCTTCAAGCTTGTTTCCAAGCTTGAGAGCCTGCTCAAGCTCTATAAAAGCTCCTGGGTCTTCTAACTATGCTCCTTAGCAAGTTTTGGTCTGAGAAACTCCTCTTCCTTCCCTCTCTGGGCACCTTCATACCTTGCTCCGATGACCCCTCTCCATCATCCTCTTCCAGTCGTCCAACCATCAAATTAGATAGCCCTCTGCCTTCCCCTCTTAAGTCCGCTCATCGCCAGCCACAGTAGGGGCTTCCTCCCTTATCGGCGTTGTCGCGCCACCTCACTGAACTTCTTCATCTCCTCCCCTATGTTTCTCTATACCTTCCTCTCTTGTCCGATGCATAAATCACATTTTAAAAGATTATTTAGTTGTAGTATAGCACGGAAACACATTGACAAATAAATTTATAAAGACCGGTGAGTACTGGGTCGTTCGCAGGGAGGCAATCACAATTTATGCAGAAGCTTTTCAATAGAACTTGCTCTAAACAGATATTTATATATGTATATATGTATATGAATTAGATATCATGCATTCAGAAGATTAGAATTTTACTATAATTAGATAGAGTATTCACAATAAAGAATGTTACTAGAAACAGATAGATAGATAGAAAGAGAGAGAGATAAAGAGAGAGGAAAATAGAGAGAGAGATAGGAGGTAGAGAGACGATGTTGCTTGTAGGATGCTTATGCAAGATGTGGTAGCACCTCAGATCCAGAGCACCACGATGAAGGTCAGAGGAAGTTGTAGAGGGATGGAGAATCGCAGAGAAGGTGGAAGAGATGTCTGGAGTTGATGCCTTCAACTGGGGGACCCTAGAACTTCTTTTATAGTTTCTATGGAGGGCAAAAAGGGTATTTCGGCCCTCTACCTCATGCAACAACCATAGGATTAATCAAATTCGTCGATTGGGAGATCAACGAACCTAATTAGGCCTCAAAACACCTTCAAAATCCATCTCTATGCTCAGATTTAACCTGGTGGTGACACGTGGCATGCTCTCGTGCATTGGATCTGGATCAAATGATCCACTGCTCCCATGTGCATTCTCTTCAATTTTCCAGCTTGCCGCTTGCCTTCTCTAAGCGCCTCAACATCAGCCTTCCAATCTTAGGATCGGACGGCTTACACGCACGCGCCCTCACTTCGCACTTCAGAAATCACGTGGAATCATGCGTTGGATCAGGCGTTTGGCCACGATCCACTCTAGACTCACTGCGTGGCTGCATCCCTGCACTTCGCTCGTGAACGAATGGTGCTATTTAATCCGTGCCTGATTTTGCGTAAGGCGCCACTCGAACAGGCCCCCATCACTTCGCAACGAAGGTGCTAACTGATCGCACGGGTTTCGCTTACTTGAAATCGGGGTTATGAGTAACCCATCGTCGTAGTTGCAAAACTTGTGATCAAATATAATTTATACCGAAACTCCAAGGGAGTCCCGGGTTGAACACAGGGAGGCGACGTTTACTTTGTATGAAAACCATGCTTCGATTTGTTTCCTTTTGGTGCTTTAAGGTTTTGTTATTTTTTTTTATTTTTGAAATAATATGACAATCAATCACAAGAGAGAGATGGAATTGAATATGATATATTGCATGAATGTTAATTACAATAATATAGAAAACATAAAAAGAGAGGGAGGTGAGAAAAAATCTCCTGAAGCGATTGTTCTGCGAGACGACGATGCTTTGTGGAAGCTCGAAAGGAGTTGGGAAGTAGGACGACGGAGGTGAGAAGCGGGAGGACGTCAGATAGAGGAAAGCTTCAGCGCAGCTCCGGAATGGAGGTAAGAAGGAAAAGATGATCTGCTACTGGAATGCAGGTGGGAGGATGGCTCCAAGGCGACCTATGAATGGGGATGGGAAGTTGGAGGAGGAGGCTAGAATAGGCATGGGACCATTAGTGACCTCCAAGTCATCACTGTAAGTGTCGCCATAGGCAGCTTACACCCGCTCATGCCCACAGCAAGCTTTGCTAGCATGAGAATAATTAGCAACGACTGTAAGCATCGCTATAGGTCCAACTCATGCGTCGCTGTAGGCTGGCGCCAACCGAGCATGCACCTGCCCGCAGTTGGCCCACGCATCATGCGCCCCTGGTCACGCTCGCGCACTAGCGCTGTGCTGGCTGTGCGCGTGCTTGCGTGCGTGCATGCTTGCGCTACGGTCGGCCATGCGATGCACTTAATTGATGCATTAGTGAGGCTTGAACTCGCGGTAGCTGGTTGAGGGGTGGGCACTTCACCAATGCGCTACGTGGGTCAGATGGTCGTGGCTACGTTTTGAGGCTCAGTCACTTCAATCGTTGGATGCAAATCCAACGGGGGATTCTCTCGCTCGAAGGAAGAGGGAGTTCTGCGGATGCCCAGGGGTGGTTTAGATGGTGCCACGTGGTACCATCTGGGTCATCTATCTCCATTCTGTTACAGAGGGTGCCACGGTGCTTAGATCGAGATGATTCCCACGTTGCCGGACTGCAATCGTCGCTCCAGATCCATCCATACGATCAGATTTTCCATCAGAAACCCGAATGGATGTCGCATTGCCTCCCTGGCGGTTGATCTTCCTCAGACTTCGTATGAAGCTATGGGACTCCGATCTAGACGATTTTAGAGGCGTCAGACTCCGATCGTCATCCTGATCAGATCCATGTGATTTGATTGTCCATCCAAGGCCCTGAAATAAGTCTTCTCTCCTGACCATAGAAAGGACCTAATTAACCCAAAATATATACAACTACTCTAAATGTAGAATGATGCATGCTATGCAATATTTATAACATGAAATGCAAATTTAAGCCTAAGAACATGCATGAATAGGCATTTTAACCCAAATAGATGTGTTTACATCATACCCCCATGCCTATCTTCTACTAGTCCCTAGCAAAATTAAACTACATGCTATTTATAAAAGCAGAATTAGGATTAGACCACTTACTCCTAAGTCGTTTATTAACAATAGAAAATTTCAACTAAGGTCCTAAACTATGAAAACTCAACAGTACCCGGGTGTCTGCCAGAATGCAGACCGGCCAAGTCCTTGCCTTATTTGAAAAGGGAAGATATATTTTTTTCCTTTTCTACTTTTCTAATTTTTTTTGTACTTTTGGAGTTTGAGAGTTCCAGGATAACTTTTTACGGCTACTCGACCTGCCCAAGACTCGAAAAGGACTCTAAGTGCTAACATCTTGTCAAAATAGTGAAAGACTCACTAGGTGGTCGTTGAAACGGACTTTGGGTTTCTACGACCCTGGGTGACCTTGCCTAAAGGTTTATCTTTTCGATTGGTAGCTTTCTCCCTACTTTTTTATATGGGGTCAACACAAGGGTGAACCTAGTGTATATCTCCCCAGTTTATTCTACTTGCCCGCTTCTTCCCTAAGTGTTTTGGGAATTATTGTGCATTTTTGTGAGCTGGGCTCTAGACGATCGGCCAATGGGCTATTACCCATGGCAACTTGCCAGCCATACTCATGCGGTGAAGTGTGGTTTTGTTTCTTTTTATTTTATTTTTTTCTCCTTTTTCTATATTTTTTTTGTTTTTGTTTTTTGTTTTTTATTTTTTAAGTAGGTGGCTTCCCTGATCTAAGATTTACCTAAAGGCAGTACAATGAAAATGATCTTGTGACTGAGCTCTAGATAACCAGCTGATGAGCTATTACCACCGACAACTTGCTAGCCATACCACCCTAGGTAGTTCATTAGCTACCCAATTTTTGAGGAAATCGTCGAAAAGTGAGTCAGTGAAAAAAAAGTGTATAGATGCTTAAGCTTAAAGTCCCCTCAAATTAGAGGGCGGGTTGATAAGTCGCATACTTATCATCCTAATTTATTTACCAAGTTAAAATGAATTTTAATTGGTGAGGACTCGAGACTAAGTCCACATTCGAGTAGACACATGGGCTAATTAAGCCTGAAGACCTGAAGAGTCTAAGTGTTTAGGTCCTCTTGTATCATTTCCTAAAGTTAATAACTTCCAAATGCCTAAATTCTCTTCTAATTCTTCTCTTTTTTTATCTTTTTTCAAATTTTCAAATTTTCTTTTATAAGAAACTAAAAGAAATTCTACGGAGTTAACAAAATGATCTCAGGAATTGATTATCCACCTCCCCATGCCTAAATGATGTAATGTCCTCATTATGAAAACAAAGACATGAAAAGGACGGAGTAAACAAAATATCACCTGAATATCGTAAAAAATTCAATCAGCTCCACAAAGAACGTGAAATGTAAACACGTGCTAAATTTAATGCCCTAAGCTAGGCATATACATACAAGGAAGAAATTAAGAATTCACAAGTACAGGTCAGAATTGAAATCAAAAGGTTGATCCTGAAACTTGTCAGCAGAAGATGTCCATAGATGTGGACCAGATTATGGTGTAAACCCATGCCCCAGGGTCAAGTGGTTCTAAGGTTTTGGATGAAAATCACCCAGAACCTAAGATTGTTGTGTTTGCGGGGCTGGGCTTGTGGTTTTATGGTGGGTAACCCAAGACTAAAGTGGCGGACAATGGGTAGATTTGTTTCATTAAAATCAGGTGTCCACTTATTTGAAGATAGTCAATTACTCCAGGCTTGGGTCACACATGAAAGATATCATAAGGGTCCTGATAGAAGGTAGGTAGTTTCAGGTCAACAGGAACCCTCAGATCCAAAATCGAAGATCCCTCAGAATTACCTTCCCAGATTTTTAATTCCAACTTCCTGTCCTCCGAAATCAATGTTTCCGAGACCTCCAAATCGTTGTACACCCCATCAAAAGTACCCAAGTCCAACAATTGTGGCTGAATCAAAATTGACTTAGGCACAATGATCTCAGAAGTTAGCTCTTTGGGGTGCAGATGAGGAATGGGGTCACTGATTGAATCATCCAGATTCGGATCCTCCAAGTTAACCCCAACCAAATCAAATTCCTCTATTATCGGCTGTCAAATGGTTCATCAGGTTCCTTAGGCTCATTTGTCTCACTAAAATCATTTTCCTCATGCTCAAGTGAGACTTCTGATTAGCCCATATTTATGGGCTATTTAAGTATTTAAGTGCCTAGACATTAGGTTAATTCTAACATTTATTTAGCATAAATTAGGATGTAAATAGATTAATTCATATTTCTAATTTAATTACATAATTCATGCATTGCATTCATATTTTAAATGCATTTAGAATTAACTTAGAATTGCATTCATTTAATTAGTTAACCAATTAGGTGCATTGCATGTATTAATTTAAGTTAACATAAAAGTTGAGGGTTTGTATATAAATAACCATAATATTTTAACAATATCTTTTATTCTTCTTCTTTTCAGCAACGGCTCGGCTGCCGCTGCAACGCCACCTGCCTCACTAAAGCCTACATTCATGGATTAGCAAAGAAGGTGGATCTGCTCCCGCCTCTCCATTCAAATTCATGTAGGAAACTACAAAAAGAGGAGAGAGGCTGCCGAGCGGGGGAGGCCTCCATCCCAACAATCCATACTATGCAGAGAGTTCATCTCGTCCATTTCACCACCGCCGACCTCAACTACGGCGACGAGTCTCCACCACCGTGGGCGTGTGGTGTTACAGGCCACACCGCCATCCGGAGATAGGCCGCATTATCGTGAGCACCTCGCCGTGCACCTCCCTTGCCATCGTCACCAACAACCACCGCCGCAGCTACTGTAATTTCACTCCTCAGTCAGTTAAGACGTCTGGGAAATTTCCTGGATGTCTGAAGATTCGACTCCCCCCACTCCAGCAGCGACCACCCTTGCTGCACTTCACCTCCAGCGCCAGCTGCCAGCCCTCGCCTGCATCACCTCCAGCTTCAACTGTCTTGTAGCCTCGCACGCATCCTGCTGAGCAAGACCGCCTTCAAGCCATCTCCAGCCTGTAGTGCGCCCGCTCACTCCTCGCCGCGCATTGCATCTACTCCAGCACACCACCTGTAGCAACATACGCCTCCAGCAGGCGCGCATTCTCCAGTGCTTCAATGCGCTCACCTGCAGCGCCAAGACTGCACCTACTCCTTGTACCACGCCTGCCAGCAGCCTGCAACAGCGCTCAACTCCCACACACCCACTCCAGCGCACCTGCACCTTCCGCCTGCAAAGCCTCTACCGTCTGTAGCGCCCTCCCCGCCGCTACCTGCAGCGCCTCCACCAGTGCATGCACCCGCATCACCTTCAGCGCGCTCAACTCCCGTGTGCTCGCAACAGCAGTGCCGCACAAACCACCTGCAGCAACCTTCACGCGCGCATAGCTACCCCTCCTCCAGCAGGTGCAGCCACCGTCGAAGGCCACCTTCGTCGGAGCTCCGTCCAGCCGGCTCTGGCCACCTTGCCACCACCACTAAGAAGCCCTCGGTCCAAAGAACTTCCTCTGAGCTTCACGCCTCCGGCCGTTCATTCCTCTTCACGCATGGCCAAGGGGAAGAAATCCCCTATTTTGCTACAATACACGCCCCATTAATAATTACATTTTCTACCATTATCATCTTTTAATGATATTTTATTGAATCTACATTGCAAAAAATATCCTTTAATTGTTAAAAATTACCATTTTAGCATGTTTTCTTGATTCAACCTTAATCTGATGGCAAATTTGGCTTAATTCTCATCTAAACTAACTACGAAAAAAACATTTTTAACCGGTGCGAATTTAAATACGTCATTGCCTCCCTATGGATACGACCCACTCTTCTGCGAGTGGTTATTTTTTAATTATTGATTAGTCGATTTTTCCACCACATAAAACTACAAACGACTTCAAAGCGAACAATCGACTCGTCAAAATGGCACTGTTGCCGGGGAGTCAATAGACGCAATAATTTCACCTGTTTTATTTTTTATATTTCTCAATTGCACAGTGATTTGACCATTTATTATTTTCTTTCCTGTGCGAGAAATTTTATGAGGAATCAGCCATCGTGAAAGGCGACCCTTGACGTCGCCAGAGGAGAGATTTGTCGAGCTACCTTGCAGAGGAGGAGAAGGACGAGGATGCGACAGTAATCTTTGTACATTTAGTCATTAATTTAATTAGAGTAGGATTAAGACTTTAGATTTAATTTTTCATTGCATTTGGTGTGAAACCCTTGTTTTGGGGTATATTTTGAGGGATTTGTTCCTCGATTTTGTTTTAGGCCCGTGTTGGGTAATTTTTGGGAGCCTGTTTCCTTTTCTTTAGATTTAGATTTTTACTTTATTTTGTGGATTGTTTACTTTTATTTGCTTTTGCATAAGTAATTTAAAAAAAATATAAAAAAAAAAATGAGTTGCCTGCTAGAAGCTGCCTGCCCTTAGGACGAACCATTTAGGTCTGTATGAGCAGCCTCTAGATTTACTTCTCTGCATTGCGTTTGCATTGTTGATTGCTGGAAGGAAGGTATTCATTCTCTTACTTTGCATCCTATTCTTGATCACGCATTGCATTTGGATTTAATTTGAAGACCACAAAATTTGTCTTGAAGCGATCTAACAAGTGGTCACATATATTCTTGAAAAAGGACTAATTAAAGGAGGGACATTTTAAAAACCAAGGATTTGATTTTCAAACTTGGCGTGCGATTCAAAATTCAAAATCTTTTGCGATGTATGCACACTTATTTCGCTTGCACCATGGCACGCTTTTAGACACTCCTTAGGTTTGGAAATACTAAGACAAGAGCCCTCCTATCATTGGATTCTAAAGTGTTCGGAACTTGAGATCAAAGGTTTTGTAAATCCAAAGAGGGGGATACCTGTCACGGATTTTTGGGGGTAGTTGAGAAGCACCGTGAAATCACAGCTTCAAAGGAAGGCTTAGGCCTACTTGCATCCCTCGATCTTTCATCTTTGGAGTTGCTCTACCATTTGAGATTTAGGGAAGAACACCTAAGCTCCAACTAGGTCTTCTTAGGCGAGCCGTAGGTCGACAATAGGCGTGTAAATTGATTGAACAAATTGTATTGTCACCTGCAATCTGACTTAAATCAAAAGCCTAAATTGGGAAAGACCTAAAAAGTCCTGTTTGAATTGTGTTTTTCTTGGGGAATTCTGATTGAAGTGTGAGTTAGAAAGGACCACATTTATTTTCATCCTTTCACATCTTGCCCACACCCTCACCCCCACTCTGCATCCTTCGATCCCAGATGCCGAGATGGTCCATCCCTTGATGGACATAATGACAATCATTGGGATCTATTTTACTCCTATTATAGGAGTATTGGCCTGGTTAAGCCCCAAATCAGTGAGCAGAACCTAGGAGCGGGATTTGCTTTTCCTAATATCCTACACACCATGGAAATACCCAACCCACCCTCCCTGAGAAATTATAATGGTTGGACAGACACTCCTGGGTACTATAAGCCTAAGCCTGACTTCTCTCATGATAGAAATGACCTCTCCTCTTTGAAGATGGAAATACAAAAAATGCAAAACGAAATGATTGACTTGTTAGGAGAATCTTCGAGAGCAGGCCAATAAGAAAAAGATGAAATTAGCCACCCAATCTACCCCATTGAGGATGACGTACACCCCTCTACAATAGATGCATCTCCCGTGGGAGAGCTACACTTTAAGTTGGAGGGAAATTCTGGGAGAATATCTACTTTTCGAGGATTGATTTTGAAACCTCCCCATTAGATGACACTTCCTTGAGAGATCCACACATTAGGTGGGAGGAAGATACACATGAAAGTAGCTATGCATTGGATGAAAAGGTGGCAACCCGAGGAAGATGATGATAAGGTTGAGTATCCACCTAAATTATATTAGAGTCAAAAGAAGGGAATGATGGTACCATTGGAAGACCTCGACCCAGATGATAGTATTTTTGTGACATTTGATGAAGTGGGTCGAAGTCAAGTTGTTAATCCTACCCTCCCTTCTGATCATGAGATGGAACTCAGGCCCACCCTTAGGGAACGTAACCCTAAAGAAATTGACCTATCTGAGGAGCTTGATGTTACCAGTGTAAACCATTTACCTCAGATAAAGCACCCTAGGGGATCTTCTGAGATATTAGATGATTCTAGGCCTTGGGTATATGATGAATTGTGTGATGAGGAGAAAGACGAATTATATGAGGAACCTACATTCAAGATTTGGAGTGACACTAAGGGTGATTATGTCTTAGTTGAAGAGTTAGCCCCTGAGGATGTCACAAATTTGACCAAATTAGGTTTCCTTAGCACACCCATTGATGATATTTCTCCTCATGATGAAATGATGTAAAATTTGGAAGCAATTTCTAAGATTTATGTGGATTCACATATAGACTCCGGGGAAGATTTGAGTAAAGAACAAAAACCCGGGGATGACATTGATAGGATAATCCCTAGATCTGTTGCTTCCAACCTGCCTTCATTCATTTCGAAGTCACCCTCTGATTCGCTTATATCTGAAAGTGAAATTGTGACTCCTGATGAAGAGCAGGAAGATACATGTGATGGTGCAAGGAATGCTAGGGATGAAATTGAGGATTTAGAAAGAGTGTTAGGGATGGACACCAAGCTGATTAAACCCAACCTAGATCTTATGGCCATCCCGCAACCTCGTTACTTGGACACCCTAGATGATCCTTGCCTTAGAGAATTGCTCACTTTTGTTCTGACTGAGGGCTTAACAGACAATCCTTTCCTGTAATGGAGTATCGGGTATGGATTGATGATTTCTTTAGTCAGTCCATTGCCTTGGGGGTTTTTCTCTGCACCATTCCTTCCCCATTCTTTTTGGAGGATCCTTGTCATCCTCCCCTACCCCTTTGGAGGTTGTTATACCTGTTTATCCTTTAGAACCTCCTCTGGTGACCTGGGAAGATTTCATTCCCATCTTGGTTGGGCGAGCATTTGCTATCGGGATTCATCATCAGCTCGCCAACATCCTAGGTTACCTATTTTATAGGCCAACATTACTTTGCTCATTTTTAGGGCCTATTTCTACAATCCTTGAACCTGATTTGCAGGTTCTTTGGCTATTCAGCCTAGCTTTGACCCAAGTAAGATCCTTCTATGCAATGAGGACATTGTAGATTTTTGGCATGGGGGGGTGTACTTGGGAATATACATAGCATAGTGCATTCATTGCATACATTTGCATTTAAAAAAAAAATGTGTTTTGAGCTTAACCGGCTAGGTCCTGCATTCTTAAGCAAATCAGAACTCTAGGGTAGACTAAGTTAATTCTAGGGTTAAACTTTAGAAGCTAAATGAGCTACAACCTTTAGACCTTTAGGGTCCTTTGTGGACTTAAAAACTTAAGTAGGAGTTAAGTTGCGGACCATTCCTCAAGAGGTTGAGGAAGGAAAGCTAGGGTTTGAGTTAAAAAGTGGGGTAGTACGTGGAGTCTTGATCTACCTTTTGGTTTACAGGTCCTTGTAACCCAAGCATCCAAATTTCACACACTTGGTCTGGTAATTAACTTAATTTCTTTCTTTCTGAAAACAGATTTGCTTCTCTTAGTTTTGACTTAGGAGAGGCTTGAAAACACATTTTGATTGGAAGAGTTCCTGCCGCAAGAGAGGTGGAGTATATACTCACCTTGAGGATGCGATGATAACATATTACCTCCTCGGCTCTTGTCTCTTAAGATATCCATCCTACTGGGGGCATGTAAGCACATTGTGCGGTTCAGGTACCATGGGCGGCCCTATCTCGAAGTGCCGATTGCCATATGCCTAAATTCGCTTAAGAAATCCATGGGCGATACTATCTCAAAGTGTCGATTGCTAGGAGTTCTTGGGGTTGTTATGGGCAGTGCTATCTCGAAGCATCGAAAGCCAGGCACCCTTCGAGGTATGGTAATGGGGACAATGAATCCGACACAGACCGTGTTGATAGCTAATCTGAGGTTAGACTTAGAAGAATCAAACAAAAATATATATATACATATATATATTATTCAAAAAAAAAACTTTTTCCTTTAACTCAAATAACTCAGACCAATGCACAGGCACGGATGCTTTAATCTCAGGGATCAATAAACCTTAGGGTAGAGTCAGAAATCAGGGAAACTTGTGCCTATAACTCGTCTTTAACCGGCCTAGTCTGTAACTTAGCAACTACTTGGGAACCTTGGGTATAGAGTCTGAACTTAATATGTTTCTGAAGGAAAGACCAATTGGGTTAACTAGTCTACTTGGAGTGCTAGGTTTCGTTTAATTTTGCTAAGGACTAGCAAAAACTAGGCATGGGGGTATTTGATTAGGCCATATTTGTGGGCTATTTAAGTATTTAAGTGCCTAGACAGTAGGTTAATTCTAACATTTATTTAGCATAAATTAGGATGTAAATAGATTAATTCATATTTCTAATTTAATTACATAATTCATGCATTGCATTCATATTTTAAATGCATTTAGAATTAACTTAGAATTGCGTTCATTTAATTAGTTAACCAATGAGGTGCATTGCATGTATTCATTTAAGTTAACATAAAAGTTGAGGGTTTGTATATAAATAACCATAATATTTTAACAATATCTTTTATTCTTCTTCTTTTTAGCAACGACTCGGCTGCCACTGCAATGCCACCTGCCGCACTAAAGCCTACATCCATGGATTAGCAGAGAAGGTGAATCTGCTCCCGCCTCTCCATTCAAATTCATGCAAGCAACTACAAAACGAGGAGAGAGGCTGCCGAGCGGGGGAGGCCTCCATCCCAACAATCCATACTATGCAGAGAGTTCATCTCGTCCATTTCACCACCGCTGGCCTCAACTGCGGCGACGAGTCTCCACCACCGTGGGTGTGTGGTGTGACAAGCCACACCGCCATCCGGAGATCGTCCGCATTACCATGAGCACCTCGCCGTGCACCTCCCTCGCCATCGTCACCAACAACCACCACCGTAGCTACTGTAATTTCACTCCTCAGTCAGTTAAGACGTCCGGGAAATTTCCTGGACGTCTGAAGCTTCGACTCCCCCAACTCCAGCAGCAACCACCCTTGCTGCACTTCACCTCCAACGCCAACCGCCGACACTCACCCGCATTAGCTCCAGCGCCAACTGTCTTGCAGCCTCGCGCTCATCCTGCTACGCAAGATCGCCTTCAAGCCATCTGTAGCCTGCAGTGTGCCCGCTCACTCGTCGCCGCGCGCTACATCTACTCCAGCACGCCGCCTGCAGTAGCATCTGCCTCCAGCAGGCGTGCGTTCGCCAACGCTTCAGTGCGCTCACCTGCAGCACCAAGCCCGCGCCCACTCCTTGCAGCGTACTCGCCAGCAGCGCTCAACTCTCACGTACCCGCTCCAGTGCGCCCGCACGTTTCGCCTGCAAAGCCTCTACCATCTTCAGTGCCCTCCCCGCCGCTACCTGCAGCGCCTCCACCAGTGCATGCACCCGCATCACCTTCAGCGCGCTCAACTCCCGCGCGCCCGCAACAGCAATGCCCGTGCGCACCACTTGTAGCAACCTTTGCACTCATAGCTGCTCCTCCTCCAGTAGGTGCAGCCACCATCGAGAGCCACCTTTGCCGGAGCTCCGTCCAGCCAGCTCTGGCCACCTCGCGACTCGCTGCCACCACCGCTACAAAGCCCTTGGTCCAAAGAACTTCCTCTGAGCTTCACGCCTCTGGCCGTTCATTCCTCTTCACGCACGGCCAAGGGGAAGAAATCCCCTATTTTGCTACAGTACATGCCCCATTAATAATTACATTTTCTGCCATTGTCATCTTTTAATGATATTTTATTGAATCTGCATTGCAAAAAATATCCTCTAGTTGTTAAAAATTGCCATTTCAGCATGTTTTCTTGATTCAACCTTAATCTAAAGGCAAATTTAGCTTGATTCTCATCTAAACTAACTACGAACAAACATTTTTAACTAATGCGAATTTAAATACATCATTGCCTCCCTGTGGATACGACCCGCTCTTCTGCAAGTGGTTATTTTTAATTATTGATTAGTCGATTTTTCCACCATATAAAACTACAAACGACTTTAAAGCGAACAATCTACTCGTCAACTTCACCTAAAGATTCTTCACCCTCAGAGTCAAAGAATTGATGATCCTCATTTATATATGTCTCAAAATCATATGTCATTTCATGATCCAAGGAGACACATTTTTCTTCATTTCCTAGCTTGGGGATCTCGGGTGAATCAATCGATTCACCATCCAAGGGTTGCTCTAAACCAATCTGGTCATCTCCAATCTCAGAATATGTATCCCCCCCAACAGGCACCTGAGCGGGTTCAAACATTGGCTTGCCTGAAGGGGGTTCATCTTGAGAATCATCCCAAGATTTGACTAGGGCAACCGTAAATTTCATCCTCAACCTTGACAATTTCCCAAGAAGAAACTCACCCATGTTCCTATCCCTAACACTTTGGAGCAAATCCAATAGAGAACTATTAAGTTCATCAATCATTTTGATCATAGGCTCCAATGCTTCAGTGCATGGTGTTGGCTAAGCTTCTAAAGATTGTATAGTGTTCCCCAAATTAGCCAACACCCTATCTTGGATCTGGTTCACCTGAACCGAATGGTTCGATTTAGGTTTGGGTGGGTTTGAGTTAAATCTAGGGGAGTCAAGATATCGAGGTTCTTGGGTCCCTCCCTAAAAGTAGGTCATTCTAGGTTGTTTAAAGGATAGTGGCGACCTATATTCAGTGGAATACTGGGGAAGGTAGTTGTTGTAATCATTATATCCTTCCAGATTATAGATCGGGTTGGTTTGGCCATCAAAGGATGGAGATCCATAATCATTGTAGGTTTGGGAAGGATAGTAATCATAGTCTTGTTATCCAGGGTTAAGCCCTAGACACTGAGGTCCGTATTCATATCCCCAACAAAGTCATCCCGGCTAGTAGATGTGTGATTACAAGTCAAGTCGGAATCGTAATCATCTTGGGGATAAGTGGTGGTAGGAGGATAGGATGGGAAATGCGTGTAAGAAGTGGAAGGATACATAGTAGAATAGGAGGGAAAATAGAAGAGAGAAAGGTGCCCTGCAGTACAATCAATCAACCCTATCCTTAGGTGGGTTAGCCTAAAGACCTACAGACTCCCAGGACCCATCTTGAGATTATAAACGATTTGGTCTACTTTTATCTGATCAATCCAACCAGTTAGAAGGAGGGACTGGGGAGAAGGTTCTTCCTTTGGCTTACGCCTCTGGTTCCTAATGTACTCCCCAGCCATGGGCATTTGACGCTACTCCCCTAGCTAGACATCAGATGGACTAGCAGAAGTTGATTAATAAAAAAAAATCTCAGTTTGAGCCCCAAAGAGCGAATCAATCCTTAAGGCCAATGTCTACTCGATTTTAGTTAGACTTGGGATGACTCTGCTCTTGGAATGTGATAGGCCCTTTAGATGGGTTGTGCCCATAATGATTGATTCAAATGTGTGTGCGTGCAAAACCAGGGTTTACAAACAAGACTATTTGATGATGTGTCTTTTAGGGTTTAACCTTGTCTAGTAGCTTTTAAGGTTTAATTCTTAGGTTGGTTCAATCAAGGTTTAGTAGAACACTCCAAGTTTTGAAAACAGGGGTGATGATATGTTTTTTTAAAAATAAAAAATAATGTGGAGTGCCTGGTTCAGCCCTAAGAATCAACCCTAAGTGGCAAGCTACTTGATGGATCAGTTTTAAATTGAGTGGTGCGGCCCAAATAGTTCAAGCAATTGGCCTATTGCACCACTTGATTAAGGCATACAAAAAGTAGTAACTTAATCAGATTTCTACTCACTTATGTGTGTGTTGAGTTAAGGTGTACCAGATCCACAGGTAAGATCTTGGTTAAGTGGTAGAATCAAAGTGGAGTGGTGCGCCTTAAGTTGAGAGTTGTGGGTGCTATTGTGTGTATTTTTTAGAAAATCCCACAAGAGAAGAGTATATATTTTTTTTATATATGCGGGGTTGAGATGAGTGGAGGTGACAAACAAACAACCAAATCTATCCTAGGGTTTATAAAAAGCACCTAAGTTGATTTGGGTTTGAGTTATTAGTGTGGTGAAATGAACCAGTGTGTGGGGGTGGTGGGGATAAACTTACAAAACCTTCATCCGCACTTTTCTCTAATCTAACCGCTTGGGCCCACCTTGGAAGAGTACTTGCAATCACAGTAAGATCAGAGAAAAAGTCAGATAAAAGTTAGGTAAGGCGGAAAAAATGCGAGAAAACCAAAGAGCGTTGCCTCCCCGGCAACAGTGCCAAAATCATCGCACGGGTTTCACATGTTTGCAATCGGGGTTATGAGTAACCTATTGTCGTAGTTGCAAAACTCATGATCAAATATAATTTATCCCAAAACTCCAAGGGGGTCATGGGTCGAACTCAAGGAAGCGACGTTTACTTTGTATGAAAACCGCGCTTCGATTTGTTTCTTTTTAGTATTTTAGGGCTTTATTGTTATTTTTTTATTTTTCAAATAATGACAATCAATCACAAGAGAGAGATGGAATTGAATCTGATATATTGCATAAATGTCAATTGCAATAATATAGAAAACATAAAAAGAGACGGAGGTGAGAAGAAATCTCCCAAAGCTGCTGTTCGGCGAGACGACGACATTTGGTGGAAGCTCGAATGGAGTTGGGAAGCAGGACAACAGAGGTGAGAAGTAGGAGGACGTCGGGTAGAGGAAAGCTTCAACACAGCTCCAGAATGGAGGTGAGAAGGCAGAGATGATCTGCTACCAGAATGGAGGTAGGACGGCTCCAAGGCGACCTATAGATGGGGATGGGAAGTTGGAGGAGTATTTGGTGGGGTAGAGGTTCGCTACAGTAATAGGCTCCTTGGGAGCTTGAGAGCAAGCTCTAACAGAGCATGGGTAGGCTTGCTAGAGCTTGGGAATAGGTGGGAGTAGAGTAGGTAGAGATGTCTTGGAAGGGAGAGGGTGTAGATCCTTTTATAGTGGAGGAGAAGGGGCTAGAATAGGCATGGGACCATTAGTGATCTCCAAGTCATCACTGTAAGTGTCACTGTAGGCTACTCACGCCCGCTCATGCCCACAGCTGGCCTTGCTGGCATGCGAATAATTACTGACAACTGTAAGCGTCACTATAGGTTGGCGCCAACCGAGCAAGTTCCCGCCCGCAGCTAGCCCATGCATCACGCACCCCTAGCACTACGTTGGCTGTGCGTGCACCTGCGTACATGCATACTTGCACTGTGGCTGGCCATGCGATGCGCTCAATTGATGCATTGGTGAGGCTCGAACCTGCGGCAGCTAGTTGATGGGTGGGTGCTTCACAAATGCGCTACGTGGGTCAGATGGTCGCGGCTACATTTTGAGGCTCAGCCGCTTCAACTGGTGGATGCAAATCCAATGGTGGATATCACTCTCTTGGAGGAAGAGGGAGTTCTGCGGATGCCTAGAGGTGGTTCGGATGGCTCCACGTGGTGCCATCTGGGCCGTTTATCTTCATTCTATTGCAGAGGGTGCCACGGTGCTCAGATCAAGATGATTTCCACGTTGCCGGACTGCGATCGTCACTCTGGATCCATCCATACAGTCAGATTTTCCATCCGAAACTTGTATGGATGTCGCATTGCCTCCCTAGCCGTTGATCTTCCTCAAACTTTGTATGATGCTACGGGACTCCGATCTAGACTATTTCAGAGGCATTAGACTCCAATCATTATTTTGATCAGATCCGTATGGTCTGATCGTTCATCCAAGGCTCTAAAATAAGCCTTCTTCTCTCCTGAGCATAGAAAGGACCTAATTAACCCAAAATATATACAACTACTATAAATGCAGAATGATGCATACTATGCAATATTTATAACATGAAATGCAAATCTAAGCCTAGGAACATGCATGAATAGGCATTTTAACACAAATAGATGTGTTTACATCACTAACCAACATGCTATTCCTTCTTTTTATTGCATTCAGGTTTTAAGGTAACTTATTCTTGGTTGTTGGATGAAGATCCAACAGTCGAGATCTTCTTTCCTTTGATAAGGCACTAGGAGATCGGCAACATGGATGCATCATGGGCCATCCAATAGCCCACAATGCAAAAGGAGTGACCTTCAGAGATGGAGCATTGATGAGGAGGCAACTGTGATGGTGCCACGTGGCATCATCATGGTCGTCCATCTTCTTTTCCTTGAATCTAGTGATGTAGACCTCCGATCGGGTTGATTTTTACGCCGTTGGACTGCGATTGTTGATCTGGATCAATCCGTGTGGTTGGATTTTTCATCTGAGGCTCGGATCTTTATCCTTTGGCTCCATGATCTCCATTCTTTTATGGTCTGCACACGATGCTCTTGTCTGATCGAGACGATTTCGGAAGCGTTGGACTCCCATCGTCGTTCTAATCAGACTGGCGTTCTGATTAGATCTGTCCGGTCTAATCTATCATCCATGGCTTCGAATCATCTGCGATT
This sequence comes from Thalassia testudinum, assembly GCA_037157565.1. Lineage (NCBI taxonomy): Eukaryota > Viridiplantae > Streptophyta > Magnoliopsida > Alismatales > Hydrocharitaceae > Thalassia > Thalassia testudinum. Next base: position 2,947,134 of record JAZHRO010000070.1, read on the forward strand.
AAAATCATCTCTCATTAGTACATAAAATGACGATATTATCTATATGAGTAAAAAACTAGCTATTGTGCAAATTACGATGCCTATGAATGCATTATTCCTAAGTTATGCTAGAATCTAGCTTAATTCAGGTGATTTAGGTTGCATGATTGTTGTGCAATCACACACCCATGCCTAAATCTTGCTAGTCCCTAGCAAATGCAAGACTAAATGCAAAATGGTCCTATATGACAAATTTTTATCAAGAGTTTGACTAGAGGTTTATGTCTTTTGTTTCCATCCGAAGCTTTAGAAATCCAGACAATCGTGAATGTGTTTTGTTGTGCCCAATGCAACAGATCTATGTGAAAGCCAATCCTCATTTAAAGCCCGTACTTGACCCTTAGTAAAAATCTATTGGGATAGGAAAACTTCTTCCCTTGGGGTTATAAAGTAACTGATATATTCAACCCCGACTTTTGGCTTAGGTAGAAGATTTCTGAGTCAAGTAGATTTGTATTTGGTGGCTCACACTCATCTGGTGCTGCATATAGACTAGTGCTTTAGAAACTAGGTTTCCAGATTATGAAATAATTTAACTCAGAGTGAGGTGAGAAACTGTGCTCTCTTTAGTTCCTTTGTACTCATTCTCTCTATTTCTTTCTCTTTCTTTTTCTTTTCTTTCTTTTTGAGCTCACAATCTCACAAGATTTATCAATATATTTGGTTGTCTCTCCTGGCATTAACACCTTGATTAGGTTTTGATAACTCTATGACTAAGTTAGAATTCCTTAGCTCGTATTCAGGTGGCCAGAAATACAGAAAAGTAAGTAAAGGCTGTATTTGGTGGATCGTAAGGGTGGTAGGTGTTGTTGCCTCATTACATTTGAAATAAACTCTAAAAACACTTATAAACTCTCTTTTTTCTACTTTTCCTTTCTTTCTTTTCCACTCTTATATATGTATTTATATGCATAGACATATATACCTCTTTTTTTCTTTTTTTTATTTTTCTTTTGCATCCAGACATCTACTAACATGACACAATATCGCATATGACTTTTATTTACGAGGCATTATTCGGGATTAGGGGTGTTCAAGAGGATATCGAGTGGCTTATTTGGTGAAAGTGCCTATTCTTGGCACCAGGAAAGGAATGGATAGGACAATGTATTTCTGACCTTGACATTAATACCCTCCCTCAGCCAAGGATTCCATAAAGGACGGTCATGACCATCCACCTCAGTCCTAGTTTTATCAGAACCCACTCTCTGCATATTTTCCTTATTTGGTGGCTCTCAAAATATTCACACTAAGAACTTGTACATAGAAATTGAGAGCGAAAACTTATGCCTAACTCCAACTATCATTATCTAATTATCCAGAGTTTAAGATTCCTTATACTAGCCTTAGAGTACCAGTTGACTTTCTACTCTCACCTCACACTTGTTTGCCGGATCTGTTAGAAGATAGTTTGCCTGACTCCCTAATTACTATCCAAGTCTCAACAAACTAAAGATGTTTATCGGTCTTCAAAAAGGATCCATTGCAAATTCTACATGTAAGTGTGAAATTGTACTGGATTCGAAACTCAAAAATCAATCTTAAGAATAAATCTCTAATAAAACCTTAATAAAAATTCTTTATGCCTAAATGCATTTTTTTTTGACATAAAAATAAGGCATGCGATGTCCACCCCCTTATGCCTATTCATTACAACGTCCTCATTGGAATGTATGCATGAAAATCAAAATATAATAAGCAAGAGGAGGGGATATCACCTAACTATTTTTGTTAATCTAGGTCAGCATAAATGCAGAGGAGAAAAAATTACCTGTAATGAATATTGGGTCACCTCCCAGCCAGTGCTAAGTTTAATGTCATTTGCCAGACTTAAACCCAAAAATATGTAGTTCAATACTGTGGATTAAGAGAAGAAGTAATAACAGTTGCAAGGGAATTTAAGATTAGTAGAAAGATATGATCATTTGATCCTAGAATCAGTGATCCGCAAATGCAGACCAGCTAATGATGCAGTCCTACCCCAAAAAGTCTTTCTGTTTTGAAATATGTAATAGGGTCAGGTGGATGAGGTTCAGGATGCAGAGCCTATTCGTTAATCTAGTTCCAAAGATCAAGAGGTAGTATAGGGTATGGATCGAGATCATGATTGAGATTTAGATCTGGTTCTGAATTAGAATCATAGGGATCCTCATATTGGTAGTTGATATCAAAAATAAGAGTTCTCTAGGCTTTGGGTCATATGAGGGCAAAGGTAGAGTTGTGTGAAATTCATCAAAATCTTCATCAGAAATTTCCTCTTCCTCATCCAAAGACACTTCTTCTAAGTCAAGCCATCCATTTGAACTAGTTGGCTTATAAGTTCTTCCCCAGTCCATTATGTGTTGAACTTCTTCTACATTACTTCCTGGTTCATGTCTTTAGATTGTCCATTTTCTTGAACTCCCTCAGAATTCAGAAGTTCTTGAATTTCAGGGTAGATGTATTGAGGATTCTTTATATTATCCTCTAATTCATCATAAGTTACTCTCAGGAGTTTCTCAATCTCCTTAAGGTCCTTTTCAATTTGAGTTTCTATGGGAGGTGGTAGATCAGAATCATCCTCAAGTACATCCCCTTGCCTTTCATGTTGATCTTGAGCTTTGGCAAGATTCGGATCATCTTTAGTGTGAATTGCCAAAACTTGTTCAATTGTTCCTACAACCTCGATGGAACCACAATTCGCCTTATTCTTTTGGGAAGCTTTAAAGATATTGAGTTGACAATTTTTCCTTCCAGAGGTGATGTGCATAATCCCCATCTCACAGTTGATTAGAGCCTTGGTAGTGGCCAAGAAAGGTCTTCCTAAGATTATCGGGGTGTGGTTCAAGTTTTCTGATGCCTTCATATATAAAACAAGGAAGTCCTTAGGATATTCAAAATCCCTCACTTTTATAATCACATTCTGTAGAAGGCCCCTTGGAATTTTGGTTGACCTATCAGCAAGCTGAAGGGTCACATCAGTGTGTTGCAAGGGGCTTAACTCTAGCTCTCCAATAATTCTGTGGGGATTAAGTTGATGGATGCACCAAGGTCCAATAAGGCTTGATCCAAGATGAAACCATATATTTTACATGAGATTAAGGGGGTCCCTAGATCTTTCTTTTTAGGAGGGAGCTTATTTAGGATGATGGCACTGGCTTGTTCAGAAATCATGACCCTTTTTAATGATTTAGCCTGGCATTTCGGCGTGCATAATTCCTTCAGAAATTTTGCACAAGCCGGGATGTTCTCAATAGCCTCAAGGAGTGGTATATTTACCTGAACTTGCTTTATAATCTCAAGCCACTCCTTAGATTGATTGATTTTCTTTTCCCTGGGCTTAATCAAGGCTTCAGGAAAAGGAGCGTGGGAAAAAGCATGAGTGTTCAAATCCTGAGTCTTAATTTTTTGATTATCTTGGTCTCCCAGGTCAAATGCTGGCTCCTCAAGATCTTCGTAAGATTTTGATGTAGAAGGATCTTGGATTTGTTTCCCACTTCTCAAAGTGACAGCACAGGCATGTGCATTAGGGTTAGAAGGGTAAGGTGGGTTCTGCAAAATGGGTTGAGCCTGGGTTGGGTTGGGGTTAACAAAGCCTGGTGGGTACTGGGGAGCAGATTGAATTAGTTGTGCTTGTTGCTCCTGTGTGTTGTGCTGATTAACCCTATTGAAGTTCCTTGGGTTTGGGACAAGTTGGGATGGCAACATCTCATGTTGTCTAGCATCTACTAGCTGGTCCAGTCATCCCGTCAATTCTGTCCTCAATTGATTCATTTCTTCTTTATGTCTCATATTCATTTCTCGCATTTCTTTGAGGACCAGACTCAAATCTGAGGGTTCGATTTTTTGAGTAGGTTGTGTTTGATATGTGCGTGGTTATGTGTACCTACTAGGTTGGCCATAAGTGTTTGGCTTAGTCAAGTTAAGACCCTGGGCAAGTTTCTGACTTAAGCAAAATTAGGATGGTTGCGCCATCTAGGGTTGGAAGTGTTTGAATAAGGCTCATTTCTAGTGTAACCCTGGAGTGCATTCACAGCCTCAGGATAACTAGGCATTGGGTTGCCTAGTTCAGAATTCGAGGGCATCAAGGTCCCTCCTTGGTACCCAAAAAGTTATAGGTTCAAGTACAGTTGTCTCATAGGTGGAGCCATGGTTAGGTCATTGATGTTGTGCATTGATTCCTAACCTAGAGGGTTGGGGAATTGGTTGTGGGTTACCATAGGCACTCCTTGGGTAGGCATAGGATTTAATCTGGATTGTGTACCTAAGGAATTCCCACCCTTTAGAAGATTATCCAACTTCTTATCCAAATTCTCTACATTCTTTCCCATGAGTTCCACCTTATCTAATCATTGTGCAATTAATTCTAAGTCAACCGAGTGTGAATTATTGTTAACTTCATAAACTCCACTCCTTGGTTGATTAGTTCTGTTAAAGACAGACATTGAGGCATTATTAAGGGAATTTTCACTCATATTCTCGAACAATTGAAAGGCTCCCTCAACATCTCGACTCAGGATATTGCCCCCACATGCTACATCAACAAAATTCTTCAGATTATCACTCAATCCATAATAGAAAATATAGGCCAAGTGCCACTTTGGAATCCCATGATGGGGGCATTTCCTAGCTAAATTATTGAACCTCTCCTAAGCCATGTAGTTGTTCCCCGGGGTTTTGCTTAAAGGTTATTATGGCACATCTAAGGGCATTAGCTTTTCCTACGGGGAAGAATTTCTTTAGGAATGTGCTTCTCAGGTCTTCTCAAGTTAAGATTGGTCTACCAATTGTTCTCAACCAATGAGCATCTCTATCTTTCAAGGAGAATGGGAACATCATCATCAGGGTACCTTATTCATGTTCCTAGGGCCAAAAGTTCTTTCTATGTGTAGGAGATCTTCAAGGTGGTGGAAGGGGTCATCTGACTCACGCCCATGGAAGTGGGGAATCAAGTTAGTGACCTGAGGTTTGAGTTCAAAATCTTCCTAATCGCACGGGTTTCACGAGTTCGAAATTGGGGTTACAAGTAACCCGTCCTCATAGTTGCAAAACTTGTGGTCAAATAAAATTTATACCAAAACTCCAAGGGAGTCCCGGGTCGAACACAGGGAGGCGATGTTTACTTTAACTTAAAACCGCGCTTCATTTTGTTTCTTTTTTGTATTTTAGAGCTTTGTTATTTTTTTTGTATTTTTGAAAGAAGAAGACAAGCAAAATGAATCATAAGATAGAGATGGAACAAATATGATATATATAACAATCCAATGTCGATTACAATAAATAATGAAAGCATAAAAAGAGAGGGGGGTGAGAGGAAATCTCCCAAATCGACTGTTCGGTGAGACGACGGTGCCTGGCGGAAGCTCGGATGAAGGAGGTGAGGAGCGGGACGACGGAGGTGAGATGCAAGGCAACATCGGGTAGAGGAAAGCTTCAGCATAGCTCCGGAATGGAAGTGAGAAGGTGGAGATGATCTGCTACCAGAATAGAGGTGGGAGGATGGCTCCAAGGTGACCTATGAATGGGGATGGGAAGTTGTAGGAGTATTTGGTGGGGCAAAGGTTCGCTATACTAAAAGGTGCCTTGGATGCTTGAGAGCAAGCTTTAACAGAGCGTTGGTAGGCTTGTTAGAGATTGGGAGTAGGTGGGAGTAGAGTAGATAGAGATGGCTTGAAAGGGAGGGGGTATAGGTCCTTTTATAGTGGAGGAGAAGAGGCAAAAATCGGTACGAGACCATTAGTGACCTCCAGACCGTCGCTGGAAGCATCGCTGTAGACAGCTCATGCCAGCTTACACTCGCTCATGCCCACAGCTAGCTTTGCTGGCACGCAAAGAATTAGCGACGGTTGTAAGCGTCGTTGTAAATCCAGCTCATGCGTCGTTGGCGCTGCGCTGTGCCTCTCTTTGCCGCACGTGCGCACGCTCATGCGCTGGCGCTGCACTGTGCGCATGCATGCTTCCACGCACGCCCATGCGTGTGTATGGGTGGCCTAGGTTACGCCTCGTGGCACAATCTGGGTCGTCCATCTTCTTTTCGTTGTAGGGGCTGCTACAGAGGTCGAATTGAGTTGATTTTCACACTGTTAGGCAACGATCGTCGACCCGAATCCATTCGCACAGTCAGATTTGTCATTTGAAGCTCCAAATTATGTCACCTAGTCCCTTGGCCGTTGATCTTCCTCGGACTGCATATGGTGCTACGGGACTCCGATCGAGGCAATTTTGGAGGCGTTGGACTCCAATCATCGTCTTGATCAGATCCGTATAGTCGGATAGTCAATCTGAGGCTCCGAAATAAATACCCTTCTCTCCTAACTACAAAAAGGGAACAATTAACCTAAATTATATACAATTACTCTAAATGCATAATGATGCATGCTATGTAATATTTATAACATGAAATGCAAATCTAAGCCTAGGAACATGCATGAATAGATATTTTACCCTCAATAAATGTGTTTACATCATACCCCCATGCCTATCTTTTGCTAGTCCATAACAAAATTAAACTATATGCTATGTATGAAAGCAGAATTAAGATTAGATCGCTTAGGCCTAAGTCGTTTATTAATAATAGAAAATTTCAACTAAGGTCCTAAACTACGAAGACTCAACAGTACCCAGGTGTCTGCCAGAATGCAGACCACCCAAGTCCTTGCCTTATTTGAAAAGGGAAGATGCATTTTTTTATTTTTCTTCTTTTCTAATTTTTTTGTACTTTTGGAGTTTGAGAGTTTCGGGATAACTTTTTACGACTACCCGACCCGCCCAAGACTCGGAAAGGACTCTAAGTGCTAAGCATCTTGTGAAAATAGTGAAAGACTCACTAGTCGGCCGTTGAAATGAACTTAGAGTTTCTACGACCCTAGGTGACCTTGCCTAGGGGTTTATCTTTTCGGTTGGTAGCTGTCTCCCGACTTCTTTTATTTATGGGGTCAACACAAGGGCGAACCCAGTGTATATCTCCTTAGTTTATTCTACTTCCCCGCTTCTTCCTTAAGTGTTTTGGGAATTTTTATGCATTTTTTGTGAGCTGGGCTCTGGACAACAGACCAATGGGCTATTACCCACGGTAACTTGCCATTCATACTCGTGCGATGAAGTATAGTTTTGTTTATTTTTTATTTTTTTCTCCTTTTTCTTTTTTTTTTCTTTTTCTTTTTGTTTGTTTGTTTTTTCTTTAAGTAGGTGGCTTCCTTGATCTAAGATTTACCTAAAGGCAGTACAATGAAAATGGTCTTGTGACTGGGCTCTGGACAACCGGCTGATGAGCTGTTACCACTGACAACTTGCCAGTCATACCACCCTAGATAGTTCATTAGCTACCCAATTTCCAATGAAACCGTTGAAAAATGAGTCAGTGTAGAAAATGTCTGTAGATGCTTAGGCTTAAAGTCCCCTCAAATCAGAGGGCAGGTTGATAAGTCGCATACTTATCATCCCAATTTATTTACCAACTTAAAATGAATTTTAATTGGCAAGGACTCGAGACTAAGTCCACATTCAAGTGGATACCCAGGCTAATTAATCCCGAAGACCTGAAGAGTCTAAGTGTTTAGGTCCTCTCATATCATTTCCTAAAGTTAATAACTTCTAAATGCCTAAGTTCTCTTCTCCTAATTCTTCCTTTTTTTTAAACTTTTTGAATTTTCAATTGTTTTTTAAAGAATCAAATAATAGGCAATTACTGTTACAGCTAACAAAAAGGTTATAAAATATGTCCACCCCCCATGCTTAGCTATTGCAATGTCCTCATTGTGAAAAATGAAAGCATGCAGGAGAGTAGAAGTGGAAGAATGGCACCTGGTTTCTGTGAGACTTAGGTCAGCTTGGAACAGTCTTTATATGTGCTAAGTTTAGTGCCTTTAGCTAGGCGAGGTCCTCAATAAAAAAAATAACTTTGAGGCCACAACAACACAGTTTCCGGACCCCCAGGTATGGGTCTCGGAGAGTGAAAATGGGCTTGCCAAAGGGATGAACAATGAAAGTGGCAAGTTGGTGGTGCAGGGAGAGCCCAAATGATCTCCAATAGGAGTTTTGTTGATTTATTATAGAGGAAGTGTGGTTGGGTATAGAATTTGTGCAATGGTTGGGTGAAAAAGGACGAAGAGGGTTTTGTGATGTGCTAGGGATTTGTGGGTACTCTAGAATACCTAATGTTTGAAGAGTTCTTACCCAATGTTCAATTTCATCCTCACACTCTGTGTTCTTAAACCAACCATCCTAATCCTCAGAATTCCCACCCACAAGTTGGACCTCAAACTTAAGCATTTAGGATAAGGATGTTGTTGGGTTTTATCTTGATCACGTGAATCATCCAAAAAATTTTTGATTTCATGTGTATCTTCCTCATCCCATGTTGCTACAATTGGTCACTGTTAACGTGGCGAAATTGAGTTTAAAATAAAGCGTTGTAATATAGTCAAAATCGCTTTGAAAACAAATAGATTTTTATTACTAGAAAAGATTTCGATGTCAAACACAGGGAGCAATATGGGATTTAGAAATCAAGATCACAATTCAAACTAAAAGATTTGCAATAATATCAGTATCAATGTGTAAAAAGATGAGAGTAAAATGGTAATTTAGATCACCAAATACTCTTACAATATCAACTAAGGAACTCAATGTATATGTATGAAATGAGAGCTCAAATTTGTCGTCTGATTTGGAAATCAGATGACTTAAAGTTGTCTACTGATATGCTGCTTCTTCCTATCTCTGACTCTGTCTTTGCTCTTCCTTTCTCTGATTTTTCCTTTCCTCTTCAGCTTCTTCTCTTTCTTCAGACCTACCTCTTCTTTCTCTACTTTCTCAGCTACGACCTTCTCTTCTTGCCCAAGCCTTCTTCCTTGGCCCTTCTCTATCTTTGCTTTTCTCCTTCTTCTTCTTTTCTTCTTCCTTCTCTAGTTTTCCTCTTCTGAATCCAGTTAAGTGTCAGCCGAATGTCCCTGTAGCAAAACCCTCCCACTACCCGTGCAACTCTCCTCTCTCTTTCTCTTAGGATCCGCTCTCCTAAAGCCATGAGAAATCGGGTTGTCAAATTCAGGCGCGTACCCGGGTCCAGGATCATTGGCGTGCAGTAGTTGGCGAGGAGTGCAGGTTGAGTTATCGGGTCAAACCAAGTCCGCGGGTATGTGTCGCGGACAAGGCCGAGTGAGCGGGTGAGAGGGACCTCACCCCATGAACTGAGGTGAATAGCCACCAGCATGAAATCAATTTATGTGGGCGCACAACTTTAGCACTTTCCGATGTGGTACTATTTGCGCCCCCCTCCTTCACGTATCTACAGCAAGGGGTCTCCCTTCAATTGCCTCAACTCACGACACTCACGTCTTCAATTGAGTGCTAGGATGTTTTTAAGGGTCGATTCTGCGTGACCTGGAGCAGATACCTGGGACCAAAGTGCCTGGAGCGAGCCTCAAACAAGCTCGAAGCTTTCTCGTCAATGGCGACAAGGCCGAGTTACTGAATCAACAAAACGGCCTTTCGGCCATGTCAAAACGCTCAAGGAGGGTCGCTAGAGCAAGGCGAACATGATGGGGGTGTTTGTGTGGCGTGTGGATGTATGTGAGTGCGTGGCGAGGTTGAACTACATGTGTGAGAGTGGGTGTGTTCGAGGGTGCATGTGAGTGAGTGGAGAGGTGAATAAAGAGAGGGGAAATGAGTGGAGAGGTAAGGGGGTGGTCGTGGGCTTGTCAGTGAGGGATTTGGTGGTCTGTGGAGGTGGGATGGTCTCGCCGGAGGGGATGACCAGAGATGGAAGAGATGGAGTTTCGAAGGGTTATTAGTTTTCAGATTTGGAAAATAAAGAAAGGAGGAGAAAGTAGGGGAGATAAGGAACTTAGATAGGAGGTAGGTGGACGAAGTGGGGCAGAGATGGAGTCGGATGTGGTGTTGCCGACGCTGGAGATGAAGGCAGCTTCGGTGAGGTAGAAACGGCGAGGGTGAAGGAGGAAAGGGCGTCTGCTAGTACAACAAGATGCGGAAGAAAGAGAGGAAGAGGAATCAACCATTGTATTGTGGAAGAATGATGAGGAAAGGCAGAGGGGATCGCTGAACATCGAGTAGCCTTTGACCGTGAAAGAGAGAGGAATTGTAGGGACACACGGCCGATTTCGAGAGTGAGGAGATCAGCGAGCTCTAAGGGTCCTTATAAAGGGTTCTAGGGGGCGGTTAGAGCTTGGGAAGCAACCTTTCCAAGCTTGGAAGGTCACTGGATTTGGGTAATTCTTGAGACCCAAATCTCTCATCCATTCACATGAGAGATTGGGAAAGATTCGGAGCACATGGATAGGTTCAGATTGAAGAGGACTCCTCAAAGAATCTTCCTTCCAATTTTGGAAGGGATTGATCGAATAGAGGAGTTCTCTTCAATCAAAGGTCACCAAAGAAGGATTTCTCCGCGATAATGGCAGAGGGACCTTATTGTGAAGATGATGAAGTTAGGAGGCTAAATGCAAGGATTTTTTAAAGTTAGGGGTATAAATGTAATCAGACAGAACCATTTTGCAAACTAGGTCAAGACAAGCTCATCTTGGGTCCAAATTTTGGTACAAACCTAATTTGGACCTAAGGAATCCAATGGTGAAGTTGGATTTTGGTTTTGACTACGTTTGACTGGGTAATTTATGTAAAAACATAAATTAGGGAAAATATCTGTCTGAGACTCCATTTTGGGTTAAGATGGGTTCTGATGTCCAAATTGAAGGTACTAAACCCTAGAGAATATTTTTATATAAATTTTAGAGATTTTAGGTGAATTTTATCTTGACCAGAACCTTAGTTGATTAAGTGGATCTATTTTTAGGGTTTCAAAAGTCATTTAATTCTTAAAACATACGCAAACCCATTTTTGTCTAATCTAACCCACTTGTTATCCTATTAAGACCATTTGACCTTTATTCAGCCCTTGAGAAAACCCGTGGTTGTACTGCACTCAAGATAAGTTGGTAAAATTACAATTTTAACCCTAATTTCTTATTTTTCTCTCAGAATGGTTATACAGTGAGTTATGGTTCTCTGGCGGCTATGTAGGAGCATTTATTTACTTAATTGGGTCAAAATGAGCTAGTTATGGCTAATGATGGTACTCCCATCATACCCCCATGCCTAGCTTTTGCTAGTCCCTTAGCAAAATTTCAAGGTATTAACTTTGATTCTAGTCCATAAATTCTTTTGATACTTAAAAACTTTGCTGTGTGCTTCCTTTTATAGATTAGGTTTAAATGCCAATAATAGGCCTAGAGGTACTCAAGTACCAACCAAGATTCGAACCTGACCATCTCTAGCCTCAATTTACCGTGAATGTTTCTAAGGCCCACAGGAACTAACCTAAGGTTCGTTGAACTCTACGGTTAAATCACCCGTGCTTGTAACATGTTTTAGCCCAGGTTTGATTTGCAATGCATTTTTGTCAGAGATAGAGGAAATTTTCTTTATTTTTGGATAGTTTTCTCTCTCTTTTCTTGTTATTTATAGTTTCATATTGGCTTTACAATACGATCTGTATCGAATTCCTTGTCCCCATCATCAATCCTTGTAGGGTCCCTAGCAATCGATGCTTCGAGATAGCACCGCCCTTGGCAAACCCCCGAACCCTGGCTTTCGAGATTTCAAGATAATCCCACCCATGGTGTTCTGTAGCTAAATCCAGACCTTAGCAATAGACATTTCGGGATAATGCCACCCATGGCATCTGAACCAGCACAGGGTGCTTACATACTCCCAGTAGGATATGTAGATATCCTAGGAGACAAGCACTAAGGAGATGATATGTTATTGTACATCTTCGAGGGAAATTTCCCTCCTCTCTGCGCCGGGAACTCATCCAAATCAACTTGTGTTGATTAGCCACTCCTAATCTAGGTGACTTTTTCATAACAAGTTAAATGCATTTGCGTGATTTTGATACTTAGGCGCACTGAAGCAGATCGTGTGTGGATTGAGGTGCTTAGGTCACCGAGTCTTGCAAACCAGAGGTCAATTAACGAGGGTGAAATACTCCCTAAGCCCTAGACCTAATACTTAAGCTTCGCATTTTCCCTAACTTCTTGAGGATTATCCAGATCTTAGCGGGTACTTGAATTTTAAGCCTAGGATTATAGCCTAAAAGGCCTAAAATCAGCATTCCTACTAATCTCTTCTCTATTTCATTAGCACTTTTTGCCTTTCTTTCTTTTGATATGGTCTAGAGCTAAGACAATTCCTTAATCTTTTACTAATGACTATTTCTTTTTCTTTTCTTTTCAACTTATGCTCCTTTTTGGCATTTTTATCTCCTCCCCTTTCCTCAAAATTTGATATGCCATCAAAATTTTCTTTACTCTCATATTTTTATTCTTTTTCAAGAATTTTATATGCATATTTTTTTTGGTATTTTTGGAATATGTGATTTTTTTTATGAAACCCTTTCTTATGAAGTGATTTTCTCGACATTTTGCACTTTACTACCCCCCATGCCTATGATTTGCAATGTCCTCATTGTAAATTAGGTGGGTTCGAGTTCAGCTTAGATCATTCATTAGAACAGGTGTACGGTGGGTGAATGGTTCGGGATGATTGTTGCGGACGATTTCAAGCTCGGATACGGGTACCAGAGGTGGAGTCGGCTACTCTAATGGATGAACCCTAAAGTGCAATATGAGTTCAGCATAGAATGTGTCAAGAAAGGTTTCAGGTTTTTCAAAATGACGAGTTGCCTCCTATTAAGCACTAAGTTTTACGCCATCAGCTGGGTGCAATGAGCTGAGGGAGAATGGAGGGTACAAGATGCCTCAGCCAAGTTTGTATCGGTAAGTTCAATGAATGGTTTGAGTCTCTGACCATTCACGACAAAAGGTTCTGAATCATGGCTGAGTTGACTGATTTTGACAACTCCATTTCAAAGATTCTTCAGACAAGGTAAGGTCCGATCCATTTTGATCTGAGTTTTCCTGGGAACAGTTTGAGTTTGGCATCAAAGATTAGGACTTTCTGACCAGGGAAAGAGATCTTTCTGGATATGTGTTTTTCGTGAAAGGCCTTAACCCGCTCTTTGTAAATTCGCGAGTTCTCATACGCGTCATGGCGTAATTCATCGATCTTGCTCATTTGAAGCTTTCTATGGGTTCCTGCCTTAGAAAGATCAAGATTGCAGTTTCGTACTGCCCAATAGGCCTTGTGCTCCAATTCGACGAGGAGGTGACATGCCTTCTCGTACACTAATCTGAAGGGAGACATGCCTAATTGGGTTTTGTGGGCGATCCTATAAGCCCACAAAGGTTTCGGAAGTTGGTATGACCAGTCTTTCCTGTCAGGTCGAACAGTGACCTGGAGGATTTTCTTGATCTCCCGATTCGATAGCTCAGCTAGACCGTTGGTTTGGGGGTGATAAGGAGTAGACATTCAGTGTGACAACCCATATTTGGTCATCAGTGATCTGAACTGAGAATTAGTGAAATGGGTCCCTCCATCAGAGATCATGGCACGTGGAATCCCGAACCGAGAAAAGATGTTCCAATGAATAAATTTGATGACCACCTTATGATCGTTGGTTCGGGTTAGAATGGCTTCGATCCATTTGGACACGTAGTCAACTGTGAGTAGAATGTACTCGAAGCCATCCAAAACAAGAAAGGGTCCCATAAAATCAATCCCCCGGACATCGAAGATTTCGCATACGAGAATCCACTGTAAGGGCATCATATCACGGTGGCCCTTGTTGCCTAAGGTCTGGCAACAAGTGCATGCCTTACAGTGATTATATGCATCTTTGAAAGTCGTGGGCTAATAGAAGTTGCACTGGAGGACTTTTGTTGCGGTTTTATGACCTGAGAAGTGTCCACCGCATGCCTGGTCATGGCAGAAGGACAAGATGTCCTGAATTTTCGCTTTCGGGACACATCGTCAGATGATTTGATCAGCACCGATGAGGAAGAGATATGGGTCTTCCCAAAAGTAGTACTTGGTGAAAGAGCGATCTTTGTTTTCGATAAAAACTTTAACATAAAATATTGCGTCGTTGTAGTATGTCACGTGGAAGAAAATTGGTTTTCGAAACATTTAATGTTCAAAAACTAACCATGAAAATAGTTAGGTCGTATCCATAGGGAGGAATAAGCCTATTGGACTCATGAGTGATGCCTCGTTTATTTGGGAATATCAATGGGTGCGCATTCTAACTATTGCAACTTATTTCCAATATAAATGCTTGTTTTAATCAATTGATCAGGAATGTAGGTATTTATATGAAAAATTACCATAATATAATATTCTAAATAATGACCTTGGTAATAGCGAACAATGTCGATATTAATCTCCTACCTAATAACACCAATTTACTATAACCAATATCTCATGTTTTATGTCATTCATAAGAAGAACCCAATCATATGTAATTCAAATCAAAGAGAGGGATGTCCATGCAATTTCAGCCAAATATTATATAAGATAAATAAATGAATAGTGATTTTTCACAATGGAAAAATTCGTAATTTTTAATATTAAGGGAAATAGGGAATTTGCGTTTACGGCTCGTGCACGTGGGAGAGGGGCTTGTCGGCAACTAGAAGCTCGGGGGAGGTGCGCGGGGTCGAGACCTTCGTATCGGTGGTGGCACACCGGCGAGTGATGGCCGACAATGGCCAGTCGGAATGGGTGGAGCCGGCGGCAGGCGGATGTCGGTGGGAGGTCGAGAGGACAGCAGGTCAATTGGTTGGTTGCTTGGCTAACAGGATGACGCCGGCGAGCTCTCGGTGAGTCTGCTGATGGCATTGGCGAGGAGAATGGTGGTCGGAGAGGGTGAAGTGGTGGTGGTGGGTTATGGGTTCATTGCTGTGAAAACAAGAGAAAAGGAAGAAGATGAAGAAGAAGAGGAAGAGGGCGTGTGCACGGGCTGGTGAGTAGGTTGGGAGAGCGAGTGTTGGTTGTGCGCGAGTGCTGCTGGTGCGTGAGTGCTGCTGGTGCATGAGTGCTACTATTCGCGAGTGCTGTTATGCACGAGTGCTGCTGGTGCGCCACACGTGGGGGTGAGGACGTGCTTTGGTGGCTCAAGCAGGGATAGGCGCTGATGGTGGTGGTGATGCTCTCTGTCACAGAGCACCACTCGGGGGTAGGCGACGTTCGCTCAAGGCACGATGCGTGATTTGGTTTCACGGTGCTTTCTTCAGCCACAGTGCTGGTGGTGGTGATCTAGAAGATCCCCCACAAGGGGAGAAGGAAGATCCCCCCGCTTGCATGCGGTGAGTCCTTTTATAAATCTTCTTCCATCGACTCTCCTCTGATCTATTGCATTTCCGGAGGACTCGGCCTTATCCAACAACTTAATGGCAGTAGCGAGGCGGTGGGGAAACGATGTGTTGAGGCCAGCGAGGAGGTTGCACACATGGAGGTAGATATGGCTAAGTTGTGGTGCATATTGTCAACATCATTAGACGTCCAGAGTAAGCTCCGGACGTCTTAAAAATGAGATTTGGCTATGCTTGATTCCTGCAATGCATATAATTATTTATAATATCAGATAAACTTTTCAAATATAAATTATACTGCATGCATTTATTTTATAATGAAATATAAATATTAATATACTCTAAAATGTAGTAACTAACCAACTTAGGCTAAAAATTAGTCCAATAAATTGGACTCATCAAATACCCCCATGCCTAAGTTTTGCTAGTCCCGAGTAAAAATGAAAAAATAATAGAAGTAATCAGAAGATTTCTTCTATCCTTACTCCAAAAATTTAGATATCCAGACAAATGTGAAGTGATAGTAGCCTAGGGAACGGATCCAAGTGAGAAGCCAACTTACATTTGAAGTTCATACTTAACCCTTGATAAAATTCTATCGGGATAGGCAACACTTCCCTCGGGGATAAAGCAGAAAATAATCTGAAATTTGACCCTGGCTTTTTGGCTTAGGTAGGAGATACTAAGTTGAATGGATTTGTTTTTGGCGGCACACACTCATCTGGTGCTACATGTAATCTAGTACTACAGACTATAGATCTCTAGACTACTAGACAAGTCAACTCGGAGAGAGGCTAAACAACTGTGCTCTCTTTTGCTTCTTTTCTTTCTGAGATCACAAATCTTACCAGATTTGGTAAATGTACTCATTGTTTGGTGGCCGTACATGGCATTCACACTTCAACTAAAGTCCTAATAACTCTACAACTAAGTTAGATGACCTCAGCCAATATTTGGGCGATCAAAAATACTAAAAGGTAAGTATGGGTCATATTTAGTGGATCGCGATGGGTGTTTTTGTTGCCTCAGAAACGTCACGAAGATAAAATTATAAACTTGGACTCTTTTCTTTTTCTTTTCTCACTCTTTTCTTTTTTTTATCTTTTTTTCTAAGTATAATTGTTTCTTTTTTTCTTCTTTTTCTTTCTTTATAAATCAACATAACATGACGCAGACTTTTATTTATGAGGCATTATTAGGGATGATGATGGTCAAGAGGATATTGTGTGGCTTATTTGATGGAAGTGCCTACTCTTGGCACTGGGAAGGAATGGATAGGACAAGCATATTTCTGACCTTTGACACTATTACCCTCCTTCAGCCGAGGATTCTATGAAGGACGGTCGTAACCACCCACCATAGTCATAGCTTTATTAAGACTCAATCTCTGTGTATCAACCTTATTTGGTGACTCTCATGAATTCACACAATGTACGCACACAGGAACAGAGAGCGAAAACTATGCCTAACTCTGAGGTATCATCATCTAATTGTCCAAAACTTAAGAGTCATTGCATTAGACTTAGCACACCAGTAATCTCTCTACTTTCTTTTCACAAATATGAGGTGAATCTAATAGAAGATAGTATGCCTGACTCCCTTTTAACTGTCCAAGAGTTCAGTAGACTAAAAATGCTTATTGGTTCTCTTCAAAGATCCATTACCCAATCTACGTGCAAGTGAAATAAATGTATTTGATTCTAAACTTAAGAAATAATTTAAGAAGAAAAATCTTTAATGACACCTCCATGACGAGGATGTTTTGCTAGGAACTAACCAATTCAACTCAAGAAAAGAATTTTTTTTTTCTTTTTATATGCTAACCTAAATGCATGAATACTTCCTAAAATGCAGAGTGCACCCCCCCATGCCTAAATCCTACAATGTCCTCATTGTAAAATTAAAATAGGGGGAGAAAGTAAGGAAATCACCTGATGATGGTGTTATTCATAATGTCGGGTTGCCTCCCAACAAGCACTACATTTTCTGTCAGCAGCCAGACTTATAGGGAACCTGTAAGTCTAGTTCCAGACAGAAAAAGCTAAGACCTAAAAATATGCGTAATAGCACAGGCCTAGAAAACAAGTAGCCATGGATGTTGGTGAGCTGATGATGCAACGTTATCCCAAATGCTCGCCAGAAGACATGAAAGCAAAGAACCTCGTTGGCTACCTGGGGAGGTCTAGGAATAACAAAAGGAATATGAAAGGAGACCTCCTGAAATAGAATAAGTGGAGGATAACAAGGGTCCTCCAAAGCAGTAAGGGTTTTAAAAGATATAAACATTATTATTTCAAACCCTTGAATGGTGAGACTAAACGTAGAAGCATCAATCCAAACTCACCATTCTACCCAAGGATGTATTGGCTTGATTTCTCCCCAGAAAGAATGTAAGTGAGCAGAGACCTGAGCCAAGGATCAATTAGGGAGTGGAAGGGTTGTTTGTGGTGTTGGGCTGTAATGGTTAAGTCCAAGGAGGGCTTAGTCGGTGTCAAGTCCAATTCCAACAATGATTCAAATTATGTATTCTCCCTAACAATTATTGCAGAAAAATTCAAGTCACCCTATCTATCATTAATGATCGGAGTCATATTTTCACCTTCCAGTATATGTGAATCAATGATGGACTCCAAATTAAATTCCTTTGATGGCAAGGTCGAAAGAACAGAATCATTATCATTAATTTCATCCCCGGATTCTTTTGGTTCACTTGAGTTTTTGTCAGGGTGTATATGTGATTCATTAGTAAAGAAAGGAGTTGCTTCAGTATAATCAATTATTTCTGAAGGAGGATCCGTCTTAATGTTTTAGAGTAAGCCTATATCACTCAATTCTTTATTCTTTTTGGGGCATAAATCCCCAATTGACGTGTTTTGTCCCCGAGAGTCTCCCCTAGGCTTCTCACTATTGTGTTTGTCCTCCTCTAATATCAATTCTTGGTTTGGTGGAGAATGACTCTCAATAGAAGGGAGGAATCCAAATTTCACCAGATTATTTATATCCTCCGAGGGTAAGTCCTCGAATAACAAATAATCCCCTTGTGATTCACTCCAAATTTTCAGTTTGGGTTCCTCCATTGGGTCATCCTCGTCCTCTAAAATAGACTCTTTATATCCCTGAGACCAAAATTGATCTAATTCATCCTCCATTCTCTTAGGGTCACCTTCATTGGGTGCATTTAAATCCTCAGAATGCTGAATGGTAGGTGTTGATTCCCTAAGTGGAGGGTTAGGATTAGGCTTACTAAGGGTAAAATGAGGTCCCACCAGATAATTAATAGGGGAAGTGATATGAATAATACGACCTTGACCTGGGTTATCAGGGGTAAGAAAAATATTGTCATTTGGGTCAAGGTCCTCAAGAGGTACCATCTTCCCTTTCTTTTGACTCCAATATAGCTCAGGTGGATAATTACTAGGATCATTCTCCTCTAGTGGTCGTGTCTCATTGGGAGAGTCTAAGTGATAGCTACGTAAAACGGGATCCCTATTGTCATTGGTTTCCTCAGAATTATTTTCATGATCATGGTCATATGGATAGGGATCAAAATTACTGGGAAGAGCGTAGCTAAGCTGTCTAATTTCTTTGTTCAATTGTTGACTATTCCTCGACATCTCTCCCATAGACTCCATTTCCTTTTGTTGTTTTTGCATTTCTATCATAAAAGAGGAGAGGCTACTACTATTAGATTGGGGAGGATAGTCAATCTCAGGCTCTGGTTGCTTAGGGGTATCGGTCCAACCTCAATACGGAAAATCATGAAGGGTGGGAGAGTTGGGTGTTTGCATAGTAGTAGGGATTCCAGGGTTGGAAAATCCCACTCATAGGCTCTGCTCAAAAATGGGAGTTATTAGGCCAGTACTCCCAGGATAGGAATATTAATGATCCCATGAATTGTCAATGTACCCATCAAAGGATGGATACGCTCAAGGCATGGGATCTTGGTTAAAATGATAGGAGTAAGGATAGTCCATTTCTTTCAATTAAACAGGTTAAACTCTCTTAGGATTTAAAAGAAATCAGAAACTTCCTAGAGAGTTCTACCACTGTCAAAACAAACGCAAATATAGTGGGATATGTTTTTAGTAGATTCTAGGTCATAGTTGTTCAGTTGGTGGCCAGACAAGTTTTTCAAGAATTACGCTTCCTAGGCCGACCTTCGTTGGTGCCTACAACCTACTCGCAAGGGATGGAAGTCTCGAATCAAGCTCACGCATGAGGAACCGAAGTAACTTGGTGGATAGGGTTGTTGATTTCCGACTAACTTCCCTTGTGGTGCAAAGAGGAGAGGTAGAAATATCTAGTGACCTTATGTGTGAGGTGCACAGTGTCTTAGGTGTGCAATCATACATTCGTGTTTTTAGTTTTGAAATCTCACAAACAAGATCCTTTTGCATACAATTTTAAGTCACAGATTTTATGGTCCAACCTCTTAGTAGTCCCAATTTTTAATGTGACCACTAAATTAATTCGATTCAACCACTTTAGTGGTCTTAGATTTAGGTTCAATGCAGATGCATGATAGGTAATTAATACTCAAGAAAAAGACGTACCTTACTCTAGCTTTCTTTAATGCAGGGATGTCCGCAATGCAATTAAGATAAACTAGATGCTGCTCATTCAGTCCTAGATGATCGCCCTATTGATATGAAGCTTCTAGTAGGCATTTTGATATATATATATATATATTTTTTAAATCATAATAAGCAAACAAACCTAATCTAACTAACCAACATGTAGTTCAAACAATTCGAATAATCCTATAATCTAAATAAAATGGGAACACGCTCCCAAAAATACGCTCTCGCATGCAAGAGCGATAAAAAATAAAGAAACACTGGGAACACGTTCCCCAAAATGCCCAAGGGTCCACAAGACAAAAATTAAATGTCTAAGGTCTATCTCAACTAAATCTAAACTAAGATCTAATGACTAAATCAGAAAAAGGCTCCTCCGTATGCCTACGTGTGTGGGATCAAGGCCCACAAGCACCCGTTGCTGGCCTTCAGGTGGCGTCAAGGTCCACCAAAAATATCACCTCCGTCGTGCACGCCCGCCGCATTCGTTTGTTGTTTTTGCACAGAAAAAGATCCACAGTCAGTAATTTAGAAAAGGTTTCAAAATAGCATAAAAATAATATAAAATTCTTGAAAAAATTAATAGGCGTGTTTCCTCCCTGGTAACGACACCATTTGAAAGGCCGATCTTCGTTTTTGATAAAAACTTTAATATAAAATGTTGCGTCATTTTAGTATGTCGCATGGTAGAAAATCGCTTTTCAAAACATTTAATGTTCAAAAACTAACCATGAAATAGTTAGGTCATATCCACAAGGAGGAATATTCCTATTGAACTCGTGAGTGATGCCTCATTTATTCAGGAATATCAATGGGTGTGCATTCTAACTAGTGCAACTTGTTACTAATATAAATGCTCATTTTAATCAATTGATCAGGAATGTAGGTATTTATATGCAAAATTATCAAAATATAATATTCTAAATAATGACCTTGGTAATATCAAACAATGACGATATTAATCTCTGACAAAAAGCCATTTTCGCGCATTTGAAAGTCATCGGAAATCGTAGTATAGTCGCATAAAAATGTTCGTCAAAAATTGATTTCTAAAGATAACGAGACTTGAGTCCCAGTCGTTCGTCTCTGGGAGGCATTGCTTTTACTTTTGAAATCGATCTTTTTGCCGCTCTACTTTGTTTAGAATTGCATGCCGGTTCGTGATTATTACGTATTTACGTATGACATGCTTAGTTGCAAGAATATTAAGAGTTAGAAACAGACAACATTAATCACGCAAAAGATAATAGCAATCATTAAGCTCATGGTGATTTCAAACAGATAGAGATATATATGTATATAAAAATGTGTTTTCATTCATTCATTTGGGAGTTGTTGCACAAGGAATATAGAGGAAAGCTTGTACATAAATGCTTGAAAATTAAATCTAGCTACCAGAAAATGATCGCATACAAGAATCGACGGGGGGATTTCGCATGCATCATTGGGGGAGAAGTAAGACTACACTACTAGGCATTAAATAAACGTAGTAGATATATGAAGAGCATAATCTAAATCTAGCATAATGGAAGGGCATTCAGGGGTGGTCCCCGATGGCCTTTGAATGGTTGAGAGAAGGAGGGGCGGCCAATGGAACTTAGGGCGGCCCTTAGAGAGAGGTTGGGGAACTGATCCAGCTTCCTGGCGTGGAGATGGTGGCCTCCATGGTGGTGCTCAACTCGTGGAGGTGGAGTGGAGATGGAAGTGGCTAGCCTAAGTGGAATGGATGACAAGGAAGTGAATGGTTGCAAATGGCCACCCAAGGGGTCTTTTTATAGACCTAAGGGAAGCTCTCTAGAGAATTATGGAATTCTCTAGAGAAGCCTATGGTGGGAGCTCGTGGGAGAGTGAGAGAGAGAGGGTGGATGGTGGTTTTTAGATCCACCAAATGTGGATCTAAAAATTGAACGACTCTTGGTTGCTATTTTTGGCAACCAAGGCAACCACACATGGTAGAGAGTTCTAGAGAACTATAGGCTAGGTATTTTCGTGTGGATGGTGTGTGTGGGTGTGTGTGGGTCGAAACTTAGGTGGCTAGGTTGATTAGGTTAGGTTCTAGTGGGTATAGGTCAGGGTATGTCTCAAATTAGGGTTATAAACCCTAATTCACTAAGGTAAAGTGCAATTAAACTTAATACAAGTTTAATTGGGTGTGTGAAAACTTAATTGAGAGTAAAACAACTCAATTAAGTCAGGTCTAGGTCAATTGAACTCTAACTAAGTGCAATTGGACAGTGTGTGCTGAGATCAGGGTTCAATTGGACTCAATGAGTCCAATTGAATAGGCTGATGGAATTGACTAAGATCCAAGTCAATTAGGTTTAGTGAGGACCTAATTAGGTCCTTAGGGAGGTCTAGAGGTGATTTACTAGGGTTAGGGCACCTTAATTTAGGTTCCTATGGGGTTAGAATTGGGTTTAGGGACCTAGAGATCCAAGATCAAGGCTTAAATCTCAAAACGGGAATTGGAGAGCAGTATCAGACGTCTAATAATATAATCAGGCGTCCTATACTCAAAAATCAGAAGTCCAGACTTGTTGTCTGGACGTCCAATCAGAGTGAGGAAGGATTTCGGGTTCTATTTTGGGTATTCTGCAGAAATTAGACGTCTAACAAAGTGTCTGGATGTCCAATAACACTGCACAAGTGGGTTTGAAGTGTGCGGGATTTGGCTAAGGGTCCTGGATGTCTTAAAACTCATCTGGACGTCCAGAGAAGGGTTGGAACTAGGGTTTTAGGGCTTCCTAGGGTGTTGTGACCTAATCTAAGGGTGTCTAAGGCTTGGGGAAGTCTCTAGGCTATCCTAGGGCTAGGATGGAGCTAAGCTCTTCACATTTTTCTACTTTATTCCTACTTAATGGAATAGCAAACTTTTAACCCCCTTACATTATTATTCCTACATCTAAACTAGGCCTTCTACTCCAGCTCTCCTACAACTCCTGTTATTCCTGATCCAGCTTCAGATCCAGCTCCTGATCAGCTTATTGCCTGCAATTGACATAATGCACTTAATCAACACATTATAACATTATTTTATGCATAGCTAAAGGAAATCAGTAAAGATGCAGATAATGTGTATGCATGCATGAATAACCCTAACTTATGCTAAGTCCTAGCCTAATTTAGGTCAATTAAGACCTATGATTGCTGCGCAATCATACCCCCTTGCCTAAATCTTGCTTGTCCCTAGCAAATGAAAGACTAAATTATTTACAGTAAGGGTCCCTAAGGGACTGGTTATTTTATCAAGTGTTTGCATAGAGATTTTTTCTCCCTTTTATTTTCATCCTATGCTCTAGAAATCCAGACAATCGTGAAGGTGCAGCTATGTAGCTTTTGCAATGGATTTGAGTGAAAACTAATACACCTCTAAAGCCTGTACTTGAACCCTAATAAAAATTCTAGCGGGATAGGCGGATTTCTTCCCTCGGGGTATTCAAGATATTCTATGAATTTCACCCCGACTTTGGGCTTAGGTAGAGAATCTTTGAGGGAAAGATTATATATTTGGTGGTTCATTCTCACTTGGTGCTATACAGAGACTAGTACTATAGAATCCAGATTCCTGAATTACTAAGTAACTTAACTTAGAGAAAGACGAGAAAAACTATACTTTCTTTGATTCCTTTGTATTCATTCTCTCTTGCTCTTTTTCTTTCTTTTTCTTAGAGCTCACAACCTCACCAGATTCACATGTATGTTCTGTATTTGGTGGTCTTACTAGGTATTAACACTTTAATTGAGTTTTCATAACCCTAGCACTAAGTTGGAATTCCTCAGCCATTATTCAGGCGGTCAGAAACACAAGAAAAATAGGTTAAGGCCATATTTGGTGGAGCTCAATTTTATTTGGTGGTATTGCCTCAATGAAATAAACACTAAATATTCATTCTTTTCTTTGCTTTTTCTTATTTTTCTTTTCTTTTTTTTTAGTTTTTCTTTCTTTTCATCATTCTTTTTCTTTTTCTTTTTCTCTTTTTTTTTTTAATAATTTTTTTTCAGCATAACACAACTGGCATACATCCATGAACTTTATTGAGGAGGCATTATTAGGGATTGGTGGTACTCAAGAGACATTGGGTGGCTTATTTGGTGGAAGTGCCTACTCACAACACCGGGAGAGACGGATAGGACGGTGTATTTCTGACCTTGACATCAATACCCTCCTTTAGCTGAGGATTCCATAAAGAATGGTCGTAACCATCCACCTTAGTCCTAGTTTTATGAAAACTCGCTCTCCGCGTATTTGCCTTATTTGGTGGCTCTCACAATTTCACACAAAAATGTATACGCTGTGATGGGTCGGCCCGGATAGGTTGTTAATATGGGGATTTTATCATTGAAATGTGTATAGTGATTAACCTAATTCGGACCTAACCATCTCTTTACAAAATTTTTAACCTGGCCTAATTGATTTTATCTTGTCACTTTTAGGCCCAGGGTCGAACTCAGGGAAGTGGGGTTTAAGTCGAGTTTCTACATTTTCCTTAAAGCGCGTCTCTTCCGTTCGTTTATTCTATTTTTTTGTTTTTTTTCTTATTTAGATTTTTTTCTAGTAATCCTTGTCCTTGAGGCACACCCTCAAAAATGGGTTCTTGGCTTTGAGCCAAAACAGCGTCAAAAATGGGTCTTGCTACTCGCAAGACGAAGTACCTGCAAGTCAAAGATTATCTTTTCTCTTTTATGTATTTTTTTATCTTTTTACTAAGAAGGAAGCTAACAGACAGAAAGTAAATATAATAGCTATAGATATATATTTATATGTAGTATATATATAAAGGGGTGGGGGTGGAGGTGGCGATGGAGTGTAGCATCGTGTCGAGTCGGTAGTCGTCTAGAAAGACGCAACCAACATGACTATGTGCCGTGTGGAGTGTGGATGGAAGATGGATGATGAATGTGTCCACGCTTTTTTGTACGCGTGTATCGGAGAATATCAGCAACTGGTGCAGATATTCCCGCGATACAGCGTATAGTAAATAACGTGAAAGTATATATACATATATATAAGTAAATATATATATATATATATATATATGTATAGGTATATATGTATAGATATATATAGATATATATGTATATATATATATAGGTGTATATGTATATATATATGTATGTATATATGTATATAGCTATGTATATATGTATATAAGTATATATATATATAATACTATATAGATGTATATATATATATATATATGTATATAAGTATATATGTATATATATATATATATATATGTATATAAGTATATATGTGTATATATATATATATATGTATAAGTATATAGATATATATAAGTAGCTATATATATATTATATATATATGTATATATATTGTATATATATGTATGTTACTATAAGTGTGTGTGTGTGGGTGTGCGTATGTGTGAGTAAAGGTGTGTGTGCGTCGGTGAAGGTGTGTGTGTGTGTTGCTGTGAGTAAGTGAAAAAAAAAGAGAGAGAAAGAGAGAAAAAAAAAGACAGAGAGCAGAAGAGAGAGCAGGCGGGAGCGGACGGACGCAGGAGAGAGCTGCGGGTTAAGTCGTCTGCAGAAGGCGCCCGACGTCTGATGGTCGCGGATGCAGGCGCGTCTTCGCTCGGAGAAGGTGAGGCGTCTGCAGGCCGGGTGCGAGGAAGGAGAGCGGGCGATGGCGTGCTCAGAGAGGGCAGCGGGGAGTCTGCAGTTGGTCGCGGAGGGTTGCAGAGGTTGGCAGGGGAGCGGGACGACGGTTGGCCAGCCGCTGCAGTGCGCGCAGCGGCCGGTTGTCGGTGCAACGGCGGAGGCGTCAGAGCGGAGAACTGAGCAGAGAGTGCCCTGCAGGCGCGCGCGGAGGGCTGAGCGCCTGCGGGGAAGGTCGCGGAGGAGGCGAGGAGGTCTGCTGCTGCTGCTGCCGCTGCGGTTTGGCTGCTGCTGCTGCTTCAAGCTTCGGAGCTTGAAGTGGCAGCAATGGCGTGGAGACGAAAACGAAAAGAAAAGAAGACACCACGCCCACCGGCTCGTTGAAGAGCTGGGCGGTGGTGTTCCCACTGTGGTGGTGAGCACCACAGTGGGTTCTCCTGCTCGCCGGGTGCCTCCTCGACGGAGGGCCGACGTATGGGAGGGGAAGACGGTGGAAGAGGTGGCTGCAGGTTTTTTTTGTTTTGTCCAGCCGCCCCTCTCATGAGGAAGAAGCTGCAGCTTCTTATAGAGGAGGAGAGAGTGGTATGCCGACTGCAGCAGGGAGAGGGTGCTGGATTTGCAGCTGTAGGGAGCGGCGTTGGCAGGGAGAAGTGACGTGGAGTAAATGCATGCAGCTGCTGCGGGAAGAAGTGCAGCCGCGGGAAGAAGAAAAGAAGAAATCAAGAGAGAAAAAAAAATAAAAAGAGGTGGAATTTGTAAGGAGGCACTTGGGATAAAATGTAACTATGCAAGCCATTGTTTCACTCCTCTTCTTCTCTTGATTAAATGCATGCATGCAAGCGTTTTTACAAATGCAATTACAGGATCCTATTATGCAATGTTAATGCTAGAAAATAGCACAAGAAGGTATTATTACAGGCGTGTTTTGAGGTGCAAACACGCTGGAACCGAGAGCGAAAACTATGCCTAATCTCTAAGTATCATCACCTAATTATCTAGGATTCCAGATTCCTTGCACTAATCTTAGAGCACCAGTATACTCTACTCTCATCTCACACTATTTGGTGGATTTTTGGAAGAAAATCTGCCTGACTCCCAAAACACTGTCTAAGGGTTCAGGAGAAGAAGCACTGCTTCTTCTTGACAGACTAAAGATGTTTATCAACCTTCACCGTGAATCCATTGCAAATTCTATGTGTGTGTGAAAAGTTGTGCTGGATTCCAGATTATAGGACTCAGCTAGAGGATAAAATCCCTAATGCATTCTCTTAATAAAATAATCTTATTCATGAATGCAATATGTATATATGCTATTTATAACCTTTCAAAAGTTGCTCTTCAAAGATTTCCCTAATTCAGGTTACATTCAGCTTGGCCCTAAATTTAGAACGAAAAGGTGAGTGGATGAGTCGAAAGTGGCTGTTGCGGATGATTTTTAGCTCCAATGCGAGCATTGGAGGTGGAGTCGGTTGTTCTTAATTTAAGGACCCTAAAGTGCAATTAGCATGATGTACGAAAAGTTTTTCCTAGGTGCTGGCAGAAAAATTTTCAGTTTACAATTACTACCCCCCCATGCCTACTTTCTTGCATGTCCTCATGCATGAATATAATGAAAAATAAATTAAGACAGGGAGTAAATGGGTAAAATTCACCTGGAATGGCTCCTGAATTTTGACATTCCACTTATTCCAACACCTGAAATTGAATATGTAGGAAAATATGCCAAATAAAATATGCTATATATAAGTGCTGAGATTAACGCCTCCAGCAGGGCGTACACTCAAAAAGGATATACCAATACAGTATTGAGAATGGCGAGTAAAATAATAATAATTTTAGTCTCATTCGCCAACAGCGGACCGCAAATGCGAACTAGCTATCCATGAATTCCAAGTCCAAATAATCGGGAAAATATGTAGATGGGGCTTGGGATTATCTGCAGCCAGATGCTACAGAAGAAAGATAGATAAATACGGGTGCCTGGAAGGAATGAAGGTGAAGGCATCCCGAAGAGGTGATGGAGAATGTGGGTGGTAGGGGTATGGGTGGAGTCGTGTGGGGTGAAATCATATGGGTCCTGATAATGAATGGAAGGCATGACCCAAGTAGTGTGGTCAGATCAGGAAATCAAGGTCCAGTGATCAGTCTCTGTCTCTAGCAAAGATGTTTGGGTCTCGTCTTCTTCTTTTATCTCTTCCAAATTGTCTAATGCCAATTCCCAATTATCACATGATTCCCCAAAATTCCTATCTTCCTCTGATAACTCATCATATGTTATCCCCAATAATCTTTCAATTTCTTGAATATCTATTTCATAAGGGGATATTTCCTTCTTCTTACTTAGATGCAGTTGGGCATTAGATTTAGTAGTGAGTCCCTCCATGAAAGTGGAATGGGATGAATCATTGATTGAGGAGTTGTTATAGTCTTTTTGATTTTGTTGCTCCATGTATGAGATCATTTGAATTAATTCATCAATGTCTCCATGGGTATTCTCAAATACAACAAAATTATATTCAGGTCCCTTAATGCTTGGTTCCTCAAAATGAAATGATTGGTACTCAGGCCCTATATCAAGATCAAGATTCTCAAATAAATCTCCATTCTCAGCTTCCATAGGGTTATCAATATCATCCACCTCGGGTGTTTGATCAACAAAATCCTGCATGACCACCACCGAATCGCAAATCAGTTGTGACACACGTGACCCAGATTCAAACATTTCTAGTTTTTGTTGCTCATCCTGGATTCTATGAAGCTCTTTCCTTATATCATCATATTCTCTTTCACTAGCTTCTTTTATTTCATGAATCATTTTGATCAATTGAGTAATATGGGATTCATTGCAAGGGGCAGGGGTTTGAATTGGGCTAGGTCGATCAAGATAGTCAACCATATTATCAGTGATTTGATCTGGTAGGGAGGGTGGCTTATGTGATCTAGTGGACTGTTGATTCGGGTCGTGGGGTTCTACCCAGGTGTCAATTGCCATAGTTTCTTTCGAATTACCCTCCGACTCACTTTCCATATCATCTAGAAAGTACCCTGACTTTGTTTTCTTAGTGGCTGCATACATACCAAAGTGAATCTTCTCATTGCCGCTACTCACCTCCATACATCCTGAGTAACAGTCAATCCGTGCATTGGCCGTAGCCAAGAAAGGTCGACCCAGAATAATGGGTGAATTACTTAGCTTCTCCGATATATTCATGTCCAAGACAATAAAACCGACTGGAAAGCTAAGACCTTGCACTTTAATAATCACATCCTAAACTACCCCCTTCGATAGTTTGATGGAGCCATCTGCCATTCTAATGGTGACAGGTGTGTGGTGCAGATCTCCAAGTTTGGTGCGGTCAAAAAGGGCGGTAGGAATCAAGCTAATGGAAGACCCTAGATCCACAAGGGCTTTGTTGAAGGTGAATCCCTTTATAGCACAAGATATGAAGGGTTTTCCAGGGTCAGTCATTTTGGGTGGTATAGTGCCAGAAACAAATGCACTTATGTTAGCTGATAAAACCACCTCTTTAGGTGTGCAAGTCATTTTTTTCTTTTGTGACTCTTTCTTTAAGGCCTCAGGAAAGGGTAAATAGGTCAAATCAACTTTAGAAGCCTTTTTCTTCTTTTTGTCCCTTGAGTCTGAGTCAGAGCTGGATGTGGGTTTGGTCTTATGATTTTTGGTTGAGCCCAAATCAGGTCATTTGGGTGGGCTCTTAGCTTTTCTCTTCCTTTTAGAGGCCACAAATTTGACCCCCGCACAAGGGCATGTTTGATAGATTGGAGGAGGGGTCGGAAGAATAGGTGGAGAATAGGAGTGAAAAGGCATTTGCATTCGGGGATAGAGTGATTCTTGAAGTCTCTTGATTTGATCCCCTTGAGATTTCACATGATTTTCCAACTTAGTCAGCCTTTCTTCATTTTTCTTATCAAAGTCCAACAAAATGTTCATGATATCTTCAAGGGTGGTTGCAGGTTGGGCTGGACTAGATGGTTGCCCTAAAGTGGATTGAGTGGAGTATTGGGCTGGCCTAGATTGATGTTCAGTTTGAGTCGGTCTCTGTGGTGGCCATGAAAGATCAAGATTGTTTCTCCACTCAGGGTTATACGAATTTGGATATGAATCAATAGGTATATCACCCTGAGTGGGGCTGACTACAGAGGGAGTTGATTGAGAACCTGTTATGTGGTCCTGTACTTGTAATCCATTATTCCAATTCATTAGAGATATCTCATCAGGTACAGGTGTATCAGAAATAGTGCATTCCTTAATTGATCTACCCAAATCATGGATTAGGTCCAAAGGTGCCTTTTGGGTTAGCTGAGTCCAAGAAGCCTCCCCATGGTAACAAGAATCAGTAGAATAGCTAGTGGTTCCAAAATATGGGTCACTTGACCCACTAGGCTGGTTGTTCCAAGTCTCTTGTCCCTGGGAGGAGTGATAAGATTGAGATTGTGCCTGAGATCATCTAATTTGCTCCAGAAGCTTGGCACATTGATCTGTATAGTCCTTGTTATATTCCCGGAATTTAGCAACTATGGATTTCAATTGGTTCTGATCTAGATAAGGGTCAGATCCATGAGATTCAGGTTCTAAATAAGCTGGGGGATAAGGATAATCATATCTCAGCTGGTTAGGATGAGTCTCCCAACCAGGAGGAGTCGAAATCATGGTTGGGTTGGGTGATGGAGGACCCTGAGGGTCAAAAGAATGATATGGGTTCATGGATATTTGAGAGAAGATCCGAATAAAGATAAGAGATAGTCTTCACATCAAATCCCGTCTCATGCAATCACACCCAAATCAGGCCCAAAAAGGTTTGTTTTGAGTCTCTAAATTTAAACCCTAATGTGAATTACCTAGGGTTTGTGCTTCTTCTAAAATTTGCAGTCAAACCTTAGTCTGACTTGAAATCACTCCCCAGATCAATAACTGAAGAAAAATAATATGAAATTTGGTAGAGATCTTAATTTCTCAATAAATTTTTTAGTGAATACTTTTTTAACATTTTTAATATTTCATGCAATTTTTCATTAATTTTTATGTTCCAGGGGGTCAAACAGACCAGATGGACCCCCTGCGAGAAGTGCAGTTTGAAACAGTATCAAAAAAATCCAAAAATTCTTGAAAATTCATAGAAAAAACTAGGTTTCAGTGGCTTTCCAACCTCACAAATTTCAAAGATATCTGATTTATGTAAATGACATAATTAACGTTTAAATTTATAAAAAATTAGAGTGCAGACTATTCTGACCCCCTTCCACTGTGCGGATTTTTAAAATTTTTATAGTGATAATTTTTCAAAATAAAAGGTGGCACTGGAAAGCTAGTTTTAAAACCTAATTCCAGACTGAATCCCAAGATTTTTGGACTCCTAATTTCACAGCAATAAATTTTTGAAAATCGTCAATATTTGCTGGCCAAATTTTCAAATCTAATTTTGGTGTGTTTAAATAGTTTCCAAGTTAAAACACACACAAAAGAAAATGATTTTTTTTTTTAAGTCAGATCTGAAATTTTGATTTTGAATTTATATATATATATATTTTTTTTCTTTTTTTTTTCTTTTTTTCTAACCTAAGGAAACAATAAACTAGAGGACGAAGAAGATACCTGCGGTCTTCACCACGGGTCAATGTGTGCGCAGATCCTCATCTTGACACCCTACAATCAAAACAAACAGAAGTTAAGCAAATCCAAATCTAAACTCACGTGTTACCTCCCCGGCAACGGCGCCATTTGACAAAAAGCCATTTTCGCACATTTGAAAGTTGTCGGAAATCGTAGTATAGTCATGCAAAAATGTTCATCAAAAATTGATTTCTAAAGATAACAAGACTTGAGTCCCGGTCGTTCGTCTCTGGGAGGCGTTGCTTTTACTTTTGAAATTGATCCTTTTGCCGCTCTACTTTGTTTAGAATTGCATGCCGGTTCGTGATTATTACATATTTACGTACGACATGCTTAGTTGCAAGAATATTAAGAGTTAGAAACAGGCAACATTAATCATGCAAAAGATAATAGCAATCATTAAGCTCATGGTGATTTCAAACAGATAGAGATATATATGTATATAAAAATGTGTTTTCATTCATTCATTTGGGAGTTGTTGCACAAGGAATCTAGAGGAAAGCTTGTACATAAATGCTTGAAAATTAAATCTAGCTACCAGAAAATGATCGCATACAAGAATCGACGGGGGGATTTCGCATGCATCATTGGGGGAGAAGTAAGACTACACTACTATGCAGTAAATAAACACAGTAGATATATGAAGAGCATAATCTAAATCTAGCATAATGGAAGGGCATTCAGGGGTGGTCCCCGATGGCCTTTGAATGGTTGAGAGAAGGAGGGGCGGCCAATGGAACTTAGGGCGGCCCTTAGAGAGAGGTTGGGGAACTGATCCAGCTTCCTGGCGTGGAGATGGTGGCCTCCATGGTGGTGCTCAACTCGTGGAGGTGGAGTGGAGATGGAAGTGGCTAGCCTAAGTGGAATGGATGCCAAGGAAGTGAATGGGTGCAAATGGCCACCCAAGGGGTCTTTTTATAGACCTAAGGGAAGCTCTCTAGAGAAATATGGAATTCTCTAGAGAAGCCTATGGTGGGAGCTCGTGGGAGAGTGAGAGAGAGAGGGTGGATGGTGGTTTTTAGATCCACCAAAAGTGGATCTAAAAATTGAACGACTCTTGGTTGCTATTTTTGGCAACCAAGGCAACCACACATGGTAGAGAGTTCTAGAGAACTATAGGCTAGGTATTTTCGTGTGGATGGTGTGTGTGGGTGTGTGTGGGTCAAAATTTAGGTGGCTAGGTTGATTAGGTTAGGTTCTAGTGGGTATAGGTCAGGGTATGTCTCAAATTAGGGTTATAAACCCTAATTCACTAAGGTAAAGTGCAATCAGACTTAATACAAGTTTAATTGGGTGTGTGAAAACTTAATTGAGAGTAAAACAACTCAATTAAGTCAGGTCTAGGTCAATTGGACTCTCACTAAGTCCAATTGGACAGTGTGTGCTGAGATCAGGGTTCAATTGGACTCAATGAGTCCAATTGAATAGGCTGATGGAATTGACTAAGATCCAAGTCAATTAGGTTTAGTGAGGACCTAATTAGGTCCTTAGGGAGGTCTAGAGGTGATGTACTAGGGTTACGGCACCTTAATTTAGGTTCCTATGGGGTTGGAATTGGGTTTAGGGACCTAGAGATCCAAGATCAAGGCTTAAATCTCAAAATAGGAATTGGAGAGCTGTATCAGACGTCTAATAATATAATCAGATGTATTATACTCAAAAATCAGAAGTCTAGACTTGTTTTCTGGACGTCCAATCAGAGTGAGGAAGGATTTCGGGTTCTATTTTGGGTATTCTGCAGAAATTAGACATCTGAAAAAGTGTCTAGACGTCCAATAACACTGCAGAAGTGGGTTTGAAGTGTGCGGGATTTGGCTAAGGGTCCTGGACGTCTTAAAACTCATCTGGACGTCCAGAGAAGGGTTGGAACTAGGGTTTTAGGGCTTCCTAGGGTGTTGTGACCTAATCTAAGGGTGTCTAAGGCTTGGGGAAGTCTCTAGGCTATCCTAGGGCTAGGATGGAGCTAAGCTCTTCACATTTTTCTACTTTATTCCTACTTAATGGAATAGCAAACTTTTAACCCCCTTACATTATTATTCCTACATCTAAACTAGGCCTTCTACTCCAGCTCTGCTACAACTCCTGTTATTCCTGATCCAGCTTCAGATCCAGCTCCTGATCAGCTTATTGCCTGCAATTGACATAATGCACTTAATCAGCACATTATAACATTATTTTATGCATAGCTAAAGGAAATCAGTAAAGATGCAGATAATGTGTATGCATGCATGAATAACCCTAACTTATGCTAAGTCCTAGCCTAATTTAGGTCAATTAAGACCTATGATTGCTGCGCAATCAATCTCCTACCTAATAAAACCAATTTACTGTAACCAATATCTCATGTTTTATGTCATTCATAAGAAGAACCTAATCATATGTAATTCAAATCAAAGAGAGGGATTTCCATGCAATTTCAGCCAAATATTATATAAGATAAATAAATGAATAGTGCTTTTTCACAATGGCAAAATCCATAATTTTTAATATTGAGGGAAACAGGGGATTTGCGTTTACGGCTTGTGCGCGTGGGAGAGGGGCTTGTTGGCGACCAGAAGCTTAGGGGAGGTGCGTGGAGTCGAGGCCTTCATTCCGGTGGTGGCGTGCCAACGAGTGATGGTCGACGATGGCCGGTCAAAATGGGTGGAGCCGGCGGCGGACAGATGTTGGTGGGAGGTCGAGAGGATAGCGGGTCAATTGGTTGGTTGCTTGGCTAACAGGACGACGACGGCGAGCTCCCAGTGAGTCTGCTGATGGCGTTGGCAAGGAGAACGGTGACCGGAGAGGGTGGAGTGGTGGTGGTGGCTTATGGGTTCGTTGCTATGAAAATAGGAGAAAAGAAAGAAGATGATGAAGAAGAAGAGGAAGAGGGCGTGCGCACGGGCTGGCGCGCAAGCTAGGAGCGCGAGTGCCGGTTGTGCGTGAGTGCTACTAGTGCGTGAGTGCTGCTATGTGCGAGTGCTGTTATGCACAAGTGCTGCTGGTGTGCCACACGCGGGGGCGAGGATGTGCTTTGGTGGCTCAGGCAGGGATATGCACTGATGGTAGTGGTGATGCTCTTTGTCACAGAGCACCACTCAAGGGTAGGCGGCGTTCGCTCAAGGCACGGTGCGCGCTTTGGTTTCACGGTGCTTTCTTCACCCACAGTGCCAGTGGTGGTGATCAAGAAGATCCCCTGCAGGGGGAGAAGGAAGATCCCCCCGCCTGCATGTGGTGAGTCCTTTTATTTATCTTTTGCCATCGACTCTCCTATGATCTGTTGCATTTCCGAAGGACTTGGCCTTCTCCAACAGCTTAACGGCAGTAGCGAGGCTGTGGGGAAACGATGTGTTGAGGTCGGCGAGGAGGTTGCACACATGGAGGTAGATACGGCTAGGTTGTTGTGCATATTGCCAACATCATCAGACGTCTAGAGTAAGCTCCAGACATCTTAAAAATGAGATTTGGTTGCACTTGATTCCTGCAATGCATATACTTATTTATAATATCAGATAAACTTTACAAATATAAATTATAATGCATGCATTTATTTTATAATCAAATACAGATATTAATATACTCTAAAATGTAGTAACTAACCAACTTAGTCTAAAAATTAGTCCAATAAATTGGACCCATCACTTGGCATCGGAAAGTAATTTGTCTTTCTTGGCTTTCAGCTAATCGAACGGGATCTGATGTGATGCCAGGTAGTTTACTAGATCAGCAAACCATGGAAGCCCCATACTAATAGTCAGGAGGTGCTCATCAGGAAAATGTTCCGTAATGGGTCCGGAAGGGTCGATAATGTCAGAAGGAAGTCGGGACAAGTGATCAGCTACCACGTTCTATTTCCCCCCCTTGTCGTAAATCTCAAGGTCAAACTCTTGCAACAGTAAGAATCTAGTAGATTAGTCAAGGTTTCACATCCTTCTTTGCAAGGAGGTGCCTCACAGTAGTGTGATCAGAGTAAATGATAACACGGGAACCCAGAAGATATGATTTGAACTTTTCCAGGGCAAATACTATGGCTAGCAACTCTTTCTCAGTAACTGTGTAGTTACGCTAAGCCTCGTCAAGTGTCTTGCTAGCTAGTTGATGACCATGGGTTTCCGTCAATTTTCTGCCCAAGTACCGCACCTACAGCGTAATTGGAAGCATCGCACATGATCTCAAAGGGTTGAACCAATCAGGGGACTATAGGATCGAAGCTTGGATAACTCGATCACGCAGGATCTCAAATGCTTGAATGCATTCCTTGGTGATTTCAAATGAGACATCCTTAGATAGCAGATTAGTTAGGGGGCACGCGACCTTCGAGAAGTCAGGAATGAATCGACGGTAAAAATCGACGTGCCCTAGGAAGGATCGAATGTCTTTGACCGAGCTAGGCATAGGGAGTTTGGAAATCAAATTCACCTTGGCTCGATCAACCTGGATGCCTTTTTCAGAGATGAGATGTCCCAGGATAATTCTTTCAAGCACCATGAAGTGGCTCTTTTCCCAAGAAAGAACCAGATTCACATCAATGCACCGCCTGAGGATCTGGACCAAGTGCAGGAGGCAATCATCAAATGATTCACCAAAAATGAAGAAGTCATCCATGAAGACTTCTAGATATTCACCTACCATATTTGAGAATATGGCAAGCATGCATCGCTAAAAAGTAGTGGGTGCATTGTAGAGACTGAAAGGCATCCTTTGAAATGCGTACGTCCCGAAGGGGCAGGTGAAAGTGGTCTTCTCTTGGTCCTCAGGATGGATCGCCACCTGGTTGTAACCGGAGTACCCGTCCAAAAAGTAGAAGAATCTATTTCATGATAGTTTTTCGAGGATCTGATCAATAAACGACAGTGGAAAATGATCCTTCTTTGTGGAGGTATTGAGTCTTCTGTAATCAATGCACTCTCCACGAATTTGCTACACGGGTCGGTATGATTTCTTCAGTCTCAATCGTGATCATAGTGAGTCCTGCCTTCTTAGGCACAACCTGGATTGGACTCACCCATCGACTATTGGAGATCGAGCAGATGATCCCAGCATCTAACCACTTTATGATCTCCTTTTTCACGACCTCCTATAGATTAGGATTCAAACGTCTCTACATTTCACAGGAAGGTCGTGTGCCCTCTTCAGTATTTATGCGATGTGTGCAGTAAGAGGGTCTAATACCAGTCAAATCATCGAGAGTCCATCCAATGGCTCTTCGATGTTGCTGGAGAATAGAAATCAGATGGGATTCTTGATCAGGTGTGAGTTTGGAGTTGATAATCACAGGAAACATCTGATTGGAACCCAAAAAGACATACTTTAGATGATCGGGAAGAGGCTTGAGTTCTAAAATAGGGCTATCAGCAGCAGCGGGTGATTCAAGGTGGGTGTTAGGAGTAAGGGAAGGAGTTATGGGTGTGTCTAGGTTGAGTTCAGACTCCTCTAATTGCAAGTTTTGATCCTCTTGTGGTTGATTAGAAGTAGTCAGGTTTTCCTCAATATACCGATCGTCAACCACAACCTCGATATCACATATTTATTCTATAACCCCGCAATTAATCCCTTGTTGGGCCTTAAAGATGTCGATCATTAGTGTCTGGTTCCTCAATTTTAGTTCAATTTGGCCCTCCTCACAATTAATGTTGGCCCTAGCAGTGGCCAGAAAGGGTCTCCCTAGTATGATTAGTGTGTTTCTTGGATTTTCTGGAGCATCCATATCCAAGACTACGAAATTCACCGGGAAATACAAATCCTGAACCCTAACAATGACATCCTCAAGAACTCCTTTAGGTGACTTAATAGATCGATCTACCAACTGTAATGTCACCTCTGTTGGTTTTAGCTTAGATTCCTCAAGATGGTCATGTAGGGATGTAGGTATTAGGTTTATGGAGGCTCCTAGATCCAATAATGCTCTTTCAAATTGGATATCACCAATTGTATCGGAAATCAGGGGAGTACCTATGTCTTTTGTCTTAGGTAGGAGCCTACTCAAAATGATGGAGCTGGCTTGCTCCGACAATACAATTGGTCTCCCACTTTTGGTTTGTGGCTTACGCTTAGGTGTACCCACGTCTTTCAGAAATCATGCGTAAGCTGATACGTGGTGAATTGCTTCCATCAGGGGGATGTTTATATGGAACTGTTCAAAGAGCTTGACCAGGTCCTCTTCAGGTGCCACTAGTTTGGTTGTCCTCTTTCCCTTGGTCAAGGCCTCGGGAAATGGAACCTTAGATGGTTCCTCTAGAATAGATCCAGGTTCTTGATCTGGGACAGGGGTATCTTGGATGACTATTCTAGGGTTTGGGTTAGCACTACCAGGCTGAAAGTGGCTTGGGTAAGGTAGGTCCTGTGTTGCTTTGCCACAACAAGTCCTAACTGAATTCAGCCTTGCCTGTTTCTAGTTTGGTGTAGGTAAAATAGGTGGTTGCTGCTGAATCCTAAGTATGATGTTGAAGTTTCCATCCTGTCGGGTGATGGAGTAGAAGGGGCCTAATAAATCATGTGGGCTTGGCCCAGATTTAGGTTCATAATGCACCTCTGGTTCAGCATGTTATTCGGATTAGGCAGAGGTTGCGAAGGGAGTGTACCAGGTTGGCAAGAATTTGTGATCTGGGCAAGTTGATTGCGAACCTCTGTGATTTCATCTTTATGCTATTTCTGCATAGCCACATTCATCTTTTGAATGTCAGCTAGACTCTGAAGGATAAGAGTCATTTGTTCTCCTTGAGTTGGCCCAGATTGATAGGTGGGGTTGGGCCGAGGTTGAGGCGACTGATGTGGACGAGAAGCTTGTGGATGGGACTGATATGGTGGTCTTTGATTCTGATTGTTTCCCACCCACATGAAATTAGGATGATTTTGCCATCCAGGGTTATAGGTATTAGAGAATGGGTTGTTCTGGATGGCGTTGAGGTCCTCGCAGATCTGAGGAACCTCAAAAAAGTCAGAATACGAGGGTTCAAAGTTCCCCCAACTAGAATAGGCAGGTTCGGAGTTTCCTTCGACCCTAGAGTCAGACGGGGGTGGATACGGGTCCAACCCTTAAGAAGATCGGTGGTAGATGTTATGCATAGCTTCCCTCCTAGAGGGCAGCTATGCGAACGGGTTTTGCGCAGAGGTGGCTTGTTGCAGATGTTGAGTTAGCTCATCCACTTTCTTCTCAATAATAGAGACCTTGTCCAAACGACTAGCCATCAGTTCCAAGTCAACAGAAGAGGACAGGCCCTACGTCTCATGTGCTCCCCTTGGATTCGTCGATGCGCAGGCATTCGTCCGATTGAATATGCCCATGGAGTCATTATTGATGGAGTTCTCACACATATTCTCGAGAATCTCCTGGTAAAAAGGCTGGACTTGTTCCCATTTAGGAACTCTGTGATGGGGGCACTTTCGCATGAGATCTAGGAAACGATCCCATGCTTCTTGAAGTGGTTCTCCAGGTTGTTGTGTAAAGTGCATGATATGGTGTCGTAATGCATTCATCCGACCAACTGGGAAGAACTTTTTCAAAAACTCAAATTGTAGTTCAACCCATGTGTTGATTGGACGTGTTTGAGTCTGATACCAGTGAGCTGCTTTGTCCATGAGAGAGAAGAACATTTTCATGAGAAGAATATCTTGATTCTGGACATCTGATCTGAAGGTCTGGGCCAGATGCTTGAGTTGTTTAATGTGTTGGAAAGGGTCCTTGGAATTGAGCCCATGAAATTTTGGAATAGCATTAATCATGTTGGGCTTGAGTTCAGTATCAGGACCTCCAGCTGGGATTTGGACTCGAGGTTCGATCGCCACCGTGGCGAGATTGTAATGATCTCACATCATAAGACGTTGTGGTGGATTCACAAAGTCTTGGAATAGATCATTAAGGTGCTGAAGCTGATTCTCGAGGTTGTCTTCTTCTGTGGGTTGTGCCATGATGATGGATGAAGGAGAATTAGGTTCAGATGAATCAGAAGAGATGTCTATGTGATGTGGTTGCTACAAAAACACGAAAGTCGAGGCCTTGCCTTGACGAGAGTGAATAACTAATGGAGGCCTCAAGGGTGGCCTTAAGGACCTCCTACCAAACATGCACCGATGGATTGGATGAGAATAAAATGTGATGACCCAATCAAGACACCCGAAAATTTTGGATGACTATAGAGGTTCGGGGCAGATGATACCCCTTAGTCAGAAATCCATCCACCTGTGAATTATCTGGGCAGCCAGAGAAGGAGAGTCCCGCGAAGACCCCTACAAGGTAGAGTGCCCCCATGGGTTATAGGGTTTCCCCTACCCGACCTCTCTTGTCACTGATGTTCCAGGTAGACCAGAATGGGGACTTGACCTCTTAAGTCTACCAGTTTTATTAAGAGCAAGGGTGCTTAAGATTTCACTTGAACTTTTAAGATGTATTGAGTGCAAAAAGTGACCTAATTTAAAGATTGGTTGACCCAACAAGGTGGGTCAACTTCACCTATTTGTCCTTTGAGAAATTTAGGTCCCTTTTTTAAGATTCAAGTGAGATTAAGAGCCTGATTTTTAGGGTTTGCTTGAATAGATCAGTTCAAGCAAGGCTTAGGCACACATTGTTTGGGAAAGATCAATTCTTGATTATGCAAGTGTGTCTCTAAAACCCTAACTTGGAATCCTTACTTGGCTCTTGTCCAATTTAGTTCGTCCAAATGTGGTATCTAGGGCACAAACAAGAATGTGATGGCCCTAGTTACCTTAAGTGGGTGCACAAATCAGGTTTTGTTGTTTAAATCCAATCAGGCAACTTGATGAATTATCTAAGAATGGAAAGCAAGTAGCCTTAATTGATTTTTTCCTTTTTAACCTTTTCAGAATGAGTGGCTTAAGAGAGAGTGGTTAGAATTTACCTGCCCCTGGTATGTTTGTTGTGCAGTTGATCTTCCTTGAATGTATCTTCTCCCTAAAACAACCACATCAGAAGAGTTATAGCAAGTTAGAGTCTGAATCAGGAGTTGCAATCAAGAGTTCTAAATTACCTGTTACTTCCCGGCAACAGCGCCAAAATGTTAACGTGGCGAAATCGAGTTTAAAATAAAGTGTTGTAATATAGTCAAAATCACTTTGAAAACAAATATATTTTTATTACTCGAAAAGATTCTGAGGTCAAACACAGGGAGCATATGGGATTTAAAAATCAAGATCACAATTCAAACTAAAAGAATTTGCAATAATATCAGTATCAATGTGCAAAAAGATGGGAGTAACATAGTGATTTAGATCACCAAATACTCCTACAATATCAACTAAGGAACTCAATGTATATGTATGAAATCAAAGCTCAAATCTATCGTCTGATTTGGAAATCAGACCACTTAAAGTTGTCTGTTGATATGCTTCTTCTTCCTATCTCTGACTCTGTCTTTGCTCTTCCTTTCTCTGATTCTTCCTTTCCTCTTCAGCTTCTTCTCTTTCTTTAGACCTACCTCTTTTTCTTTCTCTACTTTCTCAGCTACGACCTTCTCTTCCTCTCCAAGCCTTCTTCTTCTTTGGCCCTTCTCTATCTCTGCTTTGCTCCTTCTTCTTCTTTGCTTCCTCCTTCTCTGGTTTTCCTATTCTGAATCCAGCTAAGTGTTAGCCGAATGTCTCTGTAGCAAAACCCTCCCCCTACCTGCTCAACTCTCCTCTCTCTTTCTCTCTAAGGATCTGCTCTCCCAAAGCCACGAGTAATCGGGTTGTCGGATTTAGGCACGTACCCAGGTCCAGGCACTCCGACGTGCAGTAGTGAGCGAGTGCAGGTTGGGTTATCGGGACGAACCAGGTCAGCAGGTACATGTCATGAACGAGGCTGGGTGAGCGGGTGAGAGGGACCTCACCTTGTCGTCAACTGAGGTGAACAGCTACTAGCACAAAATCAATTTATGCGGCGCATGGCTTCAGCACTTTCCGATGTGGGACTATCTGCATCCCCCTCCTTCGTGTGTCTGCAGCAGGGGGTCTTGTATGGTCAGCCTGGATAGGTTGTTAATATGATGATTTTATCGTTGAAATATGTATAGTGGTTAACCTAATTCGGACCTAACCATCTCTTTACAAAATTTTTAACCTGACCTACTTGATTTTATCTTGTCACTTTTAGGCCCACGGTCGAACTCAGGGAAGTGGGGTTCAAGTCGAGTTTCTACGCTTTTCCTACAACGAGTCTCTTCCGTTCGTTTATTGTGTTTTTCTTATTTAGATTTTTTTTCTAGTAATCCTTGTCCTTGAGGCACACCCTCAAAATTATGTCCTTGGCTTTTAGCCAAAA
Organism: Thalassia testudinum; assembly: GCA_037157565.1. NCBI lineage: Eukaryota > Viridiplantae > Streptophyta > Magnoliopsida > Alismatales > Hydrocharitaceae > Thalassia > Thalassia testudinum. The sequence goes on from JAZHRO010000070.1 coordinate 2,988,435, forward strand.
CAGAGTTCCAAAACGAGTCTTGCTATTCGCAAGACGGGGTACCTGCAAGTCAAAAATTATCTTTTCTCTTTTATATATAGATTTTTTTATCTTTTTACTAATAGAAAAGCTAACAGAAATAAAGTAAATATAGTATGTATATATATGTATATATTATATATATAAAGGGGTGGGGGTGGAGGCAGTGATGGAGGGTAGCACGATGTCGAGTCGGTCGTCGTCTAGAGAGATGCAGCCAACACGACTGGGTGCCGCGTGGAATGTGGGATGGATGGTGGATGATGTATGTAACCATGCTTTTTGTACGCGTGTATTGGGGAATATCAGCAATTGGTACGGATATTCTCGTGATACAGCGTATGGTAAGTAATGTGAAAAAAAAAATATATATATATATATATATAGGTGTATATGTATATATATATGTATGTATATATTTATAAAGCTATATATGTATATATATATAAGTATATATATATATGTATGTATATATGATACTATATAGATGTGTATATATATATATATATGTATAATAATATATGTATATGGGTATATGTATCTAGATATATACATATATATATATGTATATATATATGTATACTAATACATAAGTATATAAATACTACTATGTATATAAATATAAGTGTATATATATATATAGATATATCTATGTATATATATATATATGTATATATATGTTACTATATATAAGTATACGTATATATATAAGTTTATAATAGTGTTTATGTGTGTGTGGGTGTGTGTAAGTGTTGGTGAAGGTGTGTGTGTGCGTCGGTGTAATGTGTGCTGTGAGTGAGTGAAAGAGAGAGAGAGAGAGAGGGAGGGAGAGAGAGAGAGTGGGAGAGAGAGAACAGGAGAGCGGGAGCGCACTGCAGGAGGCGAGGAGTTAAGCCGTCTGGAGGTGAAGACCTTCGTCTAATGGTCGCGTGTGCGGGCGCGTCTTCGCGCAGAGGAGGAGAGGTATCTGCGTCGCCAGTTGCGAGCTCGGAGGCTTGCGACAGCACGCTCGAAGAGGGAGGCGGGGAGTCTGCAGGCGCGCGCGGAGGGGCTAAGGCGCCTGCAGTTGCTCTCGGAGGCTGCGGGGGGGCCGCTGCTACTGCTGCTTCAAGCTTCAGACCTTGAAGCGGCAGCCATGGCGGGAAGGAGCGGGAATGAAAAAATGAAAAAGAGAAGAGCCACCACGCCCACCGGCTCTTTGAAGAGCTGGGCGGTGGTGGTCTCACTGTGGTGGTGTGCACCACAGTGAGCTGCTGCCCGCCGGGGGTCGCCTAGGAGGAGAGCCAGCGTATGGGAGGGGAGCACAGTGGTGGTGATGAGCTTAAGGTGGAGTTTCTTCTCTTGCTGCAGCCTCCCCCGAAGAAGAAGAAGCTGAGGCTTTAAATAGAGGAAGAGAGAATGGCTGCATGCATGGATGCTGCAGGGAGAGGACGAGAATGGCAGCCGCAGGGAATGGGTGTCGCAGCTGCCACAGCATGGCGTGAGAAGTTGCAGCTTCGAGAAACAAAAATCAAGTGGGAAAAATAAAAGATGAGGATTTTTGCAAGGATGCACTTGAGGAAAAATGTGAATTATGAAGCCATTTATTTCAATCTTCTCTCCTCTTAATTAAATGCATGAATGCAAGTATTTTTACAAAATGCAACTATGGAATCCTAATATGCATAGTTAATGCTAGGAAATAGCACAAGAAGGCATTATTGTAGGCATATTTTGAGGTGCAATCAGGTCTCCCTTCAATTGCTTCAACTAGCAAGGCTCGCGTCTTCAATTGATTGCCGGGATGTGTTTAAGGGTCGATTCTGCGCGACCTTGAGTAGAGACCTGGAACTGAAGTGCCTGGAGCGAGCTTCAAGCAAGCTCAAAGCTTGCTCGTCAATGGCGGAAAGGTCGAGTTCCTAAAATCAATAAAACAACCTTTCAGCCACGTCAGAATGCTTAGGGAGGGTCACCAAAGCACGGCGAACGTGATGGGGGTGTTTGTGTGACATGTGGATGTCTGTGAGTGCGTGGCAAGGTCGAACTGCGTGCGTGAGAGTGGGTGTGTTCGGGGGTGCGTGTGAGTGAGTGGAGAGGTGAATAAAGAGAGGGGAAATGAGTGGAGAGGTGAGGCGGTGGTTGTGGGCTTGTCGACGAGGGATTTGGTGGTCTGTGGAGGTGGGATGGTCTCACCGGAGGGGATGGCCGGAGATGGAAGACATGGAGTTGCGAAGGGTCATCGTTGGTCAGATTTGGAAAATAAAGAGAGGAGAAGAAAGTAGGGGAGATAAGGAGCTTAGCTAGAAGGTAAGCGAACGAAGTAGGGTAGAGATGGCGTTGGATGTGGTGTTGCCAATGCCAAAGATGAAGGCAACTCCAGTAAGGTAGAAACGGCGAGGGTGAAGGAGGAAAGGGCATCTGCTTGTACGACAAGACGCGGACGGAAGAGAGGAAAAGGAATCCACCACTAGTATTGTGGAAGGATGATGAGGAAAGGCAAAGGGGATCGCCAGATGTCGAGGGGCCTTCGATTGTGAGAGAGAGAGGAATTGTGGGGACTCACGGTTGATTTCGAGTGTAAGGAGATCGGCGAGCTCTAAGGGTCCTTATAAAGGGTTCTAGGGAGCGGTTAGAGCTTGGGAAGCAACCTTCCCAAGCTTGGAAGGTAGCCAGATTTGGGTAATTCTTGAGACCCAAATCTCTCATGCGTTCGCATGAGAGATTGGGAAAGATTCAGAGCACATGGACGGGTTCAGATTGAAGAGGACTCCTCAAAGAATCTCCCTTCCAATTTTTGAAGGGATTGATTAAATAGAGGAGTTATCTTCAATCAAAGGTCGTCGGAGAAGGATTTCTCCGCAATAATGGTGGAGGGAACTTATTGTGAAGGCGGTGAAGAAGTTAAATGCATGGGTTTTTGAAAGTTGGGGGTATAAATGTAGTCAAATAGGATCATTTTGCAAACTAGGTCAAGACAAGCTCATCATGGGTCTAAATTTTAATACAAACCTAATTTGGATCTAAGGAATCCAATGGTGAAGTTGGATTTTGGTTTTGACCATGTTTGATTGGGTAATTTATGCAAAAACCCAAATTTGGGCAAATATTTGTCTGAGACTCCATTTTGGGTCAAGATAGGTTCTGATGGCCAAATTGAAGGACTAAACTCTAGATAATATTTTTATATGAATTTTAGAGGGTTTAGGTGAATTTTATCCTGACCAGAACCTTGGTTATTAAGTGGATCTATTTTTATTATTTCGAAAGTCATTTAATTCTTAAAACATACGCAAACCCTTTTCTGTCTGATCTAACCCACTTGTTATCCTATTAAGATCATTTGACCTTTATTCAACCCTTGAAAAAACCCATGGGTGTACTGCACTCACGATAAGCTGGTAAAATTGCAGTTTTAACCCTAGTTTCTTATTTTTCTCTCAGAATGGTTATACAATGAGTTATGGTTCTCTGGCAGCTATGTAGGAGCATTTATTGACTTAATTGGGTCAAAATGAGCTAGTTATGGCTCTTGATGGTGTTCCCATCAGTCGCATTTTTGCTTTGTGCTCAATTATTTTCGCAACCGTGTGATCTTCTTCCTGAGTTTGGGTTGAGTTGGCCATTAAAAGGTTATCTAAGGTAGATATGGCCATTACTTCCTCTATTCTACCAAGCTCCTCCATCGAACCACACTTAATTTTATTCTTCTTTGAGGCCTCAAAAATATTGAATCGATTTGTCTTATCCCCTGAGGCCATTTCTATGTTTCCCGATTCACAATCAATTCTTACCTTGGCAGTAGCCAGGAAAGGTCTTCCCAAAATAATCGGGGTGTGGTTGAGCTATTTTGGGGTTTCCACATCCAGGACCATGAAATCAGCAAAGTAATGCAAATCATTAAGCTTGACTAAAACATCCTCCAAAATACCCCTTATTTTGTAATGGATCTATCGGCTAACTGCAAGGTTATGTCAGTGTGTTTTAGGTATCCTAGACCCAATTCCATGTGCAGTGAGGTGGGGATCACATTAATAGAAGCACCCAAGTCGAGGAGGGCCTAGTCAGAAGTAATGTTTCCTATTGTGTAGGAAATCAGCAGGGCTCCCAGGTCCTGCTTCTTAAGAGGTAGCTTGTTTAGGATCAGTGTACTTGTGTTATCAAACAAAACTACTCTCCTATTATTTTCAAATTTCGCTCTACGCCTTTCTTTATATGCATTCAGTAAACCTATGGCGTAGGCAAGGATTGATCCGATAGCCATGAGGACTAAAATGACTGTCAATTTGAAAGCTTGAAATAAGGACATCCTTTCCTCTAATTTCTCCTCTGACTTTTTCTGCTTGCCCATACAACAACATACTCCTTAATCAGACTCTGATGTTTTGTTGATCACATTCTTAGTTGGGAGTTTGGAATTCTTGCTATGGGGTCTAATGGGGTTGACATGGGGTTGGGTAGGTCCCTTGTGTCTACTACCACTCCTCAAGGTGATGGTGTTTGCCATGGTAAAATGCTGTTGGTTAGTGCCTTGAGGAGGGTTGGGAAAAATAGGAGACTCCCAGTTGATTATGGTAGGAACTTGGTTCGCTCTGGGAGGGCTGGGGTAGCCTAATAGATAGCATGAGCTTGAGCATGCGACTCCCCATCATTACCAAACCCTTAAGGCCCAGTGCCTCGGTTCTGTACATTTCTTGGATTTGGTACAGATTGTGATGGTAAAGATCCGGGTTGTTGGTAGTTTGGACTAAGTCCGGATTGCAAGGTGTCCAGCGAAGTTTTCATATGTTGCTTGAGCTGGAGCATTGACCCTTGCATTTCTACCATTTTCAGGTTCAAGTCAGCCTGCTCGGCGGGTTGTTGAGCATTCCACATGGGCTGGTTAACCTAATTCAAGGGCAACTGAGTATATACATGACCCTGACCCATTGGTTTTTGCGGTACATAGTTGTTGGGTCGATATTGGGTCTGCTACCCCTGATCTTTCCAAGAGAAGTTAGGATGATTTTTCCAACTAGAATTGTAGGAATTTGAATAAGGGTTAGACCTAACATTCTCTTGCATAGCATGAGCATCCTCATAAGATGAGGATGAAGAAGGATCAGAAAGATTGGGATCCAAGGCCCCAGTTTGGAACCCATAAGGTTCTGAGAAGAGTTGGCTCAAAGGTCGAGCCGGCTCCAGTTGATTCACAAACTCCCATCCCATAGGAGCTTGCGAAGAATGGAATCCCGATCCCTGGGATTGAGTGGATCTGGAAAAGTTAGAGTTTCCGAACATCCACTCTTCCATTCGTTTAGTAACCAGATCCATCTTATCTAATCTATTGCAGATCAATTCCATATCAGATGTATGAGAATCTTGGACCTCATTGGCATTTGATCTAATTTGTTGGGATTGGTTGAAGGTTTCCATGGAGGCATGGTTTAAAGAATTTTTGCTCATTTCCTCAAACAAATCATACACGCTATATGCATCCTTGTTGAGGAAATTGCCTCCGCAAGAAGCATCCACATGATTACGGAGTTGATCATTCAACCCGTGATAAAAAATCTGCACAAGTTGCCATTTAGGCACCTCGTGGTGTGGACACTTCCGCAACAGATCTTGGAATCTCTCCCACACCTCATGAAATGGTTCCCCCTGCCACTGGGCAAAAGTGCTAATTGCCCGTCGCAATGCATTGGTTCACCCAATTGGGAAGAATTTCTTCAGGAAGGCTGAATTCAAAGCTGTCCAGGTAGCAATCGGTCTTCCAATGGTACGATACCAATGTGCGGCCTTATCCCTAAGTGAATGGGGAAAAAGCCTCATGAGCATCTATTATTCATCCACATTCCGTGATTTGGTGGTCTGAACCAAAGTTATCAGGTCCTCCAAATGTTGGAATGGATCCTCTGAGCCAAGCCCGTGAAAGTGTTTAATTAGACTCAAAACCTGGGGCTTGATCTCAACATCTCCAGCAGAAATCACAATGCCGGGACGATCCTCAAAATTTGAAGGATCATAAAAATCCTTCAAGGGCCGAGTGCCATAACCATTCATTCATTGGAACCATTGCTGCATCTGCTACAATTCTTCCAACTGCCTCTGAATTAGCTCTTGCAGGTTCAGGAGAGGGGGAGGTGGTTGTTGATCAACCATGGGATCTGCTTGGCTAAACCTCAACCTTTGCCTCCGGGAATGGTCTAAAGGTCCTTCCAATCTAGGGTTCAATGACCTCCTTCCAAGCATACGCTAGAAGGAAGTCAGAAGGATGGGGAGAAGGGACCCTGCAACACAAAAATACAAGCCTATCCTTAGGTTGGGTAGCCTAAAGGTCTACAGACTCTCAATATCTGTCCTAATACTATGGACAATTTACTCTACTTATGTCCAGGAAATCCAACCAGTTAGAAGGAGGGACTGGGGAGAAGGTTCTTCCTTTGGATTGCACCTCTGGTTCTTAATGTACCCCCCAGCTGCGGTCGTTTGACGCTACTCCCCTAGCTAGACATCAGATTGACTATTAGAAGTAGGTTAATCATGAATAATCTTAGTCTGGATCTCGTAGAGTGAACCAGTCCTTAAGGCCAACGTCTACTCAATTTTAGTTAGGCTTAGGACAATCGTGCTTCAGGAATGTGATGGACCCTTAATGGGTTGTGCCCTTAATGATTTGTTTAAGAATGTGAATGTGCACAACCAAGATGTTTTCAAGCAAGATTATTAATGATGAGGTGAGTTTTAGGGTTCGAATCTTGCTTAGTAGCTTTTAGGATTCAAATACTAGGTATATTCAATGAAGTTTTGTGAGGTAATCCAAGTTTTGAAAGCACGAGTTCAAGTACTTTTCCTTTGTAAATCAAGAAAATATGGAGTGCCTAGCTTGACCTAAGTATTGAATCCTATGGGGAAGCTACAAAATGAATCTCTTTTATATTAGGTGGTGCGGCCCAAATAATTCAATCAATCGGCCCAAATGCACCACCAATTAAGGCACACAAAAAAGTTGATTAACCTAATATGATTTCTACTCTTTTATGTGTTGAATTCATGTACCGGGTCCATAGGTTGGAATCCTGGTTGAGTAGATGAAAATCAAGTCAGGTTATGTGCATTTGATGTGGGTGTATAAAGTGCGTAAATTGATTTGTCCCATAGAAAATATCTTTTTGTTTTTCTTATAAGATGTGGGTGAGATGGGTGAAGGTGGCAAACAAGACAAACAAAGTCTATCCTAGTGTTTATGCAAACACCTAAGTAGATTAGGTCTTGGTTATGATTGTGAAGAAATGAACTAGTGGGGGGGGATGTGGGGAACACTTACAAAACACTCTACCCGCACTTTACTTCGGTCGACTGTACTTGGATCTCCATGCTAGGGTACCTGCAAGATAGTAGATCAAAGACAAGTGGGGTTAGTGCTATGTAAATGCAAAGAAGTACAAAAAATAATAAAGTAAATTCCGGTTCCTCCCCGGCAACGGCGCCAAAATGATCGCACGGGTTTCGCGAGTTTGAAATCGAGGTTACAAGTAACCCGTCGCCGTAGTTGCAAAACTCGTGGTCAAATAAAATTTATACCGAAACTCCAAGCGAGTCTCGGGTCGAACACAGGGAGGCGACGTTTACTTTAACTGAAAATCACACTTTGTTTTGTTTCTTTTTGGTATTTTAGGGTTTAGTTATTTTTTTGTATTTTTAAAAGAAGACAAGAAGAATGAATCACAAGATAGAGATGGAACAAATATGATATATATAATAATCCAATGTCGATTACAATAAACTATGAAAGCATAAAAAGAGAGGGGGGTGAGAGGAAATCTCCCAAATCGGCTGTTCGGCGAGACAACGGTGCGTGGTGGAAGCTTGGATGAAGGAGGTGAGGAGCAAGACGACGGAGGTGAGATGCAGGAGGACGTTGGGTAGAGGAAAGCTTCAGGGTAGCTCCGGAATGGAGGTGAGAAGGTGGAGATGATCTGCTACCGGAATGGAGGTGAGAGGACGGCTCCAAGGCACCCTATGAATGGGGATGGGAAGTTTGAGGAGTATTTGGTGGGGTAGAGGTTCGCTATACTAATAAATGCCTTGGGAGCTTGAAAGCAAGCTCTAATAGAGCATTGGTAGGCTTGCTAAAGCTTGGGAGTAGGTGGAAGTAGAGTAGGTAGAGATGGCTTGGAAGGGAGGGGGTGTAGGTCCTTTTATAGTGGAGGAGAAGAGGCAAAAATAGGTATGAGACCATTAGTGACTTCTAGGCCGTCGCTAGAAGCGTCACTGTAGACAGCTCATGCTTGCTCACGCCCATAGCTAGCTTTGCTGACACACGAAGAATTAACGACGGCTATAAGCATCGCTGTAAGTTCAGCTCATGCGTCGCTGTAGGTCCAGCTCATGCGTCACTGGCACTGCATTGTGCCTCTCTTTGCCGTGCGCGCACACAGTCACGCACTGGCACTACTTATGCGCATGCGTGCTTCCACGCACGCGGGCGCCCGCGCTGCCGCGTGCGTGAGTGCGCATGGGCGGCCTGGGTTGCACCACGTGGCGTAGTCTGGGCCATCCATCTTCTTTACGTTGTAGGGGCTACTACAGAGGTTGGATTGAGTTGATTTTCGTGCCATTAGGCTGCGATCATCAACCCGAATCCATCTGCACGATCAGATTTGTCATTTGAAGCTCCAAATTATGTCACCTAGTGTTTGTCTCGTTGAATCGAGTTTTAAAAGTGTTGCGTTGTAGTACAGCTGAAAAAGCATTCAAAACAGATATAATTTTATTACTTGAAAAGATTTCCGAGGTCGAACACAAGGAGAAAATTGGTATTTAGAAATCAAGATCACAATTTAAACTGAAAGAAATTGCAATAATAGCAGTATTAGAGTGCAAAAATATGGGAGTAAAATGGTGATGTAGATCACCAAATACTCCTATAATATCACCAAATGATTCAATATATAAATTTGTAATGGAGACTAGAATCTGTCGTCTGATTCCTTAATCAGACTTCTTAAAGTGATTTCATCTTCTCTTTCTCTTCTCTATCTTCTCCTTCCTTCTTCTTTGGCTTCTGTCTGACTTCATTTGCCTTCACAATTCTTCTCTTTTTCTTCTTTCTGCCTTTGCCTTCCTTCTGCCTTAGCTTCTCCTTCTTCTTCCTTCTTCTTCTGGCCTCCTCTCCTTCAGCTCCTACCTTTGCCTTTCGTCTGCCTTGGCTTCTCCTTCTTCTTCAACCTTCTTCCTTCTTCAGCCTTCAGCTTTCTTCTCTTTCTCTTCAGCTTTCTCTTCTTCTTCCTTCTGGCTGCAGCCAAGTGTTGTCCTGAAGAACCTATAGCAAAACCTACCCCTACCCACACGCAACTCTCCTCACTTTCTCTCTTAGGATACGCTCTCCCAAAGCCACACAGATAGTCGGGTAATCGGGTCAAGTGCGTATCCAGGACCAGGCCCACCAGTGTGAGGTAGTGGTTGAGAAGTGCAGTCGAGTCGGGTCAAGCCAGGTTCGCGGGGCGTGATCGCAGACGAGACCGGGTCAGGTGAGTGGGACCTCACCCCGTGGATCTGAGGCAACAAGGCTATCACTTTTTCCTCTTATGCAGGTGCGAGTGGTCTCTTACTTCCGAGGTGGGACTAAATGTCCGATCTTCCTTTCGCGTGCGCCTGCAGAGATAGCCTTCATGATTGCAGCAGCAGCAGAGATCTTCAACTCCAATTGAGGGCCTGAGTGCTTGCGTGAGGGGCTTCCGCGCACCTGGGATAGCAGCACCTGGGCTTGGCGGACCTGGAGCTGCAGCAAGCTTGCTTCAAGCTCGCTCACTAATGGCAGAGGGGTGGTGAACCTGAAATCACAAGATCGACCTTGAGGCCACGTCAGAATATTCAGAGAAGGTCACCGGAGCATGGCGAAGATGTTAGGGGTGTTGTCATGGCGTGGCAGTGTCTGTGCATGCGTGGCTAGGGCACACTGTGTGCGAATGTGTGGGTGTGTTCGGGGAGGTGCGTGAGTGAGTGGCGCGGTGAGTGGAGTGAGGGGAAATGTTCAGTGGAGTGAGGGGAAGCTTATGGGCTTGTCGATGAGGGTTGGGATGGCCTGTGGAGGTGGAGCAACCTCACCGGAGTTGGTGGCCGGAGATGGAAGCGATGGAGGTGATGGAAGTCAACAGTGGTCAGTTTTGAAGAATAAAGGGTGGAGAAGAATGTAGAGGGGAGAGGAAGCTTATCTGGGAGGTGAAGAGACGAAGGGGGCGAGCGGATGCATCGGGTCTGGTATGGCCGACGCTGGAGACAAAGAGTGTCTCCGGTGAGTGGAGATCGGCGAGGATGAAGAGAGGGAAATGCTTGCAAGTACGGCGAGGCACGAACGAAGTCAAGGAGGAGGTATTTGCTGCAGGTATGGCGGTCGGACAACGAGGAGGAGTAAGGGAGGTCGCCGGATGTCGAGGAACCTACGGCCGTGAGGAGAAGAGAGGAATCAGGGGTGTTCACAGCCGAATTCGAGTGTCGAGTCATCGGAGGGGTCTGGGCTCCTTTAAATAGAGCTCTGAAGGTCGGTTAGGGCTTGGGAAGCAAGCTTCCCAAGCAAGGGTTAACGCGATTACCGCACCGATCTTTCTTGTCACCAGTGGGTCAAAGTAGACAAGGCCTTGGCCTTAACCCAATCTAGTTTCAAGTCCCCAAGTCTGTTAGTCCTGCCTAGGGCACATCTACTAAATTTTAAGCTTAGGTTTGATGTGCTTTTGGAATATTATGGGCGTTAGGGGGATGTTTGCCCATAAGATTGATTTCAGAGATGTGAAGTGCGTAGACAAAAGGGTTCACAAGCATTTTTGTTGATGAAGTGAATTTTAAGATTCAATTACTTATGTTAATGCGTTTTAAGGTTCACTTGAGTTAATATTTTCAATCAAGGTTTTGATGAGGTATATAAGAGTTTTGCAAATCCCAATTTGTTTGATAGATTTTCTTTAAATATGGAAATGCATGTGTGGTCTATCCTTAATGTGAAACCCTAAGCACAGATAGTTCTACGATGCTTCTTTTAAGCCCAAATTCAGGGAATTGGTGCAACCCAAGTAATGCAATCAATTAGTCTTATTGTATCACTAACTAAGCACTCACAAAATATTTTTGAAGAATTTTTAATGCACATTTTCTATTTTTTCTAATTTAAAGTGTACTGAGAGCTTTATAGTCTATTTTGAACCCCAGTTCGTGATTGGATAATCTATGCAACCAAATGTATAAGAAATATTTTTTTCAGATCTTTCCTAAATTTTTTATTATCTTAGAAATTTAGTGCCACAAATTTCAAGTCAATCGGATTTGTATAAAGATTCTTATGATATTTTGAACTCTGAAAAATTAGGAACTGTAATTGAATGATAATCGATCAGTGTGTGAATTTTCAAAAATTTTCTATAACTCTAATTTCCCAAAATTTGGATATGTTGTTTCTAACTTTGAAACCCACGTCCAATAAAAATTTGAGAATTGAATTTTTAAGGTAAAACTTTATTTCATCTCGAAAATCAAGAGCGATTTCTTTTTTTTCAATAAGCAAACATATTCTAACTAATCTAAACTACAGGTACTTACCTGAGGTTCAAACCTGCAATTCCCGTTGTTGTGCTTTGTCACGACCTGGGCATCAAGAGTCATTTAAGACGTCTGGGAACTGGCCCAGACGTCTGGTATTAAATTTTTTCAGCATACAGGTTCACGTCTGTGCGCCTACGTGCGCAAATTGAACCCGCCGCCTTCGTTCTTCTTTTTCTCTCCCTCCCTGCAGACGACGCAGCCTTCCTTTCTCTCTCTCCCCGCGCTGCCTACAAATACCCTTCCCCTCTCCCTCACCCTCACTCCACCACCTTCTTCTCCTTCTCCCTGCCAGCGAGAGCGCGAGCGAGCGAGAGTGGCAGCAGCGGCTACTGCGAGCGTGCGGGAAGGAGGGGTTGTTGCGAGAGGAAGTAGAAGCTCGACCGCGAGGGTACAAGCTTGCCGGGGCAACTAGAGCCGGCCGGCGAGAGAGCAGCGAGCGTGGGGTGTTGAGGAGGAGCTGCTGCAGCTCGGGAAGCAGGCGGACATGGCATGGCACGGCCGTGTGCTGTGGGCAGAGAGCAAGAAGGGCTCTGATTCTGGACTTACGTCTAGAGGAAGGTCCAGACGTCTAACAGGTACAATATTTTCTTATCTTCTCCTTTTTACACGTGTACGCCATGCAGCCGTCCGCCACGTTCTTCTGCACCCCTTCGTGATGAGAGAGAGTGTGTGTGTGTGCAGGAATCGTTCGGGAGGGCAGTAGGGCTCGCCATCCCACACCGATCAGACGTCTGGACACAGTACTAGATGACGGAGAGGACCTCCAGACGTCCGAGGTGATAATTGGACGTCTGGAAACTAAGTCCAGATGATCCAGCAGGCTTCTGGACGTCTGAAGGACTGCGCAGACCAAGGTATGGCATGATCGACCTTTTAAGACGTCTGGAAGAAGTTCCATACGTCTGATTTTGGGCAGACTCATCGTTTTTGACCTGTTTAGGGTCCGTTCGGAGTCCGTTTTCCGCATTTCAAGTTTCATTGTTTCTAGATTTATTTCCTCTACCTGTTTACAGTAATTTTATACTATTCTGAGTAGCTCCTTGTGTTGATCCTTGTATTAGGACCCTGTTCCATCGTGGCTCTGGGGGTTGCAGAGGTGCGTGGGATTGCCGACCACGCCCCCAGTACTTCCGGTTTTGCGGGTAGAGTGGCCTTTTAATTTAATTATCAAAAATTATACATTTATGAAATAATTAATAGAGTCTAGGGCATTACATGAACCCTAGGGCTGAATAATTAGATTGAATGATAGATCCTAGGGTATTTCATGAATCCTAGGACTGGAAAACTAGATTATATGATAGATCCTAGGGTATGGCATGAATCCTAGGACTGGAAAACTAGTTGAATATATACATTGCAGTCTTGGAAAAGTGGAAAGGAAACGATAACTGCCTGTAAATTGGTTAACAGCTGCCTGTTATGAATGGATAAATACAGTTGAGAACATGAATTGTATGGATATAAAGCTGGAATGGTGAAACCTAAATTGGCTGAGTTAAAAGAGCATGAACCCTATGGGGAATTAGGAGTAGAACTCCTAGAAAGTGAATGGAATAGAATTGGGAAGTGAGCTAGCCCTTGAGTACGGAGTACCAAGGAGAGCAACTGTCCCCCTATTTAGTGCAGAGTGGAGCTAGCCGCCCCAAGTACCCAGGGTTAGGTCTGGCCACTTTGTACCAACTTTTGGCCCTCATGTACACAGTACCGAGGAGAGCTACTAGTGTAGGGAGAGCACTAGCTACCCCATGGGCCCCGGGGTTCTGCTAGCCCTCCTACACAGACTTGTTAGGCCCACTGGGCAAACCAGGGTAGTCAGGCAAGGGTGCGCAGACTGTGGAGGGGTAGGACCCCTGTTTGGTTACTGTGGAGGGGCTGGACCCTGTTACTGAGAGGGCGCTGCCCTATACTGGTTCAGCGTTGTGCTTTAGGTGCACCTGTTAACGGAAACGACTGACCGCGTGCCAATGCGGGGTAGCTACCCGTGCGCTTATTGCGCGTACCGTAGTCACCGTTACGTCTGTCAGCGACCTTGGGGTGGTTGACTGAGGGTAGGACCACCACGGGGGACTCTCCCAGCCAGGAGAGCACCACGTGTTACTCCTACTTTTCAGAAAAGATTGCAATCAAGATCGTTCCCACAAGGAACATTCAAGATCAAGAGAAGGATCTGAGAAATAAATCAATAGTGAATAAATGGAAAAATATAAAGAAAGAAAGTAAGAATATAACAGCTACTGTCCACTCTACTGCTTCTCCTAGCTTTTAGTTGCCACTCTACTCAGTATTTCGCTGACGTGTCACCTTTGTTACTTTTCAGGACCAGGTGTTAAGCAGCCAGAGTCGGCAGCTGCAGAGGGCGCTGGGCCTAGTAAAGCCCCGTAGTGTCACTTGTAGTACCCACTGTACTTTTTTGCTATTGTTGTGAGTAGTTTCTGTTACCCCCTGTACTCTCTTTATTGTAAGCTTCATGTTTATGTATATGTTTATTTCTCTACTGTTGTGGTGGTGTATACTGTAGTATTTCTTTTCTCTACTATTGTATTTTGTTACTGCTAGTTATATACATGTTGAATGTGATTTATTTTACTGCTCTTTTGGTTACTTCTCGTTGGATGACTGGGTCTTGGGGTCAGTCGAGTCGGTCTGATTCTCGTGTCTCGTAGGGATTCGGGAATCGGGTCGTTACATGTTTCATTCTGATTTCCTTGCTTTCCTACACACACGAAATCAACGAAGATAGCAAGTTAGAAATCTCAAATTCACACCAAAAAAGCTTCAAAAATTTCCGTTGCCTCCCCGGTAATGGCGTCAACTTGTTCGACATGCAAATTGCAATTTAAAAGATTATTTAGTTGTAGTATAGCACGGAAGCATGTCGACAAATAAATTTATAAAGACCAGTGAGTATCGGATCATTTGTAGGGAGGCAATCACAATTTATGTAGAAGCTTTTCAATAGAACTTGCTCTAAATAGATATTTATATATGTATATATGTATATGAATCAGATATCATGCATTCAGAAGATCAAAATTTTATTGTAATTAGATAGAGTTTTCACAATAGAGAATGCTACTAGAAACAGATAGATAGATAGAGAGAGATAGAGAGAAAGAGAAATAGAGAGAGAGATAGAAGGAGGCAGAGAGACGATGCCGCTTGTAGGATGCTTGTGCAAGATGCGGCAGCACCTTAGATCCAAAGCACTGGGATGAAGGTTGGAGCGGAGTTGTAGAGGGACGGAGAATCGCAGAGAAAAAGGGTGGAAGAGATGTCTAGAGTTAATGCCTTCAACTAGGGGACCCTAGGCCCTCTTTTATAGTTTCTATGGAGGGCAAAAAGGGTATTTTGGCCCTATATCTCATGCAACAACCTTAGGATTAATCAAATCCGTCGATCGAGAGATCCACGGACCTGACTAGGCCTCAAAACACCTTCAAAATCCTTCTCTACGCTCGGATTTAACCTGGTGGCGACACTTGGTGCGCTCTTGTGCGTTGGATCAGGATCGGATGCTCTAGCTACTCCCACGCGTGTTCTCTTCAATTTTCCTGCTCGCCACTTGCCTTCTTTGAGCGCCTCAACATCAGCCGTCCGATCTTAGGATCGAATGACTTACACATGCACCCCCCTCGCTTCGCACTTCAAAAGCCACATGGAACCACGCATTGGATCAGGTGTTCGGCCACGATCCGCTCTCGACTCGCCGCGTGGCTGCATCCCTGCGCTTCCCTCATGATTGAACAACACTATTTAATATGCACCTGATTTTGCGCAAGGCGCCGCTGAAACGCGTGCCCATCGCTTCGCAGTGAAGGCGCTAACCAACACGCTATTCCTTCTTTTTGTTGCGTTTAGGTTTCAAGGTAATTTATTCTTGGCCATTGGATGAGGATCCAACAGTCGAGATCTTCTTTCCTTTGATGAGGCACGAGGAAATCGGCATTGTGGATGCATCATGGTCATTGGATGGCCATCCAACGGCTCACAATGCACGAGAAATGACCTTCTGAGATGGAGCGGTGATGAGGGGGCGATTGTGCTGGTGCCACATGGCACCATCATGGCCGTCCATCTTCTTTTCCTTGTATCTGGTGATGTAGGCCTCCGATTGAGTTGATTTTTGCAACATTGGACTACAATCATTGATCCAGATCCATCCGTGCAGTTGGATTTTTTATCTGAGGCTCGGATCTTTGTCCTTCAGCTCCATGATCTCCATTCTTTTATGGACTGCACATGATGCTCTAGTTGTCTGATTGAGACGATTTCGGAAGCGTTGGACTCTCGTCGTCATTTTGATCAAATCTGTCTAGTCTGATCTATCATCTGCGACTTCGAATCATCTACGATTAAAATCATCTCTCATTAATACATAAAATGACGATATTATCTATATGACTAATAAATTAGCTATTGTGTAAATTACGATGCCTATGAATGCATTATTCCTAAGTTATGCTAGAACCTAGCTTAATTCAGGTGATTTAGGTTGCATGAGTGCTATGTAATCATCTCTCCCTCTAGTCTCTTTCCCCACATTCACAACACATGCACAACCACCGTACCAACCGCACGACCCACATCTTCCCTGCCTCCGAAGATGATTTAGCAAAGCCTTCAACCCACTACACTTCACCATACGCCTCGCCGCCACCTCCACGAGCTTCGCCGTGCCACCCTCATCAAAAGTCCTCTCCTAATTTGGGCTTTCATCTACCAACTCACCTGACCAACCAGCATCACCTGTGCATACCTTGTCCTTTGTATCGACCAGCATCACCTTCCTCATCAAAAGTCCTCGCTCTTGGCCCTTAATTAAAGCTTGCGTCCACACCTGCTACCCCAAACAAAGCCCTCATCTTTTAGCTACGTGCGAAGAAGGACTGTGGGATGAATAGTCCCACATCGTGGAAATCGGATGCTGCTCGTGCGCATATGAGGAATTCTCACCCTGACCTCTTGCCCAAGCACGAGGGTTGAGTCCCCAGCACCTTCACCTATTTAACCCAACCAAGAACTCCTCACCTGCCCCCACACCAGTGGGTTTGGTCCAGTTCACGCTCGGTTACTCTCCCAATTACCTGGCTAAACCTAGGTTTCTGAGAAAAAGAAGAAGCGGAAAAAGAGAGAGAGAGGGGGGGGTTTGCCCTCTACTGCTCTCTATACTTAGCCAAGCCTGAGAGGTCTTGGCCTCTGTGCTGTGGATGCCTCTCCCTTAAGGCATGAAGGAAGGAGGAAGAAGAGGCCTTCGCCTCTATTTTGTTGAAGCTGAGCTGAAACTTGAAGCATCTTAAGACATCTTACCTCTACTGGTGCCTTGGTTTTGAATATTGTTGAGATATTGGTTAATGTGGGATATTTTACTGAGTTACTGTTGATATATTTGAGCTTAACTTTAAAGGGTTAATTGGTAATTCAAATCACCATTTTAACCCATTACTTTTTCATTTTACTACTGGATTCATATATACATCATTTTGAGTAGTTCTAAGTAAAGTTTTGATTATAATTACTTATATTTCTTGTGATTAGTGAGATTGAATTGCCATTAATTGCTCCCCATGTTTGACCTCGGACTCTTGTGATTCTGAGTTATAAATTTAAATGATTTAAGCTCATTTGTCCTATACTACAACACATTTTCTTAACAAATGATGAATTCACTTAAACATTTTAGCCACAGCAGTGCAGCAGCATGGGCACAAGTGCCTGCGAGCACGCACGACACGGGCATGCAGAGCGCGTATGCGAAAGGCATGCATGAGCTAGTCTTCAACGACGTTTGAGGCAGAGTTTTAATGACGTCGTTGATGTCATTGTTGACCCAAGAACAGATTTTGCCTCCTTTTCACCACTATTAATGGACCTACACTCCTCCATTCTTGGGCATCTTTTATCCTCATCTACCAAGTGCATCTTCCACCTCCATAGAGCCTCCAAGCAAGGTCTTAGAGCTGTCAAGCCACCGACGAAAGCCCCTCCACCGCCGTGCTGCCTCACCTCTCCATATTGTCGCATTTATTCTTCCTTAGTCTAATATTTATTTTAAGCTTTCCTCTAGCATTGTAGTGGCGAAACTATTTTACCTATTCAATATATGGTTTTATCATCTTGTGCTAGAATCTATTATGCTCATCATGTCTACTTTTCAAGCATAGTTAGATATCATTGCTCTACTACAGACTTCTAACCCTTTTTTCTTTCTCTCTCACTTTTGTAAGTGAACCAAACGACGTATTTTGTGACATTAAAGCGATTAACTGATTTGATTTCTTGACTCCCTGTGTTCGACGCTCGTACTCACGTATGATTATTCTCTTTAGAATTGACATTGTAATTACATGCTACAACGGACGAATTAACCAAACGCACATCACGACATCAGTTTTTGGCACCGTTGCCAGGGAGGTAACGGATCTTTTATTTTCTCTCATTTCCTTGGGAAATACTTGTACTTGCATTTTCTGACTCACCTTTCTCTCTTCCTACTTATTGGTTGCAGGAATCTCTACATCAGCGATGGGAGGAAGATAGCAAATTGGATCAAAGGAAGCACAAGAGAAGACCTCCAGCAACCTAAATATTTGATCTCTTGTCTTCCCACAATCCAAAGGTAACCCCTCATCTGTGGACCAAGGAAAATGTTAAAAAATAAAAAAATAAAATAAACTTGTGAGAAGTGGTTCTTAGAAAAACCTCTCTTGTGTTTGTCGAAGAAAACACAACCACTAGGTTCTCAACCCATCAATCTCGAAACACTATTTTTTGGACTTGGGTTGAGCACACGATTGCAGGATCCTTAACACCTCTAAAAATTATGAAAATAATCTCAGTAGTGTTCTTTCTAGTGTGCGAACTCCACCTAAAATTTCATTAACAAACTTCTTGTGGTTTGGCCGTGAGAAATTCACTACTAGAAGTGCGCAAGGTTGTCCTAAGTTCTGGAGACTCAAAAGTTGTTTCTCTTGCTAAGAACTCCACATAGATTGGATTTGTGTGAGATTTATGTTCATGGAAATCTTTTGAAGTGCTCTAAACTTCTTCTAAAGACTATTTCTACGTTTGAAGATTAGTGCTTGTTCTGACTCAATTCCTAAACTCATGCACTGATCTAGAGGTTCTAGACAGATTGACCCCCTCTTGGAAAAACATGAATTTAGGTGATCTATCATCCTTGAAAAATTCTGAAATTTATTTTTTTGGAAAGCTCGTTTGATTTTGGTCAGGATAGGGTCATTAGTTGCTTTGTTTGGACCCTTCTTGATAAAGTCTGAATCAAAAGATTCATTCAGTAGTAGTTGCATGACCTAGGATCTTCCACACTAGGGTTCTTTTAACTCTACAGTCACACAAAACACCCTAAAGAAAATCAATCTTCACCAACCTTGTGACTACATTTTTGTGCCTTGACTGAATTTGTAAACAAGTGGATTCCTAAAATCCAATAAAGCAAGGTTCAAACTCTAAAAGTCATTCATCTCAATCTTGCTTGATAAATAAACACTTGTTTTGGCATTGGGTCCTTGCACTCGATTGTGCACAAAATTTAATTAGAATTTTTAAGGGTACCAACCCCCCTAACGCCCTTCACATAATCCCTGAGCACAAGCATTGACCTAGCCCAAATTAAAATTGACTAGACGTTGGCCCTAGGATTTATTGAGTCCGTTTCAAGGTATTTTCCTAAACACATTGCGAAATAGTGATGCCTGCTTGCTTTAAAAGGTACTAAGTTAGGAGGCTTGATTGTCAAACGACTTAAGTAAGCAAGGGTTGGGCATAATTAGCGACCCTCGGGACACACTCCCCCTACTTTGCCTTCCCAACTTTACCACCTTCGGGAGTAAGGACAACACCATTTTCATCATGTGGTCGGAATTTATTCCTGAGGCATAGGTCACCTAGCTTACACTATAGGGCCTAGATTTGTTTGTTTGGTTGTGCACACACAATTCATGCATCTGTTTCCCTTCTCATCCCTCCCTGTTCTTCTCTAGTGTATGCACAGAAGGCGATCACTTCATCTTGAATTGGTTGCTTTAGATAGAGAGACTAAGAGGGGACTTAATTTTTCAAGGGTTAGGATTGAGGAAATGGCTAACCCAAGAGTTGAGGAGGTTGCGTACCAACCTCAACCTGATGCCATGGCCATGATTCAGGCTCAAATTACATCCAACCACCAACTTCAGCAACAACAAATCCATACCATCATGCAGGCCATACACCGACTGCAGAACCCTCAAGGGAAAAACCCACCTAACCTACCACAACCCCCTGCGAGCCAACCAAGGCCTCTCCATGATTTCTACAATCTGTCTGCTATTTGGATTGATCCATATCTTAGAGTCCCCGAAGGGGGAGATGATTTTGAGTTAAAACCTAATGTCCTTAGCTTGATTCAAAGCCATTTCCATGGGAGCTCAAATGAAGACCCTTTCCAACACCTGGAGGACTTAGATCAGATTGTGCGAACCGTAAAACCAAGGAACACTCGTTTGGACATTGTTTTAATCAAGATATTCCCGTTCTCCCTGAGAGACAAAGCTTCTCATTGGCTTAGAACCTTCGGGAGACCCATCTCTACTTGGGAAGAATTGAGGCATGTATTTCTTAAGAAGTTTTTCCCCATAGGAAAGACTAATGCCCTTAGAAGAGCCATCACTACATTCACCTTACAAAGTGGAGAGCAATTCCATGAGTTGTGGGAATGATTTAATGAATTATTGAGGAAATGCCGACACCATGAGGTTCCGTGGTGGTAACTGGCCCAAATTTTCTACCATGGTCTGGACAGCAACCTTAGGAATTTCGTTGATACCTCATGCAGAGGCAATTTTCTAAACAAAGATGAGGAAAGCTCGTTCAAGCTCTTTGAGTCAATGAGTGAGAACTCGTTTAATAATGCCTCCATGACCTAATTTAATAGGTCCAGACAACCCTGTGGTTGGATTTATGAGATGAAAACTAATTCGAGGATGGTTGACATGGACATTATAACAAAGAAACTAGATCAGGTTGAGTTGATGGACAAGAAAATTGATGAGCTATTGAACCAATCCCAAACCCCTTTGCAGACCTTCTCCCTAGTGAAGGGACCACACAATGTTGACCTGGTTCAGTCTATGAACCAAGTGCACCTGGAACAAACCCTAACCATGTTCCAGGGAGGGACCTTTGCTCCCTCAAATCCTTATTATTCTTTCCCCTCCCCTTCGGCACCTTCTACCTTTGAAGATGATCATGCCATCCAGGGATACTCTAAACCCGATCCTTTCTCCAACACTTACTACCCTGGATGGCGCAACCACTCTAATTTTACCTGGTCGAACCAAAAACCAAACCAATTCCAGAACCCAGCCAAGCCAAACCCTCCCTCCTATTAGCAAGGTCCACCTACTAGACCACCCTATAACCAAAATAGGGCAGCTCCTACACCAAAACAAATGGACACCCTGATCAAAATGATGGCTGATATGAATCAGAAACATCAGGAGGAGATGGCTTTAGTGAAGGGACAATTGAGCCAGCTGTTGGATAACAAACAACAGGGGTCCCTTCCATCTCAGCCATAACCAAACCCTAAGAATGTAATGAACAAAGGCCATAATCCTTAAGGGTTCCAACAAAATCAGGGGCAAGCCCATATGATTTTACAAGCCCCATAGACACCCCCTGGGTTATCTGCTTCTTCTTCTTCTTCTCAAGGACCCAACCCTAGTTCAAATGCCTCAGCCAATGTGGTTACCTTGAGAAGCGACACTCAAACCCAACACCCTAAATGGCCAACCCCTCCCGTGACCACATTATCCGAGATAATTGATTCTAAGGATGAGCAAGAAGAACCCAAGGATCAAGAACTCGACCCAATTCAAATCCAAATCCCATATCCTGAAGCCTTGATAAGGTCAAGAAGAAGAGAAATGTGGCTGAGAATGAGGAGTTGTTTGAAATATTTAAACAAGTACAAATCAATATACCTCTCCTCGAAGCACTCAAACATATCCCAGGTAACGCGAAGTTTGTGAAGGATGTTTGCATGCCCAAGCATAAGCCAAGAACCCAAGCACCTAGGAAGGTAGTGCTATCTGAGTAGGCTAGTTCAGTGATATTGAGTAGCCTACCTACTAAAAGAACTGATCCTGGAGCACCTTTGATCTCATGTAATATTGGTGACATGACTTTTAATAGAGCACTCCTGGACTTAGGTGCTTCAATTAACTTAATCCCGACTACCCTTTATGACCAGTTTGGATTCGGAGAATTAAAGCCTACACTTGTGACCATCCAACTGGCTGACCAATCTGTGAAAACCCCGAAAGGGGTAGTCAAGGATGTAATTGTTCGGGTTAAGGACTTCTACTTCCTAGTTGACTTCTTAGTCCTTGACATGGAAGTCCCTGAACAATTACAAAACACGTCCATCATCCGATGACATGGGATGTATGGAAATTGCCTTTGGAGACAAGAAGATACAATTGGATATCTTCGAGGCAACCAAGTCTTTTAATTATAGTTGGGTTGAGGAATGTGATCCCGTAGATACCCTGGTTGAAGAATGCTTAACAGCAAATTCCTTAGAGGACTACGAGACTCAGCCAGCTTTAGACTGCCCCATTTGTGAAAGTGATGGGGAAAAGATCGATACGCCCAACACTGGTTATCAATCATGGGAGACACCCACTAGAATTAAGGAAGGACATCCACTTACGGATATAGATCTAGAGGGAAGCCTTGAAACGTAAACCATTCATTTTGAGGATCCAATCAGTCATGAGCCTTCTTAAGGAAAGGATTCACAAGACAATCAAGATTTGGATGTCCCAAATAATCTGGGGGAATTTGAGCAAAGGCAGGTTGGATATCATGAGATTACTGACTTGGGAATATCTAGTTAGTCACACCTAGGCAGTATGGAGATGATTTTGCCTAAGAATTCTGATAATCACATGTGCATTGATAAATCTGAAGTTGACACGATTGCTCAGCCTGAGTCACGTCCTCTAAGAAGCAAATCCATTTTCACTTCAACATCGCATGATTCACATTTTTCTCCTCCCACCTACCAAGGTGATGAAGGAAACCTTGAGTTTGCATTCTTTCATCCTGACTCTAATTTTTTGTTATTGGGGGATACCTCTGAAGATTTAAGTAGGGAAACAGAAATGCCACCTAATGTTGAGGAGTTTGATACATATGAGGGTGAAATATTGAGTAGAATGAATTGGGGATTTACTCATAATCCTAGTCAATCTAATGGATGGCTCGACCCAAAGACTGAGATAGATTCTGATGAATCTAAGATTAGTACCGATGTGGACGGGATGATTTCTGATGAGGGTTTTAGTGACCTCTTTACAAAGCTTCAAATCT
Source organism: Thalassia testudinum (assembly GCA_037157565.1). Lineage (NCBI taxonomy): Eukaryota > Viridiplantae > Streptophyta > Magnoliopsida > Alismatales > Hydrocharitaceae > Thalassia > Thalassia testudinum. The sequence goes on from JAZHRO010000070.1 coordinate 3,011,382, forward strand.
CACATGTACCCTCATATAATCTAGGGCCTGGGGAGAGCATGATTTTCGATATCAATCACCATTATGAAGACCCCTGTGATCCAGACTCTGTTACTGACTTGCATGTTGATTTTCATATCAATCCACTTCCTCAGTAACCTCTCATTGAACTATGGAATAGAATCAATGAACAGAATTGGCATCATGACCCGCATTCCAATTACCCTCCATTCTTTGTCCCTATTCCATAGTTTACTATAGAGAGACTCTTTGGCATAGGGATACACTATCAGCTGGTCCGCAGTTGTGGACCAATGATTCTTGGAGCAGACGAGCACATTTTCATATTAGTTTTGATAACCATATCTTCTGCAAGTATTGAACCACCTGATTAAGTGTTCGCCTAGCTAAAGGCACTAAACTTAGCATGTGGCAATAAACTCAGTGCTTCCTAGGAGGCAACCCAGAGGTTTCAAGCCGACCAGATACACAGTTAGACCTCAAGTGATTTCTTTCCTTACTCTCTTGCATAAATTTATTTTCCAATGAGGACATTGTCCAACATAGGCCTGGGGGGCTGCTAACTCTTATGTTCTGAGTACAAAATTGCAGCTTGAACTAATTTCTATTTCATTTTAACTAAAAAAAAATTAGGAAAAGAAAACTTAGCATTAGGAACTGGTCAACATTAGGAAATGATACATTAAGAACTTGAACGCTTAGACTCTTCAAGTCTTCGGACTTAATCAGTCCAAGTGTCCACTAAAATGTGGACTTGTTCTCCAGTCCTCACCACCAATTTATATTAATCTAGTTAATAAAGTAGGGTGACAAGTATACGACTTATCAACCCACCCTCTGATTTGGGGGGAAATTTAGTCTAAGCATCTACACATGTTTTGTAACAACTCACTCATTGGCTGTTTTAACGGAAATTGGGTAGCTAATGAACCTTCTAGGGTGGTATGGCAGACAAGTTGTCATGAGTAATAGCCCATTGGTCGGTTGTCCAAAGTCTAGCCACAGGACCATTCTCTTTTACTACTACCTTTAGGTAAATCTTAGATCAGGAAAGCCACGTACTTAAAAATAAATAAATAAGAAATATAAAAATAGAAAAAGGAGAAAAAGGAAAAAAAAAAGAAATAAGCCACACTTCACCGCATGAGTATGGTTGGCAAGTTGTCATGGGTAATAGCCCATTAGCTGGTTGTCCAAATCCCAACTCATAAAATGCACAACAATTCCAAAACAATTAAGGTAGAAGCGGGAAGTAGCATAATCTGGGGAGATATACACTGGGTTTGCCCTTGTGTTGAGCACACAAAAATAAAAGTAGGGAGAAATCTACTGGTCAGATAGATACACCTTTAGGCAACATTTTCTTTTTCTAGTCACCTAGAAGCATAGAAACCTGAAGTTTGTTTTAACTGTCGTTGAGTGAGTCTATCACAAATTTCATGATAAGATGCTTAGCACTTAGAGTCCTTTTCGAGTCTTGGGTAGCCGTAAAAAGTTACCCCGAAACTCTCAACTCCAAAAGAAAAAAAAATAGAAAGATGAAATATATATATATTTGCTTCTATGTAGAATAATGCGAGGACTTAGGCGGTCTACATTTTGGCAGGCACCTGGACGTTGTTGAGTCTCTATAGGTTAGGTTCTTAGTAGAAATTTCCTCCTGTTGACGAGTAACTTATGCCCAAGCGATCAATTCTTAGTATGAATTATAAATAGCATTTAGGTTAATTTTACTAGAGACAAGCAAAGGATAGGCATGGGGTTGTGATAAATATGCATTTATTCAGGATAAAATTCCTACTTATGTTAATTCCTATGCTTAACATTGCATTTCGCATTGTGAATAATGCATATCATTCATCATATTGCATTTAGGATAATTTGTATAAATTGCATAGTAATTTGTATCTTATTATGGCCAGGAGACAGGGTGATACATTTCAGAGCTTCAAATGAAGAATCCAACCAAACGAATGGATTCGGATAGATGATCGCAGCCCAACAACGTAAAAATTGATCCAATTCGATATTCGTAGCACTTTCAAGAAGCATTTGAAGATGGACGACCCAGATGATGCCACGTGGCATCATCCAGGCCACCCAAGAGCTATCGCTGCCCTGCCTTCTCTAGTCAGCCATCAAATCTAGGCCATTGGATGAAGATACAACTACTGGAGAAGCTCCACGTCGCCTCAGTAGCTAAATCCTCCACATGACAATCCGTGACTTTGGTGCAACGGTGGAGAGAGGAGATCCCAACCCGTTGCCGCGGGTTCGAGCCCCACAAATCCCCCCAATCCTCCAATTGGGCAACCACGCAAAGTGCATAGTGCCAGCTGGCATGCGTGACATGGGTGCACGAAGCACGCACCAGCGCACAGCAGTACAGTAGCACCAGCGACACAGCAACACAACAGTCGCGAGCAAGCACTAGCAAGCATGCGACATAGGCACGCTGAGCGCATACATGAAGGGCGTGCATGAACTGGTGTTCAACAATGTTTGAGGCAAAGTTTTAACGACGTCTTGATGACACTGTTGACCAAAGAACGGATTTTGCCTCCTTTCCTCCACAATAAAAGGATCTACACTCCTCCATTCTTGGGCATCTTTTACCATCATCTACAAAGCACGTCCTCCACCTCCTTAGATCCTCCAAGCGAAGTCTCAGAACTGTCGAGCTGCCAACGGAAGCCCCTCCACTGCTGTGGCTGCCTTGCCTGTCTATTTTGTCACATTTGTTCTTCTTTAGTTTAATATTTATTTTAAGCTTTTCTCTAGCATTGTAATGGAAAAACTATTTTACCTATTCAGTATATGATTTTATCATCATGTGCTAGAATCTATTATGCTCATCATGTCTACTTTTCAAGCATAGTTAGATATCATTGCTCTACTACAGATTTCTAACCCTTTTCTCTCTCTCTCTCTCTCTCTCTCGCAAGCAAGCCAAACAATATATTTTTTGACATTAAAGCGATTAACTGATCTGATTTCTTACCTCCCTGTGTTCGACACTCGTACTCACGTATGATTATTTTCTTTGGAATTGACATCGTGATTGCATGCTACAATAGATGAATTAACCAAACGCATGCCTACCAGCAACCCCAACCCAAGCCCACCCAATACTCTCAATCTAAGCCTACAAGAGATGATCAGTTGGGGAATATCATGAAAACTCTTGCTAACATGCAGCAATAGAATATTTCTATGCAGTAAAAGCAGGACGCGGCACTAGCTGAGATGAGAGCCCAGCTTTCACACTTGACAGAATCCCATCAAACACATTCACTCCCAATTCAAGCACATCTCAACCCTAAGAACATACCTACTTAGAGGTATGTTCAACCTAGACATCTAGTGCAAGGTCAAGCACACCTTATTTCACAAACCTTGCACGAATTTGAGTTCTACATAGATCCAAATACTTCTTATTCTTAATCTCAGTCACATCTATTACCAAGCTCTGATACACTGTCTACGTCTAGAGCTGAACTTAATGCCATTACAACTAGGAGTGGTAGAAGCACTATAGATCCACCATTTCCTGCTTCTATATCTTCTCCTGGACCTTCTACTTCCACTCCTCAATCTGATTTACCTCTTCCTAACTCTTCTTAACCTAGGAATGACCCTCCCATTACCACTTCTGTACCATTTCTGGAGGCATTAAAGAATAACGGAAAAGGGAAAAAGAATAAATTTGGTGTGGCTCCTGAGGAGGATCTACTCAAGCTCTTTGAGCAAGTCCATATAAACATTCCCTTATTAGGTGCGATTCGCCACATCCCACTTTACGCTAAGTTTTTAAAAGACCTATGTGTTGGGATGCTTTTGTCAAGTTTTAAGAAATGCACGTTGTAATACGATAAAAAAAAATGCTTTAAAACATTTAAAATTTACAAGAGTGTTCGAAAACAAGGATTTGAGTCCGAGGTCGTTCGTAGGGAGCAAATATGGAATTCACGCACTAATTGCAATTTAAATCAATGAGCACAATTAATTAAGCACCAGAGAGATATTCAATGAATAAAATCTATTCAAAATGATATGCAATAATAACTCAAATTGTATCTCAAAAATTATGGGATAAAAAGAATATAAAAACTCAAAAATGGTGATTTAGATCACCAAGAATATCCCACATTTAAGCACATGAAATCAGCCAATTCAAGTTCTCAATTTCACCAAATGTTCCAATAGTGTTTTGAATCAATCATTTAACCTCAACATATGTCTCAAATATGGTAACAATGACTCAAATCAATCCCACTCAGACATCGCAAGCAAGGCTCAAACGCCTTAAGTATCAAGACCTCAGAACAAACACAAAACCAACACAGAGCAAAAGCCTCTCCAAATTGTCACTAAGTGTTCAAGTGATTAGGCATGCATCTCGAGGCATAGGGCATGGATCTCAAAGCAAAACCTACCCCCTAAACCCCTTAGAATTTCTTCTCTTCTCTTTCTCCGAACCAGGCATTCAATCGGATAATCGGGTTTGTAGCGGGTAATCGGATCTGGGGGTCTAGGTTCACCGAGTGTGGTGGTGAGCGAGGAGTGGTATGGGAAGAGTGAGATGAGGGACCTCACTCCTCTGTGTATGTGGCAACAAAGCCACAACACGTTTTCCTTTTATATGCTATTAGGGATTTGTCCATCTCCGATGTGGGACTATATCCCACCTTTCTTCACTCTACAGCAGATAGGTACTCCTTCAAAATCAAAGCAGTTGTCAATGCCTACATCCTCAATTGGAAGCTTGGATTGCATCACAAAGGTTTTTCTCTTTAGTTGGAGATGAGCACGGTGATGATTAAGGTCGGAGCACGGTGATGAGTTGCGGTGGGAAGCAGAGCTTCGGTGCTTCCCAGCGAAGGGCTTGAAACACGAATATGGGCTTAAAGCCCCAATTAGAGCATTCAGTAGGATCATCGTAAGGCAAGGAGTTCAACGGCGATGCTCTCGTGGTGTTTAGAGGTGTATGTCGGTCGACCAAAGTCAGAGGAGCAAGCGAAGGATGGGTTAGGCTAGTGGGGTGTTCGAGTGCGTGGAAGGTGAAATTTCGCAAGGGGTTTTGATGAGGGTGATGTGGCGAAGCTCGTGGAGGTGATTGTATGTTGTTTGGTGGGGTGTAGCAGCATGGCAAGCTCGTCGGAGCTACGTCGAAGGCGTAGAAGATGACGGGGAAAGATGGTGATTGTTGAGTGAAACACGAGATACAGGGGATGAGAAGGATTGAGAGAGGGAGAGAAAGAAGAAAATCCTAAACTATGGATGAAAGGGGGAGGAATTCCTTGCCGATTTGATGGCCGAACGTAGAAGGGATGAAGACTTTGGTGAGAGAGTGACAGCGAGGAAAGGTCAAGGGTGGTCGAACTTTGATGGGTTTTGGTCGAAAAGAAGAGAGGAAGGCCTTAGTGCCTCCAATTTGGCCATTGGATGCTCTAACGAGGGAGAATGATGGGGCCTCCAGAGTCGCAGTTGGAGTTGGCCGAAGGGAGAAGAGAGGAAGCTTTTGGGCCTAAATCGGACTAAGGAGAAAGGTGGAAGCATAGGGAGCTTTTATAAAGCTCAAACCTAAGCTCTAAATGAGGAAAGGGGCTCAATTAGCCACAATTTCAGAGGGAAGAATCCATGAAATTCCTCGAGCTCACCTGAGCTCTGGGATTTGATTTAGGGCTTTTGAGATGGCTCAAATGATCGGGTATCTCCTCAAGATCATTCCCTCCAATTTTGGAGGGATATGAATCTGATTTGAGAGAGATTCCTTCTCTCGAATCTAAGCAAAAGGTGCTTTCACACCTTCGATGGTGGTAGGGGAACTTTTGCAAGAAGATGAAGAAGTTAGGGACCCATTTGAAAGGAATTTTGAAAGTTAGGGGTCTGAGTGTATGAAATAGAGGTTTTAGGGTCTAAAATGCAAACTAGGTCAAGGTGGCCTTTGATTGGGCCTAAATTTTGTTCTTAGCCTAATTTGGACCCAATGAATCTAATGGTGAACTCAGATTTGAGTTTTGATTATGTTTGACTGGGTAATTTGCATAGAAGCCAAAATTAGGGCAAAATCCCATCTGAGATTATGTTCAAAGTCAAAATGGGTTCAGATGGTCAAACCAAGGGTACCAAACCTATTAAAATATTTTTATATGAATTTTAGGAGGTTTAGATGAATTTTATTCTAATCAGAACCTCTTCAATTTAAGTGGGTCAGAAATTAGGGTTTTGTGTTCTTATGCAGTTCTCAAAATGCATGAAACCCCATTTTTATCTGTGGAGGCCCACTCTTAGGACATTAATGCTAATCTAGCCATCAATTAACCCGTAACAAACCCCGTGGATACACTGCATTCATGGTGTGATGTTAAAACTACAGAATTAACCCTTTTTAATGTTCTCTCAAAACGGATATGAGTGGAATTACAGCTCTCAGGAAATCATTTCAAGAGCATTTTTACTTAATTTCCACTAATTTTTGTTAGTTATGGCTAATGATGGTGTTACCATAACTATGCACACCTAAGCATAAAGCTAGAATTCAGAAAAGGAGTAGTCTTATCATTTTATCGGAATAAGTTAGTTCCATCATCTCTAGTAACCTCCCTACTAAGAAGAAAGACCCAAGCACCCTTCTTGTCTCCTGTATGATATGAAACACCACATTTAATAGAGCCTTACTTGACTTAGGTGCTTCCATCAATCTTATCCCAACATCCCTATTAATACCTTTCAAGGTTGGCAATCTGAAACCAACCGAGGTGTCCTTGCAATTGGTTGATCAATCAGTTAAGACACCTCAGGGAGCATTGGAGGATGTTATAGTGCGGATCAAGGATTTTTACTTTCCTGTAGACTTTATTATCCTTGACATGGAAGTACCTGAGGATATACAGAACACACCCATCATACTAGGGAGACTGTTAGTTGCTCTGAATCGGATTTTAAAATCATTGCTTGTAGTATAGGTTGAATCAGCGTGAAAAACAAATACAATTTATTACTCAAAAAGAAGTCCGAGGTCGAACACAGGGAGTAATTAGCAAAAATGATTCTAAAGATTGCAATTCAACACAAATATATGAGCAATAGAATTCCAAGTAGTAATGATATAGGAATGCGAATGTCAAATAGTGCAAAAAGAATGGGGTAAAATGGTGATTTGAATCACCAATTACCCCTCACAATTATATCAAATATTTCAATAGTAACAATCAATCTAAAGCCACGTAGGATAAGTGCACAGTGCACTTCTGCTGGTTGCTTCAGCCCTTCTTCTTCTTCTTTTGTGCCTTCTTCTCTTATTCCCCTTCTTTGTGGCTCCTTCTTCTTCCTTTTCTCTGTTCTGTAGCTGCTCTTCTCTTCTTTCTCTTCATGCACAAGGGGTGAAGACTCCTTAAACCGCTAAGTGTCAGCCGTTGAACCATAGAGCAAAACCCCCTACCCCCACGTGCTCTTCTCTCTTTCTCTCTCTAGGATCTGCTCTCCCAGAGCCTCGGGTAATGAGATTCGGGTTTAAGCATACCTAGGACTAGGGCAGCGGGCGTGATATCACAGTAGAGGTGTGAACAGGGCTTAGGCGGGTCGGGTCTGCACTAGGCTCGTGGGTGACGGGTCACGGGCGAGGCACAAGTGATGGGTGAGTGGGGACCTCACCCCTTGTGTCAGTTGAGGCGAATAGCCTGTGCGAAAAAATCAATTTATTCAGCTGCGGGCTCTCTTCAGCAACCAATGTGGGACTATCCCACCATCTTCCTTCTCGCATGAAGCTGCAGCTACTGCTTCATTCAATTGCAGTCAAAGGCCCAGTCAAAGGGCCAAATTGGTCCCTGGGTTGTGATCCTGGAGGAATTCTGCTGCGCCTGGGACTTCCTCTTGGGTGAATCCTGCATGAACAAGACCTGGAGCTTCGGGAAGAAGCTTAAACAATGGTGTGGGGGTCCTGAGTACTTGAAATCAAACAAACGGCCTTATAGCCACATTAAACCAGCTTAGGAGGGTCGTGAGGTGATGGCGAATGTGCTGATGGTGGTTTCATGGAGGATGGTAGCCTGTGGTGGCCGGACGATGACAAGATAGGTCGACGAAGGTGGGTTTGTTCGGTGGTACTGAGGAGAGGCCAATAGCCTCAATAACCAGAGAGCTTTTGCTCTCTGGGACACGATAAAGCTTTTGGAGTCGGTGGCGAAGCGGATGGAGGTGTGGAGCGGTGGAGGCGCTTCTCCGGAGATGTGGCCAAAGCGGAAGAAGGTGAAGGTGGTTTGAGGCATAGCGGTAGTTGAAATGAAGTGTCGGAGGTGCTGTCGTGATGTGGAGAAGCTGAGGAGTTGATAGCGATAGGTAGTGAACGATGGGGATCAGAGTTGGTGCCGATTGTGGTATGGCCGGCATTGGAGATGAAGGTGACTCCAGTGGGGGTTGGAAGGTGAGGACGAAGGAGATAGGGACGTTGGCCAGTATTACGTGACGCAGAGGAAGGTGAGGGAGGCAAATATGTCACTGGTATTACGAACGGAAGAGGAATGAAGATGGGGGAGGTCGCCGGAGCTCGAGGAGCCTTTCAGCTGGAAGAGGAAGGAGGAATTATGGGGAGTTTCCAGCCAAAATCGACCTTGGGATCTTCAGTCTGATCTGGGGCATCTTTTATAGGCCTCTAGAGGGTGTTTTGGGCTTGGAAAACAAGAGATAGGAATTGAAATATACCCGAATCTCTCATGCGTTCACATGAGAGATTGGGAAGGTTTTAGGGCTTAGGATTTGGATCAAAAGGAAGGGAATTCCTTGACGAACTTCCCTTTCAAATCTAAGAGGGATTCATCAAGGAATCAAGGAGAACATGCCATATTAAGGTTGTCGGAGTTTGTAGAAATAGGATTCATGGTAGCAGGGACCTTTTTGAATAAAATGATGATAAAGATAGGGACCTTTGTGTAATAAATTCAAAAGCTAAGGGCTTATGTGGAATAAAAGGAATCAGACTTGGACCAAAGTGTAAACTAGGCTGAAACAATCTTAGATTGTATCCAAATTTTGGCATAAATATAATTCGGATCTAAGAAATCCAATGGTGAAGTTGGATTTTGGTTTTGACCTAGTTTGACTGGGTAATTTGCATAATTACCCAAATTAGGGCAAATATCTATCTGTGGTTCTATTTTAGGTCAAGATGGGTTCCAATGGTCAAATTGAAGGTGCCAAACCCTAGAGAATATTTTTTTATGATTTTGAAAGGGTTTAGGTGAATTTTATCCTAACCATAACCTTGGTAGATTAAGCAGGACTGTTTTTAGGGTTTCAGATGTCCATTAATTCCTGTAACGCATGAAAACCCTTTTCTGTTTATTCTAACCCACTTAGTAGACTCTTAAGACCATTTGAATTTTGTTCCACCCCTAAGAGAACCCATGGCTATTCTGTTTCTGTAATATAATGGTAAATTTGCATAAATAACCCTATATTCTTATTTTCTCAAATCAATGTTTTGTGCCCTTAAGACCTTCTGATGGATATGTAGGAGCTTTTATTGACTTAATCAGATCAAGCTGAGCTAGTTATGGCTCATGATGGTGTTTCCATCATATTCCCATGTCTAGCTTTTGCTAGTCCCTTAGCAAAATCTCATGAAATTAACTTGAATTCTAGACCATGCCTTTTTATGCTCAAATTTCTGCTATGTGATTTCTTTTGTAGATTAGGTCAGAAAGCTAATAATAGGCCTAGAGATACTTGATGTAGACACAATTATTGAGGGTAAAATGCCTATTCATGCATGTTCCTAGGCTTAGATTTGCATTTCATGTTATAAATATTGCATAGCATGCATCATTCTGCATTTAGAGTAGTTATGTATAATGTAGGTTAATTACATCCTTTTTATGGTCAAGAGAGAAGGATATTTATTCGGAGCCTCGGATTGACGATCCGACCATACGGATCTGATCAAGATGATAATCGGAGTCCAACGCCTTCGAAATCACCTCGATCGGAGTCCCGTAGCACCATATGCAGTCTGAGGAAGATCAACGGTTAAGGGACTAGGTGACATAATTTAGAGCTTCAAATGACAAATCTGACCATGCGGATGGATTTAGGTCGACAATCGCAGCCCAACGATGCGAAAATTGACTCAATCCAACTTCTGTAGCAGCCCCTACAACAAAAGAAGATGGACAGCCTAGCTTGCGCCACGTGGCGTAGCCCAGGCCACCCATGTGCACCATGCGCTACCGCACGTGCGTGGCATCACGGGTGTGCGCACACGAGGAGTCACGCATACGCACGATGTAGCACCAGTGCATGAGCGTATGTGTGCACGTGGCAAAGAGTGCGCATAGTGCTTCGTTAGCCTACAGCAACACATAAGCTGGACATACAGCGACGCTTACATCCATTGCTAATTTTTCATGCACCAGTAAAGCTAGCGTTGGGCATGAGCTGGCATGAGCTTCCTACAGCGACGCTTCCAGCGACGACCTGGAGGTCACTAATGGTCCCATACCTATTTTTGCCTCTTCTCCACTGTAAAAGGACCTACACTCCCTCCCTTCCAAGCCATCTCTACCTACTCTACTCCCACCTACTCCCAAGCTCTAGCAAGCCTACCAACGCTCTGTTAGAGCTTGCTCTCAAGCTCCCAAGGCTCCTATTATTGTAGCAAACCTCTGCCTCACCAAATATTCATCCATCTTCCCATCCCCATTCATAGGTCGCCTTGGAGCCATCCTCCCACCTCTGTTCCGGTATTAGATCATCTCCCCCTTCTCACCTCCATTCCAGAGCTACGCTGAAGCTTTCCTCTACCTGACGTCCTCCTGCATCTCACCTCCGTCGTCCTGCTCCTCACCTCCTTTGTCTGATCTTCCACTAGGCACCGTCGTCTCACTGAACAGCCGATTTGGGAGATTTCCTCTCACCTCCCTCTCCTTTTATGCTTTCATAGTTTATTGTAATTGACATTGAAGTGATATATATATCATATTTGTTCCATCTCTATCTTGTGATTCATTTTTCTTGTCTTCTTTCAAAAATACAAAAAAATAACAAAACCCTAAAATACCAAAAACAAACAAAACAAAGCGCGGATTTTAGTTAAAGTAAATGTTTCCTCCTTGTGTTCGACCCGAGACTCCCTTGGAGTTTCAATATAAATTTTATTTGATCTCGAGTTTTGCAACTATGATGACGGGTTACTTGTAACCCTGATTTCAAACTCGCGAAACACGTTTGATCAGTACTCAAGTACCAACCAAGATTCGGACCTGACCAGCTCTACCCTCAGTCCGCTGCGAAGGTTTCTAAGGCCCACAGGAACTAACCTAAGGTTCGTTGAACTCCGGAGTTAAAGCACCCGTGCTTAAAACATGTTTTTCCCAGGTTTAGTTTGAACTGCATTTTTGTAGGAGAGACAGAAATTTTTTTTGCTTTTGGAGAGTTTTCTCTCTCTTTTCTTTCTTTATGTCTAGATTCAGATTAGCTTTATAACATGGTCTGTATCGGATTCCTAGCTCCTACCATCAATCCTCGCTGGGTCCCTGGCAATTGATGTTTCGAGATAGCACCGCCCATGGCAACCTGCAGAACCCTGGCTTTTGAGATTTTGGGATAATCCCACCCATGGCATTCTGTAGCTAAATCCAGACCTTGGCAATCGACATTTCGTGATAATGCCGCCCATGGCATCTAAACTAGCACAAGGTGCTTACATGCCCCCGGTAGGATATTTAGATATCCTAGGAAACAAGCACCGAGGAGACGGTATGTTATTGCGCATGTTTGAGGGGAATTTCCTGCCTCTCTGCATCGGGAACTCTTCCAAATCAACTTGTGTTGATCAGCAGTGCCTAATCTAGATAGCTTTTTCAGAAAAGAATTAACGCTTTTGCATGATTTTGATAATTAAGTGCACTGAACCAGACAGATAATTAATTCACTCTCCTGTATGATAGGAAACACCACATTTAATAGAGCCTTACTTGACTTAGGTGCTTCCATCAATCTTATCCCAACATCCCTATTAATAGCTTTTGAGGTTGGCAATCTGAAGCCAACCGAGGTGTCCTTGCAATTAGTTGATCAATTAGTTAAGACACCTCAGGGATCATTGGAGGATGTTATAGTACGGATCAAGGACTTTTACTTTCCTGTAGACTTTATTGTCCTTGACATGGAAGTACCCGAGGATTTACAGAACACACCCAACATACTAGGGAGACCATTCTTGGCGATAGTCAAGGCGAGCATAGATTGTGAGGAGGGCCTTTTAGAACTGAAATTTAGAGATCAAAAGATGAAGATTGTTATTTTCAAGGTACAGAAGGGACCATCTTGTAGTTTAATTTAAGAGATCTGCTCTTTAGATTCATTGGACAAGTTGGTTGAGGATCATTGATTGATTCTTTAACCTTAGAACCTCAATTCCCTTCTACATTTGATTTGATTCTTCCTGAGACACCAGCCTTAGAGACTGAGGACTTACCTCCAATCCCTTTAGTGTCTCTAGGATCTTCTAAGATCTCCACACCTACTCCTTCATCTGATCCTGTACCTGTTGAGCTTAAACCTCTTCCTGATTCTCTAAAGTATGCCTTCTTAGGGCAAGATCAGACTTATCCTGTGATTGTCAATTTGCACTTATCGTTTGATTAGGAATCACAACTCTTATTTGTCCTAAGAGCACAGAGATAGGCTATAGGATGGAGCTTAGTTGACTTGACTGGCATTAGTCCTTCTTACTGCACCTATAGAATTTTCACTGAAGAAGGATCTAGACCTACTCGACAACCACAGCATAGACTAAACCCAACACTTCAAGGGGTGGTAAATAACGAAATGTTTAAGTGGTTAGATGTTAATCGGGCTAAATCGAGGTTTTAAAAGATGCTTTCGTTGTAGTAATAAATCCCCAAAAATAGCTCAAAAAATAGATAAAATTTGTACTGCAATGAAAGTCCAAGGTCGTTCGTTGGGAGCAAGTAGGAATTCACGTGCTAATCTCAATAATTAATGTAAATGAGCACAATATATAAGTAAAAGCTTAATGCAGAATGATACAAGAAAGCAATGATCAATGTGCAAAATGAAGAGGGTAAAATGGTGATTTAAATCACCAATTACCCTTATACATTAATAGCAAGTAGAAGCATAATATCAATCGAGTTAATTATAGCTTTAGAAACTCAAATTAGACATCTGATGATGGGATCAGACGACTTAAACATCTGATGCTACAGTGCTCTTCTCTTCCTTTCTCTTCTGATGTTCTTCTTTCTCTACTTTTGCTCTTTGGTTCTCTGCACAGGATCTTCTTCCTTCTCCTTTCTTTCTCTGCTTCTTCTCTTTCTTTCTCTCTTTGGCTTGTGTTCTTCATGCAGAGGGGGGCAATCTTAAGAAATTGGCTAAGTGTTAGCCAATGCATAACAGAGTGAAACCCACCCTCCCCCGCTCTCTCTTTCTCTCTCTGAGTTCCGCTCTCCCAGAGCGTTGCACAGTACTGAATAATCAGATTCAGATCTAAGCACACCCAGGACCAGGGCTACGAGCGTGGGTCGCAGCAGAGGTGTACTTGGGTTAGGTGAGTCAGGTCGGAGCCAGGCCCGTGTGGTGTGTGTCACGGGTGAGGTGAGTGAAGGGTGTAGAGGACGTCACCCTCGTGTGTTAGGAGGCAATAATCCCTATGCAGAAAATCATAATAAGCTGCTTCACTTGGTTGCCCGCTTCCGAGGTGGGACTAATCCCGCCGCTTCCTCTTCACGTACAGCTGCAGGGATCCTTTCTTCAATTGCTGTAGCTAACGAGGTTAAGGCCTCCAATTGTCCACCTGGGATGATTCCAGAGACGTAGCCGCGTCACCTGGAGGTGGCGCCTAGAGCTGCAAGTGCCTAGAGCTTGATGAACAAGGCGGGGGTGACGGCGACAATTGTGGAGCACCAACAAAACCTAAAAAGCATGGATACAGCCTCACGGCCCAATTATACAAGTTCAGAACCTTCACCGAGCCACGGCGAATGCGTAGGGGGTGGTCTTGTGGCGTAAGAGTGCGTGAGGTGGCCGGATGGTACGTTGTTTGGTGGTGGTTGTGAGTGGGCGAAAGGCGGAATAAATATGGGGATTTTGTGCAGGAAGCCAAGGCGAAGGTCGTATGCTTGTCGGCAAAGTGTTTGGAGTAGTGGAGTGAGCGGAAGACTTCGCCGGAGTGGTCGCCGGAGACGGAAACGAAGGTGGCTTGCTGCGGTGTCGAGGGGTCCTTTTTGGGATTTTTGGGTATAAAACTAATCTAAGAGAACTAAGGAATCTAACTACCTATCTTAAGTGGACGGAAGGAGGGAGAATGACGTCGGTGTTGATAGGCCAGTGTCGGAGAAGGGAACTGCTCTGTGAGGTAGCGATGATGAAGAACGAGGTAGGGACACCCCTGATTTGGCCGAGGTGCAGACGAAGGAGAGGGAGATATTGGCTCTCCCAATTTGGCAGTTGGGAGGCCAAAGACGACAGAGGAAGAGGCTCACCAGAGCTAAGGTGGAGCGGGGCTAAAGGTGGAGTTTTGAAGAGGGTTTTGGCCCCAAACCTTGCTAAAGAGGTCTGCTTGACCTCAGGGATCCATTTATAGACCACAGCGACGGGTTTCAAGCTTGCAAACTCTATGATTCTCGCACACATTTGACATGCATACCTTCAAAAGGTTCGCATGAGGATTTGGGAAAGACGTAGAGGCCAAGGAATGGCTCAAATGGAAGGTGACTTCCCAAGGAATCTTCGGTTCAAATTTGGGAGAGATTGGTTGAGAATCGAGTGAGAAATCCTCGCTCGAAACTCGACGGTGAAAGTTCAACCTTCCAAAAATGGCGTGAGGACCTGCATGCAAAGAATATGACAAAAGATAGGGACCTTTCTGAAAGGATTTTGAAAGTTCACGGCATGTGTGTGAGATAAAAGAGTCAGATAAGGCCAAATTGCAAACTAGGTCAAGATGATCTCAGATTAGGTCCAAATTTTGTTACAAACCTAATTAGGTCCCAAGAAATCCAATGGTGAAGTTAGATTTAGGTTTTGACCAAGTTTTACTAGAGAAATTGCATAATTACCCAAATTAGGTCAAAAGTCTACCTATAGCTCTTTTTTTGGTCAAGACGGGTTCTGATGGTCAAATTGAAGGTACCAAACCCTAGAGAATATTTTTCTATGAATTTTAGAGGGTTTATGTGAATTTTATCCTAACCAAAACCTCAGTAGATTAAGCGGGTCTGATTTTAGAGTTTCAGATGTCATTTAATTCCTTAAATAATGAAAGCCCATTTCTGTCTGTACTAACCCACTTGTTAGACTTTTAAGACCATTTGACCCTTAATTAACCCTTGAGGAAACCCATGATTGTACTGCAATTGAGATATGATGTTAAAACTATAGTTTTAACCCTGTTTTACTGTATTTCCCTCAGAATGGATTTGCAGTGAATTACGTCTCTTTGGCAGTTATGTAGGAGCATTTAGTCCTTGATTATGACTAATTAAAGCTAGATATGGCTGATGATGCTGTCATCATCATACCTCCATGCCTAACTTTTACTAGTCCCTTAGCAAAATCTCATGAAATTAACTCAAATTCTAGACCATGCATTCAGATCTCTGATATGCGATTTTTTTTTGTTAGATTAGGTTAGAAAGCCAATAGTAAGCCTAGAGGCACTCAAGTACCAACCGAGATCCAAATCTGACCTACTTTAGCCTCAGTCCACTGTGAAGGTTTCTAAGGCCCACAGGAACTAACCTAAGGTTCGTTGAACTCCGTGGTTAAAGCACCCATGCTTAAAGCATGTTTAGTCCAGATTTAGTTTGCAGTGCATTTTTGTAAGAGAGAGATAGAAGAATTTTTTGCATTTTTTTCGAGAGAGTTTTCTCTCTCTTTTTCTTCTTCATTTCTAACTTCGAATTCTCTTTACAACACTGTCTATATCGGATTCCTATCTCCCACCATTAATCCTCGTAGGATCCCTGGCTTTCGATGCTTCGAGATAGCACCACCCATGGCAACCCCCAGAACCCTGGCTTTCGACACTTCTAGATAGTGTCGCACATGACGTTCTGTAGCTAAATTCAGGCCCTGACAATTGACATTTCAGGATAATCCCGCCCATGGCACTTGGACTAGCACAAGGTGCTTACGTGCCCCCGGTAGGATATTTAGATATCCTAGGAGATAAGCACTGAGGAGACGGTATGTTATTGAACATCTTCAAGGGAAATTTCCCACCTCTCCGCGTCGGGAACTCTTCCAAACCAACTTGTCTTTCTAAGCCACTCCTAATCTAGGTGGCTTTTTTTCAGAACAAAATTAACGCTTTTACGTGATTTTGATAATTAAGCACACTGAACCAAACTGTGTGTGGATTAGGGTGCTTAGGTTACCGAGTCCCACAAACTAAAGGTCAGTTAACGAGGTCGAATAATCCCTAAGCCTTAGACCTAATACTTAAGCTTCACATTTTCTTCAACCTCTTGAGGACTATCCTGATCTTAATGGATAAGTGAATTTTTTAGCCTAAACACAGCCCAAGAGGCCTAAGATCAGCGTTCATCCTAATCTTTGTGTCTCTTAGCACTTTTTCACTTTTATTTCTTTCTTTTGATTTGGTGTAGAACTAAGTAGATTCCTTAATCTTTTACTAATGACTTACTCTTTTCTTTTCAAATTGTTCCTCCTTTTTGACATTTTAAATCACCTCCCTTTTCCTCCTCGAGAATGATATGCATTCAATTTTTCAAAATTTCTTCCCCTCTCTCCATTTTTTTATTTTTTTTAATTTTTATTTTTTTTTGGATTTTTTGAATATGTATTTATTTTATGAAAACCCTTCAGAACTTTGAATTTTTATATATTTGCACTTTAACCCCCACATGCCTAAGTTTTGCAATGTCCTCATTGTAAACGGAGGGTATGAAACAGTTTTGGGTTCAAGAATTAGAACAGGATTATCGGGTGGGAAAACGGGTCGGGATGACTGTTGTGGATGATTTCAAGCTCTAGTACGAGTACCAAAGGTGGAGTCAATTGTTTTGACACTAAACTCAGAGTGAAATAGTCATGAAGTACAAAAGGATAATCAAAAGGATCTAGGGTTTTGGAATGATGGGTTGCCTCCTGTTAAGCATTAAATTTAATGCCTTCAGTCAAGTAGAAAATGGTCATGGAGGAGTGGTCAAATCAGACCAGTTTTGTGGAACAAGCACCTTGATCAATAGCCTGGTTGGTCCAACCAGGTGCTTGTTCAGATTAATAGGCTGATGATGCAGCCCAATCCCAATCAATCCGGTGGGTTGATAGATGTGAACCAATAGATGTGGAATCCACCATATACTGTAAAGCTCGGAATGATGTGGAAGTGAAAAATTAGGGTTTGGCTGAATCGGATCAACCTAGTCAGAGTAGGGATCCTCAAATGAGAATGAATTAGTGGAGTGTGTGAGATCCCTATGGGAGTGATCAGAGAAGGATGGGATGTGATTTGTAGTCTAATTGATATCTAAAACCTGATTAAAATGTGGAGGAGAATCATCTGCAATCGGCTCATTGAGAGGAGAATCCAAGTAAAAATTGAGTTCGGTTGCTGGTCGAGGTTTAAAATGGATTTGGGAAGGTTCTGCATGCGTAGAAGAGGTGGCTTCAAGAATAATTGTATGTGAGGGCTCTTCTAGAAAATGTTCAAAGGTAGGTGTATATAGAGGCCTCATAGAGCCCATCAAAATTAAATGTAAATGCCTGGAGAGTGCTTATAGGATCAAGGAAATCTGAGTTAAGAAAAGATTCGAACTCTGGATTGTAGACACTCTTGACAATTACTATTTTCGATTCTTGAGGATAAAAAAGAAATGATTCCATCTCAATGGAACCTGATTTTGAATCAATGATCTTGGGATCAGGGACCTCAGAGTCAGAGTCGAAGAATGGATCGTAGATGCTGAGGTCGTAGATTGGCCCATAATTGTCCGGAAACAACAGTTCTCCAAAATCAGAGTAAGATTCAAAATCGTCGAAGAACTTGCGTAAATCATGTTCTGAATCTGATTCGAGATCAGAGGTTCCACTACAGAATAAATCAAGATGTGGATAATTAGCAACCTGACTTGGATCTAACCTAGTTTCAGATTCCAAGCTCAAAAAGGTGTCCCTATTAGGTTTGGGCTCGGGTTCTTGGCTTGTAGGGAAGACCCAATCAAAATTGAACTCTTCCAACTCGATTTTTGTATTATAGATTGAGCATGACTTCTGAAAAATCAATCTGTGTTTCTGAGGATGTTAGAGAGGTGCATTCATTAAATAAAGGCCCAGGATCATAATCCAAATTGAAAATCTGATTTTCATCACATGGGGCCTTGTAATCATCCCAAGAAGGCTCAGAACTAGATTATAGGTTAAGGGTGTGGGTTGGATCACTAGAATCTAGGTTGGGCTCTACAAGGAAGTCAGAATTGCTCTCAAGAGTTACCTTATTAGAATAAGGAGCGGAATTTACACCCTCGAGAGGTTCTGACTTAATCTCATTATCACAGGTGTCTGGGAAATCTAAGCTTGGCAAACCAGGGTTTTGTATCTGCGGGGCTGGCTTGAAATCATGATCACTTGCAATTGGATCCTCCCAACCCTCATCAAGATCAGGAATGTCAATTGCTATGAAATTTGAATTTGAATTCATTTGGGCTGGGGACCCACAATTATCATCATTGAACCCAGGATTTGGGAAACTGTGTTGATCACTAGTCTCACTCCAAGATGTTTTGTTAGTTTCTAACGGGTATTTTTGATCAATTGTTCTATATAACTTATTCAGCAATTTTCCCCATTCTTCTAAAAATTCCTGGAACTTTTCTAGAAGTAAAGGGTTTGACAAACATTGCAGACAATCATTATTGTGTAATTTCACCAATTCATTGTGTTCTACTAATAGGTGATCCCGGGTTGAACTGTGTTTCATTTGTGTCCATATCATCATTATGAAGTTCAAAATGTGGTTCATTGATTTTGCAAAGTTTTCCTGAATGTCCCTTTTACAATATTCTTCATGGTTTCTATAGTCATTCTCAAGTATCTTTTCTTTTATGCTCATTTTGGACTCAGGTTTTCTAAATAGGTTTCCTATATAGCCAAGCTACATTTTTGAATCAGATGGTGGAATCAAGATGTAGAATCAAAACTCAGGTTCAAATTGGAGTTGATCAGATCTGAAAGAAATCCCTAAGACAATCTGTGTATGTGCTCTAAATAGAAGGGATGAGGGACTGAATGTGAATTTTTGACCCAATCAAGGCACCCAAAGATTTTTGGATGACTAAGGCAATTTCGAGGTGGATGATACCTCTAAATCAAAAATTCGCACACCCGAGAATTACTTGGGTAGCCAGGAAGGGAGAGCCCTGCAAAGACCCCTACACGGTAGAGTGTCCCCACGGGTTACAAGGTTTCCCTCACCTGACCTTCCTTGTCACTAAGGGTCCAGGTAGACCAGAATGTACGAACTTAAGACCTTAAGTCTACCAATTTTATGTCCTAATTTGTACCTTGAGTTTCACTTGATTAGAAGTTAATTCAACTTGTGACCTAATTTGGAGGTTGGTTGGCCTACCATGTAGACCAACTTCACCTGACCTACCCTAAACATGGCAGAATGAGATCTACGTCAAGACCCAGAAATCACCCTGATTGACTCTCAGGTTATTAGGTCCAAGGATTTAAGGGTTCAAGTGAAATTAAAGCCTGATTTTAGGGCTTTTCTGATTAGATCTTTTCAATCAAGGGCTTAGGTAGCACACACGGGAGGGTAACTTTCCTTTAATTCAGGCAAAAATTTGTACTAGCACTCCAAACCCTAATGTTAAACCCTAATTGGCTTTATTCTGCATCCAATTGATCTTGACATGTTCACCTTGGGCTTCAAGCAAGAAATGTGTTAGCCTAAAGTGATTTAGAATTTAAGCGTATTCCCAAATAGGTATAGGAAATCAAGGATGGGATCTCTAAATAGAATCGCTTCAACTTCAATGAGATTTGAAAAAAATTTGCAAATTAGGAAACTTGCCTTTTAAATGATGATTACTATGAAAAATAACACAGGTGATTCCTAATTAATTGTTTCCTTTTTTGTCTTCCTAAGATTAGGAGGTTGTTGAAGCGATGGGTTACTACTCTATCGAATTTGGTTTTGAAAACCTGTTATTGTAGTTTGAATAGAGAAGAACTTGAGTTCAACAAATAAAATTTATACCGAAATAGAAATCCCAGGTCGATCTAAATTTGCAATTATATTTTTTTTGTATTTTTGTTTAAAAAGCGGAGTAATTACAATGAAGCACTATAAACAATCAGAATAAGAGAGAGAGAGAGAGAAAGAGAGATAGAGAAAACATTCACTTAATACTTCAAAATGTTTATACAACTAAGTAAGCAAGAAATTACACTAGAAAGCAGAAAAACTATTACAACTAGAAAGCAGGAAAATTCTACTCTAGAAAGCAAGAAAAAGGAATGGGATAGAGAAGTTATCCGCCTCAACGATCGCTTGGAGGACGAGCCAGACGGGACAACGGCTGGAAGACGAAGAACGAAGCGAGAAGGAGGTTGAAGTAGGAAGAATGAGAACGAGGCAGCATGCCATCGTCGTCGCGGGATTCGCTTCTGAAATGGGGGCGAAAAATTGACTTTATCTCTTGAGGAGCATCCTGGATGTGAGAGAAGCTTCTCTTGAGCTTTGAAGAGGGAGAGAAGAGAAGGAAGGGATGAGAATTTTGTATGGAGGGGGTCTCCTTTTATAGTTGCAAGGAGTAAGGTCATTTTAGTCATTACATGTTGAAAATCATTAACTTAGGTCCTTTAGTAATGGATAAATCCGTCACTAAAGGCCTGAACGTGGCCTTCGTGGCCAACGCACGCGCGTCCACGTTTTTCAAATCTCGATCGTTTGATCATGTGATCGAATGGCTGAGAGCGCTCCTTGCTGCGCCTCATCTGCGCGCCTCAACGCGTGAGATCCCATGTCACACGGGGGCATGCTATGGCGCATTCAGCTGATTGGGTACGAACAGCCGCTCGATCTCCATCGTATGGTCGATCGCTCCCGCATGCCCGCTCCAATTGAGGCGTGTGGGGGCTCGATCCCGCGACTCAACGTCGTGTTAAGGCACTCAACCAACGCGCTACAAACGCACTTGTGTCGAGCACCTAACTTAAGCATGCGCGCCTCGCAGTCATTGGATCTTGATCCAATGGCAGAGAAGCGTTGGCGCGAGGTGCTTCAGCGGATGCGTGCGGCCGGTTGGGCGGTCGAGATGGCGCCACGTGGTGCCATCTTGGTCGTCCATCTTCTAGGTGATGTAGATGGTGCCACGGGTATCGGATTGAGTTGATTTCACGTCGTTAGGCTGCGATCGTCGATCTGAATCCATCCGTGCAGTCGGATTTGTCGTCTGAAGTGCAGATTAACACCATCTTGGCCCTTGATCTTCTAGGGTTCCTCGATCTCTATCTAAAGCTATGGATATCCGATTAGGGCAATCTTGGAGTCGTTGAACTCCAATCGTCGCCCTCATCAGATCTATATGATTGGACCTTCGATTCGAGGCCCCGATAAAAAGTCGCCCTGTCCCTGACCATAAAAGGAGACAATTAACCTCCATCTTATTCATACTAATCTAAATGCAAGATGATGCATGTTATGCAATATTTATAGTATGTAATGCAATTCTATGCTTAAGAATATGCATAAATAGACATTTTATGTAATATAAACATGTTTACATCACACCCCCATACCTATCTTTTGCTAGTCCCTATCAAAAACCACATGCTATTTATAAAAGAATTAGGTTGGATTACTTGGGCATAAGTTATTTTCAACATTAAGAAAATTTTTACTTAGGATCTGAACTTTCAAAGACACAACAGCACCTGGGTATCTACCAAAATACAGACCGCCTCAAGCCCTTGCCTTATTCGAAGAAAATTTTCTTTTTCTCTTTTTCTTCTTTTCTAATTTTTTTGGATTTTTGAGTTTAGGGTTAAAGAGTGGCTTTCTACGGCCATTCAACTCACCCAAGATTTGATGAGAATCCTAAGTTCTAAGCATCTTATTGTGAATGTGATAGACTCGTTGATTGGCAATTAGAACAGACTTCGGGTTTCTACACCTCTAGGTGACCTTAAAAAAAGAGTTCTGCCTAAAGGTGTATTTTTACGATCGGTAGCTTTCTCCCTACTTTTATTTTTATGGAGTCAACATAAGGGTGAATCCAGTGTATATCTCCCCAGTTTATTCTACTTCTCCACTTCTTCCTAAGTGTTTTGGGAATTTTAAGTGCATTTCTTGAGCTGGGTTCTGAACAATCGGTCGATGAGCTGTTACCACCGACAACTTACCAGCCATACTCGTGCGGTGAAGTATGGCTTATTTCTTTTGTTTTCTTTTTCTTTTCTCTTCTTTTTCTTTCCTTTTTAACTTTCTTTTTATTTTTTTAAGTAGGTGGCTTCCCTGGTCTAAGATTTACCTAAAGGCAGTAAAAAGAGAATGATCCAGTGTCTGGGCTCTGGACAACCTACCTATGGGCTGTTATCCATGATAACTTGCCAACCATATCACCTTAGAAAGTTCATTAGATACCCAATTTCCGTTAAAACCACCGAACAACGAGTCAGTGAAAAGATAGTGTGTAGATGCTTAGACTTAAAGTTCCCTCAAATCAAATGGTGGGTTGATAAGTCATGTACTTATCACCCAAATGTATTTACTCAAATTAAAATAGAATTCAGGTTGGCAAGGACTCGAAAAACAAATCCACATTTTAGTGGATACCCAGGCTGATTAAGCCCAAAGACTTGAAGGGTCTTTGTGTTCAAATCCTAATGTAATATTTCCTAAGATTAAAAAGTCCTAATGTCCAAGTATTCCTTCCTAATTCAATTTTTTTTTCTAATGTATATATAAGAAGAGA
This sequence comes from Thalassia testudinum, assembly GCA_037157565.1. Classification (NCBI taxonomy): domain Eukaryota; kingdom Viridiplantae; phylum Streptophyta; class Magnoliopsida; order Alismatales; family Hydrocharitaceae; genus Thalassia; species Thalassia testudinum. The sequence continues at coordinate 3,034,352 of JAZHRO010000070.1, forward strand.
AATACAATTTACCAGAATTTCACAAAGCTGACAAAATGATTCAAAAATGAATCCACCCCCCCATGCCTAGCTGACGCAATGTCCACATTGAGAAAAAGAGACATAAAAGAAAGGTTAGAGTATGAAAGATATCACCTGAATATGAAGCTCGAGTCAACTTTGTGTCATATGTACAACTGCTGAGTTTAATGCCATCAGCTAGGCGAAGTCCAGCCAAAGAAGTCACAATATGGCTAGTGTAACCATGTCTGAGACGGGTTCTAGAAGACTACAGTCAATAACAGGCTTCAGATGTTGACCGTTGACTTTAAATGTGTTACCCATCTTTGGGTCAGAGATCTAAATGGCTCCATTAGGAAAAATCTGGTCGATAATTAATGGGTCATTCCATTTCGATCTAAGTTTGCCGGGAAGGAGCTTAAGTCAAGAATTGAATAACCAGACCTTCTAGTTCGGCTCAAAACTCTTGCGGGAAATCAGTTGATCTTATAGAGCTTTGGTCGGAGCCTTGTAGATCTTGGCATTCTCATATGCATCATTTCTAAGCTCTTCCAACTCAGATAGTTGGAGTTTCCTGGTCTTCTCGGTTAAACTCATATCTAAATTGCATTGCTTGATTGCCCAAAATGCCCTATGTTCAATCTCTACGGGTAAATGACACGCCTTTCCATACACCAAACGAAATAGAGACATGCCGATGGCCATTTTATATGCCGTACAGTAGGCCCAAAGAGTACCCTCAAGCTTTTGAGTCTAGTCCTTGCAATCAGGCCTAATCGTTTTCTGCAGAATATTCTTGATCCCCCGATTGGAGATCTCAGCCTATCCATTCGTCTGGGGATGATAAGGAGTGGAGATTCGGTGATTAAACCCGTATTTAGCCAGCAAATTACAGAACTGGGCATTAGTAAAATGAGTGCCACCATCACTGATGATGGCCCTCGGAATCCCGAACCTGCTGAAGATGTGTTTCTTGACAAAATCGATGACCACCTTATGGTCATTGGTTCGAGTGGGAATCGTCTCAATACATTTGGACACGTAATCAACAGCGACAAGAATGTACTGATGTTCAAATGAAGGGAGAAAGGGTCCCATGAAATATATCCCAAACATCGAAGATTTCGACAGGAAGAATTGGGTTTAGAGGCATCATATCTCCCTTAGTTATGCTCCCAAGTGCCTGACATCGAGAACACGACCTTGAGAAATCCTGGGCATCCTTGAATAAGGACGGCCAATAGAAGCCAGAATGCAAAATCTTTGCAGCCGTCTTTTTCCCGGAGAAATGTCCACCACACGCAGATGCATGGTAGAACTCGAGTATATTGTTGAATTCATTCTTCGAAACACATCAGCGAATAATCTGATCAGAGCCAATGCGGTACAGTTCAAGGTTCTCCCAGAAGTAGTATTTGGCCTCAGATTTGAGTCTATCCCGTTGTAGCTTGGTCCAATCCTGGGGGATTTGACCAACGGCCAAATAATTAACAATGTCAGCAAACCACAGGGTTTGGACACCTAAAACTGTAAGGATGGTTTCATTCGGAAAAGTATCAGCAATCGGGACGTCTGGACGAGAAGAATCACTTAGAAGTCTCGACAAATGATCTACCACCAAATTTTGTACCCCAGATTTATCCTTGATTTCAAGATCAAATTCTTGAAGCAGAAGAATCTAACGAATAAGCCAGGGTTTGGCATCCTTTTTGGCCAAGAGATGTCTCAAAGGACAAGTGGTCGGTATAAATAATGACTTGAGACCCTAAGAGATAAGCCCTAAATTTTTCCAAAGCAAATACTATGGCTAGTAATTCCTTTTCAATAACAGTGTAATTCCTCTGGGCTTCATCTAGAGTTTTACTAGCGTAGTAGATGATAGAGGGCTTCCTGTCAACTTTCTGACCCAAAAAAGCCCCGACCGCGTAATCAGAAGCGTCGGTCATGATCTCAAAAGGGGCTATCCAAACTGGTGGTTGCAACACCAGAGCACAAGTGACTGCCATTTTCAGGAAATCAAATGCCTTACAACATGATTCATCGAAAATAAACGGTGTTTCTTTGGCGAGAAGATTGCTCAGAGGACGAGCAACCTTCGAGAAATCATTGATGAATCTTCTGTAGAATCCCACATGACCAAGAAATGATCGAATTTGTTTAACAGATGGGGGAGGAGGAAGTTTAGCGATAGCATCAACCTTAGCTTTATCCACTTCAATTCCCCGTTCAGAGATTACATGACCCAAGACGATGCCTTCTTGTGTCATGAGATGACTCTTTTCCCAGCTAAGGACCAATCGTGTTTTGATGCATCATTTAAGAATCATTTTTAGATTAGCTAGACAAGAGTCAAATGATTCTCCAAAAATAGAGAAATAGTCCATGAAGACTTCCATAAACTCTCCCACCATGTTAGAGAATATGGCTAACACACACCTTTGAAAAGTTGCAGCTGCATTGCATAAATCGAAAGGCATCCTACGGAAAGTAAAGGTTTCGTAGGGACAGGTGAAAGTAGTTTTTTCCTGATTCTCAAGATGGATAGGAACTTGGTTGTATCCTGAGTAGCCATCAAGAAAACAGAAGTACTTCTGCCTGGCTAATCTTTCCAAGATTTGGTCAATGAAAGGCAAAGGGAAATGATCCTTTTTTCGTGGTCATGTTCAGCTTCCTGTAATCGATACAAACCCTCCAAGAGGAAGCTGAACGAGTTGTGACAGATTCTCCTCTCTCGTTAGTCACAACGGTAATCCCGGCTTTCTTGGGAATAATCTGCACGGGACTTACCTAGGGACTATCAGAGATCAGATAAATAATTCCTACATCGAGCCACTTAATGATTTCCTTTTTGACTGCTTCTCGCATATTTTGATTTAATCTCCTCTGCATCTCGCGAGAAGGGCAGGATCCATCTTCCAAGAAATTTCTATGATTACAGTAAGATGTCTCGATCCCCTTAAGGTCATGAATGGTCCAACCAATTGCCTCATTGTGTTCCTTCAGGATCTTGATCAATTTAATCTCTTGCTCCTTTTTTAATTTAGCACTAATAATCACAGGGAGCGTCTTCTGTGGTCCTAAAAATTGATATTTCAAATTCTCAAGCAATGGTTTCAGTTCAAGCTGGGGTTGGTTGATGATTGAAGGTAAGGAAGATGCTGAAGACTCATCAAGAGGAAGGGGTTGAGAGTGAACAAAATCAATAACCTCTTCAGAAGATGGCAGGTCTGCCATAGAGGGTTGCAGGTCCAATTCATCATCAAAGGAGGAACTTTCAATTACAGAAACCATCAAACAAGTTTCAATGTTCACATTATCCTCCTCAAGTTCCTCAATAAATCCACAATCCTCAAATTTATTAATCACCTTAAAAATATCCAATTTCATTCGTTGATCCCCAAAGGCGATTTCCATGCTACTGCTTTCACAGTTAATGTTGGCCTTAGCAGTAGCCAGGAACGGATGCCCCAGAATGATGGGTGTGTTCCTCATATTTTTCGGTACATCCATGTCAAGGACAAGGAAATCTATAGGAAAATAGAAATCCTTGACCTTAACTATAACATCTTCAATAATGCATCGCGGATTTGTGACCGAACGGTTCACTAACTGCAGCGTTACTGAAGTCGACCGAAGTTCACCTAATCCAAACTTCTTATAAAGAGAAGTCGGAATTAGGTTGATGGATGCACCTAGATCCAGAAGTGCTCTATCAAAAGTGTAATCTCCGATGACAAAAGAAATCAACGAAGCACCTGGATCTCTCTTTCTCTGAGGGAAGTGGTGCAGGATAACAGAACTAGCCTGCTTGGAGAGTACCACCTTCCTCGAAATAGATTCTCTCGACTTACGCTTTTGTGTACATAAATCCTTTAAAAATCTCGCGTAAGCTGGTATATGCTTGATAGCGTCGAGGAACGGGATATTGATCTCAACATTCTTAAAAATATTCAGAAGCTCCTCACTGCTATCAACAGACTTCTTCTTTGATTTGATCACAGCTTTAGGAAAAGGAACATGAGTCAGATCTTTGGAATCAGGTTCCTGAGCCTTGATTTCTTCTCCAGAATTTTCCTTTCTCTCCTCAAGTTCTTCAGGATTCGGTAAATCAGAACAATGTGGTTGTGGATCCTGAGTTTGTTTACCACTCCTCAAGGTAACAGAATTTGCGGATGCATAAGAGTTTGGGTCTTGGGGAGGGTTAGGAAAGATTGGAAGCGCTTGATTAGCCAAGAATTGTTGATGTGTAGAAGAAGAAGAGGAAGGACCCTGCTCAACCACCTACGCATGTGCATGTAGGTCCCTTTGATTTCTGTACCCATGGGTTTGGTTGCCCAGATTCAGGATATTTCGTGAGTTGGGTATGGGTTGGGATGGTAGAGATCTGGGTTGATGAGAGTTAGCTATGAGCCCAGTTTACAAGTTGTCCAGCAAGGTTTTCATTTGCTACATGAGCTAGAGCATGGATCCTTGCATCTCTACCATTTGTCGGTTCAAATCAGCCTGCCCTACGGGTTGACGAGCATTCCAAGCTGGCTGATTGACCTGATTTGGGGGCAACTGAGTATACGCATGACCTTGACCCGTTGGTCGTTGCAGAGCATAGTTGTTGGGTCAGAATTGGGTCTGTTGCCCCGGGTTTTTCCAGGAGAAGTTAGGGTGGTTTCTCCAACCTGAATTATAAGCATTAGAGTAGGGGTTGGATCTAACATTCTCCTGTACAGCACAGACATCCTCATAGGGTGAGGATAGAGAGAAAGAAAGGGAAGGATCAGAAAAACTGGGATCAAAGGCCCCAGTTTAGAACCCATGGGGTTCCGAATAATGCTGACTCACAGGTTGAGCCGCATCAAGTTGATTCACGAACTCCGTCCAGAAAGAGCTCGCGACGAATGGAATCCTGAATTCTGGGATTGAGTGGATCGAGAGCTGTTCATTGAATTTCCAACCATCCACTCTTCCTTTCTCTTAGCAACCAAGTGCACCTTATTAAGTTTATTACAAATCAATTCCATATCAAATGAATGAGAGTCATGGACTTCATTAACATTTGATCTGGGCTGCTATGGCCGATTAAAAGTATCCATGGAGGCATGATTGATTGAATTCTCGCTCATTTCCTTAAACAAATCGTGTGCACTATCTGCGCCTTTGTTGAGGAAATTGCCTCCGCAAGAAGCGTCCACATGATTTCTAAGTTGCTCAGTCAACTCGTGATAGAAGATCTACACGAGTTGCCATTTCGGCACCTCGTGGTATGGACACCTCTGCAATAGGTCCTGGAATCGCTCCCAGGCCACATGAAACTGCTCCCCCGGCTATTGGGTAATGGTAGTGATTGCCCATCTAAAAGTATTGGTACATCCAACAGGGAAGAATTTCTTCAGAAAGGCCAATTTCAACTCATTCCAAGTTACAATTGGTCTTCCTATAGTCCTGTACCAATGAGCGGCTTTATCCCTAAGAGAGTGGGTGAAGAGCCTCATGATTATTTGCTCCTCATTCACGTTTCATGCCTTGGTGGTCTGGACCAAAGTGGTCAAGTCCTCCAAGTGCTGAAACTGGTCTTCGGAGCCAAGCCCATGGTAATGTTTGATTAGGCTTAACACCTGGGGCTTGATTTCTACGTCTCTAGCCAAAATCTGGATGTTGGGATGTTCCCTATAATTTGAAGGATCATAAAAATCCTTCAAGGGCTAAGCGCCCTGCATTCTCTGCATTTGTTCCAGCTGCCTTCGAAATTCCTCCTGTGGATCCCGAGGTAGAGGAGGCTGGTGATCGACCATTGGATCAATTTGACCAAAATCCAATTTATGCCTCCTAGAATACTCTAGTGGTCCTTCCAATCGAGGATTCAATGACCATCTTCCCAGCATAAACCAGGAAAAGGTCGGAAGGACTGGGGATAAGGACCCTACAGCACAACAAAACAAGCCTGTCCTTAAGTGGGGTAGCCTAAGGATCTATAGACTCCCAAAACCTGCCTTAAGATTATAAATGATTTACTCTACTTGTGTCTACTTAATCCAACCAGTTAGAAGGAGGAACTAGGGAGAAGGTTCATCCTTCGGCTTACGCCTTTGGTTCCTAGTGTACCCCCCAGTCATGGTCGTTTGACGCTACTCCCCTAGCTAGACATCAGATTAATCAGTACAAGTAGATTAATCATGAATAATCTCAGACTAGGCCCCGAAGAGAGAATCAGTCCTTAAGGCCAACGTCTACTCGATTTTATTGAGGCCTGGGATTGTAGTGCTTATGGAATGTGATGGGCCCTTAAAATGGGTTGTGCCCTTAATGATTGATTTAGTATTGTGTAAGTGTGTGCACAACTAGGGTTTTTAAGCAAGATTATTTGTGATGCGTTGATTTTAATGTTCAAATCTTGCTTAAGTACCTTTGAGGGTTTAAAATTAGGTTGATTTCAATCAAATTAGTGGTAAACCAGGTTTTCAAGCATGGGTGAAGATTGCTTTCCTTTAAAATCAAAAATAAAGTTGAGTGCCTGGTATGAACCTAGATTGAAAATCCTAAGAAGAAGCTACTTGATGAGTTGATTTTAGGTTGAGTGGTGCGGCCCAAACAACTAGCCACAACTGCACCACTAGGTTAGGCACACAGAAATAGTTAACCTAGAATGATTTCTACTCTTTTATGTGTTGATTTGTGTGTACCGGTTCCACAGATCAGAACCCGATTGAGTAGAACCAAATCAAGTAGGTTAAGTGCCTTGAATGTGGGTGTATGTTGTGTATCTGTTGAAAATTACCCCATAAAATTATCTTTTTATTTTTTTTATATATAAGCGAGGGTGGAATGAGTGTGAGTGAAAATTCAAACAACCAAACTAATCCTAGGATTTATGCAAACACCTAGGTTAATTGGAATTTGAATTTAATGTAACAAATGGAATCTATGGAGGGGGAAGAATGGGGAGCACTTACAGTCGTCTTCAACTGCACTTTACTCCGGTCTACCGCTTGACGATTCCCTGATGGAGGTTTCTGCAAAACAATAGTCACAAGAGAAAGCAAGTTAGAAGACAATAAAGTGCGCGAAATGTGGAAAGAAGATCGAAAATCATTGCCTCCCCAGCAACGGCGCCAAAATGTTGAAGCAACGAGTTACTACGCTATCGAATTTGGTTTTGAAAATCCTGTCGTTGTAGTTTGAATAGCGAAGAACTTGGGTTCAACAAATAAAATTTATACCAGAATAGAAATCCTAGGTCGAACTCAGGGAGGCTACGTCGATCAAAATTCACAATTATATTCTTTTTGTGTTTTTGTTTAAAAAGCAAAGTAATTACAATGAAGCACTATAAACAATCAGAATAAGAGAGAGAGAGAAAGAGAGATAGAGAAAACATTCACTTAATACTTCAAAATGTTTATACAACTAAGCAAGAAATTACACTAGAAAGCAGGAAAACTATTACAACTAGAAAGCAGGAAAATTCTACTCTAGAAAGCAAGAAAGAGGAATGGGAGAGAGAAGTTTTCCTCTTCGACGATCGCTTGGAGGACAAACCGGACAGGACGACACCTGGAAGATGAAGAACGGAGCGGGAAGAAGGAGGTTGAGGTAGGAAGATCAAGAACGAGGCAACACATCGTCGTCGTCGCAGGATCCGCTTCCGAAATGGGGGCAAAAATTTGACTTTATCTCTTGAGGAGGATCCCGGGTGTGGGACAAGCTTCTCTTGAGCTTTGGAGAGGGAGAGAAGAGAAAGAAGGGATGAGAATTTCATATGGAGGGGGTCTCCTTTTATAGTTGCAAGGAGTGAGGGCATTTTGGTCATTACATGTTGAAAATCATTAATTCAGGACCTTTAGTGATGGATAAATCGGTCACTAAAGGCCTGAACGTGGCCTTCGTGGGCAGCGCATGCGCGCCCGCTCGCCTCCTCGCACCTCAATGCGCGTCCACGTTCTTCAAATCTCAGTCATTCGATGGTGAGATCGAATGGCTGAGAGCGCTCCTTGCCGCACCCCATCCGCACGCCTCAACACGTGAGATCCTACGTCACGCGGGGGCATGCGATGGCACGTTCAGCCAATTGGGTGCACACAGCCGCTCGATCTCCATCGTGCAGTTGATTGCGCCCGTGCACCCGCTCCAAATGAGGCTTGCGGGGGCTCGATCCTGCGCCTCTACACCGTGTTAAAGTGCTTGACCAATGCGTTATGGGCGTGTTTGTGTCGAGCGCTTAACTTAAGCGTGCGCGCCTCGTAGCTATTGGATGTTGATCCAACGGTGGAGAAGCATTAGTGTGAGGTGCTTTAGCGGATGTGTGCGGTCAGTTGAGCAGTCGAGATGGCACCACATGGCACCATCTTGGCCGTCCATCTTCTAGGTGATGTAGATGGTGCCACGAGTATTGGATTGAGTCGATTTTCACGTCGTTAGGCTACTATCATCGATCCGAATCCATCCGTGTGGTCGAATTTGTCGTCTGAAGTGTAGATTAACACCATCTTGGCCCTTGATCTTCTAGGTTTCCTCGGTCTCTATCTGATGCTATAGATATCAGATTAGGGTGATCTTGGAGTCGTTGAACTCTAATCGTCACCCTGATCAGATCCGTCCAGTTGGATCTTCGATCCAAGGCCCCGATAAAAAGTCACCCTATCCTTGACCATAAAAGGAGACAATTAACCTCCATCTTATTCAGACTAATCTAAATGCAAGATGATGCATGTTAAGCAATATTTATAGTATGTAATTCAATTCTATGCTTAAGAACATGCATAAATAGATATTTTATGTAATATAAACATGTTTACATTAAAGGTTGATTGGGGAAGAATAGAGAAGTTACCTACCCTGGAGTGGTTGATTTGTGCAGAATATCTCCTCGTGAAGTACCTCGCAAAATCACAAGAAAGCAAACAGGGCAAGTCAGTGCTTAAATATAATCAAATAATGCAGAGAATAGCGGTGAATTGCACGTTGCTCCCCAACAACGGTGCCAAAATGTTATTATGCGATTCCCCGGCAACGGCGCCAAAATGTTAACGAGCGGATTTGAGGGTTTTGAAAGATGCGTTCATGAAACGTCGATTTTGTTTTGTTATAACGTTGTAGTAAAGCCGGTTATGACCAACACTTCAAATATAAATTTTTTACTCGGAAAATAAAAGAGTTCCCGAGGTCGAACTCAGGGAGCAAGTTGTATTTTAGAGATATACATGTTTCTTTTACAAAATAAAGACAGAGAGAGGGAAAGAATTTGTTGTTTTCTCTTTGTTCTGCAGAGGGGATGCTCTTCTTTCTCTCTTTCTTTAGATCTCTTTCTTTCTTTTTGTTCTGCAGAGGTGCTTCTTCCTGCTGTTCCTGCTTTGGTGGTTATCTTCTTTCTTCAGAGCTCCTTGTTCTTCTTCTTCGTTCTGCAGAGGTGCTTCTTCCTGCTGTTCCTGCTTTGGTGGTTATCTTCTTTCTTCAGAGCTCCTTGTTCTTCTTCTTCGTTCTGCAGAGGTGATGCTCCTCTTCAGATCTCTTTCTTCTTCTTCCTTGGTTTCTGTCTTGACCTCTCTTCTTCTTTTTCTGCAATTGTGGTGACCCTTTCTCTGTTCCCTTTTCCTCTTTATGGCTGCAGAGCTTCTGCCTTCAGCTACTAAGTCTTCCTTTCTTCTTCTTCTGCTTTGGCCGTTGCTCTTCCTTCTTCTTCAGCCTGCCTTCTTTCCTGCTCTGGCTGCTGACCTTCCGTCGTCTGACCCGGTACTTAGACGACTTAACTATGCATTTGCTACAGTGCAGCTCCTTCTTCTTCCGCGGGTCTTCTTCTTCGCCTGCACACTTCAGAGTTTCTCGTCAGAAGCAAAACCTACTCTACCCTCCCCCCCCCGCGTCTCTCTTTCTCTCTGAAACCACTCTTTGGAAAGCTCTCCCAGAGCTACCGGGTAACCGGGTTCGGATCAGGCCCGGGTCCAGGCCCACCGGCGTGCGTGGTGGGCGAGGAGTGCAGGTCAGTCGAGTCGGGTCGGGTCGGTTCGGGTCAGGTCCGCGGGGCGTGAGTGCGGACGAGACCGGGTAACCGGGCGGGTGAAGGGGACCTCACCCCGTGTACTGAGGCAGTAAGGCTACTGCACTTTTGCATCTTATGTCGCTGCGGCTCTTCAGGCGTTTCCGAGGTGGGACTAAACGACCCACCTCAATTGCGCGCCCGCAGCGGGGAATTCAGCAGGAGATGGCAGCGTCACGCGGAGTTTTCTTCCTCAGCTGCGAACCTGGTGTTTTTGCCAAAACTCCTCGCAAGGCCTGGGAGTGAATCTGGGCTTGGCGCGGAGCGTGGCGCACCTGTAGCTGCAGGCGGAAGCAGGTCCTCCTGCGCGTCAATGGCGGCGGAGGTCGGGTGGCCTGTTCACAAGAAAATGGCCTCTCGGCCTAATCAGAGAGTGCCAGGAGCTTCGCCAGGGTGCGGCGAAGCTCGTGTGGGTGGTGGCGAGGCGCGGGGCGGCGTGCGAGGGCTGCCCTAGGTCGGACTGTGGGTCGGAGGATGGGTCTGTTCGGTGGAGTTGCAGAGGGTGATGTGGGGGAAGTGGTAGGGCGGAGATTGATCAGGGTGAGGAGGCGGAGGTCCTGCGGTGGTTGGCGAGCCGTGTGGGTCGCTGAGGTGATGGGAGCGGCTCGCCGGAGGATGGCCGGAGGCGGAGAAGGTGAGGGTGAACAGGATCGGTCGAGGGTTTAATCAAATAAAAGACAGTGAGGAAAAGAAAGAGGGGGAGATGGGGAGGAGTTCTGACCTAGCTATGGAGACGAAAGGGGCCGAGACAGGGCGACAGTCGTATCGACTGTCGCCGGAGAAGAAGATGCCCAGGGGAAGGGGCGGCGGCGAGCAGAGGGCTGGAGAGGCGCCAGCTGGGTACGGCGTGGCGCAGGAAGAGCAGGGGAGGAGGTCTCTGCTGCTGGTATTACGGCAGAGCGAAGAGGAGGAGGGGGAGGAACCGCCGGAGCTGGTGGGCGTCTGCCGGAGGGAGAGGAGAAGAAAGTTGGGGGTTTTCTCCGTCAGACCCGAGCTGCCCTGGTCGGTGGAGCAGCGGGGGGTATTTATAGCGATGAAACAGGGAGGAAGGCGGAGGGAGACGACGTGTCTCCCTCGCCGGAGAATGGTCGGAAACACGAACCCATACCGTCCGTGCATTCGCACGGCCGGTATGGTGGGCTACAATGACCAGGGGGGTGCCCCTGCGACGGCTGACGACGCAGGGCACCCCCGGTTTACTTGCCAGGTCCCCCACCTCACCCTGCGCGGCGCCATGCTCCGCGCAAGGTCGCCGGAGCATGGTGCTGGCAGGGTTTTGCAGGAGGGACCTGATTGCAAAGAACGAAGGAGAGTTAGGGGCCAAAATGCGAGGGTTCAAAAGTTGAGGGCCAAAGAGTAAATATATGAGGACCAAAGTGTAAAGTCGATCAAGGAGGTTTCTTCTTAGGCTCAAGTTTTTATACATGACTAATTAGGACCTAAGGAATCTGATGGTGAATTTCATTTTCATATTAAACCTTGTTTGACCGATCAATTTGCGCAAAAACCCAAATCAAGTTATTAATTGGGCGTGGTTCTCAATGTAGGTCAAAATGGGTTCTAAAGGCCAAATTGAAGGTTCTAAACCCTAGAGATTATTTTTCTATGAATTTTAGAGGGTTTATTCTATTTTTACTTTGCCTCGAACCTCGTGAATTGAAGTGGGTTGTTTTTAGGGTTACAGATTATCATTTAGTTTCTTGGAAGTGCTGTAGCCCTTGCTAGATCATCTCATCCCACTTTTATTCTTATTAAGCTGCTTTGACCTATGTTTGGGCCCTGAATTGCCCTGTATGCAGATTATACTGGTAAAATTGCATTTTTACCCCTTATGACTTGTTTTCTTCTCAAACTCAGAATTCTCTGAGTTAAGCCTTTCCTTGAGGTATGTAGGAGCTTTTATCCTTTGTATTAGGTCAAAATGAGCTAGTTATGGCTCATGATGAGGTTCTCATCATACCCCCATGCCTAGCTTTTGCTAGTCCCTTAGCAAAAACTTAAGGTTTCAACCCTTGTTCTAGACCATGAAGTTTTTAATAGTTTTAGATAAGTGCCCCTTTTTTTATTTGAGCATAGATTAGGTTAGAATGCTGACCATAGGCCTAAAAGGTACTCTAGTACCAATCAAGATCCAAATCTGTCTAGCCTTAGCCTCAGTCTTTTAGCAAAGGTTTTTAAGGTCCACAAGAACTAACCTAAGGTTTATTGGACTTCGTGGTTAAAGCACCCGTGCTTGAAATGATTTTAGCCCTGGCTCAGTTCGCAGTGCGTTTTGTAAGAGAGAGATAGAAAGTTTTTCTGTTTGGAGAGTTTTCTCTCTCTTTTTCTTTTTAGTTCTAGCCTAGGATTGGCTTTTCAACACAGTCTGTCTCAGATTCCTTGCTCCCATCATCAACCCTCAAGGGTTCCTGGCGATCGATGCTTCGAGATAGCACCGCCCATGGCAACCCCCGGAACCCTGGCTATTGAGATTTCGAGATAATCCCATCCATGGTGTTCCGTGGCCGAATCCAGACCCTGGCAATTGACACTTCGAGATAATGCCATCCATGGAATCTGAATCAGCAGAGTGCTTACACGCCCCCAGTAGGATATGTAAATATCCTAAGAGACAAGTACCAAGGAGATGATATTTTGTTACGCATCTTCGAGGGGATTTCCCACCTCTCCGCGCTGGGAACTCGTCCAAATCAACTTGTGTTGATCGGCCGCTCCTATTCTAGGTGTTCCTTTCAGAATTTTGCGACGCTTCTGCGTGATTCTGATTTTTTATGCTTACTGAACCAGGCTGTGTGTGAGGTTAGGGTGCTTAGGTTACTGAGTCCTGTAAACCAAAAATTAGTTAACGAGGCCAAATACTCCCTAAGCCTTAGACCTAATACTTCAGCTTTTCATTTTCCTCAACCTCTTGAGGAGTGTCCAGATCTTAATGGGTACTACGAGTCTATTCAAGAATGCCTAAGGTTTGCATTCTTTACTAATCTCTTTGTGCACTTTTCTTGAATGAGGTCTAGAACTTAGGTTAATTCCTTAGTTCCTTACTAATGACTATCACTTTTTCTCATAATTTTGTGCTCCTTTTTCATTTTGTTTCTTTCTCCTTCACAAAATTTCCTTCTCCTCTTTTCCTCTTATTCTTTTTCAAAAAATTTTTTAATTTTTATGGTATTTTTGGCATATGTGAATTTTTTGTTTGAAAACCTTTTCTTACAAGTTTTTGCACTTTCATACCCCCCCCATGCCTAAGATTTGCAATGTCCTCATTGTAACCTAGGGGTTTTTATTCAACTAAGTTCATACATTAGGATAGCTGTTTTGATGAGTGAATGGGTCGGGGTGACTGTTGCGGACGATTTCTAATCTCAGATGCAAGCACCTGAGGTGGAGTCGGCTGTCCTAAAGTGTGAACTTCAAGTGCAAAAAGCTGTCAGAACAAGTTTCAGGTTTTCAAAGAGAATGACGGGCTGCCTCCCGTTGAGCGCTAAATTTGATGCCTTCAGCCAAGCGGGAAATGCTATGGAGAGGGGATGGTCAAATCAGCGGAGTTTTGTAAGACAAGCACCTTGATTAAGAGCCTGGTTGGTCCAACCAGGTGCATGTTCAGATCAACAGGCTGATGATGTAGCCCAAACCCAATCAATCTGGTGGGTTGATAGATGTGGATAAAAAGGTGTGGAGCCCACCATAAACTATGAAGCTCAGATGGATGTGGAAGTGTAAACGCAGGGTTTGGCTGAGTCGAATCAGCCTGGTCAGAGTAGGGACCCGTAGAATAATCAATGAATGACACGGAAACCCTACAGGGGTGATCAGAGAATGATAGAGCATGGTATGTAGTCTGATCAATGTTCGAAACCCGATGTGGAAATGCAATCGGCTCGGTGAGAGGTGAATCTGAATAGAAATTGAGTCCGGTTGCGGGTCGGGGTTTGGGAGAGGTTTTGATCCGTTCTGTGTGTGCGGACGAGGTGGCCATTGTGTACGAGGGCTCTTCTAGAAACAGATGATAGGTGGTTTTCTGTAGAGAGTCCTCTGGGTAACTATCAAATGCCGGAAGAGTGTTTGTAGGATGAAAGGAATCGGATTCGAGAAAAAATTTGGATTCTTGGTTGCAATCACTCTTGGCATTTTCTGTTTTTGGTTCCTGAGGATCGAAAAGGAATGATTCTATGTTATCGGTGATCTCGGGAATCAGGACCTCAGAGTCAGAGTCAGAGTCATGTGAACTGAGGTCGTAGATAGGCCTGGCGTGTTCAGGAAGGGGAATCTCTCCGCAATTATAGTCAGATCTGAAATTGTCGGAGAGTTGGCGAAAATGATCATGAATTCCACCACAGCACAAATCATCAGATGTGGAATCAGCAGCCTGACTGGGTTCTAGCCTATATGTCACTTCTGGGCTCAAAAAGATGTTCTGTTCAAGCTCTAAGCTGGTAGGATAGACCCCATTAAAACCTTGCTCATCCAACTCCTCAGTTTCTGTATCATAAATTGGCATGTTTTCTGAAAAATCAATCAGATTTCCTGAGGATGTTGGAAAAGGACATTCATCAAATAAAGGCCCGGAATCATATTCTGTAAAAATTTGATCTTTCTCATAAGGGGCCTCATAATCTTCCCAATAAGTTTCAGATCTAGGTTCTAGGCTTAGGATGTGGGTAGAATTATTAGAACCTAAGTCCGAATAACCTTCGAGGGTTACCTTATCAAAATAAGGGGCGGAATTTATACCCTCAGAAGGTTCAGTTCTGATCTCATTATTGCAGGAGTTTTGAAATTCTAGGCTTGGCAATTCATGGTCTAAGTTTGGCTCATCATTGTGTTCTCCTGCAATATCCCAACCTAATTCAACATTGTCTTCTATCTGGGTTGGGATTTTACAACCACTTTGTGCCTCAATCCCGAGATCTGGGAAACTGGATTGTTCCTTAATATTGTTCCAAGATGGTTCATCCTCTGTTTCTGGTATATACGGGTATTTCTGGTTGATAATTTGTTCTACTGATTTCATCATTTCTACCCGTTTCATAAGGGCATCTTGGTGTTGTTCCCAAAGTACAGGATTTGTCAAGCATTGAAGGTATTCAGATTGGTGTAATTTTTCCATCTCAATGTATCCTGTCATGAGCATATCTCGGGTTGATCCTTTTGAAATTTCAGTCAATAGAATTTGGGCACAGTTTATGATAAAAGCTGTGGTTGTTGGGACATCAACCTGAATGTTTTCTACTGGTGTTGAGGGTTTATATTTGATTTCATAGATTTCAAGGGCATCCTCAATCATCTTATCTTTCATGGATCTCAGATATTCAAGTTTTTTGAATGGTAGTCTTGCTAGGTAATTAGGCTGCATAATTGGATCAGGTGGTGGAATCAAGAGATAGAATCAAAGTTTGAATCAAGATGGAAGAAGGGGATTTTGTTCAGAATCAGAGGAAAGAGGGGCTATGTGAATGATTTCTGCAAAAACAAAGGAGCCGAGGCTTAGCCTCGGGGAGAGTGAATTTCTATAGGAGGTTTCAAGGACCTCCTGAAAAATACTGAAGGGCTGGATGAGATAAGCAGGTGCTGGACCCAATCAAGACACCCAAAAATTGTTGGGTGACTATAGAGGTTCGGGGCAGATGGACCCCTTGATCAGAAAGATCGTCCACCTGAGAATTACCTGGGCAGCCAGAGAGGGAGAGTCCCGCGAAGACCCCTACACGGTAGAGCGTCCCCACGGGTTACAGGGTTTCCCCCACCCGACCTCTCTTGTCACTGCGGTTCCAGGTAGACCAGAATGGGGATCTTGACCTCTTAAGTCTACCAATTTTAAGATCAGGGTGCTTAAGGTTTCACTTGAACTTTAGTCTTTTTAAGTGCAAAGAGTGACCTAATTTAAGGTTGGTTGACCCAAGGGGTCAACTTTACCTATTGTTTTCTTTAAGAGCTTTTAGGTCCTGTCTTTTAGGGTTCAAGTGTTTAGAGAGAGCCAATTGTTTTAGGATTTTTTCTTGTTAATTATTTTCAATCAATGGCTTGGGCACACCTCTTTTGGATTTCCTCAATTCTTGATTAAGGGGTGTGTCTCTACTGAAATCCTAATGTTTGACCTTATGTTGGCTCTACTTGGTCCATTTAACTCTTTGTTGGGCAATTAGGGCTCAAGCAAGAATGTGTTAGCCCTTAAATACCCTTAATAGTGTGCAGGAGTGATGAGTTGAAAACATGCAACTCTTTATGGTTACTAAGTATGGAAGGCAGGTTAGCCCTATATTGCTTGTTCTGTTCTTTTCTTCCTCTTTAGAGTTTAGGGGTTAATAGTGAGAGGAAAATTTTACCTGTCTTCGGAGTGGTTGTCGTGTGGTTGCTTGTCTTCTTGAGTTCCTGTAGCTGCACAAAAGAGAGGAGATTATCAGAAATTAAAAGAAACAGGAATGTTTACCTCTAGAATAGCCGTTGCTCCCCGGCAACGGCGCCAAAATGAAACATCGATTTTGTTTTGCTATAACGTTGTAGTAAAGCCGGTTATGACCAACACTTCAAATATAAATTTTTTACTCGGAAAATAAAAGAGTTCCCGAGGTCGAACTCAGGGAGCAAGTTGTATTCTAGAGATATACATGTTTCTTTTACAAAATAAAGACAGAGAGAGGGAAAGAATTTGTTGTTTTCTCTTTGTTCTGCAGAGGGGATGCTCTTCTTTCTCTCTTTCTTTAGATCTCTTTCTTTCTTTTTGTTCTGCAGAGGTGCTTCTTCCTGCTGTTCCTGCTTTGGTGGTTATCTTCTTTCTTCAGAGCTCCTTGTTCTTCTTCTTCGTTCTGCAGAGGTGCTTCTTCCTGCTGTTCCTGCTTTGGTGGTTATCTTCTTTCTTCAGAGCTCCTTGTTCTTCTTCTTCGTTCTGCAGAGGTGATGCTCCTCTTCAGATCTCTTTCTTCTTCTTCCTTGGTTTCTGTCTTGACCTCTCTTCTTCTTTTTCTGCAATTGTGGTGACCCTTTCTCTGTTCCCTTTTCCTCTTTATGGCTGCAGAGCTTCTGCCTTCAGCTACTAAGTCTTCCTTTCTTCTTCTTCTGCTTTGGCCGTTGCTCTTCCTTCTTCTTCAGCCTGCCTTCTTTCCTGCTCTGGCTGCTGACCTTCCGTCGTCTGACCCGGTACTTAGACGACTTAACTATGCATTTGCTACAGTGCAGCTCCTTCTTCTTCCGCGGGTCTTCTTCTTCGCCTGCACACTTCAGAGTTTCTCGTCAGAAGCAAAACCTACTCTACCCTCCCCCCCCCGCGTCTCTCTTTCTCTCTGAAACCACTCTTTGGAAAGCTCTCCCAGAGCTACCGGGTAACCGGGTTCGGATCAGGCCCGGGTCCAGGCCCACCGGCGTGCGTGGTGGGCGAGGAGTGCAGGTCAGTCGAGTCGGGTCGGGTCGGTTCGGGTCAGGTCCGCGGGGCGTGAGCGCGGACGAGACCGGGTAACCGGGCGGGTGAAGGGGACCTCACCCCGTGTACTGAGGCAGTAAGGCTACTGCACTTTTGCATCTTATGTCGCTGCGGCTCTTCAGGCGTTTCCGAGGTGGGACTAAACGACCCACCTCAATTGCGCGCCCGCAGCGGGGAATTCAGCAGGAGATGGCAGCGTCACGTGGAGTTTTCTTCCTCAGCTGCGAACCTGGTGTTTTTGCCAAAACTCCTCGCAAGGCCTGGGAGTGAATCTGGGCTTGGCGCGGAGCGTGGCGCACCTGTAGCTGCAGGCGGAAGCAGGTCCTCCTGCACGTCAATGGCGGCGGAGGTCGGGTGGCCTGTTCACAAGAAAACGGCCTCTCGGCCTAATCAGAGAGTGCCAGGAGCTTCGCCAGGGTGCGGCGAAGCTCGTGTGGGTGGTGGCGAGGCGCGGGGCGGCGTGCGAGGGCTGCCCTAGGTCGGACTGTGGGTCGGTGGATGGGTCTGTTCGGTGGAGTTGCAGAGGGTGATGTGGGGGAAGTGGTAGGGCGGAGATTGATCAGGGTGAGGAGGCGGAGGTCCTGCGGTGGTTGGCGAGCCGTGTGGGTCGCTGAGGTGATGGGAGAGGCTCGCCGGAGGATGGCCGGAGGTGGAGAAGGTGAGGGTGAACAGGATCGGTCGAGGGTTTAATCAAATAAAAGACAGTGAGGAAAAGAAAGAGGGGGAGATGGGGAGGAGTTCTGACCTAGCTATGGAGACGAAAGGGGCCGAGACAGGGCGACAGTCGTATCGACTGTCGCCGGAGAAGAAGATGCCCAGGGGAAGGGGCGGCGGCGAGCAGAGGGCTGGAGAGGCGCCAGCTGGGTACGGCGTGGCGCAGGAAGAGCAGGGGAGGAGGTCTCTGCTGCTGGTATTACGGCAGAGCGAAGAGGAGGAGGGGGAGGAACCGCCGGAGCTGGTGGGCGTCTGCCGGAGGGAGAGGAGAAGAAAGTTGGGGGTTTTCTCCGTCAGACCCGAGCTGCCCTGGTCGGTGGAGCAGCGGGGGGTATTTATAGGGATGAAACAGGGAGGAAGGCGGAGGGAGACGACGTGTCTCCCTCGCCGGAGAATGGTCGGAAACACGAACCCATACCGTCCGTGCGTTCGCACGGCCGGTATGGTGGGCTACAATGACCAGGGGGGTGCCCCTGCGACGGCTGACGACGCAGGGCACCCCCGGTTTACTTGCCAGGTCCCCCACCTCACCCTGCGCGGCGCCATGCTCCGCGCAAGGTCGCCGGAGCATGGTGCTGGCAGGGTTTTGCAGGAGGGACCTGATTGCAAAGAACGAAGGAGAGTTAGGGGCCAAAATGCGAGGGTTCAAAAGTTGAGGGCCAAAGAGTAAATATATGAGGACCAAAGTGTAAAGTCGATCAAGGAGGTTTCTTCTTAGGCTCAAGTTTTTATACATGACTAATTAGGACCTAAGGAATCTGATGGTGAATTTCATTTTCATATTAAACCTTGTTTGATCGGTCAATTTGCGCAAATACCCAAATCAAGTTATTAATTGGGCGTGGTTCTCAATGTAAGTCAAAATGGGTTCTAAAGGCCAAATTGAAGGTTCTAAACCCTAGAGATTATTTTTCTATGAATTTTAGAGGGTTTATTCTATTTTTACTTTGCCTCGAACCTCGTGAATTGAAGTGGGTTGTTTTTAGGGTTACAGATTATCATTTAGTTTCTTGGAAGTGCTGTAGCCCTTGCTAGATCATCTCATCCCACTTTTATTCTTATTAAGCTGCTTTGACCTATGTTTGGGCCCTGAATTGCCCTGTATGCAGATTATACTGGTAAAATTGCATTTTTACCCCTTATGACTTATTTTCTTCTCAAACTCAGAATTCTCTGAGTTAAGCCTTTCCTTGAGGTATGTAGGAGCTTTTATCCTTTGTATTAGGTCAAAATGAGCTAGTTATGGCTCATGATGAGGTTCTCATCAGTTCACTATAGTAATAAATCCTCAAAAATAGCTCAAAAAATAAATAAAATTTATACTCGAATGAAAGTCCGAGGTCGTTCGCAGGGAGCAAGTAGGAATTCACTTGCTAATCTCAATAATTAATGTAAATAAGCATAATATATAAGTAAAAGTTTAATGCAGAATGATATAAGAAATCAATGATCAATGTGCAAAATGAAGAGGGTAAAATGGTGATTTAAATCACCAATTACCCTTATACAATAATAGTAAGTAGAAGCACACTATCAATCGAGTTAATTACAGCTTTAGAAACTCAAATCAGATGTCTGAAGATGGGATTAGACAACTTAAACGTTTGATGCTACAGTGCTCTTCTCTTCCTTTCTCTTCTAATGTTCTTCTTTCTCTGCTTTTGCTCTTTGGTTCTCTACACAGGATCTTCTTCCTTCTCCTTTCTTTCTCTACTTCTTCTCTTTCTTTCTCTCTTCGGCTTTTGTTCTTCACGGATAGAGGGGGGAAATCTTATGAAATTTGCTAAGTGTTAGCCAATCCACAATAGAGTAAAACCCACCCTCCCCGCTCTCTCTTTCTCTCTCTGGGTTCCGCTCTCCCAAAGCCTTGCACAGTACTTGATAATCGGATTCGAATCTAATCTCACCCACGACTAGGGCTGCAGGCGTGGGTCGCAGTCGAGGTATGTGTGGATTAGGTGGGTTAGGTTGGAGCCAGGCCCACGTGGTGTGTGTCACGAGTGAGGCAAGTGAAGGGTGCAGAGGACCTCACCCTCATGTGTTAGGAGGTGATAAGCCCTATGTAGAAAATCATAATAGGCCGCTTCACTTGGTTGCCCACTTCCGAGGTGGGACTAATCCCGCTGCTTCCTCTTCTCGTACAGGTGTAGGGATCCTTCCTTCAATTGCCATAGCTAACGAGGTTAAGGCCTTCAATTGTCCACCTGGGATAATTCCTGATATGTAGCCGCATCACCTAGAGGTGGCGCCTGGAGTTGCAGGTGCCTAGAGATTGAAGAACAAGGCGGGGGTGATGGCGGCGATTGCGGAGCATCGGCAAAACCTAAAAAGAATGGATACCTCCTCACAACCCAATTAAACAAGTTCAAGACCTTCGCCGGACCACGGCGAATGCGTAGGCGTTGGTCTTGTGGAGTGAGAGTGCGTGAGGTAGCCAGACTGTGATGGAGATGGCCGTGCGAAGGTGCATTGTTCGGTGGTGGTTGTGAGTGGGTGAAAGGTGGAATAAATATGGGGGTTTTGTGCAGGAAGGCGAGGCGAAGGTCGTAGGCTTGTCGGCGAAGTGTTTGGAGCAGTGGAGTAAGTAGAAGACTTCGCCAGAGTGGTCGTCGGAGATGGAGACGAAGGTGGCTTGCGACAATGTCGAAGGGTTCTTTTTGGGATTTTGGGTATAAAACTAATCCAAGAGAACTAAGGAATCTAAGTACCTATATTAAGTGGATAAAAGGAGGGAGAACGATGCCAGTGTTGGTAGGCCGACGCTGGAGAAGGGAACTGCTTCGTGAGATAGCAGCGATTAAGAACGAGGTAGAGATGCCCCTAATTTGGCCGTCAAGGAGCGAACGAAGGAGAGGGAGATATTAGCTCTCCCAATTTGGTGGTTGGGAGGCCAGAGACGATGGAGGAAGAGGCTTGCCGAAGCTAAGGTGGAGCAGGGCCGAAGGTGGAGTTTTGAAGAGGGTTTTGGCCCCAAACCTTGCTAAAGAGGTTGGCTTGACCTCAGGGATCCATTTATAGACCACGCGGAGGGGTTTCAAGCTTGGAAACAAGCTTGCAAACACCATGATTCTCACGCACATTTGACATGCGTACTTTCAAAAGGTTCGCATGAGGATTTGGGAAAGACATAGAGCCCAAGGAATGGCTCAAATGGAAGGTGACTTCCCAAGGAATTTTCGGTTCAAATTTGGGAGAGATTGATTGAGAATCAAGCGAGAAATCCTCACTTGAAACTCGACGGTGAAGGTTCAACCTTCCGAAAATGGCATGAGGACCTGCGTGCAAAGAAGATGACAAAATATAGGTGATGAGACACTCATCATGGTCTCTAATTACCCCTAATTAACTAGTCTTCCTAGTTAATTAGCTAAGGTTATGAATATATAAGGGTTAATTATTAAATAAGGGATATTTAGTAAAGAACCTTAAAATAAGTTTAAAATGACATTTTATCATTCAATTAACATTATTAATAATCTAGATAATAATTGGACTCGAAATCCTATTAACCATTCTCTTAATTAATAAGTTAAGTAACTTAAACATAATATATACCTAAGTATATAATAACTTAAGTAATTTTACTTAATCTAATAAATTAACCTAAAAGGGTCAAAAATGTAAATTCAAGGTGAAAACATAATATTTACCTTATTTACTAACAAATATAAAAAGTTGAAAAAGATCTAAGTTAAAATAAACCTTTAAAACCTGAGTTTACATTTTGGTCCTTAAAATTCATTGCAATCGGGTCCTTATTTCTCACACAGGTCCTTAAGTTTTATTACATTTAAGTCCCTTTTCGTCTTCTTCTTCTTCTTCTTCAGCCGAATGGACGGCTGGCAACGGAGAGTCACTCCACCACACGATCACCGCCCTGCCGACATCACCCTTCTTTGTCCAAGCTCTTGCAGCTTGCGCTCACCACCTCATCTTCATCCACCGGTCTGGATTAACCAGAAATC
This sequence comes from Thalassia testudinum, assembly GCA_037157565.1. Classification (NCBI taxonomy): domain Eukaryota; kingdom Viridiplantae; phylum Streptophyta; class Magnoliopsida; order Alismatales; family Hydrocharitaceae; genus Thalassia; species Thalassia testudinum. Next base: position 3,056,469 of record JAZHRO010000070.1, read on the forward strand.
CTAATTTTCAGTGGGAGATAACCTCACTGTCGTCGGAGACGACGCCGGAGGTTAAGCTCCTCAAGCTCCTTCTTCGGCCAGACCTCGCCACTTTCTTCATCGTCAACTACTATAAATACCCCCTTACCCCTTCGATTTCTCTCAAGTTGGCTCCCTTCCCTCTTCTAACACTGTAGCCAACTTCGATAAGCTATTCGTCCGAAACTCCAGTGACTTTCCATCTCACTTTCCGACTTCCTCCATCCATTCTGATTAGCCAAGGAGATCCACCGTGGTCTGCCACGTCTCTAGACACAGGCGCCGACCAAAGGAATCCTCTGCTTCACCTCAAATCTGCCCGCCGGAGATCTTCCTCTACACCTTCTGATTTCGTCATCCGCTATGAACCTTTGGTCGAACCCTATTGACCCCTTCGTCCAGGTAACAGTAGATTAGGAGTAGGAGTAGGAGTAGGATAGCTTAGTTAGTTAGATAGTTAGTTAGATTAGAGTAATTTTAGAATTTCAGTGTTCATCTTCTCCAACTCCAGCGAGCTCCTTGAGCTTGCCAGAGCCTTAATCTTGTCTTTTTAACTCACTAATCACCTTCTTCTTTCTTCCACGATCACTTCTAGCCCACTTAATCACTAATTGAATCATTTATTCGCCTAATTCACCTTTCACCTCCACCGACTACTGTCACTGTCCATGGCGACAGTAGTTGAGCATAGCTTCACCTTCATAGGATTTTTCATCAGCTATTCATCACTTAGGGACCCTAATTGATACTATAATATGTATAATTACCAAATATAACTTAAACGCCCAATTTATAATTAAGCTTCTGAGCTCGCTGTCAATGGCGGCTCAGGAGCAATTCAAATCCTTAATTATATATATATATATATGATTATAATTACTTGTTGACTTTTTTTAACCACTCAATTGAGTGGTAAAACAGGTCCTCAGCTTAATCCACACAGATCTTTTGAAAAATGAATTTTACTATCAAATCTTTATTATAATGGACAAATGAAGAATTAATTGAGTTCTTGTGGTTCCTTGCAACCTCAGGAGCCTTCTCAGATTAAAAATGGCACAATTTCACAACCTGTACACAATTTTCACATTTTCTGGACTCACCGGAGCTCCGAAGAGCTCTAGCGAGTAAAAATCTGTTCTTCAGCCTACAGAACTTGGTGTGAAGCTCCAGAATGATGAAATGATGATCACTGATTAATTTGCAATTGTTTATTTGAGGATTAAGTATTTGGAGCTCAGATTGAGGTTTCATCTTCTCCAACTCGGGCGGAGTTGGAGAAGTTTGATAGAGAGATTTGAGGAGCATTTAGTGAACCTAGAAGCTTTAGTGCTGTGCACTGAAGCTATTCATGACTTCATTCTAGTGTAGCAACCTCTCAAATACCCTGATGAACAAAGTGGTTTTCGATCTTAGGCGAAAAGCTTAAAACCCTAGAAATCTTAGTCAGAACACTTATCTGAGAATTTGAATGAGTTCCTGAGATTGAAGAGATTCTAATTTAGGCTTTAATTTCACCTGAAGAGGCTTTAAACAAAAAGTCAAATCTTAAGCCTTTACAGTCAAACTGAGTCTGATTCTGGAGTTCTGAGCATGATTTGATGATTTGAGAGGTTTTAATGGATTATGAGATTCTTTTGAATGATCTGAAAGAGATTTTATTGAGCTCATACCTGTATTTTGGTAAGAATTCAAACTCTGTCAGTTTGGGTTAGTTTTGAACCCAAACTGACGACAGAGGCATTTTGTTGAGATTCAATCTTAAATCCTACCCAGATAAGTCAATTTTAACCCTTAGAATCTATTTTAATTAGTTAGAAATGTTCTTAAGTGTCTATTCATCTATTTTTAGGTTGTAATCACGATCTCTAAAGCTTTCAGAGAAGCTTGAGGTATCTTTGCTATTCTTGAAGGTCTTAAGAGCTCAGAACCTACACCTGTAGATGTGCAATCATTTATATAACTTGTTCAGACCTTTAGTTAAGAGAGAAAAGTCCATCTGTGGACACTGTTAAGTTAAAACCACTTTCCAGGCAATAAAAACCCATAGGAACCCCTTAATTTCACTCTTCAAATTGAAGAGGAAAACATCCTCTTATCTTAAAATTGACCCTGCAACTGTGTAGATCTACCTTAGAGCTTTCCAGCAAGCCTTGAATCATTTAGAATGGAGCTCTGAATAGGGAGATATGATTGGTTGAAGTTGGGTATGGAAGGGGGGAACATAACCCACATTGGTTAACTACGAGCGCGCGCCTTCGAATAAAACTAATTTGTGCAGTAGCCATGCCAGTCGTCAAGCGCTGGGCGCGAACTGAGCATCTAATCTTCTAAGCATGTGTGTGTGTGTGCAGGCATGTGTGCCTGCGGGTGTGTGCCTAAGTGGGTGTGAGCGAGTGTGGCCCTAGGAGGGCGAGGCCTAGGAGGCGGTTGAGCCAGATTGGCTCGAATCTGTGAACCTGAAAAATAAACCGAAATCGAACCTAATTGAAATCAAGCGAGACGACCGAGTAGGGTCTGGTCCCACCTTGGTCTTAGGGTGCTGTGTATCCTCGAAAGGACCTCACCACAAATTAAATAATTTTTGGTTAAAAAGTAAAAAAAACTCGATTCAACTGACTGTTCAAAGGTAAAGCTAAAGGAAAGAGAAGCTGATGGCTAAAGGCATAGAGACTAAGTGTTGATGAAGAATAGAAATTAAGGAACAAAAGAAGAAGACTAAGGGAAGAGAAAAGAAGAGGCAGGAGCAGAAGAGAAGAAAAGTAAAGAGCTCAAGAGAATAAAAAAAATAAAATAAAAGATTAAAGGAAAAGAAGAGAGAGAAATAAAGAGAGAAGAAGAGAGAGGCTGAAAAAATAAAGAAATGAAGTTGTTTTTCTTGTATCACTTTAAATTCCTTTTTAAATGTTGTAATAAGGCATGTTTTAAAAAAAGAACTCTTATTGCCTTAATTTCTTTAAAATAAAATTGGAAAAATAACATGTTTACTTATTAATAAAGTATATCATTTTAAGTAAATATGTTCTCTTATGGGATTTTGCATATTACTTCATTTTAATCAAATATTTTAGCAAAATTCCTGTTTTTAAAATTAACTTAATATACCTCCTAAACTTATAAAGAAAATAAAAGATAATTGGTGAATTTAGAATGAATTATACCTCCCAGCGAATGACTTGGACTCAACCAGTAAAAATCTCTAAAATGTTAGGTTAATTCGACCCTATATACACAGCCGACACAATTTCGAGTTAACCTAAGTGACTTTTTATACTCTTAATTAAGTAAAATTAACTTAATTACTGAGTTGAGTAAAGTGACGCACCAATAGGGACCTTTTTAAAAGGATCTTGAAAGTTAAGGGCATGTGTGTGAAATAAAAGAGTCAGACAGGACCAAATTGCAAACTAGGTCAAGATGATCTCAGATTGGGTACAAATTTTGGTACAAACCTAATTTTGACCCAAGGAATACAATGGTAAAGTTAGATTTAGGTTTTGACCAAGTTTGAATGGATAAATTACATAATTACCCAAATTAGGGTAAAAGTCTACTTATGGCTCTATTTTAGGTCAAGACAAGTTTTGATGGTTAAATTGAAGGTACCAAACCCTAGAGAATATTTTTCTATGAATTTTAGAAGGTTTATGTGAATTTTATCTTGACCAGAACCCCAGTAGATTAAGCGAGTCTGTTTTTAAGGTTTCAGATGTCATTTAATTCCTTAAATGCGTGAAAACCCATTTCTGTCTGTATTAACCCACTTATTAGATTTTTAAGACCATTTGACCCTTAATTAACCCTTGAGAAAACCTGTGATTGTACTGCAATTGAGATATGCTGTTAAAGCTGTACTTTTACCCTTGTTTTACTGTATTTCCCTCAGAATGGATTTGTAGTGAATTACGTCTCTTTGGCGGTTATGCAGGAGCATTTAGTCCTTGACTATGACTAATTAAATCTAGATATGGCTGATGATGATGTCAGCATCATTAGACAATGAAATTATTTTCCCTATCTCTGATAGTCAGTGGGTAAGTCCTGTTTAGGTTGTGCCTAAAAAGGCTGGACCAACTGTCATAACCATTGAGTCTAGAGAAGTCATCCCTACAAGGATTGCTAGTTCATGATGAGTATGTATTGACTACCACAAACTCAACTAAGCAACGAAAAAAGATCATTTTTCATTGCCTTTCATTGTTCAGATTTTGGAAAGATTGGTAGGGAATAGATTTTTTTGCTTTTTGGATCGCTGTTCAATCTATAATCAGGTGGCAATGCACCCCGATGGCCAGGAAAAAATGACCTTCACCTACCCCTATGAAACCTTTGCTTTCTGTAGGATGCCATTTGGATTGTGCAATGCACTGATTGGGTAGCAATCATAGGTCTTAATTGACCGAAATTAGGCTAGGACTTAGCATAAGTTAGGGTAGTTCATGCATGCATAAGCATTATTTGCATCTTTACTGTTCTTCCTATAGCTATGCATAGAATAATGCTATAATATACTAATTAGGTGCATTATATAAATTGCAGGAAATAAGAAGCTCAGGAGCTGGATCTGAGGCTAGATCTAAAGCTGGACTTGAAGTCAAAGTTGCAGCAGAGCTGGAGAAGAAGACCTAGAATAAGATGTAGTAGACAATAATGTAAGGGGTTGAGGTATGTTATTCTATTAAGTAAGAATAAAGCAGTAAATTACGAAGAACTTAGGTCCATCTTAGCCCTAGGATAGCCTAGAAGCTTCCCTAAGCCTTAGCCATCCTTAGATTAGGTCACTGTACCCTAGGAATCCCTAAAACCCTATTTCCAACCTCTATCTGGACGTCCATATGAGTTACAGGACTTCTTGAACCCTTAGCCACAACCCGCGCACCTAAAACCCACTTCTGCAGCATTTTAAGACATCCAGATACTTGGTCTGGACGTCCAATTTCTACAGACAGAACCTTAACTCTTCCCTACCTCTGTTTGGACGTCCAGACAACAAGTCTAGATGTCTAAATTTTCATTTTAAGATGTTTGACACTATTGTCAAACGTCTGGAACTGCTCTCTAGTTCCTGTTTTTGAATTCAAGTTTGGATCTTGAATTCGTAGGTCCCTAAACCCAATTCCAACCCCATAGGAACCTAAATTAAGGTGCCCTAACCCTTGTACATCACCTCTAGACCTCCCTAAGGACCTAATTAGGTCCTCACTAAACCTAATTGACTTGGATCTTAGTCAATTCCATCAGCCTATTCAATTGGACTCATTGAGTTCAATTGAGCCCTAATCTCAGCATACATAGTCCAATTGGACTTAGTGAGAGTCCAATTGACCTAGATCTAACTTAATTGACTTGTTTTACTCTCAATTAGGGTTTCACACATCCAATTAAACTTGTATCAAGTTTAATTGCATTTTACCTTAATGAATTAGGGTTTACAACCCTAATTTGAGACCTACCTTGATCTAAACCCACTAGAACCTAACCTAATCAACCTAGCCACATAGGTTTCAACCCACACACACCTACACACACCATACACACGAAAATACCTAACCTAGAGTTCTCTAGAACTCTCTACCATGTGTTGTTGCCTTGGTTGCTAAAAATAGCAACCAAGATGCATTCAATTTTTAGATCCACCAAATGTGGATCTAAAAACCACCCACCCATCCTCTCTCTCACTCTCCCACGAGCTCCCACCATAGGCCTCTCCAGAGAGTTCTACACTTCTCTAGAGAGGATCCTTTGGGTCTACTTAAAAGACCTTTGGGTGGCCATTTGCACCCATCTAGCCTTCCTTCTAGTTTTAGCCTCATTCCACCTCCATTACTCTAGCTCCATGTCCACGAGCACACCATGGCTTCTCCATCACCTCCACGCTAGGCCTAGATCACCTCCAATCTCTCTCCAAGGGCCGTCCTAAGCACCATTGGCCACCCCTCCTTCTCCTCTCAACCAAGTCAAAGGCCATCAAAGCCAACTCCGAATGCCCTTATTTCTGTTAGCTAAGTAGAATAGTTCTTCGTAGATTTCCCGCTTTACTATTGCTTAGTAGTGTAGCTCCATATTCTCCCTAATGATGCATGCTAAATCCCCCAATAGATTCATGTATTCAATTATTTTCTGTTAGCTAAGTTATTGTTTTCAAGCTTTTTTGTACAAGCTTTCCGCAAGCTTCACTCTGTAGCTACCATGATGCAATCAATGAAATCATCTTTTATATATCTCTATGTCTATGTGTGAAAATCACCATGAGCTGATTGCCATATTTCCTTGTGATTAAAGTTGTATGTGCGAAATTTGTATTCTTTTGCAACTATGCATATCGTGCATCAATACGAATTATTGTAAACTGGCATGCATTTCTGAATAAGTAGAGTGAGCTCAATCGAATTCAAATCTACATTTTCTAAATGCCTCTCAGAGACGAATGACCGGGACTCAAGTCTCGTTATTTTATAAATTATTTTTAACGAACGTTTTCACACACTATACTACGACGAGATCTCTATTTTCAAAACATGCATGAGAACCACTATCTATCATGCACTGCTACTTTTCAGCGGTGTATGTTTGCAATCTTTTCTGACTTAGTGGGTGATTGTTTAGAAGTCTTCATGGATGACTTCTCGGTCATTGAGAGCACATTTGATGCATGTTTAGACCACTTAACCAAGGTCCTGCAAAGATGCATAAATGTGAATCAGGTACTCTTCTGGGAGAAATCACACTTCATGGTACCAGGAGTTGTTCTAGGTCACCTTATTTCTGAGAGAGGAATTGAGGTTGATCGTGAGAAGGTAAAATTGATTTCTGACCTGCCATTACCTTCGTCGGTTAAATAGATTTGATCTTTTCTCTGGCATGTTGGCTTTTATCATCGCTTTATAGGGGATTTTTCAAAAATAGCCTGACCTCTCACCAATCTCCTCTCTAAAGATGTAGACTTCCAGATCTCTAACTATTGTGTTTGTGCATAAATGACACTTCCTGATCTGGTTACCAAGGCACCAATACTGCAACCTCCAAATTGGGCTTACCCTTTTAAGATCGTGTGTGATGACTCTGATTATGCAGTAGGGGTTGTCCTTGGTCAAAATTAGATTGGAAACCTACAGTCATTTACTATGCTAGCAAGACCTTAAATGAAGCTCAGAGGAATTACACAGTCATCGAAAAAGAATTGCTAGCAGTAGTATTTGCACTAGAAAAATTCATATCTTATATTTTAGGTTCCCACATTATAGTCTACACTTACCATACAGTAGTATGACATCTTCTCTCCAAGAAGGATGCGAAATCTCATTTGATTAGATGGATCCTGCTACTCCAAGAGTTTGATTTAGAGATTCGTGACAAGGTTGGGAAGCAGAATGTGGCAGCTGACTACTTATCCTGCCTTCCTTTTGAAGTGATTTCTCCTTTACTTCCGATCACTGAACAATTCCCTAACGGGCAATTATTATTCATTTATTCTGATTTTCCTTGGTATGCTGACATTGTCAACTACCTGGCTTTTGGAATCCTTCCCTCTGATTGGGTCTGACATCAAAAAGACAGACTTAGATCCGAAGCCAAGCACTATTATTAAGAAGAACCTTGGCTATTCAAGCACTGTAAAGACTAGATCCTTAGGAAGTGTGTCCCTGATAAGGAGATTGAAAGCATTCTATTGTTTTGCCATGACCAGGCACATGGCAGTCATTTCTGTAGCAAAAAGACTACTGCAAACATTTTGTAGAAAAGTTTCATTGGCCCATGATTTTCAAGGACACACATGAGTATAGAAGGGAATGTTCCTGTTCTTAGTCTCTTGGCAGTATTGGCTGCCGAGACATGATGCCCTTTAATCCAATTATGGTGTGTGAAATCTTTGACTTTTGGGGCATTGACTTCATGGGACCATTTCTAAATTCTCATGGCTTCGAGTATATCTTGTTGGTAGTTGATTATGTTTCAAAATAGATTGAAGCCATCCCCTCGAGAACTAATGACCATAGAGTTGTGACACAATTCATCCAAGACTTTATCTTCTCTAGATTTGGGGTGCCAAAAGCCATCATAAGTGATGGAGGGTCTCATTTTAGGAACACACATTTCCAGTCCCTACTTCAAAAGTATGGGGTGACACATAGGATTGCAACACCTTACCACCCTCAAACTAATGGACTAGCTAAATTATCCAACCGAGAGATCAAGAAGATTTTACAAACTACCATTAGACCTGATAGGAAAGATTAGTCTTCCCGCCTTTCTGATGCATTGTAGGTGTATAGGACAACTCACAAAACCCCATTAGGCATGTCTCCTTTTAGACTTGTGTGTGGAAACCTCGTCATATTCTTGTAGAACTTGAGCACAAGGCCTATTGGGCCATCAGGAAGTGTAACTTGGACCTATGAAGGTCGGTGATCATAGAAGACTTCAAATTTCCAAGCTTGATGAGTTAAGGAATGAATCTTATGAAAGCTCGATGACTTATAAGGATAAATTAAAGTTCTTCCATGATTGTCACATCCATAGAAAGTCATTTCACCCTGGTTAGAAAGTCCTTCTGTTCTACTCAACATTGAAGATCTTCCCAGGAAAACTCAGATCCAAATGGATTGGACCTTTCACAATCTTAAGAGTATTTGACAATGGAGCCGTCGAAATCACTGAGATTGACAAATCTGAACCTTTCACTATGAATGGAAAAAGATTAAAACCTTTCATCAAGCCGCATGATCTTAGACTTGTCAATTCTATCATTTCGCTCCAATATTTTGAACCTATTTTTGACACGTCATCATCTAGGTTTGCGCCTAGCTAAAGGCGTTAAACTTAGCAGACCTATCTCTTGTATAGAGCTATTTTGATATTTCTTATTTTTCCATTTCTTCCTTAGATGTCTATCCTTGCATTTTTAGCATACATTCATAGTCATATATGTCATGCATTTCACTACTTAGCCCAAATCTACACTCTGATATTTGTATCAAACTTGAAATCATCCACACAAATATTTTTATCTCCTCATCCAACTTCCTTCCATCACCTAATCTAAGTTAGTGAAAAGAAGAGCATGCATTTGCATCCACCTTATTCATACAATGACGACATTGTATCATTTAAGCATGGGGGGTGTAAATTGTGAAATTATTTTCGAGAATGTAATTTTAAACACACAAGTAGTGCATATAGTATAGTATTATTAAAAATATCAGAAAAAATGAAAAATTAAAAAAAAAATTAAATAGAAAGTCAAAAACACAAAAAAAAAAGTCAAAAACAAAAATTCTAAAAATACAATAAGGAACTTACAACCATGTTGTTGAGGGAGAACTCCACACAAAAGAATTTCTGAGGAGAGAAAGGACGAAAAAAATTTATAAGTGTTTAATTATGACCTTATAGTTGAAAAGAAAAATAGAATGTGTTTATGGACATTCAGTTTGCTAGTTAGACTTTCTGGGCCACTGTTGCTTGATTCACTTAGACTTTGGCTTAATACACTTTAAGCATTAACAAGATAGACTAGGATCACTCCTAACTTAGGATGCATTCTTGTACCTGAGTCACCAGTATAGGATCCGCTGGTTTACCTTGCCTTAGGAGTCTAAGTAACTTTAGTTTACACTACACAGTGTCAAGAAAGACTCTGTGAACTTAAAATTCAACCCTAGTGTTCATTAGGGAAGGTGGAGTCCTTACCTGTGCGTGTGGATAGACTCTTTGTCCTAGTCTTTAGACTTGTGTTTAGGAGAAGCTCTTTCCACCAAAGTACTCACCCACCAAATAAGTGTGCTCTATTAAATAAAGTTGTTGGAGACATACTAACATTTCTTTTGAAAAAAAAAGTCAGAAATAATTTTGAAAAAAAAAACATTCTTTTGGAATAAGTCAAGTATATTATCTAAAGTCTTACATATTTTCCACCAATAATATTTTTAAAGTGCATTACAAATACCCTGTTTTCACCAAATATTCTTTAAGCCACAATGTAATAAGAGTTGGGTTTGAGTCTTCACTCATTTTTGAGAGTTGATCCGAAGACATGAACTAAAGCTAGGATCAACCTGGACTTAAAAAGATGTGAAATCCCGGGATTGAGTTTTAGGGTTCATCTGGTTAGTCTTGGCCATTCATTGAGCACAACCCTAACCTCTTAGGTTCTAAGCTTTGTAAAACCCACTTGAGTCTTGGAAATCGCACTTAAGGTTTAAATATAAAGAGTCTTGGTTGGTCGAGAGATAGTCTATGTCATATCAATCTTAAGTTCTAGTAAGTCTTCCAAGGCAGCTAGTTCTCACAATGTCTAAACATAAACACAGTTGGCTTTTTAGAAAAATTTCAGCTTAGAGATCATCTCTAAACACTTAATGATTGAAAAGAAAAATAGATATCTCATCATAGTTACCTACCTAATACTTAAATCTTTGCACTTAATGAGTTGTTTGCTAAGGAACTAGCAAAATTTAAGCATGAGGGTATGATGAGGTGTGGCTCATCATAGCTAAAATTCTCAAGTTAAGCTAGAAACTAGGCTAAATGCTATCTTATTAACACAATAAATGGGTTAAGTGTGAGTATTAACAGAAATGATCACAACATCAAAATTCGGTTAAAAATGCATAACTAGGTCAATTTATGAGATATTCTATGAATAAATGTACATTGATGATCCAATTGCCAATTAATCCATTTTTGGGTTCAAAAGTTCCAATCAAGAGTGAAATCATGTTCTAAAATGTTCAATTAAACATCAATAGGACCTTCAAACCATCCCATTACAGATAAGTCCTTCATTCCCTTACATTTCTTTACATACAAAAGTGCTAAGGACCTTTTTGCAAGTCATTAGGGACTTATTTGTTAGACTTCAGGGACCACTTAGTTATGGCTCTACTCACTTATGGGCTCTTCTGTAAAATTCCTACCTGTTCACCTCTCAGACTCTTGGTGCAAAATAACCAAAAGACCTTATGTTCATTTCTCCTCACAGTTGATCTTTATGAAGAACACGACTTTTCTGAGCCGTCCGTTCTCTGCTCCTCTCATCCAACGGTGGATTCTCTTCCAATCTTCACGTGCCTTTGTGCGCAGCGCTGTAGCCTCACCCAGATCCCATTTGATAATAGGCATTTGGTTTAGAGCTTTCCGCCTTCCTATCTAACTCATCCCACCATTTAAGCCCTAAAGGCCTAATTCCACTCCACGGTCACCTGAACCACTTAAATGCCTACTTAAGGTCCTCTACCCTCGCATGCAATCATCAGCTCCTCTCCTACATTCTTGAGTTGATCCCTTCTTCCACTTTGGTTCCTCTCCTCAACAGTCCCTTGGCTCCATTGCTGCGGTGATGAAGCTCCATCTTCCTTCGATTCTCCTCACCGCTAGGGATCACATAACACCTGAGGGTGACCCTAAGCTCCAGTAGTGAGCTTTCACTCCACCGGAGTCTTCTTCCTCCATTCTCTCTCGATCCATCGGGTGGAGATCTAAAGGTCACATTCCTCCAATTAGAATAGATCTACTGCTTTCTAGGATAATTATAATGTTTGTTAGTGTAGTGTAGATTAGTTAGGCATAGTTTAGATAGCGAATTCATAGATTTGTTAGTTTAGTTAGTAGGATAGATTAAACCCGATCTGTCTTCTTTGATCACTTCAGATAAGAAAGGAGTGCTTCACGCATTCGTATCGATTCATTCACTACAAAAAAAAAGTACTTTTAGTAGCGAATTAGATAGTGGCATATAATACATTTGCCACTAATTTCTTTTATTTAGAGGCAATTTTTTTGCACATGCTACTGTAACATTTTATCAAACGACAATTAGTATTAGTGGCAAATATATTTGCCACTAGTGCCTTTGAGTTAGTGACAATTATTACTTATGCTACTATAATATTTTTGTCAAATGATAATTAGCATTAGTGGCAAATATAATTGTCACCATATCGTTTCATTTAGCGGCAATTGTTACTTATGCCACTATAATATTTTTGTCGAGTGACAATTAGTATTAATAGCGAATGTAGTTGCCATAATATGTATATAATAAATTGATATTAGTAATTTTTAAAGGATAATTTAGAGAAAAGAAATTTATATCGCTAAAGACTTTTCATAAAGCATTGGTTGAGACCTTTTAGTGGAAGTGAAAGAAGGCCACTAGTTTATCTTCAACATTCTTTTTAGTAACATGAAGATGGAAAAGCTATATTCAAACTTAACCCTTTAAATAGATACTATAATAAAATATATTTTTTGCAACCATATTATTGAGATAGTTTTATTTATGGGGATAAAAAAGAGGCAGTGACAAAAAAGCCATCCTTAAAAATTAATTATTTTTTTAAAGATAGATGAGTAATATGTAAATTTAATCATTATCTTTTCAAATACTTTCCTTCCATCTAAATCAATTCCGTGCGTGCCTATATAGCATGATCGAAGATTTTTTATTCTTTTAATGATAAGCAAAATGCCATGGAATAACCCTCCATCTTGTAGGGTACAACAACCTCTTTCCATTCTTCCTCATTGTATCCATAGTGTTTGATCACTCCAGGAAAATAATGCTTTTAGGATGTTTAAATATGATAGAAATATCTATCATCGCAAAAACATCCATTTTTTTGACAATAACAGTAGGATCTTAAAAATCCCACCATAATAATCTTTTATAATAAATAAATACCACCAGAGTTGATCACAAAAGAAATAGGCACAATGCTGGCACCCCCTGCACAAAACAAAAGTTGTTCGTGACTTCCCACCTCCCTTGAAAAACAAAAGTCCTCCACTAACCCCGCCCCTCCCAAAATCCTTGTCATGCTAATTCCCCTACTCTCAGCCCCTTTGTTGAACCCTACTTGTTGCAGACTGTATCCTCGCCAACCTCGATTGTGTAGTCGGATCATCATTGCCGATCAACTATGACTCGTTTCCCCTTTCCTCATCGACAAACACAATGGTTAGAATGCCTTCTCTGGTAATGTCCACATCAGCAATCTCACATCGTGTGGACGACGACGGCGTCTCCTACAACTGCCATGCCGATCGCGCTACCCCTATTCCCTCCCATCTCCCGTGCAACCTTACGCTCGTCGATGGGGCCCCCCAGTCGCAACATTCAGTTTGCAGGAGGTAAAGGAGAGGAGGAGGGTGATGGCATGAGAGGGGGATGAGAGGAGATGGATTTGCGGCCCTGCGACTGTGAACCTCCACTACGTGGGGACAATCATGCTAGATCGGGGAGTCATGCATCCATCGATCCCCATCGATGGTAAGCGACACTCCTCTGGCCATCGCATCGATGGAGTTTGGAGTGCTTGTTCATTGCTTGTTCCGGAAGGGGTGTACTTGGAGGGGTTTCTAAGTTCCAGCATAATCAGTGATTCCACAGGAATCCTCAAGAAGTTCACCAGAGTTATTAGTAGTGATGGTTGCAATTTCAGTTTCCTTCTATGCTTCTTCCAGAATGTGTTCGGTTTCCTTTGAGTCTGTGGTCAAATCATCAAGAACAGGATCAAATTTAATACGCGTTTTGGGCGTGATGTTCATCTAATTCTCTATTCTTTTCAAAATAGGTGCGTGGAGTTTATATGCTTAAATAGGAATACTGTATTATCATGCCAAATTTATTGTTGTTTGTGCATAGTTTTTCTTCACAGAAAATAGGATTTTCAAAAGAAAGCGGTTGTTGAGCAGTATCTCTTGCTAAGACCTGAATTATTTGCATGTGTTTCTCGCTATGGTATCTTTAGTTTCTCTTGTTTAAATCATCCGAGGGGTCTAAACTCCACTAATTTTGGCTGCTTTAACAGGGCAAATATTTACAAACGTGGTTGGGAGCCCTTGCTATGTTGCTCTTGAAGTCTTATGTAAGCATTATGCATGGTTCAGGGGTAGATGTCTAGGCAGCTGGGGTTATTCTCTATATATTGGTAACTGGCATCCCTGCATTTTGGGTGAGCGTGACATTTTTTTATATATTATGTTCTTGGTATTTGTCAATTTAAGAGTATGCCTAAGCTTGGAATGAACTCATTTGTGTTAGAAACACATCAAGGGATGTTTGATGTAGTCTTGGAGGGACATATTTCTTTTGATTTGAATCAATGGCCACTGATCTTTGATAGTGCAAAGCATATTATTAGGAGGATGTTGTGTTCTCAATCTTCAAGCACTGGATTGCTCATGAATTACTTGTAAGTATATTTAAGTTGCTATTAGTTTACAATTGCATCTAAAATTGAGAGATGGGTTCTCAAAAGCTATCTGATATTTCAAGACTATATTTAACTTGAACTCTATGATGCCTTTGATCTTCGAGAATCCAATTTATTTTTCATAGGAAAATTGAATAATTCAGTCCATTACATTTTATATAAACAACAAGATTTGGTGTTCTTTGGTTGTTAACATTAATTTTAAATCCAATGGGATTAGTGTTCTCAAGATCCATGACCTATAGCATACAACTCCATTACTGGATTATAATAACCCAAGATCGGGCCATTGATATTGTTGGCCATCTCAAGACCCAAGTTGATATTGTTACTGGACATGCTTCGCTGCATCCTCTTTTTTTTCGTTTTTTTGTTTGTAGATTCTAATTTTCATCTTTAGGTTTTTCTCTCTTAGGTTCTTCAAAGGAAGTACTCTTAGGATTGGTAGAGATTTTGATATTGATGAGATGAATCTCCATGACATGAAACGTTGTTGTGGAGTGGTTGTTGCATCACCCATTTTTGGAGAGGGCATGCACTAGAACCATTTTTTAGTATGTTGTTTGCTTGGGAACCTCTTGGTATTTGCTAGCATAGGTTCAAGCCTAGCAGGACTGCATGGTTTTGATTTGTCTTTTTACTGAACAAGAAACTATGATATAATCCAGCAACCTAAAAACATAAGATACAGTTGAGGGCAATATGGTTTGTTACTATATTTTTTTTGCCCAGTAGCATTGATAAGTGAGAATCCAAACCTTCAATAGCATCAATTTAAAATTTTCTTGCATTTTATTGAAGGTTGTAGCAACTATGGCATTTGGCATGGGCCTTGACAAAGGTGATGTGGGATGATATGCATAGCATTTTTTATATTCAGATTAAAATGTAATTATTACCTGATTTAAATGACAATCATACAGGAAGTTATTAGTTTAGGTTTTGTGATTTTGTTGTATATTTTGTATTACTTCAGGTGATACACTGTAGCATGCCTGAAAGTGATAAATGTGATTTCTATGCTAAAAGTTTTGAGTTTGAAAACCCTATCGTTGCAGTCGCGTAAAAATCTGTTAATCAGATAAACTTTACCGAAACTCAAAGTGAGTCCTGTGTCGAACACAGGGAGGTAAATGTTTAATCAAAAATCGTGTTGGAATTATTGTCACGAAAGCAGATTAGTTGGTTGAAATTAATCTACAAATTATTCTACTTAAAGAATAATTAATAGAAAGAGAGAGAATGATACAAATAAAGAGAAAATAGGGAGAAAATAAACAAATGTTTGATAATGATAACATCACGTTCATTACATCTACTTGCTACACTAGAAAGCTGTTAATCTACACTAGAAAGTGATAAAAGGAGAAGGGGTTGAAAAGTTATCCTCGACGACTACTTGGAGGATGAGTTGCATTGACAGAGCACCCTGATGATGGAGATGAGATGTTAGATGAAGGAGGACGAAGCTGGAGGACAGAAAACGAAGCAAGGCGACATCGCAGCGAGATCCGCTTTCTGAACAGCAGTGAGGATAACTGGAGGATACTCCACGAAGGGGGTGAGAAGATGGAAAATTATTTTACTTTAACTCTAATGGAGCATCTCGAGTATGGGACCAGCTCGTAGAGCTTTGGTGAGGATGAGAGAAGAGAAGGGATGAAGAAAAAGTGGAAGGCGTAGGGGCTTTATATAGTTGTAGGAATGGGGGCATAACAATCTTTTTTTTCCATGGGTTAAAATTAATCCTGAGGCCTTTAGTGATGGATATAATCGTCACTGTAACCGAGCGTTGGTGAAGGCGTGCCTCTTCTTCAGTTGTTGAAGCTCTTCATCATATTCAATCAACCTCAGTCGTCCGATCAAGAGATTGGATGGCTTAAAAGTGCTCGAGCCCCTTCCTCTTCAGATATTACGCACACGCACGTGTGTGATGGTGCGTCTGTTCGCACATCATCATGCGCATGAGCAATCCATGCTTCTTCGTGTAATGCGTCGCTCACTTCACGGCTGCTTGACGAAGATCATCCAGCTAAATTTAGCCGCTGCCCGCTCTCTCGCTAGATTTGAGGCATGTGAGGTCTCAACCATGCACCTCTACATAGTGTGTGAGCGGTGCGACCACTGCGCTACGTGGCCTTTTTGATCGCACTTCTAATTTAAGGGGCGAGCATTCACGACTGTTAAATCGAGATCCAACAGTCGAGATCAAGCGACCTTTACCTTTAGGAGATGAGAGCGTCAGCTTTGGGTAGACGTGGCGCCATCTGGGCCATTGGATGGCGATCTAATGGCTCAGATGAATGGTAGTGGCACTTTAAGAAGTTGAGCTGGGTGCAACAGGCAGTCTAGATGGCATCACGTGGGGCTATTTGGGCCATCCATCTTCTCTTGCTTGTAAGTGGTGCCACAGATGTCGAATTGGATTGATTTTCATGCCATTGGGCTGCGATCGTCAATCCGAATCCATTCGTGTGATTGGATTTGTCGTATGAAGTTTGAATTTTACACCATCTTACCTTTTGACCTCTAATCTTCCTTGGACTGCCTCTGATACTACGAAAGTCCGATCGAGGCGATCTTGGAGTCGTTAAACTCCGATCGTCGCCCTAATCAGATCAATACGATTGGATCTTCAATCCGAGGCCCAAAATGATATCACCCTATCTCTGGCCACAAAAAAGGAAAATTAACTTATATTTTGTATAAACTGGTCTAAATGTAGAATGATGCATGCTATGTAATATTTATAATGTTGAATACAATTATGACACTAGGAACATCCGCAAATAGACATTTTCATTTAATTAGATGTATGCACATCACACCCCCATGCCTATCTTTTGCTAGTTCCTAGTAAAACTATATGCTATTTATAAACAGAGTTAAGATCAAACTACTTGGGCAATAGTTATTTTTCAACATTGGAAAATTTCTACTAAGACTTGAACTATAGAAACACAACAGCACCTGGGTGTCTACTAAAATGCAGACTACTGAAGCTCTCGCCTAATTCAAAACCAAAAGCATCTTTTTCTTTTTCTTCTTTTCTAACTTTTTTTTTATTTTTGAGTTTAGAGTTTCAGGGTAGCTTTCTACAGCTACCCAACCCACCTAAGACTTGAAAAGAACTCTAAGTACTAAGTATCTTTTTATGTGAATGTGACAGACTCATTGATCGGCAATTAGAATGGACTTCGGGTTTCTACGCCCCTAGGTGACATTGAAAAGAAATTTTGCCAAAAGGTGTATCTATCCGACCGATAGCTTTCTCCCTACTTTTTATTTTTATGGGGTCAACACAAGAGTGAACCCACTGTATATCTCCCCAGCTTATTCTACTTCTCGGCTTCTTCCTAAGTGTTTAGGAATTATACGTGCATTTCATGAGTTGGGTTCTAAACAATCGACCAATGGGCCGTTACCTACGACAACTTATCAGCCATACTCGTGCGGTGAAGTGTAACTTATTTCTTTTTTTTCTTCTTTTCTATTTCTCTTTCTTTTTTCTTGGATATTTTTCTCTCTGTTTTTTTTAAGTAGGTGGCTTCTTTGATTTAAGATTTACCTAAAGGCAGTAGAAAGAGAATGGTCGTGTGGTTGGACTCTGAACAACTGGCCAATGAGCTATTACCACCAATAACTTGCCAGCCATACCACCCTAGAAGGTTTATTTGCTACCCAATTTTCGTTAAAATCCCCAAAAAGTGAGTCAATGCAAAGAGTGTGTAGATGCTTAGACTTAAAGTCCCCTCAAATCAGAGGGTGAGTTGATAAGTCGTATATTTATCATCCCAACTTATTAACCAATTAGAAATAAATTCAGAATGACGAGGACTTGAGAAACAAATTCATGTTTTAATGGACACCCGGGCTAATTAAGCCCGAAGACCTGAAGGAGCTAAGTGTTCAGGTCCTATTGTATCATTCCCTAGAGTTGAAAAATTCTAATGCCCAAGCTATCTTTTCTTAATTCAATTCTTTTCTTTTAAAAAATAAATAAATAATAAAATTAAAAAATTCTACGGAGCTTAACAAGATGATTCAGACATGAATACCCACCTCTCATGCCTATCTAATGCAATGTTCTCATTGTATTAAATGACATGAAAAAGAGCGGATTTGAGAAAAAACACCTGAATTTCGTGATTATAGATCAACTTCGAGATAAAAATAGACTGTATACGTGCTGAATTTAGTGCCTTCAGTTAGGCACACTATACAAACAAGGGAAAGAAATAAAGAATTTATAAGTGTAGTTCAGAATTAGAATAAAAGGATCAATTCTTGGGCCCGCAAGGAGAAGATGTCCACAGATGTGGACAAAGTTGTGGTGCAGACCCATGCCCTAGGGTCGAGTGTATTTAAGGTTCTGGTTAAAAATTACCCAGAATCGGAGATCAGTATGCAAGCCGGGCTGGGCCTGCAATTTATGAGAATGCAACCCAAGTTCAAAAAGTCAGACAATAGAAAAATGAAGATCAAAAAGATAATTAGTTAATTTATGCTTAGGTTGCATATCCTCAGAATCGAAAATGTCATAAGAGTTCTGGTAGAAGGTTGGTGGTTTCAGGTCTATAGGATCCCTTAGACTTAAATTTCTACTTCCCCTGGAATTTGCTTCCCAATCCTTCATTTCCCAGCTTTTATCCTCCATAATCATAATTTTGGATTCCAGGACCTCCTGCATGTTATTCACCCCATCTAAAATATCCAAGTCCAAGATTTGTGGTTGAATCAGAATTAACTTGGGTTTGTTAATCTCAAAAATAAAATCATCATTATGCTCAATGAGGTGTGTGTGAGGAATGGGGCTACTGATTAAATCATCAATTAACTCAAGATCAAAATTCTCCATATCTGCCCCAGTAGGATCACAATCCTCAATTATTGGGCTATGAAATGATTCATCATACTCAAATCCATATGTCTCACTAAAATCATTTTCCTTAGGCTCTGGTGAGACTTCATGTAACGATTCTTCACCTTCAGAATCAAAGAATTCTGGATCCGCACAGAATAGGTGAAGCTTCCGATCAGATATTTAGGTTTGCCGCTGATGGATGGCAGGATTCTGGTGAGTAGCTGGGCTCCCCTAGTGGAGAGGCTGGAGGGGAGATTGGCAGGATGGGCATCCAGGCTTCTGTCAAGGGGTGGAAGATTGGTCTTGCTCAAGGCAGTTCTGGCAGCGATGCCGTCATATTTCACGTCTGTCCTAAAGATGCCCAGGTAGGTTGTCTTGAGAATAGAGGGGCTTATGAGGAATTTCTTCTGGTCCAACCAGGGAATGAGTGGACCTGGTGCCAAGTTGGTGGCATGGGAGGAGGTTTGCAGGTCGGTGGAGGAGGGGGACTTGGGGTGAGAGACCTGGGGAGGTCTAATGATAGCCTGTTGGTGAAGTGGGTGGGGACCCTCTTGGAGTGCAGGGAGGATTTGGTGGGCAAGGTGTTCGGGACGGCTTATGGTGGCCCGGTGCGGTGGGATCTTCTGGTATCTCCTCCGAGGGATGCTTCGCACTTCTTGAAAGGACTTTCGATGGTGGCTCCTAGGGTGCAGAACTGCTTTGTTCCGGTGGTGGGAACGAGGGAGAGCTTTAGGTTCTGGCTGGGTGATTGGACGGGGAATGGTGCACTTGTCGGACGATTTTCAAGACTGTTTGCTTTGTCCTAGAGCAAAGTGGCATCAGTGGCCAAGGTGTGTGAAGGTGGGTGGTGCCTGTGCTTTGCAGGAAATCTTTCAGATGTGAGAGCTCATGATTTCCAGAGACTGCTTGAAGAGTTAGAAGGGCTGCAACCGGCTTCCGGTACTGATATGTTTGACTGGGATGAAAGTGATTTCTCGGTGGGGGCTGCCTACAGGAGATTGTCCAGCGGAGACTCCACAGGTGATTTGGATCTGGTGAGGGATTGCAGACAGCTCTGGAAGGCCGCATGTTTTTTAAAGGTCAAGATCTTTGTCTGGCTATTTAGGAGGAGACTTGTGACAAAGGTTTGGAGGGTGAGGTGGGCTCTTGGAGAGAGTAAGGTGTGCCCTTTATGTGGAGGTGGGGAGGAAGAGATTGACCACCTTTTTTTCACCTGCCCGTTTGTGGTGCGGATATGGAGCTAGGTGGGAGCGGGGTGGTGGAAATGCAGGTCTTTTGAAGAGTTTTGGCATAGTTTCAGAAGTGGAGGGGGTGATGCTGGTCAGGTTGTCTTCCGTACGAGGACGGAGAGGGCCAGGCCATTGGCGGTATTATGGGGCATTTGGTTGGGTAGGAATACTGTGGTCTTCAGAGGCCAGAGACCTTATGTGGAGAATTTTGTAGAGTCTGTAATTTCTTTTTTTAATCTTTGGAGTGGATCCTTATGAGTGGGGGACCTTGGGGTTTGCCCTTTGTATTGGCGGAGGCTGTTGTCTCTATAATTAATATATTTGGGTAGTTATCATTCTGGATAACTACCCTTTCCTCTTTCAAAAAAAAATTATATATGTCTCAAAATTATCGATCATTTCTTGGTCCATAGAGACATACTTTTCCTCGTACCCTGGTTTAGGGATTTCAGGTGAAGAAATCAATTCATCCTCAACTTGTTGCTTTAGACCAAACTGGTCATCCCCGATCTCGTAAAATATGTCCCCCTTATAGGTGTCTAAGTGGGTTCTAACAATGGCTCTCCTGAAGGGGATTCGTCATGGGAATCATCCCAAGATTAGACTAGAGTAACTATAAATCTCATCCTCAATTTTGACAACTTCCTAAGTAAAAACTCACCCGGGTCCTTACCCTTAACATCTTGGAGCCAAGCCAACAATTTTTTTTTAAGATCATCAATCATTTGAATCAGAGGCTCCAATTCTTCAATGTGAGGTGTTGGTTGAGCTTCTAAAGATTGAATGGTGTTCTTTAAGTTAGCCAGCACCCTATCTTGGACTTGATTCACCTGAACAAAATGGTTTGATTCAGGGTTAGGTGGGTTTGGTTTCAATCAAGGGGAGTCTAGGAATTGAGGTTCTTGGTACCCTCCCTGATAATAGGTTATTTCAAGTTGTTCATAGAGGGGTGGTGACCTATATACAGTGTAATCATGAGGAAGGTGTTGGTTATAATCAGCATATCATTCTTGATTGTAGATCGGGTTGTGTTGATCATATAGAGGCGGAGATCTATAATCATTATAGCTCGGAGAAGGATCAAATCATGGTGTCCAGGGTTAAACCTTGAACACGGAAGTCCAGAATTGCATCCCCAATCCGAGTTATCCCAACTAGTAGATGGTTTGTTACTGCATGGGTCGGGATAGTAATCATCATATTAGGGAGAAGAAATGTCAAGAGGGTAGGAGTGGAAATGTGTGCAGGATGTGGAAGGATCCATGACAAAATGGGAGGAAAAAATGTGCCCTGCAATACAAACACTCAAAGTTATCCTTAAGTGGGGTAGCCTAAAGACCTATAAACTCTCAGAACCCATCTTGAGAAGAAAAGAACGATTTGGTCTACTTCTTTTCGGTCAATCCAACTAGTTAGAGGGAGGGATTGGGGAGAAGGTTCTTCCATTTGCTTTTGCCTCGGGTTCCTTTGATACCTCCAACCGCGGTTGTTTGATACTGCTCC
This sequence comes from Thalassia testudinum, assembly GCA_037157565.1. Classification (NCBI taxonomy): domain Eukaryota; kingdom Viridiplantae; phylum Streptophyta; class Magnoliopsida; order Alismatales; family Hydrocharitaceae; genus Thalassia; species Thalassia testudinum. The sequence continues at coordinate 3,078,299 of JAZHRO010000070.1, forward strand.
TCTAGCTAGACATCAGATTGAACAGTAGAAGCAGATTAATCAAAAATAATCTCGATCCGAGCCTCGAAGAGTGAGTCAAATCCTTAAGGCCATCGTCTACTTGATTTTAGTTAGGTCTAGGTTTGAATGTGCTTGGGAATGTTATGAGCCTTTTATCTGCGTTGTGCCCTTAAACATCAGTTTCAATGTGTGTGCACAACCAATGACTTTCAAGCAAGATTATTTTTGTATGCAGTGAATTTCAGGATTTAAATCTTGCTTAGTAGCTTCTAGGGTTTGAATTAAGGTGAATTCAGTCAAGTTCAAGAGGCACATTAGGATTTGTAAACACAGGTGACGATGTTTTCCTTTGAAATCAAATAAGATGGAGTGCCTGGTACTGACCTTAAATGTTAACCTTAATGAGCAAGCTACTTGATTAGTTATTTTTAGATGGAGTAGTACGACTCAAACAACTCAAAAAATTTGCTTGATATACCACTGAATTAGGCACACAAGTGATTATCTAGTCTGATTTCTGTTCAATTATGTGTTTCGTTTGTGTGTACTAGTTCTAAAAATCAGGTTACTAGTTGAGTATGAAAAATCAGAAGAGGCTGTGAACCTCCGTGGGAATTTTTAGATTTTATATATATATATGGAGGGTAAGGTGGGTGGAGGTGGCAACCAAACAAGCAAACTATGCCTAGGGTTTATGCAAGCTCCTAGGTTAATTAGGGCTTGTGTTATTTATATGATGGAATGAAGTCTAGGGGGTGAGAAATGTAGTGGTAAACTTACATACCCTTCAACAGCACTTTACTCCAATCTACCACTTTTGCTCACCTCAAGAGAGTACCTGCAATCACAATAAGAATGGAGACAAGTGAGGTAAAAGATAAGTAAGGCAGAAAATGTGGGAAATCAAAGAGTGTCGCCTCCCCGGCAATAGTGCCAAATGATGAACATGATTTCTGCACTAAAAGTTTTGAGTTTGAAAACCTTATTGCAGTCGCGTAAAAATTCGTCAATCAGTTAAAATTTACCAAAACTCAAAGTAAGTTTCGGGTCAAACATGGGGAGGCGAACGTTTGATAAAAAATTGTGTTAGAATTATTATCACGAAAGTAGATTAGCTGGTTGAAATTAATCTACTAGCTATTCTACTTAAAGAATAATTAATAGAAAAGAGAGAGAGAATAATACAAATAAAGAGAAAATAGGGAGAGAATAAACAAATATTTCATAATGGCATCATTATGTTCATTACATCTACTTGCTTTACTAGAAAGCTATAAATCTACATTAGAAAGCGATCAAAAGAGAAGGGGGTGAGAAGTTATCCTCCTTGACGGCTGCTTGGAGGACAAGCCATGTTGACGGAGCACCCGGACGATGGCGATGAGATGCTAGACAAAGGAGGACAAAGCTGGAGGATGAAGGACAAAATAGGGTGACGTCGCAACGGGATCCGCTTTCCGAATGACGGTGAGAGGACAACTGCAGGATGCTCCATGAAGGGGGTGAGAAGATGGAAAATTATTTTACTTTAGCTCTAATGGAGCATCCTAAATATGAGACCAGCTCGTACAGCTTTGGAGGGGGTGAGACAAGAAGAGAAGGGATGAAAAATGGAGGGCGTAGGGGCTTTATATAGTTGTAGGAATGGGAGCATAAGAGTTTTTTTTCCATGGCTTTGAATTAATGCTAAGGTCTTTAGTGATGGATATAATCCTCACTGTAGCCAAGTGTTGGTGAAGGTGCGCCTCTTCTTCGGCCGTTAAAGCTCTTCATCACGTTCAATCAACCTCAGCCATCAGATGAAGAGATCAGACGACTTAAAAGCGCTCGAGCCCCTTCCTCTTCAGATGTTATGCACGTACGTGCATGTGATGGCGTGTCATCACGCGCATGCACGATCCATGCTTCTCTGCGCACTGCATCGCTAACTTCACGGCTACTCGATGAAGATCGTTCGACTGAATTTAGCTGTGCCCCGCTTGCTTGCTCGATTTGAGGCACACGGGGTCTCGATCGCTGATCGTCACAGATGCGTTTACGTAAAAACATTCTTTGTAACGCGTTTACGACATCAATTTTAAATAAAAAATCGGATGCGAGTTCAAGTGTCAAACACAAGGAGGCAATAATATGAATCGCTTAGTTGCTTTCGTGTCACAAAAATGTCGCTTGTTCACTTTCAAAAAAAATGGAGAGAACGAGAAAGAGAGGGACAGGGAGAGAGAGGGATAGGGAGAGAGAGAGAGAGTGGGGGGGATAGGGTTAGAGAATCATGATGCGAATAATATATTAAAGATGTATTATATTAATTATCAAATGTTATGATGAACAAAATATAGATGAATGCTTCAAATGAAAAACATGTACTACACCATCACATAAAATAAAACTAAGACAAGGAAGGAGATGGCATTGAGGCAGCCACGGTGGTGGAGGAGCTTCCGTTGGTGGCTCGACGACTTCAAGACCTTGCTTGGAGCTCTGAGTGGTGGAAATTTGTGGGGGCAAGCTTGGTGTAAATGGGAGGGTAGGGCCCTTTTTATAGTTGAGGAAATGGCTCAAATTCATCATTAGGTCAATAGAGACATTCAAAATGTCGCTAAAGACCCGCCGCATCCATCGCCCTTACCCTTGCCCTTGTGCCTTCAATGCTTCAGCTGCCTCCGCGCACCCCGTGGGCATGTCATTGATGGGTCGGCCTGGATAGGTTGTTAATATGATGTTTTTATCGTTGAAATATGTATAGTGGTTAACCTAATTCAGACCTAACCATCTCTTTACAAAATTTTTAACCTGGCCTAATTGATTTTATCTTGTCACTTTTAGGCCCAGGGTCGAACTCAGGGAAGTGGGGTTAAAGTCGAGTTTCTACGTTTTCCTTAAAACGCGTCTCTTCCGTTCGTTTATTGTGTTTTTGGTGTTTTTCTTATTTAGGTTTTTTATGGTAATCCTTGTTCTTGAGGCACACCCTCAAAATTGTGTCCTTGGCTTTTAGCCAAACAGAGTCCCAAAACAAGTCTTGCTACTCGCAAGACGGGGGTACCTGCAAATCAAAGATTATCTTTTCACTTTTATACCTTTTTTTATCTTTTTACTAAGAAGGAAGCTAACAGATAGAAAGTAAATATAGTAGCTATAGATATATATTTATATGTAGTATATATATAAAGGGGTGGGGGTGGAGGTGACGATGGAGTGTAGCACTATGTCGAGTCAGTTGACGTCTAGAGAGACGCAACCAACACGACTATGTGCCGCGTGGAGTGTGGATGGAGGATGGATGATGTATGGGACCACGCTTTTTTTGTACGCGTGTATCAGGGAATATCAGCAACTGGTGCAGATATCCCCGTGATACAGCGTATAGTAAATAACGTGAAAATATATGTACATATGTATGTATATGAGTAAATATATCTATATGTATATAAATGTATAAGTATATATGTATAGATATATATAGATATATATGTATTATATATATATATATATATATATATATATATATATAGGTGTATATGTATATATATATATGTATGTATATATGTATATAGCTATGTATATATGTATATAAGTATATATATATAATACTATATAGATGTATATATATATATATGTATATAAGTATATATGTATCTAGATATATATATATATATGTGTGTGTATATATATAAGTATATAGATATGTATATATATATATATGTATATAAGTATATATGTATATATATATAAGTATATGTATAAGTATATAGATATATATATACGTGTATATATATATATATATATAGATATATTATATATATGTGTGTGTATACATAAATATATAGATATACTATGTATATAAGTATATATATATATATATATATATAAGTATATGTATAAGTATATAGATATATATAAGTAGATATATATATATATATATTATATATATATGTATGTATAAATAACTATAGATATTACTATGTATATAAGTGTATATATATATATATATGTATGTATATATTATATATAGATGTATATAAGTATATATATGTTACTATATATAACTATACGTATAGTGTAAGTGTGTGTGTGGGTGTGTGTGTCGGTGAAGATGTGTGTGTGTTGGTGTAGTGTGTGTCTGTGAGTGAGTGAAAAAGAGAGAGAATACGTGAGAGAGAGAGAGCGGGAGAGAGAGATCAGCAGAGAGAGAGAGAGCGGGCTAGAGAGATCGCGAGCGCGGACGATGGCAGCGAGTTAAGACGTCTGCTCGCGGCGGCGGACGTCTGACGCCGCGTCGTCTGAAGGCGGAGGCGGACGTCTGAAGACGGCGGGTGCGGGCGCGCCTTCGCGCAGGGTTCTGCAGGCCTGCGCGAAGTCGACGAGCGGGCGATGGCGCGGAGGAGCGAGCGTGGAGGAGGTCTGCAGGTGGTCGCGGAGGGTCGCGGAGGGGGGCAGGGGTCGGCGTGAGGCCGTAGTCGGCCGCTGCAGTGCGCGCGGCGGCGGGCTACGGGTGCAACTGCGAGGCGGACAGAACGGAGACGGAGGCGGGGAACGCCCTGCAGACGCGCGCGGAGGCGGTGAGCGACTGCGGGGACGGTCGCGGAGGGGGTGGAGGACTTGCTGCTGCTGCTGCTGCCGTGGCTTCAAGCTTCGAAGCTTGGAGCGGCGGCAATGGCGTTAAAGAGAAAAAACGAAGCGAGGGAATGCACCACGCCCACCGGCTCGTCGAAGAGCTGGGCGGTGGTGCTCCCACTGTGGTGGTGTGCACCACAGTGGGTTCTCCTGCTCGCCGGGTGCCTCCTCGACGGAGGGCCGACGTATGGGAGGGGAAAGCGGTGGAGAAGATGGCTGCGGGTTTTTTTTCAGCAGTTGCAGCCGCTGCATCGTGAGGATGAAGCTGCAGCTACTTATAGAGGAGGGGAGAGTGGTGTGTCGGCTGCAGCAGGGAGAGGGTGTGCGAGTTGCAGCTATAGGGAGCGGCGTTGGCAGGGAGAAGTGACGGGAAGAAGTGCTGCGGGCTGCTGCATGCAGCTGCGGGAAGAGTGCAGCCGCGGGAAGGATGCAGCCGCGGGAAGGAGAGAAAAGAAGGAATCAAGAGGAAAAATAAAAAGAGGGTGATTTTGCAAGGAGGCACTTGAAGAAAAATGTAACTATGTAGGCGATTGTTTCACTCCTCTTCCTCTCTTGATTAAATGCATGCATGCAAGTGTTTTTACAAATGCGATTACAGGATCCTATTATGCAATGTTAATGCTAGAAAATAGCACAAGAAGGCGTTATTACAGGCGTGTTTTGAGGTGCAAACATATACCCCCATGCCTATCTTTTGCTAGTCCCTAGCAAAATAGTATTTAGAAATGATCTTAAGCTGAAGATTTTCTTCTGAGGTGATACAGGTGTGTTTACTATGGAATATTGTGAGAACCAATTGTAAAGAAGACTACCAGTACTTTAAGTCTCACATAACATAGATCATCTCTCAACTAACCAGGACTCTTGATATTTAAACCTTAAGTACGATTTCCAGGACCCAGGAGGTTTTTGCCGTACTCGAGAGCTCAAGAGGTTATGGTTTGTGCATAGTGATGGATCAAGACTGACCAGATGAACATTAAGACTCAATCCTAGGGTTTCACGAATTTTTAAGTACAGGTTGGTCCCAGTTTCAGCTCATGTCTTCGAATTGACCCTTAAGATGATGACGGAAAACTCAACTCCCATTTTCTAATTTTTTTTTTTTTTTCGAAACACGTGTCAGTATATCTCTTACAACACATTTTGAAGCACACTTTTTTTTTTTTTTGGTGGGAGAGTTTCTTTTTGGTGGAAAGAGTCGCTCCTAAACACAAGACTAAAGCTTGGGATAAAAAGTCTACCTGCGCACACAGGTAAGGACTCCACCTTCCCTAATGAACACTAGGGTTGGATCTTATGTTCACTTGGTCTTTCCTGATATGTGTAGTGTGAACCAAGTTTACTTAAGCTCTCAAGAAAAAGCAAACCAACGGATCCTGTACTGGTGTCTCAGGTACAAGAATACATCCTTAGTTAGGAGAGATCTTGATCTATTTTGTCAATGCTTTAAGTGAATTAAGCCGAGCCTGAGCGAATCAAGCTTTTGTGGCCTGGAAAGTCTTCAAAACAGAGGTTGAATATCCATAAACACTTATTGCCTTTTTGTTTCAGCTTCAAGATCATTATTAAACACCATTTATTATAATATATATATATATATATATTTTTTTTTCTTTTCTTTTCTTCTTCTTTTTTTTTTTTTTTTTGCATATTTATAAATAGGTGGGAACTGTATAATACCATAACATACCCGGATCCTATGGATGCCTATCCACCCCCCCATGCCAAACAATGCTATGTCCTCATATGCATGCAGGGAAAGGCAGAGGAAGGATGGAAGATCGGGTAACAAGAGCTGAGGTTCAGGGTATAGATCAGGGTGGAAGGGTGGGTGGATGGTGGGTGGTGAAGAGAAAAGTGAAGTGATTGCGATAGAGGTGTGAAAAGTGATGGTGGATGGTGAGTGCTGTTAGGGTGCCTCCCAACAAGCGCTGAATTTAATGTCCCCAGCTGGACTCAGAATGAGGCAAAGAATTAGTTACCCTCCAGCAGGGCAACGGTTTCTCCAACGGGGGCAGGTTCATGAGTCAGATAGGGTTTCAAACGCTGCCCGTTGACCGTAAATTTACGCCCAGATTTGGGATCTTCGATTTCGACGGCCCCATTGGGGAATGGTCTTGAGACCAGAAAAGGACCAGTCCATTTGGACTTTAATTTCCCAGGAAAGAATTTGAGTCGGGCATTATAGAGCCAAACTTGCTGAGATGGCTCAAATTCCTTCCGCCGAACATGGCTGTCATGAAAAGCCTTAGTGCGCTGTTTAAAGGTTAGAGCAGAATCATAGGCTTCACGACGGAGCTCTTCCAGCTCTTGGAGTTGGAGTTTCCTTTCTCGTTCACACAAGTCTGGGTCGAGGTTACATTGGCGAACCGCCCAATAAGCGCGGTGCTCCAACTCCACAGGCAAATGACAAGGCTTCCCGTAAACGATTCTATATGGAGACATACCAAGGGGAGCCTTGAAGGCGGTCCGATACGCCCAAAGTGCGTCAGTCAGCTTGTCGGACCAATCCTTACGGTCAGGCCGAACCGTTTTCTGGAGAATCTGCCTGATTTGCCGGTTCGACACTTCCGCCTGGCCGTTCGTCTGAGGATGATACGGGGATGCGATACGATGGTGGACTCCGTACCTCCTCAGAAGTGCCCGAAAAGAAGCATGGGTAAAGTGGCTTCCTCCATCTGAGATAATGGCCCGAGGGATCCCAAAACGTGCAAAGATATGGTCTTTGACGAATCGGGTGGAGATAACATGGTCAGCACGGCGCGCGGGAATAGCCTTGATCCATTTTGAAACATAGTCGACGGCCACGAGGATGAATTCGAAGCCGTTGGATGGAGGAAAGGGACCCATGAAGTCAATTCCCCAGATGTCGAAGATTTCCGCAGCTAGGATGTGTTGCAAGGGCATCATGTCACGACGTGCCATTGACCCTAATGACTGGCACCTAGTGCAATGTTTGGCATAAGTGTGCGCATCCTGGTGAAGGGAGGGCCAAAAGAAACCGCACTGCAACACCTTGGCTGCAGTTTTCCTCCCAGAGAAATGGCCTCCACAGGCCTGATCGTGGCAGAAGGATAGCACACTGGGGAACTCACTGTCAGGAATACAGCGACGGATGATTTGATCAGCACCTATCCGAAAAAGAAGTGGATTATCCCAGAAATAATACTTTGCTTCTGCCATGAGACGCTCGCGCTGGTTTTTAGGCCAGCCACGTGGAAGAGATCCAGAAGCAAGGTAATTGGCAATGTCGGCATACCACGGTCCACTTGCCACATTTATTGCCAATAGGTGCTCATCAGGAAAAATTCATTAATTGGCAGAGTAAGTCCAATATGGTCAGGGTCCAGTCTGGAAAGGTGATCAGCCACAACATTCTGGGCTCCGACCTTATCACGAATCTCAATGTCAAATTCCTGGAGCAGAAGGATCCAACGAATCAGTCTAGGCTTGGCATCCTTCTTGTGCATGAGATGGCGAATGGCCGCGTGATCAGTGAAAACAATAACGTGAGAGCCTAGAAGGTAAGAACGGAATTTCTCCAGCCCAAAGACGACTGCCAGTAGTTCCTTTTCAGTGGTAGTATAATTACGCTGGGCCTCGTCCAACGTCTTACTGGCGTAGTATACCACGAAGGGGTGTCTATCGCGTCTTTGTCCCAGGATGGCTCCGACTGCAAGGTCTGAAGCGTCACACATAAGTTCAAAGTCGAGGGACCAATCAGGCGGCTGGAGAACAGGGGCCTTGGTGACAGCATTACGCAGCTGCGTGAATGCTTGTATACAGTCAGGGCCCATGTCGAAGGGCACGTCGGTTGATAGGAGATGAGTTAAGGGTCGAGAAATTTTGGAGAAGTCTTTGATGAATCTCCTATAGAAACCGACGTGTCCCAAGAAGGAGCGGATTTGTTTGACAGAACCAGGCACAGGTAAATCAGCAATGATATCGAGCTTAGCTCTGTCAACCTCGATACCCCTATCGGAGATGATATGTCCAAGAACAATTCCCTCGTGCACCATAAAATGACTTTTTTCCCAGGAAAGTACGAGGTTTACATCAATACATCTCCTAAGGATGCGAGTCAGGTTGGCAAGACATTCGTCGAAAGATGGTCCAAAGACTGAAAAGTCATCCATGAAGACCTCGAGAAAGTCACCCACCATGTCATGAAATATTGCCAGCATGCATCTCTGGAAAGTTGCTGGCGCGTTACAAAGTCCGAACGGCATCCTTCTAAAGGTGAAGGTGCCGAAAGGGCAGGTAAAAGTGGTTTTCTCTTGGTCTCGGGGGTCTATTGCCACCTGGTTATATCTTGAGAATCCATCCAGGAAGCAGAAAAATTTATTTCCCGCTAACCGCTCTAGGATTTGGTCAATAAATGGTAGCGGGAAGTGATCTTTCTTGGTTGCAGCATTGAGTTTCCTATAATCTACACACACTCTCCAAGATGTAGGAGTGCGTGTAGGGATGGATTCGCCCCTGTCATTGACACGGATGGTGAGTCCTGCCTTTTTGGGCACAACGTGAATCGGACTCACCCAGGGGCTATCGCTGATCGGGTAGATTATACCCGCATCCAGCCACTTAATGATTTCATTCTTAACGACCTCCCGCATGTTAGGGTTGAGACGTCACTGCATCTCGCGAGAAGGTCGAGCCTCCTCCTCCGTATATATACGATGAGTGCAGTAGGAGGGACTAATACCAGATAAGTCTGATAAAGACCATCCAATAGCTGCCTTGTGTTCTAGGAGGACCTTAGTTAGTTTGCACTCCTACTCCATGGTTAATTTTGAACTGATGATTACAGGGAGCGTTTCATTTGGTCCCAGGAAAACATACTTGAGTGTATTAGGCAGCACTTTTAGCTCGGGAGTGGATGGGGAAGGATCTGGCATTTCTTGGGACGAGAGTGTCCCAGACGGGTAGGAGAACAAGTTAGGAGGAAGAAACTGGCCTTCAGATTGGCCAAGAAGAGGGGCTTCTTGGATAGATGGATCCAAAAATGAATAGCCCCAGTGAGAAGTATATGGGCTCAAGGTCCCAGTGTGGATTTGTAAATCCGCCTGATTTGGCGGGGAAGAAAGGGCAATTCGGTCTTCATGAGTATGGACCGACAGTGAGTAGCCCGGATATGACTCAGACCACGAGGTATGGGAAGCGGAGAAAACCTCGTCAGAAGTCTGGCCAGGAGAAGGTACTGGACAAGGGAGGGATTGGGGAACGTCACAGTATGCGTTGGTCAGGCAGTTATCAGTGTTTATAGGTAATCCGCAGCAGTCCGAATAGGTCCCAATTAGTCCGATACACGCGTTGACGGCCATGTCCTCGTCAGACGTGTCATCCTCAATGCAATCGCAATCAAAGTTCTTGGCTGCCTTGAATATGTTAAGCTTGAGCTTCTCAGATCCAACGGCAATCTCAATACAGCCCGACTCGCAGTCGATGTGGGCGCGGGCTGTGGCCAAGAAAGGTCGACCGAGGATGATCGGACAATCAGAAAGTGAACTAGGAACTTCCATATCTAAAACAAGAAAGTCAACAGGAAAACAGAGACTGTTGACCCTAACCACCACGTCTTCCACCACACCCTTCGGGATTTTGACAGAACGATCTGCCAACTGTAACGTGACAGGGGTGGGTTTCAGATTTCCCAAGGAAAATTTTTTGAGCATGATGGTCGGTATGAGATTGATGGAAGATCCTAGATCAAGCAAGGCACGATTAAAACTGCAGCCTTGGATGCTACAGGAAATCAGTGGTGTGCCCGGATCTTTCTGCTTCGGTGGTAAGTTTGACAGTATAGCACAACTCGCATGAGGCGAGAGAACCACCGGATTCTTAGTCTTCTTTGACTGTCGCCTGGGTGTTGTGTAGTCTTTGAAAAATCGAGCGACAGTAGGTATGTGGTCGATTGCCTCGAGCAGGGGTACCTTGATTTCTACATCCCTGAACAAATTACGTAGGTTGTCAAAGGCCTGCGTATTTTTCTTTTTGCCTTTTGGCTCCCTTAGTAGAGCCTCAGGGAATGGGACTGATTCTGGCACAAGTTTTGGTGCATCATCCTCTCGCGAATGCGGTATGCATCCCGAATGAGAGGGCGAAGAAGAAGATGGGCCAAGATCAGGTCGAGGCGGATCGACGGTCTGCTTACCGCTCCTCGTAGTGATAGCATTGGACGATGCGGGTCCAGTGGGATCATACGGTGGAGGAGGGTTTGCAATGGGGATATAAGAGTGTGGTGCTGCAGCAGGATTAGCCTGAAATCCCGGTGGAATGCTCGGAGCTTGCAGAACTTGATTAACCTGTTCCTGAGAAGGTCGTACCTGTGGTTGAGAACCACGGGGCACGAAACTTCGCGGGTTTGGAACAGGTTGGGCAGGAAGAGTGCCCTGAGATCGAGTCGCCATGCGTAGTTGACTGATCTCGGCGTTCTGCTACGCCAATTGGTGCTGAAGAGAGGTCATGTTCTCTTCATGGCGCTTTGACATTTCCGTCATCATTCGCATCAATTTGTCAAGAGGGCTTGATGCGTGTTCAGTTTGTGGTACGCAAGGGCCTGATGGCGGATTTGCCATAGGATTAAACTGGACCCTTGGGATGACGGGTGCGGACGGTCGCATTGGTCCACCCGCGGGGTTTTGGCGCTGCGGGTTGTTGGACCATGCGAAGTTCGGATGATTACGCCACCCTGGGTTATAAGTGGCAGAGAATGGGTTGTTCCCCAGGGCGCAAGCATCTTCTATGCCAGAAGACGCGTCCGCATGTAGATATGCGTCTGAGCATACGGAGGCTTGGTCCTCCGTGTCGAAATACTGGCTCGTAGAAACCAGTTCCACATGACTTACCAAGTCGCTTGGCGCGACACTCGGTAAGGAAGGTCTAACGGGGTTTCTCGGGATAAGCCTGGTATTAGAAGAACTTGGATTGTGACGAAGTGGTGAAGAGGTGGTGTTTGCCATAGATCGGGAGGGGTTGGCCAGAAGCTCGTCCAGCTTCTTGTGCACGACGGAGACTTCATCCAGTTTTTGTGCAATAAGGCTTAGATCAGTGGATGAATGGGAGGGTCCCGTGTCAACTTCGTGGACATTTCGGGGCTGGCTGGTACGATTAAAGGCGACAATGGAAGCATTGTTCATCGAGTTTTCACTCATATTTTCAAACAGCTCGAATGCTCCATTCTCGTCTTTATTCATAAAGTTCCCTCCGCAGGAAGCGCCTGCAATCTGCTTCAAAGTCTCATTTAGCCCATAGTAGAAAATCTGGGCTATATGCCACTTAGGCAGACCGTGGTGTGGACACTTCCTGAGGAGGTCGTTATACCTCTCCCATGCCTCATGAAATTGTTCGCCGTTTTGTTGCATAAATGAAGTGATAGCACGGCGAAGCGCATTGGTCCGCCCGATTGGGAAGAACTTCTTGAGAAACGCTGTTCGCATTTCTTCCCAAGAGTGGATGGTTCTCCCAAGGGTGCGTAACCATTGCGACGCTTTATCCCGTAATGAAAACGGGAACATCTTCATGAGGACTATAGATAACCCGACATTTCTTGGTTTAACGGTTTCAGCAAGTCGGGTTAGGTCTTCCAAGTGGAGAAATGGGTCTTCACTTGCAAGACCATGAAAGTGAAAATTGATTAGGCCAATTATGTTTGGTTTTAATTCAAAGTCGTCCTCGCCCATGGGGACCCGAATTTGTCCTATGGTCTCTGTAGCAGCGGGATTCTGATAAGAGCTAAGAGACCTAGGCTCCTCCCGTTCGGGAGGGTTCTGCATTTCCTCCAATGTTTCCCGAATGGCTTCGATTTGCTCATTATACATTTCCATTTGGGCTTGGAGGCGGGTTATGGGATCTAAGGCTCCACCACCTGGTGGGTTCTGAGGGCGGTTTCCTCCCTCGGGATTTGGGGGTAGGCGTGCAGCCATGTTTGTGGAGGGGGAGGACGATTCGACTTGTTTTCTAGATTTATCAGTCAATTCAAATAGTTCAGGGTTTTGTGACCTCCTCCCAAACATACACTACCGCAGGAAGAATTTGGGAGATGAGAAGGGAAAAGGGATGAGAGAAATGACGCCGCAAAGGTACACTTGATTACAAATCAATACAGTCAAGTTCCTAACCTCTACAGTGTGCCCTTAGACCTAAAGATCTAAGTTACCTACTATCACGAACTACGGAACCGAATGCGAGCACCGCGGAACCACCGGGCCAGATTGAAAGGCCGTTTGCCCCAGTCTTAGACACCCGATAGCACGCGGGAACTCTCACCAGCACGTAGTCGCTACACACAGGTAGTTAGACCTCCAATCCTTAGTAAGGGTCAAGTTACTACCAGTTTTAATTAGAGGCTTAGGGTCAAGTGCTTTTGGAATGTGAAGGGCGTTGTTTACGGGTAATGCCCAAGTGATTGATTTTAAGAGTGTGTAAGAACAAGAATGCAACGGGGAAATCTCCCCGAATTGAAGTTTTTATTGGCGAATGATTTTTAGAGTTCAGCCTTAAGTAGTATGAATTTTAGGGTTTTGCTGAATTACCGATTCAACCAATCTCCGGGTTTTTGCAAAAATACAGGTTTTCCTTCTAAAACCCAAGAAACCCTTCTTCAATTATCAGTTAGTTAATGCATGCTTAAAATGCAATGGGCTACCCTAAATGGAGATTTCTAAGTGTGGATGCAGGAATCAGTTTTATATCAATGTGACAGGGAGCCAAAGCACTTCAATTCAAGTGCTCCCAATCACTAGAAATGATTTCCACACACAAGGCTTCAACCAAAAGATAAAGAAAATAAAATTGTTGGGGTTGAAGTATTCAGGATCGAATCACGGGCAAGTTTGAAAAGTCGTGGTGGGGTTGGAATCAACTCAATTCCAAGTCTCCCCACCAAAAATGTGATCCTGAATTAAAGATAAGTGAGGCAAAAGAGGGATACAAGCAATCTTTTTCTTTGCCTCAAAGAATACTTCCCACGGCGAAAAATCTAAGAATCAAGATTCTCGGATTTTCGCTATGCGAAGTAAGGCGGGAAATCCCAGGACAGTGGGAGTGAAGACAACCAATCAATCAAGTGAATTTTAATCCACTTGCCCTCAAGAAATCCCAAGAAGTTTTTCTAGTTTTTAGGTTTTAAATTTTTTTTTTTTTTTTTTATTGTGGTGGCAAGTTAACCCTAATTTGATGAGAAAAGAAAACCTACTTGTTCGGCAACGTGTGCGAAGCTCCAATGCGATGTCGACGTCTTCACGCTCTCGTTCCCGCCTTGGATCTGCTCACGTCCTCGACTTCGTCAGCCTTCTTCTCCTTCCACCAGGTTCACCTGCACACCAAAAACAACAATACCCGTGAAGAGAGAAGAGACAAATTTAAAGGAATTGGATAGAAACTTACTCGAAAGCGCACCTCCCCGGCAACGGCGCCAGAAAAGTCATGATGGGTCGGCCTGGATAGGTTGTTAATATGATGTTTTTATCGTTGAAATATGTATAGTGGTTAACCTAATTCAGACCTAACCATCTCTTTACAAAATTTTTAACCTGGCCTAATTGATTTTATCTTGTCACTTTTAGGCCCAGGGTCGAACTCAGGGAAGTGGGGTTAAAGTCGAGTTTCTACGTTTTCCTTAAAACGCGTCTCTTCCGTTCGTTTATTGTGTTTTTGGTGTTTTTCTTATTTAGGTTTTTTATGGTAATCCTTGTTCTTGAGGCACACCCTCAAAATTGTGTCCTTGGCTTTTAGCCAAACAGAGTCCCAAAACAAGTCTTGCTACTCGCAAGACGGGGTACCTGCAAATCAAAGATTATCTTCACTTTTATACCTTTTTTATCTTTTTACTAAGAAGGAAGCTAACAGATAGAAAGTAAATATAGTAGCTATAGATATATATTTATATGTAGTATATATATAAAGGGGTGGGGGTGGAGGTGACGATGGAGTGTAGCACTATGTCGAGTCAGTTGACGTCTAGAGAGACGCAACCAACACGACTATGTGCCGCGTGGAGTGTGGATGGAGGATGGATGATGTATGGGACCACGCTTTTTTTGTACGCGTGTATCAGGGAATATCAGCAACTGGTGCAGATATCCCCGTGATACAGCGTATAGTAAATAACGTGAAAATATATGTACATATGTATGTATATGAGTAAATATATCTATATGTATATAAATGTATAAGTATATATGTATAGATATATATAGATATATATGTATTATATATATATATATATATATATATATATATAGGTGTATATGTATATATATATATGTATGTATATATGTATATAGCTATGTATATATGTATATAAGTATATATATATAATACTATATAGATGTATATATATATATATGTATATAAGTATATATGTATCTAGATATATATATATATATGTGTGTATATATATAAGTATATAGATATGTATATATATATATGTATATAAGTATATATGTATATATATATAAGTATATGTATAAGTATATAGATATATATATACGTGTATATATATATATATAGATATATTATATATATGTGTGTGTATACATAAATATATAGATATACTATGTATATAAGTACATATATATATATATATAAGTATATGTATAAGTATATAGATATATATAAGTAGATATATATATATATATATATTATATATATATGTATGTATACATAACTATAGATATTACTATCTATATAAGTGTATATATATATATATATATATATATGTATGTATATATTATATATAGATGTATATAAGTATATATATGTCACTATATATAACTATACGTATAGTGTAAGTGTGTGTGTGGGTGTGTGTGTGTGTCGGTGAAGATGTGTGTGTGTTGGTGTAGTGTGTGTCTGTGAGTGAGTGAAAAAGAGAGAGAATACGTGAGAGAGAGAGAGCGGGAGAGAGAGATCAGCAGAGAGAGAGAGAGCGGGCTGGAGAGATCGCGAGCGCGGACGATGGCAGCGAGTTAAGACGTCTGCTCGCGGCGGCGGACGTCTGACGCCGCGTCGTCTGAAGGCGGAGGCGGACGTCTGAAGACGGTGGGTGCGGGCGCGCCTTCGCGCAAGGTTCTGCAGGCCTGCGCGAAGTCGACGAGCGGGCGATGGCGCGGAGGAGCGAGCGTGGAGGAGGTCTGCAGGTGGTCGCGGAGGGTCGCGGAGGGGGGCAGGGGTCGGCGTGAGGCCGTAGCCGGCCGCTGCAGTGCGCGCGGCGGCGGGCTTCGGGTGCAACTGCGAGGCGGACAGAACGGAGACGGAGGCGGGGAACGCCCTGCAGACACGCGCGGAGGCGGTGAGCGACTGCGGGGACGGTTGCGGAGGGGCGGGAGGACTTGCTGCTGCTGCTGCTGCCGTGGCTTCAAGCTTCGAAGCTTGGAGCGGCGGCAATGGCGTTAAAGAGAAAAAACGAAGCGAGGGAATGCACCACGCCCACCGGCTCGTCGAAGAGCTGGGCGGTGGTGCTCCCACTGTGGTGGTGTGCACCACAGTGGGTTCTCCTGCTCGCCGGGTGCCTCCTCGACGGAGGGCCGACGTATGGGAGGGGAAAGCGGTGGAGAAGATGGCTGCGGGTTTTTTTTCAGCAGTTGCAGCCGCTGCATCGCGAGGATGAAGCTGCAGCTACTTATAGAGGAGGGGAGAGTGGTGTGTTGGCTGCAGCAGGGAGAGGGTGTGCGAGTTGCAGCTATAGGGAGCGGCGTTGGCAGGGAGAAGTGACGGGAAGAAGTGCTGCGGGCTGCTGCATGCAGCTGCGGGAAGAGTGCAGCCGCGGGAAGGATGCAGCCGCGGGAAGGAGAGAAAAGAAGGAATCAAGAGGAAAAATAAAAAGAGGGTGATTTTGCAAGGAGGCACTTGAAGAAAAATGTAACTATGTAGGCGATTGTTTCACTCCTCTTCCTCTCTTGATTAAATGTATGCATGCAAGTGTTTTTACAAATGCGATTACAGGATCCTATTATGCAATGTTAATGCTAGAAAATAGCACAAGAAGGCGTTATTACAGGCGTGTTTTGAGGTGCAAACAGTCATGCACGCATGCGCTGGAGCGCGCTGTGCACCGCACCTTGCTGCCCTGTTGCCATACCGCACTTGATGCGCGCATGCACGCGCTATGTGTGTGCGCCCGCGCTGCATCGCACTTCAATTACAAAATTGGGGTGCAGTGAGACTCGAACCCGTGTCCGATGGTTGCAGGCTGGAGTCGTAAGTGCCCACAGTACCTCAACCGTCCGATCTTAGATCGAACAGCTTATGTTGCTTGGTGCATCGTCGGAGAGAGAGGGTTTGAGGCATGTGGATGGTGACACGTGGCCGGTTTAAGGCCAATGATCATTAGATCAACGGTCAGAATTTCTTGGGCTTGCTGTGGAAGCTACTTAGGTCGGATTGAGATGATTCCCATGTCGGACTGTGATCGTCGCTTCGGATGCATCCGTACGGTCGAATTTTTCATCCGAAGCCTATAAGGATGTCGCATTGCCTCCTAGCCATTGATCTTCCCTAGACTTGTGGGAGCTATGGAGGTCGGATCAAGGTGATTTTGAGTCCGTTGGACTCTGTTTGTTGATCTGGATCCATCTGTGCAATTCGATCGCTTATCTGAGACTTGTTTTAATATGAACTTGTGCACATAGTCATTAAACATTGATTCCAAGCGATTAAAATGTAAAGATCAAGCAATATGCATGCAATGCTCCCAAGTCCATTATAATATGTCATTATCACACATGTACCCTTGAAATTGACTCTATTTGATGTTATTAACACTAATAATTGTAGAGTCATCATACCCTTATGCCCACCCCTTGCTAGTCCCTAGCAAGGTTTAACTTAAATGCTATTTACAACTAAAATTAGGAATTGATTGTTCAAGTAGAAGTTGCTTGTCAACTGGAGGAAATTTCTACTAAGAACCTAACTCACTAAGATTCAATAGTGCTTAGGTTGTCTATCGAAATGCTGACCGCTCGAGTCCTTGCCTTATTTTATATGTAATAAAAGTATATATATATTTTTTGTTTTGCATCTTTTCTAATTTTTTTTTTTGGATTTTTGGAGTTGAGGATTTCATGATAACTTTTTATGGCTACCCAACCCACTAAAAACTTGAAAAGGACTCTTAGTTCGAAGCATCTTATTGTGAAAGTGATACTCACTTAGCGGCAATTAAAACGGACTTCAGGTTTCTACGTACCTAGGTGACCCAAAAGAGAAAAATATTGCCTAAAGTTGTATCTATCTTACTGGTAGCTTTCTCCATACTTTTTATTTTTGTGGGGTTAACACAAGGGCGAACCCAGTGTATATTTCTCTGGATTATGCTACTTCCCCGCTTCTTCCTTAAGTGTTTTGGAATTATTGTGCATTTTATGAGTTGGGATCTAGACAATCGGCAAATGGGCTGTTACCCACGATAACATGCCAGCCATACTCGTGCGGTGAAGTGTGACTTATTTCTTCTTTTCTTTTCTCCTTTTCGATTTTCCTATTTCTCTCTTTTTTTTAAGTAGGTGGCTTTCCTAATCTAAGATTTACCTAAAGGCAATAGTGAAAGAGAATGGTCCTATGGCTGGGCTCTAGACAATAGGCTAATGGGTTGTTACCCACGACAACTTGCCAGCCATATCACCCTAAAAGGTTCATTAGCTATCCAATTTCTGTTAGAACCACTAATGAGTGAGTCAGTGCAAAATGTGTAGATGCTTAGACTAAAAATCCCCTCAAATCAGAAGACGAGTTGATAAGTCGTATACTTATCACCCTACTTTATTGACCAAGTTAGAATAAAATTACTTGGCGAGGACTCGAGACCAAGTTCACTTTTTAGTGGACACCTGGACTGATTAAGTCTGAAGACCTGAAGAGTCTAGGCAATTAGGTCCCTAACGTATCATTTCCTAAAATCGACAAGCTTCTAATACCTAAATTTTCTTTTCCTAATTTTTTTAAAAATAATTCAAGCTAACAAAATGTACTTAGAACATACGAATTACCACCCCGCCATGCTTAAGTTGAACAATGTCCTCATTGGAAAATAAATGTATGCAAGGGAGTGAGGAAAGAAATCACATGAGTTTCAACAGCTAATCTAGTCAACTTGAATTCTTTGGGTTGCCTCAAAGGAAGCTATGTGTTTAGTGCCTTCAGCTGGGCATAGTATACAGACAACAAAGGATCAATTATTTGAATGGTCTGGGTTAAGAAGGTGAAAACAAAATCAGCTAGACCTAGAGTCTGAAGTTCGTAGATGCGGACTAGGTTGTGGTGCAGTCCCATCCCTAAGGGACGGGAACTCTGCAACTGGTGTAACATGCATGCCTGTGTCTGTTCCTCTCTTAGTCTGCGGGCATGCAAACCAGAAGTTTGTGTGAACAGATGTAACCCTAATGCATAAAGTTGGACATTTAGATTGTCGGAAGAAGTAGTTCTTGTCTTTAGAAAATTAGGTTCGATGTGATGATGAATCATAGGGTTTTTATTCCTCCCTGGATCTAAGTCATGAAGGTCATAGGAGTCCTGATAAAAGGTCGGTGGTTTGACAACTCAGGACCTTGCAGTCAATATTTCCTTCTTTGATTTTGTTGCCCTCAGGGGGGTCATTTCAGTGTCCATCCACAAACTTGATGTCAACGAAATGTTCTCTTCTTTTTATGAAAGTTTGGACTCCAAATGTTTAGCCAACTACACATTGGTTACATTAATACTTTTGAGACTTGGGTTAGCTACAAAAGAATGTGTTTGATCAATCATGATTGATTTGGGTTGATTAAAGTGAAAATCCTCCCCATCTTCAATCATGATTTCTTTGTCTAATTCCTCATCACCATTGGAGCCTGAGATCCTGTTCATCTCTTCCATATCATATTCAATCATCAAGGAAGGCCTTGTGATGGAGCTAATTTCATCATTCGTTTCATACCACAGTTCTTCTCGTCACCTTTCCTTTAAATCCATGATGGGGCCTTTAAGTATTTCATAATCAAGGTGTTCAGAGTCAGATTCTCCATCCATAAATCTTAATGTCCCTATTACTAAATTATTATCATTAAATTTTGGGACATCGACCCCGATCTTATTATTCAAATTTTTAGATTCATCCTTATTTTTTACCTGTTTGTGTTCCAAAGGGTCCTCCATGCTTTCCAACATTAGGGAAGTGTTGATAGTGGACTGCACCAATTTAGGGCAACTAGGTGTGGTCCAATCAATTATCACGGGGCCTTGTTCCATTGTTTCTGAGAAAGAAGTTTCTTTCATCACTTTATGTTGACCCTCTTCATCTAATTGTTGGAACATATCCATCATGGCTTGCTTCCCCTTAATCAATTCTTAATTCTGTCTATATAACTCCAACTGAAGGTTATCAAGAATTGACAGAGTGTCATTAGGTTTCCCTTGGATTTCCTCCTCAGCATTCAAATCAGGGTTAGGAGGGTATGGTTGAGGATGTGTACTAGAATCCGTATTGGGGTTTAGATTCTTAAGTGGGTCCTCTATTCTATCATTTTCGGGGTCCAATTCTTCAAGAGGCACCATTTTCTGCTTAGTCTTGCTCCAGAATAATTGAGGTTCTAAGTCCTCCTCCCAGTTGGATTCTTCATCAGGGGTCCAAAGCAAGGTTTGATCATTCTTGATTTACCTAGGTTTATGATCATCCTTTGATTTCCATTTTTCTAGAATCCCTTCCAATCCATAGGTCAAGTAGGAGAGATCCTTGAATTCTGATGACCTATCTTGGTTAGGGTCTTGGGAAGGGTAGGGGTCTTGGTGTTCTCCTAGAGTGTAGGTCCTATTAGATTGGTTAGTGGGTGGGTGGGACCTAAAAGAAGAGTTGCCAGAAGGAGAATCGAGATAAGGATCTCCAAGGTTTGGAGCATAACCCTGGGTGGTTGGGTTGGATGTATCCGAATAGGAAGTTGGTGCAGGTTGAGTAAAATTGGGATAAGAGTGGTCTTCTAGATACTGAGGTTCTAGGTTATATCCCCAACTTGGTGGCTGGTTATCCCAAGTAAACTGTGGATACAGTCTACTTGGGTTGCAATACAAATCATGTTGTGGATAGTTTGGAAAGGTAGGCATGGAAATCCATTGCTTGGAAGAAGTGGAGGGATGAGAGAAGAACAGATGAGAGAATGCTGTGTGCACAACCAAGCAAACAAATCTAGGTCCTATAGTGTAGACCTAGGCGACTTACGCCTCAGAAGTAGATTCTGACCACACGATGAATTTGGTGTTGTCCTTACTCCCAAAGGTGGTAGAGTTGGGAAGGAGAAGCAGGGGGAGTGTGTCCCAAAGGCCGCTAATTATGCCAAACCCTGGTTTGCTTAAGTCATTTGACAATTAGACCTCCCAATTCAGCACCTTTTGGAGCAAGCAGACGTCACTAATTCACTATGCATTCAGGAAAATATCCTGAAACGAACTCAATGATTCCTAGGGCCAATGTCTACTTAATTTCAGGGCTAGGTCAGTACTTGTGCTCAAGGATTAAGTGAAGGGTGTTAGGGGGTTAATGCTCTTAAATTCCAGTTGAAATAGTGTGCACAATTGGGTGCAAGGACCCAATGCCAAAACAAGTGTTCCTTAGCAAGCAAGATTGAGATGTGTGATTTTTAGGATTTAAATCTTACTTTAATGGCTTTTAAAGTTTTCACTTGCTTACACCTTCAAACGTGGCACAAATGTATAGGCACACAGTTGGTAAAGATTGATTTTCTTTAAGGCCTTTTGTGTATCTATAAAATCAAAAACTCCCTAGTGTGGAAGATTCTAGGGTGTGTAGCTTCTATTTAATGAATCTTTTTTAAGATTTTTGTCAAGAAGGGTCCAATCAAAACAAGCAATGACCCTATCCTAACCAAAATCAAATGAGCTTTTTAAAAAAATTAATTTCAAAATTTTTTGGGGATGATAGACCACCCAAATTCACATTTTTTCAAGAGGAGGTCAATCTGTCCAGAATCTCTAGATCAATGTGCAAGTTTAATATCTTGATCAGAACAAGCACTAATCAATTTCAGATGTAAAAGTGTTCTTCAGATGAAGTGTAGGGAATTTCAAGATCTTTCTAGAAATATAAATCTCTCATAAATATGAGCTACATGGTGTTCGCAGTACTAAGAACAACCTATAGATCTCCAGAACTTAGGACAACCTTGTGCACTTCCAGTAGCGAATTTCTCACAGCCGAACCACAAGGAGTTTGGCTCTAAAATTTGAAGGGGAGTTCGCCTATTGGAAGGAGCACCTTTGAGATTTTTCTTGAAATTTTTAGAGGTGATAAGGGTCCTTTAATCATGTCCTCAACCCAAACCCAAAAAGTGATCTTGCGAAATTAACGGGTTGAAGACTTATTGGTGGTGTTTTTCTTTGACAAACAAAAGAGGGTTTTTTTTATAACACCATTTTTCTTGGTTCAAGGATGGGTAGTTACCTTTGGATCATGGGAAGACAAGATCAAGCCTTTGGGTCGATGGCGGTCTACTTCTTGCGTTCCTTTTGATCCAACCCGACTCGTTCTCCTCCCGTTGCTGATGCACAAGGTTTCTACAACCACAAGAAGAGAGAGAGGAGCAAGTTAGATAACACAAGTATAAATAATGACCAAGAAAATGAAAGCGAATAAGAGATCTGTTGCCTCTCTAGCAATGGCGTCAAAAACTGACCGTCGCGGACATGTTTGCATAAGAACGTTCATTGTAGCGTGTTTACGACGTCAATTTTAAATAAAGAATCAGACATGGGTTTGAGTGTCGAACATAAGGAGGCAATGATATGAATTGCTTAGTCACTTTCGTGTCACAAAAATGTCGCTTGTTCGCTTACAAAAAAAATGAGAGAATGAGAAAGAGATGGATAGGGAGAGAGAGGGAGAGAGAGAGGGGGGGAATAGGGTTAGAGAATCATGATGCGAATAATATATCAAAGATGCATTCTATTAATTATCAAATGTTTTGATGAACAAAATATAGATGAATGCTTCAAATGAAAAACATGTACTACACTATCACATAAAATAAAACTAAGACAAGGAAGAAGACGGCGTTAAGGTAGCCACGGTGGTGGAGGAGCTTTCGTCAGTGGCTCGACGGCTTCAAGACCTTGCTTGGAGCTCTAAGGAGTGGTGGAAATTCGTGGGGGCAAGCTTGGTGCAAATGGGAGGGGTAGGGCCCTTTTTATAGTTGAGGAAAGGACTCAAATTCATCATTGGGTTAATAGAGACATTCAAAATGTCGCTAAAGACCCGCTACATTCGTCGCCCTTGCCCCCTCCCTCGCGACTTCAATGCTCCAGTTGCCTCCGAGTGCCCCGCGGGGCATGTTGCGCGCACAAGCGCTGGAGCACGCTGTACACTGTGCCTTGCTGTTGCTGTTGCCGTGCCACACTTGCTGCGTGCTCGTGCGCGCTATGAGTGCACTACTGTGCTACACCGAGCTTTAATTACAAAATTGGGGTGCAGTAAGACTTGAACCCGTGTTCGATGGTTGCAGGCTGGAGTCATAACCAATGCACCAAGGCCATGCATTGGTCCACCTTTGCGTAAGCGCCCGTGGAAACTCAACCGTCCGATCTTATATTGGACGACTTATGTTGTTTGGTGCAGTGCCGGAGAGAGAGAGGGTCTGAGGCGCGTGGATGGTGATACATGGCGGTTTAAGGCCGTTGATCACTAAATCAATGATCATAATTTCTTGGGCTTGTTGTGGAAGCTACGAAGGTCGGATTGAGATGATTCCTACTTTGCTAGACTGCGATCGTCACTTCGAATCCATTCGTATGGTCGAATTTTTCATCCAAAGCCTATAAGGATGTTGCATTGTCCCTAGCCATTGATCTTCCTCGTACTTGTTGTGGGACTTATGGAGGTCGGATCAAGGTGATTTTGAGTTTGTTGGACTCCGTTCATTGATCCGGATCCATCCATATGATTCGATTGCTCATCTGAGACCTGTTTCAATATGGACTTGTACACATGGTCATTAAACATTGATTCTAAGCGATTAAAACGTAAAAATCAAGTAATATGTATGCAATGCTCCCAATCCCATTATAATATGTCATTATCGCACAAGTACTCTCGAAATTGACTCTAATTGATGTTATTAACACTAATAATTGTAGAGTCATCAACCGCACGCCTTTGCGTTGTGTGTGAGCTGCGTGATGAGAACCTCATCATGAGCCATAACTAGCTCATTTTGACCCAATACAAAGGATAAAAGCTCCTACATAACTCAAGGAAAGGCTTAACTCAGAGAATTCTGAGTTTAAGGAGAAAATAAGTCATAAGGGGTAAAAATGCAATTTTACCAGTATAATCTGCATACAGGGTAATTCAGGGTCCAAACATAGGTCAAAGCAACTTAATAAGAATAAAAGTGGGATGAGATGATCTAGCAAGGGCTACAGCAATTCCAAGGAACTAAATGATAATCTGTAACCCTAAAATAACCCACTTCAATTCACGAGGTTCGAGGCAAAGTAAAAATAGAATAAACCCTCTAAAATTCATAGAAAAATAATCTCTAGGGTTTAGAACCTTCAATTTGGCCTTCAGAACCCATGTTGACCTACATTGAGAACCATGCCCAATTAATAACTTAATCTAGGTTTTCGCATAAATTGATCGGTCAAACAAGGTTTAATATATAAATAAAATTCACCATCAGATTCCTTAGGTCCTAATTAATCATGTATAAAAACTTGAGCCTAAGAAGAAACCTCCTTGACCGACTTTACACTTTGGTCCTCATATATTTACTTTTTGGCCCTCAACTTTTGAACCGTCGCATTTTGGCCCCTAACTCTCCTTCGTTCTTTGCATTCAGGTCCCCCCTGCAAAACCGGCCAGCACCATGCTCCGGCGACCTTGCGCGGAGCATGGCGCCGCGCAGGGTGAGGGGGAAAGCCTGGCAAGTAAACCAGGGGTGCCCTGCGTTGTCAGCCGTCGCAGGGACACCCCCCTGGTCGCTGTAGCCCACCATACCGGCCGTGCGAACGCACGGACGGTATGGGTTTTCGTCTCCGGCCATCCTCCGGCGAGGGAGACACGTCGTCTCCCTCCGCCTCCCTCCCTGTTTTGATCCCTATAAATACCCCCCGTTGCTCCACAGGCCGGGGCAGCTCGGATCTGACAGAGAAAATCCCCAACTTTCCTCTCTTCTCTCTCTGGTAGACGCTCACCAGCTCCGGCGGTTCCTCCCCCTCCTCCTCTTCGCTCTGCCGCAATACCAGCAGCAGAGACTTCCTCCCCTGCTCTTCCCGCGCCACGCCGCACCCAGCTGGCGCCTCTCCGGCTCTCTGCTCGCCGCCGCCTCCTTCCCTGAGCATCTTCTTCTCCGGCGACAGTCGATACGACTGTCGCCCTACTGCTCCCCCTTCGTCCCTGCAAGTAAGTTAGAACTACTTCCCTTCTTCTCCTCTTTCTTTCCCCGGTTTCAATTTGTTCAATTAAGCCCTCGACCGACCCTGACCATCGTCACCCCCTTCGACTCCGGCCACCCTCCGGCGAGATGTTCCCATCACTCCACAGCCTCACACACCTCGCCGACCCTCACCGAACCTCCGCCTCATCACACTGAGCACCCCCCACCCCTCCACTGCCACTCCACACCTCCGTAACGCTGCCCCGAACAAACCCATTCCTCCGGTTGCAGTCCAACCTAGGGCTGCCGCCAGACACCACCTTGCGGCCTGCCGCGCAGCTCCTCACCTTCGCCGTGCCACGGCGAAGGTTCCCCAGTGGTTTGATCAGGCCGAGAGGCCATATTCGTGTCCGACAGGTTTTGAGGTTCGACCGCCATTAACGCACATTGAAGCAGCTTCTCCCGCGCTCCAGGCTTGAGGACTCCAGGTCTCCAGCTGCTGCGGATTACGGGGAGTCTTGCGAAGGCAGCCAGCCAGCAACCTACGCAAATCGAAGCCGCAGCTGCAGAAGCCAGGCCGCGGTCTCCCAGCAGGCGCACGCGAGGAGAGGTCTGTGTTTAGTCCCACATCGGTAAGCCTCACAACCTTTCCACTGTTTAAATTGATTTTGTGCACTAGCCTTACTGCCTCAGCACACGGGGTGAGGTCCCCTTTCACCCGCCCGGTTACCCAGTCTCGTCCGTGCTCACGCCCCGCGGACCTGACCCGACCCGACTTAGACTGACCTGCACTCCTCGCCCACCACGCACGCCGGTGGGCCTGGACCCGGGCCTGACCCGAACCCGATTACCCGGCAGCTCTGGGAGAGCTTTCCCAAGAGTGGTTTCAGAGCGAGAGAGACGGGGGGGGGAGAGGGTAGAGTAGGTTTTGTTCTCTGACGTAAGCTCTGAAGTGTGCAGGCACAGGTGAAGAAGAACCGCGGAAGAAGAAGGAAGCTGAGGGAGACACTGTAGCAACAGGCAGTTTAAGTCGTCTGATTTAGAAATCAGACGACGTCCTGAAGGGAAAAGAAGAAAGAAGGAGGGGCGACGTCCTGACTAAAAAAGAAAAGAAGAAAGAAGATCTGAAGAACAACAGAAGAAGGCGAGGCAGAGGAGAACACAAAAGAATAAGGGAAGAACTAGAAGAAGATCTGAAGAAAGACAGAAGAAAAAGGAAGAGCAGGAACAGCTGGAAGAAGAAGAAGAGCATCACCATTGCAGAAGAAAGACATCACCTCTGCAGACAAAGAAGAAGAAGATCTGAGACGAGGAGAAAACAAAGAGAAAAGAAGACAACAAATTCTTTCCCTCTCTCTTTCTTTATTTTTAAAAGAAACATGTATATCTCTAGAATACAACTTGCTCCCTGAGCTCGACCTCGGGAACTCTTTTATGATCGTGGGAAACCTGGTTTTATTGTTATAGCGTTGTAGTGTAGCCAGTTATTGCCAATCATTTCAAATATAATTTTTTTTTTTACTCGGAAAATAAAAGAGTTCCCGAGGTCGAACTCAGGGAGCAAGTTGTATTCTAGAGATATACATGTTTCTTTTAAAAATAAAGAAAGAGAGAGGGAAAGAATTTGTTGTCTTCTTTTCTCTTTGTTTTCTCCTCGTCTCAGATCTTCTTCTTCTTTGTCTGCAGAGGTGATGTCTTTCTTCTGCAATGGTGATGCTCTTCTTCTTCTTCCAGCTGTTCCTGCTCTTCCTTTTTCTTCTGTCTTTCTTCAGATCTTCTTCTAGTTCTTCCCTTGTTCTTTTGTGTTCTCCTCTGCCTCGCCTTCTTCTGTTGTTCTTCAGATCTTCTTTCTTCTTTTCTTTTTCAGTCAGGACGTCGCCCCTCCTTCTTTCTTCTTTTCCCTTCAGGACGTCATCTGATTTCCAAATCAGACGACTTAAACTGCCTGTTGCTACAGTGTCTCCCTCAGCTTCCTTCTTCTTCCGCGGTTCTTCTTCTTCACCTGTGCCTGCACACTTCAGAGCTTACGTCAGAGAACAAAACCTACTCTACCCTCTCCCCCCGCGTCTCTCTCGCTCTGAAACCACTCTTGGGAAAGCTCTCCCAGAGCTGCCGGGTAATCGGGTTCGGGTCAGGCCCGGGTCCAGGCCCACCGGCGTGCGTGGTGGGCGAGGAGTGCAGGTCAGTCTAAGTCGGGTCGGGTCAGGTCCGCGGGGCGTGAGCACGGACGAGACCGGGTAACCGGGCGGGTGAAAGGGGACCTCACCCCGTGTGCTGAGGCAGTAAGGCTAGTGCACAAAATCAATTTAAACAGTGGAAAGGTTGTGAGGCTTACCGATGTGGGACTAAACGCAGACCTCTCCTCGCGTGTGCCTGCTGGGAGACCGCGGCCTGGCTTCTGCAGCTGCGGCTTCGATTTGCGTAGGTTGCTGGCTGGCTGCCTTCGCAAGACTCCCCGTAATCCGCAGCAGCTGGAGACCTGGAGTCCTCAAGCCTGGAGCGCGGGAGAAGCTGCTTCAATGTGCGTTAATGGCGGTCGAACCTCAAAACTTGTCGGACACGAATATGGCCTCTCGGCCTGATCAAACCACTGGGGAACCTTCGCCGTGGCACGGCGAAGGTGAGGAGCTGCGCGGTAGGCCGCAAGGTGGTGTCTGGCGGCAGCCCTAGGTTGGACTGCAACCGGAGGAATGGGTTTGTTCGGGGCAGCGTTACGGAGGTGTGGAGTGGCAGTGGAGGGGTGGGGGGTGCTTAGTGTGATGAGGCGGAGGTTCGGTGAGGGTCGGCGAGGTGTGTGAGGCTGTGGAGTGATGGGAACATCTCGCCGGAGGGTGGCTGGAGTCGAAGGGGGTGACGATGGTCAGGGTCGGTCGAGGGCTTAATTGAACAAATTGAAACCGGGGAAAGAAAGAGGAGAAGAAGGGAAGTAGTTCTAACTTACTTGCAGGGACGAAGGGGGAGCAGTAGGGCGACAGTCGTATCGACTGTCGCCGGAGAAGAAGATGCTCAGGGAAGGAGGCGGCGGCGAGCAGAGAGCCGGAGAGGCGCCAGCTGGGTACGGCGTGGCGTGGGAAGAGCAGGGGAGGAAGTCTCTGCTGCTGGTATTGCGGCAGAGCGAAGAGGAGGAGGGGGAGGAACCGCCGGAGCTGGTGAGCGTCTGCCGGAGAGAGAAGAGAGGAAAGTTGGGGATTTTCTCCGTCAGATCCGAGCTGCCCCGGCCTGTGGAGCAACGGGGGGTATTTATAGGGATCAAAACAGGGAGGGAGGCGGAGGGAGACGACGTGTCTCCCTCGCCGGAGGATGGCCGGAGACGAAAACCCATACCGTTCGTGCGTTCGCACGGCCGGTATGGTGGGCTACAGCGACCAGGGGGGTGTCCCTACGACGGCTGACAATGCAGGGCACCCCTGGTTTACTTGCCAGGCTTTCCCCCTCACCCTGCGCGGCGCCATGCTCCGCGCAAGGTCGCCGGAGCATGGTGCTGGCCGGTTTTGCAGGGGGGACCTGAATGCAAAGAACGAAGGAGAGTTAGGGGCCAAAATGCGACGGTTCAAAAGTTGAGGGCCAAAAAGTAAATATATGAGGACCAAAGTGTAAAGTCGGTCAAGGAGGTTTCTTCTTAGGCTCAAGTTTTTATACATGATTAATTAGGACCTAAGGAATCTGATGGTGAATTTTATTTCTATATTAAACCTTGTTTGACCGGTCAATTTATGCGAAAACGCAGATTAAGTTATTAATTGGGCATGGTTCTCAATGTAGGTCAACATGGGTTCTGAAGGCCAAATTGAAGGTTCTAAACCCTAGAGATTATTTTTCTATGAATTTTAGAGGGTTTATTCTATTTTTACTTTGCCTCGAACCTCGTGAATTGAAGTGGGTTGTTTTAGGGTTACAGATTATCATTTAGTTCCTTGGAATTGCTGTAGCCCTTGCTAGATCATCTCATCCCACTTTTATTCTTATTAAGTTGCTTTGACCTATGTTTGGACCCTGAATTACCCTGTATGCAGATTATACTGGTAAAATTGCATTTTTACCCCTTATGACTTGTTTTCTCCTTAAACTCAGAATTCTCTGAGTTAAGCCTTTCCTTGAGTTATGTAGGAGCTTTTATCCTTTGTATTGGGTCAAAATGAGCTAGTTATGGCTCATGATGAGGTTCTCATCATACCCCCATGCCTAGCTTTTGCTAGTCCCTTAGCAAAAACTTAAGGTTTCAACCCTTGTTCTAGACCATGAAGTTCTTAATAGCTTTAGATAAGTGCTTTTTTATTTGAGCTTAAATTAGGTTAGAATGCTGACCATAGGCCTAAAAGGTACTCTAGTACCAATCAAGATCCAAATCTGTCTAGCCTTAGCCTCAGTCTCTAGCAAAGGTTTTTAAGGTCCACAAGAACTAACCTAAGGTTTATTGGACTTTGTGGTTAAAGCACCCGTGCTTGAAATGATTTTAGCCCTGGCTCAGTTCGCAGTGCGTTTGTAAGAGAGAGATAGAAAGTTTTTCTGTTTGGAGAGTTTTCTCTCTCTTTTTCTTTTTAGTTCTAGCCTAGGATTGGCTTTTCAACACGGTCTGTATCAGATTCCTTGCTCCCATCATCAATCCTCAAGGGTTCCTGGCGATCGATGCTTCGAGATAGCACCGCCCATGGCAACCCCCAGAACCCTGGCTATTGAGATTTCGAGATAATCCCATCCATGGTGTTCCGTGGCCGAATCCAGACCCTGGCAATTGACACTTCGAGATAATGCCATCCATGGAATCTGAACCAGCAGAGTGCTTACATGCCCCCAGTAGGATATGTAAATATCCTAAGAAACAAGCACCGAGGAGATGATATTTTGTTACGCATCTTCGAGGGGATTTCCCGCCTCTCCGCGCTGAGAACTCGTCCAAATCAACTTGTGTTGATCGGCCGCTCCTATTCTAGGTGTTCTTTTCAGAATTTTGCGATGTTTCTGCGTGATTCTGATTTTTACGCTTACTGAACCAGGCTGTGTGTGAGGTTAGGGTGCTTAGGTTACTGAGTCCCGTAAACCAAAAATTAGTTAACGAGGCCAAATACTCCCTAAGCCTTAGACCTAATACTTCAGCTTTTCATTTTCCTCAACCTCTTGAGGAGTGTCTAGATCTTAATGGGTACTAAGAGTCTATTCAAGAATGCCTAAGGTTTGCGTTCTTACTAATCTCATTATGCACTTTTCAGTTATTTTCTTGAATGAGGTCTAGAACTTAGGTTAATTCCTTAGTTCCTTACTAATGACTATCACCTTTTCTCATAATTTTTGTGCTCCTTTTTCATTTTGTTTCTTTTCTCCTTCACAAAATTTCCTTCTCCTCTTTTCCTCTTATTCTTTTTCGAAAAAATTTTTTTTAATTTTTATGGTGTTTTTGTCATATGTGAATTTTTTTGTTTGAAACCTTTTCTTACAAGTTTTGCACTTCCATACCCCCCCATGCCTAAGATTTGCAATGTCCTCATTGTAACCTAGGGGGTTTTTATTTAACTTAGTTCATTCCTTAAGACAGAAATTTGGATGAGTGGATGGGTTGGGTTGAATTTTTGCGGACGATTTCTAATCCCAGATGCAAGCATCTGAGGTGGGGTCGGCTGTCTACAAGGGTGAACTTTGAGTGCAAAAAGGTGTCGGAACAAGTTTCAGGTTTTCAAAGAGAATGATGGGCTGCCTCCCGTTAAGCGCTGAGTTTTACGCCATCGGCTGGGCGCAATAAGCTCAAGGGGAAAGGAGGATATAAGATGCCTCAGCCAAATCAGTAGAAGTTACATCAATGAACGGCTTGAGTCTCTGACCGTTCACGATGAAAGGTTCAGAATCGTGGCTGAGTGGACTGATTTCGATTGCTCCATTTCCAAAAACCTGTCGGACCAAAAATGGTCCGACCCACTTGGATCTCAGTTTTCCTGGGAAGAGTTTTAGTCGGGCATCAAAGAGTAGGACCTTTTGACCAGGATGAAAGATCTTTCTCGAGATGTGTTTGTCGTGGAAGGCTTTAACCCGCTCCTTGTAGATTTTCGAGTTCTCGTACGCGTCTAGGCGTAATTCATCGATCTCGCTGATTTGGAGTTTTCTGTGGGTCCCAGCCTTGGAAAGATCAAGATTACAGTTCCGTACTGCCCAATAGGCTTTATGCTCCAATTCTACGGGAAGGTGGCATGCCTTTCCGTACACCAGTCTAAAGGGAGACATGCCCAATTGGGTCTTGTGGGCGGTCCTATAGGCCCACAATGCTTCCGGAAGTCGGGACGACCAGTCCTTCCTGTTAGGTCGAACAGTGACTTGCAGGATTTTCTTGATCTCCCGATTAGACAGCTCAGCTAGACCATTAGTTTGGGGGTGGTAAGGAGTAGAGATTCGGTGAGACACCCCGTATTTGGTCATCAGTGACCTAAACTGAGCATTTGTGAAATGGGTCCCTCCATCAGAGATTATTGCACGAGGAATCCCGAACCTTGAGAAAATGTGTTGATGAATGAATTTGAGAACGATTTTGTGATCACAGGTTCGGGTCGGTATGGCTTCGATCCATTTGGACACGTAGTCCACAGCCAACAGAATGTATTCGAAACCATCCGAAACAGGAAAGGGGCCCATAAAATCAATCCCCCAAACATCAAAGATTTCGCATACTAGAATCGGTTGCATAGGCATCATGTCGCGATGGCTCATGTTGCCCAAAGTCTGGCAACGACTGCATGCCTTGCAGTGATTGTATGCGTCTTTGAACAGTGTGGGCCAGTAAAAGCCGCACTGGAGGACTTTTGATGCGATTTTATGCCCGGCGAAATGGCCACCGCATGCCTGGTCATGGCAGAAAGAGAGGATATTGTTGAATTCCCCCTCCGGGACACATCTCCGGATGATCTGATCGGCACCTATGCGGAAGAGGTACGGGTCTTCCCAAATGTAATACTTGGCATCGGAGCGTAATTTGTCTTTCCTGGCCTTCGGCCAATCGGAGGGGATCTGATGAGATGCCAAGTAATTTACTACATTAGCAAACCATGGAAGGCTAGTACCAATAGTCAGCAGGTGCTCATCGGGAAAATGCTCAGTGATGGGTCCGGAAGGGTCAATTATTTCAGAAGGAAGACGGGACAAGTGATCAGCTACCACATTTTGCTTTCCCGCTTTGTCGCGAATCTCAAGGTCAAATTCTTGCAACAGCAAGATCCATCGGATTAATCGAGGTTTCGCGTCCTTCTTTGCAAGGAGATGCCTCACAGCTGTGTGATCCGAGTATATGATGACACGGGAACCCAGAAGGTACGATCTGAACTTTTCTAGGGCAAATACTACAGCTAGCAGCTCTTTCTCAGTAACCGTATAGTTACGCTGAGCCTCATCGAGTGTTTTGCTGGCGTAGTAAATGGCTACAGGTTTCCTGTCAATTTTCTGCCCCAAAACCGCTCCTACAGCGAAGTCGGATGCATCGCACATGATCTCAAAGGGTTGAGACCAATCAGGGGACTGTAGGATCGGGGCTTGGGTGACTTGGTCACGCAGGATTTCAAATGCTTGAGTGCATTCCTTGGAAATTTCAAAAGGAACATCCTTGGAGAGAAGAGTGGTCAGGGGGCGCGCGATTTTTGAAAAATCAGGGATAAATCGTCGATAAAAACCGACATGCCCTAAAAAGGAACGGATGTCCCTGATCGAGCTAGGTATAGGAAGGTGAGAAATCAGATTAACCTTAGCTCGATCCACTTGGATACCTTTCTCCGAAATTGAGTGTCCCAGGACAATTCCCTCAGGCACCATGAAATGGCTCTTTTCCCAGGAAAGAACCAAATTCACATCGATGCACCGCCTGAGTATCTGGACCAAGTGTTGGAGGCAATCGTCGAATGATGCTCCGAAAACTGAAAAGTCATCCATGAAGACTTCCAGATAATCACCTACCATATCTGAGAATACGGCAAGCATGCATCGCTGAAAAGTAGCGGGTGCATTGCAAAGACCGAAAGGCATCCTTCGGAAAGCGTATGTTCCGAAGGGGCAGGTGAACGTGGTCTTTTCTTGGTCCTCAGGATGGATTGCCACCTGGTTATAACCGGAGTACCCGTCAAGAAAGCAGAAGAACCTATTTCCCGCAAGTTTTTCGAGAATTTGATCAATGAAGGGTAGTGGGAAATGATCCTTCTTTGTGGAGGAATTTAGTCGGCGGTAATCTATACAGACTCTCCACGAGTTGGCTAATCGGGTAGGAATGATTTCTCCGGTCTCAGTCGTTATAGTGGTGAGTCCTGCCTTCTTGGGCACGACCTGAATTGGGCTCACCCAACGACTATCGGAGATCGGGTAGATGATCCCGGCATCTAACCACTTGATGATCTCCTTTTTCACGACCTCCTGCAGATTGGGGTTTAAGCGTCTCTGCATTTCACGAGAAGGTCGTGTGCCCTCTTCTGAATAGATATGATGAGTACAATAAGAGGGACTTATTCCAGTCAAATCATCGAGAGTCCATCCGATGGCTCTGCGATGTTGCTGGAGGACAACAATCAGACGGGATTCCTGTTCAGGACTGAGGTTGGAATTGATAATCACAGGAAGGGTCTGATTAGAACCCAAAAAGACGTATTTCAAGTGAGCAGGAAGGGGTTTCAGTTCGAGGATGGGGTTTTCAGCAGCAGCGGGTGGTTCAGTATAGATGTGAGGTTCAAGGGTGGGAGTTACTGGGTTGTTCATATCTGGATTCGACTCCTCTGTTTGCGGGTCAAGATCCTTCTGTGGTTGATGAGGCATACTCGAGTCATTCTGGAGGTGTGATTCATCAACCAAAGTCTTGATGTCACAAATTTGTTCGATGACGCCGCAATTAATTCCTTGTTGGGCCTTAAATATATCAATTTTCAGTGTTTGATCTCCAAACTTAAGCTCTATTTGGCCCTCCTCACAGCTGATGTTGGCTCTAGCAGTAGCCAAGAAAGGTCTCCCTAGAATGATTGGTGTATCCCTAGGGTTCTCAGGTGCATCCATATCTAAGACTATAAAGTCCACTGGAAAATAGAAATCCCGCACTCTTACAATAACATCCTCGAGAATCCCTTTTGGTGACTTTATAGATCGATCTGCTAATTGTAATGTCACCTCGGTTGGTTTTAGCTCAGATTCTTCTAGATGGTCAAGTAAGGATGTGGGTATCAGGTTTATGGATGCACCCAAGTCTAACAATGCTCTATCAAATTGGGTACCACCTATCTTACAGGAAATCAGGGGAGTCCCAGGATATTTTGCCTTGGGTGGGAGTCTACTAAGGATTACAGAGCTGGCTTGCTCTGACAGAACAATTGGGCTCCCTCCCTTGGTTCGCGGCTTACGCTGGGGTGTACATATATTCTTTAGAAATCGTGCGTAAGCTGGTACGTGGCGGATTGCATCCATCAAGGGGATGTTTATGTGGACCTGCTCAAAGAGCTTGACCAGGTCCTCCTCAGGGGCCACGGGTTTGGTGGTCTTCTTTCCCTTGGTCAAGGCCTCGGGAAACGGGATCTTGGTTGGTTCTTCTAGGATAGGTCCAGGTTGTGGATCCGGAACAGCGGTATCTTGGATAACTATCCTAGGTCATGGTTATCAGGCTTGGAGTGGTTTGGATAATGCGGGTCTTCAGTTGTTTTACCACTACGTGTTGTTACAGAATTTAATCCGGCCTGATTCTGGTTTGGGTTTGGTAAGAGGGGTGGCTGCTGCTGAAATCCCGCATAAGAAGTTGAGGCTTCCATCTCGTCTGGAGATGGAGCAGTAGGGGCCTGATAAATCCATTGAGCGTGGCCTAAATTTGGATTCATAACGCGCTTCTGGGTTGGCACGTTATTTGGGTTAGGAAGAGGTTGGGAAGGGAGTGTGCCTGGCTGGCGAGAATTTGCCAACTGGGCCAGTTGAGTTTTAACTTCAGTAAGCTCGTCCTTGTGCTGTTTTTGAATAGCCGCATTCATTTTTTGAATGTCAGCCAGAGTCTGAAGGATTAGGGACATTTGATCCTGATTTGGCCCTGATGGATAAGTAGGGTTGGGCCGAGGCTGAGGCGGCTGGTAATGACGAGGGGGCTGTGGGCGGGACTGAAAAGGTGGTCTTTGGGTTTGGGAATTTCCCGCCCACTGAAAATTGGGATGGTTTCGCCATCCAGGGTTGTAAGTGTTGGAGAATGGGTCGTTCTGGATGGCGTTGAGGTCCTCGCAGGTCTGAGGAACCTCCTGAGAGTCAGGGAAAGGGGGAATGGAGTTCCCCCGGCTGGTGTAGAAAGGATCGGATGATCCTCCGATCCAAGAATCAGATGGGGATGGATATGGATCCATCCCAGGGGAAGGTCGGTGGAGGATGTTTTGCACAGTTTCCTGTGTGGAAGGAGGTTGTGCAAAGGAGTTACGCGCGGAGGTGGCTCGCTGCAAGTGCTGAGTCAGCTCATCCACCTTCTTTTCAATGATTGAGACCTTGTCCAATCGACTGGCCATTAATTCCAGGTCGACTGATGCGGACAGGCCCTGCGTCTCATGTGCTCCCTTAAGATTCGTCGCTGCGCGGGTATTCGTCCTGTCGAATAATCCCATGGAGTCATTGTTGATGGAGTTCTCGCACATATTTTCGAGAATCTCCCATACGGTGTCTTCATGTTGACCCATGATGTTTCCTCCGCAAGTTGCATTGACGAAAAGGCGGATGTCCTCACGGAGTCCCTGGTAAAAAGATTGGACTTGTTCCCATTTAGGAACTCCGTGATGGGGGCACTTTCTCATGAGATCCTGAAAGCGATCCCATGCCTCATGGAGAGGTTCTCCTGATTGTTGAGTGAAGTGTGTAATCTGATGGCGCAAGGCGTTGGTCCGACCAACGGGAAAAAACTTTTTCAAAAATTCGGATTGAAGTTCTTCCCAAGTGTTGATCGGCCGGGTCTGAGTTTGATACCAATGGGCGGCCTTGTCCATAAGAGAAAAGGAGAACATCTTCATGAGAAGAATATCCCGATTTTGCGCATCTGATCCAAAAGTGTGGGCCAGATGCTTTAGCTGTTTGATGTGCTGGAAGGGATCTTCAGAATTAAGCCCATGGAATTTAGGTATAGCATGAATCATGTTGGGCTTTAATTCGGAATCAGGCCCTCCAGTCGGGATTCTGACTCGAGGCTCAATGGCCACCGCAGCAGGATTGTAGTGGTCCCGCATCATAGGACGCTGTGGTGGGTGCACGAAGTTTTGGAAGAGGTCATTGAGTCGCTGGAGCTGGTGTTCCAGATTATTTTCTTCCTCAACTGGCTGAGCCATGATGGGGGAAGAAGAACTTGGTTCTGAATCAGAAGAGAGAATAATGTGAGGGTGTTGCTGCACAAACACGGGCGTCGAGGCTTGGCCTTGACGAGAGCGAATTTCTAAAGGAGGTCTTAAGGGTGGTCTTAGGGACCTCCTTCCGTACATGCACTGTTGGAAGAGGTAAGTTTAGAAGGTGCTGGACCCAATCAAGACACCCAAAAATGTGTTGGGCGACTATAGAGGTGCGGGGCAGATGGACCCCTTGATCAGAAAGATCGTCCACCTGAGAATTACCTGGGCAGCCAGAGAGGGAGAGTCCCGCGAAGACCCCTACACGGTAGAGCGTCCCCACGGGTTACAGGGTTTCCCCCACCCGACCTCTCTTGTCACTGCGGTTCCAGGTAGACCAGAATGGGGATCTTGACCTCTTAAGTCTACCAATTTTAAGATCAGGGTGCTTAAGGTTTCACTTGAACTTTAGTCTTTTTAAGTGCAAAGAGTGACCTAATTTAAGGTTGGTTGACCCAAGGGGTCAACTTTACCTCTTGTTTTCTTTGAGAGCTTTCAGGTCTTGTCTTTTAGGGTTCAAGTGTTTAGAGAGCCAATTGTTTTAGGTTTTCTTTTGAATAGGTATTTTCAATCAATGGTTTAGGCACACTTCTTTTAGATTTTCTCCATTCTTGATTTAAGTAGTGTGTCTCTAAAAAAATCCTAATGTTTGACCTTATGTTGGCTCTACTTGGTCCATTTAACTCTTTGTTGGGCAATTAGGGCTCAAGCAAGAATGTGTTAGCCCTTAAATACCCTTAATAGTGTGCAGGAGTGATGAGTTGAAAACATGCAACTCTTTATGGTTACTAAGTATGGAAGACAGGTTAGCCCTATATTGCTTGTTCTTTTCTTTTCTTCCTCTTTAGAGTTTAGGGGTTAATAACGAGAGGAAAATTTTACCTGTCTTCGGAGTGGTTGTCGTGTGGTTGCTTGTCTTCTTGATTTCCTGTAGTTGCACAAAAGAGAGGAGATTATCAGAAATTAAAAAGAAACAGGAATGTTTACCTCTAGAATAGCCGTTGCTCCCCGGCAACGGCGCCACTGCGCAACCGCTATGCTACGCGGACTTTTTTGGTCACGCTTCTGATTTAAGGGGCGAGCATTCACGACCATTGGATCTTGATCCAACGGTTGAAATCAAGCAACCTTTGCCTTCAGGAGATGAGAGCGTCGACTTTGGGTAGACGTGGCGCCATTTGGGCCGTTGGACCCAAATAAATGGTTACGGCACTTTAAGAAGTTGGGCCGGGTGCAGTGAGTGGTCTGGATGGCACCACGTGGTACCATCTGGGCTGTCCATCTTCTCTTACTTGTAAGTGGTGCCACCATTGTCGGATTGGACCGATTTCCACGTCGTTGGGCTACGATCGTCGATCCGAACCCATCCATGCGGTTGGATTTATTGTCTGAAATTTGGACTTTACACCACCTTGTCCCCTGACCTCTGATCTTCCTCGAATTGCATCTGATACTACGGAAGTCTGATCAGGGCAATCTTAGAGTTGTTGAACTTCGATCTTGTGATTTAAATGCCGACGGCATGCCGTCGACAAGGCCATTTCTGGAAGGGGGTCGTGCCGACATGAAAACATTGTCGATTTACAGGTGTGCTGTCGACATGCCGACGATTTCGTCAGCATGCCGATCGGCGTTGAGAGTGGTTTGAAATGCAGGTGCTGGAGATTCGGAGGGGCTGAAATCTGAAATAGGGGGGCTTAGTCAAGGGCTGAAATTCGAAAATTAGGGGACTATCACACACACAAACAGAGTGGTTCGAATGCAGGAGTGGGAGATTAGAAACTGGGAATGTGGGGGGGTTGAAATGACACACACACGATGATTAACTCAACTAGACACACTCAAGCTTTCCAAGTAGATACATACACACTTCATTTTGAGTATTTATGTGATTTTCTATTTCATTTTGAGTATTTATGTGATTTTTTATTTCATTTTGAGTATTTATGTGATTTTCTGTCGGCATGTTATCGGCATGCCCTTGGCATTCCCACGGCGTGCCCTCAACATGCCCATCGGCATGGCCATCGAAAAACGGGCATTTCCACTGCATGCCTTTAGCATGCCCACGAAATGTACACTTAAAATTTCGTCGGCACGGCGTCGAAATCGGCATTTCGAACCTTGCTTCGATCGTCGCCCTAATCAGATTCGTATGGTTGGATCTTCAATCTGAGGCCCCGAAATGATATTGTCCTATCCCTGGCTACAACAAAAGGGAAAATAACCTATATTTTGTATAGACTAGTCTAAATGCAAAATGATGCTTGCTATATAATATTTACAATGCTAAATGCAATTATGACACTAGGAACATGCATAATAGATATTTTAGGTTAATTAGATGTACACACATCAGAAAACTTAGAAGAATATGTTCAGATGATACACTATAGTAATAGTCACTCTCATAGAAAGCTTGTCTACATCACATTCTGGGTCTTGGACACGAGGTTATTGAGAAAAGGTCATTGTCTTTTCATTTGGAACAATTAATTGATTGAAAGTGGGAGTGTGAAGATAGGGAATGAACAATTAATTTGATTTCTAAGTTATTGGGTTCTTAAACATGCAGACAGGTAAACCAGTGTTTCTTAGTCGCCGGCTTACTTGCCAACCAATTAGTTATGCACTAGATTAAATGGGCTTGTTATCTAGATTTGAATTAGTAGTGACTAACTTAAGATTAATTGGCTGATAAACTAATTTTTGCATCTTTGGCCGATGCCACATAATGTGGGAAAAGGCTTAATTGAAATGTATAGGTGTCAGATAATATAGATCAAGGAGAAGAACTAGGTTGTAGAGAATAAAAGGCTAGTTATACATAGGCTTTTCTAGTTCAATCAAGGTTGTATGTGATTGTTTTTTGATTCAAGAATTGTCTTAGTGAACTGCCACCAAAAGCTTTACGAAAAAATAGGAAACAAATGTTAGTTAAAGGAAAAATGATGGGACAATCATAGAAATGAAAAAGGTGTTGATGATCAAGTTCATTCCAAGGAAAGGTGCTATGCCTTTGAAGAGATTCCGATCTCTCGTATGCACCACAAGTCATGTGGTTTTTACACTAAGCTTGAGTACAATAGAGCTCGTTCTCTTCCCTAGGGTGCTTAAAGGGTAGCTTCTTATTTTTCTTCAGTGGGGAGAAGGTCCATTAACTCTATTTACACACAAATTGTTATAATCTAGGAAGGTATATTACATGGCAATAACTATGGCTGTCGGGACCATTAACAGTGCTGCATAATCAATAGGCACAATCTTTGTTGCCACTTGTTTATATTCTAAGGAGATTGTTAGCATTCCTGTGTGCCTAAGTTTGAACCTCATGTTTCCTGAGTCCTAGTTGTGCCTAGCTAGATCTTAGTTGAGACCAAATCTAGCAACCATCCTTGGGTGCTGCTCCAGCAACAGGTCCAAATCTTCCCCACGGAGCTTTGGCTTGAGTTATTGAGATTCCTTTTAGCCATTTGATTATCTTTTGTGTTTAGAAGTAGCTTAAAGTTAGGTTAAGGAGCATGGTTATTTGAAGATTAGGTTTGATCATTTCATTTAATTAGATGTATTAATGTATACATTTTCCATTAGATGCTTAGGGATAATTTGGTTTCTTCTTGTTCTTATTTTTCTTCTTTAAATAGATACCATATGGTATGGCCTTGCCCTTGGTATAACAGCTTTTTCTTTTTGAATTCTTCCCATAGGACTACCCTTTGTGTCATTTTGTTGTCACTGAACTTGCATGGCTTGTACCTATGTCTTATAGTTAGTGGAAGCCAACATACAATTAATTGATTCATAGAAGACTTATTAGGTTCTGACACACAACTTAACTGATTCAGAGAAGAATTTTCAGATAATTAATTTTCTTGCAGTTCTTTTATTTCTAAAAGTATTTAATAATTATTTATTATATCAAAAAAAAAAGAAATGAATCATCTAGTAATTCTTCTTTGAGATTATGGTTGAAATAAGAGTTTTCTTGCTCAACTAAGTTTCAAGAAGTTGATTTCTGAGTTGTCTATAGTTTGCATGGAATATGAATTACCAGTCATGTAGGGATTGCTTGGGGGAATTTTTGACCCACAAATTGCTGTGGTGAATGAAAAAGTTGAGCTATAAGTACCCCAAGTTCTGATTCATAGAAGAATTGTCAAATAATTAATTTTCTTGTACTTCTTTTGTTTGTGAAAATACTTACCAATTATTTATTCTATCAAAAAAAAGAGATGAATCATCTAGTAATTCTTCTTTGAGATTATGGTTGAAATAGTGTTTTCTTGCTCAACTAAGTTTCAAGAAGTTAATTTCTGAGTTGCCCACAATTTGCATGGGTGATGAATTACCTAGTCAAGCAGGGATTGCTTTGGGGAATTTTTAACCCACAAATTGTTGTAGTGAATGAAAAAGTTGATCTATAAGCACCCCAAGTTGGAGGATCTATCTTGGTCAAAATGCATGTTAGCTATTAAAGCCGAAGAAGATATTTTAAATGAGGCATTGTATGCTTGGTAACAAAATCCACTGGATTTTTTTTTGAAAAGAAAGTGTACTAGATTTTTAAATGTAATGTGGAGATCCTGAAGATTGCAGAAATTATACCAGCAATTTAATTCCTGTAATGCATAACTTGAGCCTTCAAGATTAATTTTGTAACTTCAGAAGATAACCATTTTGCAGCATTTAATGTTGATGCTTCTTTTAGATTTGGCATTTGGTACTTTTATTTTGTTAGTGCCATCCACTTATTTGAATGAGTTTCTTGATGAATATTTTGAAGTGCCACTTTGTAAAATAAAAAAGTTTGCATCTCCTCGATGCTGCATTGAGCA
Organism: Thalassia testudinum; assembly: GCA_037157565.1. NCBI lineage: Eukaryota > Viridiplantae > Streptophyta > Magnoliopsida > Alismatales > Hydrocharitaceae > Thalassia > Thalassia testudinum. Next base: position 3,119,450 of record JAZHRO010000070.1, read on the forward strand.
ATTATAGTTGTCTTTCAATGTATTAAAGTAGATTTCCTTTTTAGCTAGGCCAAGGTAAAAAATTTTCTCGTCACTTTTTTGTTTTTAACACTCTTTCAACGTGTTAGAGTAAATTTCCTTATTAGCTAGGCTAAGTATATAGTTTTCTTGTCACTTTTTTTTAATACATTTGAAAGTTGATAACGTCAAGCTGTAATATATTTTCTTTTGATGTATATCTTTAGCTTCAAACGGCAGGCATAGGAGGTGGTTGTATTGTCTGCCATCATGGATGATATGTCACAACTCTCTTCTTTTTTTTTAAGATTGTTCTTTTATCTACAATTAAAGCTAAAAGGTTCTTAGCTTTTCTGAAAAAGATTCAAAGTTAAAAAGTTCTTATCTCTCCAGAAAAAGATTCAAACTTAAGATTTTTTTGCTTCTATATGCTCTCCTGGAACTGCTGAAAGCTACTAGTGTAGGTTAATTATTTATACTTTCATATGTTTTGTTTGGAGGTCAAGTTTTCCAATTTCGTTGTTAAGATGACTCTATGAGCCATGATCTAGATTTTCATTTGTCTAAACCTGTTTCATCTGTTACAAGCAATAACAGGCTAATTGCAGCTTAAATCCAAGACTTTAAAGTAGGCAATGTCAACAAGATATGCCAACAACTACCCACATGGTCAAGAATCATGAAAAACTAGCCAAAAAGCTATTGGAATTTGGCGAATATGTTGCCCAACAATATTGCTTGGCTAAGTGGCTAGAAAATGTGCTATTAGACAATGTGAAATAGCTTATAGATGCAAGCTCTATTTTTGACCATAAGACTAAAATTTTCACCAAATGCAACTGTGACTATTTTAATCCAAATTCCTTTTCAAAAAATTTATTTTAATCCATAAATGATTAATTTAAAGAATTTTGTTACAAATTAAAACAAGCACGAAGCTGAGACTCCCTTAAGCGACTCTCTTGTATGCATGACATTTTATGTTATTCCAATTCCAAATATTAGGGGTAATGAATAACATATCTCAACCATGTCATTTAAAGCAAAGGAAAATAAATGTTGCATTGAAATCAAACAACCAGGTTCCAACTAGTAGAATAAATTGCACAGGAAACACTATGGGCCCTTTATGCTGAATATGACATGAATATTAGTCCTACACTTGGCAAAGAGTTTTCAGGCGTTGTTCATCATCATTGTTGCTGCATATCTTGAAAATATGGATTTTGATATTAAAAATCTTTTGTTTTGATTAGGAGTTAGACGAGAGAGGAAGATTTGAGATCCTGCTTGACCAAATCGTCGATGTTTTCTTTAATAGCACTTTCTAACTTTTTATTTCACACTTTGTATAGAAGGTTTTAGACAGAAAAAATGTTTTTGATTGTAGATAGCAGTAAATTTGATGGAGGGCTCCTTTCAAATAAAATTTGACTAAAGGATACAGTTGTATTAATTTTATAGGCTCACTTATACCTTTTTATAGTTTAAGGATTAAAGCATTTCTCTTGTTGAGGGCAACTATGTTAAGTGTGTGAACTGAAGGTTACTGCCAGATGTGATTAAGGAGGGGCTGGAGTGCAATGAAGGTTTAATGCCATTCTCATAGTTGTTAAACACACCCTCCTAGGATGATCAGATTGTACAAGATTAGTCCGAGATACTTTCCTTGGTCTTGTTAGGATGCTGCTAGGGAGTTGAGGAAGGCTACTGGGTTGTGATTATTCAATGTCCATTTGATCCAGGATGCAATGGTTGGAAACCTTTACTTAGTTATTGATATCAACTATATCCCTAGATATGAATAGATTCGTTCTTATGAAGAGATTTTCACTGAATTTCTATTGAACTTTGTTGAGAAGAATGAGTAATGTATAATCTAAAATTAGTTCTTAAGGTGGACTATACATAGCTGCTAGTTTTTCACACTGCCTTTACATATTAACTATTTATATTTGATATAAATTTTTTTTTCATGATTCCTTATTCCTCACTAATTCAGATGTATTATTTTGGTTTAATCCTTGGTTTCTTTGTCCGAAGCATGTAGGTAGGTTTCTCAAATTGTTTAGAAATTTTTCTTTGTTCAATGGATTCTTTGTTAGCTCCCTGAATCAATTACTTTCTGCAATCCTCTTCCCTACTTGAAGTTTAGTTCTAGAAGATCAGGTAACTCACCAATAACGAATCAATTTATTCAAAAAAAAGTTGTGGTTAGAATTTGTAAAGACCCATTATGTTCTGAGTCCTTTGAGATGTTTAGACAGTCGGTCAGACGTCTAGTCGGACGTTTAGACACACTCCCAGACGTCTGGAAATTGAAAAATTTGTATGTAGCTTCGCGTCTGCACGCTAGCTGCGCGCAAACTGCCTTTTTCCCTCTTCTCTCTCTTTTTCTTCTCCCTCATAGAACCCTAGCGCACCCTTATATAAGGCCCTCTCCCCCTTCCTTTCTTCCCCACTCCACCACAGTCACCTTTCCTCCTTCCTCTCCACTGCAACGAGAGGGGCGAGCGTGAGAGAGCGCGAGAGTGAGCGACGAGGAGAGGCGGCGTGAGGAGAAGAGGAAGAGCTTGAGCTCGCGAGCTCGTGGGAGCTCGCCGGAGGATGCACGGCCGGAGCAGCGCATGTGGGAGGAGGAGTGCGTCGGGGGAGACGTCCTCGACACTTGCTGCAACCGGAGTTGCAGGCGAGGAGGCGAGGCCGCAACTACACGCGGCGAGGAGCAGGAGGTGGTTTTGGTTCTAGAATTTTCCCAGAATCAGACGTCTGGCGTGTTGTCCAGACGACATATCGGATGTCTGGTGACGATACCAGACGTCTGAAAGCAGTGTTGTACAAAGGTACGTTCCTTTTGCGGTTACGGCCATGTAGGCCACACTACAGCTTCGATCTGCATGGCTAAAAGTGGATGATTTGCCTGTCGCGTGCAGAGATAGCTTCGGGAAGGCATGGGACACACCCTCCCATGCGTTTTGGACGTCTGGACAGCTTACCAAATGATCGGAAGCACTCCCAGATGTTCGAAGGAGAGGTCGGACATCTGGAGCTGGGTCCAGACAGTCAAGAAGAGGTTCTAGACGTTTGAGGTTGACGCAGAACCTGAGGTGAGACTTTGGTTACTTTTAAGACGTCTGGATCTTGTGCTAGACGTCTGATTTAGGTCTGCAACCCTATTTTTGACCTGTTTAGGGTCCATTTGAGGTTCTTTTTATGCAAACAAAATATTGATGTTTTCCTTGTGAGTTCCTCTACTTCTTAGAAGGTCTTTTATACTATTATGAATATTTCATTGTGGTATGTTCCTTGGTATAGGACTTCGATTAATTTGGGGTTCGAGGTTTGTTGAGGCACGAGAGCTTGCCATTTGAGCCCCTAGTACTCCCGGATTGTCTGGTAGAGTGGTTTCCCTTGTTTTAAATTATAAAACATGAATGCGTATGTGAAACTGGATAACTAGAAACCTAGGATGTGGCATGAATCATAGGACGAGAAGTACTTGTACTATTTGTATGCATGTTTAAGATTGCAGTCTTTAGTAAATGAATAGAATTATGAACAAATTGTCTGTTTATAAACAAGAGTTGCCTGTGAAACATGAAATGCCTGTGCTAGTTAGATAGATACCTGTGACATTTCTTATTATATATGCAAATTGTTGAAAATACGAGCTACATGTGTAAAATCTGAGAATGGAAATGTGAATGAGGAAACTTGGTATGGAATAACATGGGAAATATGAGCATGAACCCTATGGGGAATTAGAAGTAGAGCTTTTGTGGATAAATGAAATGGATCTGGGAATGTAAGTGGGAAGTGTGCTGGCCCTTGAGTACGTGGTACCAGGGAGAGTGACTATCCCCTTATTTAGTGTAGAATGGAGCTAGTCGCCCTTAGTTTGAGACCCAGGATTAGGATTGGTCACTCTACACTGACTTCTTTGGTCCTCGCATACATTGTACTGGGGAGAGTTACTAGTGTAGGGAGAGAGCTAGTCACCCCACGGGATCTGGGGTTCAGCTAGCCACCCTACACCAACTTGTTAGGCCCACTAGGCAAACAAGGGTAGTCAAGACGAGGGTGTGCGGACTGTGGAGGGGCGAGACCCCTCTTTGGTTCTGAGGGTCTAGACCCCTGTTACTAAGAGGGCTAAGCCCTATACTGTTCCGTGCTGTACTTTGGGCGTATTCGTTAGCGGAAACGACTGACCGCGTGCCAATGCGGGGTAGCTACCCGTGCACTTATCGTGTGTGCCGTAGTCACCGCTACGTTTGTCCTTGACTTTGGGGTAGTTGACTGGGTGCAGGATCACCATAGGGGACTCTCCCGACCAGGAGAGCACCACGTGTGCCTTCTACTATTTGGAAAAGAATGCAATCAAGATCGTTCCCACGAGAAACATTCGAGATCAAGAAACAGATCTGAAAAATAAACCAATGGATGAAAAGGAATAACTTGTAAAATAAAGTAATTGGAAAGGATAGATTACCTGTTAGCTTTTACTGCTTTAGTTAGTTGGTTACCACTCTACTCAACGTTGACTGACTTTATTTACTCATAACCCTTTTCAGGTCCACGTGTTGAGTAGCCCAAGTCATCGGTTGCAGAGGGTGTTGGGCCCAATCGAGCCAGTAGTAGTCTTCCTGTTGTACTTCCTTTTATTAGTAAGTTCAGACTCTTGTTACAGTTTTCGTATCTGTACTTTATTTCTGCTTTACTGTTGTGGTGGTGATATGTACTGTTAGCAGCTTTTACTTCCTTTACTGCTTGTATCCTTTGCTGTTACTTAGTATAGTAAATGTGATTTACTTTCCTACTTTTTGGTTATTTCTTGTTGGACGACTGGATCTTGGGATTAGTCGAGTCGAGTCGGTCTCGGGTCCTGTAGGGATTTGGGAACCATATTGTAACAAGATGGTATTAGAGCAAGATCGTCCCGAGAAATGAACCAACTAGCTTGAGAATAATCAATTCACGTGCATGTAACTAGAGTAGTCACCACAACGTACTACTTAACATCTGTTCTAAGTTTCCTTTGCTGAAATCCATTAGATTTGACTTCTTTTATTCTGTCTTCCGTGTCTCCTTGCAGGAGATGCCTCGATGTGGAGTCCTTGAGGCGGGTCGTGGACGCGGCTGTGGACGAGGTTAGAGGGGCGGACGTGCCGGGCCCGAGGTGGTAGTTGACCAGCCACTTCTCTCGGGCATTCAAGCCCAGGGCCTCGCTCAGTTGATATGAGACATAGTACGAGAGGAGCTTCACCCGCCTCCACGGGCACCTCTCCCTGGGGACGTGGAGGGGGAGTCCTCTGTGGGGTCGAGAGACCGACGCAACGCTGGGCGAGGGGGATGGGGTGGTCCTCCACCGCCCCCACCGCACTCTGACACTTGTGAGCATGAGCCCTCCCTGCCTGGAGGCGTGTCTGTTCCCCCACTGCAACTGCACTATGAGTTTTTGGACAGTTCCAGAAGTTGAAGCCCCCCTCTTTCAAGGGGGATGAGCACTTGTCTGAGGTAGAGGACTGGCTAGAGTAGATCGAGAAGGTGTTTGACATCCTTCGTCCCCCTGCGGAGTGTCGCATGGCCTTTGCCACGTATCAGTTGGAGAGTGCGGCACATTGGTGGTGGAGGGTAGTTAGAGGTCAGGATAGGGCAGAGCCGATGTGGGACCAGTTTGTGACCCTCTTCTGCGAGGAGTACTTCTCGCAGACTTGATAGGATCAGAGGAGGTGGGAGGTCCACACTCTCTGCCAGGGGATGATGACTGTTAGCACGTACTGCACGTGCTTCCTGGGGCTATCACGTTTTGCTGCGATAGCTATGGCTACTGAGGAGTAGCGCCTGTGGAGGTTCACTGAGGGGCTTCGGCTTACCATTTGGGGGTATGTCAAACTCCTGAAGCTGCCCACCTTCTCAAGAGTGGTGGAGACAGCTATGACATATGAGGAGACCAACCTGGCCGCACGAGACACTGACAGTGGACGGAAGAGGCCCTACCAGCCAGAGTACTCACAGGGCTGACGAGAGAGGCACGCGGTGCCCGCAGGAGAGCTGTCTCATTTTGCAGGGCCGTCACTGGCCTTTGGGGGCCCCTGACAGGGGCCAGTTGTTAGCACTGGACCCCCACTCAGCCGTCAGCAGGGACCTACTAAGGAAGGGAGTCGAGTCCCCCTTTGCTACCAATGTGGCCAGCTGGGCCACATCAGGAGGGACTGCCCGTCTAGGGTTAGAGCGCAGCAGATGCCCCCTGCACTGAGCACTGGAGGCCGAGCAGGTGGCCGTGGTTCCCAAGCGTGAGGGAGAGGACAGCAGTCGCGGGGAAGGTACCGACCGGAGGCTACCCGTCCGACGCAGAGTGTGGCTGCTTCTTCTGCACCAAGAGTTGAGGGGCATATCAATGCCCTAACACACAGAGATTCCAGGGCATCAGGTTCAGTGGTGGCAGGTATGATTACAATTTCTGGCAGATTAGTTTACGTACTTTTTGATTCCGACGCCATGCACTCGTTTGTTGCTGCGAGTTTTGCTGTCAGTTTAGGACAGGACTGCGTGTTGTTAGAGGATCCGTTTGTGATCGGAGGTTCGCGTGGTCAGCTGTTTGTAGCTGAGGAGGTCTACATAGACTGTGATGTCAGTGTTGGGGGACACAACCTCCCTGCTGACCTAATCGTGATACCTATGTAGGATTTTGGCACGATTCTGGGGATGGATTGGTTGTCCGTTTACCACGCTTTGGTGGACTATTTTGAGAGGAAGATCATCTTCTCCATACTAGAGATGCCTTCTTTTGAATTTCATGGACAGCCGGTGGATGGAGGTTTCAAGTGCATTTCTGCACTTTGGGTGGCGAGACTTTTGGGTCAGGGGTGTGAGGGCTTTCTGGCTTGTGTAATGGTAGAATCCAGCCCCGTGGCAGACTTTCAGAGCATCCCGGTGGTCAGAGAGTACCTCGATGTGTTTCCAGAGGAGCTGCCAGGACTACCGCTTGAGCATGAGATTGAGTTTGAGATCTCACTAGTACCGAGGACCAGCCCCATTTCTACGGCACCATACAGGATGTCACCACTTGAGCTGCAAGAGCTCGAGTCACAGCTGTAGGACCTGTTGGAGAAGGGCTTTGTGAGGCCCAGTGCATCCCCGTGGGGAGCCCCGGTGCTATTTGTGAAGGATGGTACCATACGCCTTTGTGTTAACTACAGATAGCTGAATAGGGTCACCATCAAGAATAAGTATCCGCTACCGAGGATTGATGATCTGTTTGACCAGTTACGAGGTACCACGGTATTCTCCAAGATAGATCTGAGATCAAGCTACCACCAGTTGAGGATCAGGGAGACCGACGTCTCCAAGACAACTTTCTGCACCCGGTACGGACACTACGAGTTTTTGGTCATGCCGTTTGGGCTGACCAACGCCCCTGCTGCCTTCATGGATTAGATGAACCGGGTGTTCAGACTGTATCTGGACCAGTTTGTGGTGGTGTTTATTGATGACGTGCTCGTTTACTCGTGGAATCATGCACAGCACGGACAACATTTGTGGATGGTACTGGACACTTTGAGACGGCGCAGGCTGTATGCCAAATTGTAAAGACTCGTTTTGTCTTGAGCCTTTTAAGACGTTTGGACTATCGGTCAGACGTCTGGTCAGACATCTGGACACCTTCCAAGACATTTGGAAATCGAAATTTTTGTGTATTAGCTTCACGTCTACGTGTGGGCTGCGCACAGACAGTACGCTTCTTCTCTTTCCTTCCCTTTTCTCTCCTCCACATAAACCCTAACGCACCTCTTTATAAACCCCACTTCTCCTCTCTCGTTCTCCCTACTCCACAGCCACCCTCTTCCCTTCCTCCCCACCGCAGTGAGAGGAGTGAGTGTGAAAGAGAGAGAGTGAGAGCAGCAATGAGGAGGAGAGCCAGCGTGAGGAGAGGAGGGGCTTGAGCTCGCGAGGAGGCACGTGTGGGAGGAGAGCGTCAAGGGAGTCATCCCCAACACTGCTACAGCTGGAGCTGCAGGCAAGGCGTGGCTGCGTGCGGTGAGGGCAAGAAGGAGGAGGTTCTGGTTTTAGGTTTTTCCCAGAATCAGACGTCTGGAGTGACATCCAGACGATGGAGTGGACGTTTGGAGGCAACTCCAGACGTCTGAAGACAGATCTTCGCGAAGGTACGTTCCCTTTGCAGATACAGCCTGCAGGCTGATTCGCAGCTATGTTTTGCATGGCTAAATATAGGAGATTTTTGCTGTCGCATGTAGAGATTGCTTCGGGAAGCGCGAGACACGTCCTCCCACGTGTTTCAGACATCTGGACAGCTTGTCAGACGACTAGAAGCACTCCTAGATGTTCGGAGAGGAGGTCGAACATCTGGAGCTGGGTCCAGACGGTCCAGAAGAGGTCCTGGACATCTGAGGTTGACGCAGAGCCTGAGGTGCATTCCTGGACACTTTTAAGACGTCTGGACATTGTGCCAGACATCTGATTTGAGTCAGTAACTCTGTTTTTGACCTGTTTAGGGTCCGTTTGAGGTTCGTTTTACGTAAACAAGATATCGGTATTTTCCTTATGAGTTCCTCTACCTATTAGAAGACTTTATATAATGTTCTGAATGTTTCATTATGATTGTTCCTTGTTATAGGACTTCGTTCCGTTGCAGGTTTGGGGCTTGCTGAGGCACGTGAGCCTACCGTCCGAGCCCCCAATACTCCTGGGTTGTCTGGTAGAGTGGCTTTCCCTAATTTAATTATAAACCTGAATGTATATGTGGATTGAATAACTAGAACTTAGGATATGGCATGAATCCTCGGACGAGAAGTTGTTTGGAAATGTCTGTATGCATGGTTGTTTTGTAGTCTTGAATAAATAAAGAGAAATGATAACTGCCTATTAATGAACATGAGCTGCCTGTGAAAAATGAATTACCTATGCTAGTTAAACAGTTACATGTGGCATACATGTTGTATATGATAAATGATAGAAATACGAGCTGCATGTGTATAACTTGAGATTAGAAATGTGAACGATGGAAATACAAGCTGCATTTGAATAACCTGAACACAGAATTGGGAATAATGAAACTTGGTATGGAATGGCATGAGAAACATGAGCATGAACCCTACAGGGAATTAGGAGTAAAGCTCCTGGAAATAGATGGAATAGATCTAGAAATGTTAGTGGGAAGTGTGCTAGCCCTTGAGTATGTAGTACCAAGGAGTGCGACTATCCCCTGTTTAGTGTAGGGTGGAACTAGCCACCCTTGGATTGGGACCCGGGGTTAGGATTAGCCACTCTACATCGACTTCTTGGCCCTCACGTATATTATACCGGGGAGAGCTACTAGTGTAGGGAGAGTGAGCTAGCCACCCTACGGGACCCGAGGTTCAGCTAGCCACCCTACACCGACTTACTAGGCCCACTGGATAAACCAGGGTAGTCAGATGAGGGTGCGCGGACTGTAGAGGGGCGAGACCCCTGTTTGGTTCTGAGGGGCTAGACCCCTATTTGGTTCTGAGGGGCTAGACCCTTGTTACTTAGAGGGCTAGGCCCTATACTGTTCCGTGCTATACTTGAGCGTACCCGTTAACGGAAACAACTAGCCATGTGCCAGTGCGGAATAGCTATCCGTACGCTTATCACGTGTGCCGTAGTCATCGTTATGTCTGTTCGTGACCTTGGGGTGGTTGACTGGGTGTAGGATCACCACATGCGACTTCTACTCTTCGGAAGACTGCAATCAAGATTGTTCCCACGAGGAACATTCGAGATCAAGAAAGAGATCTGATAAATAAACCAATGGGTGAAAAGGAATGACTTGTAAAATAAAGTAATTGGAATAAACAACTACCTGTTCACTTTTACTACTTTAATTAGTTGGTTGCACTCTACTCAGAGTTCGTTGACTTTGTGTACTCATAACCCTTTTCAGGTCCAGGTGTTGAGCAGCCCGAGTCTTCGGCTGCAGAGGGTGCTTGGCCTAGTAGAGTCCAGTAGTAGTAGCCTTCTATTGTAGTGAGTTTCAGACTCTTGTACATTTACGTTTTTTGTACCTTGTTATTGTTTTACTGTTGTGGTGGTAATATGTACTGTTAGCAGCTTTTCTTTCCTTACTGCTTGTACTCTTTTTACTATTAGTTGCATAGCATTGTGAATGTGGTTTATTTTCGTACTTTTTGGTTATTTCTCGTTGGACAACTGGTCTTGGGATCAGTCGAGCCGAGCTAGTCTCGTGTCCTGTAGGGACTTGGGAACCGGGTCGTAACACAAATACAGCAAGTGCAAGTTTTGGTTAAGGCAGGTGACCTTCTTGGGTCATGTGATTTTAGGGGATGGCTTGGCTGTGGATCCAGCTAAGGTAGAGGCAATGCTCAGGTGGGAGAGGCCACATATAGTGATAGAGTTACGTAGTTTCTTGGGACTGGCAGGTTACTATCGACAGTTTATCAGAGGTTTCTCGTATATTACGCGTCCTATGACTCAGTTGACCCGGAAGGACGTGCCCTTTGCTTGGACAGATGCTTGTGAGGCGTGTTTTCAGGAGTTGAAGGAGAGGATGACTTCGACTCCTGTGCTTACCATCCCAGATAGTAGTGGCGGTTTTGTGGTCTACATGGATGCTTCGTTGCAGGAGTTAGGGGGCGTGCTCATGCAGCGGGGTCACGTTGTCGCTTACGCTTTGCGGCAACTGAAGCCCCATGAGCATAGCTACCCTACCCATGACATAGAGCTGGCAGTTGTTGTCTTCGCACTGAAGACATGGAGGCACTACCTTTACGGTGAGACCTTTGAGATTTTTACGGATCATAAGAGCCTCAGGTATTTGTTTGATCAGATGGAGCTTAACATGTGACAACGATGTTGGTTAGAGCTCCTGAAGGACCATGACTGTAGCATCTCCTACCATCCGGGGAAGGCCAACGTGGTGGCTGACGCCTTGAGTCGGAAGACACCTACTCACTTGGCTAGTTTATAGGCACAGAGTTGGAGATTGATGGAGGAGTTGGGCAGTGGGTGACCCCTAGAGTTACAGGGGCATTGTGGGGCAGTGACAGTGACACGACAGATGAGACTAGAGCTGATAGATTGCATCATCACAGGACAAATGACAGATCCGTACCTGCAATCGTTGCGAGATAGAGTACTCTCAGGGAACCCAGGAGACTTCTCTTTTATAGACGGGGTGCTGCGTATGAGGTGACATTTGTGCGTTCACAGGGACGAGGAGTTGTTGAGAGAGCTCCTGACTGAGGCACACAGGTCCAGGTTCACCATACATCCTGGTAACACGAAGATGTATCATGATCTAAGACGTGACTTTTGGTGGAGAGGGATGAAATGGGATGTAGGTGAGTTCGTGCAGTAGTGTTTGGTGTGCCAACAGGTGAAGGACGAGCATCAGAGGCCTGCGGGGCCATTGCAGCCATTTCCTGTGCTAGAGTGGAAGTGGGAGAGCATCACCATGGACTTGGTGGTGGGCATACCCGTTACCTAGTGAGGACACGATGCAGTCTGGGTGATTGTAGACAGATTGGTGGTGGGCTTACACGTTTCTTGTCAATCCGAGTCACTTTCGGACCAGCGTAGTTGGCAGAGAGGTATATTCGTGATGTGATATGTCTGCACGGAGTTACGCATGTGATTGTATTCGACTAGGATACCTATTTTACCTCCCAGTTTTGGGCTGAGTTTCAACAGGCCTTGGGGATATGGTTGAGGTTCAGTACGGCATACCACCCCCAGATGGACGGATAGTCAGAGCACATGATACAGACACTTGAGAACCTTTTACGTGCCTGTGTACTGGACTGGAGGGGCTCTTGGGAGGAGCATCTTCCCCTAGCAGAGTTTGCATACAATAACAGTTATCACTCGAGTATTGGCATGGCACCCTATGAGGCTCTGTATGGACGGAGGTGTACTACACCCTTGAGTTGGGTTGAGGTGGGGACCAAGTGGGAGGTTGGCCCTAGGCTGATCCAGAAGAGTCAAGAGGTGATAGAGAAGATTCACAGACGACTTCGCTCTATCAGGAGCAGACAGAAGAGTTATGCCGATCGAAAGAGCAGAGAGGTGCAGTTCGAGGTTGGGGATCACGTCTTTCTTCGCATTTCGCCCATGAAGGGCCTGCAGCATTTTGGAGTGAAAGGGAAGTTTGCACCAAGGTTTGTGGGGCCCTTTGAGGTCTTGGAGAGGGTAGGACCCGTTGCTTACAGGCTTGCCCTTCCTCCCCAGCTTTCTGGTGTGCACGACTTGTTCCACGTGTCCAACCTCAGGAAGTACGTCGTCGATCCCAGTCACGTTCTGAGACACGAGAGTGTCGAGGTGGGTGACGACCTGACCTACCCCGAGCGACCAGTGCAGATACTAGATAGAGCCATCCGGAGTTTGAGACGGAAGCAGATACCCCTAGTGAAGGTCTTGTGGAGCTAGAGGTACGAGGAGGCTACCTGGGAGCCTGAGGTGGCGATGCGAGAGCGGTACCCGGAGCTTTTTGAGGGTACATCTTTTCAGATCATCTTCGGTCCTCTTTAAGTTATGTGTATATATAATTCTTTTCCGCATCCTAACTAGCTCAAGTTTCGGGGACAAAACTTTCTTTAAGTTTGTTATGATGTAAAGACTCATTCTATTTTGAGCCCTTTAAGACATCTGGACGGTCTGTCAAACATCTGGTCAGATGTCTAGACACACTCCCAAACGTCTGGAAATTGAAAAATTTGTACGTAGCTTCACGTCAATGCGCTAGCTACGTGTAGACTGCCTTTTTCCCTCTTCTCTTTTTCTTCTCCCCTGCAGAACCCTAACGCACCCTTATATAAGACCCTCTCCCCCTTGCTTTCTTCCCCACTCCACCACAGCCACCTTTCTTCCCTCTCCACTGCAGCAAGAGGGGCAAGCGCGAGAGAGAGTGTGAGAGCGAGCGACGAGGAGGAGAGGCGGTGTGAGGAGAAGAGGAAGAGCTTGAGCTCGCGAGCTCGTGGGAGCTCGCCGGAAGATGCACGGCCGGAGCGGTGCGTGCAGGAGGAGCGCGTCAGGGCAGACGTCCCCGACACTTTGTTACGACCTGGTTCTCGATTTCCTACAAGACACGAGACCGGACCGACTCGACTGATCCCAAGACCCAGTCGTCTAACGAGAAAATAACCAAAAAGCAGGAAAGTAACCCACATTCACTATGTTAAGTAACTAACAGTAACAAAAGTACAGCAGTAAAGAAGTAAAACTACTACACTACACACCACCACAACAGTAGAAAAGTAAATGGGTACAAGAATATAATGTGCAGAACGAAAGAGTACTGAATATAAAGGTACAAGAAACTACTTAGTACAACTGAAAAGGGAGTACAACAGAAAGCTACAACTACTAGGCTCTACTGGGCCCAGCACCCTTTGCAGCCGTTGGCTCTGGCTACTCAACACATGAACCTGAAAAGGGGTTATGAGTACTAAACGTCAGCGAACACTGAGTAGAGTGGCAACCAACTAACTAAAGCAGTAAAGGTGGACAGGTAATTGTTGTTTTAAAATTTCTTTCTTTAACTAATTATTCTTTCTTTCACCACTTGGTTTATTTATTAGGTCTCTTTCTTGATCTCGAATATTTCTCGTAAGAACAATTTTGATTGCAATTTTTTCCGAAGAGTAGAAGTCGCACATGGTGCTCTCCTGGCCGGGAGAGTCCCCTGTGGTGGTCCTACACCCAGTCAACCACCCCAAGGTCACAGACAGACGTAACGGTGACTACGGCATGCATGATAAGCACACTGGTAGCTACCTCGCACTGGCACGCGGTCAGTCGTTTCCGTTAGAGGGTGCGTCTAAAGCGCAGCACGGAACCAGTATAGGGCATAGCTCTCTCAGTAACAGGGGTCCAGCCCCTAAGAACCAAATAGGGGTCTCACCCCTCCACAGTCCACGCACCCTTGCCTGACTACCCTGGTTTGCCCAGTGGCCCTAACAAGTCGATGTAGGGTGGCTAGCTGAACCCTGGGCCCCGTGGGGTGGCTAGCTCTCTCCCTACACTAGTAACTCTCCCCGATACTGTGTGCACGAGGGTTAAGAAGTCGATACAGAGTGGCCAATCCTAACCCCGGGTCTCGACCTAAGGGCGGCTAGCTCCGCTCTGCACTAAGAGGTAACATGTGCTACCCTTGGTACCACGTACTCAAGAGGTAGCACATTTCCCATCGCATTCCCATATCTATTTCATATATTTCTAGTAGCTCAACTACTAATTCCCCGTATTGTTCATGCTCATATTCCTCATGTCATTCCATACCAGGTTTCATCATTTCTATTTCCATTCTTAGATTATACACATGCAATTTGTAATTCTATCGTTCACATTTTTATATCCAGTTTATTCACAGATAGCTCGTGTTTTCAACATTCACCTTTCCATTTTCAAATTGTATACATGCAGCTCATAATATGTGTGCAACAGAAGAATTACATTCAATAATTAACTAGCACAAATACTACATATTTTGCAGGCAACTGTTATTCATTTACAGGCATTTATTATCATTCTATCTACTCATTCGAGACTGCAATCCATTCATTCAATACAGACATTCCAGTATTCCTAATCCTAGGATTCATGCACATCCTAGGTTTTAATCATTCATTCCACACATGCATTTAGGTTTAATTAAATTAAGGGGAAGCCACTCTACCAGTAAACTCAGGAGTAATGGGGGCTTGAACGGCATGCTCACGTGCCTCAGCAAGCCCCGAATCCACAACGGAAACCAGTCCTATCACAAGGATTAATCACAAGAGAATACTCAGAACAGTATAAAAAGTATTCCAACAAGTAGGGGAATTCATACGGGAAACATCGGTATCTTAATTGCGGAAATCGGACCTCAAACGGACCCTAAATAGGTCAAAAACAGTGATTCTGACTCAAATAAGATGTCCGGAACAACTTCCAGACGTCTTAAAAGTGTCCAGTGCCATACCTCAAGTCTTGCGTCACTCCTCAGACGTCCAGGAACTCTGTTGAACCGTCTGGACCCAGTTCCAGACGTCCGACCACCTCTTCGGACGTTTGGAAGTGCTTCCCGTCGTCTGGTGCCTCGCCCAGATGTCTGAAGTGCGTGGGAGGGCTTGTCCCGCGCCTTCCCAAAGCAACTCCTGCATGAATCAACTGAATCTCCATCAAAAAGGCATGAAACAGTGCCTCGGCAGAGCGCCCTGCATGGTCGTATCCGCAAAGAAAACGTACCTTCGCGAAGCCTACTTTTCAGTCGTCTGGAACCTCCTCCAGACGTCAGCTACGTCATCTGGACGTCGCTCCAGACGTCTGATTCTGGGAAAAACCCAGAACCAGAACCTGCTTCTGCCCTCTCGCACTGCGCGAGGCCGCGCTGTGCCCTCTCGCTTGCTGCTCCGGCTGCAGCAGTGTAGGGGAGGACCTCCCCGATGCACTCGTCCACCTTGTCCACGCGTCGCTCCAGTCGTGAGCTCACCGATGAGCTCCCATGCGAGCTCGCAAGCTTTCTCTCCTCTCCTTCTCACATTGCTCCTCTCCTCTCATGCCGCTCCTTCTCTCCGCTGTTCCCGCTCTGCTGCTCTCATTGGAGGAAGGAGGAAAGTGGCTGGGAAGTGGGGGTGGAATGAGGGAGAGGGGGGCTTATATAAGGGTGTGGATTTAGGGTTTTCGTCGGGTGGAAGGAGAGAGAAGAAGAAGAAAATGAGAGAAGTGTACTGTCTGCGCGCAGCACGCGCGCAGATGTGAGCTCGTATGTGAAATTTTTTATTTTCAGACGTCTGGGAATGAGTTCAGACGTCTTACAAGACATCTAACCCTCAGTCCAGACGTCTTACCAGACGTCTGACCTAAAGTCCGGACGTCTTAAAAAGGCTTAACAGTACGAGTCTTAACATCATAACAAACTCAAAGGAAGTTTCATCCCTGAAACTTGAGCTAGCTAGGGTGCGGAAAGAGAACAACATACGCATAACAAACTCAAAGAGGATCGAATCCGATCCGAAAAGATGTACCCTCAAAGAGCTCCAGGTACCGTTCTCGCATCGCCGCCTCAGGCTCCCAGGTAGTTTCCTCGTACCTCTGGCTCCTCCACAAGACCTTTACTAGGGGTACCTGCTTCCGTCTCAGACTCCGGACGGCTCTGTCTAGTATCTGCACTAGTCACTCAGGGTAGGTCAGGTCGTCACCCACCTCGACACTCTCGTGGCTCAGAATGTGACTGGGATCGGCGACGTACTTCCTGAGGTTGGACACGTGGAACACGTCGTGCATACCAGAAAGCTGGGGAGGAAGGGCAAGCCTGTAAGCAATGGGTCCAAATCGCTCCAGGACCTCAAAGGGCCCCACAAACCTCAGTGTGAGCTTCCCTTTCACCCTAAAACGCTGTAGGCCATTCATGGGCGAAACACGAAGGAAGACGTGATCCCCAACCTCAAACTACACCTCTCTGCGCTTTCGATCGGAATATCTCTTCTATCTGCTCCAGACAGTGCAGAGTCGCCTGTGAATTTGCTCAATTACCTCCTGACTCTGCCGGATTAGCCTGGGGCCAACCTCCCACTTGGTCCCCACCTCAACCCAACTCAAGGGTGTAGTACACCTCCGTCCGTATAGATCCTCGTAGGGTACCATGCTGATGCTCGAGTGATAGCTGTTATTATATGCAAACTCCGCCAGGGGCAAGTGCTTCTCCCAAGAGACTCTCCAGTCCAGTACACAGGCCCGCAAAAGGTCCTCAAGTGTCTGTATCGTGCGCTCTGACTGTCTGTTCGTCCGGGGGTGGTATGCTGTACTAAACCTCAACCGTGTCCCCAAAGCCTGCTGAAACTCAGCCCAAAATTGGGATGTAAAACGGGCATCCTGGTCGGATACAATCTCCTACGGAACTCCGTGCAGATGTACCATGTCATGGATATACCTCTCTGCCAATTGTGCTGGTCCCAAAGTGACTCGGATCGGCAAGAAACGTGTCGTCTTCGTCAATCTGTCTACAATCACCCAGACTGCGTCGTGTCCTCGCTGGGTAACGGGCAAGCCCACCACCAAGTCCATGGTGATGCTCTCCCACTTCCACTCTGGCACTGGAAGTGGCTGCAACGGCCCTGCAGGCCTTTGATGTTCAGCCTTTACCTGCTGGCACACCAAACAATGCTATACGAATTCACCTACATCTCTCTTCATTCCCCTCCACCAAAAGTCACGTCTCAGATCATGATACATCTTTGTGTTCCCGAGATGTATGGTGAACCTGGAACTGTGTGCCTCAGTCAGCAGCTCTCTCAATAGCTCCTCGTCCCTAGGAATGCACAAACGTCCCCTCATGCACAGCATCTCGTTGGTAAAGGAGAAGTCTCCAGGGTCCCCTGACAGTACTCTGTCACGCAACGACTGCAGGTACGGGTCTTCCATCTGTCCTGTGATGATGCAGTCTATCAGCTCTGGCCTCGTTTGTCGTGTCGCAGTCAGTGCCCCACAATGCCCCAGTAACTCCAGGGGTCGCCAGCTGCCCATCTCCTCCATGAGTCTCCAACTCTGTGCCTGTAAACTGGCAAAGTGGGTGGGCGCCTTTTGGCTCAAGGTGTCAGCTACCACGTTGGCCTTCCCCAGATGATAGGAAATGCTGCAGTCGTAATCCTTTAGGAGCTCTAACCAACGTCTCTACCTCATGTTGAGCTCCTTCTGATCAAACAAGTACCTGAAGCTCTTATGATCCGTGAATATCTCAAAGGTCTCACCGTACAAGTAGTGTCTCTAAGTCTTCAGTGCAAAGACAACAGCTGCTAGCTCTAGGTCGTGGGTAGGGTAGCTGTGCTCATGGGGCTTCAATTGCCGCCAAGCATAAGCGACAACGTGACCCCGCTGCATGAGCACACCCGCTAACCCCTGCAAAGAGGCATTTGTGTACACAACGAACCTGCCACGGCTGTCTGGAATGGTAAGCATAGGAGCCGAAGTCAGCCTCTCCTTCAACTCCTGGAAGCATGCCTCACAAGCGTCTGTCCAAGAAAAGGGCACGTCCTTTTGGGTCAATTGTGTCATAGGACATGCAATCTGCGAGAAACCCCTGATAAACCACTGGTAGTAGCCTGCCAGTCCCAAGAAACTGCGGATCTCTATCACTGTACGTGGTCTCTCCCACCTAAGTACTACCTCTACCTTGGTTGGGTCCATAGCCAAGTCATCCCCTGAAATCACATGACCTAGGAAGGTCACCTCCCTCAACCAGAACTCGCACTTGCTATATTTGGCATACAGCCTACGTCGTCTCAATGTGTCCAAAACCATCTGCAAGTGCTGTCCGTGCTGTGCCTGATCCCAGAGTAGATGAGCACATCATCGATAAATACTACCACGAACTGATCCAGGTATGGTCTGAATACTCGGTTCATCAAATCCATGAAAGTAGCAGGGGCGTTGGTCAGCCCAAACAGCATGAACAAAAACTCATAGTGTCCGTACCCGGTGTGGAAAGGTGTCTTGGAGACGTCGGTCTCCTTCATCCTCAACTGGTGGTAGCTAGACCTCAAGTCTATCTTGGAGAAAACTGTGACACCTCGTAACTGGTCAAACAGATCATCAATCCTTGGCAATGGATACCTATTCTTGATGGTGACCCTGTTCAGCTGTCTGTAGTCCACACAAAGGCGTAGGGTACCATCCTTCTTCACAAATAATACCGGGGCTCCCCACGGAGGCGCACTGGGCCATACAAAGCCCTTCTCTAGAAGATCCTGCAACTGGGACTTGAGCTCCCGCAGCTCAAGTGGTGCCATCCTATAAGGTGCTGTAGAAATGGGGCTAGCCCCGGTACCAGTGAGATCTCGAACTCGATCTCACGCTCAGGCGGTAGTCCTGGCAGCTCCTCCGGAAACACGTCGGGGTACTCTCTGACCACCGGGATACTCTGAAAGTCTGCCACGGGGTTGGGCTCTGCCACTACACAAGCCAGAAAGCCCTCACACCCCTGGCTCGAAAGTCTCACCGCCCGAAGTGCAGAAATGCACCTGAAGCCTCCATCCATCGGCTGTCCGTGAAACTCAAAAGAAGGCAACTCCGGTAAAAAGAAGACGATCTTCCTCTCAAAACAGTCCACCAAAGCGTGGTAAGCGGACAGCCAGTCCATCCCTAGAATCACACTAAAGTCCTCCATTGGTATCACAATCAGATCAGCAGGGAGGCTATGTCCCCCAACACTGACCTCACAGCCTGTGTAAACCTTAGCTACAAACAGCTGACCACCCGGACCTCTGATCACAAATGGATCCTCTAACAACACACAATCTTATCCCAAACTAACAGTAAAACTAGCAGCAACAAACGAGTGTGTGGAGCCGGAATCAAAACATGTGTAAACTAGTCTACCGGAAACTGTAACCATACCTGCCACCACTGAACTTGAAGCTTTGGCGTCTCTGTATGTCAGGGCGTTAATACGCCCCTCAGCTTTCGTTGCGGATGAAGCAGCCACACTCTGTGTCGGACGGGTAGCTGCTGGTCGGTACCCTCCCCGCGACTGCTGACCTCCCCCACGCACCTGGGAACCACGGCCTCCTGCTCGTCCTCCAACGCTCGATGTGGGGAGCATTTGTTGACCTCCAGCCCTAGACAGGCAGTCCCTCCTGATGTGGCTTGACTGGCCACACTGGTAGCAAAGAGGAACTCGACTCCCGCCCTCTGTAGGTCTCTGCTGAAGGCTGGGCGGGGGTCCAATGTTGGCAGCTGGCCCCTATTGGGGGCCCCCAAAGGCCACTGATGGCCCCGCAAAGCATGACGGCTCTCCTGCGGGTGCCGCATGCCTCCTCTCTCGTTGGCCCTGTGAGTAGTCTGGCTGGTAGGGCATCTTTTGTCCACTGTCAGCGTCACGTGCCGTCGGGTTGGTCTCCTCATATGTCATAGCTGCCTCCACCACCCTCGAGAACGTAGGCAGCTTCAAGGGTTTGACATACCCTTGAATAGCAGGCCGAAGCCCCTTGGTGACCTCCATAGGCACTCCTCAGTAGCTACAGCTGTCGCGGCAAAACGAGACAGCTCCAGAAAATGCGTGCGATATGCACTCATGGTCATCGTCCCCTTGCGGAGAGTGTGAAACTCCTGCCTCCTTTGATCCTGCCACGTCTGGAGAAAGTACTGCTCGCAGAAGAGGGTGACAAACTGTGGAGTTTTTGCCATGAACTTCATTGTGGAGGACACTTTGGTGCTAAGAAAACTGCTTTTAAGTTTCTCCAGTCTAGTTTTTGGTAGCCTTCCTTATTTAAGGATTCTCATAATTTTGTTAAGGCCTGTATTAGATGTCAACGGACTGGAACGATTGGGAAGAGGAATGAAATGCCTCAACATCCTATTCAATCTGTTGAAATTTTTGATGTGTGAGGAATTGACTTTATGGGTCCCTTCCCATCGTCCCATGGTTATGAATATATCTTAGTGGCAGTTGATTGTGTTTCTAAATGGACAGATGCCATTCCTACGCGCACAAATGACCACTCTGTGGTTTTGAAATTTGTGAAGGCTAATATCATATCTCGTTTCGGCAGCCCCAAGACTATTATAAGTGATGGGGGACCTCATTTCCGAAACCACCACTTCAATCGGCTAATCAGGAGTCTGGGAGTGACTCACAAGGTCGCTACCCCTTACCATCCTCAGACGAGTGGTCAGGATGAAGTGTCGAATAGGGAGATGAAAAATATTTTGGAAAAGATCGTTAGACCTGATAGGAAAGACTGGTCCCAAAAGCTCGATGATGCTTTGTGGGCATATCGAACGGCCTATAAGACCCCTTTGGGTACTTCTCCCTTTCGGATTGTGTATGAGAAAGCGTGCCATTTACCTGTTGAGTTGGAACATAAGGCACTTTGGGCTATTCGAAGTGTTAATATGGATTTAGAGAAGGTGGGTAAGGCACGACTTTTAGAATTAAGTGAGCTTGAGGAGCCAAGGAATGATGCTTCTGACACCTCTCAAGCTTATAAAGAAAGAACTAAGGT
Organism: Thalassia testudinum; assembly: GCA_037157565.1. Classification (NCBI taxonomy): domain Eukaryota; kingdom Viridiplantae; phylum Streptophyta; class Magnoliopsida; order Alismatales; family Hydrocharitaceae; genus Thalassia; species Thalassia testudinum. The sequence continues at coordinate 3,140,425 of JAZHRO010000070.1, forward strand.
TTTGCATGATAAATTTATACTTCGAAAGACCTTTGAGCCCAATCAACAAGTTTGGCTTTTCAATTCCAGACTTAAGCTTTTTCCTGGGAAGTTAAAATCTCGTTGGGATGGGCCTTACATAATCACTAAAGTATTTCCGCATGGAGTTGTGGAGATTAAAAACCCTTCCTCTTCAGCAACTCCCTTTATCGTCAAAAGTCAACGGCTAAAACCATACATTACTTTGGATGGCCATTTGGTTGACGAGGTTACTCTTGAGGAGCCTTAGCTCCTACCATTCTCCGCCTCAGGTAATATCTTCCTTTAACTATTTTTGTTTTCAATGATGACATTGTTTGAACCAGGCATGGGGGAGAGGACCTGAGGCATTTTGTTTATAGCATGCATACATTTGCATTAAAAAAAAAAGTTTTGAGCTTAACTGGTTAGGTCCTACATTCTTAAGCAAATCAGAACTCTAGGGTAAACTAAGTTAATTCTATGGTCAAACTTTAGAAGCTAAATGAGCTACTAGCTTTAGACCTTTAGGGTCCTTTGTGGACTTAAAAACTTAAGTAGGAGTTAAGTTGCGGACCATTCCTCAAGAGCTTGAGGAAGGAAAGCTAGGGTTTGAGTTAAAAGGTGGGGTAGTACCTGGAGTCTTGTTCTACCTTTTGGTTTACGGGTCCTTGTAACCCAAGCATCTAAATTTCACACACTTGTTCTGGTGTAAGTAATCAAGTTAATTCCTTTCTTAAAAGAGATTTGGTTCTCTTAGTTTTGACTTAGGAGAGACTTGAAAACACAATTTGATTGGAAGAGTTCCAGTCACAGGAGAGGTGGAGTATATACTCACCTTGAGGATGTGATGATAACATATTACCTCTTCGATGCTTGTCTCTTAGGATATCCATCCTACTGGGGGCATGTAAGCGCATTGTGCGGTTCAGGTACCATGGGCGACCCTATCTCGAAGTGCCGATTGCCATAGGCCTAAATTTGCTTAAGAAATCCATAGGCAATACTATCTCGAAGTGTTGATTGCCAGGAGTTCTTGGGGTCGTTATGGGCGGTGTTATCTCTAAGCATCGAAAGCCAGGCACCCTTCGAGGTATGGTAATGGGGACAATGAATCCGACACAGACCGTGTTGATAGCTGATCTGAGGTTAGACTTAGAGTAATATATAAAAAAAAATCCTTTTTCCTTTAACTCAAATAACTCAGACCAACGCACATGCACAGATGCTTTAATCTCAGGGATCAATAAACCTTAGGGTAGAGTTAGAAATCAGGGAAACTCGTGCCTGCAACTTGTCTTTAGCCGACCTAGTCTGTAACTTAGCAATTACTTGGGAACCTTAGGTCTAGAGTCTGAACTTAATATGTTTCTAAAGGAAGACCGATTGGGTTGACTAGTCTACTTGGAGTGCTAGGCTTTGCTTTGATTTGCTAGGGACTAGCAAAAACTAGGTATGGGGGTATTTGATTAGCCCATATTTGTAAGCTATTTAAGTATTTAAGTGCCTAGACATTAAGTTAATTCTAACATTTATTTAGCATACATTAGGATGTAAATAGATTAATTCATATTTCTGATTTAATTACATAATTCATGCATTGCATTCATAACTAAATGCATTTAGAATTAACTTAGAATTGCATTAGTTAACCAATTAGGTGCATTGCATGCATTGTTTTAATTTAACATAGAAGTTGAGGGCTTATGCATAAATAATCATAATATTTTATTCTTTTATTTTTTTTCTCCTTTTCACAGGTAACTCCTCCGGCTTTGGCTTCACCTCCTCCTCCTACGCATCACATTTACGCCATGCCACTTTGAATTTGAAACGAAGGCAGTGGCTAAAAAAAGAGGGAGGCTGCCTTGTACGAGGAGGCCACCATCCCCGACCCACCACTATGTAGAGAGTTGATCTCTCGTTCGCTCCACTACCATCAACCTCAATCGTGGCGACGAGCCTCCATCACCGTGGGCGTGTGACGTGACAGGCCACACCTCCATCTGGAGCTTGACTACATTACTGTGAGCACCTCAGCGTGCACCACCCTCACCATCATCACCAACATCCACCACTGCAGCCGCCGCAATTTCATCTCCCTGCGCCAGTTAAGACGTCTAGGAATGATCCTAGATGTCTGAACTCCCATATCTTCTTTTTATTTCTTATGTTCTGTTTCCTCTCCAAAACCTCTCATCCCCGTGCCACTGCAATCTTCACTGCACATCACAGTTCCCAGCGCCCACGCCCGCGCCTGCTCCCTGTAGCACCCACCTCCGTACGCCTCCCCGTGTGCATCTATGCACCTTCAGCAGCAGCAGCAGCTGCTCAGCACCTCCGCGCACCCACTTCAGCACCCTGCTTGCAACCTGCAGAGCCGCACCTGTAGAACGCGTGCCCACAACGTGCACTCCATCCTGCAGAATGTGCGCCCGCTCCTTCAGCACCTCGCCAACCTCCTCCAGCGCACCTCCAGCGCGCAGTAGCACCCGCGCCTCCTTGCAGCACCTGCGCCTCCATGTGCACCTCCTTCACCACACGCCTGCAGAACGCGTGCCACCTCCGTGCGCAGCCTGCGGCGCTCCAGCCTTCACGCCCGTGCGCCTCAGTAGCCGCACGCCTCAGCAGCTGCACACCTGCAGCACGCACGGCAGCAACAGCTTCTTCACTGCCACCACCTTTCTCCTCCGGTAGGCTGGCTCCGGCCACCTCTCAACGTACCGCTGCCACCACCGCGATGGCCTCACTTCAGCTAACCTCCCGTGGGAATCTCTCCTCGATTGAACCTCTCTCCCGGTCGCAAGGAGAGAGGTAAAATCCTCTGCTTTTGTTTTAATTAGTAATTACATTTCATGCCATTGCCAGTAAAAGGAATTTTGATTTATGATTATTTTATTGTGGTGACATTGTAACTTCATACTCAAGCTTTCTTACAATTACATGGCTTTTGTGATTAACATTGTTTGACATTGGTTTTGGGATTAAAATGTACATAAATTTTCTCTAATACATGTCAATTGAAAATTACATAAAATCATCACATATTTATTGAATATTTCAGTAAGGAAAAATTACACATCTACCCTTACATTTTCGAGTTATTGTGCATCTTCTTTCTGTCGCATTTCATGTCAGATTTGACTATGGATTTCTCACTAGATTGAACGAATACGAAATAATCAAGATTTTATTACGTCATTGCCTCCTTGTGGACACGACTCACTCCTAATTGAGTGGTTATATTAATTGTTGATTAGTCAAATTTTCCACCACATAGAACTATAAAAGATGCGTCATTTTATGTGACAAACGACTTTAAAAGTGAAGAATCGACTCGTCAGTCCCAAGTCGGCTCAGCCCTCTCCTGACCTCTGACCGCCCTCCACCACCTGTGTGCTACGCTCTCCAATTGGTACGTGGCAAAGGCCACGCAGCACTCTGCAGGGAGGCGGAGGGTGTCAAACACTTTCTCGATCTGCTTGAGCCAGTCCTCTGCCTCAGTCGGGTCCTCATCCCCCTTGAAGGAAGGGGATTTCAGCTTCCGGAACTGTTCGAAAAGCTCGTAATGGTGCTGAAGTGGGGAAACTGATACACCTCTAGGCAAGGGGGGCTCATGCTCGGAAGTGTCAGAGGACGATGGAGGCAGTGGAAGACCACCCCCTCCCCCACGTCCAGCGTTGTGTCTGTCTCGCGGTCCCACAGAGGACTCCCCCTTCGCAGCCCCAGGGAGAGGCGCCCGTGGAGGTGGGTGGAGTTTCTATCGTACGATCTCCCATATCAGCTGGGCCAGGCCCTGGGCCTGAACTCCCGGAGGTAGTGGCTGGTCCACCGAAATGTCGGGATCAACACGTCCGCCCCTTTGACCCCGTCCACGGCCGCGTCCGTGGCCCGCCTCAATGGCCCCACGTCGAGGCATCTCCTGCATGGAGATGCAAACACAGAACAGAAAGATGTCAAATCTAACTGACATTCAGCAAAAGAACCTCAGAATAGATGTCCAAAGGTACGTTGTGGTGGTTACTCTAGTTACAAGCACGTGAATTGGTTATTCTCAAGCTAGTTGGTTCACTTCTCGGGACGACCTTGCTCTGATACCATCTTGTTACGACCCGGTTCCCGAATCCCTACAGGACATGAGACCAGACAGACTTGACTGATCCTAAGACCTAGTCGTCCAATGAGAAAGTAACCAAAAAGCAGGAAAGTAAGCCACATTCACTATGCTAAGTGACTGACAGTAACAAAAGTACAACAGTAAAGAAGTAAAACTACTACAGTACACAACACCACAACAGTAGAAAAGTAAACGGGTACAGGAATATAATGTGCAGAACGAAAGAGTACTGAATATAAAGGTATAAGAAACTACTCAATACAACTGAAAAGGGAGTACAACAGAAAGCTACAACTACTAGGCTCTACTGGGCTCAGCACCCTCTACAGCCGTAGGCTCTGGCTGCTCAACACCTGGACCTGAAAAGGGGTTATGAGTACAAAATGTCAGCGAACGCAGAGTAGGGTGGCAACCAACTAACTAAAGCAGTAAAGGTGGACAGGTAGCCGTTGTTTTTCAATTTCTTTCTTTCTTTAACTAATTATTCTTTCTTTCACCACTTGGTTTATTTATCAGGTCTCTTTCTTGATCTCGAATGTTCCTCGTGGGAACGATCTTGATTGCAGTCTTTTCCGAAGAGTAGAAGTCGCATGTGGTGCTCTCCTAGCCGGGAGAGTCCCCCGTGGTGGTCCTACACCTAGTCAATCACCCCAAGGTCACGGACAGACGTAATGGTGACTACGGCATGCACGATAAGCTCACGGGTAGCTACCCTGCACTGGCACGCGGTTAGTCATTTCCGTTAGCGGGTGCACCCAAAGCACAACACAGAACCAGTATAGGGCATAGCCCTCTCAGTAACAGGGGTCCAACCCCTAAGAACCAAACAGGGTTGTCGACCCTCCACAGTCTGCGCACCTTCACCTGACTACCCTAGCTAGCCCAGTGGGCCTAACAAGTCGGTGTAGGGTGGCTAATTGAACCCCAGGCCCCGTGGGGTGGCTAGCTCTCTCCCTACACTTGTAGCTCTCCTTGGTACTGTGTACACGAGGGCTAAGAAGTCGGTACAGAGTGACCAATCCTAATCTCGGGTCCCGACCCAAGGGCGGCTAGCTCCACTATGCACTAAGAGGTAACATGAGCTCCCCTTGGTACCATGTACTCAAGAGGTAGCACATTTCCCATCTCATTCCCATATCCATTCCATATATTTCTAGTAGCTCAACTACTAATTCCCCGTAGGGTTCATGCTCATATTCCTCATGTCATTCCATACCAGGTTTCATCATTTCTATTCCCATTCATAGATTGTACACATGCAATTTGTAATTCTATCATTCACATTTCCAAATCCAGTTTATTCATAGATAGCTCGTGTTTCCAACATTCACCTTTCCATTTTCAAATTATATACATGCAGCTCATAATATGTGTGCAACAGAAGAATTACATTCAACAATTAACTAGCATAAATATTACATATTTTGCAAGCAACTGTTATTTATTTATAAGCATTTATTATCATTCTATCTACTCATTCGAGACTGCAATCCATTCATTCAATACAGACATTCCAGTATTTCTAATCCTAGGATTCATGCACATCCTAGGTTTTAATCATTCATTCCACACATGCATTTAGGTTTAATTAAATTAAGGGGAAGCCACTCTACCAGTAAACCCAGGAGTAATGGGGGCATGAACGGCAGGCTCACGTGCCTCAGCAAGTTCCAAACTTGCAACGGAAATCAGTCCTATCACAAGGATCAATCATAAGAGAATAATCAAAACAGTATACAAAGTATTCCAACAAGTAGGGGAATTCATACGGGGAACATCGGTATCTTAATTGCAGAAATCGGACCTCAAACGGACCCTAAACGGGTCAAAAATAGTGATTCTGTCTCAAATAAGATTTCTGGAACAACTTCCAGATGTCTTAAAAGTGTCTAGTGCCATACCTCAAGTCTTGCGCCACTCCTCAGACGTCCAGGAACTCTGCTGGACCGTTTGGACCCAGTTCCAGACGTCCGACCACCTCTTTGGACGTCTGGAAGTGCTTCCCATCGTCTAGTGCCTCGCCCAGACATCTGAAGTGTGTGGGAGGGCGTGTCCCATGCCTTCCCGAAGTAACTCCTGCGTGAATCAACCGAATCTCCAAAAAGGCATGAAACGGTGCGTCAGCAGAGCGGCCTGCAAGGCCATATTCGCAAAGATGTACCTTCGTGAAGCCTACTTCTCAATCGTCTGGAACCTCCTCCAGACGTCGGCTACATCGTCTGGACGTCACTCTAGACGTCTGATTCTATGAAAATCCTAGAACTAGAACCTACTTTCGCCCTCTCGCGCCGTGCGTGGCTGTGCCGCGCCCTCTCTCCTGCTGCTCTAACTGCAGCAGTGTCGGGGAGGACCTCCTCGACGCTCTCCTTCGCCTTACGCATGCGCCGCTCCGGTCGTGAGCTCACCGGCGATCTCCCACAAGAGCTCGCAAGCTTGCTCTCCTCTCCTCACGCTGCTCCTCTCCTCTCACACCGCTCCTCTCCGTCGTTCCTGCTCTGCTGCTCTCGCTGGAGGAAGGAGAAAAGTGGCTGGGAAGTGGGGGTGGAATGAGGGAGAGGAGGGGGGCCTTATATAAGGGTGTGGGTTTAGGGTTTTTGTTCGGCGGAAGGAGAGAGAAGAAGAAGAAAACGAGAGAAGTGTACTGTCTGCGTGTAGCACGTGCGCAGACACGAGCTCGTATATGAAATTTTTGATTTTTAGACGTTTGGGAATGAGTCCAGACGTTCTACAAGACATCTGACCCTCAGTCCAGACATCTTACCAGACGTCTGACCTAAAGTTCGGACGTCTTAAAAAGGCTTAACAGCACGGGTCTTAACACACTTGCTGCAGCCAGATCTGCAGACGAGGAGGCGAGGCCACGGCTGTGCTCAGGGAGGAGTAGGAGGTGGTTCTGGTTATGGAATTTTCCCAGAATCAGACATCTGGCATGCCGTCCAGAGGACATATTGGAATCTGGTGACGATACCGGACATCTAAAAGCAGTGTTGTGTGAAGGTATGTTCCTTTTGTGGTTACGGCCATGTAGCCGCACCGTAGCTTTGATCTGCGTGGATAAAAGTGGATGATTTGCCTGTCGCGTGCAGAGATAGCTTCGAGAAGGTGTGGGGCACGCCCTCCCATGCATTTTGGACATTTGGAAGCTTACCAGACGACCGGAAGCACTCCTAAACATCCGGAGGAGAGGTCAGACGTCTGGAGCTAGGTCCAGACGGTCAAGAAGAGGTTATGGACGTCTGAGGTCGACGCAGAACCTGAGGTGAGACTCTGGTTACTTTTAAGATGTCTGGACCTTGTGCCAGATGTATGATTTAGGTCTACAGCCCTATTTTTGACCCGTTTAGGATCCGTTTGAGGTCCGTTTTACGCAAACAAAATATTGGTATTTTCCTTGTAAGTTTCTCTACTTGTTAGAAGACCTTTTATACTATTCTGAATGTTCCATTGTGATATGTTCCTTGGTATAGGACTTCGATCAGTTGCGGGTTCGGGGCTTGCTGAGGCACATGAGCCTGCCGTTCGAGCCCCCAGTACTCCCGGATTGTCTGGTAGAGTGGTTTCCCTTATTTTAAATTATAAAACATGAATGCGTATGTGAAACTGGATAACTAGAAACGTAGGATGTGGCATGAATCCTAGGACGAGAAGTACTTGTACTATTTGTATGCGTGTTTGAGATTGTAGTCTTAAATAAATGAATAGAATTATGAACAACTGCCTGTGAAACATGAAATACCTGTGCTAGTTAGACAGATACCTGTGACATTTCTTATTGTATATGCAAATTGTTAGAAATACGAGCTGCATGTGTAAAATATGAGAATGGAAATGTGGATGATTAAACCTGGTATGGAATAACATGGGAAGTATGAGCATGAACCCTACGGGGAATTAGGAGTAGAGCTTCTATGGATAAATGGAATGGATCTAGGAATGCAAGTGGGAAGTGTGTTGGCCCTTGAGTACGTGGTACCAAGGAGAGTGACTGTCCCCTGTTTAGTGTAGAGCGGAGCTAGCCACCCTTAGGTTGGGACCCAGGGTTAGGATTGGTCACTCTACACTGACTTCTTTGGTCCTCGCGTATACTATACTGGGGAGAGCTACTAGTGTAGGGAGAGAGCTAGCCACTCCACAAGGCCCGGTGTTCAGCTAGCTACCCTACACTGACTTGTTAGGCCCACTGGGCAAACCAGGGTAGTCAGACGAGGGTGCACGGACTGTGGAGGGGCGAGACCCTTGTTTGGTTCTGAGGGGCTAGACCCCTGTTACTGAGAGGGCTAGGCCTTATACTGTTCCGTGCTGTACTTTGGACGTACCCGTTAGTGGAAACGACTGACCTCGTGCCAGTGCAGGGTAGTTACCCGTGCGCTTATCGCACGTGTCGTAGTCACCGCTACGTCTGTCCGTGATCTTGGGGTGGTTGACTGGGTGTAGGATCTCCACGGCGGAGTCTCCCGGCCAGGAGAGCACCACGTGTGCCTTCTACTCTTCGGAAAAGACTGCAATCAAGATCGTTCCCACAAGGAACATTCGAGATCAAGAAAGAGATCTGAAAAATAAACCAATGGGTGAAAAGGAATAACTTGTAAAATAAAGTAATTGGAAAGGATAGATTACCTGTTATATTTTACTTTTTTAGTTAGTTGGTTACCACTCTACTCAGCATTCGCTGACTTTGTTTACTCATAACACTTTTCAGGTCCAGGTGTTGAGCAGCCCGAGTCACCGGCTGCAGAGGGTGCTGGGCCCAGTCAAGTCCAGCAGTAGTCTTCTTATTGTATTTTCTTTTGTTAATAAGTTCAGACTCTTGTTACCATTTACGTATCTGTACTTTTTTCCGCTTTACTGTTGTGGTGGTGATATGTACTATTAGCAGCTTTTACTTCCTTTACTGCTTGTACCTTTTATTGTTAGTTACTTAGCATAATGAATGTGGTTTACTTTCCTATTTTTTGGTTATTTCTTGTTGGACGACTGGGTCTTAGGATTAGTCGAGTCAAGCCGATCTCGGATCCTACAGGGATTTAAGAATCGGGTTGTAATAGAATTTTGTATAAAGAAAAAGCAAATCCCACACAGAGTTCTAAAAGAATGACTATGTAACCACCACTCTTATTAAAAAAAATGAAAGATAGTTGGAAGCAATGGCATGCAAAGCCAACCAACAAAGAAAGGTTTTGTCCATTCTTTCATTATCTTTTCAGGGATGAAAGCGCAGGTTTATCCTAGGAGGCTAGTAAAGATCACAATATCGACCACGGTCAAGGTGGATCAAACAAGAAATCTGGAAAAAGCACTGCCGCATCTTTGTAGAATCAACTCTATGTCAATGTCCAAACCATCTTAAATGTCTCTACCATTTTATCTTCATAGCTACCACCCCTATATTTCCAACTTCTTGTCCATATCTATTTACCTAAGTTTTATTTATTTCCAACATATGGTAAATACATCTTGTTCATATTTAGTTTCTGTACTTTCTTGCCATTTTAGATTCAGCTCGTGAAGCGAATCTCTGTTTTGCGAGTAGAAACTATTTGGAGGAACAACATAAAAAATTGCCTTTGCGTTTCATGGCATTCTCAGTGAGCATCCAACATAAGACTTAGATTTAAAGAGATGTAAGGACACTGTTCATTGATCGGGGAAGATGGAGAAAGATGTGAATGTTGCATGCTTGAAGGGTATGCTTTTTTTATCTTGGATTCAATAATCCAACACCACCTCATGACCTTAAGTTTATTTTAATAATTAATGCTCTTTTGGATGCCTTTGATGTTGAAATATAAACATTCTGACTTGTACTATTAATTTTTTATCTTGATTAGCAAAGCATCCAAACAGTGCTACCTTGATTGGTGTATTTTCTGTGGATTGATTTTGCAGTGTAATGTAGATTGCTGGCGATGACATTGAAGGGAATGCTTCAGCTATGAGAAACAAATCAGTTAAGTGTTGATGGTGAAGTGCATTGTGGATTGGTAATGCAATCGGAATTGATATTGATTATTCAAATACTAATTCACATCTTGCTTTGAAATAACTAAACAATGTGAGTTTGTTTTTATTCTTATTTAAATCTTTTCTATGTTTCTTGCTTGATAAATATAGATTAGTTCATTATTTTTCCCTGAACCCATATATATGAAGTTTGCTATCAGATGTGATGATTGCTAGAAAGGTAACTATGGTGTGCAGATATGGAGATGTTGGCAAGGGTTGTACTGCAGCCCTAAAGAAGGTTCGCAACCATGTTATTGTTACGGAGAGTGATCCCATCTCCACCCTACAGACTATCTTGGAGGGATTCCAGATACTCACCCTTGAGGACGTTATCTCCATTGCTGACATCTTTGTGACAAGTACAAGGAACAAAGATGTTATCATGGTTGACCGCATGAGGAAAATGAAGAATAATGCCATCGTCTGAAACATTGGACATTTTGACAATGAGATTGACATGCATGGGCTTGAGGCTTACCAAGGTGTCAAGTGCATTACCATCAAGCCCCAGACAGATAGATGGGTCTTCCCTAACACTAGCATTATTATTCTTGCCGAGTGACATCTCATGAACCTTGGCTTCTTTCTTTTTATTACCCTTGAGAGGGGGATATTTTTGCATTGAGATTATTTTTTTATGTGTCCCTTTAAAGGGCCTTTATTATACTTTATTATTGGGAGATAAATAAAATTGAGGTTGCCTTTATGTTTTGATCTTGCTCAAATAAAAATATTTTTTAGTAAAGAATATTAGTAACAAGGTGTCATTAAAATGAATTAATAGTGGCAATTAAATGACAAAAGAAGACATGATTAAAGTAAATCAATAGTAGCAATTTAGAGACAAATAATCGTCGCTAAATAATATCAATAGTGGCAATTAAATGCAAAATAATACACCATTAAAACAAATCAATAGTAGCGATTAAGTAGCATAAATAAAAGTCGTTAAATGAAGTATATAGTGACATTAATAGTATCAATTAAATTGTCACTAATATAATTCAATGGTTGTGAAATAGTGGCAAATAAATTATCATTAAAGATCATTAGTGACGTTAATTGTGGCAATTTAAATGAGGCTAAATGAAATATATAGCGACATTAATAGCATCAATTAAATTGCCATTAATATAATTCAATAGTGGCAAAATAATGGCCAAGAAATTGTCACTAATGAAGATCATTAGCGATGGTAATTGCGGCAATTAAAGTGCCGCTAATACCCTTGATTTAACGACGATTATGTAATTGCCGCTAACCTTTTAATGATGCCAACAAAGGCAGTAATTATTTTAAATGTCGCTAATTACATATAGTAGTAAATAAAAGGCCTATAGTGACAAATATTAAATGTCGCTAAAGGCTTTTTTTTTGTAGTGATTGTTCTTCCCCCTAACTTCACACTCACTTCTACACATTTTCCTTACATTTTAATCACCATTCACCCATCCATCTAGGCATCAAATTACATCTAATGCCTTGAGCATTTAGATCTGATTTGGGTGCCAAATGTAATCTAAGGGTCATTCCATTCATCTCATCTATTCACAATAACCCTCCAATGGTTTTGCATGAAGTAACTCAATGATTTTGAGAGATTCAAAGGTTTAGGATTCATGTTTAACAGATTTCATTGACTAATTTGATTTCTTTTCTTCATACTGTCTATGGCCCAAGAAAGAGATTAGATTAGGGTTTTTTCATGGTTTCTGAGCTTTAATTGGATTTGAATGAGTCCTAAATTTATCAAAGAGGATTTTAGAGACTTCTGAATTGAGATTTGATGGTTTTGAAAGTCTGATATGATTTCCATCTTACACTATCTATAGGGTAAGATGGGAATCATATTAAGATTTCAGTGATTTTTGGGAGACTTACCTGAGTTTCTATTGATTTTCAGAATGGATAGAAAAGTTTTGAAATGATGTTTCATGAGGATTTAATCATTTGTTTCAGTTCTGGGATGTATACTTATATCCTAGATCTGAGATGAAATCTGGAATCAAAGATATTCATTGGCGATTTTGATGCATGGATTTGATTTTAAAATGAGTTTAAAGCATGATTAAGTTTTAGACAATCTAGTAAACATGTGGTTTTTGGTTTAAATCTCCCATGTCAATACATCAAATGCTGCATAGCAGCTACATTCATAGGATCCAATCCTTGATGTTCAAGAGAAGTTTGGATGCAAAGATTTTATGAGATTGAATGTTCCTCATATTTTCTGAGGATGAGATTTTAAAGTTTTAAATGGATTTTGATGGCTTTGTCTTAGAACAGCAATCAACTACTGAGGTTTTTTTTAGTACAATCGCATTGGCTGCTGATTTCAGCAGAGATGCAGTAATTCAAATCAACTTGGAAGCATTAAGGGGGAACATTGGTTGCTAATTAATGGATAGCAATAATAGCTGCTGTAATCTCCAATCTATAGCAGCAATAGCTGCTGAATCTGTTAGCAACGGATTTGGAAGAGAGAATTTAACATGGATTTTGAAGTAATCTTGAGGATTTCAAGGAGCTACTGATGTTGTTATATATTAAAACATCATATGCAAGCATTCTTGTACAAGTGTTCAAGTTTAATTTGGTTTGAGTGGCTTGTATTCTATTTGTTAAGTTCATTGTCAACATGCATGTAAGTGGTTAACTGTCCAAACCTTGATTTTAATGAAAATCAAGATGACAATCATGTTTATATGTTCAAACACTTGTCATGTGATATGTTGGACAATTTTGGATGTTTACATCTCATGTTCAGTCCCTAAAACACATTTAGAAGCCTTAGGTTCTTAGTTCAACACTTCTTTAAGGCCACATTTGGGTTAGACTAATAAATAAATAAAAATCATAAAAAATTGTAAAAAATAAAATAGACCTAGCTTGAGTAAGATCATGTATTTTCTTAAGTGTGTGCAAAGTTTCAGAGTAATCTGAACCTTCTAATTAGTACAGCATACTAGTAGACGGTTCAGTTTACACTAAAACTTAATAAAAGAACTTAAACTCAAAAAACACAAAAGTAATTCTTCTTCTATCAACTCACCTCTTCTCTCTCTTCTCCTATCCCTATTAAACACAAAAATATCATAAAAATCTGAAAAGGTTCAAAAATTCCTAACAACACCATGTATATTGTATTTATACTTGTATATACTATTTGAAGCTAAGTTAAATGTAAAAAGTAACTTATATATCTATATTGTACACAACTAATGTATACATGTATTATAATGATTTATGTAAGTATTTATATTAAGTTATACTATATATATATTAACTATATAATTATCTATTTATTTATAGAAAATTACATGTACATATACTAGGGTAATTATAAATAAATAAGTAAACATATACAATCATATTTAATACTATACATATGTATTAAAGTGTTTATTATATATCTAGTTATTCCTATACATTGATTTATCTATCTATTTATTGTAGGTAATTAAGTTATTAAGTCAATTAAGTAAATTATTAAGTTAAAATAAAATAAATTAGTAAATTATCCTACTACTGAAGTAATTTATATTGTACACTAATATATATTAATTTTAATTATTTTCATCCTATGTATAATATATTTATACTGTATAATACTATTTATAGCTAAATTATATGTATATCTAATAAAAAAGTGTAAATAAATGTTCAAAAACAAAATGAAAATGCATAATAAATACCTTAATATATAAATTAACTATTTATAAAATCAATTGCATCATTAATTTATTAATTTGTACATTAATTAAGTAATTAAACCCTAAATTAACGTGCACATATCAGTAACTTTAAGTAATTTTTATATATAACTAAATAACTTACTTTTAAAAATTAATTACATAATTAAGTAGCCCTATGTAAGAGCTTTCTAATGATATAATTTAATTAAAAATTGGATACAATTGGTTGCTCAAATCGTGGCACAATTCTTGGCTTCAGAACACATCACAACACTTGATTTCACTTCAAGATAGTCCTAACTCGTTTATGGGCGAGCAAGTGCCACAATGTAAATTGAATCTCACCCCTACGCTGCTCAGTCGTCAGTGCAGGGCGCCAAATAATATCCTATTCCCTCACTTTGAGCATGAAATGAGCATATTATTGAGATTTATGATGGGCTGGTATATATAGTATTGGGCCTATTATGGGCCTAGTGGGTCGGTATTGGCTCAAGACTATAGACTGCAAAACAGCTAATTAAAAATTAGGACCGACTTAGTAGTGGTCTGGTCCCACCTATATGGGTGCTATGTATCCAACGAAAAATCGATTTGCCAACTAAAAACCATAATTTTTGATAAGTGAGGAATAAGTGTTGAGTGAGTGCATGCGTTGCCTAAATTTGCCTAAGTGTTGAGCTTATGTGTGTGCCTGTATGTGAGTGTGTGTTGTGCAGAAGTGTTGAGTGCTGTGTGTGTGTAGAGTATGAATACTGTAGATCCCTACAGGAGGGGGTGAGATTTGAGTGATAAAAGAAAAGTGTGGACATATAAAATCGATCTCACAAAAAGCAACAATTACACAATTGCACAAGATATTTTTAGGTGGAAACCCAAATCGGGTGAAAACCATCACCTAACCCTCTCAAGTTAGGATTTTTCGATCGACAAAGTTGATCAAATTCACTAACCCAATCACATAAACGAGGGTGACTGAACCTCAATACAACAACATTACTTTAGACAAGGGTAGTGTGCCTCAAACCGCTCCTCTTCACGAGGAGTATTTTGTCCCTCGATGAAGATGGGAATTCGCAATGCGAATACCCAACCAATAAATAAAGTAAAATGCAAATCAAATCTATAGAGCCACAAATTAAATAATTGAAACTAGCTACTATAGGTAAAGATTATTTCCCTTTGCTGGAAGTGCGTCGGCTTGACACGGATGCGTGAACCACGCGTGGGCACTATGTTGCTCTCGTAATCGCAGAGTGAGAGTAGGTGCATAGTGAAGGTGATGCTCTCTTGATGTAGAACTGAAGCATGTGAGAGCTAATACTTCTACTTCTCTTGGGCACAAAAGATGTGGAAAATGTGTTGCTTGGTGTGTCAAAATAAGGGAGGGCCACTCCTCTATTTATAAGTAGCCTAAAATGGCTTTGGAAGGCCTTAGAAGCCTTAGGTAGCCATTGGGGTTCATCCCAAGGCGAGGCAAGATGCAATCAGAATCATTAGTGATTCTGACATGGTCATCAGACATCTGTAAGTCACTCTTAAGACATCAGGGAACTAAGTCAGATGTCTAATTCTAGAAGAGTTCCCTTATTGACTTTCATCAGACCTAAACAGGGTTCTAGTGTAAATCAATTAGATGACGTACAAGATGCCTGACACTAGGTCTGGACATTTGGTAACCTATTTTACTGTGAGAATGGATTTCACAAGCTCCAAACGGCTATATTAGTCTAGGAAAGCAATTTTGGGTCAGTCGAGACTCAACGGTCACATATCAGATGTATGGGGTCCTCTACAGACATTTGATAGAAGCCAAATGATCATTTTCCTCAAATTTTACTTGATAGCCAACGTTCCACTAATTGGACATTTGGCACAGCCATCAGATGTCTTTTAAGACGTCTGGACTAAGGTCTAGATGTCTGATCTCAACAAATAGAACCTACTAATTCCAGCCTAAGTTATTGGACGTCTGAGTCAACAGTCAGATGTCTTAAAAGTCAAGATCAGATGTTTGAATCCCAGATTGGACGTTTGATCAGGCTGTCTGATGCCTATCTTGGATTTCTAAGTTCTCTATGAAAATCCTAAGTATCCTAGGGTTGTGCAAGCGCACCTAGGACTACTGTATTATTACTTTGGGATCTTTAACAAGTAATCTAAGAAATAAAAGAACAAATGACAAAGAGATAAAAAGTACAAGATAGAAAAGACATCTATCATATTCTTCTGACTTCACACTTTCGCTCCTTGTGAAACTTCTCCGTTAAGCTCCTCCAATCCTCCATGGATGCGAGCTCGAACTCCATCTTTACACTTGTCTTCATTTGCAATTTGACCTGAAAACTAGGACTCAAAAGCAAATGTTAAATAAAAAGTGTTTTGTAATCATCAAAATAAATGATCATGGAGCTCTAGCACCAACAATCTTCCCCTTTTTGATAATGACAAAATCATAAATAATAATACATAAAATTCTCCTCCTTTTTGACATTATCAAAAAGGTTTTTATCAATTGTAATTCTCCTAAACTCCTTAAAACATGCTCCCCTAACCCTCTCGAGTTAAGATTTCCCGATCGACAAAGTCGATCAAATCCACTAACCCGGTCACTTAAACGAGGGTGACTGAACCTCAATACAATAACACTACTTTGGACGAGGGTAGTGTGCCTCAAACCCCTCCTCTTCACGAGGAGTATTTTGTCCCTCGATGGGGATGGGAATTCACAACGTGAATAACCAATCAATAAACAAAGTAAAATACAAATCAAACCTATAGAGCTACAAAGTAAACAATTGAAACTAACTACTATAGGTAAAGATTACTTCCCTTTGCTGGAAGTGCGTCGGCTTGACACGGATGCGTGAACCATACGTAAGCGCTATGTCGCTCTCATAATCACAGAGTGAGAGCGGGTGCATAGCGAAGATGATGCTCTCTTGATGTAGAACTGAAGCTTGTGAGAGCTAGTTCTTTTACTTCTCTTGGACACAAAAGATGTGGAAAATGTGTTCGTCACTTGAAATTAGGTTTTAAATTGTTGCATTGTACTATAGTTGAAATCTCGCGAAAAATAAATAAAATTTATACTCGAAAAGTCCGAGGTTGTTCGCTGGGAGAAAGTAGGAATTTGATTATCAAGATTACAATTTAAACAATAGAGATAAGAAATAATCAAGAATTGACTCAGAACAATGTGACAATAATATCAAGTGTCAAACTACAAAAGGAATGGAGTAAACTGGTGAGTTGAATCACCAATTACTCTCTACAATAATAGCAAGTGGAACTCAATAACTATGTATGAAATAAACTCAAATCAGCCGTCTGATGGTAGGATCAGACGTCTTAAACTTCTGATTCTACAGTGCTCTGCTTCTTCTTCTTTCTCCGATTGTAGAGTCTTCTTCTTTGGTTCTGTCTCTTCTTCTTCCTTGGCTTCCTCTTCTTCGGCTCTGTCTTCTTTCTTCCTCTTCTTCTTTTCTTCTTCTTAGGCTCTTCCTTTTTCCTCTGCTTTTCTTCTTCTGCTTCTCTTCTTCACGCAAAGGGGAAAGGGGTCTCAAAATTGGCTAAGAGTTTAGCCAACTTCTCCAGGGAGAAAAACCCTCCCCTATCCAGTGCAAGCTCTCCTCTCTTTCTCTCCTTAGGTCATGCTCTCCCAGAGCCTTCAACAGTACTGGGTATACGGGTAATCGGACCTAAAGCACACCCGAGTCCAGGCTCATCGGTAGTGGGTGGTGAGCGAGGAGTGTATAACTTAGACGGGTAATCAGACCAGACCAGACCCGTGTGAGCAGTGTCATGGGCGAGGCCAAGTGAGGGGCATGAGGGACCTCACCCCTTGTGTATGAGGCAATAAGTCTGTATCACAAATACAATTTATGTGGGATAGAGCGGTTGTCTATATTCGATGTGGGACTATCTTCAGTCCCCTTCTTCGCATGCGCTGCCATTGATGCCTTCGTCCAATTCGTGTGCACGGAGCTGCCAATGGCTCCAACTGATCGGGCGAGCGTGTTCCTAGACTAAATCTGCCTCGTCTGGAGTCGAAGACCTAGAGCTATTAGCTGGGAAGCAAGCTTTGAGCTTGCTTGAAGCTTGGCGTTAATGGCACTATGACCTGGGACATGAAAAAGGTGAATACGATCTTTTGACCTCGTTAGACAAGCTCAAAAGGTTCGTCGAAGCATGGTGGACGTGGTGGAAGTGGTTTCATGGTGTGGCACAGTCCGTGTGTGTAGGGAGAAGTCAGACTGTGTGTGAAGGTGGTGGTGTTCGAGGGCGTGCGAAATTGATCAATAGCCCTAACTAAGTTAGGGCTTTTGATCTATGGTGAACGGTGAAGGTTTGGAGTGTGGGAGTGGTGGCGTAGGTGGTCTGTGGTGGCCGTTAGCGCTCGTCGGAGGTCTGCTGACGAGATGGAAGACGGAGTCGCGGAGGGCATTGGTGGGGTCGAAATGAAGTGTTCAGGTTGGTGTTGTGATAAGGGGAAGTTGAGGAGTCATTTAAGAGAGGTAGCAGATGACGGGGAGTGGAGATGGCATCGGTTGCGATATGGTCGGCATCGGAGAAGGAAGGAGCATCGATAGGGGTTGGACGACGAGGATGAAGAGGATAGGGGCGTTGGCGGGTAATGCTTGATGTGGAAGAAGGCAAGGAAGAAGGATCTGCCACCGGTATCATGGTCAAATGATGAGGAGAGGTAGGGAGAGTCGCTAGACGTCGAGGAGCACTTCGGTCAGAAAAGAAGGGAAGAATTGGAGGTGTTTCTGGCAGAATTCGAGCGTGGGATCTTCGGTCTGATCTGGGGAGTCTTATATAGGTCATCAGGAGGCGAACGAAGCTTGAGAATCAAGCTTTCAAGCTTAGAAAGCTTCGTCGAAGATAGAAACCCAATTTTCAAATGATTTTCATGGCACTTTGGGCAAGTCTTGGAGCCTAAGATGTGGCTCAAAAGGAAGGCGACTTCGTCAAGAATCTAAGTAGCTATTTTAGGACTGATTGATTGAGAATCGAGCGAGAAATCCTTGCTCAATCTCAACAATGAAGCTTAAAGTTGCCGTTAATGGCACCAGGGACCTATTTGCAAAGATGATGGCAAAGTTAGGGTCCTTTTTATAAGGATTTTGAAAGTTAAGGCCATATATGTGATTAGACAGGACCAAGTTGCAAACTAGGTCAAGATGATTTCAGATTGGGTCCAAGTTTTGGTACAAACCTAATTTGGACTTAAGGAATCCAATGATAAAGTTGGATTTTGGTTTTGATCATGTTTGACTGGGTAATTTATGAAAAAACATAAATTAGGGTAAATGTCTGTCTGAGACATTTTTTGGGTCAAGATGGGTTTTGATGGTCAAATTGAAGGTACTAAACCCTACAGAATATTTTTCTATAAATTTTAGAGAGTTTAGGTGAATTTTATCCTGACCAGAACTTTAGTTAATTAAGCGGGTCTATTTTTAGAGTTTCAGAAGTCATTTAATTCTCAAAACACGCAAAAACCCTTTTCTGTTTGTTCTAACCCACTTGTTAGCCTTTTAGGACCATTTGGCCCATACCTCATGGGAAAACCCATGGTTGTACTGCATTCATGGTATGATGGTAAAATTATAGTTTTAACCCTAGTTTCTTATCTTTCCCTCAGAATGATTATGCAATGAATTACAGTCCTCTGGCGGTTATGTAGGAGCATTTAATGACTTAATCAGATCAAATTGAGTAAGTTATGGCTCATGATGGTGTTCCCATCATACCCCCATGCCTAGCTTTTGCTAGTCCCTTAGCAAAATCTCAAGGAGCTTAACTCAAATTCTAGACCACATGCCTTTTTATGATCAGATGTGTGCTTTCTTTTGTAGATTAATTCAGAATGCCGATAGTAGGCTTAGAGGTACTCAAGTACAAACCAAGATCCGGACCTGACTAGATCTAGCCTCAGTCTGTTGCGAAGGTTTCTAAGGCCTACAGGAACTAACCTAAGGTTCGTTGAACTCCGTGGTTAAAGCACTCGTGCTTGTAACATGTTTTAGCCCAGGTTCAGTTTGCAGTGCATTTTTGTAAGAGCAACAAAGGATTTTTTTATTTTTGGAGAGTTTTCTCTCTCTTTTCTTTTTATTTCTATCTTTGGATTTTCTTTACAACATGGTCTATATCAGATTCCTAGTTCCTACCATTAATCCTCGCAGGGTCCCTAGCAATCGATGCTTTGAGATAGCACCGCCCATGACAACCGCCAGATCCTTGGCTTTCGAGATTTCGAGATAATCCTGTCCATGGTGTTCTGTAGCTAAATCCAAACCTTGGCAATCGACATTTTATGATAATGCCACCTATGGCATCTGAACCAGCACAAGGTGTTTACATGCCCTCGGTAGGATATTTAAATATCCTAGGAGACAAGCACTGAGGAGACGATATGTTATTGTGCATCTTCGAGGGGAATTTCCTGCCTCTCTACGTCGGAAACTCTTCCAAATCAACTTGTGTTGATTAGCCGCTCCTAATCTAGGTAAATTTTTCAGAACAGATTTAACGTATTTGCGTGATTTTGATAATTAAGTGCACTGAACTTGACTGTGTGTGGATTGAGGTGCTTATGTTACTGAGTCCCACAAACCAGAGGTCAGTTAATGAAGTCGAATAATCCCTAAGCCTTAGACCTAATACTTAAGCTTCACATTTTTCCCAACCTCTTGAGGACTATCTAGATCTTAATGGATACTTGAATTTTTAAGCCTAAAATCACAGCCCAAGAGGCCTAATATCGGCGTTCATACTAGTCTCTTTTTATCTCTTAACACTTTTTATCTTTCATTTTCTTTCCTTTTGATTTGGTCTAGAACTAAGTCAATTCTTTAATCTTTTACTAATGACTCTTTTTTTTCTCTTTTCAAATTGTGCTCCTTTTTGACATTTTTATCACCTCCCTTTTTTCTCCTCAAAAGTGATATGCAATTAATTCACTCACAATTTCCTCCCTTCTCCATTTTTTTCTCTTTTTCAATTTTGTATTTTTTTTATTTTTGGAATATGTAATTTTTTTGATGAAACCCTTTCTTGTGAAGTGATTCTCATAGCGTTTTGCACTTTAATACCCTTCCATGCCTATGATTTGCAATGTCCTCATTGTAAATTAGGTTGGTTCGAATTCAGCTTAGAATGTACATTAGAATAGGTTTAGGGTGGGTGGACGGGTCGGGGTGACTGTTGTAGACAATTTCAAGCTCGGGTACGGGTATCAAAGGTGGAGTCGGCTATTCAAATGGACGAGCCCTAAAGTGCAATATGAGTTCAGCATAAGATGTGTCAAGAAGGGTTTTGGGTTTTTCAAAAAGATGATGGGTTGCCTCCCATTAAGCATTGAGTTTAACACCATCAGCTGGGCGCAATGAGCTCAGGGAGAATGGAGATCAAAAGATACCTCAGCCAAGTTCGTATCGGTGAGCTCGATGAACGGTTTGAGTCTCTAACCATTTACGACAAAGGGTTCGGAATCAAGGCTGGGTTGGTTGATTTCAATGGCTCCATTTCCAAAAATTTGTCTAATAAGATATGGTCCAATCCATTTTGATCTGAGTTTTCCTTGGAACAGTTTGAGTATGGCATCAAAGAGTAGAACTTTTTGACCAGGGTGAAAGATCTTTCTGGATATGCACTTATCGTGAAAGGCCTTATCCTGCTCTTTGTAAATTCATGAGCTCTCGTATGCATCATTGCGTAATTCATTGATCTCGCTCATTTGAAGCTTTCTGTGGGTTCCTGCCTTAGAAAGATCTAAATTACACTTCCGTACATCCCAATAGGCTTTGTGCTCCAACTCGACAGGGAGGTGACATGCCTTCCCGTACACCAATCTGAAAGGAGACATACCCAATTAGGTATTGTGGATGGTCTTATAGGCTCACAAGTCTTCAGAAAGTCGGGATGACCAATCTTTCCTATCAGGTCGGATAGTAATGTGAAGGGTTTTCTTGACCTTTTGATTAGATAGCTCAGCTAGACCGTTGGTTTGGGGGTGATAAGGAGTAGAGATTCGGTGTGACACCCCGTATTTGGTCATCAGTAATCTGAACTGAGCATTCGTGAAATGGGTCCCTCCATTAGAGATAATGGCACGTGGAATCCCAAACCAAGAAAAGATGTTCTGATGAATGAATTTGATTACCACCTTATGATCGTTGGTTCGAGTCGGAATGGCTTCGATCCATTTGGACACGTAGTCAACAGCGAGAAGAATGTATTTGAAGCTGTTTGAAATAGGGAAGGGTCCCATGAAATCAATCCCCTAGATGTCGAAAATTTTGCATATGAGAATCGGTTGTAAAGGCATCTTATCGTGGTGGCTCATATTGCCCAAGGTCTGGCAATGAGTGTATGCCTTACAGTGATCGTATGCGTCTTTGAAAATTGTGGGCCAATAAAAGTCACACTGGAGGAATTTTGCTGCGGTTTTATGTTCGGAAAAGTGTACCGCAGGCCTGATCATGGTAGAAGGACAAAATGTCCTGAATTTTTTCTTTCAGGATGCACCGTCTGATGATCTAATTAGCACCAATGCGGAAGAGGTACGGGTCTTCCCAGATGTAGTACTTGGCATTTGAAAGCAATTTATCTTTCTTAGCCTTCGACCAAACGGACGGGATTTGATGTGATGCCAAGTAATTCATTAAATTAGTAAACCAAGGAAGTCCCGTACTAATAGTCAGGAGGTGCTCATCAGGAAAGTGTTCTATGATGGGATTGGAAGGGTCGATACTATCAGAAGGAATGTGGGATAAGTGGTCAGCTACCATGTTCTGCTTTCTTGCTTTATTGCGAATCTCGAGATCAAATTCTTAAAATAGTAAGATCCAGCAGATTAGTCGAGGTTTCGTGTCCTTCGCAAGGAGGTGCCTCATTGCGATGTGATCTGAGTATATGATAACACGGGAACCCAAAAGATATGATCTGAATTTTTTCAGGGCAAATACTACGTCTAGCAGCTCTTTCTCAGTAACTTTGTAGTTACACTGAGCCTCGTCAAGTGTCTTGCTAGCATAGTAGATGACCACGGGTTTCCCATCTATTTTTTGCCATGTACCGCACCTACAGCATAATCAGATGCATCGCACATGATCTCAAATGGTTGAGACCAATCAGGATACTATAGGAAAGGTGCTTGGGTAACTCGATCACGCAGGATCTCAAATGCCTGAGTGCACTCCTTCGAAATTTCAAAAGGGACATCCTTAGATAGAAGATTAGTCAAGGGATGCGCGATTTTCGAAAAATTGAGAATGAATCGACGGTAAAAACCGATGTGCCCTAGAAAAGATTGGATGTCTTTGACTGAGCTAGGCATAGGGAGTTTGGAAATCAGATTCACCTTGGCTCGATCAACCTGGATGCCCTTTTCAGAGATGAGATGCCCCAGGACAATTCCCTTAGGGACCATGAAGTGGCTCTTTTCCCATGAAAGAACCAAGTTCACGTCGATGCACCGCCTGAGGATTTGGACCAAGTGCAGGAGGCAATCATCAAATGATTCTCCAAATACCGAGAAGTCATCCATGAAGACCTCAAGGTATTCACCTACCATATCTGAGAATATGGCAAGCATGCATCGCTGAAAAGTAATGGGTGCATTGTAGAGACCGAACGGCATCCTTCGGAATGCGTATGTTCCGAAGGGGTAGGTCAAGGTGGTCTTCTCTTGGTCCTCAAGATGGATTACGACTTGGTTATAACCGGAGTTGGTCGAGCATGTTTCGCGTGTTAGAAATCGAGGTTACAAGTAACCTGTCGTCGTAGTTGCAAAACACGTTGATCAGATAAAATTTATACCAAAACTCCAAGGGAGTCCCGGGTTGAACACAGGGAGGCGACATTTACTTTATTGAAAATCGCACTTCGATTCGTTTCCTTTTGGTATTTTGGGGTTTTGTTATTTTTTTTGTATTTTTGAAATAAAAGATAAGTAGAATGAATCACAAGTTAGAAATGGAACAAATATGATATATATATCAATCCAATGTCAATTACAATGAACTATAAAAGCATAAAGAGAGGGGGGTGAGAGGAAATCTCCCGAATCGGCTGTTCAATGAGACGACGGTGCTTGACGAAAGCTCAGACGAAGGAGGTGAGGAGTGGGACAACGGAGGTGAGATGCAGGAGGATGTCATGTTGAGGAAAGCTTCGACATGGCTCCGAAATGGAGGTGAGAAGACGAGGGTGATCTGCTACCAGAATGGAGGTGGGAGGATAGCTCCAAGGCAACCTATGAAGGGAGATGGAAAGTAGGAGTATTTGGTGGGGCAGAGGTTTACTACACTAATAGGCACCTTGGGAGCTTGAGAACAAGCTCTAATGGAGCATTGGTAGGCTTGTTAGAGCTTGGGAGTAGGTGGGAGTAGAGTAGGTAGAGATGGCTTAGAAGGGAGGGGGTGTAGGTCCTTTTATAGTGGAGGAGAAGAGGCAAAAATAGGTATGGGACCATTAGTGACATCCAGGCCGTCGCCGGAAATGTCACTGTAGGCAACTCAAGCCCGCTAGCACCCATAGCTGTATTTGCTAGCATGCGATGAATTACCAATAGCTGTAAGCGTCGCTATAAGTCTAGCTCATGCATCACTGTAGGTCCAGCTCACGCATAGCTGGCACTGCACTCCTGCCTTGTCGTGCACGCGTGCACGCCCACGTGCTGGCGCTGTGCTGTGCGCATGCATGCTTGCACGCACACGTGCATCCTCACTACTACGCACGTCCGGTGCCACGTGCGTGCGCTGGGCAGCCTAGGCTGCGCCACGTGGCGTAGTCTGGGCCATCCATCTTGTTCTTGTTGTAAGGGTTGCTACAGAGGTCGGATTGAGTCAATTTTCGCGCCGCTAGGCTGCGATCGTCGACCCAAATCCATCCGCGTGGTCGAATTTGTCATTTGAAGCTTTGAATTATGTCTCATAGTCCCTTGTCCATTGATCATCCTCGGACTGCATATGGTGTTACGCGACTCCGATCGAGGCGATTTCAGAGGCATTGGACTCCGATCATCATCTTGATTAGATCCGTATGGTCAGATCGTCAATCCAAGGCTCCGAAATAAATATCCTTCTCTCCTAACCACAAAAAGGATGCAATTAACCTAAATTATATACAACTACTCTAAATGCAGAATGATGCATGCTATGCAATATTTATAACATGAAATGCAAATCTAAGCCTAGGAACATGCATGAATAGGTATTTTACCTTCAACAAATGTGTTTACATCATACCCCCATGCCTATCTTTTGCTAGTCCCTAGCAAAATTAAACTATATGCTTTGTATAAAAGTAGAATTGGGATTAGATCACTTAGGCCTAAGTCGTTTATTAACAATAGAAAATTTCAGCTAAGGTCCTAAACTACGAAAACTCAACAGTACCTGGGTGTCTACCCGAATGCAGACCGCCCAAGTTCTCACCTTATTTGAGAAGGGAAGATAGCTGTAAAAAATTATCCTGGAACTCTCAAACTCCAAAAGTACAAAAAAATTAGAAAAGAAGAAAAATAAAAAAAATATATATATATTTTATTTTTCTTCTTTTCTAATTTTTTTGTACTTTGGAGTTTGAGAGTTCCAGGATAATTTTTTACAGCTACCCGACCCGCCCAAGACTCGAAAAGGACTCTAAGTGATAAGCATCTTTGTGAAAACGTGATAGATCACAAAACGATCGTTAAGATGGACTTCGGGTTTCTACACCCTAGGTGACCTTGCCTAAAGGTTTATCTTTACGATTGGTAGCTTTCTCCCTACTTCTTTTATTTATGGGGTCAACACAAGGGCGAACCCAGTGTATATCTCCTCGGTTTATTCTACTTCCCCACTTCTTCCTTAAGTGTTTTGGGAATTATTGCGCATTTTCTTTTTGTGAGCTGGGTTTTGGACAACCAGTCGATGAGCTGTTACCACTGACAACTTACCAGCCATACTCGTGCGGTGAAGTGTAGTTTTATTTTTTTTTATTTTCTCCTTTTTTTCTTTTTTTTTTAAGTGTTTCTTTTTTTTTCTAAGTAGGTGGCTTC
This sequence comes from Thalassia testudinum, assembly GCA_037157565.1. Taxonomy (NCBI): domain Eukaryota; kingdom Viridiplantae; phylum Streptophyta; class Magnoliopsida; order Alismatales; family Hydrocharitaceae; genus Thalassia; species Thalassia testudinum. Next base: position 3,166,289 of record JAZHRO010000070.1, read on the forward strand.
CATAATCTAAGATTTACCTAAAGGAAGTACAACGAAAATGGTTTTGTGGCTTGGCTTTGGACAATCGGTCGATGAGCTATTACCACCGATAACTTGCTAGCCATACCACCCAAGTCGGTCCATTAGCTACCCAATTTCCGTAAAAATTGCTAGAAAGTGAGTCAGCGCAAAAAAATGTGTGCAGATGCTTAGGCTTAAAGTCCCCCCATATCAGATGGAGGGTTGATAAGTCACATACTTATCATCCCAAATTATTTACCAAATTAAAATGAATTTTAATTGGCGTGGATTCGAGACTAAGTCCACATTCGAGTAGACACCCGGGCTGATTAAGCCCGAAGACCTGAAGAGTCTAAGTGTTTAGGTTATGTCGTATCATTTCCTAAAGTTAATAACTTTCAAATGCCTAAGTTCTCTTTTCCTAATTTCTTTCTTTTTTTTATCTGTTTTCAAATTTTCAAATTTTTTTAAAAATTTTATAAGGAACTAAAAGAAATTCTAAAGAGTTAACATAATGATTTTAGGAATCGATTATCCATGTCCTCATGCCTAAATGATACAATGTCCTCATTGTAAAAATAAAGACATGAAAAGGGCGGAGTAAACAGAATATCACCTGAGTGTCGTGAAAATCCAGTCAGCTCCGTAGAGAGAAGAGTGTATACACATGCGCTAAGTTTAATGCCTTCAGCTAATCATAACATACATACAAAGAAGAAATTAAGAATACACAAGTGCGAGTCAGAATCAAAATAAAAATATTGATCCTGAAACCTGCCAACAGAATATGTCCACAGACGTGGACTAGATTATGGTGCAGACCCATACCTTAGGGTGAGTGGTTCGCAGGTTCTGGATGAAAATCACCCAGAACCGAAGGTTGTTGTGTTTGCGGGGCTGGGCCTGCGGTTTAGTGGTGTGCAAACCGAGACTAAAGTGTCAGAAAATGGGTAAGGATGGTTCAATAGGTGCGGTTGTTCACTTAACATCTAGCTCAGAAAAATAATCAGTTATTCCAGGCTTGGGTCGCATGTGAAAGATATCATAAGGGTCCGTATAGAAGATAGGTGATTTCAGGTCAATAGGTACCCTTATATCCAAACTTGTTTTTCCCTCAAAATTAACCTCCCAAATTTTCATTTCCAACTTCCTATCCTCTGAAATCAAGGTTTCCGGGACCTCCAGATCATTGTACACCCCATCTAAAGTACCCAAGTCCAACAATTATGGCTGAATCAGGATTGACTTGGGCACAATGATCTCAAAAGTATGTTCATTCAGCTCTTCGAGGTGTGGTTGAGGAATGGGGCTACTAATTCAGTCGTCCGGTATCGGATCCTCTAAGTTAGCCCCAACCGAATCAGAATCTTTAGTAGTCGGCCTACCAAATTGGTCATCATACTCCTCGAGCCCGTATGTCTCACTAAAATCATTCTCCTCAAGCTTAAGTGAGGCTTCACTAAGAGATTCCTCACCCTCAAAATCAAAGAATTCATGATCCTCATTTGTATATGTCTCAACATCACAAGTCATTTCATCATCCAAGGAGACATAATTTTCTTTGTTTCTTGACTTAGGGATCTCAGGCGAATCAATCGGTTCATCCTCAAAGGGTTGTTATAGACCAATCTGGTCATCTCCAATCTCCGAATATGTATTCCCCCCGATAGGTGCCTGAGTGGGTTCAGACATTGGCTCTCCTGAAGGGGGTTCATTTTGAGAATCATCCCAAGATTTGACTAGTGCAACCACAAATTTCATCCTCAACCTTGACAATTTCCCAAGAAGAAACTCACCAAGGTCCCTATCCCTAACACTTTGGAGCAAATCCAATAGAGAACTATTAAGTTCATCAATCATTTTGATCATAGGCTCTAGTGCTTTAGTGCATGGTGTTGGCTTAGCTTCTAAAGATTGTATAATGTTCCTCAAATTAGCCAACACCCTATCCTAGATCTGGTTCACCTGAACTGACTGGTTTAGTTTAGGTTTGGGTGGGTTCAGGTTAAATCTAAGGGAGTCAAGATGTCGAGGTTCTCGGGTCCCTCCCTAAAAGTAGGCATTCTAGGTTGTTCAAAGGATGGTTGTGACCTATATTCAGTGGAATACTGGGGAGGGTAGGTGTTATAATCATGATATCCTTTCTGATTGTAGATCGGGTTGGTTTGGTCATCAAAGGATGAAGATCCATAATCATTATAGCTCTGGGAAGGATAATAATCATAGTCTTGTTGTCCAGGGTTAGGCCCTGGACACTGAGGTCCGGATTCATATCCCCAATCAAAGTCATCCCAACTAGTGGATGGGAAATTACAAGTTAAGTCGGGATAGTAATCATCTTGGGGATAAGTGGTGGTAGGAGGATAGGATGTGAAATTTGTGTAGGATGTGGAAGGGTACATGGTGAAGTAAGGAGGGAAATCAGAAGAGAAAGGAGCCCTGCAATACAAAAATACAAGCCTGTCCTTAGGTTGGGTAGCCTAAAGGTCTACAAACTCTCAAAATCCATCCTAAGATTATGGACGATTTACTCTACTTATGTCCAAGCAATCCAGCCAGTTAAAAGGAGGGACTGGGGAGAAGGTTCTTCCTTTGGCTTACACCTCCAGTTTCTAGTGTACCCCCCAGTCGTGGTCGTTTGACGCTACTCCCCTAGCTAGACATCAGATTGACTAGTATAAGCAGGTTAATCGTGAACAATCTCAATTTGGATCCTGACGAGCGAACTAGTCCTTAAGGCCAACGTCTAATCAATTTTAGTTAGGCTTGGGACAATGGTGCTTTAGGAATGTGATGGGCCCTTTAGATGGGTTGTGCCCTTGATGATCAGTTAAAATGTGTGTGCATGCACAACCAAGGTTTTCAAACAAGGTTATTTGATGATGTGTCTTTTAGGGTTCAACCTTGTTTAGTAGCTTTTAGGGTTTAATTCCTAGGTTGGTTCAATTAAGGTTTAGTAGAACACTCTAAGTTTTGAAAGCACGGGTAATGATATGTTCCTTTAAAAATCAGAAATAAAATGTGAAGTGCCTGGTTCAGTCCTAAAAATCAACCCTAAGTGGCAAGCTACTTAATGAATCAATTTTAGATTGAGTGGTGCAGCCCAAACAGCTCAATCAATTGGCCTATTGCACCACTTAGTTAAGACACACAGAAATGTTTGACCTATTTAGATTTCTACTCACTTATGCGTATTTAGTTGAAGTGTATCAGGTCAACAAGTCAGATCCCGATTAAGTGGTAGAATCAAAGTGATTGTGCGCCTTAGGATAAGTTGTGGGTGTTAAGTGTGTAGCTTTCAGAAAATCCCACAATCAGATAACACTTTTTTTTTTATGTGGATGGCGAGGTGAGTGGAGGTGGCAAACAAACAACCAAATCTATCCTAGGGTTTATAAAAAGCACCTAAGTTGATTTGGGTTTGAGTTATTAGGTTATGAAATGAAAACTAAGGTGGGGGTGGTGTGGGGGACACTTACAAAACACTCTACCTACACTTTACTCTGGTCTACCGCATTTGGATCTCCATGCTAGGGTACCTGCAAGACAGTAGATTAAAGACAAGTAGGGTTAGTGCTATGTAAATGCAAAGAAATGCAGAAACAATGGTCATGCGTGTTTCGCGTGTTGGAAAGCGAGGTTATAAGTAACCCGTCATCGTAGTTGCAAAACACGTCGATCAGATAAAATTTATATCGAAACTCTAAAGGAGTCTTGGGTCGAACACAAGGAGGCTACGTTTACTTTATTGAAAACCGCACTTTGATTCGTTTCTTTTTGGTATTTTGGGGTTTTGTTATTTTTTTTTGTATTTTTGAAATAAAAGACAAGTAGAATGAATCACAAGATAGAAATGGAACAAATATGATATATATATCAATCCAATGTCGATTACAATGAACTATAAAAGCATAAAAAGAGAGGGGGATGAGAGGAAATCTCCCGAATCAGCTGTTCGGTGAGACGATGATGCCTGGTGGAAGCTCGGACGAAGGAGGTGAGGAGTGGAACGACGGAGGTGAGATGCAAGAGGACGTCGTGTTGAGGAAAGCTTCGGCGTGGCTCCGGAATGGAGGTGAGAAGATGGGGGTGATCTGCTACTAGAATGGAGGTGGGAGGACAGCTCCAAGGCAACCTATGAAGGGAGATGGAAAGTAGGAGGAGTATTTGGTGGGGCAGAGGTTCCCTACACTAATAGGCACCTTGGGAGCTTGAGAACAAGCCATAATGGAGCATTGGTAGGCTTGCTAGAGCTTGGGAGTAGGTGGGAGTAGAGTAGGTAGAGATGGCTTGGAAGGGAGGGGGTGTAGGTCCTTTTATAGTGGAGGAGAAGAGGCAAAAATAGGTATGGGACCATTAGTGACATCTAGGCTGTCGCCGGAAACGTCGTTGTAGGCAGCTCTTGCCCGCTGGCGCCCACAACTGGATTTGCTGGCATGTGATGAATTAAGGACGACTGTAAGTGTCGCTGTAAGTCTAGCACATGCATCGTTGTAGGTCCAACTCACTCATAGATGGCACTGTTTTCTTGCCTACGCACGCGCGCACCCACGAGCTGGCGCTACGCTGTGCACATGTGCCCGTACGTGCACGCGCACTCGCGTTGCTGCGAGCGTGTGGTGCCACGTGCGTGCGTTGGGCGGCCTGGGCTGCGTCGCGTGGTGCAGTATGGGCCATCCATCTTGTTTTAGGGGCTACTACAGAGGTCGGATTGAGTCGATTTTCATGCTGCTAGGCTACGATCGTCGACCCGAATCCATCCGCGTGGTCGATTTTGTCATTTGAATCTTTGAATTATGCCTCCTAGTCCCTTGGCCATTGATCTTCCTCGGACTGCATATGGTGCTACGGGACTCCGATCGAGGCGATTTCAGAGGTGTTGGACTTCGATCGTCATCTTGAATAGATCCGTATGGTTGGATTGTCAATCTGAGGCTCCAAAATAAATATCCTTCTCTCCTAACCACAAAAAAGACGTAATTAACCTAAATTATATAAAACTACTCTAAATGCAGAATGTTGCATGCTATGTAATATTTATAACATGAAATGCAAATCTAAGCCTAGGAACATGCATGAATAGGCATTTTACCTTCAACAAATGTGTTTACATCAAGAGCAGCCATCCAAAATGCAGAAGAATTGATTTCCTGCTAATTTCTCAAGGATCTGATTAATGAACAGTAGTGGGAAATGATTCGTCTTCGTGGAGGAATTAAGTCTTCTGTAATCAATGCAGATTCTCCACAAGTTCACTATACGGGTCGATATGGTTTTTCCAATTTCAGTTGTGATGACAGTGAGCCCTGCCTTCTTAGGCACAGCTTGGATTGGACTCACCTAACGACTGCTGGAGATCGGGTAGATGATCCCTGCATCTAACCACCTGATGATCTCCTTTTTCACGACATCTTGCAGATTTGGATTTAGGCGTCTCTGCATTTCACGAGATGGTCATGAGCCCTCTTCAGTGTAAATGTGATGTGTGCAGTATGAAGTGTTGATACTAGTCAGATCATCGAGAGTCCATCCAATGGATCTCCAATGCTGCTAGAGAATAGAAATCAGGCGTGTTTCCTGATCAGGTGTGAGTCGGGAGTTGATAATCACAAGAAACGTCTGATTGGAACCCAAAAAAATGTATTTGAGATGATTGGGAAGAGGCTTTAATTCCATTACTGGGTTGTCAGTATCAGCAGGAGGTTCAGGGTGGGTGTCGGGAGCAAAGGAAGGAGCTATGGGTGTGTCTAAGTTAGGTTCAGACTCCTCTAATTGCAGGTTTTGATCTTCTTGTGGTTGATCAGAAATATTCATGGTTTACTCGATACATAAGTCGTCAACCACAGCCTCAATATCGCAAATTTGTTCTATAACTCCCCAATTAATTCCTTGTTGGGCCTTAAAGATGTCGATTTTCAGTATCTTACTCCCAAATTTTAATTCAATTTGTCTCCTTCATAATTAATATTGGCCCTAGCAGTGGCCAGAAAGGGTCTCCCTAGTATGATAGGTGTACTGTTCACATTCTCAGGAGCATCCATGTTTAAGATAATAAAATCCATGGGAAAATAGAAATCATGTACCCTAACTATGACATCCTCGAGAATTCCTTTTGGTGACTTAACAGATCAATCTACTAACTGCAAAGTCATCTCTATTGGTTTAAGCTCAGATTCCTCGAAGTAGTCTAGTAGGGATGTGGGTATCAAATTTATGGAAGCTCCTAGATCTAGTAAGGCTCCGTCGAACTGCATATCACTGATTGCACAGGAGATCAGAAGGGTGCCTAGGTCTTTTTCCTTAAGCGAGAGTTCGCTCAAAATGACGGAGCTGGCTTGCTCCAACAGTACGATCGGGTTCCTGCCTTTGGTTCGCGGCTTACGCTTAGGTGTATACACGTCTTTTAGGAATCGTGCATAAGCCGATACATGGCGTATTGCATCCATCAAGGGGATATTTATATGGACCTGCTCAAAGAGCTTAACCAGGTCCTCCTCAGGTGCCACGGGTTTGGTTGTCCTTTTTCCCTTAGTTAAGGCCTCGGGAAATGGATCCTTAGATGGTTTCTCTAGAATGGGTCCAGGCTCTTGATCTAAGATAGAGGTATCCTGGATGACTATCCTAGGGTGTGAGGTTGCATTACCAGGTTGGGAATGGCTTGGATAAGGTAGGTCCTGTGTTGCTTTGCCACTACAGGTAGTAACAGAATTCAGTCCTGCCTTGTTCTGGTTTGGTGTGGGCAAAAGAGGTGATTGCTGCTGGTAACCCACTTATGATGTCGAAGCCTCCATCCCATTAGGTGATGGAGTAGAAGGGGCCTGATAAACAAAGTGAGCTTGGCCCTAAGTCGGGTTCATAACGAGCCTCTGGTTTAACACGTTATTTGGATTAGGCAGAGGTTGTCAAGGAAGTGAGCCAAGTTGGTGAGGATTTTCCATCTGGGTGAGTTAATTACGAACCTATGTGATCTCGTCTTTATTCTATTTTGCATAGCTGCATTTGTTTTCTGAATGTCAGCCAGAGTCTGAAGGATAAGAGTCATTTGATTTGCATGAGTTGGCCCGGATTGATAAGTTGGGTTGGGTCGAGGCTGAGGCAGCTGATATGGACGAGGAGTATGTGGTCGGGGCTGATATTGAGGTCTCTAATTTTGATTGTTCACTGACCATGTGAAATTAGGATGATTACGCCATCTAGGTTTATAGGTGTTTGAGAATGGATCATTCTGAATGGCGTTGAGGTCCTCGCGAGTTTAAGGAGCCTCGGAAAAGTCAGAAGATGAGGATTTAGAGTTCCCCCAACTAGAATAGGTGGGTCCAAAGTTTCCTCTAAAATCAGAATCAGATGGGGGTGGATATGAGTCCATCCACTGGGAAGATCGATGATAGATGTTATGCACAACCTCCCTGCCAGAGGGCGATTGCACGAACGGGGTTTGCGTAGAGGTGGCTCGCTGCAAGTGTCTAGTTAGCTCATCCACCTTCTTTTCAATAATAGAGACCTTGTCCAGGTGACTGGCCATTAGTTCCAAGTTGACGGAAGAGAACATGCCCTATGTCACATGTGCTCCCTTTGGATTCGTCAATGCATGGGCATTTGTCCAGTCGAACATGCCCATGGATTCATTATTGATGGAGTTCTCACACATATTCTCGAGAATCTCCAACACGGTGTCTTCTTGTTGACCCATGATGTTTCCTCCATAGGTCACATTGACGAATAATCGAATATCCTCATGGAGTCCCTGGTAAAAAGACTGGACTTGTTCCCATTTAGGAACTCCGTGGTGGGGGCACTTTCGCATGAGATCTAGAAAATGATCCCACACCTCGTGAAGCGGTTCTCCTGCTTGCTACGTTAAATGCATGATCTGGTGTCGTAAGGCATTTGTCCGACCAACAGGGAAGAACTTTCTCAAAAACTCGGATTGAAGTTCCGCCCAGGTGTTGATTGGACGCGTTTGGGTTTGGTACCAGTGAGCAGCCTTATCCATGAGAGGAGAGAACATTTTCATGAGTAAGACATCCCAATTTTGAGCTTTTGACCCGAAGGTCTGGGCCAGATGCTTGAGTTGCTTGATATGATGGAAAGGATCCTCAGAATTACGCCCATGGAATTTGGGAATGGCATGAATCATGTTGGGCTTGAGTTCAGTATCAGGACCTCCAACAGGGATTTGTACTCGAGGTTCGATTGCCACCGCAGCAGGATTGTAATGATCTCACATCATAGGATGTTGAGGTGGGTTCACAAAGGCTTGGAATAGATCATTGAGGTGCTAAAGCTGATTTTTAGGATTGTTTTCTTCTACTGGTTGCTCCATGATGATGGATGAAGGAGAATTAGGTTCAGATGAATCAAAAGAGATATCGATCGGATTGGATTGTTGCACAAACAAGGAGGTTGAGGCTTGGCCTCGATGGCAATGAGTAGCTAATGGAGGCCTCAAGGATGGTTTTAGAGACCTCCTGCCAAACATGCACCAATGGATTAGATGAGAGATAGAATGTGATGGACCCAATCAAGACACCCAAAAATTTTTGGATGACTATAAAGGTTCAAGACGGATGATACCCTTTAGTCAGAAAGCTGTCCACCTGAGAATTACCTAGGCAGCTAGAAAGGGAGAGTCCCACAAAGACCCCTACACTATAGAGCGCCCTCACGAGTTACAGGGTTTCCCCCACCCGACCTCTCTTATCACTGATGATCCAGGTAGGCCAAAATGGGGACTTGACCTCCTAAGTCTACCTGTTTTAAATTAAGAGCAAGGGTGCTTATGATTTCACTTGAACTTTTAAGATGTTTTTTTGCAAAGTGACCTAATTTGAAGTTTGGTTAACCCAACAAGGTGGGACAACTTCACCTGTATTGTCCTTTTAGAAATTTAGGTCCCTCTTTTAGTGTTCAAATGAATTTAAGAACCTGATTTTAGGGTTTTACTTAAATAGATTAATTTAATCAAGGCTTAGGCACACATTATTTGGAAAGATCAATTCTTGATTAAGCAAGTGTATCTCTAAAATCCTAAACTGGAATCCTTAATTGGCTCTGATTTGGTCCAACTTAATCTGTCCAAATGTGGTACCTAGGGCTTCAATCAAGAACGTGATAACCCTAGATTCCTTAAACTTTAAGCAGGTGCACAAATTAGGGTTTTGGTGTTCTCTAAATAGAATGTATCAAATCAAGCAACTTGATGATTTGTTTAAGAATAGAATGCAAGTAGCCCTAATTGATTTTTTTTCTTGTTTAGCGTCTTTAGAATCAGTGGCCTAGAAGAAGGTAGGTGGAGTTTACCTACCCCTGGAGTGGTTCATGTGCGGCTGATCTTCTTTTAATGAGTCCTTGAAACATATTACAATCAAAAGAAATAGAGCAAGTGTTAGTTGCTCTGAAATGGATTCTAAAATCGTCGCATTGCAGTATAGGTCGAATTAGTGCGAAAAACAAATACAATTTATTACTCGAATTTGTAGTCCAAGGTCGAACACAAGGAGCAAATAGGAATTCATACACTAATCTTCAACAAAATGTAATTGAGCACAAAATTTAAGCCAAATAAATTACTCAAAAATGATAATCAATGTAGAACATGAATATAACAAGAATTTGACATGATGAAAAGAGATCTATAACAAAATAATGGTGATTTAGATCACCAATTATTTAGTATAATTATATGTATACTAAGGTAATCAATAATGCCACAGTAATCAGGACCAAATCAATCAAATATCCGCACAGTAGCTTGAATACTACAGTAATCAAACATCTCCTTTGGAGATCAGACGCCTTAAATGTTCAACTACTACAGTGCCTTTTGTTTCTTCTTTCTCTACTCTCTCTCTTTCCTTCTCTTCTTCAACAACCCTGTTCCCCCTTCAGTTCTTCTGTGTGCCTCTTCTTCTTCTGCCTTGACTTCTCTTCCTCAAGCACAGGGGAAAGGGTCTTTAGATTTTGGCTAAGTGCTAGCCAACTTCTCTAGAGCAAAACCCTCTCCTACCCCGCGAACTTTCCTCTCTCTTTCTCTCCTTGGGTTTCCTCCTTTATTCCGCCTTCAGAAGGCCATGCATAGTACCGGGTTATCAGGTATCGGACCTAGAGAGCACTTAGGTCTAGGGTTGCGGGCGTGGGTTGCAGCCGAGGAGTGCGCGGGCATAGGCGGGTTAACGGGTCGGAGCCAGGCCCACGTGGTGGTGTCATAGGCGAGGCGAGTGGTTAAGGAGGACCTTACCCTCGTGTGTTAGGAGGCGGTAAGCCGCTGACACTTTTTCCTCTTATTGCACTGCAAACACTTTTCAGCAACCAATGCGGGACTTAAAGTCCCACGCTTCCTCTTCGCATATAGCTGTAGGTGATGGATCTTTGAATTGTGGTTGTAGGGGCCTCAGCATCTCCAATTAGCGCCTGGGGATGCACCTAGAGAGAGTTCATAGCTTCTGGGAGTGGCTTCAAGTAAGAACAACGGCTGGAGCGTGATGAACGAGACTGGAGAGTGTGGTGGCAACGGTAGAGATCCGGTCATGCCCTGAAACGTGAAATAGGGCCTCGCGACTGCGTTAAAACAATGCAAGCTGATCGCCTGAGGACGGCGAGGGTGGTCGTGGTGATTTTAGGGCGAATTGAGGTGTGTGGTGGTCGGTCGACGACAGGGAAGATGACGGAAAGGTGAGTTGTTCGATGGTGGGTTTCAGTGGATGATAAATCGAATGGAGAGAAGGGTTTTGAAGAGTGGAGCATGGCGGAGCTGATGGATGTGATAGCTGCGTGATTCGTGCTATGGAGAGGTGGTTGGGCATCGTCGGAGCTTCACCAGAGTGGAAGAGGATGGAGGGGGGAACGTGTGGTTGGTGGTTGTTTTGAGAGATAGAAAGAGGGAAAAAGGAGGCAAGTAAGTTAAAGAACCTAATATTATGGATGAAGGGCAAGGGATACGACACTGATGTGATTGCCGACGCCGTGGAAGATGAAACTCCTAAGGGAGATGACGGCAAAGAAATGGGCTTGAGGCGTGTTTGATGTGGTCGTCAAGAGGCGGAGGGAGTCGGGGAGGAAGAAGATGCTCCCAATTTGGCTGTTGGGAGGCCGTGGGACAACGGGGGAGGAGCTCATCGGAGCTAGGTCATAAGAGGTTGGAGGTAGGGTTAGGAAGAGGGTTTTGTGGCCAAATCCTAGCTAAAGAGCATGTCCGTGCCCTAGGGATCTTTTTATAGGGTTCAGGAGGAGATTTTAAGCTTGGAAGCCAAGCTTCCAAGCTTAGGAAATGTCACCGAAGTAGGAACTTGAAAGATACGCGAATCTCTCATGTGTTCGCATGAGAGATTGGGAAGGTTTTTAGACTCGTGATCAGATTCATTGGAGAGAGAACTTCTCAAGGAATCTCCCTTCCAATTTTGGAATGGATTGAGTAAGAAATTAGGGAGATCTTTCCATTTGAAGGTCGTCAGAGTTGTAGGAATATGATTTTGGTGCAGTGGGGACCTATTTGTGAAGAAGACGTCAAAGTTGGGGGGCTATTTGTAGGAATTTCAAAAGTTAGGGGCATGTGTGTGAAATAAAAGAGTCAAACGAGACTAAAGTGCAAACTTGGTCAAGATGATCTCAGATTGAGCTGAAATTTTGGTACAAGCGTAATTTGGACCCAAGGAATCCAAGAGTGAAGTTAATTTTTGGTTTTGACCAAGTTTGACTAGGTAATTTATGCAAACACCTAAATTAGGACAAATGTCAGTCTGAGACCTTATTTTGGGTCAAGACAAGTTCTGATGGTCAAATCAAGCATACCAAACCCTAGAGAATATTTTTATATGAATTTTAGAGGGTTTAGGTGAATTTTATCCTGACTAGAACCTCAATTAATTAAGTGGATTTATTTTTAGGGTTTCAAAAGTCATTTAATTCTCAAAACACATGCAAACCCTTTTTTATCTGTTCTAACCCACTTGTTAGCCTTTTAGGACCATTTGACCCTTAATTACCCCTTGGGAAAATCCATGATTATACTGAATTCATGATATGATGGTAAAACTGCAATTTTAACCTTATTTTCTTATCTTTCCCTTAGAATGAATTTGTAGTGAAATATGACTCTCTAGCAGTTATGTAGGAGCATTTACTGAGTTAATTAGATCAAAATGGCTAGTTATGGCTCATGATGGTGTTCCCATCATACCCCATGCCTAGTTTTTGCTAGTCCCTTAGCAAAATCTCATGGAATTAACTTTAATTCTAAACCATATGCCTTTTATGCTCAAAACTCTAATGTGTGCTTTCTTTTGTAGATTAGGTTAGAATGCTCATGGTAGGCCTAGAGGTACTGAGGTACCAACCAAGATCTGGACATGACCAACTCTAGCCTCAGTCTGTCGCGAAGGTTTTTAAGGCCCACAGGAACTAACCTAAGGTTCGTTGAACTCCACGATTAAAGCACCTGTGTTTGTAACATGTTTTAGCCCAGCTTCAGTTCGCAGTGAGTTTTTGTAAGAGAGAGACAGAGGAATTTTTTTCTTTGTTTTTGGAGAGTTTTCTCTCTCTTTTCTTTTTTATAGCTTTGGATTGGCTTTACAACACAGTCTATATCGGATTCCTAGTTCCCACCATCAATCCTTGCAAGGTCCCTGGAAATTGATGCTTCAAGATAGCACCACCCATGGCAACCCCCAAAACCCTGGCTTTCAGGATTTCGGGATAATCCTACCCATGGTGTTCTGTAGCTAAATCCAGACCTTGGCAATAGACATTCCGTGATAATGCCGCCCATGGCATCTAAACCAGCATAAGGTGCTTACATGCCCTCGGTAGGATATTTAGATATCCTAGGAGACAAACACCGAGAAGACGGTATGTTATTGCGCATCTTCGAGGGGAGTTTCTCGCCTCTCCACATCGGAACTCTTCCAAATCAACTTGTGTTGATCAACCGCTCCTAATCTATGTAGCTTTTTCTTAGAATAGATTTAACACATTTGCGTGACTTTGATAATTAAGCACATTGAACCAGACTGTGTGTGGGTTAGGGTGCTTAGGTTACCGAGTTCCACAAACCAAAGGTCAATTAACGAGGATGAATAATCCCTAAGCTTTAGACCTAATACTTAGGCTTCGCATTTTCCCCAACCTCTTGAGGACTATCTAGATCTTAATGGATACTTGAATTTTTAAGCCTAAAATCATAGCCAAGAGGCCTAGGATCAGCGTTCATACTAATCTCTTTTTGTCTCTTAGCACTTTTTGTCTTTTTATTTCTTTCTTTTGATTTGGTTTAGAACTAAGTAGATTCCTCAATCTTTTACTAATGACTATCTCTTTTTTGTTTCAAGCTGTTGCTCCTTTTTGACATTTGTATCACCTCCTCTTTTCCTCCTCAAGAATGATATACAATTAATTCACTCAAAATTTCCTCCCTTCTCCATTTTTTTGTTCATTTTCAATTTTCTATTTTTTTGGTTTTTTGGAATATGTATTTTTTTTAGAACTCTTCCAAACTTTGAATTTTTGTATGTTTGCACTTTATCACCCCCCTATGCCTAAGTTTTGCAATGTCGTCATTGTAAACGGAGGGTGTAAAACAGTTATGGTTCAAGGATTATAACAGGATTATCGGGTGGGTGAACGGGTCGAGATGACTGTTGCGGATGATTTCAAGCCCTGGTACGAGTACCAGAGGTGGGATCGACTGTTCTAAAACTGAACTCAGGGTGCAATAGACATGAAGTACAAAAGGATAATAAGAAGGATCTCGAATTTTTGGAATGGCAGGTTGCCTCCCGTTAAGCGCTAAATTCAACACCTTCAGCTGAGTGGAAAATGATATGGAGGAGTGGTCAAATCAAACGAGTTTTGTAGAACAATCACCTTGATTAATAGCCTGGTTGATCCAACTAGGTGCTTGTTCAGATCAACAGGCTGATGATGCAGCCCAAACCCGATCAATCTGGCGGGTTGATAGATGTAGATCAAGAGATGTGGAACCCACCATATGTTGTGGAGCTCTGAATGATGCGGAAGTGTGAATCTAGGGTTTGGCTGAGTTGAATCAGCCAAATCAGAGTAGGGATCCTAAAATGAAAAAGAATCAGTGGAGAATGTAGGAACCCTACGAAAATGATCAGAGAAGGATGAGGTATGATTTATAGTCTAATCGATGTCTGAAACCCGATTGGAATGTGGAGGAGAATCATCTGCAACTGGCTCATTGAGAGGGAGAGTAGAAATTAAGTCTGGTAGCGGGTCGGGGTTGAAAATGGGTTTGGGAAGGTTCTGCATATGTTGAAGAGGTGGCATCAATAAGAATTGTGTATGAGGGCTCTTCTAGAAAGGATTCAAAGGTGGGTTCATTTAGAGAGTCCTCATAGTAGCCATCAAACTCAAAGGTAAATGCCTGAAGAGTGTTTATAGGATGAAGGAAATCTGAGTCAAGAAAAGATTCGAACTCTAGGTTGTAGACACTCTCAATAATTTCTATTTTTGATTCCTGAGTATCAGAAAGAAATGTTTCCACCTCAATGGAACTTGATTTTGAATCAATGATCTCAGGATGAGGGACTTCAGAGTCAGAGTCGAAGAATGGATCATGTATGCTGAGGTCATAGATTGGCTCATAGTCATCAGGAAACAATGGTTCTCTGAAATCATAGTAAGACTCGAAATCATCGGAGAACTTGCGAGAATCAAGTTTTGAATTTGATTCGAGATTAGAGGTTCCACCACAGCATAAATCAAAATATGTAGACTCAGCAACCTGACTTGGGTCTAGCCTATTCTCAGATTTCAAGCTCAAAAGGGTGTCCCTATTAGGTTTGGGCTCAGGTTTTTGGCTTGTAGGGAAGACCCAATCAAAACCCAACTCTTCCAACTCCTCAGTTTCTGTATCATAGATAGGTGTGACTTCTGAAAAATCAATCTGTATTTCTAAGGAGGTTGGAGAGGTGCATTCATCAAATAAAGGCCTAGAATCATAATCCAAATTCAAACTCTGATTTTCATCACATGGTGCCTTGTAATTATCCCAAGAAGGCTCAGATCCAGATTCTAGGCTAAGGGTGTGGGTTGAATCACTAGAATCTAGGTTGAGCTCTATAGGGATGTTAGAATTACCCTCAACGGCACCTTATCAGAGTAAGGAGTGGAATTTACACCCTTGAGAGGTTCTGATTCAATCTCATTATCACAGGAGTCTAGGAAATCTAAGCTTGGCGAACCAGGGTTTTGTGTTTCTAGGGCTAGCTTGAAATCGTGTTCTCCTGCAATTGGATCCTCACAACCCATCTCAAGGTCAGGCGTATCAATCTGTAAATTAGGTTGATCATATTCCATTTGGGTTGGAGGTCCACACAAACCTTGATTCTTGAACTCGGGATTCGGAAAATCAGATAAATCCTCAGTATTGTTCCAAGATGTTTCGCTAAATGTTTAGGGAATGTACGGGTATTTTTGATCGATAATCTGCTTTAATAATTTTATCACCTCTTCCCATTTTTCAAGATCATCTTGGTGTCTTTCACAAAGTATAGGATTTGTCATACATTGGAGATATTCAAAGTTATGTAATTTCTCTAACTTAACGTATCCTGTCTTGGGAACATCCCAGGTAGATCTATTTGTTACTTGTGTTATAATTACTTGGGCATAGTTTATGATGAAAGTTGTTGTTATCGACACATTAACCTGAATGTCTTCAATTGGTTTTGAGGTTTTGCCATCAATCTCATAAAATCTAAGGGCATCCTCAACCATTCTTTCATGGATATTTGAGATTCAGGTTTCTTCAGTGGTTTTCCTAAATAGGTAGGCCACATTTTTGAATTAGATGGTGGAATCAAGATGTAGAATAAAAATTCAAGATTAGATTGAAATTGATCAAATCTGAAAAGAGATTCCCAAGAAAATTTGTGTATGTGCTCTAAATAGAAGGGATGAGGGGCTAGATGTGAGATTGACCCAATCAAGGCACCCAAAGATTTTTGGATAACTAAGGTAATTTTGAGGTGGATGATACCTCTGAATCAGAAATTCTCACACTCAAGAAGTACCTGGGAAGCCAGGAAGGGAGAGCCTCGCAAAGACCACTACATGGTAGAGCATCCCTACGGGTTACAGGGTTTCCCCCACCTGACCTTCCTTGTCACTGAGGGTCCAGGTAGATCGGAATGTATGAACTTAAGTTCTTAAGTCTACCACTTTTATGTCCTAATTTGTGCCCTGAGTTTCACTTGATTAGAAATAAATTTAACTTGTGACCTAATTTGGAGGTTGGTTGGCCTATAATGTAGACCAACTTCACCTGACTTGCCCTAAAGATGGCAGAATGAGATCTAGGTCAAGACCTAGAAATCACTCTGATTTGACTCTCAAGTTATTAGGTCCAAGTATTTTAGGGTTCAAGTGAGATTAGAGCCTAATTTTAGGGTTTTTATAATTAGATCATTTCAACCAAGGGCTTGGGTAGCATACAAATGCAGGTGGGTTTGTTTCCTTTTATGCAGGCAAGTGTGAACTAGCACTCCAAAACCCTAAAAATTGAAACTCTAATTGGCTCTATTTCCAAGTCCAAAAAAATGTTCACCTTAGGCTTCAAGCAAGAAATGTGTTAGCCTAGAGTGATTAGAAATCATGCGTAGTCCTTAATAGGCACAGGAAATTTGGAGTGGGGAATTCTAAACAGAATCGCTTCAAACTCGAATCAGATTTGAAAAATTTCTCGCAAATCAGGAAACTTGCCTTTTAAATGATGATTACTATGAAAAATAATATAGGTGATTCCTAATTGAATGTTTCTTTTTTTTTGTCTTCCTAAGATTAGGAGGTTGATTAGGGAAGAATGGAGAAGTTACCTGCCCTGGAGTGGCTATTTTGTGCGAAAGACCTCGTGAACTACCTCGCAAAATTACAAGAAAGTAAACAGGGCAAGTCAGTGCTAAAATATAATCAAATAATGCAAAGAATAGTGGTGAATTGCATGTTGCTCCCCAGCAACGGAGCCAAAATGTTAGTCACTCTGAAATAGATTTTAAAATTGCCACATTGCAGTATAGGTAGAATCAATGTGAAAAACAAATAAAATTTACTACACAAATTTGTAGTCTGAGGTCGAACACAGGGAGCAAATAGGAATTCACACACTAATCTTCAATAAAATGTAATTGAGCACAAAATTTAAGTCGAATAAATTACTCAAAAATGATAATCAATGTAGAACATGAGTATAACAAGAATTTGACATGATAAAAAGAGATCTATAACAAAATAATGGTGCTTTAGATCACCAATTATTTAGTATAGTTATATGTATACTAAAGTAATCAATAATGCCACAGTAATCAGGACCAAATCAATCAAATATCCGCACAGTAGCTTGAATACTATAGTAATCAGATGTCTCCTTTCGAGATCAGATGCCTTAACTGTTCAACTGCTACAGTGCCTTTTGTGTCTTCTTTCTCTGTTCTCTCTCTTTCCTTCTCTTCTTCAACGGCCCTATTCTCCCTTCAGTTCTTCTGTGTGCCTCTTCTTCTTCTGCCTTGACTTCTCTGCTTCAAGCACAGGGGAAAGGGTCTTTAGACTTTGGTTAAGTGTTAGCCAACTTCTCCAGAGCAAAACCCTACCCTACCCCGTTCACTTTTCTCTCTCTCTCTCCTTGGGTTTCCTCCTTTATTCCACCTTCACAAGGCCATGCACAGTACCGGGTTATCGGGTATCGAACCTAGAGCACACCCGAGTCCAGAGCTGTAGGCGTGGGTCGTAGCCGAGGAGTGCATGGGCATAGGTGGGTTAATGGGTCGGAGTTAGACCCACATGGTGGTGTCACGAGCGAGGCGAGTGGTTAAGGAGAACCTCACCCTGGTGTGTTAGGAGGCGATAAGTCGCTGACACTTTTTCCTCTTATTGCATTGCGGACGCTTTTCAGCAACCAATGTGGGACTTAAAGTCCCACGCTTGCTCTTCGCGTACAACTGCATGATGGATCTTCGAATTGTGGTTGTAGGGGCCTCAATGTCTCCAATTAGTGGCCTGGGGATGCACCTAGAGAGAGTCCACAACTTCTAGGACTGGCTTTAGCGAAGAACAACGGTTGGAGTGTGATGAACCAGACCGGAGAGTGTGGTGGCGACGGCAGAGGTCTAGTCACACCTTGAAACATGAAATAGGGCCTTGCGGCCGCGTTAAAACAGTGTAAGCTGATCGCCTGAGGATGGAGAGGGTGGTCGTGGTGATTTCAGGGCGAATCAAGGTGTGTGGTGGTCGTCGATGACGGGGAAGACGACGAAAAGGTGGGTTGCTCGATGATGGGTTTGAGTGGATGGTTGTTGATGCATGCGAACTCGATCGTGTTTTAACAGTTAATTACATTGTAGTATAGGTGATCAAGCGTCGTCAATAAATAAAAGTTTTATTACTCGAAAATCGGAGTATCCGAGGTCGAACACAGGGAGCAATTGGAATTTACCACTAATCTCAAGAATGTAATTGAACACTTTAATTACTCAAAACTTTAATTCAAATGTAAATGCATGAGTTTAAAAAGCAATTATGGCAAAAAGAAAGAATTGGACATCTGATCATGGGATTGATCAGTCGTCTTAAAAGATGTCTTTCCCTTCTTTGATTCTTCTTCCTTTCTTCTTTCTCTGTAGTGCCTTGCTTTTCTTCTACCTTCTTTCTTTCTTCTCCTGCAGTATCTCTCTCTCTGCTTCTTTTCTTCTGTCTTGTTTGCTCTGTAGTTAGTTTCTCTCTCTGCGGGTCTTCGTCCTTGGCTCTGCTTCCTTCAGTTCCTCTTCTCTGCCTTGCCTCTCTTGCTTCCTTGGCAGAACTTCTTTCCTTGCAGCGGCAAAGTGTTGGCTTCTTCCTCTCTTCTTTCTTTCCTGCACACAACACAGCCAAGGCAAAACCTACCATTCTACCCACACCCGTGCGTTTCTCTCTCTCTCTGTGAACCACTCTCAGGATGCTCTCCCAGAGCCGCTAACGGGTTGGATCGCGTGCCCGTGACCAGGCACACCGGCATGAGGGTGGTGTGCGAGGTGTGCTCAGAGAAGGGTCGGGTCAGAGCGCACCAGATCCGCGAGGTGAAACCACGGACGAGGCGGCGTGAGATAAGTTCAGGGACCTCACCCCAGGTGCATTCAGAGGCGAAGGGAAGATATGACAAAAACACTTTAAACCACGCCAACACCTTGTAAGTTACCGATGTGGGACTAAAGCTCCCGGCCTTCTCACGCGCGCCCACAGAACTCCTTCATTCAATTTCCACAGCTGCAGCCTTCGTTGCGTTGCTCGCTGAACCCCTTGGCTTCGCAAGGCCTGCCCACGTTCACAGCACCTGGAGCCTTGAGGTCCTGAAGCCTGGAGTGAGCTTGGAGCTTCTTCGAGTCGCCATCAATGGCGGCAGGGGCTATGAATATGTCAGACACGAAAATGGCCTCGCAGCCTAATCAGATCACCGGGGAACCTTCGCCTTGTCATGGCGAAGGTGAAGGTCAAGGTGGCAGGCCGCGGGGTGGCCTAGGCGTGCGTGCCTAGGTCATCCTGTGGCCGGATGGATGGGTGAGTTTGGGGGACTATTGTGGAGGCGCAGAGGGACGGTGGATGGGCGGATGTTACTCAGTGAGGTGAGGCGGAGGTTATATGATGGTCGGTGAGGCGTGTGGGGCTGCGGAGCGACGGGAGCGCCTCGCCGGAGGGTGGCCGGAGATGAGGAAGGTGATGGTGAACAGCAGCGGTCGAGGGTTCGATTGAGTGAAATAAAGTGAGGAAATGAAAGAGGGGGTAGAGAAGAATAGTTTAAACCTAACTAAAGGGACGAAGAGGCGGACGACTGTACCTGCTGTCGCCGGAGAAGAAGGCGCCCAGTGGGGGAAGACGGCAGCGACGACGGGGCTAGGGCAGCGTGCGCGGGTATTGCACAACGCGGAGGGGGATGAGGAAGACGGCTCTGCCACTAGTTTTGTGGCAGAGCGAAGAGGAAGGGGAGGGGGGCTCGCCGGAGCTCGCTGGACACCTTGGCTGGAGAAGAAGGAGAGGAATTTGAGGTGGAAATCCCGGCCAAGTCAAGCTGAAATTGGGCGGCCGGGTTTGGGGGTTCTTTTATAGGCACAGGCCATGTGTTCTGGAGCATGGAGGGCAAGCATTCGTTACCGACAGCTCATCGGGGAAGGAAAGTGGGTGGATACCCAAATCCCTCGTGCGTTTGCACGAGAGATTGGGATCAAATTAGGGATCATGACTGGCCTCAGATGGAAGGGAATTCCTTAGAGAATCTCCCTTCCATTTCTGGGAGGGGATCTCTGAGGAATCAGAGAGTATTCCCTCTCTAATCCTCGCCAGAGTAGGATTCTGCCCCAATAATGGTGGAAGGACCTGATTGCAAGGTTGGCGAGGAAGTTAGGGGGCTCTCTGCGATGATTTTCAAAAGTTAGGGACCAAAATGTGATTTGGGTGTACTAAATTGCAAAGTAGGTCAAGATGACCTCCCCTTAGGTCCAAATTTTGGTACAAACCTAATTTTTACTTAAGGAATCCAATGGTGAAGTTGTATTTTATGTTTGACCACGTTTGACTGGACATTTTGCGTAAAAACCCAAATTAGGTTAATTGATGAGCTAGGACCCTAATCTAGGTCAAACTGGGTTCCAAAGGCCAAATTAAGTGTTATAAACCCTAGAGGATATTTTTCCATGAATTTTAGAGGGTTTACTTGATTTTTATCCTGACCGAAACCTTGTTGATTTAAGCAGGTCTGTTTTAGGGTTACCAAATGTCATTTAATTCCTGGATTGCACATAAACCCATTTCTGATTGACTCAACCCACTTTTTATCTTATTTAGACCATTTGACCTATGTTTTTCCTCTAGGAAATCCCGTTTATGTACTGCAATGGTAAAATTGCAGTTTTAACCTTTATTTCATGTTTTCTTCTCAGAACACTTATTCCTTCAATTAGGCCCTCTTCTAGGTTATGTAGGAGCTTTTACTCTTTTTATTAGGTAAAAATGAGCTAGTTATGGCTCATGATGAGGCTCTCATCATACCCCCATGCCTAGCTTTTTCTAGTCCCTTAGCAAAATTTCAAGGTTTCAACTTTTGTTCTAGACCCTGAGTGTCTGTCAATAGTTATGATAAGTACTTTTCTTTTTCTTTTGTGATTAGATTAGAATGCCGAAAATAGGCCTAGAGGTACTCAAGTACCAACCAAAATCCGGACTTGACCCGCTTTAGCCTCAGTCCTCCGCAAAGGTTTTTAAGGCCCATAGAAACTAACCTAGGGTTTGTTGGACTCCGCGGTTAAAGCACCCGTGCTTGAGACATTTTCGGCCTAGGTTCAGTTTGCAATGCGTTTTTGTAAGAGAGAGATAGAAGATTTATTTGTTTGGAGACTTTCTCTCTCTTTTCTTTTTATTTCTAGCTTCGGATTAGCTCCTCAACACGGTCTGTATCGGATTCCTCGTCCTCATCATCAATCCTCAAGGGTCCCTGGCTATGGAGATTTCGAGATAATCCCGCCCATGGCATTCCGTGGCCGAATTCAGACCCTGGCGATCGTCATTTCGTGATAATGCCGCCCATGGTATCTGAACCAGCAGAGTGCTTACATGCCCCCAGTAGGATATTTAAATATCCTAAGAGACAAGCACCGAGGAGACGATATGTTGTTACGCATCTTCGAGGGGAATTTCCTACCTCTCCGCGCCGGGAACTCGTCCAAATCAACTTGTGTTGATTGGCCGCTCCTAATCTAGGTGACTTTTTAAGAACATTAAACGCTTTTGCGTGATTTTGATATTTATACGCACTGAACCAGACTGTGTGTGAATTTTGGGTGCTTAGGTTATTGAATCCCGCAAACCGAAGGTCAGTTAACGAGGCCAAATACTTCCTAAGCCTTAGACCTAATACTTAAGCTTCGCATTTTCCCCAACCTCTTGAGGATTATCCAGATTTTAGTGGATACGTGAATTATTAAGCTAAAGAATCTAGCCCAAGAGGCCTAAGACCAGCGTTCTCGCTAATCTCTTATTTTGTCTCCTTAGCACTTTTCTTTTATTCTCTTTTCTTGATCTGGTCTAGAACTTCAGTTAATTCCTTAATCTTTTACTAATGACTATTTCTTTTTCTTTCTCATTTTGTGCTCCTTTTTGTCCTTTTTGCTCTTTTTCTCCTCCTTATAATTATGTGGCTCACAAAATTTCCTCCCTCCCCCATTTTTTGTTCTTTTTCATAATTTTTCAATTTTTTTATGTTTTTGACATATGCGAATTTTTTGTGTGTGAGAATCCTTCTGATTTTTTCTTGGTTCTGTATGTATGCACTTTATCACCCCCCCATGCCTAAGTTTTGAAATGTCCTCAATGTAAACAGAGGGTGTGAATTAGTGTTGAGGTTAGGGATTTAGAACAGGGTACATGGGGTGGGTGAATGGGTCGGGAATGACTGATGCGAACGATTTCAAGCTCTGATACGTGTACCAGAGGTGGGATCAACTGTCTAAGGCTGAACTCAAGGTGCAATGGATGTGGAGTACAGACGGATAATCAGACGGGTCTCTGGTTTTGGGATGATGGGTTGCCTCCCGTTAAACGCTAAATTTGATGCCTTCAGCCGAGCGGAAAATGGGGTGGAGAGGGAGTGGTCAAATCAATGGAATTTTGGAAAACAAGCACCTTGATCAAGAGCCTGGTTGGTCCAACCAGGTGCTTGTTAAGATCGGTAGGCTGATGATGCAGCCCAAACCCAATAAGTCTGGTAGGTTGATAGATGTAGATCAACAGATACAGAACCCACCATATGCAATGAAGTTCTGATGGATATGGAAGTGAAAACTCAGGTTTAGGCTGAGTCGAATCAGCCTGGTTAGAGTAGGGTTCCGAAAAATAATCAGTGTATGGTGTGGAAACCCTACAGGGGTGATCAAAGAATGCTGGCTCCTGATTTTCAGTCTGATCAATGCCCGATACCCGATATAGATATGGAGTTGAATCATCTGCAAACGGCTCAATGAGAGGTGAATCGGAAAAGAAATTGAGTCCGGTTGCGGGTCGGGATAGGGAACGGGTTTTGATTGGTTCTGTATGAGTGGAGCAGGTGGCTTCAAAGAAAATTGGCTTGTTATAATCAGGAAGCAGATTTTCTCCGATGTCATGGTCTGATTCGAAATCGTCGGAGAGTTTGCGAAAATAAAAATCGGAATGAGATTCCAGATCATGAGTTCCACCATAGAATAAATCATATGTTGTATACTCAGCAGCCTGACTGGGGTCTAGCCTAAATGTTAATTCTGAGCTTAAAAAGGTGTCCCTATCTGGTAGAGGCTCAGGTCCTAAGCTAGTAGGCCAGACCCAATTGAAACCCCACTCGTCCAACTCCTCAGTTTCTGTATCGTAAATTGGCGTGACTTTCGAAAAATAGATTAGTTCCTCTGAGGATGTTGGCGAGGGATATTCATCAAATCGAGGCCCAAAATCACATTCTTCATTAAAAGATTGATCTTCTTCATATGGGGCCTTGAAATCTTCAAAATAGATTTCAGATCTAGGTTCTAGGCTTAGGATGTGGGTTGAATCACTAGAATCTAGGTCTGAATAACCTTCGAGGGTCACCTTATCAGAATAAGGGACGGAATTTACACCCTCGAGAGGTTCAGTTCTACTCTCATACTTGCAGGAGTTTTGGGATTCTAGAATGGGCTCAACATGGTATTTTCCTACATTTGGAACTTCCCAACCTTCTTCAATATCAGGCACATTGTACTTCATCTGGGTTGGGAATCCACAACCATTTTGTGCCTCAAACCCGCGATCAGATTTATCCTCGATGTTGTCCCAAGATAGATCATCTTCTGTTTGTGGTATATACGGGTACTTTTGGTTAATAATTTATTTTACTAATCTCAGTATCTCTTCCCATTTTTCAAGACTATCTTGATGTTGCTTCCAAAGTCGAGGATTTGTCATACATTGAAGGTATTCAAGATTTTGCAGTTTTTCTATCTCAATGTATCCAGTAATGATCAAGTCACGGGTTGATCCTTTTGTGGCTTCTGCTAATAGTACTTGGGCACAAGTTATGATAAAGGTTGTGGTTGTTGGGACATCAACCTGAATGTTTCCTACTGGTGTTGAGGTTTCTTCTTTTTCATAGAATTTCAGGGCATCTTCAATCATTTTATCTCTCATAGATCTCCGATATTCAGGTTTCTTGACTGGTAGTCCTAGGTAGTTTGGCTGCATATTTGGATCAGGTGGTGGAATCCAGATGTAGAATCAGAGTTTGAATCAAGATGTAGAATCAAGTTATGAAGCGATCATATCTGAATAACGAGTCCCACTGAAAATGTGTGTTTGTGCTCTAAAGAGAAAAGATGAGGGACTGGAGATGTTTTTGACCCAATCAAGACACCCAAAGATGTTTGGATGACTATGGAGGTTCAGGGCGGATGGTACCCCTGAATCGTTAGATCGTCCACCTGAGAATTACCTGGGCAGCTAGAGAGGGAGAGTCCCGCAAAAGCCCCCTACACGGTAGAGCATCCCCACGGGTTACAGGGTTTCCCCCACCCGACCTCTCTTGTCACTAAGATTCCAGGTAGACCAGAATGGGGACCTTGACCTCTTAAGTCTACCACTTTTATTTCAGAGGTGCTTTAGGGTTCTCACTTGAACTTTAGATGTTTTGATGTTGTGACCTAATTTAGAGGTTGGTTGACACAATGGGTCAACTTCACCTGACCTGTCCTATAGATGGCAGAATGATTCTAGGCTTAGGACCTAGAGATCACCCTGATTCGACTCCCAGGTTATTAGGTCCAAAAATTTTAAGATTCAAGTGATTTTAGAGCTCAATTTTTCTTAGGGTTTGTTTTGTTAAGATCTCTTCAATCAAGGGCCTGGGTAGCACACTGATGCGGGAGGGTTTATTTCCTTTTATACAGGCATGTGTGAGCTAGCACTCCAAGATCCTACTGTAGAAACCCTAATTTGATTCTATTTCCAATCCTCTTTTTCTTTTTGAAAAGGTTCTCTTTGGACTTAAAAACAAGAAGTGTGTTGTCCGTAGAGATTAAGTGTGATTTCTATTAGGCACATGAATTTGTGGGATAGAATCTAAAACATCGCTCCAACTTCAAGAAGTTTTGAAAAAATTTTCGCAAAATTAGGAAACGTTTGCCTTAAAGATAGTGATTACTATAAAAGGAAGGCAATTGATTCCTAAATTAATTTCTTCCTTTTGTCTTTCAAAGCTTAGGGGATAGTTTAAGGAAGAAAAGAAATTACCTGCCCTGGAGTGGTTGACTTGCGGGAGGGATTTTCTCGTGAAATACCTGCAAGATCACAACAAAGCAAAGTAGGGCAAGTTAGTGCTCAATATGATAAAAAGTATATAGAGACTAGTGATAAATTGCACGTTGCTCCTCGGCAATGGTGCCATTTTGTTGACGCGTGCGAACTCGATTGTGTTTTAACAGTTAATTACGTCGTAGTATAGGTGATCAAGCGTCGTCAACAAATAAAAGTTTTATTACTCGAAAATCGGAGTATCCGAGGTCGAACACAGGGAGCAATTGGAATTTACTACTAATCTCAAGAATGTAATTGAACACTTTAATTACTCAAAACTTTAATTCAAATGTAAATGCATGAGTTTAAAAAGTAATTATGGCAAAAAGAAAGAATTGGACGTCTGATCATGGGATTGATCAGACGTCTTAAAAGATGTCTTTCCCTTCTTTGATTCTTCTTCCTTTCTTCTTTCTCTGCAATGCCTTGCTTTTCTTCTGCCTTCTTTCTCTCTTCTCCTGCAGTATCTCTCTCTGCTTCTTTTCTTCTATCTTGTTTGCTCTGTAGTTAGTTTCTCTCTCTGCTGGTCTTCGTCCTTGGCTCTACTCCCTTCAGTTCCTCTTCTTTGCCTTGCCTCTCTTGCTTCCTTGGTAGAACTTCTTTCCTTGCAGCGGCAAAGTGTTGGCTTCTTCCTCTCTTCTTTCTTTCCTGCACACAACACAGCCAAGGCAAAACCTACCATTCTACCCACACCCGTGCGTTTCTCTCTCTCTCTCTGTGAACCACTCTCAGGACGCTCTCCCAGAGCTGGTAACGGGTCGGATCGCGTGCCCGTGACCAAACGCACCGACATGAGGGTGGTGCGCGAGGTGTGCTCAGAGAAGGGTCAGGTCAGAGCGCGCCAGATCCGCGAGGTGAAACCAAGGACGAGGTGGCGTGAGATAAGGTGAGGGACCTCACCCCAGGTGCATTCAGAGGCAAAGGGAAGATATGAAAAAAACACTTTAAACCACGCCAGCACCTTGTAAGTTACCGATGTGGGACTAAAGCTCCCAGCCTTCTCGCGCGCGCCCGCAGAACTCCTTCATTCAATTTCCACAGCTGCAGCCTTCGTTGCGTTGCTCGCTGAACCCCTTGGCTTCGCAAGGCCTGCCCATGTTCACAGCACCTGGAGCCTTGCGGTCCTGAAGTTTGGAGCGAGCTTGGAGCTTCTTCGAGTCGCCGTCAATGGCGGCAGGGGCTATGAATCTGTCAGACACGAAAATGGCCTCGTGGCCTAATCAGATCACCGGGGAACCTTCACCTTGTCACGGCTAAGGTGAAGGGCAAGGTGGCAGGCCGCGGGGCGGCCTAGGCATGCGTGCCTAGGTCGTCCTGTGGCCAGATGGATGGGTGAGTTCGGGGGACTATTGTGGAGGCGTAGAGGGACGGTGGATGGGCGGATGTTACTCAGTGAGGTGAGGTGGAGGTTATGTGATGGTCGGCGAGGCGTGTGAGGCTGCGGAGCGACGGGAGCGCCTCGCCGGAGGGTGGCCGGAGATGAGGAAGGTGATGGTGAACAGCGGCAGTCGAGGGTTCGATTGAGTGAAATAAAGTGATGAAATGAAAGAGGGGGTAGAGAATAATAGTTTAAACCTAACTAAAGGGATGAAAGGGACGAAGAGGCGGACGGCTGTACCTGCTGTCGCCAGAGAAGAAGACGCCCAGTGAGGGAGGACGGTAGCGACGACGAGGCTAGGGCAGCGTATGCGAGCGCTGCGCGACGTGGAGGAGGATGAGGAAGACGGCTCTGCCACTGGTTTTGTGGCAGAGCGAAGAGGAAGGGGAGGGGGGCTCGCCGGAGCTCGCTGGACACCTTGGCCGGAGAAGGAGAGGAATTTGAGGTGGAAATCTCGGCCAAGTCAAGCTGAAATTGGGCGGTCGGGTTTGGGGGTTCTTTTATAGGCATTGGGCTGTGTGTTCACATTAGGCATTGGGCCGTGTGTTGAATATGATAAAAAGAATGGTTTTCAAAAGTTAGGGACCAAAATGTGATATGGGTGTACTAAATTGCAAAGTAGGTCAAGATGACCTCCCCTTAGGTCCAAATTTTGGTACAAACCTAATTTTGACCTAAGGAATCCAATGGTGAAGTTGGATTTTAGGTTTTACCACGTTTGACTGGACATTTTGCGTAAAAACCCAAATTAGGTCAATTGATGAGCTAAGACCCTAATCTAGGTCAAACTGGGTTCCAAAGGCCAAATTAAGTGTTCTAAACCCTAGAGGATATTTTTCCATGAATTTTAGAGGGTTTACTTGATTTTTATCCTGACCGAAACCTTGTTGATTTAAGAGGGTCTGTTTTAGGGTTACCAAATGTCATTTAATTCTTGGATTACACATAAACTCATTTCTGATTGACTCAACCCACTTTTTATCTTATTTAGACCATTTGACCTATGTTTTTCCTCTAGGAAATCCCGTTTATGTACTGCAATGGTAAAATTGCAGTTTTAACCTTTATTTCATGTTTTCTTCTCAGAACACTTATTCCTTCAATTAGGCCCTCTTCTAGGTTATGTAGGAGCTTTTACTCTCTTTATTAGGTCAAAATGAGCTAGTTATGGCTCATGATGAGGCTCTCATCAATCGTAAAGCGAATAGAGAGAGGGGTTTTGAAGAGTGGAGCATGACAGAGCTGATGGAGGTGATAGCGGCGTGATTCATGCGGTGGAGCAGCGGTTGGGCATCACCGGAGCTTCGCTGGAGCGGAAGAGGATGGAGGGGGGAACGTGTGGTTGGTGGTTGTTTTGAGAGATAGAAAGAGGGAAAAAGGAGGGAAGTAAGTTAAAGAACCTAATATTATGCACGAAGGGGAAGGGATACGACGCCGGTGTGATTGCTGGCACCGTGGAAGATGAAACTACTAAGGGAGATGATGGAAAAGAAAGGGGTCTAAGGCACCTTTGATGTGGTCGTCGAGAGGTGGAGGAAGTCAGGGAGGAAGACGACGCTCCCAATTTGGCCGTTGGGAGGCCGTGAGATGACGGGGGAGGAGCTCGCCAGAGCTAGGTCGGAGGAGGCTAGAGGTAGGGTTAGGAAGAGGGTTTTGTGGCTAAATTATAGCTAAAGAGCACAACCGTGCCCTGGGGATCTTTTTATAGGGCTTAGGATGGGATTTTAAGCTTGAAAGCCATGCTTCCAAGCTTAGGAAATGTCGTCGGAGTAGGAACTTGAAAGATACCCGAATCTCTCATGCGTATGCATTAGAGATTGGGGAGGTTTTTAGACTCATGACCAGATTCATTGGAGAGAGAACTCCTCAAGGAATCTCCCTTCCAATTTCGAAAGGGATTGAGCGAGAAATCAGGGAGATCTTTCCATTTGAATTTCACCGGGGTTGTAGGAATAGGATTTTGGTGCGGAGGGGACCTATTTGTGAAGAAGACAGCAAAGTTGGGGGGCTATTTTTAAGAATTTCAAAAGTTAGGGGCATGTATGTGAAATAAAAGAGTTAAACAAGACTAAAATGAAAACTTGGTCAAGATGATCTCAGATTGGGCCCAAATTTTGTTACAAACCTAATTTGGACCCAAGGAATCTAAGAGTGAAGTTAGTTTTAGGTTTTGACCAATTTTGACTAGGTAATTTATGCAAAAACCTAAATTAGGGTAAATGTCAGTCTGAGACTCTATTTTAGGTCAAGATGGGTCTTGATGGTCAAACCAAGCATACCAAATCCTAGAGAATATTTTTATATGAATTTTAGAGGGTTTAGGTGAATTTTATCTTGACCAAAACCTTAGTTAATTAAGCAATTCTATTTTTAGGGTTTCAAAAGTCATTTAATTCTTAAAACACATGCAAACCCTTTTCTATCTATTCTAACCCACTTGTTAGCCTTTTAGGATCATTTGACCCTTAATTACTCCCTGGGAAAACCTGTGATTGTACTGCATTCATGATATGATGGTAAAACTGTAGTTTTAACCCTATTTTCTTATCTTTCCCTCAGAATGAATTTATAGTGAAATATGGCTCTTTAGCAGTTATGTAGGAGCATTTACTGAGTTAATTAGATCAAAATGAGCTAGTTATGGCAATGATGGTGTTCCCATCAGCAAGTTAGTACCAAATCTGATATTACCATCAAGAGATCTAAATTACGTGTTGCTTTCGACCAACGACACCAAAATGTTCGTCGCTTAAAATTGGGTTTTAAATCATTGCGTTGCAGTATAGTCGAAATCTCACGAAAAATAAATAAAATTTATACTCGAAAAGTCTGAGGTCGTTCACTGGGAGCAAGTAGGAATTTGATTCTCAAGATTGCAATTTAAACAAAAGTGGTAAGAAATAATCAAGAATTCACTCAGAATAATGTGGCAATAATATCAAGTGTCAAACTGTAAAAAGAATGGAGTAAAATGGTGATTTGAATCACCAAATACTCCCTACAATAGTATCAAGTGGAACTCAATAACTATGTATGAAATAAACTCAAATCAGCCGTTTAATGGTAGGATCAGATGTCTTAAACATCTGCTTCTACAGTGCTCTGCTTCTTCTTCTTTCTCTGATTGTAGAGTCTTCTTCTTTAGTTCTGTCTCTTCTTCTTCCTTGGCTTCCTTTCTTCGGCTCTGTCTTCTTTCTTCCTCTTCTTCTTTTCTTCTTCTTAGACTCTTCCTTTTTCCTCTACTTTTCTTCTTCTGCTTTTCTTCTTCACGTAGAGCGGAAAGGGGTCTCAAATTTGGCTAAGTGTTTAGCCAACATCTCCAGGGAGCAAAACCCTCCCCTGCTCCATGCAAGCTCTCCTCTCTCTCTCTCCTTAGGTCACGCTATCCCAAAGCCTTCAGTAGTACCAGGTATATGGGTAATCGAACCTAGAGTGCACCTAGGTCCAGGATCACCAGCAGTAGGTGGTGAGCGAGGAGTGTATAGCTTAGGCGGGTAATTGGACCAGGCTAGACCCGTGTGAGTAGTGTCACGAGCGAGGCTGAGTGAGGGGCATGAGGGAGCTTACCCCTTGTGTACGAGGCGATAAGCTCGTATCATAAATACAATTTATGCGGCACAGAGCGGTTGTTCGTATTCGATGTGGGACTATCTTCAGTCCCCTTCTTCACGTGCACTGCCGCTGATGCCTTCGTCCAATTCACGTGCAAGGAGCAGTCAAAGACTCCAATTGACCGGGAGATCGTGTTCCTAGACCAAATCCGCTTCGTCTGGAATCGAGGACCTAGAGCTATCAGCTGGGAAGCAAGCTTTGAGCTTGCTCGAAGCTTGGCATTAATGGTGCTATGACTTGGGACCTGAAAAAAGTGAATACGGTCTTTCGACCTCGTCAGACAAGCTCAAAAGATCCACCGGAGCATGGCGGACGTGGCGGAAGTGGTTTCGTGGTGTGGCGTGGTCTGTGTGTGTGGGGCGAAGTCAGATTGTGTGTGTGAAGGTGGTGGTGTTAGGGGGAGTGTGGGATTGATAAATAGCCCTAACTAAGTTAGGGCTTTTGATCTACTGTGAACGGCGAAGGTGTGGAGTGCAGGAGCGATGGCGTAGGTGGTCTGTGGTGGCCGCTAGTGCTCACCAAAGGTCTGCCGATGAGATGGAAGACGGAGTCGCGAAGGGCATTAGCGGGGTCAAAATGAAGTGTTAAAGTTGCTGTTGCGATGAGGGGAAGCTAAGGAGTCATTTGAGAGAGGTAGTAGACGACGGGGAGCAGAGACGGCGCTGGTTACAGTATGGTCGGTGCCGGAGAAGAAAGGAGCTCTGGTAGGTGTCGGACGGTGAGGATGAAGAGGATAGGGGCGCCGGCAGGTATTGCTCGACGTGGAAGAAGGTAGGGAAGAAGGATTTATCGTCGGTATCACGGTCAGAAAATGAGGAGAGGTAGGGAGAGCCACCGCATGTCGAGGAGCACTTCGGTCAGAAAAGAAGAGAAGAATTGGAGGTGTTTTTGGTCGAATTCGAGCGTGGGATTTTCGATCTGATATGGGGAGTCTTATATAGGTCATCAGGAGGTGAACGAAGCCTGAGAATCAAGCTTTCAAGCTTAGAAAGCTTCGTCGGAGATAGAAACCCAATTTTCAAATGATTCACATGGCACTTTGGGCAAGTCTTGGAGCCCAAGATGTTGCTCAAACGGAAGGCAACTTCGTCAAGAATCTGAGTATCTATTTTGGGACTGATTGATTGAGAATCGAGTGAGAAATCCTCGCTCGATCTCAACGGTGAAGCTCAAAGTTGCCTTTAATGGTGCTAGGGACCTATTTGTGAAGATGAAGACAAAGTTAGGGGCCTTTTTTTAAGGATTTTGAAAGTTAAGGGCATATGTGTGATCTGATAGAACCAAGTTGAAACTAGGTCAAGATGATTTCATATTAGGTCCAAATTTTGG
Organism: Thalassia testudinum; assembly: GCA_037157565.1. NCBI lineage: Eukaryota > Viridiplantae > Streptophyta > Magnoliopsida > Alismatales > Hydrocharitaceae > Thalassia > Thalassia testudinum. Next base: position 3,197,940 of record JAZHRO010000070.1, read on the forward strand.
TACAAACCTAATTTGGACCTAAGGAATCCAATGGTAAGTTGGATTTTGGTTTTAATCATGTTTAACTGGGTAATTTATGCAAAAACTTAAATTAAAGCAAATGTCTGTCCGAGACTTTGTTTTGGGTCAAGATGGGTCTGATGGTCAAATTGAAGGTACTAAACCCTAAAGAATATTTTTCTATAAATTTTAGAGAGTTTAGGTGAATTTTATCCTAACCAGAACCTTAGGTAATTAAGCAGGTCTGCTTTTAGGGTTTTAGAAGTCATTTAATTCTCAAAACACGCAAAAATCATTTTCTGTCTATTCTAACCCACTTGTTAGCCTTTTAGGACCATTTGACCCTTAATTACCCCATGGGAAAACCCATGGTTGTACTGCATTCATGATATGATGGTAAAATTGTAGTTTTAGTCCTGATTTCTTGTCTTTCCCTCAGAATGATTATGCAATGAATTACAGTCCTCTGGCAGTTATGTAGGAGCATTTAATGACTTAATCAGATTAAATTGATCTAGTTATGGCTCATGATGGTGTTTCCATCAATGCTCCCTTCCATGATTTGATCTTCCATGGATGTTACTCCTTAAAGCGGAAACCTGCTCTGATACTAAATGTAGATCCCTACGAGAAGGGGTAATATTTGCATGATAAAAGAAAAGTGTGAAAATTTAAAATCAATCTCACAAAAGGCAACAATCACACAATTGCACAAGAGATTTTTCGGTGGAAACCCAAACTGGGTGAAAACCACCACCTAACCTCTCGAGTTAGGATGTCTTGATCGATAAAGTCGATCAAATCCATTAACCTAGTCACTTAAACGAGGGTGACTGAACCTTAATACAACAACACTACTTTGGATGATGGTAGTGTGCCTCAAATCCCTCCTATTCACGAGGAGTATTTTGTCCTCTGATGGGGATGGGAATTCGCAACGCGAATACTTAACCAATAAACAAAATAAAATACAAATCAAACCCATAGAGCCACAAACTAAATAATTGAAACTAGCTACTATAGGTAAAGATTACTTCCCTTTGCTGGAAGTGCGTCGGCTTGACACGGATGCGTGAACCACGCGTAGGCGCTATGTCACTCTCGTAATCATAGAGTGAGAGTGGGTGCACAGTGAAGATGATGTTCTCTTGATGTAGAACTGAAGCTTGTGAGAGCTAGTTCTTCTTCTATTTCTCTTGGACACAAAAGATGTGGAAAATGTGTTGCCTGGTGTGTCTAAACAAGGGAGGGCAACTCCTCTATTTATAGGTGACCTAAGAAGGCTTTGGAAGCCCTTAGAAGCCTTAGGTAGCCATTGGGGTTCATCCTACGGCAAGACAAGCCGCAATCAGAATCATTAATGATTCTGACATAGTTATCAGACATCTGGGAAAAATATCAGATGTTTAGAAGTCACTCTTAAGATATTTGGGAACTAAGTCAAACGTCGAATTCTAAATGGGTTCCCTTATTGACTTTCATCAGACCTAAATAGAGTTCTAGTGTAAATCAATCAGACGACGTACAAGACGTCTAGTACTAGATCTGGACATCCGGAAACCTATTTTTCTGCGGGAATGGATTTCCCAAGGTCTAAACGGCTATATTAGTCTAGGAAAGCGATTTTGGGTTAGTCAAGGATGAACAGTCACATATTAGACGTCTGGGGTCCTCTACGAATGTTAGATAGAAGCCAAACGGTCATTTTCCTTAACGTTTACTTGATAGCCAACGTTCCACTAATTGGACATCTGGCATAGCCATCAGACATCTTCTAAGACATCTGGACTAAGGTTTGGATGTTTGATTTCAACAGATAGAACCTACTACTTCCAGCCTAAGTTATTATACGTCTAAATCAACTGCCAGAGGTCCTAAAAGTCAAGATCAGATGTCTAAATCTCAGATTGGACGTTTAATCAGGCTGTCTGATGCCTATCTTGGATTTCTAAGTTCTCTATGAAAAGCCTAAGTATCCTATGGTTGTGCAAGTGTACCTAGGACTACTGTATTGTTACTTTAGGCTCTTTAACAAGTAATCTAATAAATAAAAGAACAAATGACAAAGAGATACAAAGTACAAGATAGAAAAGACGTCTATCCTATTCTTCTGACTTCATGCTTTCGCTCCTCGCAGAACTTCTTTTTTGTCAAGCTACTCTAATCTGCCATGGATGCAAGCTCAAACTCTGTCTCTACACTTGTCTCCATTTGCAATTTGACCTAAAAACTAAGACTCAGAAGCAAATGTTAAATAACAAGTGTTTTGTAATCATCAAAATAAACGATTGCGGTGTTCTAGCACCAACAATCTCCCCCTTTTTTATGATGACAAAATCATAAATAATAATACATAAAATTCTCCCCCATTTTGACATTATCAAAGAGGTTTTTATCAATTTTAATTCTCCTAAACTCCTTAAAACATGCACTTCTAGTTTTGGGTTAAATTTCTTTAAACAAGAATAATGTTCTCACCTTTTTGTAATAACAACATAGCTATGTATTTTTCTCCCCCTTTCTAAAGGAAATATAGCTAACTTAACAAGTTCTCCCCATTAATGATTGACAAAAAGCTCATTAATTTTAATAACCTCCCCCATCTACATGCTATAGATAAAAGATAGGGTTAAGAGGTTTTTCCTCACTTACCATGGCCAATAGAATGGCCCAAATGGCAGTGGATGCCAAATTGGATGGGGTTCTCATCTGTAGCTTGGAGGTCTTGGCATTGGCGCCGGTCTCCAATCAGGCGATCGCCGTGAGATAGCTTGGTTGATTGTTCATTGTCTTGTCAGTCTTCTTGTCCTCCTCCTTGGTTTACTCCTTGGTCCTCCCAACTCAAGTTGACCGTGTATCTTGTAGGTCCAATCTTGGATGTTGAAATCTTTATAACCTACAAAATAAAATTCCAAATCCTTCTTTAGTATCCAAGTCAATTTGGATTCGTATTTGTTAGTTGGTCTCCTTGAAGGAGATCCTCTCTCAACCTTAGGGCTAGATAAATTTTCTACTTTACTGATCAATTTATTAGATTTCTCCCTAAGACATGCAAGTTCATCTTCTAAAACATGCATTTTTTATTTTTATGCTAGAAATTTCAATTTTTAAGTTAGTATTTTCCCCAACCAACCTACTACTCTCATTGATTAGGTCTCTATTTGCTAACAAGTTGTTATCCTTATGACTAGAACTAGTTTCTAGATCCTTAAGTTGTTTTTCTAATCTCTCATTTTCTGATTTAAGGAAACTAAGATTCTTTTTCATGTTTTTATTTTCTACCTTTAATGATTTACTAATTTCATAAAGTTCATTAAAGGCATCTTGGAGTTTGAAATTTACCTCATTGTCGCTCTTGTTGCTGTTGCTTTCTTGGATTGCCATGAAACCCATGCAAGCGGTTTCATTCTTCTTTTTAGGATTTTCTTCTTCTTCCTCCGAGCTCGAGTCATCCCAAGTTGCTTGGAACGCCTTCTTCTTATACTTCTCCTTCTTCTTCTTATCCTTCTTGAGAAGAGGGCACTTTGGTCGTAGATGACCCTTTTCATTGTAGTGGTAGCAACGTCTCGGGCTACCTTGCTCCTTTTCTTTCTTTTCTCTTAGAATCCCTACAAAACTTGGAAAATTTTTTAAGTAAAAATTTAAAATCTTCATCATTGGAACTTACCTTGCTATTTGACACGGCTCTGAATGTGAGGGTCTTCTTCCGCTTTGGCTCCAGTGTATCCTTCTTCTTTTGCTTCAGCTTTGTCTCATAGGCCATCAGATTGCCTAAGAGATCCTCCATGTTGAGCTCCTCCACCTCGTTCACCTCCTCGATGGTGGTAACCTTCTGCTCCCATATCGATCTAAGGGAACGAAGAAGCTTCCCTTGAAGCTCCACCTTGATGAAGGTCTTTCCTAATGACTTAAGATTGTTCACTACAAGAGTGAACCTAGTATGCATCTCACTTAACGATTCATTAGTCTTCATAATAAAAGATTCAAATTCTTGAGAAAGAATGTTAATTTTAGAAGACTTTACCTTGGAGGTACCCTCGTGAGTTACCTCTACTGTATGCCATACCTCATATGCGATGATGCATTGCGATATCCGATTGAACTCTTCCTGGCTTAGCGCGCAGTACAACGTGTTCATAGCTTTCGCGTTGAGGGAAAGCTCATGGGTTTGCTGCTGCGAATAGCCTCTCTCTGATCTCGTCGGGACTTCGTATGGGGTTTCTCAACATCCCAATAGAGCGAAGTCGGTGGCTTGAAGCCACATCTTCATCTGCAACTTCCAGTAGCTATAGTTATTTCCATCGAAGTATGGTTGTCAAACTGTAGACTGCCCCTCCGATTGCCTAGTTGTGAAGATGCTCCCCTCCAAGATTTGATCTTCTGTGGATCTTACTCCTTAAAGCGAGAACCTACTTTGATACCAAATGTAGATCCCTACGGGAGGGGGTGAGATTTGTGTGATAAAGGAAAAGTGCGGAAATATAAAACCGATCTCACAAAAAGCAACAATCACACAATTGCACAAGAGATTTTTAGGAGGAAATCCAAACCAGGTGAAAACCACCACCTAACCCTCTTGAGTTAGGATTTTCCGATTGACAAAGTCGATCAAATCCACTGACCCAGTCACTTAAACGAGGGTGACTGAACCTCAATACAACAACACTACTTTGGACAAGGGTAGTGTACCTCAAACCCCTCCTCTTCACGAGGAGTATTTTGTCCCTCGAAGGAGATGGGAATTCGCAACGTGAATACCCAACCAATAAATAAAGTAAAATACAGATCAAACCTATAGAGCCACAAAGTAAACAATTGAAACTAGCTACTATAGGTAAAGATTACTTCCCTTTGCTGGAAGTGCGTCAACTTGACATGGATGCGTGAACCACGCATAGGCACTATGTCGCTCTCGTAATCGCAGAGTGAGAGCAGGTGCATAGCAAAGATGATGCTCTCTTGATGTAGAACTGAAGCTTGTGAGAGCTAGTACTTCTTCTACTTCTCTTGGACACAAAAGATGTGAAAAATGTGTTGCTTGATGTGTCTAAACAAGGGAGGGTTACTCCTCTATTTATAGGTAGCCTAAGAAGGCTTTGGAAGGCCTTAGAAGCCTTAGGTAGCCATTGGGGTTCATCCCAAGGCAAGGCAAACCGTAATTAGAATCATTAATGATACTGACACAGTCATCAAACGTCTGGGAAAAATATCAGACATTTGGAAGTCACTCTTAGAATGTCTGGGAACTAAGCCAGATGTGTAATTCTAGATAGGTTCCCTTACTAACTTTCATCAGACCTAAACAAGGTTCTAGTGTAAATCAATCAGACGACGTACAAGACGTCTGGCACTAGGTCTAGATGTCTGGAAACCTATTTTACTACGGGAATGGATTTCTCAAGGTCCAAACGGCTATATTAGTCTAGGAAAGAGATTTTGGGTCAGTCGAGGTTGAAAGTTCACATATTAGACATTTGGGGTCCTCTACGAATGTTTGATAGAAGCCAAACAGTCATTTTCCTCAATGTTTACTTGATAGCCAATGTTCCACTAATTGGACGTCTGGCACAGCCATCAGACGTCTTCTAAGACGTCTGGACTAAGGTCTGGATGTCTGATTTCAACAAAAAGAACCTACTAATTCTAGCCTAAGTTATTGGACATCTGAGTTAACTGTCAGACGTCTTAAAAGTCAAGATTAGATGTCTGAATCCCAGCTTGGACGCCTGATCAGGCTGTCTGATGCCTATCTTAGATTTCTAAATTTTCTATGAAAAGCCTAAGTATCCTAAGGTTATACATGTGTACCTATGTCTACTATATTGTTACTTTGGGATCTTTAACAAAATCTAAAAAATAAAAGAACAAATGACAAAGAGATACAAAGTACAAGATAGAAAAGACATCTATCTTATTCTTTTGACTTCACGCTTTCACTCCTTACGAAGCTCCTCCGTCAAGCTCCTCCAATTCGCCATGGATGCAAGCTCGAACTCCGCTTCTACGCTTGTCCTTATTTGCAATTTGACCTGAAAACTGGGACTCAGAAGCAAATGTTAAATAACAAGTATTTTGTAATCATCAAAATAAATGATCGTAGTGCTCTAGTACCAACAACCACTCCCTTTTTGATGATGACAAAACCATAAATAATAATACATAAAATTCTCCCCCTTTGTAACATTATCAAAAAGGTTTTTATCAATTTTAATTCTCCTAAACTCAAAACATTCTCTTCTAGTTTTGGGTTAAATTTCTTTTAACAAGAATAATGTTCTCTCCTTTTTGTAATAACAAGATAGCTATGTATTTTTCTCCTCCTTTCTAAAGGAAATATAGCTAACCTAACAAGTTCTCCCCCTTAATGATTGACAAAGGGCTCATTAATTTTATTAATCTCCCCCTATCTGCATGCTATAGATAAAGGATAGGGTTAAGAGGTTTTACCTCACTTACTATGGCCAATAGAATGGCTCAAATGGCGGTGGATGCCAAACTGGATGGGGTTCTCATCCGTAGCTTGGAGGTCCGGGCATTGGCCGGTCTCCAATTGGGTAGTCGCTGGGAGACAGCTTGGTTGATTGTTCGTCATCTCGTCGGTCTTCTCGTTCTCCTCCTTGGTTTAATCCTTGGTCCTCCCAACTCGAGTTGACTGTTCTTCATCTTGTAGGTCCAATCCTGGATGTTAAAATCTTTATAACCTACAAAATAAGATTCCAAATCTTTCTTCAGTATCCAAGTCAATTTGGATCCGTATTTGTTAGTTGGTCTCCTTGAAGGAGATCCTTTCTCAACCTTAGGGCTTGATGAGAACCTCATCATGAGCCATAACTAGCTCATTTTGACCCAATACAAAGGATAAAAGCTCCTACATATCTCAAGGAAAGGCTTAACTCAGAGAATTCTGAGTTTGAGAAGAAAATAAGTCATAAGGGGTAAAAGTGCAATTTTACCAGTATAATCTGCATACAGGGTAATTCAGGGCCCAAACATAGGTCAAAACAGCTTAATAAGAATAAAAGTGGGATGAAATGATCTAGCAAGGGCTACAGCAATTCCAAGAGACTAAATCTGTAACCCTAAAACAACCCATTTCAATTCACGAGGTTCGAGGCAAAGTAAAAATAGAATAAACCCTCTAAAACTCATAGAAAAATAATCTCTAGGGTTTAGAACCTTCAATTTGGCCTTTAGAACCCATTTTGACCTACATTGAGAACCATGCCCAATTAATAACTTAATTTGGGTTTTTGAGCAAATTGACCGGTCAAACAAGGTTTAAGATGAAAATAAAATTCACCATCAGATTCCTTAGGTCCTAATTAGTCATGTATAAAAACTTGAGCCTAAGAAGAAACCTCCTTGACCGACTTTACACTTTGGTCCTCATATATTTACTCTTTGGCCCTCAACTTTTGAACCCTCGCATTTTGGCCCCTAACTCTCCTTCGTTCTTTGCAATCAGGTCCCTCCTGCAAAACCCTACCAGCACCATGCTCCGGCGACCTTGCGCGGAGCATGGCGCCGCGCAGGGTGAGGTGGGGGACCTGGCAAGTATACCGGGGGTGCCCTGCGTCGTCAGCCGTCGCAGGAGCACCCCCATGGTCATTGTAGCCCCCCATACCGGCCGTGCGAACGCACGGACGGTATGGGTTCGTGTTCCGACCATTCTCCGGCGAGGGAGACACGTCGTCTCCCTCCGCCTTCCTCCCTGTTTCATCCCTATAAATACCCCCCGCTGCTCCACCGACCAGGGCAGCCTGGATCTGACGGAGAAAACCCCCAGCTTTCTTCTCTTCTTCCTCCGGCAGACGCTCACCAGCTCCGGCGGCTTCCTCCCCCTCCACCTCTTCGCTCTGCCGCAATACCAGCAGCAGAGACTTCCTCCCCTGTTCTTCCCGCGCCACGCCGCACCCAGCTGGCGCCTCTCCAGCCCTCTGCTCGCCGCCGCCCCTCTCCCTGAGCATCGTCTTCTCCGGCGACAGTCGATACGACTGTCGCCCTGTTCCTCCCCCTTCGTCCCTGCAAGTAAGCTAGAGTTACTCCCCTTCTTCTCCTCTTTCTTCCCCCGCTTTCAATTTAGTCAATTAAACCCTCGACCGCTCCTGTTCACCCTCATCCTCTCCGCCTCCGACCACCCTCCGGCGAGCCGCTCCCATCACCTCAGCGACCCACACGGCTCGCCGACCACCGCAGAACCTCCGCCTCCTCACCCTGATCCTCTTCCGCCCCTCCACTTCCCACCAAACACCCTCTGCAGATCCACCGAACACACCCACTTCCTCGCTCACAGTTTGACCTAGGACGACCTGTTAGCTCCATCTCGCCCCCTGCAGACCCCCTGACCACCTTCGCCGTGCCACGGCGAAGGTCCCCCGCCTGTCTGATTTGGCCGAGAGGCCGTTCTTCTGTGACCAGGTGACTCGCCCGCCGTCGCCATTACTGCGCAGGCAGAGCTGCTTCACCTGCAGGTGCAGGCACGCCTTCGCCCAGGGTTGACTCCCAGGTTGCGCAGGGACTCTCCGCGAAACGTCCCTGGTTCACAGACGGGGCGAAGGCCGCGCGGGAAGCCACGATCGCCCACTGCTCCATCCGCGACGCGCGCTCAATTGGGGTGGGACATTTAGTCCCACCTCGGAACCTCTCGGAGGCGCGCGGACGCATAAAGGCAAAAAGTGCCTTATGATGTCTGCCTCCTGACCACGGGGTGTGGTCCCTCTCACCCGACCCGACCCGGCCTCGTCCGTGACCACGCTCCGCGGACCTGGCCCGACCCGATTAGACTGACCTGCACTCCTCGCCCACCACGCACGCCGGTGGGCCTGGACCCGGGCCTGACCCGAACCCGATTACCCGATAGCGCTCTGGGAGAGCTTCCGAAGAGTGATTTCAGAGAGAAAGAGATACGCGGGGGAGGGGGGTAGAGTAGGTTTTTGCCCTCTGATGCTGAACTCTTGAGTGTGCAGGCACAGGTGAAGGACTGCGGAAGAAGAAGAACTGAAGCGACACTGTAGCATCCGCGGGTTAAGTCGTCTGATTGGAAAATCAGACGACGTACTGAAGACAGGTGAAGACAAAGAAGAAGAAGAAATGAAGAGAAGCAAGAAGCAAGAAAAGAAGAAGAAGATCTGAAGAAAAAGAAAGAAAGAAAACAAGGAAGAACAGAAGACAGAAGAAGAAGAGCACGAGGGGAAGATCTGAAGAAAGCAGAAGAAGAAGAAGAAGAACAGGAAGAACAAAAGCCAAAGAGGAGATAAGACAAAGAGGAAGAAAGAAGAGAAGAAGAAGAAGCCAAATTTTCATCTCTCTCTCTCTCTCTCTCTCTTTATTTTTGTAATAGAACTTGTATATCTCTAGAATACAACTTGCTCCCTGAGTTCGACCTCGGGAACTCTTTCATTTTTCCGAGTAAAAAAATTTTTATATGAAACGTTGATAACAACCGGCTTTACTACAACGCTATAACAAACCCGGTTGCCGCCACGTCTTCATTTTGGCGCCGTTGCCGGGGAGCAACGGCTATTCTAGAGGTAAACATTCCTGTATTTTTTTTTATTTCTGATAATCTCCTCTCTTTTGTGCAGCTACAGGAACTCAAGAAGACAAGCAACCACACCAAAGACAGGTAAATTTTTCCTCTCACTATTAACCCCTAAGCTCTAAAGAGGAAGAAAAGAAAAGAACAAGCAATATAGGGCTAACCTGTCTTCCATATTTAGTAACCATAAAAGTTGCATGTTTTCAACTCATTATTTCTGCACACTATTAAGGGTATTTAAGGGCTAACACATTCTTGCTTGAGCCCTAATTACCCAACAAAGAATTAACTGGACCAAGTAGAGCCAACCTAGGATCCAACACTAGGGATTTAGAGACACACTCCTTAAGCAAGAATTGAGAAAACCAAATGAAGTGTGCCCAAGCCCTTGTCTGAAAATACCTATTCAAAGAAAATCTAAAACAATTGGCTCTCTAAACACTTGAACCCTAAAAGACAGGACCTAAAAGCTCTCAAAGAAAACAAGAGGTAAAGTTGACCCCTTGGGTCAACCAACCTTAAATTAGGTCACTCTTTGCACTTAAAAGACTAAAGTTCAAGTGAAAACCTTAAGCACCCTGATCTTAAAATTGGTAGACTTAAGAGGTCAAGATCCCCATTCTGGTCTACCTGGAACTGCAGTGACAAGAGAGGTCGGGTGGGGGAAACCCTGTAACCCGTGGGGACGCTCTACCGTATAGGGGTCTTCGCGGGACTCTCCCTCTCTGGCTGCCCAGGTAATTCTCAGGTGGACGATCTTTCTGATCAAGGGGTCCATCTGCCCCGAACCTCTATAGTCACCCAACAATTTTTGGGTGTCTTGATTGGGTCCAACACCTGCTTATCTCATCCAGCCCTTCAGTATTTTTCAGGAGGTCCTTGAAACCTCCTATAGAAATTCACTCTCCCCGAGGCTAAGCCTCGGCTCCTTTGTTTTTGCAGAAATCATTCACATAGCCCCTCTTTCCTCTGATTCTGAACAAAATCCCCTTCTTCCATCTTGATTCAAACTTTGATTCTATTCCACCACCTGATCCAATTATGCAGCCTAATTACCTAGCAAGACTACCATTCAAGAAACCTGAATATCGGAGATCTATGAAAGATAAAATGATCGAGGATGCCATAAAATTCTATGAAAAAGAAGAAAAAACCTCAACACCAATAGGAGATATTCAGGTTGATGTCCCAACAACCACATCCTTCATCATAAACTGTGCCCAAATTCTATTGACTGGAATTTCAAAAGGATCAACCCGAGACATGCTCATGACAGGATACATTGAGATGGAAAAATTACACCAATCTGAATACCTTCAATGCTTAACAAATCCTGTACTTTGGGAACAACACCAAGATGCCCTTATAAAATGGGTAGAAATGATGAAATCAGTAGAACAAATTATCAACCAGAAATACCCGTATAAACCAGAAACAGAGGATGAACCATCTTGGAACAGTATTAAGGAACAATTCAGTTTCCCAGATCTCAGGATTGAGGCACAAAGTGGTTGTAAAATTCCAACCCAAATAGAAGATAGCATTAAAATAGGTTGGGAAGTTGCAGGAGAACACAATGCTGAGCCAACCCTAGGTCGTAAATCACCAAGCTTAGAACTCCAAGACTCCTGCAATAACAAGATTAGAATTGAACCTCTGGAGGGTATAAATTCCGCCCCTTGTTTTGATAAGGTAACCCTCGAAGGTTATTCAGACTTAGGTTCTAATAATTCTACCCACATCCTAAGCCTAGAACCTAGATCTGAAACTTATTGGGAAGATTATGAGGCCCCTTATGAGAAAGATCAAATTTTTACAGAATATGATTCCGGGCCTTTATTTGATGAATGTCCTTTTCCAACACCCTCAGGAAATCTGATTGATTTTTCAGAAAACATGCCAATTTATGATACAGAAACTGAGGAGTTGGATGAGCAAGGTTTTAATGGGATCTATCCTACCAGCTTAGAGCTTGAACAGAACATCTTTTTGAGCCCAGAAGTGACATATAGGCTAGAACCCAGTCAGGCTGCTGATTCCACATCTGATGATTTGTGCTGTGGTGGAATTCATGATCATTTTCGCCAACTCTCCGACAATTTCAGATCTGACTATAATTGCGGAGAGATTCCCCTTCCTGAACACACCAGGCCTATCCACGACCTCAGTTCACATGACTCTGACTCTGAGGTCCTGATTCCCGAGATCACTGATAACACAGAATCATTCCTTTTCGATCCTCAGGAACCAAAAACAGAAAATGCCAAGAGTGATTGTAACCCAGAATCCAAATTTTTTCTCGAATCCGATTTCTTTCATCCTACAGACACTCTTCCGGCATTTGATAGTTACCCAGAGGACTCTCTACAGGAAACCACCTATCATCCGTCTCTAGAAGAGCCCTCGTACACAATGGCCACCTCAGCCGCACACACAGAACGGATCAAAACCTCTTCCCAACCTCAACCTGCAACCGGACTCAATTTCTATTCAGATTCACCTCTCACCAAGCCGATTGCATTTCCACATCGGGTTTCGAACATTGATCAGACTACATGCCATGCTCTATCATTCTCTGATCACCCCTGTAGGGTTCCTGCATCAACCACTGATTATCCTACGGGTCCCTACTCTGACCAGGCTGATTCGGCACAGCCAAACCCTGCGTTTACACTTCCACATCCATCTGAGCCTCATAGTTTATGGTGGGTTCCACACTTTTTTATCCACATCTATCAACCCACTAGATTGATTGGGTTTGGGCTGCATCATCAGCCTGTTGATCTGAACAAGCACCTGGTTGGACCAACCAGGCTCTTAATCAAGGTGCTTGTCTTACAAAACTCTGCTGATTTGACCATCCCCTCTCCATCGCATTTCCCGCTTGGCTGAAGGCATCAAATTTAGCGCTCAACGGGAGGCAGCCCGTCATTCTCTTTGAAAACCTGAAACTTGTTCTGACAGCTTTTTGCACTTGAAGTTCACACTTTAGGACAGCCGACTCCACCTCAGGTGCTTGCATCTGAGATTAGAAATCGTCCGCAACAGTCACCCCGACCCATTCACTCATCAAAACAGCTATCCTAATGTATGAACTTAGTTGAATAAAAACCCCTAGGTTACAATGAGGACATTGCAAATCTTAGGCATGGGGGGGTATGAAAGTGCAAAAACTCGTAAGAAAAGGTTTCAAACAAAAAATTCACATATGCCAAAAATACCATAAAAATTAAAAAAATTCTTCGAAAAAGAATAAGAGGAGAAGAGGAGAAGGAAAATTTTGTGAAGGAGAAAAGAAACAAAATGAAAAAGGAGCACAAAATTATGAGAAAAAAAGGTGATAGTCATTAGTAAGGGAACTAAGGAATTAACCTAAGTTCTAGACCTCATTCAAAAAAAATAACTGAAAAGTGCACAATAAGATTAGTAAGAATGCAAACCTTAGGCATTCTTGAATAGACTCTTAGTACCCATTAAGATCTGGACACTCCTCAAGAGGTTGAGGAAAATGAAAAGCTGAAGTATTAGGTCTAAGGCTTAGGGAGTATTCGGCCTCGTTAACTAATTTTTGGTTTACGGGACTCAGTAACCTAAGCACCCTAACCTCACACACAGCCTGGTTCAGTAAGCGTAAAAAATCAGAATCACGCAGAAGCGTCGCAAAAATCTGAAAAGAACACCTAGAATAGGAGCGGTCGATCAACACAAGTTGATTTGGACGAGTTCCCAGCGCAGAGAGGCGGGAAATCCCCTCGAAGACGCGTAACAAAATATCATCTCCTCGGTGCTTGTCTCTTAGGATATTTACATATCCTACGGGGGGCATGTAAGCACTCTGCTGGTTCAGATTCCATGGATGGCATTATCTCGAAGTGTCAATTGCCAGGGTCTGGATTCGGCCACGGAATACCATGGATGGGATTATCTCGAAATCTCAATAGCCAGGGTTCCGGGGGTTGCCATGGGCGGTGCTATCTCGAAGCATCGATCGCCAGGAACCCTTGAGGATTGATGATGGGAGCAAGGAATCTGATACAGACCGTGTTGAAAAACTAATCCTAGGCTAGAACTAAAAAGAAAAAGAGAGAGAAAACTCTCCAAACAGAAAAACTTTCTATCTCTCTCTTACAAAACGCACTGCGAACCGAGCCAGGGCTAAAATCATTTTAAGCACGGGTGCTTTAACCACGAAGTCCAATAAACCTTAGGTTAGTTCTTGTGGGCCTTAAAAACCTTTGCTAAAAGACTGAGGCTAAGGCTAGACAGATTTGGATCTTGATTGGTACTAGAGTACCTTTTAGGCCTATGATCAGCATTCTAACCTAATCTATGAAGGCACTTATCTAAAACTATTGAAAACTTCATGGTCTAGAACAAGGGTTGAAACCTTAAGTTTTTGCTAAGGGACTAGCAAAAGCTAGGCATGGGGGTATGATGAGAACCTCATCATGAGCCATAACTAGCTCATTTTGACCCAATACAAAGGATAAAAGCTCCTACATATCTCAAGGAAAGGCTTAACTCAGAGAATTCTGAGTTTGAGAAGAAAACAAGTCATAAGGGGTAAAAGTGCAATTTTACCAGTATAATCTGCATACAGGGTAATTCAGGGCCCAAACATAGGTCAAAACAGCTTAATAAGAATAAAAGTGGGATGAAATGATCTAGCAAGGGCTACAGCAATTCCAAGAGACTAAATCTGTAACCCTAAAACAACCCATTTCAATTCACGAGGTTCGAGGCAAAGTAAAAATAGAATAAACCCTCTAAAACTCATAGAAAAATAATCTCTAGGGTTTAGAACCTTCAATTTGGCCTTTAGAACCCATTTTGACCTACATTGAGAACCATGCCCAATTAATAACTTAATTTGGGTTTTTGAGCAAATTGACCGGTCAAACAAGGTTTAAGATGAAAATAAAATTCACCATCAGATTCCTTAGGTCCTAATTAGTCATGTATAAAAACTTGAGCCTAAGAAGAAACCTCCTTGACCGACTTTACACTTTGGTCCTCATATATTTACTCTTTGGCCCTCAACTTTTGAACCCTCGCATTTTGGCCCCTAACTCTCCTTCGTTCTTTGCAATCAGGTCCCTCCTGCAAAACCCTGCCAGCACCATGCTCCGGCGACCTTGCGCGGAGCATGGCGCCGCGCAGGGTGAGGTGGGGGACCTGGCAAGTATACCGGGGGTGCCCTGCGTCGTCAGCCGTCGCAGGAGCACCCCCATGGTCATTGTAGCCCCCCATACCGGCCGTGCGAACGCACGGACGGTATGGGTTCGTGTTCCGACCATTCTCCGGCGAGGGAGACACGTCGTCTCCCTCCGCCTTCCTCCCTGTTTCATCCCTATAAATACCCCCCGCTGCTCCACCGACCAGGGCAGCCTGGATCTGACGGAGAAAACCCCCAGCTTTCTTCTCTTCTTCCTCCGGCAGACGCTCACCAGCTCCGGCGGCTTCCTCCCCCTCCACCTCTTCGCTCTGCCGCAATACCAGCAGCAGAGACTTCCTCCCCTGTTCTTCCCGCGCCACGCCGCACCCAGCTGGCGCCTCTCCAGCCCTCTGCTCGCCGCCGCCCCTCTCCCTGAGCATCGTCTTCTCCGGCGACAGTCGATACGACTGTCGCCCTGTTCCTCCCCCTTCGTCCCTGCAAGTAAGCTAGAGTTACTCCCCTTCTTCTCCTCTTTCTTCCCCCGCTTTCAATTTAGTCAATTAAACCCTCGACCGCTCCTGTTCACCCTCATCCTCTCCGCCTCCGACCACCCTCCGGCGAGCCGCTCCCATCACCTCAGCGACCCACACGGCTCGCCGACCACCGCAGAACCTCCGCCTCCTCACCCTGATCCTCTTCCGCCCCTCCACTTCCCACCAAACACCCTCTGCAGATCCACCGAACACACCCACTTCCTCGCTCACAGTTTGACCTAGGACGACCTGTTAGCTCCATCTCGCCCCCTGCAGACCCCCTGACCACCTTCGCCGTGCCACGGCGAAGGTCCCCCGCCTGTCTGATTTGGCCGAGAGGCCGTTCTTCTGTGACCAGGTGACTCGCCCGCCGTCGCCATTACTGCGCAGGCAGAGCTGCTTCACCTGCAGGTGCAGGCACGCCTTCGCCCAGGGTTGACTCCCAGGTTGCGCAGGGACTCTCCGCGAAACGTCCCTGGTTCACAGACGGGGCGAAGGCCGCGCGGGAAGCCACGATCGCCCACTGCTCCATCCGCGACGCGCGCTCAATTGGGGTGGGACATTTAGTCCCACCTCGGAACCTCTCGGAGGCGCGCGGACGCATAAAGGCAAAAAGTGCCTTATGCTGTTTGCCTCCTGACCACGGGGTGAGGTCCCTCTCACCCGACCCGACCCGGCCTCGTCCGTGACCACGCTCCGCGGACCTGGCCCGACCCGATTAGACTGACCTGCACTCCTCGCCCACCACGCACGCCGGTGGGCCTGGACCCGGGCCTGACCCGAACCCGATTACCCGGTAGCGCTCTGGGAGAGCTTCCGAAGAGTGATTTCAGAGAGAAAGAGATACGCGGGGGAGGGGGGTAGAGTAGGTTTTTGCCCTCTGATGCTGAACTCTTGAGTGTGCAGGCACAGGTGAAGGACTGCGGAAGAAGAAGAACTGAAGCGGCACTGTAGCATCCGCGGGTTAAGTCGTCTGATTGGAAAATCAGACGACGTACTGAAGACAGGTGAAGACAAAGAAGAAGAAGAAATGAAGAGAAGCAAGAAGCAAGAAAAGAAGAAGAAGATCTGAAGAAAAAGAAAGAAAGAAAACAAGGAAGAACAGAAGACAGAAGAAGAAGAGCACGAGGGGAAGATCTGAAGAAAGCAGAAGAAGAAGAAGAAGAACAGGAAGAACAAAAGCCAAAGAGGAGATAAGACAAAGAGGAAGAAAGAAGAGAAGAAGAAGAAGCCAAATTTTCATCTCTCTCTCTCTCTCTCTCTCTTTATTTTTGTAATAGAACTTGTATATCTCTAGAATACAACTTGCTCCCTGAGTTCGACCTCGGGAACTCTTTCATTTTTCCGAGTAAAAAAATTTTTATATGAAACGTTGGTAACAACCGGCTTTACTACAACGCTATAACAAACCCGGTTGCCGCCACGTCTTCAGGGCTAGACAAATTTTCTACTTTATTGATAAATTTATTAGATTTCTCCCTAAGACATGCAAGTTCATCTTCTAAAACATGCATGTTTGTTTTTGTGCTAGAAATTTCAATTTTTAATTTAGTATTTTCCCGAACCAACTTACTATTCTCGTTGATTAGGTCTCTATTTTCTAACAAGTTGTTATCTTTAGGACTAGAACTAGTTTCTAGATCCTTAAGTTGTTTTCCTAATATTTCATTTTCTGATTTAAGGAAACTAAGATTCTTTTTCATGTTTTTATTTTCTACCTTTAATGATTTACTAATTTCATAGAGTTCATCAAAGGCATCTTGGAGTTCGGAATTTACCTCATTGTCGCTGTTGTCGCTGTCGCTTTCTGCGATTGCCATAAAACCCATGAAAGCGGTTTCATTGTTCTTCTCGGGATTTTCTTCTTCTTCCTCCAAGCTCGAGTCATCCCAAGTTGCTTGGAATGCCTTCTTCTTATACTTCTCCTTCTTCTTTTCCTTCTTGAAAATAGGGCACTTTGGTTGTTGATGACCCTTTTCGTTACAGTGGTAGCAACATCTCAGACTACCTTGCTCCTTCTTTTCTTTCTTCTCTCTTAGAATCCCTACAAAACTTGGAAAATTTTTTAAGTAAAAATTTAAAATCTTCGTTATCGGAGCTTACCTCGCTATCCGACACGGCTTTGAATGAGAGGGTCTTCTTCAGCTTCGGCTCCGGTGTATCTTTCTTCTTCTACTTCAGCTTTGTCTCGTAGGCCATCAGATTGCCTAGGAGATCCTCCATGTTGAGCTCCTCCACCTCATTTGCCTCCTCGATGGTGGTAACCTTCTACTCTCATATCGGTCCAAGGGAACGAAGAAGTTTCCCTTGAAACTCCCCCTTGATGAAGGTCTTTCCTAATGACTTAAGATTGTTCACTATAAGAGTGAACCTAGTATACATCTCATATAACGATTCATTAGTCTTCATAATAAAAGATTCAAATTCTTGAGAAAGAATGTTAATTTTAGAAGACTTTACCTTGGAGGTACCCTCGTGAGTTACCTCTAGTGTATGCCATAGCTCATATGCGGTGATGCATTGAGATATTCGGTTGAACTCTTTCGGGCTTAGCACGCAGTATAATGCGTTCATTGCTTACGCGTTGAGAGAAAGCTCATGGGTTTGCTACTGCGAAGAGCCTCTCTCTAGTCTCACTAGGACTTTGTATGGTGTTTTGCAACGTCCCCATAGAGCGAAGTCAGTGGCTTGAAGCCACATCTTCATCCTCAACTTCCAGTAGCTATAGTTGTTTCCATCGAAGTACGGTGGTCGAACTGTAGACTGCCCCTCCGATTGCCTAGTTGTGAAGATGCTCCCCTCCAAGATTTGATCTTCTGTGGATCTTACTCCTTAAAGCGAGAACCTACTTTGATACCAAATGTAGATCCCTACGGGAGGGGGTGAGATTTGTGTGATAAAGGAAAAGTGCGGAAATATAAAACCGATCTCACAAAAAGCAACAATCACACAATTGCACAAGAGATTTTTAGGAGGAAATCCAAACCAGGTGAAAACCACCACCTAACCCTCTTGAGTTAGGATTTTCCGATTGACAAAGTCGATCAAATCCACTGACCCAGTCACTTAAACGAGGGTGACTGAACCTCAATACAACAACACTACTTTGGACAAGGGTAGTGTACCTCAAACCCCTCCTCTTCACGAGGAGTATTTTGTCCCTCGAAGGAGATGGGAATTCGCAACGTGAATACCCAACCAATAAATAAAGTAAAATACAGATCAAACCTATAGAGCCACAAAGTAAACAATTGAAACTAGCTACTATAGGTAAAGATTACTTCCCTTTGCTGGAAGTGCGTCGGCTTGACATGGATGCATGAACCACGTGTAGGCACTATGTCGCTCTTGTAATCGTAGAGTGAGAGCGGGTGCACAACGAAGATGATGCTCTCTTGATGTAGAACTGAAGCTTGTGAGAGCTAGTACTTCTACTTCTCTTGGACACAAAAGATGTGAAAAATGTGTTGATTGGTGTGTCTAAACAAGGGAGGGCTACTCCTCTATTTATAGGTGGCTTAAGAAGGCTTTGGAAGGCCTTAGGAGCCTTAGGTAGCCGTTGGGGTTCATCCCAAGGCAAGGCAAGCCACAA
The DNA here is from genome assembly GCA_037157565.1 of Thalassia testudinum. Classification (NCBI taxonomy): domain Eukaryota; kingdom Viridiplantae; phylum Streptophyta; class Magnoliopsida; order Alismatales; family Hydrocharitaceae; genus Thalassia; species Thalassia testudinum. Next base: position 3,216,758 of record JAZHRO010000070.1, read on the forward strand.
TCAGAATCATTAATGATTCTAACACTGTCATCAGACGTCTGGGAAAAATATCAAACATCTGGAAGTCACTCTTAAGATGTTTGGGGACTAAGTCAGACGTCTAATTCTAGATGGGTTCCCTTACTGACTTTTGTCAGACTTAAATAGGGTTCTAGTGTAAATCAATCTGATGACGTACAAGATGTCTGGCACTAGGTCTGGATGTTTGGAAACCTATTTTACTATGGGAATGGATTTCCCAAGGTCCAAACAGCTATATTAGTCTAGGAAAGTGATTTTGGGTCAGTCGAGGCTGAATGGTCTCATATCAGACATCTAGGGTCCTCTACAAACTTCTGATAGAAGCCAAACAGTCATTTTCCTCAATGTTTACTTGATAGCCAACGTTCCACTAATTGGACGTCTGGCATAGCCATCAGACATCTTCTGAGACGTCTGGACTAAGGTCTGGATGTTTGATTTCAACATACAGAACCTACTAATTCCAGCCTAAGTTATTGGATGTTTGAGTGAACAGTCATACGTCTTAAAAGTCAAAATTAGATGTCAGATTCCTAGATTGGACGTCTGATCAGGCTGTTTGATGCCTATCTTGGATTTCTAAGTTCTCTATGAAAAAGCCTAAGTATCCTAAGGTTGTGCAAGTGTACCTAGGACTATTGTATTATTACTTTGGGCTCTTTAACACGTAATCTAAGAAATAAAAGAACAAATGACAAAGAGATACAAAGTACAAGATAGAAAAGACATCTATCCTATTCTTCTAACTTCACGCTTTCCCTCCTCGTGAAACTCCTCCGTCAAGCTCCTCCAATCTGCTATGGATGTGAGCTCGAACTCCGTCTTTACACTTGTCTCAATTTGCAATTTGACCTGAAAACTAGGACTCAAAAGCAAATGTTAAATAACAAGTGTTTTTTCATCATCAAATAAATGATCGTGGTGCTCTAGCACCAACAAATACATGTTTATGTATGTATATACATAGAAATGTATAATAATATAAGTATAGAGTATATAAGTATATATAATTGTAAAACATGTATATATATCTATAAGTAGAGTAGTATACGTACGTTTGAGCATTATTTTGTATATATATATTTGTAAGGCCTCTTTAGTGACATATATATCTGTCACTATAGATGTATATATATGTAAGTATAGTTCATTTGCCTTATATTTTGTATATATGTTTTATATAGCTATAGCGACTCCTATATATGTTATCGTATATGTAGTATAAGTTATTAAAGTTATTAGTATATGTTAGTATATTTAGTCTAGTATATATTAATAGTTATTTTTCTACCTATACTCAAGTATTATTTAGGATAGTGTATATAACTAACATAGAGTAGTTTTACTTAGTTTTTGATGCCTGTTTAGTTGTAAATATGTTTAAGGCATTTTAGTTAGCAATTAATTGATTCATTTTGTACATAATTAACTCATTAATTCTTTCTTTGATTCATTGATTCATTTTTTAAATATAATTGACATTTTTTGAATAAAAGAGTGTTTTTGGAACATAGAGAGTGATGTATATCAATAGCTTCCTCCCAGTGAATAACCTGGAATAAACCAGTAAAAATTATGTAAATAAATAAAATGACATGACATCTATTTGCATTGTGACACTATACTACAACAATGACACCATTAAATCATTGTTTTTATGCAATACGGATTGTTTGTGATCAGTTTCCCATCGATTTTCTGTCCTAGCACACTTCTACTGCATAGTCAGATGCATCGCACATGATCTCAAACGGTTGAGACCAGTCAGGAGATTGAAGGATTGGAGCCTAGGTTACCTAGTCACACAAGATCTCAAAAGCGTGGACATACTCATGTATCATCTCAAAGGGTGTGTCCTTTGAGAGAAGATTCGCCAGGGGGTGTGTAATTTTGAGAAATCTGATATGAATCATCGACATAAACCAATGTGCCCTAGAAACGATCTAATATCTTTGATCGAGGAAGGCACAGGTAATTTGGAAATCAAATTCACCTTGGCTTGGTCAACTTGGATACCTTTCTCAGATACAGGATGTCTAAGTACGATGCCCTCAGGAACCATGAAATGGATCTTTTCCTAAGAGAGAACTAAGTTCACATCAATGCATCATTTGAGGATTTGAACCAAGTGTAGAAGGTAATCATCGAAAGTTTGACCAAAAATCAAGAAGTCATCCATTAAGATTTCAAGGTATTTATCTACCATGCCATAGAATATGGCTAGCATGCCCCGCTAAAAGGTGGTAGGTGCATTACATAGCCCAAATGGCATCCTGCGGAATGCGTACGTACCATAGGGGTAGGTAAAGGTGGTCTTCTCCCGATCTTCAGGATGAATTGCCACTTGGTTATATCTGGAGTAGCCATCCAGAAAATAGAAAAATCGATTTCCAGCCAACTTTACGAGGACTTGGTCATTGAATGGAATAGGGAAATGGTCTTTCTTCGTGGAGGAATTCAATTTTCAATAGTCAATACAGACTCTTGATGAGTTTGCCATTCGTGTCGGGATAACTTCTCCAGATTTAGTCATAATCACGACGAGTCCCACCTTTTTAGGCACAACTTGGATGGGGCTCACCCAATGACTTTTAGATATGGGGTAAATGATTCTTGCATCAAGCCACTTGATGATTTCCATTTTCATGACCTCCTTGAGATTTGGGTTAAGTCTTCTTTGCATATTGCAAGAAGGTCGAAAGCCCTCTTCGGTAAAGATACGATGAGTGTAGCACGAAGGACTTATTCCAATCAAGTCATCTAGAGTCTAACCAATGGCTCTACGATGCTATTGGAGAATAGAAATCAGCTTCGTTTCCTAATCAGAGGTGAGTCGAGAATTGATAATCACAGGAAATGTTTGATTTGAACACAAAAACACATTTTTCAGATGATCTAGGAGAGGTTTCAACTCCAGTACTAGGTTCGAGGTTAGCCTCAAAAGCTAAGGTGGAAGCTAAGGATAGGTCTAAATCAGATTTAGGGTCCCTAATATATGGGTCAAGATCTTCTTGTGGTTGGGGATCTTAGAGAATCGAGTTTACCTCGGGAATTGGATCCTCAACTAGTGAACCAATGCCACACACTTCTTCGATTGTCCCAGACTTTATTCCTTTCTAGGCCTTAAAGATATCTATCCTCAATGTTTTCTCCCTAAATTTTAACTCAATCTGGTCCTCTTCGCAGTTGATATTAGCCCTAGCAGTCGCTAGGAATGGTCTCCCCAAGATAATCAATGTATCTCTTAGATTTTTAGGAGTATCCATATCCAAAACGTGAAATCCATCGGAAAGTAGAAATCTTATATCCTAACTAGAACATCCTCAAGAACTCCTTGTGGTGACTTAATTGATTTGTCAGCCAACTGCAGAGTCACCTCGGTTGGTTTGAGCATAGTCTCGTCAAAGTGGATGTAGATAGATCTCGTGTTTCATGTGTCCTGATCAGATTTTTGCACGGTTTGTAAAATTAGGGTTTTATCATTATAACACACAAAAATCGAGTTGCTTTTAAATTTATAAAACCTAGATAGGGAAGTATCTAGGGTCATCCAAGGAGGTCAAATGTTTGCAAAATATGTCTCTTACTTGGAAATGGAAATCAACTTTCTTTTTGATCTTTTCAAATTTATAATTTTTATAGTTTTGAAATGACGGGAAACATGCAAATTGTTGATAGCGAGAAAATAGCCTACACTTAATTCACTACACTACTACTAAGGTGACAAGTAGAGCCTCTCCCTAACCTCACCCTAGGCATGTGGAGGCATAAAGTAATTAGGGAGAGGGAGTGAGAAAAATGCTAGACAAAAATTCTAAAAGATTATGCAACAAAAAGATAACTGAAGGCAACTTGAATTGATGGAAATTGTTTACACAAAACCTATAGAGGAAGGCTTCTAGTCTACTTGAGAATACATGAAAAGAAAAACACAAATCCTCTATATAAAATGGTGAAGAAGAGGGGGCTTCTTGCACCAAGCCGAGTAGCCCCTTGACTTGAAACAGAGGGCTCCTTCTTCTCCTTCCTTGAAAGGCTCCTCCAGGAAGGTGTCCTCTAAGATAGTTGCAAGCCCAAGGGGGGGTGTGCACTTGCTTCTCCCAAGGGTGGATGTCCACCCTAAAAACTCCTCCTTTGCCTGGCCATCCTCTTAATGATGGATTGCTTCTCCTCCTAGGCATGGCACAAGGTAAAGGAATGGGAAGAAGAAGGCACCAAGGGAGCGGGTGATGTGCCCCCTTAATCTTCTTCTCTCTTCCTTCTCCTTGGCCGTGGGTTATGGGTGGAATTAGAGTGGAAAATATACTATGGGAGGATGATGAAAATGGTGGTGGTTAAGGGTCTTTTTATAGAATAGGAATGGGGGTATAGGTGGCTCTTGGAATGGATGGCTAGAATGGGATTTGGGATGGTGGTTAAGGATCCTATGGTGGAGATCATTTGGTGCCAACTCAGGAGACTTGTAGGGGGTAGTTATGGTGGTGTTAGTGGTTCTTGGTGGTGGAGAGACACCACCAAATTGGTGCCAACTTGAAGTTTCTAGAAGGAGATCCTAGGTGGATGGTGGAGATGATTTTAAGGAGAGGTGTATGGTGGAGATGAAGGGAATTTTGGAGGGAAAAGTTGGCGCCAAAGAGGGGATGGTTATGGCTGTTTTTGGCACCAACTTTTGGTGCCCTTTGGTGGTGGTTGAGGGGTGAAGTGGTGGCTATGATGGTGCCAACTTAGGGGTGGACTAGGTAGATCTTAGGTGGACTTAGGTTGGGTTGCTTGGTGGAGCTAGTTAGGTAGGGTTTTAGGGTGGTGGATGGCTAAGGGAGCTGGAGCATAGCTAAGCTTAGCTAGCTTAGCTAGTAATAGAGTAGAGGAGGAGGCAATTGGAGTTAGGGTTTGAGAGGAGGAGCTAAGCAGAAGAAGTCTAGAGCTGAACTAGAGCTGGCAGCTGCTGAAAAGGGTGGAATGGATTTACTTTAGCTAGCTTAGCTTGCTAGTTCTTTGCTAGCTACTAAGCCAAGCTAAAGCAAGCTGGCTTCTGATGAAATAAGTTGAGGTGACCTGGGTTTGATGCTCCCGGGGAGGACCTAGCTAGTTACGGTAGCTAAGGTAGCTTTGCTCAACTAAGTTGACCTAAGTTAAGTCCCCGAGAGCTGGACTTGAGCTTCTTGAGCTAAGATGAAGTCATCTTCAGCAGCTAGAGTTCAGTGGAGCTGGATGTAGCTGGTCCTGAGCTGAGGTGAACTCCAGTCAACTTAGCTGTGCTAGCTAGAGCTCCCAGTGAACTGATGGGAGCTGAGATGAGCTAGACTCAGCTAAGTGGAGCTGGATCTGAGCTGACTTGAGCTAAGGTGAGTTGAGATGAGCTCTCTTGAGCTACCATTCAGCTAAGATAAGTTGAATGGAGCTAGGATGAGCTAACCCTAATCAAGTGAGCTGGATTCTAGCTATGGTGGCTAGATAAAGCTTAGTTTTAGCTGGTTTGGGCTTCTCCTTCACCAATTGCCTTCCTGAGTGTTAGGGTTCTAAGGATCTAACAATCTGTTTATCCCTAACACTCACAAAAACACATCAAAAACAAAATAAAAAATGCAATGCATGGCTAACCTTATTGATGCCTAAATGCAACCCAAAAACCCATTTGCAAAGCAAAATCCTAAGAGCTAGGTTTGTTTTAATGCATAGGAATGATGATAAACTGGTGTTTATCACACCCCCATGCTTATATTTTGCTAGTCTCTTAACAAAATTTTAATTTTTACAAAATGAAACTTTTGGGAAATCTAATTTTTTCTACTTTTGAGGAGAAAGAGATTACAGGACATAGGTTGATCCAAACACAGGAGGTACATGATTTGTTAAGGATAAACATCAGGATTTATTTTCGGATCCAAAAATTAGAGAAAAATAGGGTCAATATATCCTCCAAAAAATTCATAGATTAACCCTTTGTTAAATCAGATGTCTTGAAATTTTTGTTTTTAGGATTTTTCTGGCTCTTGAATCTGCTTCGCAACTTGCAATAACCTTTAAAACCTTATGTTTGTGGTTGTGAAAGGACAACATTTATAAGGGTGTGTTTTTTGTTTAAATTTTTTTTTCTCCCCTATGCTTATTTTTAGCTTAGTCCTACAACAGATGTATCGAGATCATCATTCCCATTACCAAACCTCGAGGGGGCTCTGGCGTCAGTACTTCGAGATAGCACTGTCCATGATGCCACCCAAGAGCTCACAACCACAAAACACAATGCGGTGCCAAGGGGCACTCCAAGCAAACTCAAGCTCTTGCTACAACACTATAGGTAGAGCATCGTCCAAGACACTTGAGCTGCAAAAATGCACTTTAATGCTCCATCTAAAGATATGAAACATAGATATAGAGCAGCATCGAGGTGGTAACATGTTGACATCGCGTCTTCAAAGGAGGCATTTTCCTCCTTCTCGGCGGTGGTAACTCAGACCAATGATCTGCTTCAGACTTCTACTAAGGCCAAAAAAGGGTTTTTTCTAATTTTTAGTAGTTTTTAGGTGTTGGCTTGTGTGTGAAATTTGACACAGGAAGTTTCGCATGAAATGCAAGTTTTTGAATCAGAAACTAAGCCAAATACTTTTCATATTACAAAAGAGGATCAAGTCACCTAAACTATCATGAGTTTAGGTGGAATTCTAGAGATGGATATATGATCTAGTCTAAAAATAGACCCTGAAATTCTAATGATTAGATCTGTATCGTTATCCCTAGTTAGTTAAAGATAAAATCCCATTGTACAAAAAGTGAGTTTTCAACCTTACTCTCAATTTCAAAATTTTCCCCAAAAAGCTTTCAATATTTTTATTTTTTTGGATATGCAAGCAGAAAATAAGAAAACGACGAAAGAAAAAATGCATATTTTTAGGTTTTGAAAATCCTAAATCGATCGTCAAAATTTTAAAAACACCCTCCCATTCTTAAGATATGCAATGTCCTTATGCATTATGAGGGAGAAGGGATCACCTTAGTGAAAGGCGATCGGGTTTAGGATGGTCAAAACCTGGAAAAAGAAAGAAAGAAAGCAGGAAAAATGATGGATTAGCTCCCATCTAGTGCTATCTTTTACACCTATTCAGCAAGACATGAAGGTATGCACAGAAGACGGACAATCGTGTAAATAGTTGGACACTTGGATGCCCGCAAAAAAAGTCTTTTCTTTTGAATCCCTAGAAAGTGGAGTGGGATAAAGATAGGGATCAAAATTAGATGGAAAATGATAGGTGTAACCCGAGTCTGGCCATGGTTTTAATTCAAGATGAATAACAAACTCAGGCAGGTCTGATGGTAGGGCCAGGTGAGAAGGGGTGGGAGAAGAGGTAGGTGGGGTTAGTATGCAAGGGTGGGTTGAGAGAAAAGTGGGTGGGTGAAGAGAATGATCGGGGGGGTCATCAGGAATAGATTGTGGATGACAAGTCTCTCCAAATCAAAGATTTCGCTGACCATTGATTCTGAGTTAGATTCCTCGAAAAATTTATGGTTGGGAAGGGTATCTACCAGCATAGTCTCCTCCACTAAATTTGAAATTTCTGTATCTAAGTCCTCAAAAAAATTATCTTCATGGAATCTCTTGGAGGATTTAAAAATATCAAGAGTGATAGTTTGGCCTACGTAAGTGATATCCATTTTGCCTGTGTAGCAATTGATATTTGCCTTTGAAGTGGACAAAAAGGGTCGTTCAAGGATTATTAGGGCATTCAATAAAGATTCGGGTACCTTAATGTCAAGGACTAGAAAGTCGACGGGGAAGACATAATTCTGGACCTTGACTAAAACATTCTCGACAATCCCATGAGGTTTGATTATAGATCTGTCGGCTAATTGAAGGTTAACCTCAACAGATTTTAGTTCATCGATTTGAAACTCCTCAAATAAAATCATGGGAATGATATTAACTGAGGCACCAAGATCAAGGAGGGCGCAATCAAAAGTACTATCAACAATAATCACTGAAATTAATGGCACCCCTAGATCTTTCATCTTCGGTGGCAGCTTGCTCTATATGACAGAGCTTATTGTCTCCGAAAGATGTACCTATCCTAGATTTTTGGCCTGCCTTTTAAGAGTACAGATCTCCTTCAAAAATTTGGCATAGGCAGTTATATATTTGATGGCATGTAGGAGAGGGATATTGATTTGAACTTGCCCAAATAGATCCATGAGTTCTTCTTTGGTTGGCTTAGATTTCTTTTTTCAATTAGTGGTGGGGTGGAGAGCTGTGGAAAAGGGATAGGAGTCGTGTCTTGAGATTTTTGTGGTTCTTTTTCTTCCTTATGGGGGGTTCAAAGTCAATTTGCACAGAGATGGGGATTTCACCAGGTTTTTATGAAGGCCCAGGATCAATGGTGGTTTTCCCATTACTCAACATAACTGCATGTGCAGTCGGATTATTATTTAGAGGAGGTAAGGGGCCTGTTGTTGTGGAAACCTGGGAGGCTGCTGATGTGGTGGATTAGTAGGAGGGTGATTCAAGTAGTTTGGATTTTTGCCTGGATACTGGTTCCTCTACTAATTAGGGTTGGGCATGGGTTGGGAGGTGACGTTCGTCAGACACGTTTGCGTAGAAAGTATTTGTTGTAGCACGTTTTACAACGTCAATTTTACTTAGAAAAATAATAGGATGTGAGTTCGAGAGTCAAACACAGGGAGGCAAAGTATTGAATCTGCTAATCACTTTCGTGTCACAAAAATATCGCTTTTGATTTACTTGCAAAATGAGAGAACGAGAAAGAGAGAGATCGGGAGAGAAAGGGAGAGAAAGAGAGAGAGAGATAGAGAGAGGGAATAAGGTTAGAGAATCATGATGAGAATAATATATCAAAGATATATTCTATTAATTATCAAATGTTATGTTGAATAAATATAGATGAATGCTTTAAATGAAAAACATGTACTACACTGTCACATAAAATTAAACTAAGACAAGAAAGAAGATGATGTTGAGGCAGCCACAGCGGTGAAGCAGCTTCTGTTGGCGGCTTGAAGACTTCAAGACCTCGCTTGGAACTCTAGAAGGTGGTGGTGTTGCTTAGGTAGATGATGAACAAAAGTGGAGGGTGTAGGCCCTTTTATAATGGAGGGAGAAGGCCAAAAATCATCCTCGGATCAACAATGACAGTTGCAAGTGTCATTGTAGACCCACTACATGCATCGCCCTTGTCCCTGCCCTCGCGCCTTCAATGCTCCAGCTGCCTCCATGCACCCCGCCGTGTCTGCACGCACCGCACTTGCACTGGTGTGCTACTGCTCTCCTCACGCACGCATGCCTTGCTGCGTTGCTGCTCCAATTGCTAATTGAGGGGGGTTGCGGGGATTCTTACCTGCACCCTCTCTTTGAGATCTCCTCTTAGGACCACCACGCCATGCCCTTGATATGGTCGCGTGGAGGATCCAAAGACATGTGGTGGAGGTGGCTTCTCGGCCATTGGATCTTGATCCAACTATCGAGATTTGATGATGAGGGAGAAGAGTCGGTGCTGGGCATTCATGGATGGCGTTGGGTGGCCTAGATGGTGCTACAAGATCCAACGGTCGAGATTTGATGATGAGGATGAAGAGGAGTCGGTTCTGGGCATTCATGGCCGACGTTGGGTGGCCTAGATGGCACCACGTGGCACCATCTGGGCCGTCCATCTTCTTTCTGTTGTAGGAGACGGCATGATGCTCGGATCACGATGATTCCCGTGCTGCCGGACTGCGATCTTCACTCCAGATCCATCTGTATGGTCGGATTTTTCATCTGAGGCCTGTAAGGATGTCGCATTGCCCCCTGGCCGTTGATCTTTCTCGAGTTTGTTGTGGGAGTTACAAAGGCCAAACTGAAGTGATTTCGAGTCCGTTGGACTTCGTTCATCGATCCAGATCCATCTGTGATGGGAACACCATCATGAGCTATAACGAGCTCTTTTTGATCCAATTAAGTCAGTAAATGCTCCTACATAACCGTCAGAGAACCATAACTCATTGTATAACCATTCTGAGAGAAAAATAGGAAACTAGGGTTAAAACTGTAATTTTACCAGCTTATCATGAATGCAGTATAACCACAGGTTTTCTCAGGGGCTGAATAAAGGTCAAATGGTCTTAATAGGATAACAAGTGGGTTAGATCAAACAGAAATGGGTTTGCATATGTTTTGAGAATTAAATGACTTTTCAAACCCTAAATACAAACCTACTTAATTAAATAAGGTTCTGATCAGGATAAAATTCACCTAAACCCTCTAAAATGCATAGAAAAATACTCTCTAGGGTTTGGTACCTTCAATTTGACCATCAGAATCCATTTTGACCCAAAATGGAGTCTTAGACAGATATTTGCCCTAATTTGGATTTTTGCATAAATTACCCAGTCAAAAGTAATCAAAGCTAAAATCCAACTTCACCACTGGATTTCTTAGGTCGAAATTAGGTTTGTACCAAGATTTGGACCCAAGATGAGCTTGCCTTGACCTAGTTTGCAAAATGGTCCTGTCTGATTACATTTATACCCCCAACTTTCAAAAACCCTTGCATACAGACCCCTAACTTCTTCGTCGTCTTCATAACTTGGTCCCTCAGCCATTATCGTGGAGAAAACCTACTTTGGCGACCTTTGACAGGAGATTTCTCCTTGATTGCTTGGAGAATCTCTTCCAAAATTGGAAGGAAGATTCTCTGAGGAATCCTCTCCTGTTTGAACTCGTCCATATGCTCTGATTATTTTCCAATCTCTCATGCGAACGCATGAGAGATTTAGGTCTCTTGAAACTCCCAAATCCGACGAAGGATTCCAAGCTTGGAAAGCTTGTTTTCTAAGCCTTCCTTACCTCTAGATCCTTATTTAAGGGAGCCTAGATCCTCCCAAATTCCTCAGCTTGAAATTCAACCAGAACTCCCCCTATTCCTCTCCCCTCTTCAGCCACAATTCTCCGTAAGCTCTGGCGATCTCTCTTCGACTCCTCTCATTGTCCTTCCACAATACCAGTGGTGGATTCGTCTTCCTCACCGTCCGCGACGTGCAATACCAGCCGTCGCCGTCCTTTCCCCATCTTCGCCACCATCTCTCTTATGGAGGTTCGTCTTCCCCACGTCCGGCAACCACACCGGCATGGGGATCCATTCACCTTTTCATCCTTAGAGTAGACTCTTAGGTTCCTTACCCCCTCTACTTTCTTCCCTGCTCTTTATTTTCCAAAATCGACCACCAACAACCCTTCACATCTCCATCTCCTCCATTTCCAGCCACCCCCTCCGGCGAGCCCATCCAACCTCCACAGACCACTGATGGGTCAGCCCGGATAGGTTGTTAATATGGAGATTTTATCGTTGAAATGTGTATAGTGGTTAACCTAATTTGGACCTAACCATCTCTTTACAAAATTTTTAACCTGACCTAATTGATTTTATCTTATCACTTTTAGGCCCAGGGTCGAACTCAGGGAAGTGGGGTTGAAGTTGAGTTTCTACATTTTCCTTAAAACGTATCTCTTCCGTTCGTTTGTTATGTTTTTGGTGTTTTTCTTATTTAAATTTTTTTCTGGTAATCCTTGTTCTTGAGGCACACCCTTAAAATTGTGTCCTTGGCTTTTAGCCAAAACAGAGTTCCAAAACACGCGTTGCTACTCGCAAGACGGGGTTCCTGCAAATCAAAGATTATCTTTTCTCTTTTATATTTTTTTTATCTTTTTACTAAGAAGGAAGCTAACAGACAGAAAGTAAATATAGTATCTATAGATATATATATCTATATGTAGTATATATATAAAGGGGTGGGGGTGGAGGTGGCGATGGAGTGTAGCACCGTGTCAGGTCGGTCATCGTCTAGAGAGACCCAACCAACACGACTATCTGCCGCGTGGAGTGAGGATGGATGATGGAAGATGTATATGTCCACGCTTTTTGTATGCGTGTATCGGGGAATATCAGCAACTAGTGCAGATATTCCCGTGATACAGCGTATAGTAAATAATGTGAAAATATATGTACATATGTATGTATATAAGTAAATATATCTATATATATATAAATGTATAGGTATATATGTATAGATATATATGTATATATATATGTGTGTAGATGTATGTATATATATATATGTATGTTTATATGTATATAGCTATGTATATATTTATATAAGTATATATATATAATACTATATAGATGTATATATATATATATGTATATAAGTATATGTATCTATATATATATATATATATATATGTATATATATATATCTAGATACATATACTTATATGTATATAGATATGTATATATATATATGTATATAAGTATATATGTCTATATATATAAGTATATGTAAAAGTATATAGATATATATATATATGTATATATTATATATATATGTATGTATACATAACTATATAGATATACTATGTATATAAGTATATATATATATATATATAGATATATGTATGTATATATATTTATGTATGTATATATGTATATAGCTATGTATATATTTATATAAGTATATATATATAATACTATATAGATGTATATATATATATGTATATAAGTATATGTATCTAGATATATATATATATGTATATATATATGTATATAGATATGTATATATATATGTATATAGATATGTATATATATATATGTATATAAGTATATATGTCAATATATATAAGTATATGTATAAGTATATAGATATATATATAAGTAGATATATATAGATATATATATATACATTATATATATATGTATATATATTATATATATATGTATGTATACATAGCTATATAGATATTCTATGTATATAAGTTTATATATATATATATATATATATATAGATATATGTATGTATATATATTTATGTATGTATATATATGTTACTATATATAACTATACTTATAGTGTAAGTGTGTGTGTGTGTGCGTAAGTGTGAGTGTAGGTGTGTGTACGTTGGTGAAGGTGTGTGTGTGTTGGTGTAGTGTGTGCTATGAGTAAGAGAGAGAGAGAGAGAGAGCGGGAGAGAGAGCTGAGAGAGCGGAGCGAGGAGGGTGCAGAAGGGACGAGTTAAGTCGTCGGTGGATGGCAGCAGACGTCTGGAGCCGCATCGTCTGCAGGCGGAGGCGGACGTCTGGAAATGGCATCTGCAGATGGAGGTGATGCGTCTGCAGGCCAAGTGCGAGGGCGAAGAGCGGGCGATGGTGCAGGGAAGCGAATGTGGAGGAGGGTCTGCGGTGATAGCGGAGGGGTGCGAAGTTTGGCAGGGGATGGCGAGAGGGTTTAGCCGGCCGCTGCAGTGCGTGCAGCGGCCGGTTAAGGGTGCAACGGAGGAGGCGACAGAACGGAGACGGAGGCGGGGAATGCCCTGCAGGCGCGTGCGAAGGCGGAGAGCAGCTGTGGGGAAGGTCGCAGAGGAGGCGGGGGGAGCTGCTGCTGCTGCCGCCGCTTGGCTGCAACTGCCGCGGCTTCAAGCTTCGGAGCTTGAAGTGGCAGCAATGGCGTGAGACGAAAAAATGAAACGAAGGAAGACACCACGCCCACCGGCTCGTTGAAGAGCTGGGCGGTGGTGTTCCCACTGTGGTGGTGTGCACCACAGTGGGTTCTCCTGCTCGCCGGGTGCCTCCTCGAAGGAGGGCCGACATATGGGAGGGGAGAACGGTGGAGAGGAAGGTGGTCTGCGGGTTTGCTTGCTGTAGCAGCCTCCGTGTCGCGAGGAAGAGGCTGCGGCTTTAAATAGAGGAGGAGAGCGTGGCCATGCAGCATGCGGGGAATGGGGGAGATGGCCACCGTAGGGAATGGTGCGAGAAGGACAGCAGGGAGTGGCATTGGCAGGACGTGCAACTGCAGCATGGCGTGGAGTGCATGCAGCCGTGGGAAGAAGAAGAACTGCGGGAAGAGAAAAGAAAGAATGAGGAAATAAAAAATAGAGAGGGGACTTTTTGCAAAGAGGCACTTGCGAAAAAATGTAAATATGCAAGCCATTTATTCCATTCTCTTCTCCTCTCAATTAAATGCATGAATGCAAGTGTTTTTACAAATGCAACTATAGAATCCTAATATGCAACGTTAATGCTAGGAAATAGCATAAGAAGGCTTTATTGCAGGCGTATTTTGAGGTGCAAACATATACCCCCATCCCATCTTTTGCTAGTCCCTATCAAAATGGTATTTAGAAATGATCTTAAGCTGAAGATTTTGTTCTGAGGTGATACAAGTGTGTTTGTTGTCGGATATTGTGAGAACCAATTGTAGAGAAGACTACCAGTACTTTAAGTCTCACATGACAAAGATCATCTCTCAGCTAACTAGGACTCTTGATATTTAAACCTTAAGTACGATTTCCAGGGCTCAGGAGGTTTTTGCCGTACTCGAGAGCTCAAGAGGTTATGGTTTGTGCATAGTGAAGGATCAAGACTGACCAGATGAACATTAAGACTCAATCCCAGGGTTTCACGAGTTTTTAAGTACAGGTTGGTCCCAGTTTCAGCTCGTGTCTTCGGATTGACCCTTAAGACGATTATGGAAAACTCAACTCCCATTTTCTGAATTTTTTTTTCTTTCTTCTTCTTTTTTTTTTTTTTTGAAACACGTGTCAGTATATCTCTTACAACACATTTTTAAGGAGCACACTTTTTTTCTTTTTGGTGGGAGAGTTTCTTTTTTATGGAAAGAGTCGCTCCTAAACACAAGACTAAAGCCTGGGATAAAAAGTCTACCTGCACGCACAGGTAAGGACTCCACCTTCCCTAATGAACACTAGGGTTGGATCTTATGTTCACCTGGTCTTTCTTGATATGTGTAGTGTGAACCAAGTTTACTTAAGTTCTCAAGTAAAAGTACACCAACGGATCTTGTACTAGTGTCTCAGGTACAAGAATACGTCCTTAGTTAGGAGAGATCTTGATCTATTTTGTCAATGCTTTAAGTGAATTAAGCCGAGCCTGAGAGAATCAAGCTTCTGTGGCCTGGCAATCTTCAAAACAGAGGTTGAATATCCATAAACACTTATTGTATTTTTGTTTCAGCTTTCAGATCATTACTAAACACCATTTATTATTATATATATATATTTTTTCTTCTTTTTTCTTTTTCTTGCATATTTATAAATAGGTGGGAACTGTATAATATCATAAAATACCCGAATCCTATGGATGCCTATCCACCCCCCCATGCCAAACAATGCTATGTCCTCATATGCATGCAGGGAAAGGCAAAGAAAGGACGGAAGATCGGGTAACAAGAGCTGAGGTTCAGGGTATATATCAGGGTGGAAGGGTGGGTGGATGGTGGGTGGTGAAGAGAAAAGTGAAGTGATCGCGATAGAGGTGTGAAAAGTGATGGTGGATGGTGAGAGATTTGGCGTTTTCTGGGACGAGAGTGTCCCATGCAGATCAGAAAACAGATCAGGAAGAGGAAGTTGGCCCTTCGATTGGCCAAGAAGAGGGGCTTTTTGGATAAATGGATCCAAAAGGGAATAGCCCCGGTGAGTAAGATGTGGGCTCAAGGTCCCAGTGTGGAGTTGCAAATCTGCCTGATTTGGCTGGAAAGAAAGGGCAATCCAGTCTTCCATAGTGTGGACCGGCGGTGAGCAGCCCGGTGATGACTCAGACCACGAGGTATGGGAAGCGGAGAAAACCTCGTCAGAAGTCTGGTCAGGAGAAGGTACGGGAATAGGGAGGGATTGGGGAATGTCACAATTTATGTTGGTTAGGCAGTCGTTAGGTAATTCGCAGCAGTCTGAATCGGCTCCAGTTAGTTCGATACACGTACTGATAGTCATGTCCTCGTCAGACGTGTCATCCTTGTGTAATCGCTATCAGCATGAGAGTGCGGTGCTGCAGCTGAATTAACCAGAAATCCTGGAGGAATACTTTGAGCTTGCAGAATTTGATGAACCTGTTCCTGAGAAGGTTGTACTTGTGGTTGCGGATCACAGGGTACAAGTTTTGCAGGTTTGGAATAGGTTGGGAGGGAAGAGTGCCCTGAGATCGAGTAGCCATGCTTAGTTGACTGATCTCAGCATTCTGCTGCGCCAAATGCTGAAGAGAGGTCATGTTCTCTTTATGGTGCTTTGACATTTCCGTCATCATTCGCATCAATTTATCAAGAGGCCTTGATGCGTGTTTGGTTTGCGGTACACAAGGGCCTGATGGCGGATTTGCCATAGGATTAGACTGGGCCCTTGGGATGACGGGCGTGGACGATCGCATCGGTCCACTAGCGGGGTTTTGGCACTGTGGGTTGTTGGACCATGCGAAATTCGGATGATTGCGCCACCCTGGGTTATACGTGGCAAAAAATGGGTTGTTCCCCAGGGTGCAGGTGTCTTCTATTCCAGAAGATGCGTTCACATGTAAATATACATCCGAGCACACGGAGGCTTGGTCCTCCGTGTTGAAATACTAGCTCGCAGAAGCCAGTTCCACATGACTTACCAAGTCGCTTGGCGCGATACTCGATAAGGAAGGTCTTACAGGGTTTCTCGGGATAAGCCTGGTGTTGGAATTGTGACGAAGTGGTGAGGTGGGGGTGTGTGCCATGTTTGTGGAGGAGGATGATTTGGCTCTTTTTCTAAATTTAGCAGTCAATTCAAACAGTTCAGGGTTTTGTGACCTCCTCCCAAACATGCACTACCACAGGAAGAGTTGGGGAGATGAGAAGGGAAAAGAGATGAGAGAAATGACGCCGCAAAAGTACACTTGATTACAAATCAATACAGTCAAGTTCCTAACCTCTACAGTGTGCCCTTAGACCTAAAGATCTAAGTTACCTACTATCACGAACTACGGAACCGAATGCGAGCACCGCGGAACCACCAGGCCAAATTGAAAGGCCGTTTGCCCTAGTCTTAGACACCCGATAGCATGCGGGAACTCTCACCAGCACGTAGCTGCTACATGCAGGTAGTTAGACCTCCAATCCTTAGCAAGGGTCAAGTTACTACCAATTTTATTTAGAGGCTTAGGATCAAGTGTTTCTGGAATGTGAAGGGCGTTGTTTACGGGTAATGCCCAAGTGATTGATTTTCAGAGTGTGTAAAAACAAGCATGCAACGAGGAAATCTCCCTGAATTGAAGTTTTTATTGGTGAATGGTTTTTTAGAGTTCAACCTTAAGTAGTATGAAATTTAGGATTTTGCTGAATTACCAATTCAACCAATCTTCGGGTTTTTGCAAAAATACAGGTTTTCTTTCTAAGCCCAAGAAACCCTTCTTCAATATCAGTTGGTTAATGCATGCTAAAGTGTAATGGGCTACCCTAAACGGAGATTTCTATGTGTGGATGCACGAGTCAATTTTATATCAATGTGAAAGGGAGCCAAAGCACTTCAATTCAAGTGCTCCCAATCACCAGAAATGATTTCCACACACAAGGCTTCAACCAAAAGATAAAGAAAATCAAATTGTTGGGGTTGAAGTATTCAGGATCGAATCTCAGGCAAGTTGAAAAGTCGTGGTGGGGTTGGAATCAACTCAATTCCAAGTCTCCCCACCAAAAATGTGATCTTGAATTAAAGATAAGTGAGGCAAAAGAGGGATGCAAACAATCTTTTTCTTTGCCTCAAAGAATACTTCCCACGGCGAAAAATCTAAGAATCAAGATTCTCGGATTTTCGCTATGCGAAGTGTGGCGGGAAATCCCAGGGCAGTGGGAGTGAAGACAACCAATTAAATAAGTGAATTTTAATCCACTTGCCCCAAGAAATCCCAAGAAGTTTTTGTAGTTTTTTTTTTATTTTATTGAGGTGGCAAGTTAATCCTAGTTTGGTAAGAAAGAAAACCAACTTGTTCGGCAACATGTGCGAAGCTCCAATGCGGTGTCGGTGTCTTCACGCTCTCGTTCTCGCCTTGGATCTGTCCGTGTTCCTGACTTCGTCTGCTTGTCTTCTCCTTGCAACCAGGTTCACCTGCACACCAAAAACAAAAATACCCGTGAAGAGAGAAGAGAAAAATTGAAAGGAATTGAATACAAACTTCCTTGAAGGTACACTTCCCCGGCAACTGCGCCAGAAAAGGATGATGGGTCGGCCCGGATAGGTTGTTAATATGGAGATTTTATCGTTGAAATGTGTATAGTGGTTAACCTAATTCGGACCTAACCATCTCTTTACAAAATTTTTAACCTGACCTAATTGATTTTATCTTGTCACTTTTAGGCCCAGGGTCGAACTCAGGGAAGTGGGGTTGAAGTTGAGTTTCTACGTTTGCTTTTCTTATTTAAATTTTTTTCTGGTAATCCTTGTTCTTGAGGCACACCCTCAAAATTGTGTCCTTGGCTTTTAGCCAAAACAGAGTTCCAAAGCACGCCTTGCTACTCGTAAGATGGGGTTCCTGCAAATCAAAGATTATCTTTTCTCTTTTATATTTTTTTATCTTTTTACTAAGAAGGAAGCTAACAGATAGAAAGTAAATATAGTATCTATAGATATATATATATCTATATGTAGTATATATATAAAGGGGTGGGGGTGGAGGTGGCGATGGAGTGTATCACCGTGTCGGGTCGGTCGTCGTCTAGAGAGACGCAACCAACACGACTATGTGCCGCGTGGAGTGAGGATGGATGATGGAAGATGTATATGTCCACACTTTTTGTACGCGTGTATCGGGGAATATCAGCAACTAGTGCAGATACTCCCGCGATACAGCGTATAGTAAATAACGTGAAAATATATGTACATATGTATGTATATATGTAAATATATCTATATATATATATAAATGTATAGGTATATATGTATAGATATATATGTATATATATATATGTGTAGATGTATGTATATATATATATGTATGTTTATATGTATATAGCTATGTATATATTTATATAAGTATATATATATAATACTATATAGATGTATATATATATATGTATATAAGTATATGTATCTAGATATATATATATATATATATATGTATATAGATATGTATATATATATATGTATATAAGTATATATGTCTATATATATAAGTATATGTATAAGTATATAGATATATATATAAGTAGATATATATATATATATATATATATGTATATATATTATATATATATGTATGTATACATAACTATATAGAGATACTATGTATATAAGTATATATATATATGTATGTATGTATATATATTTATGTATGTATATATGTATATAGCTATGTATATATTTATATAAGTATATATATAACACTATATAGATGTATATATATATGTATATAAGTGTATATGTCTATATATATAAGTATATGTATAAGTATATAGATATATATAAGTAGATATATATAGATATATATATATTATATATATATGTATGTATACATAACTATATAGATATACTTTGTATATAAGTTTATATATATATATATATATATATAGATAGATATATGTATGTATATATATTTATGTATGTATATATATGTTACTATATATAACTATACTTATAGTGTAAGTGTGTGTGTGTGCGCGTAAGTGTGAGTGTAGGTGTGTGTACGTTGGTGAAGGTGTGTGTGTGTGCTGGTGTAGTGTGTGCTGTGAGTAAAAGAGAGAGAGAGCGGGAGAGAGAGCTGAGAGAGCAAAGCGAGTAGGATGCAGAAGGGACGAGTTAAGTCGTCGGTGGATGGCGGCAGACATTTGGAGCCGCGTCGTCTGCAGGCGGAGGCAAACTTCTTGAAATGGTGTCTGCAGATGGAGGTGATGCATCTGCAGGCCAAGTGCGAGGGCGAAGAGCAGGCGATGGTGCGGGGAAACGAACGTGGAGGAGGGTCTGCGGTGGTCGCGGAGGGGTGCGGAGGTTGGCAGGGGACGGCGAGAGGGCTTAGCCGGCCGTTGCAGTGTGCGCAGCGGCCGGTTAAGGGTGCAACGGCGGAGGCGACAGAACGGAGAAGGAGGCGGGGAATGCCCTGCAGGCGCGTGCGAAGGCGGAGAGTGGCTATGGGGAAGGTCGCGGAGGAGGCGGGGGGAGCTGCTGCTGCTGCCGCAGCTTCAAGCTTCGGAGCTTGAAGCAGTAGCAATGGCGTGAGACGAAAAAATAAAAAACGAAGGAAGACACCACGCCCACCGGCTCGTTGAAGAGCTAGGCGGTGGTGTTCCCACTGTGGTGGTGTGCACCACAGTGGGTTCTCCTACTCGCCGGGTGCCTCCTCGAAGGAGGGCCGACGTATGGGAGGGGAGAATGGTGGAGAGGAAGGTGGTCTGCGGGTTTGCTTGCTGCAGCAGCCTCCGTGTCGCGAGGAAGAGGCTGTGGCTTTAAATAGAGGAGGAGAGCGTGGCCATGTAGCATGCGGGGAATGGGGGAGATGGCCACCGCAGGGAATGGTGCGAGAAGGACAGTAGGGAGTGGCATTAGCAGGACATGCAGCTGCAGCATGGCGTGGAGTGCATGCAGCCGTGGGAAGAAGAAGAACCACGGGAAGAGAAAAGAAAGAAAGAGGAAATAAAAAATAGAGAGGGGACTTTTTGCAAAGAGGCACTTGCGAAAAAATGTAAATATGCAAGCCATTTATTCCATTCTCTTCTCCTCTCAATTAAATGCATGAATGCAAGTGTTTTTACAAATGCAACTATAGAATCCTAATATGCAACGTTAATGCTAGGAAATAGCATAAGAAGGCTTTATTGCAGGCGTATTTTGAGGTGCAAACAACCACCAAAACCCTCGCCGACCATTGCAAAACCTTCGCCACACATCCCTGATCATTTCCCTTCTTTTCATTCACCTCACCATTTACTCACACGCACCCCTGAACACACCCACTCACGTGCACATAGTTTGACCTAGCCACGCACTCACAACCAATCTCACTCCACGCTACCACCCCCATTACGTTCACCGTGCTCTGACGGTACTCCCTGAATGTTTTGACGTGGTTGAGAGGTCGTTCCAGTGTTTTCAGGTACACGCCCTATTTGCCATTAATGAGCAAGCTTCGAGTTTGCTTGTAGGCTCGCTCCAGGTGCCCTTATCCCAGGTTGAAGTCCCAGGCTGTGTGGAAGAGCCTCGCGCACGGTCCTAGGTCCTCAATTGAAGACGTGAGCCTCAGTCGCTGAGGCAATTACGAAGGAGATCCCTGCTGCAGACGTTTTAAGGAGGGGTGCATGGATAGTACTGATGAGACACTCATCATGATCTCTAATTACCCCTAATTAACTAGTCTTCCTAGTTAATTAGCTAAGGTTATGAATTTATAAAGGTTAATTATAGAATAAGGGATATTTAGTCAAGGACCTTAAAATAAGTTAAAAATGACATTTTATCATTCAATTAACATTATTAATAATTTAGTTAATAATTGGACTCGAAATCCTATTAATCATTCTCTTAATTAATAAGATAAATAACTTAAATATAATGTATACCTAAGTATATAATAACTTAAGTGATTTTACTTAATCTAATAAATTAACCTAAAAAGGTCAAAAATGTAAATTCAAGGTGAAAACATAATATTTACCTTATTTACTAACATATATAAAAAGTTGAAAAAGATCTAAGTTAAAATAAATCTTCAAAACCTGAGTTTACATTTTGGTCCTTAATATTCATTGCAATCGGGTCCTTATTTGTCACACAGGTCCTTAAGTTTTATTACTTTTATGTCCCTCTTCGTCTTCTTCTTCTTTAGTCGAATGAACAGCTGGCGGCAGAGAGTCACCCCACCGCACGATCATTTTAATGGCGCCATTGCCGAGGAGGAAATATTTTGATTCACTAAAATTTAAAAGGATTAATTGTTTAATTAGGAGGTATTTTGTAAATATTTTTGTTTTTACTAACTTTTGTTCTAATTAGTGTGTTTTGTTTTTATTTTTATTTTTGTTTTTATTTTCTGTCTTCTTTTTAGGTTTACCTCTGCGGGTAATCTAAAGAGAAGGCGGGAAACTGTTTTGATGTTTTTGTTTTGTAAGTATTTCTTAATCTATTTTTTATTGCATTTAGAAATAATAAAAAAATACAAAAATACATCTCTATCTGACTAGCAGCAGCATAACATAGGCATACACTCTTAGGAGTGCATATTTTCTGCTAGTATTGTTACGATCTGACTCGGGAATTTTTAAACTATTTTTCTCACATCAGTGGGAAAACATGAGAAAACCCATGTAGATCCCTATCTTTTGAGAATTAAAAAGACCATATATTTTTGTTTGAAAAGATATAAAAAGCGGCCATTGTAGTTTAATTGATATATTTTTGAAAAAGACTGACTAAAAGGAGGAAGTAAAATTGGTGACTTAAATATGTTTGCAGAATGCATTCAGGTTTTTATATCGCTATCGTCTGTTGCATGCTATTGCGCACACAGCGCGATCACTAGAGTCACACGAGTCTATTTTTTGATCTCTCCTCTTTGCACCTCTTAGGGCTTTGGCCGAAGATCAACAAGTCTGTCTCACTATTAGAGCCCCGGGGAGCCAGTAGTGAGCAATCTCGATCCTAGACCTTAGACCTTTGAGCTTTAAGGTACGCACCTGCGTAGACACGAATTAGGATGCGTATTTTGATACTGTTACTCTATTTGTTTGCATCAAATTACTTTGCGTATCTTAGGAATTTCTTCTTTCCTTTGAAAGAAGAGCAAAACCCACATCTTTTGCGCTGTTTTGCGGGTTTTTTGTGCCGCTGTTTTCTTATCTGTGGTGTGTGTGTGCCTTTGCACATTATTTTCCATTTATAGATGCCTCTTGCACCACCGTTGACAGGTGATCCAAAGCCTATTGTAGATAAGCAACCAATGGTTTTCCCGTCTGATCCATCTACTTCCTTAGATTCAATGCAAAATCTTAATCCCAGGATCCCCCACCCTTAATTGTTGTAGAAAACACGCCATATCTTTTAGGATTACATGCCATCCAGGAAAACATTCCAAGATCAAACCCATATTCAAATTCCTATAATCCTGGATGGAGAAGCCACCCAAATATTTCTTGGGCTGATCAAAATCAAAATCAAAGACCAAATTATTCAAATCAGACCCATTTTAACCCACCTCCATTGCCTCCTCAACAATCAAATTTAAGGCCTAGCCCAATGAGTATGCAGAATTACTCTAGGCCAAATAGAGATACACAGCTAGACCAGATTTTAAGAGTTGTGTCAGAGAGTCAGCAACAAAATGCTGAAGCTCTCGCTGAGATCCATAGGCATTGTAAGGTAGAATTGCTGATTTACGAAATCAAATCATGCTTTTGGCTGAGTCTCGTCAGCCAAGTACTCTTCCATCTCAGCCAATTCCGAATCCTAGGAATTTGCCAAATCCTAGGCAAAATCAAGGCCAAGTCCACTTTATTAATCAGGCCTTTGATTCTAATCATAATCCATCCTCCACATTACCTAAAAATAACCCACCAAACCCGCATAAGCAACCTATTTTGTGTCAAAATGACCCACCTATTATTGAGAATCAAAATTGATTTTGCTGATCTTCTGAACTTGGTGGAATCATTTTTTAAATTGCCTCAATCTTGAACATTTTACATCTCAACCTAAATCAGATCTAATCTTCACATGATTTTCACTCTGATCTTTTTGAGATTTTCATGAGAATTTGATTTTTGGTTCTGCGAGATTTATTCTAGGCACTTTTTGGTCGAGTTTTGATTGGGTGGTTTAATTTATTTTCTAATTTTTTGATCTAATTCTTTCATAACTCCTCTATTTTTACCATATACCTATTCTTTTTAGGAGTTCTTTACTAGGGTTTATGCCTAGCTGAAGGCGTAAAACTTAGCACTTGTATACAGTTGTTTCCTGTTTTTACCCTTTTTGATTTTCTTATACACTTACTTTTAAAATTTCACTTCATATATCATATTGATTACCTTCATTTAGTCCGATGACCACTCTGACTTTTGGTCAGAAACGAAATCGTTCGCACTGAGATTTTTAATCTCCTCTATTCGACTCCTTCCATCACCCTATACTAAATGAAGTGTAACATCTTGTCACCCTTCTTACAATGAGGACATTGTAAAATTTTGGCTTGGGGGGTGTTGAAGTGAAATTTTCACTTTAAGTGTGGTTAAAAAAATAAAAACACATAAAAATTAAATATCCACGAAATTTAAAAAATAGAAATTCTAAAAATGATAAAAATTTTAAAAATTAAAAAATTTCATAAAAATTTGAAAATTTTTTTGAAAAAAAATTCATAAAAATTGGAAAATCTTATATACATAAAAATAAAATTATATAAATACAAAAATTTGAAAAATAAAATTCATAAAAATAATAAGAGGGGAATATTCATTATTAATAAAGGAGAAAATAAGAAGTATATATATATTATAATTAAGAGCTTAATTTTCTTTTAGGTCAGAAGTTTAAAATGTATATAGAATATATTTAGATATTTAAGAGCATTCAATTCTTAATTATATTTTTACTTAAACATTTTGTAAAAACACACTTTTGTGTTTAAAATTTTTAAAATAAGATTTTATTTGAATTTAGGGATCTTTTAAATCTTTTAAAGATTTGTTTTTCTATTCTTACTTGAATTAAGAAACTAAGTGTGTTAAGATTTTAAACTTAAGTTTGGAATTGAATTATAACTTTTTAATCAATTAGATTAAGTAATCCTTTTGCTTTTTGAAGATTTGATTTTATCATAAAGTTAAGTAAAAGGCCAGATATTCAGAGTTAATTAAATAGAGAGTTGGTAGAATTTTAGTTTGCAAAACTTACAAGCTAGAGATAAATAACTAGACTTGGTAAATTTTGTCTTGACAGATCTTATAGGAGGAAACTAAGAATTTGAAGAACCTAAGAGTAAAGGGCTTTGTTGTCCAAGCTCTGGTTTGAGAGCTAAGTAACCTAAACATCTAAATTCACTCACATAGAATTGTCATGTTGACATCTGAGACCGCGAAAACACAGAGGTTAAGAGATCAATTCTGAATCCTCTTTAGTCCAAGGATTTCCACGGGGCGGTTCTTGAAAGGGTGAAGGATGTGCCACTCACCTAGAAAAAGGATTTGGAGAATAATGTTAGTAAGAAAAATGAGAAGGGGGGAAAAGAAAAGAAAAGAAAAGAAAAAAAAGAAGAAAAGTAAATAAAACACCCTGCAATTAAGTGCCTTGTTAAAAATGGGTACTTATGCAGTTTTTCCATAAATAAATAAAAGCATCTCGTTACAAATGGATGCTACCCTTCCTTCTATCAAATAAAAAGAACACCTCGCTACAAATGGGTGTTCTAACCTATAGAAAAAGAGAAAAAAAATATGGAGAAAAAAATATTAGGAATAAGAGAGCCAGTGGTCCACCGGGGAGATATACACAAAAAGTGTTGACCTCGGGATAGAAAATTGGTGAGGAGAAAGCAACCAAACCTGAGTAAGGCCAAGCCAAAGGCTTGAATTGGAATAATTGGGATTGGAAAGTGATGTCTTAAGATCTGGATTTTTGCAACTTTGGATGTCTTTAGGACAATTCTCTTCACTA
This sequence comes from Thalassia testudinum, assembly GCA_037157565.1. NCBI lineage: Eukaryota > Viridiplantae > Streptophyta > Magnoliopsida > Alismatales > Hydrocharitaceae > Thalassia > Thalassia testudinum. The sequence continues at coordinate 3,242,195 of JAZHRO010000070.1, forward strand.
AGCACAGATGTTTTAAAATCATAGCTACTGAACCTTGGTATTGGCTAGTGAAGCCTAAGAAATTGGGTTTTGAAGATTTTAAGTTGAGACCTAAAGGAGAAGAATTGATAGAATCCTAGGTCTAGAAGTTAATCTTTAGTGTTGTAGGTTAGTAAATTAGAGTTTTACTACTCTAAGTTTGATTAATAATGAGTATCTGGTTAATTTGCTTAAACTTATATTGATAAAAGTCAAATATCATAAACAAAGGATTAACTTAAATCTATTTGAGTTTTTGAGTTAAAATTTAATTCTCAATCCTTAAGTTTTGTTTTTCTTAAAACACTTTGTAATCTAATTTGAGTTAAGAATAGTTACAAAGATTAAGAGATTTTTGAAGAATTCTAATTCAGAGTAAAATTCTTGTTTACAAATTATTTTAAGTGTGTTTTGAAAATGTTATAAGTATAAGTCTAAGTAAGAAAATTTTCACACATACTCTATACATTAATCATTTATATTTAACCTTAAAAATTTCTGACCTAAGCTTTCCTCAACATAGTTACTATTTATAATAATTTAAATCCAAGTGCTTTAAATCATCATAGTCTTTGTTAATTTTCCTAGGGACTAGCAAAACTTTGGCTTGGAGGTATGATGAGACACTCATCATGATCTCTAATTACCCCTAATTAATTAGTCTTCCTAGTTAATTAGCTAAGGTTATGAGTTTATAAAGGTTAATTATAGAATAGGGGATATTTAGTCAAGGACCTTAAAATAAGTTAAAAATAACATTTTATCATTCAATTAACATTATTAATAATTTAGTTAATAATTGGACTCGAAATCCTATTAATCATTCTCTTAATTAATAAGATAAGTAACTTAAATATAATGTATACCTAAGTATATAATAACTTAAGTGATTTTAATTAATCTAATAAATTAATCTAAAAAGGTCAAAAATGTAAATTCAAGGTGAAAACATAATATTTACCTTATTTACTAACATATATAAAAAGTTGAAAAAGATCTAAGTTAAAATAAATCTTCAAAACCTGAGTTTACATTTTGGTCCTTAATATTCATTGCAATCGGATCGTTATTTCTCACACAGGTCCTTAAGTTTTATTACTTTTATGTCCCTCTTCGTCTTCTTCTTCAGCCGAATGAATGGCTGGCGGCAGAGTCACCCCATCGCGCGATCACCGTCCTGCCGACATCATCCCTCTTTGTCCAAGCTCTTGCAGTTCTCGTTCACCACCTCCAACTCATCCACCGGTCTGGATTATCTGAAAATCCTATTTTTCAGTGGGAGATAACCTCACCGTCGTCGAAGACGACGACGGAGGTTAAGCTCCTCAAGCTCCTTCTTTGGCCAGACCCCACCACTCTCTTCGCCGCAAACTGCTACAAATACCCCCTCACACCTCTGATTTTATTCAAGTTGGCTCCCTTCCCTCTTCTAGTAGTGTAGCCGACTTCGATAGGCTATTCGTCCAAAACTTCGGCGACTTTCCACTCCATTTTCCGACTTCCTCCGTCCATCTTAATCAGCTGAGGAGATCTGCCGTGGTCTTCCGCATCTCTGACACAGGCGCCGACCCAAGGAATCCTCCGCTCCACCTCAAATCCTCCCGCTGGAGATCTTTCTTCCACCCTCTGATTTCGTCGTCCGTTATGAACCTTCAACAGAACCCTATTGACCCCTTTGTCTAGGTAACAGTAGATTAGGAGTAGGAGTAGGCTAGCTTAGTTAGTTAGTTAGATTAGAGTAATTTCATATTTTAGCTTCATCTTCTCCGACTCCGGCGAGTTCCTTGAGCTCGCCAAAGACTTAATTTCATCTTTTAATTCACTGTACACCTTCCTTTAATTTCCATGATCAGTTCTAATCACTTAATCGCTTAATTGAATCACCTAATCGCCTAATTCATATTCCACCTTCACCGACTAATGACACTGTCTATGGTGACAGTATTCGACCTAATTCCACCTCCATTGGGTTCTTCATCAACTATTCACCACTTATGAACCCTAATCGACACTATAATACATATTATTATCATCTATAAATTAAATGCCCAAATCTAAATTAAGTTCTTGAGCTCGCTGTCCATGGCGGCTCAGGAACAATTCAAATCTTAAATTAAATACATATTTATGAATATAAATATCTGTTGACTTGATTTAACCTCTCAATTGAGTGGTTAAACAAGTCCTGAGCTTAATTCAAATAAAATTCTTTAAAAAATGATTGCACTGTCAAATCTTAATTGTAAGAGATAAATGAAGAATTAAAAGTGATACTGAGGTTCCTTATAACCTCAGGATCTTTTCTAAATCAAAATTAGCAAGTTTTATCAATCTGTGCACACTTTTCCTATTTTCTGGACTCACCGGAGCTCCGGCGAGCCAAATCTGTGTTTTAGCCTCTAGAACTTGCTGAGTAGCTCCAGAATGATATTAAATGGATCACTCATTAATTTGAGGATATTTGTTTGAAGATTTAGCCACTGGAGCTGAAGATTGAACTTCATCTTCTCCAACTCCGCCGGAGTTGGAGAAGTCTGTTAGGAAAAATTTAAGAAGCATTTAATGATCTCAGAATATTTAAACCTTTAAAACACTATAACAACCTCTGAACAATTCTGTTAAACAAACATGTTTTCAAGTTCAGGCGGTGAGCCTGAAACCTTAGGAATTAAGGTCAGAACACCTATTTGAAGATCTGAATAAGTTCTGGATGTTGAGGAGACTCTATTTGAGGCTTTGATTTCTTGGGAGGAAGCTTTGAACATAAAGTCAATTTTTGTGCTTCCACAGTCAAACATGAGTCTGTTAATGGAGATCTGAGCTTGAATTGAGGTACTGAGGAGTGAAAATTGTTTATGGGAACTTGTTTGATGATCTGAAAGTGATTAAAGTGAGCTTAGATGATTTATTTAGTGAGAATTTAGTTCCTGTCAATTTGGGTTACTTTCGAACCCAAACCAACAGGAGAAGCATTTTGATGAAATTTAAATTTGAATCCTACCCAGATTAATCTGTTATAACCCTTAGAATTAATCTAAATCAATTAGAAACACTTTTAAGTGTCTATTGCACATATTGATGTCTGAAATATGAACTCTGAAACTTTCAGAGAAGTGAAGAGCTTCTCTACTAGTTCTGAAGGTCTGAAGAACTTAAAACCTACTCTAACAGATGCGAAATCACTTATAAAACATGCACAGACCTTTTAATAAGGAGAAGTCCATCTGAGGACTCTGCTGATTTAATTTCATTTCCAGGATAGTAATAACCCGTAGGAACCCCTAATTTCATCTTTCAAATTAAAAAGGAAAACATCTTCAAAACATTAAATTAACCCTGCAATTGTGTAGATTACCCTTAGAGCTTTCTAACAAACTTGAAATCATTCGATTTGGAGCTCTGGGTAGAAAGTTATGATCATTTGAATTTGGGTCTGGAAGGGGTAGGATAGTCCCACATCGCTTGTTCACGAGCACACGCCTAGGGATAAAAACAATTTGTTTCCTTGGCTATGCAGTCGTCAACGCTCGGTGCACCGGTTACCCATCTAATCTGATCTAAACATTGCATGTGTGTGTGTGTGTGGGCTTATGCCTGCGGGTGTGCGCCCTTGGGGGCGTGAGCGTGAATGTGTGCCCTGGGAGGGCGAGAGAGGCCTGGGAGGCCAGGTTGAGTCGAAATGGCTCAAGACTGTGAACCGATTAGAAATAAATAAAAAACGAACCTAATTGAGATTAGGCAAGGACCGAGTAGGGTCTGGTCCCACCCTAATCTTATGGTGCTGTGTATCCTCGAAAGGACCTCGTCGTAAATAAAATAAATTTTGGTTAAAAAAGTAAGAAAACCTGATTTAGTTGAAGTACTTAAGGAAAAGAGAAGCCGATGGTTGTTAAGCTAAGTGTTAAAGCACAGGCACCAAGGAAGGAAAAGAGACTAAGGAACAAAGGAGAAAACTATGGGAAGAAGAGAAAGCAGGAGAAGACTAAGGGAAAAAAGAATAAGAGATAGGAAGAGAAGAAGGCATGAACAACAGAAGAAAGGTAAGAAAGAGAGCTTGAGAGAAGAAAATAAAATAAAGAAAGAAGATAAGAGGTTGAAGAAAATAAAAAGGCATCAAAACTTTGGAAAATAAATGAATTTTTCTTGCATCATTATCTTTTTGTTCTTAATTGTAAAAAGGCATGTTTTATAGGATAACTTTTAATTGCCTTAATTTCTTGAAATGAAATTGAATTGAAAAACTAGCATGTTTACTTGTTAATAAAGTTCAACATTTTGAGTAAATATGTTTTGCATATGGAATTTTATATATTCTTTATAGTTAAAATATTTTGACAAAATTCATGTTTTAAAAATCAACTTAGTTATACCTCCTTAACTTAAAGAGAAATAAAAGAAAATTGGTGAATTTGGAGAAAATTATTATACCTCCCAGTGAACGACCTGGACTCAACCAGTAAAAATTTCTAAAATGTTACGTTAATTCAACCCTATACTACACAACTGACACAACTTCGAGTTAACCTAAGTGATTTCTTCTACTCTTAATTAAGTGAAATTAACTTAATTATTGAGTTGAGTGGAATCGCACGACCAAGTACCACATCGGGAAGTTTGAAGCCACGCACCTGCATAAGTTGATTTTGTGAAAGAGGCTGTTCACCTTAGTTCACGGGGTGAGGTCCTTCTCACCCACTCACCCTGCCTCGTCCTCGACACCTACCCGCGGACCTGGTCGACCCGATAACCCGCCTAACTTGCACTCCTTGCTTACCACTGCACATCGGTGAGCCTGTACTCGGGTATGCGCTAGGTTCGATTACCCGGCTGACCGTTGCTCTAGGAGAGCGTGACTGAAATAGAAAGAGAAGAGAGGAGAGTTACACGGGCGAAGGGAGGTTTTTGCCCTGAGAAGTTTGGCTCCGACACTTAGTCGGATACAGAAGGCAGAAAAGCTAGAGAAGGAAGAAGAGAAGAAGAGGAGAATTAAAGGCATCGAGGAGAAAGGAGAGAAAGAAGAGTGGAAGAAGAAGGAATAAAGAAGGGCTAGAGAAGAAGAAAGCTTGAGGAAGAAGAGAAGTGAAGAAGAAGAGTTACAAAGAAAGGGTCAGAGAAAGAAAAGAAGGAAGAGGCATGCAGACAAAGGGGTACTATAGCAAACATCATTTAAGACGTCTGATTTTGATTTCATACTCCCTCCTTTAGTAAATTTGAGTAATTACTATTTGTGATTCAAATCACCATTATTTTGTCTAAAATTTTTTTTACTCTTTATATACTCATATGCTCTACATTGCAGATTAGTTTTTGAGTAATATTTTGTGTTCAAATTACATTAATTGTTGAGATTAGTGTGTGAATTTCATTTTCTCCCTGTGTTCGACCTTGGAACTTTTTCGAGTAATAAAAGTCGTATTTGTTTTGAACGTTATTTCGGTTGTTCTGCAACGCGACACTATTTAAAACACTGATTTAGCGTGATAAACAATCTGTATGGTTCGATCGGTCATCTGAGACCTACTTCAAAATATCCTTTTACACATGGTCATTAAACATTCATTTTAAGCAATTAAAATGTAAAGATCATGCAATATGCATGCAATGGTCCCAAGCCCATTATAATATGTCATTATCTCACACGTATCCCCGAAATTGACCCTAACTGATAATATTAACACTGAATATTATAGAGTCATCATACCCCCATGCCTACCCCTTGTTAGTTCCTAGTAAGGTTTTACCTAAATGCTATTTATAACTAAAATTAGGAATTGATCGCTTAGGTAGAAATTGCTTGTCAACAGGAGGAAATTTCTACTAAGAACCTAACTTGCTAAGACTCAATAGTACCTGGGTTGCCTGCCAAAATGCCGACTGCCCGAGTCCTCGCCTTATTCTATATAGAAGAAAATACATATTTTTTTCTTTTTCATCTTTTCTAATTTTTTTTGGATTTTTGGTGGAGGATTTCAAGGTAACTTTTTACGGCTACCCAATCCACCCAAGACTTGAAAATGATTCTTAATACTAAGCATCTTATTGTGATAGTGATAGACTCACTCAACGGTAATTAAAACGGACTTCGGGTTTTTACGCTCCTAGGTGACCCGAAAGAAAAAAAATGTTGCCTAAAGGTGTATCTATCTGACCGGTAGCTTTCTCCCTACTTTTTATTTTTGTGGGGTCAACACAAGGGTGAATCCAGTGTATATCTCTTTGGATTATGGTACTTCCCCGCTTCTTCCTTAAGTGTTTTGGAATTCTTGTGCATTTTATGAGCTGGGATCTAGACAACCGGCCAATGGGCTATTACCCACGACAACTTGCCAGCCATACTTGTGCAGTGAAGTGTGGCTTATTTCTTGTTCTTTTCTCCTTTTCTATTTTCTTTTCTTCTTTTGTCTTTCTTTTTTTTCTTTTAAGTAGGTGGCTTTCCTGATCTAAGATTTACCTAAAGGCAGTAGTGAAAGAGAATAGTCCTATGGCTGGGCTCTGGACAACCTGCCAATAGGCTGTTATCAATGATAACTTGCTAGCCATACCATCGTAGAAAGTTCATTAGCTATCCAATTTCCGTTAGAACCGCCGATGAGTGAGTCAATGCAAAATGTGTGTAGATGCTTAGACTAAAAATCCCCCCAAATCAAAGGTGGGTTGATAAGTTGTATACTTATCACCCTACTTTATTGACTAGATTAATATACATTAAGGTGGCAAGGACTCGAGAGCAAGTCCACATTTTAGTGGACACCCGGACTAATTAAGTCTGAAGACCCGAAGTGTCTTAGCGATTAGGTCCCTAACGTTTCATTTCCTAAAGTCGACAAGCTTCTAATACCTAAGTTTTCTTTTCCTAATTTTAATTTTTTTATTTTTTTTAATAAAAAGAAATAAAATTAGTTCAAGCTAACAATTTTGTACTCAGATCCTATGAATTACCACCCCCCATGCCTAAGTTAGACAATGTCCTCATTGGAAAAATAAATGTATGCAAAGGAGTAGGGAAAGAAATCACCTGAGTTGTAATTGTGAATCCGGTCAGCTTGAAACCTCTAGGTTGCCTCCTAGAAAGCACTAAGTTTTGTGCCTCCAACTGGGCACAATTCCAGTTTAACCCTCAATGAAGGTTACAACTTCCTTTGGGGGGATTTGGGTAAGAAAGTGTTTAGTCGTTGACCATTAACAGTGTAGGTTTTCCGAGTCTTGGGATTGGCAATTTCAACTGCCCCATTGGGATAAGGTCTGACCACTTGATATGGTCCCGTCCACTTAGATCTCAGTTTCCTGGGGAAGAGTTTAATTCTTGCATCAAATAGCCAGACTTGCTGATTTGGCTCGACGATTTTTCTATTAATGTGTTTGTTATGGACGAATTTCATCTTCTCCTTATAAAGTCTAGTGTTCTCGTAAGCATCCTGACAGATTTCCTCGAGCTCAGAGAGTTGGAGCTTCCTTTGAGTTCTGACTATCTGGGAATCCATATTGCACTGCTTAATAGCCCAGTATGCCCTGTGCTCCAACTCGACTGGAAGGTGGCAAGCTTTGCCAAAGACCAATTGATAAGGCGACATGCTTATCGGGGTCTTAAAGGCAGTCCTGTATGCCCAAAGGGCATTGTCAAATCTTGTGGACCAATCCTTTTGGTCAGGTCTCACAGTTTTTTGTAGAATATTTTTAATCTACTTATTTGAGACCTCAGTTTGCCCATTCGTTTACGGGTGATACAAGGTGGCAATGCGGTGAGTGACCCCATATTTCTTAAGTAGGGCACGAAATTGGGCATTAATGAAGTGACCCTCACCATCGCTAATCATGGCTTTCGATATCCCAAATCGGGAAAAGATATTTTTTTTAACAAAGTCCATGATAGCCTTATGGTCACATTTTCGGGTAGGTACGACTTCGATCCATTTCGAGACATAGTCCACTGAGACTAGTATATACTCGAAATTGTTTGATGGTGGGAAGGGACCCATAAAATCGGTGCCCTAAACATCGAAAATTTCGATGATCAAGATGGGCTGTAGAGGCATCATATCTTTCTTGGTCATACTCCCTAAGGTCTGGCATCTAGTGTAAGTCTTGGCAAAGTTATGTGCATCCTTGAAAATTGATGGCCAATAAAACTCGGACTGCAAAACTTTTGCAACCTTCTGCTTCCCAGAGAAGTGGCCACCACAGGCTTAATCATGATAGAAGGATAGCACACTTTGGACTTCCTCTTCAGGAATACACCTCCAAATGATTTGGTTAGCACAAAGTCTAAACAGCGTAGGATCATCCCAAAAAAAATGCTGGGCCTCAGTCAAGAACTTATCCTGCAGTTGTCTAGACCAGCAGTGCGGAGTCCGCCCTACCACTAAGTAGTTGACTAAGTCTGCATACCAGGGTAGACTCCTTCCATGCACGGTAAGAAGTTGTTTATCAGGGAATGTGTCGGTTGAGGGTGATGAGGGTCCAATGTGTTTTGGGTAAAGTCTGGATAAGTGGTCAGCTACAACGTTCTTGGATCTGGCTTTGTCATGTATTTCTAAGTCAAATTCCTGTAAGAGTAGGATCCATCTGATTAGCATGGGTTTAGTGCCCTTTTTGGCTAACAAATGCCGGATAGTTGAGTGGTTGGTGTAAATAATCACGTGGGATCCTAGAAGGTATGATCTGAACTTTTCTATTCCAAAAAACTATAGCAAGCAGTTCTTTTTCCATGACAGTATAATTCCATTGAGCTTCATCCAAAGTTTTGCTCGCATAGTAGATCACCACAGGTTTTTTTCTCTCTTCTTTGTCCTAGGACTGCTCCAACAGCAAAATCTGATGCATCGCACATTATCTCAAAGTCCTGGGACCAATCTGGGGGATGTAAAACAGGTGCAGTTGAGACTGTATCCCTAAGGGTGTTGTAGGCATTGATGTAATCAAGTGTCATGTCAAAAAGTACATTGTTGGCTAGAAGGTTAGTCAAAGGCTTGGAAAGTTTGGAAAAATCCTTAATGAACCTTCTATAGAAGCCAACATGTCCTAGGAAAGATCGGATTTGCTTGACCGAGCTAGGAGGTGGAAGTTTGGAAATTAAATCAACCTTAGCTCGATCAACTTCAATGCCCCTATGCGAGATGATGTGACTGAGGACAATCCCTTCTTGAAACATAAAATGGCTCTTTTCCCAGATTAAAACCAGGTTGACCTCGATACATCCTTCAAGATATTTTCTAGGTTACTAAGACAATGGTCGAATGAGTCTCCGAACATGGAGAAATCATCCATAGAGACCTCCAAATATTCACCTACCATCTCTGAAAAGATGGCTAACATGCAATACTGGAAGGTAATGGGTGTGTTGCATAACCCAAATGACATACGGTAGAATGCAAATGTGCCATACAGGCAAGTGAATGTAATCTTCTCTTGATCCTCTGGTGCAATAACAACTTGGTTATATCCTGAATATCCATCCAGGAAGCAAAAATATTTCTGCCTTGCCAATTGTTCAAGAATCTGGTCAATGAATGGCAGGGGAAAGTGGTCCTTTTTAGTGACCTCATTAAGCTTCCTATAATCAATGCACACCCACCACGCGATTGTGGTGCAGGTGTGGATGGATTCGCCTTGGTCATTTGTGACCACGGTGAGCCCGGCTTTCTTTGGTACTACTTGAGTAGGGCTCACCCAGGGGCTATCGAAAAGCAGGTAGATGATTTCCGCATCAAGCCATTTGATTATTTCTTTTTTAACGATCTCATATTCAGGTTCAATCGACTTTGCATCTGACGAGAAGGTCGAACCCCATCTTCCAAATAGTTCTTGTGAGTGCAATAAGTAGGGCTAATTCCCCTTAAGTTAGAAATTATCCACCCAATTGCTGCCCGATGTTCAGAAAGGATAGTAGTCAACCTAAGTTCTTGGTCCCTAGTTAGGTGTGCATGATAATCACATGGAAAGTTTGATTAGGTCCTAGGAAGACATACTTAAGGTTGTTGGGAAAAGGTTTCAATTCAGGTGCAGGTGGGACAATGTTTGACAGGTAAGGGAAGGGCAACAGTTGATTAATATCAATCTCCTCAAATGGAGGTTGCTGGTGGTAATCAGCTCTACAGATTTCAACCTCTAAAGATTGGGATGGGTCAGGGTAGTAATAAACTGGTTGAATCAGATGGTTTTCTAAAGAGCTAACCATGAGGCATTCTTCAACCAGGGTTTCCATGGGATCATATTCCTCAACCCAACCGCAATCAAAAGACTTAGTTGCCTTGAAGATATCCAATTGCATCTTCTTATCTCCGAAGGTGATTTCCATACATCCCGTGTCACAATCAATGTTTGCCTTGGCCATAACCAAGAAGGGTCTGCGCAGGATGATGGGTGTGTTCTGTAGTTGTTCGGGGACTTTCATGTCAAGGAATAAAAAGTCAACTGGGAAGTAGAAGTCCTTAACCCGAACAATTACATCCTCAACTACCCCTTTCGGGGTTTTCACGGATCGGTCGGCTAGTTGGATAGTCACAGGTGTGGGCTTTAATTCCCCAAATCTGAACTAGTGATAAAGGGTAGTCAGGATTAAGTTAATTGAAGCACCTATGTCCAAGAGCACTCTATCAAACGTCATGTCACCAATATTGCAAGATATCAGAGGTGCTCCAGGGTCAATTCTTTTCGGAGGTAGGCTGCTCAATATCACTTAACTAGCTTGTTCCAACAGCACTACCTTACTAGGTGCTTGGGTTCTCAGCTTACGCTTAGGTGTACAGACATCCCTCAAAAATTTAGCGTAAGCCGGGATATTCTTGATTTCATCAAGGAGAGGTATATTAAGCTGTACTTGTTTAAAAATCTCCAACAACTCCTCATTCTCAGCCACATTTCTCTTTTTCTTTATTTTCTCGAAGGCTTTAGGGTATGGTATTTGGGTTTGAATTGGTTCAGGCTCCTGATCCTTTGGTTCCTCCCGCTCATCCTCATAATTGGGTATCTCAGGTAGTGAAGTCAAGGAGGGGTTGGCCATTTGGGGTCTTAGGTTTGTGTGCTGCTTCTCAAGGTAACTGCATTGGCTAAGGCATTGGAACCATGGTTAGATCCTTGATAAGAAGAAGCATTAAACTTTGGAGGTGTCTGTGGGGCTTGTTGGATCATGTGGGCATGCCCCTAATTTGATTGGAACCCTTGAGGATTGTGGCCTTGGTTCATTACATTCCTCGGGTTCGATTGTCGCTGAGAAGGAAGAGACTCCTATTGTTTGTTATCTAATAGCTAGCTCAACTGTCCCTTCACTAATGCCATCTCCTCCTAATATTTTTTATTCATATTAGCCATCATTTTAATCAGTGTGTCCATATGGTTCTGTGTAGGGGCCGCCCTATTCTGGTTATAAGGGGTCTAGTAGGTGGACCTTGCTAACAGGAGGGAGGGTTTTGCCTAGGTTGGTTCTAGAATTGATTCAATTTTTTATTCGACCAGGCAAAGTTTGGGTGGTTGCACCATCCACGATTATAAGTGTTGGAGAAAGGGTCTGGCTTAGAAAATCCCTAGATGGCCTAGGCATCTTCAAAGGTAGAAGGTGTCGAAGGGGAGGCGAAAGAGTAATCAGAGTTTGAGGGATCAAAGATCCCTCCCTGGAACATGGTCAAGGGTTGTTCTAGGTGCATTTAGTTCATAGATTGAACCAAGTCCACATTGTGAGCTCCCTTTGCTAGGGAGAAGGTCCGTAACGAGGTTCAGGTTTGGTTCAACAGCTAATCAATCTTTTTATCCACCAACTCAACCCGATCCAACTTCTTGGCTATAATGTCCATGTCAACCATTCCAGAATTGGTTTGCACCTCATAAATCCCACCACGAGGTTGACTGGATCGATTAAATTGGGTCATTGAGGCATTGTTAAGTGAATTCTCACTCATTGATTCAAAGAGCTCAAATGCGCTCTCCTCATCCTTATTCAAAAAGTTTCCTCTACATGAAGCATCCACAAAATTCCTAAAGTTGCTGTTTAGACCATGGTAGAAAATCTGGGCCAATTGCCACCTTGGAACCTCTTGGTATGGGCATTTCCTCAATAATTCATTAAATCTCTCCCACACCTCACGAAATTGCTCTCCACTTTGCAGGGTAAAAGTAGTAATGGCTCTCCTAAGGGTATTAGTCTTTTCTATGGGGAAAATCTTCTTAAGAAAAGCATGCCTTAATTCCGCCCAAGTGGAGATGGGTCTCCCTAAAGTCCTAAGCCAATGAGACGCTTTGTCTCTTAGGGAGAACGGGAACATCTTGCTTAAATACAATATCTAAATTGATGTTCCTAGGTTTTACGATCCGAGCAATCCGCTATAAGTCCTCTAGGTGTTGGAAAGGGTCTTCATTTGAGCTCCCATGGAAATGGCTTTGAATCAAGGTAAGGACATTGGGTTTTAGCTCAAAATTATCTCCCCCTTCGGGGACCCTAAGGTATGGCTCTACCCGGATGGCAGACAGATCTTAAAAATCACGGAGAGGCCTTGGTTGGCCCTCAAGGGGTGGTGGTGGGTTCAATGGGGGTTGTCCTTAAGAGTTCTATCCTTGATTCTTCCCCTGAGGGTTCTGTAGTCGGTGTATGGCCTGCATGTTGATGTGAATATGTTGTTATTGAAGTTGGTGGTTGGCGGTAATATGAGCGTGAATCATGGCCATGGCATCAAGTTAAGGTTGATCCTCAGCTTCCTCAACTCGTTGGTCAGCCATGTCCTCAATCCTACCCCTAGAAAAATCAAGTTTTCTCCTAGTTTCTCTATCTAAAGCAACCAATTCAGGATGAAGTGATCGCCTTCCGTGCATACACCGGAGAAGAACCAGGAGAGATGCGAAGGGAAATAGATGCAAGAAGTGTGTGCACAATTGGGTGCAAGGACCCAATGCCGAAACAAGTGTTCCTTCACAGGCAAGATTAAGACGTGTGATTTTTAGGATTTAAATCTTGCTTTGATGGCTTTTAAAGTTCTCACTGTTTACACCTTCAAATACGGCACAAATGTATAGGCACATAGTTAGTGAAAATTGATTTTCTTTAAGGCCTTTCATGTGTCTATAAAGTCAAAATCTCCCTAGTGTGGAAGATCCTAGGGTGTGCAGCTTCTATTCAATGAATCCTTTTTAAGATTTTGTTAAGAAGGGTCCAATCAAAATAATCAATGACTTTATCTTGACTGAAATCGAATGAGATTTTCAAAAAAATTAATTTCAAAAATTTGTTAGGATGATCGACCACCCAAATTCACATTTTTCCAAGAGAGGGTCAATCTGTCTAGATCCTCTAGATCAGTGCACAAGTTTAATGTGTTGATCAGAACAAGCACTAATCGATTTCAGATGCAAAAGTGTTCTTCAAATGAAGTGTAGACAATTTCAACATATTTCTATAAATATGAATTTCTCACAAATCTGAGCTGCGTGGAGTTCACAACAGTAATAACACCCTATAGATCTTCAGAACTTAGGACAACCTTGCGCACTTCCAGTAGAGAATTTCTCACGACCAAACCACAAGGAGTTTGGCTCTGAAACTTGAAGGGGAGTTCAACTATTGGAAGGAGCACCTCTAAGATTTTTATAAAAATTTTTAGAGGTGTTTAGGGTCCTTTAATCGTGTCCTCAACCCAAGTCCAGAAAATGATCTTGCTAAATTAACGGGTTGAAGACTTAGTGGTGGTGTTTTTCTTCGACAAACAAAAGACAGTTCTTTTTATAACACCACCATTTCTTGGTCCAAGGATGGAAAGTCCCTTTGGAACATGGGAAGACAAGATCAAGCCTTTGGGTCGATGGCGGTCTTCTTGCGCTTCCTTTCGATCCAACCCAACTCGTTCTCCTCCCGTTGCTGATACATAAGGTTCCTGCAACCACAAGAAGAGAGAGAAGAGCAAGTTAAATAACACAAGTATAAATAATGACCAAGAAAATGAAAGCGAATAAGAGATCCATTGCCTCCCCGGCAACGACGCTAAAAACTGACGTTCGTTGGATGAGTTTACATAAAAATCGTTCGTTGTAGCGTGTTTTACGACGTCAATTTTACTTAGAAAAATAATCGGATGTGAGTTTGAGTGTCAAACACAGGAAGGAAAAGTATTGAATCTGCTAATCACTTTCGTGTCACAAAAATATCGCTTTTGATTCGCTTGCAAAAGGAGAGAATGAGAAAGAGAGAGATAGAGAGAGAGAGAGGGAATAAGGTTAGAGAATCATGATGCGAATAATATATCAAAGATGTATTCTATTAATTATCAAATGTTATGATGAACAAAATATAGACGAATACTTCAAATGAAAAACATGTATTACACTATCACATAAAATCAAACTAAGTGTTGAACGAACGAATTGCTACGCGAACGTGTTTGGTTTTGGAAAACCTGTCGTTGTAGCTTGAAAGCGAAGAATTCATGTTCAACAAATAAAATTTAAACCGAAAAGAATTTCGGGTCGAACACAGGGAGGCTACGTTGATCTATATTCGCAATTATATATATATATTTTTTAGAATTTTTGAAAAGCGAGGCGATATAATTACAATGGAGCTATCAGACTAAAAGAAAGAAAGAAAGAGAGAGAGAGAGAGAACATGCATTCAATATTTCAAACTGTTTATACAATCAAACTAACTAAAAGTTACACTAGAAAGGGGGAAATCAGCTACACTATAATGCAGGAAAATTCTACACTAGAAAAGCTATAAAGAAGAATGGGAGAGAGAAGTTATCCTCCTCGACGATTGCTTGGAGGACGAACCGGACGAGACGACGCCTGGATGAAGGAGGACGGAGCATGACGAAGGAGGACGAAGCAGAAGAACGGGAACGGAACAGCATGCCGTCGTCGTAGTGGGATCCACTTCCGAAGGAGGATGAAAATTTGGACTATCTCGCGAGAAGCATCCCGGGTGTGGGACAAGCTTCTCTTGAGCTTTCGAGAGGTAGAGAAGAGAAGGAAGGGATGAGAATTTTGTGTGGAGGGGGTCTCCTTTTATAGTTGCAAGGAGTGGGGGCAAATTGGTCATTACATCTTTAAAACAATAAATGAGGGGTCTTTAGTGACAGATAAAATCGTCACTAAAGCCCCAACGTGGGCGTAGTACCCGTTGCCCACGCGCGCCTCCTTAGCTGTGCACTTTCTCAACGCCCGCCCACGTTCTTTCATCCACAGCCATCTGATCGTGAGATCGGACGGCTTAAGATGTGTCTTCGCCCGCTGCTGCGCGCCCGCCCAACGCGTACGATGGCACGTCCTCGCCGCGAGTGCAATAGCACGTGAACGCTATCGGTGGATCTGAGCCGCCCGACGACGATCCAACGCCCGCCAGTGTTCGCTCGCACGTGCCTTTCTCCGCTTTGCTGCGGCTCGAACTCGCGGCTGCAGCTCGCAATAGCGCCCTCAACCGCTGTGCTACGAGGTGCGGATGGTCAAGCGGACGCTTTTAGGTGCGGTTGTCCACAGCCGTTGGATCGAGATCCAACGGTGGAGAGGGAGCGGATGCGGGGACTTCAGAGATTGTATGCGGTCGTTTGGGCGGCCGAGATGGCACCACGTGGCGCCATCTTGGCCGTCCATCTTCTGGATGTTGTAGATGGTGCCACGGATGTCGGATTTACTCGATTTTTGCATCGTTGGGCTGCGGTCATCAATCCGAATTCATCCGTGCGGTCGAATTTTTCATTTGAGGTGTGGATTTACACCATCTTGACCCTTGATCTTCTAGGGTTCCCCGGTCACTATCTGATGCTACGGATGCCTGATTAGGGCGATCTTGGAGTCGTTGAACTCCAATCATCGCCCTGATCACATCTATACTGTTGGATCTTTGATCCGAGGCTCCGATAAAATGTTTGCATTGTCCAAGCACAAAAAAGGAGACAATTAACCTCCATTTTATTCAAGCTACTCTAAATGCAAGATGATGCATGTTATGCAATAATTATATCATGTAATGCAATCCTATGCTTAAGAACATGCATAAATAGACATCTTAAGTAGTGTAAATGTGTTTACATCATACCCCCATGCCTATCTGTTGCTAGTCCCTAGCAAAAACTATATGCTATTTATAAAAGAATTAGGTTGGATTATTTGGACCTGAGTTATTTTCAATCATTAAGAAATTGTCTACTTAGGAACTGAACTTTCAAAGACACAACAGTGCCCGAATATCAGCCAAAATGAAGACTGCCTCAAGCCCTTGCCTTATTCAAAGAAAAATTTCTTTTTCTTTTTTTTCTTTTTTCTAATTTTTTTGGATTTTCAAATTTTAGGGTTTAAGAGTGGCTTTCTACGGCCATTCAACTCACCCAAGATTTAATGAGAACCCTAAGTTTTAAGCATCTTATTGTGATTGTGATAGACTCGTTGACCGGCAATTAAAACTGACTTCGGATTTCTACGCCTCTAGGTGACCTAAAAGAATTCTGCCTAAAGGTGCATCTTTACAACCGGTAGCTTTCTCCCTACTTTTATTTTTTTACGGGGTCAACACAAGGGTGAATCCAGTGTATATCTCCCCGGCTTATTCTACTTCTCCGCTTCTTCCTAAGTGTTTTGGAAATTTTTTAGAGCATTTACTGAGCTGGGTTCTGGACAACCAGTCGATGAGCTGTTACCACCGACAACTTGCCAGCCATACTCGTGTGGCGAAGTGTGGCTTATTTCTTGTTTTTTCTTTTCTCCTTTTCTTTTTGATTTTTTTCTTTTTTTTCTTTTTTTTAAGTAGGTGGCTTCCCTGGTCTAAGATTTACCTAAAGGTAGCAAAAAGAGAAAGGTCCAGTGACTGGGCTCTGGACAACCTACCTATGGGCTGTTACCCACGATAACTTGCTAGCCATATCACCCTAGAAGGTTCATTAGCTATCCAATTTCCGTTAGAATTGCCGAACAACGAGTCAGTGCAAAGAAAGTGTGTAGATGCTTAAAACTCAGAAATTCCCTCAAATCAGAGGGTGGGTTGATAAGTCGTGTACTTATCACCCAAACTTATTTATTCAAATTACGATAGAATTAAGATGGCGAGGACTCAAAGAAAAATCCACATTTTAGTGGATACACAGGCTAATTAAGTCCAAAGACCTGAAGGGTCTTTGTGTTCAGATCCTAATGTAAAGTTTCTTAGGATTGAAAAGTCCTAATGTCCAACTAATCCTTCCTAATTTTGATTATTTTTTTTTAATTTTTTATAAATAAGAAGAGAAAAACAATTTATATGGATTTTACAAAGCTGACGAAATAATTCAAAAATGAAGCCACCCCCCAATGCCTAGCTGATGCAATGACCTCATTGAAAAAGAGACATGAAAGAAAGGGTAGAATATGAAAGATGTCACCTGAATATGACGCTCATATCAGCCTTGTGTCATATGTACAACTGCTGAGTTTAATGCCTTCAGCTAGGAGAAGTCCAGCCAAAGAAGTCACAGAATGGCTAGAGCAACAGAGTCTGAGACGGGTTTTGGAAGAATACGATCAACAACAGGCTTCAGACGTTGACCGTTGACTTTAAAGGTGTTACCCTTCTTTCGGTCAGAAATCTAAACGGCACCATTTGGAAAAATCTGATCAATTATGAATGGGCCATTCCATTTAGATCTAAGTTTGCCAGGAAAGAGCTTAAGTTTAGAATCAAATAACCAGACCTTCTGGTTTGGCTCAAAGCTCTTGTGGGAAATAAATTGATCATGTAGAGCTTTGGTCCGAGCCTTGTAGATCTTGGCATTCTCATAAGCATCATTTCTAAGCTCCTCCAACTCAGATAGTTGGAGTTTCCAGGTCTTCCCAGCTTGATTCAGATCTAAATTGCATTGTTTGATTGCCCAGAATGCCCTGTGTTCAATCTCTACGGGTAGATGGCATGCCTTTGCATACACCAAACGGAATGGAGACATGCCGATGGGCATTTTATATGCCGTACGGTAAGCCCAAAGAGTGTCCTCAAGCTTTTGAGTCCAATCCTTGCGATCAGGCCTAACCATTTTTTTTAGAATGTTCTTGATCTCTCGATTGGAGATCTTGGCTTGTCCATTCGTCTGGGGTTGGTAAGGTGTGGAAATTCGATGATTAACCATGTATTTGGCCAATAAATTCTGGACTTGGGCATTAGTAAAATGAGTGCTACCATCACTGATGATAGCTCTCGGGATCCCGAACCTACTGAAGATATTTTTCTTGACAAAATTGATGACCACCTTGTGGTCATTGGTTCAGGTGGGAATCGCCTCAATCCATTTGGACACATAATCAACAGCAACAAGAATGTACTGATGTCCAAATGAAGGGATAAAGGGTCCCATGAAATCGATGCCCCAAACATCTAAAATTTCAACAGGAAGAATAGGGTTTAGGGACATCATGTCTCTCTTAGTTATGCTCCTGAGTGCCTAACATCGAGAACATGACCTTGAGAAATCCTGGGCATCCTTGAATAAAGACGGCCAATAGAAGCCAAATTGTAAGATTTTTGCAACCGTCTTTTTCCCGGAGAAATGTCCACCACACTCAGATGCATGGCAAAACTCGAGTATACTGTTGAATTCATTCTCCGGTATGCATCGACGAATAATCTAATCAGAGCCGATGTGATACAGTTCAGGGTCCTCCCAGAAGTAGTATTTGGCCTCAGATTTGAGTCTATCCCGTTGTTGCTTGGTCCAATCTTGGGGGATTTGACCAACAGCCAAATAGTTAACAATGTCAGCAAACCAGGGGGTGTGGACACCTAAAACTGTAAGAATGGTTTCGTCCAGAAAAGTGTCAGCAATCGGAATGTCCAGACAAGAAGAATCACCTAGGAGTCTCGACAAATGATCCGCCAATACATTTTGTACCCCGATTTTTTCCTTGATTTCAAGATCAAATTCTTGAAGAAGAATCCAACAAATAAGTCAGGGTTTAGCATCCTTTTTAGCCAAGAGATGTCTCAAGGCTGAGTGGTCAGTATAAACGATAACATGAGACCCTAAGAGATAAGCCCTGAATTTTTCTAAAGCAAATACTACAGCTAGTAATTCTTTTTCAGTAACAGTGTAATTCCTCTAGGCTTCATCCAGAGTTTTACTAGCGTAGTAGATGACAGAGGGCTTTCGATCAATTTTCTGACCCAGGACAGCCTCGACTGCGTAATCAGAAGCGTCGATCATGATCTCAAAAGGGGCTATCCAAATTGGTGGTTGCAAAATTGGAGCACAGGTGATTGCCATTTTCAAGAAATCAAATGCCTTTTAGCATGATTCGTCAAAAACAAACGGCGTTTCTTTGGCAAGAAGATTGCTCAAAGGATGAGCAACCTTTGAGAAATCCTTGATGAATCTTCGATAAAATCTCACATGGCCAAGAAATGATCTGATTTGTTTAACAGATGTGGGAGGAGGAAGTTTAGCGATAGCATCAACCTTAGCTTTGTCCACTTCAATTCCCCGTTCAGAGATTACATGACGATGCCCACTTGGGTCATGAAATGACTCTTTTCCCAGCTAAGGACCAGTCGTGTCTTGATACATCGCTTAAGAATCATTTCTAAATTAGGCAAACAAGAGTCAAATGATTCTCCGAAAATAGAGAAATCATCCATGAAGACTTCCATAAACTCTCCCACCATGTCAGAAAATATGGCTAGCATACACCTTTGAAAAGTCATAAGTGTATTGCATAACCCGAAAGGCATCCTACGAAAAGCAAAGGTTCCGTAGGGACAGGTAAAAGTAGTTTTTTCCCGATCCTCGGGATGGATAGGAACTTGGTTGTATCCCGAGTAGCCATCAAGAAAACAGAAGTACTTCTGCCCGGCTAATTTTTCCAAGATTTGATCAATGAAGGGCAGGGGAAAATGATCCTTTTTACTGGTTGTGTTCAGCTTCCTATAATCAATACAAACCCTCCAAGAGGAAGCTGAATGAGTTGTGACAAATTCAACTCTCTCATTAGTCACAATAGTAATACTGGCTTTCTTTGGAACAATTTGAACAGGACTTACCCAGGGACTGTCAGAGATTGGATAAATAATTTCTGCATCGAGCCACTTAATGATTTCCTTTTTGACCACTTCTCGCATATTTGGATTCAATCTCCTCTGCATCTGGCGAGAAGGGTGGGATCCATCTTCCAAAAATATTCTATGATTACAGTAAGATGGCTCGATCCCCCTGAGGTCATGAATGGTCCAACCAATTGCCTCCTTATGTTCCTTTAGGACCTTGATCAATTTAATCTCTTGCTCCTTTGTCAATTTAACACTGATAATCATAGGGAGCGTATTCTGAGGTCCTAAAAATTGATATTTCAAATTCTTGGGCAATGGTTTCAATTCAAGCTGGGGTGGGGTGATGATTGATGGTAGGGTAGATGTTGAAGATTCAACAAGAGGAAGAGGTTGTGAGTGAACAAAATCAGTAACCTCTTCCGAAGATGTCAAGTTAGCTAAAGAGGGTTGTGGGTCAAATTCATCAACCAAAGAGGAACTTTCAATTGAAGAAACTGTCAAACAAGTTTCAATATTATCATTATCCTCATCAAGTTCCTTAATAAATCCACAATCCTCAAATTTGTTGATCACCTTAAAAGTATCCAATTTCATTCGTTGGTCCCTAAAGGTGATTTCCATGCTACCGCTTTCACAATTAATGTTGGCCTTTGTGGTAGCCAGGAATGGACACCACAGAATGATGGGAGTGTTCCTCAGATTATCCGGTACATCCATGTCAACGACAAGGAAATCTATAGGAAAATAGAAATCCTTGATCTTAACTATAACATCTTCAATAACGCTTCACGGGTTTGTGACCGAACGGTCCGCTAACTGTAGCGTTACTAAAGTTGGCCGAAGTTCACCTAACCCAAACTTCTCGTAGAGAGAAGTCGGAATTAGGTTGATGGATGCACCGAGATCCAAAAGTGCTCTATCAAATGTGTAATCTACGATAACGCAAGAAATCAAAGGAGCACCAGGATCTCTCTTTTTCTGAGGGAGGTAGTGCAGGATAACAGAACTAACCTGCTCGGAGAGTACTACCTTCCTTGGAACAGATTCTCTCGACTTACGCTTTTGTGTACATAATTCCTTTAAAAATCTTGCGTAAGCCGATATGTGCTTCATAGCATCAAGGAGCGGGATATTGATCTCAACATTCTTAAATAAATTCAGAAGCTCCTCATTGCTATCAACAGACTTCTTCTTCTTAGATTTGGTCAAGGCTTCAGGAAAAGGAACATGAGTTAGATCTTTGGAATCAAGTTCCTGAGCCTTGATTTCTCCTCTAGAATTCTCCTCTCTCTCCTCCGATTCTTCAGGATTCAAAAGATCAGAATAATGTGGTTGTGGATCCTGAGTCTTCTTACCACTCCTCAAAGTTATAGAATTTGCAGAAGAGTAAGAATTTGGGTCTTGGGGAGGGTTAGGAAAGATTGGAGGGGCTTGATTGACCATGAATTGTTGATTTGCAGAAGAAGAAGACGAGGAACCCTGCTTAACCACCTGAGCATGTGCGTGTGGGTCCCTCTAATTTTCGTACCCTTGGGCTTGATTGCCCGAATTCATAATGTTTCGCGGGTTGGGTACGGGTTGGGATGGTAGAGATCCGGGTTGACGAGAGTTAGAAATGAGCTTGGATTGCAAGTTGTCCAATGATTTTTTCATTTGCTACATGAGCTGGAGCATAGATCCTTGCATCTCTACCATTTGACAGTTCAAATCAGCCTGCCCTGCGGGTTGACGGGCATTCCAAGCTGGCTGATTGACCTGATTCGGAGGCAACTGAGTATATACTTGACCCTGACCCATTGGTCGTTGTGGAGCATAATTTCCGGATCGGAATTGGGTCTGTTGCCCTGGATTTTTCCAAGAGAAGTTAGGGTGGTTTCTCTAACCTGGATTATAGGCATTCGAGTTGGGGTTGGATCTAACATTCTCTTGTACAGTACAGACATCCTCATAGGGTGGGGATGGAGAGAAAGAAAGGGAAGGATCAGAAAAACTGGGATCAAAGGCCCCAGTTGGGAACTCGTGGGTTTCTGAAAAATGCTGACTCATAGGTTGAGCCGCATCGAGTTGATTCACGAACTCCCGTCCAGAAGGAGCTCGTGAGGAATGGAATCCCGAATTTTGGGATTGAGTGGATCGAGAGTTGTTCATAGAATTGCTAGCCATCCACTCTTCCATTCTTTTAGCAACTAAGTCCACCTTATCAAGTTTATTACAAATCAATTCCATATCAAATGAATGAGAGTCATGGACTTCATTGACATTTGATCTGTGTTGCTGGGACTGGTTAAAAGTATCCATGGAGGCATGATTAATTGAATTCTCACTCATTTCCTCAAATAAATCATGTGCACTATCTGCACCTTTATTGAGGAAATTGTCTTCGCAAGAAGCATCCACATGATTTCTGAGTTGCTCAGTCAACCCATGATAGAAGATCTGCACGAGTTGCCATTTCGGCACCTCGTGGTGTGGACACCTCCGCAATAAGTCCTGGAATCACTCCCAGGCCACATGAAACTGTTCCCCTGGCCGCTGGGTAAAGGTAGTGATTGCCCGTCTCAAAGCATTGGTATGACCGACTGGGAAGAATTTCTTCAGAAAGGCCGATTTCAACTCATCCAAGTTGTAATTGGTCTTCCTATTGTCCTATACCAATGAGCGGCCTTATCCCTAAGAGAGTGGGGGAAGAGCCTCATGATCATTTGCTCCTCGTTTACGTTTCGAACCTTGGTGGTCTGGACCAAAGTGGTCAAGTCCTCCAAGTGCTGAAACGAATCTTCGAAGCCAAGCCCATGATAATGTTTAATCAAGCTTAACACCTGGGGCTTGATTTCTACGTCACCAGCTGGAATCTGGACGCCGGGACGTTCCCCGTAATTTGAAGGATCATAAAAATCCTTCAAGGGCTGAGCACCCTGCATTCTCTGGAACCATTCCTGCATTCTCTGCATTTGTTCCAGCTGCCTTCGAAATTCTTCCTGTGGATTTCCAAGCAGAGGACGCTGTTGTTTGGCCATGGGATCAAATTGTCCAAAATCCAACTTGCGCCTCCTAGAATGTTCTAATGGTCCTTCCAATTGGGGATTCAATGACCGTCTTCCCAGCATAAACTAGGAGAAGGTCAGAAGGACTGGGGATAAGGACCCTGCAACACAACAAAATAAGGCTGTCCTTAAGTGGGGTAGCCTAAGGATCTACTAACTCCCAAAATCCGCCTTAAGACTGTAAATGATTTACTCTACTTGCATCTGTTTAATTAAACCAGTTAGAAGGAGGGATTGGGGAGAAGGTTCTTCCTTCGACTTTCACCTTCGGTTCCTAGTGTACCCCCCAGCCGCGGTCGTTTGACGCTACTCCCCTAGCTAGACATCAGATTAATCAGTATAAGTAGGTTAATAAAAAACAATCTCAGACTAGGCCCTGAAGAGTGAATTAAACCTTAAGTCCAACGTCTACTCAATTTTATTAAGGCCTGGGATTGTGGTGCTTATGGAATGTGATGGGCCCTTACAATGGGTTGTGCCCTTAATGATTGATTGAGATTTGTGTAAGTGCGTGCACAACCAGGGTTTTCAAGTAAGATTATTTATAATGTGTGAATTTTAATGTTCAAATCTTGCTTAAGTTGCTTTTAGGGTTTCAAATTAGGTGGATTGCAATCAAGTTTCTAGGCAAATCAAGTTGTAAAACACTGGTGAAGATTATTTTCCTTTAAAATAAGAAAGAAAGTGGAGTGCCTGGAATAGACCTAGATTGAAAACCCTAAGGAGGAGCTACCTGATGAGTTGGTTTCAAATAGAGTGGTGTGGCCCAAACAACTCAAACAATTGGTCACAATTGCACCACTAAGTTAGGCACTCAAAGATGGTTAACCTAGAATGATTTCTACTCTGTTATGTGTTGCTTTGTGTGTACCGGTTCCACAGATCAGAACCTGGTTGAGTAGAAACAGATCAAGTTGATTAAGTGCCTTGAATGTGGGTGTGTGTTGTGTGTTTGTTGAAAATTACCCCACAAGATTATCTTTTTGTTATTTTTTTTATAAATGAGGGTGGAATGAATGTGAGTGAAAATCCAAACAATCAAACTATTCCTAGAATTTATGCAAACACCTAGGTTAATTGGAGTTTGGATTTAATGTGGCGAATGAAATCTATGGAGGGGGAAGAATGGGGAGCACTTACAGTTGTCTTCAACTGCACTTTACTCCAGTCTACCACTTGTTGATTCCTTGATGGAGGTCTCTGCAAAACAATAGACACAAGAGAAAGCTAGTTAGAAAATAATAAAGTGCAAGAAATGCAAAAAGAAGATTGGAAATCGTTGCCTCCCCAGCAATGGCGCCAAAATGTTGAACGAACGAATTGCTACGCTAACGTGTTTGGTTTTGGAAAACCTATCGTTGTAGCTTGAAAGCAAAGAATTCATGTTCAACAAATAAAATTTATATCGAAAATAATTTCAGGTCAAACACAGGGAGGCTACGTCGATCTATATTCGCAATTATATTTTTTTTTTTAGAATTTTTGAAAAGCGAGGCGATATAATTACAATGGAGCTATTAGACTAAAAGAAAGAAAGAAAGAGAGAGAGAGAGAGTGAGAGGGAACATGTATTCAATATTTCAAATTGTTTATACAATCAAACTAACTAAAAGTTACACTAGAAAGTGGGAAATCAGCTACACTATAAAGCAAAAAAATTCTACACTAGAAAAGCTGTAAAGAAGAATGGGAGAGAGAAGTTATCCTCCT
Organism: Thalassia testudinum; assembly: GCA_037157565.1. Classification (NCBI taxonomy): domain Eukaryota; kingdom Viridiplantae; phylum Streptophyta; class Magnoliopsida; order Alismatales; family Hydrocharitaceae; genus Thalassia; species Thalassia testudinum. The sequence goes on from JAZHRO010000070.1 coordinate 3,266,942, forward strand.
CGATGATTGCTTGGAGGACGAGCTGGACAAGACGATGCCTGGACAAAGGAGGATGGAGCAGGACGAAGGAGGACGAAGCAGAAGAATGGGAACGGAGCAGCACGCCGTCGTCGTCATGGGATCCACTTTGGAAGGAGGACGAAAATTTGGACTTTATCTCGCGAGGAGCATCCCAGGTGTGGGACAAGCTTCTCTTGAGCTTTGGAGAGGTAGAGAAGAGAAGGAAGGGATGAGAATTTTGTGTGGAGGGGGTCTCCTTTTATAGTTGCAAGGAGTGGGGGAAAATTGGTCATTACATCTTTAAAACAATAAATGAGGGGTCTTTAGTGACGGATAAAATCGTCACTAAAGCCCCAACATAGGCGTAGTACCCGCTGCCCACGCGCGCCTCCTCAGTTGCGCTCTTTCGCAACGCCTGCCCACGTTCTTTCATCCACAGCCGTCCGATTACGAGATCGAACGACTTAAGATGCATCTTCACCCGCTGCTACGCGCCCGCCCAACGCGTACGATGGCGCGTCGTCGCCACGCATGCAATAGCGAGTGAACGCTATTGGTGGATCTGAGCCGCCCGATGATGATCCAATGCCCGCCAGCGCTCGCTCGCCCGCGTCTTTCTCCCCTTCACTGAGGCTCGAACCCGCGGTTGCAGCTCGCGATAACACCCTCGACCGCTGCGCTACAAGGCGCGGATGGTCGAGTGGACGCCTTTAGGCGCGGCTGTCCACAGCCGTTGGATCGAGATCCAACGGCAGAGAGGTAGCGGATGCAGGGACTTCAGAAATTGTATGCGACCGTTTGGGGGGTTGAGATGGCGCCACGTGGTGCCATCTTGGCCGTCCATCTTCTAGATGTTGTAGATGGTGCCACGGATGTCGAATTGACTTGATTTTTGTGTCGTTGGGCTGCGATCGTCGATCCGAATTCATTTGTGCAGTCAGATTTGTCATTTGAGGTGAGGATTTACACCATCTTGGCCCTTGATCTTCCAGGGTTCCCCGGTCACTATCTGATGCTACGGATGCCTGATTAGGGCGATCTTGGAGTCGTTGAACTCCAATCATCGCCCTGATCACATCCATACGGTTGGATCTTTGATCCGAGGCCCCAATAAAATGTTTGCCCTGTCCAAGCACATAAGAGGAGACAATTAACCTCCATTTTATTCAAACTACTCTAAATGCAAGATGATGCATGTTATGCAATATTTATATCATGAAATGCAATCCTATGCTTAAGAACATGCATAAATAGACATCTTAAGTAGTGTAAATGTGTTTACATCACTAAGACAAGGAAGAAGACGGCATCGAGGCAGCCACGGCTATGGAGGAGCTTCTGTCGGTGGCTTGGCGACTTCAAGACCGTGCTTGGAACTTTAGAAGGTGGTGGTGTTGCTTAGGTAGATGATGAGTAAAAGTGGAGGGGGTAGGCCCTTTTATAATGAAGGGGAAGGCCAAAAATCATCCTCGGATCAGCAGTGACAGTTGCAAGCATCACTGAAGACCTGCCGTATGCGTCGCCCTTGCCCCTGCCCTCGTGCCTTCAATGCTCCAGTTGCCTCCGCACTCCACCACGTGCGCATGTGCTGTACCACACGCACGCACCGTGCTTGCGCTTGTGCATTGCCGCTGCTCCTTGCTCGTGCATGCCTTGTTGCACTGCCGCTCTAATTGCTAATTGAGGGGGGCTGTGGGGATTCGAACCTGCACCCTCTCTTTGAGATCTCCTCTCAGGACCACCATGCCATGCCCTTGATATGGTCGTGAGGGGGATCCAAAGGCATGAGGTGGAGGTGGCTTCTCGGCCGTTGGATCTTGATCCAACGGTCGAGATTTGATGATGAGGATGAAAAGGAGCCGGTACTGGGCATTCATGGTCAGCATTGGGTGGCATAGATGGCACCACGTGGCACCATCTAGGTCGTCCATCTTCTTTCTATTGTAGGAGATGCCAAGGTGCTCGGATCGCGATGATTCCCGCATTGCCGAACTGCGATCGTCACTCCGAATCCATCCTTATGATTGGATTTTTTATCCGAGGCCCAAAAGGATGTCGCATTGCCCCCTAGCCGTTGATCTTTCTCAAGCTTTTTGTGGGAGCTACAGAGGTCGGATCGAAGTGATTTCGAGTCTGTTAGACTCCGCTCGTTGATCCGAGTCTATCTGTACGGTCTGATAGCTCATCTGAGACCTGCTTCAAAATAGACTTTTGCACATGGTCATTAAACATTCATTCTAAGCGATTAAAATGTAAAGATCATGCAATATACATGCAATGCTCCCAAGCCCATTATAATATGTCATTATCGCACACGTATCCCCAAAATTGACTCTAATTTATAATATTAACACTAAACATTGTAGAGTTATCAGGAGAGCAAATACCCTGCAGGTCTTTGAGTTGGAGTAACCCTAATCTGACTATTTAGATTTATAATAGTGTGGGTTACTTTCATCATCTTTGTCTGCATTTCCTTTACGGTTTTCATCATATAGGCATTGATGTCTTGTTGGGATGGCCCAGGATGAAAGGTCGAATTCGACCCATACCCATTAAATTGATTTGAAGGTTGGGGAGGAACCGAGCTGTTCCAAGAGTGGTTCGGGTAATTCTTCCAGTTGGAAGAATTTCTATATGGCTCCTGGATGGCAGAAATATTTTGAGTGGGGTTAGGGTTTGGATAGTTGTAATTCCCCAGTGAATCATAGACAACCTAGAAATTTTGGTAATAATCAGCGGGGGTAGTGTTGAGATTGTGCAAATTTTCTCTTCGTGGAATGTTAAGTTGGGTTAGTTGTGGACTGTGTGGAGCTTGGGTTGGTGTGGCAAGTCTTTCCTCAATTTTCTTTTGATACATGTGCATCTGTCGAGTTTTTATGCAATCATTTGAAGATCATCTTGGGTTACAGGAATAGATTGGGTGCCTACTTAGTGAACAACGAATTGCGGGTTTGAAGTTCTACAAAATGTGTTCATGGAAGCTTGATTAAATGAGTTTTCACTCATTTCTTCAAATAGGTCGTAGGCACTCTCAGCATCCTTATTCAAGAAATTTCCACCACACAAGGCATCGACGAAAGTCGGATTTGATCTTCTAATCCGAGATAGAAGATCTGCACGAGTTGCCATGAAGGAATCTCGTGGTGTGGGAAACTTCTTAGGAGATCTTGAAATCTTTCCCAAGAATCATGGAAAGTCACGCTAGATTTTTGTTGAAAGGTAGTAATAGATCTTCGTAGGGAATTAGTATGACCTATGGGAAAGAATTTCTTGAGGAAGGTGCTCTTGAGCTGAGGTCATGTGGTGATTGGACGGCCAATGGTCCTGAACTAGTAAGCAACCTTATCGTTAAGAGATAATGGAAATAGCTGCATCAGCCATAGGTCTTCTTGCACATTTCGGGAATAGGTTGTTTGTGCAAGAAGAGTTAGCTCTTCAAGGTGGCTGAATGGGTCTTCCTAGGAAGGCCATGGTTTAGAACTGCCGGCTTGATCTTGAAGTTCCCTTCAGGTATGACCACCCCTAGTCATTCCTCATAATAGGAAGGATCATAAAAATCTTTTAGAGGAATGACAAGCTGCTGACAGGGTGGTAGGTTTGGCCTTTGGTTGGCTAGGTTTGGATATTCCTAGTCAACACTTGTTGATTGGCATTAAGTTGAGCAATCTGCTCAGCCATCAAGGTGCAGAGATTAGGTTGGGGGGCTTGATGGTGTGATTGTGGCAAATCAGCATTAGGAAGCTCCAAATGTGGGAAGTCAAAGGTGGGGGGGGGTTTGGGTGGAAGGGTCAAAATTAGGATTAGAAGTGGGATTAGAGGTGGAAGTGGAAGGGTTAGTGGACCTATTTTGTTAATTTTCTATTTTTTTAGAAGAAGACAGGTAAAGTGGTCATTTAGCGTGGGGGGCAAAATCAGATGGTCCCTCCAAGTGGGGATTCTGAGACCATCGCCTGTGCCTAAAATGAAAGAACGGGAGGGGAGGAGAAAGAGATGGTGATGAGAGAAAGTATGCAATCAATCAAACAAAATTTTAGACCTAACTTAAATGTGACTCCCTAAAAATTAACTTAAGACTTGATCTACCTAGGAAGTAAGAAATCAATAGTGAATACCCATTTTAGCAACAAATCTGACCAAGTTGCACAACGGGATGTTTGGGCCCAAGCATTTCCCAGGAAAATCTTCAGGGGTTTGTGCAAACCCGCGCCTGGTCATTTGACATTCCTTCTCAGCCTGACACCAGATATAGATGACAAAATTGGTATTAACTAGATAAAACTTAAAACCTATATAGCAAGCCTAAGTTGATGAAAACCTAGGGGTCAAATTGCTACAATTTTTACTTAGGTCAAGGAGACTAGAGTGCACACGGAATGTGGAGGGCATTGATTGGGGTATTGCCTTGTTATTTTAATTTTTAGTGTGCAAGATTGGAAAGTGATTCCAATAGCAAACAAGTTGTCACACAATTTTTAATAAATTTCTGTATTTTAGGATTTGATTTAGGTTAATGTGTTTTAGGGTTTCCTTTTTAAGGCTTCAAACAAGTTTGAGATTCAACAAACAAAGGAAAAAAAGGTTGTGTTGGTGAAGATCAATTTCCTTTAAGTTGTTGGTCTCTAGAAATGAAAAGAAAACCCTAATCACTTGAATCCTAATATAAAAAATTTACTACCAATGAGTTTGTTTTTAGGCTTCGTATTTAAAGTAGTGATCCAAAGAAATCAAATAACATCACTACCTTATGGAAAATCAAACAAGGATTCCAGAAAGATAAATTTCACAAAAATTGGATGGGTATAAAAATACCTAAAATTACTGGATAGTAGCAAAATATGAATATTAGAGGAGATGGCCCCTCTGTAGTCCATGAATTTTTACAAATTTTATATAGATCAAATTATTCTGAAATTTTGCAAAGATGTTTCCTACTTGAATTGGAATCACTGGATGAAATTGCAAGATTATAGGAGGTTTGTGGTGCTGGGAATTGATTTTTGAAGTCAGGACACAAAAATCAGAACACCAACACTTGAGGTGAAGTGGTGTTTAATGGTGCAAACAAGCAACAAATGGGTTTTAACTTGCACCACTGATGGGAATACCATCATGAGCCATAACTAGCTCATTTTGACCAAATTGAGTCAATAAATGCTCCTACATAACCGCCAGAGAATCATAACTCACTGTATAAGCATCTGAGGGAAAAATAAGAAACTAGGGTTAAAACTATAATTTTACCATAAAATCATGAATGCAGTACAACCACGGGTTTTCTCAAGGGCTGAATAAAGGTTAAATGGTCTTAATAAGATAACAAGTGGGTTAGATCAGACAGAAAAAAGGTTTGCGTATGTTTTGAGAATTAAATGACTTTTGAAAACCTAAAAATAGACCCATTTAATCAACTAAGGTTCTGGTCAGGATAAAATTCACATAAACCCTCTAAAAATCATAGAAAAATATTCTCTAGGGTTTAGTACATTCAAATTGACCATCAGAATCCATCTTGACCCAAAATGGAGTCTCATACAGATATTTGTCCTAATTTAGGTTTTTACATAAATTACCCAATCAAATATGGTCAAAACCAAAATCCAACTTCACCATTAGATTTTTTAGGTCCAAATTAGGTTTGTACCAAAATTTGGACCCAAGATGAGCTTGTCTTGACCTAGTTTGCAAAAAGGTCCTATCTAATTACATTTATACCCCCAACTTTCATTAAGCCCCCTAACTTCCTCATCATCTTTACAATTAGGTCCCTCCACCATTATCGTGGAGGAAACCTACTCCGGCGATCTTTGACAGGAGATTTCTCCTTTATTGCTTGGTGAATCTCTTCCAAAATTGGAAGGGAGATTCTTTGAGAAATCCTCTTTAATCTGAACCCATCCATGTGCACTAAGTCCATCCCCATCTCTCATGCAAACGCATGAGAGATTTGGGTATCTAGAAAACTCCCAAATATGGTGACCTTCCAATCTTGGGAAGTGGTGTACGAACAGTTTGATTTTTATTTTATTACTCAAAATTAAAATGTTTCGAGGTCGAACCCAGGGAGCAAGCTTGATTTTAGAAGCATAAAAAATCACAATTAAAATAATGTACAATTTTACAAAAGAAAACTAGAGAGAGGAAATAAAATTTGTCTTCTCTTCTCTTTTCTTCTCTCTTTCTTCTTTGTTTTCTCTCTTCTTCTCTCTGTTTTCAGACGTCTGATTCCATGGATCAAATGTCTTAAATGGTGTTTGCTACAGTGCACGCCTTCTTCTTCCTTCCTTTGTCTGCTACAGCTCTTCCTCTTCTCCTTGGCTTTTTCTTCTTCTCTTCTCTTCTGTTGCAACTCCCTTCTTCTTGTCTTCTCTAGCTCCTTCTCCCTCTTTAGCTCTTGCTTCTGCACTGTGCTTCTTCCTCCTCCTCCTTCTTCAGCTTCCCTGCACAGGCATGGTTAGGCAAAAACCTACCCCTACCCTCCCCGCATCTCTCTCTCTGTTTCTCTCTCAGGTTCGCTCTCCCAGAGCCTGCTCGGGTATACAGGTCGGGTTAACACGCTCGGGACCAGGCCCACCAGCCTATGGTGGTGGGTGAGGTGTGTAGGGTTAGGTAATCGGGTTGGGGGCCAGGTCTGCGCAGCGTGGGCACGGACAAGGCGTGAGTGGGTGAGGGGACCTTACCCCGTGTGACTGAGGCGATAAGCCTATGTCACTTTTACAATTTATGCCCTATGGGGCGCTCAAAGACGCCCGAGGTGAGACTAAAGTTCCCACCTCCTTGTCGCTCACCTGGTAGTAGCAAGCGAGAGTGATTGCCGCTTCAGCAAAGGCCACAGACACCAATTGAAGACCTGGAGCTATGTGCGGAAGTATTCTGCGCCACCGGGGACTGCTAGCTTGGAGCTGGGAGGCCTGGACGAAGCTTGCGAGCTTGCTCTAAGCTCGTCGTCAATGGCAGTGACCCTCCGCCCCTGAAATCATGCAAACGACCTCGTGGCCACGTCAGAATGCTCAGGAGGCTTCGCCAACGCACAGCGAAGATGACTCGAGGTCAGCGTGGCGTGAAGACGCCTGTGTGAGTGTGCCTAGGGCACTGATATATCGATTTTCCACTTTCGATTAAGTTTCGCAAATGAAATAACACGTTGTTGTAGTATTTAAGTGGTGGAAAAATCGACTAACCAACAATTAAAATAACTACTCACAGAAGAGCGGGTCGTGTCCACAGGGAGGCAATGATGCAATAAACTCGATTATTTCGTATTCTTTCGATCAAGTGTGAAATCCCTAATTAAATTCGACATGAAATGTGATGGAAAGAAGATGCACAATAACTCAAAAATATAAGCGTATATGTGCACTTTTTCCTCACTGAAATATTCAATAAATATGTGATGATTTTATGTAATTTTCAATTGACATATATTAAAGAAAATTTGTGCACATGTTAATCCTAAAACCAATGTTGAAACATGTGAATATCATTAACATGCAATTATTAGAAAGCATGAGTGTGCAGTCACAATTTCACCATAATAAAATAATCATAAATTAAAATTAATTTTTGGTGGCAATGGCACTGAATGTAATTTTTAATTAACTTAAAAATAGGGGATTTCACCTCTCCTCCTTGCGCATGGGAGAGAGGTTCAATCGAGGAGAGACTCCCACGGGAGGTTGGCTGGAGCGAGGCCGTCGTGGTGATGGCAGCAGTGCGTCGTGAGTTGGCTGGAGCCAGCCTGCTAGAGGAGAGGAGTGGCGGCGGTGGAGAAGCTGCAGCCGGCCATGCGTGCTGCAGGTGCTGGCACACGGTTGCAGGTGGTGGTGTGGCGAAGTGCAGCCTCACGCACTGAGGTGCGCGTGGTCTGGAAGCGCAGGGTGAGGTGCTGCAGGCCCGTAGGGAGGGCGCAGGCACAGGCTTGAAGGGCGGTGAGGCTGGAAAAGGTTGTGTGGCACTGGTGTTGAGTGTTGGTTGGAGGCGTTGGGAGGCGGTGATGGTGGCTTCAGTGCACGCTTGGTTCACAAGGTCTGCCCTCTCCACGATGGAGAAGGTGGAGATAATTCCCCCAGGGGGAGGAAGAACCCCCAGATAATCCTCCTCTCCTTTGCTCCGCCTCCTCTTAACTCCTTTCTTCCGCGCTAATCAAGGGATTTTCAAATCCCTTCATAATTTTAGTCGACACCTGTTGGGTTTCATTGGCCATAGGTGGAGATACTTGTGGGGGGGGGGAATATCTTTCCACCCCCTTATTCTTTTCCACATTTGATCCTCCTCCCTCTTCTTCCCGATTATTAGAGTAGATTAATTGGAGAAGATGAGTGCACTGTTGCGGGTTCCTGCATGAAATAAAATTACACAATAAGTAATAGAAGAAATGTAAACTTAAATAGTGACACATGCAATCATTTAATGAACAAATGTGATTATTAACCAACATACAATGTTAGAATTGAATTACTTAGGCGTAATAATAGTCCATTAAAAGGGACTCATCAGGCACATTGTGTGCGTGAAGGTGGGTTTGTTCGGGGGAGGGTTTCAGTGGGTGGTGCGGTCAGTGGAAGGCCACAAGATGATCAGTAGGTGGAGGTGAAGCTTCAGAGGGGTTTGGTAAGGGGTGGATCTGTCTGTGGTGGTGGAATGGCCTCGCAGGAGTTGGTGGTCGGAGGTGGAGATGGTGATGATGGACAGTGGAGTCGATGAGTCGAAAGATCAAATTAATAGGGGGAAATAGAGAGGGGAGTAAGGGAAACTTATCTATGAGTTCAGAGTGAAGGGGGGGATGCGGAGGTGGTGAGCGACCGGTACTACCATCGCCGGAGACGAAGGTGCCAAGGGGAGAGAACGGTGACGAGGAAGAGGGACTAGTGGGCGCCCGTTGGTATGGCGCAGCGCGGTGGAAGATGGTGGAGGTAGCTCTGCCATTGGTACTGTGGCAAAGTGATGAAAGAGGAGAGGGAGAGTCGCCGGAAGCTCTGGCAGTCGGCCGGAGTCGGGAAGAGATGAATTGGAGGGAGGATCTCAGGCTAATCTAAGCTTGAAGGATGCGGCGAGGTGTGCCGCTCCTTAAATAGGCAAGAGCTGGCCGGGAGGCACACGAGAGCAGCGGGAAAAGTCTCGCCAGAGGTATGGTAGACGGAGACCCATACCTCTCGCGCATTCTCACAAGAGCTGTGGCGGTCAACAGGGCATGGGGGCCAGCCCATGCGGAGCGCCCCTTTCAAATCTGGGGTTGGCTCCCCATGCATGCGCGGCACCATCCTCCGCACAAAGTCGCCGGAGGTATGGCCTGTGTAGCAGGTGTCTGAAGGACCAGATTGAAGAAAATGTAGGGAAAGTTGAGGGGGTAAATGTAAGAGTTTCAAAAAGTTGAGGGTCAGAAAGTAATTTTGAGGACTGAAATGCAAAGTTGGTCAAGACGACCTTTTCTTAGGTCCAAATTTTGATATTAACCTAGTTTGGACCTAAGAAATCCAATGGTGAAGTTGGATTTTAGGTTTGACCACGTTTTATTGTACATTTTGCATAAAAACCCAAATTAGGTCAAAAATTGGGTATGGTCCTCAATCTAGGTCAAATAGGTTCCAATGGCCAAATTGAAGGTTCTAAACCCTAGGGGATATTTTTCCATGAATTTTAGAGGGTTTAGTTTATTTTTATCTTACCTGGAACCTTATGAGTTAAAGTGGGTTTGCTTTAGGGTTGTAGAATGTCATTTAATTCCCAGATTTTGTCATAACCCTTTTCTGACCAAACCATCCCACTTTTTCCTTTATTAGGTTCACTTGACCTATGTCTAGACCCTTAGAAATCCTGTTCATGTACTGCAATGGTAAAGTTGCAGTTTTACCCCTTGTATCATGTTTTTATTCTCAGATTAACAATTCCCTGAATTAGGCCTTCCCTTAGGTTATGTAAGAGCTTTTGTTTATTTTATTAGATCAAAATGTGCTAGTTAGTGTTCATGATGAGGTTTTCATCATACCCCCATGCCTAGCTTTTGCTAGTCTCTTAGCAAAATTTTAAGGTTTTAACTTTTATTCTAGACCATGAATTCCTTTCATCAATTTTGATAAATGCTTTTTCTTCTCTTGTCTCTTTGATTAGGTCAGAATGCCAACCATGGGCCTAAAGGTACTCTAGTACCAACCAAGATCCAGATCTGTCTAGCTTTAGCCTCAGTCCTTAGCAAAGATTTTTAAGGCCTGCAGGAACTACCCTAAGGTTTATTGGACTCTGTGGTTAAAGCACCTGTGCTTGAGATATTTTTAGCCTTGGTTCAGTTTGCAGTGCATTTTGTAAGAGAGAGACAGAGGGTTTATTTGTTTGGAGAGTTTTCTCTCTCTTTTCTTCTTAATTCTAGCTTAGGATTGGCTTCACAAGACGGTCTGTATCAGATTCCTCGTCCCCATCATCAATCCTCAAAGATCCTTGGCAATCGATGCTTCGAGATAGCACCACCCATGGTAACCCCCGGAACCCTGATTTTCGAGATTTTGAGATAATCCTGCCCATGGCATTTCGGGGCCGAATTCAAACCCTAGTAATTGACATTTCGTGATAATGCCATCCATGGTATCTGAACCAGCAGAATGCTTACATGCCCCCAGTAGGATATGTAAATATCCTAAGAGACAAGCACCGAGGAAACGATATGATGTTACGCATCTTTGAGGGGAATTTCCCACCTCTCCGCACTGGGAACTCATCCAAATCAACTTGTGTTGATCGGCCGCTCCTAATCCAGGTAACATTTTCAGAACATTAGAAACGCTTTTGCGTGATTTTGATATTTATGCTTACTGAACTAGACTGTGTGTGAATTGGGGTGCTTAGTTTACCGAGTCCCGTAAATCGAAGGTTAGTTAATGAGGCCGAATACTCCCTAAGCCTTAGACCTAATACTTAAGCTTTTCATTTTCCTCAACCTTTTGTGGAATATCTAGATCTTAACGGGTGCTAAGAGTCTAGCCAAGAAAGCCTAAGGTTAGCATTCTTACTAATCTTTCTGTGTTTCTTTAGCACTTTCTCTTTATTTTTCTTTAATGTGATCTAGAACTTTAGTTAATTCCTTAATTTCTTACTAATGACTATCTCTTTTTTTTTCGTTTTGTGCTCCTTTTTAGCATTTTGCTCTTTTCTCCTCCTCCTTTTGTAAAGCTCAACAAATTTCTTCCCTCCCATTTTTTTTTGTTCTTTTTCAAAATTTTCTTTTAATTTTTTTTGGTGTTGTTAAAATTTTTTTTTAATTTTTTGGTGTTTTTGACATATGTACTTTTTTTGTTGAAACCTTTTCTTGTTATGAGTTTTTATTGCACTTTCATAACCCCTCATGCCTAAGATTTGCAATGTCCTCATTGTACATTGCGTGGGTTTTTTTTCAGCATGGTTCATACATTAGGATAGGTGTTGGGTGAGTGGATGGGTCGAGGTGACTGTTGTGGACGATTTGTAATCTTAGGTACGAGTACCTAAGGTGGAGTCGATTGTCTTAAAGGATGAACCTAAAGTGCAAAGAAATGTCAGAAAAGGTTTCGGGTTTTCAAAAGAATGACAGGCTGCCTCCTGTTAAGCATTGAGTTTTACGCCATCGGCTAGGCGCAATGAGTTCAAGGAGAATGGAGGATAAATGATGACTCAGCCAAATCTGTATTGGTTACGTCAATGAACGGTTTGAGTCTCTGATCGTTCACGACAAAAGGTTCGGAATCGTGGCCAAGCGGACTGATCTTGACGGCTCCATTTCCAAAAATCTATCGGACAAGATATGGTCCGACCCACTTGGATTGTAGTTTTCCAGGGAACAGTTTTAGTTAGGCATCGAAGAGTAGGACCTTCTGACTAGGGTGAAAGATCTTTCTAGATATGTGCTTGTCATGAAAGGCTTTAACCCGCTCTTTGTAGATTCACGAGTATTCATATGCATTGAGGCGTAATTCATCAATTTCGCTTATCTGAAGCTTTCTGTGGGTTCCAACCTTAGAAAGATCTAGGTTACAGCTCCGTACTGCCCAATAGCCTTTATGTTCCAGTTCGATGGGAAGGTGACATGCCTTCCCGTACACCAGTCTAAAAGGAGACATACCTAGTTGGGTTTTGTGGGCGATCCTATAAGCCCACAAAGCTTCTAGAGGTCAGGATGACCAGTCCTTCCTGTCAGGTCGAACAGTAGCCTGAAGGATTTTCTTGATCTCCCGATTTGATAGCTCAGCTGGGCCATTAGTCTGGGGGTGGTAAGAAGTAGAGATTCGATGCGACACCCCATATTTGATCATCAGTGACCTGAATTGAGCATTGGTGAAATGGGTCCCTCCATCAGAAATGATTACTCGAGGAAGCCCGAACCGTGAGAAGATATTCTGATGAATGAATTTGATAACGCTCTTGTGGTCACTGGTTCAAGTCAGAATGGCTTCGATCCATTTGGACACGTAGTCAACAACGAGTAAAATGTACTCAAAGCCATCCGAGATAGGGAAAGGGCCCATAAAATCAATTCCCCAAATATCAAAAATCTCACAAGCGAGAATCGGCTGTAAAGGCATCATGTTGCAATGGCTCATGTTGCCCAAAGTTTGGCAATGGCTGCATGCCTTACAGTGACTGTATGCGTCCTTGAAGATAGTTGGCCAGTAAAAGTCACACTAAAGGATTTTCGATGGGGTTTTATGCCCAGAAAAATGGCCACCACATGCCTGGTCATGGCAGAAAGAGGTATGTCATTTATTTGGACCTCCGGGACACATCGCTGGATAATTTGGTCAGCACCTATGCGGAATAAGTACGGGTCTTCTCAGATGTAATACTTGGCAACGGAGCATAATTTGTCTTTCTTGGCCTTCTGCCAATCAGATGGGATTTGGTGTGATGCCAAGTAGTTTACTATGTCAGCAAACAATGGAAGCCCGGTACCAATAGTCAGAAGGTGCTCATCAGGAAAATGCTCCGTGATGGGTCTGGAAGGGTCGATGATCTCAGAAGGAAGGCGGGACAAGTGGTCAGCTACCATGTTCTGTCTTCCTGCTTTGTCGCAAATCTCGAGGTCAAATTCTTGCAAGAGCAAGATCCATCGGATTAATCGAGGTTTCGCATCCTTTTTCGCAAGGAGATGCCTTACAGCTGTGTGATCTGAGTAGAGTAACGTGGCAACCCAAGAGATAAGACCTGAATTTTTCAAGGGCAAATATTACAGCTAGCAGCTCTTTCTCCGTAACCGTGTAGTTACGCTGTGCCTCATCAAGTGTCTTGCTAGCGTAGTAGATGACCACGGGTTTCCCGTCAATCTTTTGCCGTAGAATCGCTCCTACAGTGAAATAAGTTGCATCGCACATGATCTCAAAGGGTTGAGACCAATCAGGGGACTGTAGGATCGAGGCTTGGGTAACTCAGTCACGAAAGATCTCAAAAGCTTGAGTGCATTCCTTGGAAATCTTGAAGAGTACATCCTTGGAGAGAAGTGTGGTCAGGGGGCATGGGATTTTTGAGAAATCAGGGATGAATCGAGGGTAAAAATCGATGTGCCCCAGAAAAGATTGGATGTCCCTAATCGAGTTAGGCATAGGGAGTTTGGAAATCAGGTTTACCTTGGCTCGATCCACTTGGATGCCTCTCTCAGAAATCAAATGTCCCAGGACGATCCCCTCAGGCACCATAAAGTGGCTCTTTTCCCAGGAAAGAACCAGATTTACGTCAATGCAACACCTTAGTATATGACCCAAGTGCTGGAGGCAATCGTCAAATGATGCCCCAAAAACTGAGAAGTCATCCATGAAGACTTCCAGATAGTCACCTGCCATATCAGAGAATATGGCAAGCATGCACCACTGAAAAGTCATGGGTGCATTGCAGAGACCGAAAAGGCATCCTTCGGAACACGTATGTCCCAAAGGGGCAGGTGAACGTGGTCTTCTCTTGGTCTTCTAGATGGATCACCACTTGGTTGTAACCGGAGTACCCATCAAGAAAGCAGAAGAATTTATTTCCCGCTAGTTTTTCGAGAATCTGGTCAATAAATGGTAGTGGGAATTGATCCTTCTGTGGAGGAATTTAGTCTTCGGTAATCTATGCAGACTCTCCACGAATTGGCTATACGGGTAGGTATGACCTCTCTGGTTTCAGTCGTGATGGTGGTGAGCCTTGCCTTCTTAGGCACAACCTGGATTGGGCTCACCCAGCGACTGTCAGAGATCGAGTAGATGATCCCTGCATCTAACCACTTAATGATCTCCTTTTTCACGACCTCCTGCAGATTAGGGTTCAGACATCTCTGCATCTCGCGTGAAGGTCGTGCGTCCTCTTCGGAATAGATGTGGTGTGTGCAATAAGAGGGACTTATTCCAGTCAAATCATCAAGAGTCCAACAATGGCTCTACGATGTTGCTAGAGAACGGTAATCAGACGAGATTCCTGATCAGGGGTGAGTTTGGAGTTTATAATCATAGGAAGTGTCTGATTGAAACCCAAAAAGACATATTTCAAATGATCGGGAAGGGGTTTGAGTTCCAAAATGGGGTTCTCAGCAGCAGCAGATGGGTCAGAGTGGGTGTGGGGAACAAGGGTAGGAGTTATGGGTTTGTTTAGATCAAGTTCTGATTCCTCTAATTGCGATTTTAGATCTTCCTGTGGGTGATTGGGGATAATCATGTTGTCCTCAATTTGCGGTTCATCAACCACGGCTTTGATGTCATAAATTTGCTCAACCACACCACAATTAATCCCTTGTTGGGCCTTAAAGATATCAATCTTGAGGGTTTGATTTCCAAATTTCAGCTCTATTTGGCCCACCTCACAACTTATGTTGGCCCTTGCAATGGCCAGGAAAGGCCTCCCTAGTATAATTGGTGTATCCCTTGGATTGTCAGGTGCGTCCATGTTTAGAACTATAAAATCTACAGGGAAGTAGAAATCCCTCACCCTAACAATAACATCCTCGAGAGCTCCCTTGGGTGACTTAATGGATCGATCAGCTAACTGCAATGTCACCTCAGTCGATTTCAGCTCAGATTCTTCAAGGTGGTTAAGCAAAGATGTGGGTATCAGGTTTGTGGAGGCACCTAGGTCTAACAAAGCTCTATCAAATTGGGTTTCACCAATTTTACAAGAAATCAGGGGAGTGCCTGGGTCTTTTGCCTTGGGTGGGAGTTTACTCAGGATCACAGATCTGGCTTGCTTTGATAGTACAATCGGACTCCCACTCTTGGTTTGCGGCTTACGCTGTGGTGTACACACGTTTTTCAAGAATCGTGCGTAAGCTGGTACGTGGTGGATTGCATCCATTAAGGGGATGTTTATTTGGACCTGCTCAAAGAGCTTGATCAGGTCCTCCTCAGGAGCCACGGGTTTGGTTGTCCTCTTTCCCTTGGTCAAGGCCTCGGGAAATGGAACCTTGGTTGGTTCCTCTAGAATAGGTCCAGATTTTTGATCTGGGACAAGGATAGGGACATCCTAGATAGTTATCCTAGGGCTTGGGTCACTACCAGGCTTGGAGTGGTCTGGATAAGGTGGGTCTTGGGTTGCTTTACCACTACGGGTTGTTACAGAATTTAGTGCTGCCTGGTTTTGGTTGGGGGTTGGTAAGATGGGCTACTGCTGTTGATAACCTGCATAGGAGGTTGATGCTTCCATCCCGTCAAGTGATGGAATAGAAGGGGCCAGATAGATCAAGTGTGCTTGGCCTAGGTTCGGGTTCATAACGCACCGCTGGGTCAGCACGTTATTAGGGTTAGGCAGAGGTTGTGAAGGAAGTGTGCCTGGTTGGCGAGAATTCGCCATCTGGGCGAGTTGGTTGCAGACCTCTGTGATCTCGTCCTTGTGCTATTTTTGGATAGCCGCATTCGTTCTTTGAATGTCAGCCAGAGTTTGGAGGATGAGGGACATTTGGTCTTGGTTGGGCCCAGATGGAGAAGTAGGGTTGGACCGAGGCTAAAGCGACTGATAAGGACGAGGGACTTGTGGATGGGGCTAATAGGGTGGTCTTTTGGTTTGAGAATTTCCTGCCCACTGGAAATTGGGATGGTTTCGCCATCCAGGGTTGTAGGTGTTGGAAAATAGGTCATTCTGGATGGCGTTGAGGTCCTTGCAGGTCTGAGGAGCCTCAGGAAAGTCGGAGAATGGGGGAGTAGAGTTCCCCAGACAAGAATAGAAAGGATCGGAGGTCCCTTCGGTCCTGGAGTCAAATGGGGGTGGATGTGGATCCATCCCAGGAGAAGATCGGTGGAAAATGTTCTGCACAGTTTCCCTTGCTGGAGGTGGTTGTGCGAAGGAGTTCTCCGTAGAGGTGGCTCGATGCAAGTGCTGAGTCAGCTCATCCACCTTCTTCTCGATAATAGAGACCTTGTCCAATCGATTGGCCATTAGTTCCAAGTCAACAGATGCGGACAGGCCCTGCATCTCATGTGCTCCCCGAAGATTCGTCGATGCGCGGGTATTCGTCCGGTCGAATAATCCCATGGAGTCATTTTTGATGGAGTTCTCGCACATATTCTCGAGAATCTCCCACACGATGTCTTCATGCTGACCCATGATATTCCCTCCGCAAGTTGCATTGACGAACAATCTAATGTCCTCACAAAGTCCCTGGTAAAAAGACTGGACTTGTTCCCATTTAGGAACTTCGTGATGGGGGCACTTTCTCATGAGATCTAGAAATCGATCCCATGCCTCATGAAGAGGTTCTCCCGTCTGCTAAGTGAAGTGAGTAATCTGATGGTGCAAGGCGTTTGTCCGACCAATGGGAAAGAACTTCTTCAAAAACTCGGACTGAAGTTCATCCTAGGTGTTGATCGGGCGGGTCTGTGTCTGATACCAATGAGCCACCTTGTCCATAAGGGAGAAAGAGAACATCTTCATGAGTAAGATATCCCAATTCTGCGCATCTGACCCAAAGGTCTGCGCCAGATGCTTAAGCTGTTTGATATGCTGGAAGGGATCTGCAGTGTTAAGCTCATAGAATTTAGGTATAACTTGAATCATATTGGGCTTTAATTCAGAATCAGGTCCTCCAGTCGGGATTCTGACTCGAGGCTCAATTGCCACCGCAATGGGATTATAGTGATCTTGCATCATGGGGCGCTGTGGTGGGTTCATGAAATTCTGGAAGAGGTCATTGAGACGCTGGAGCTGGTGCTCAAGATTATTCTCTTCTTCAACATGTTGAGCCATGATGGAAGAAGGAGAACTAGGTTCAGAATTGAAAGAAAGGTCTATGTGGGGGGGTTGTTGCACAAACAAGGGAGTCGAGGCTTGGCCTCGGGGAGAGTGGATTTCTAGAGGAGGTTTCAAGGATCTCCTACCAAACATGCACTGATAGACTGGATGAGTTTAGAACGTGTTGGACCCAATCAAGACACCCAAAATATGTTGGGTGACTATAGAGGTTCGAGGTGGATGATACCCCTTGATCGGAAGGTTGTCCACCTAAGAATTACCTGGGCAGCCAGAGAGGGTGAGTCCTGCGAAGACCCTTACATGGTAGAGCGCCCCCACAGGTTACAAGGTTTCCCCCACCTGACCTCTCTTGTCACTGAGATTCTAGGTAGACCAGAATGGGGACCTTGACCTCTTAAGTCTACCACTTTTAATTAAGATCAAGGTGCTTAGGGTTTCACTTGAACTTTAAGCCCTTTTGTGTGCAAAAGTGACCTAATTTGAAGGTTGGTTGATCCAAAGGATCAACTTCACCTCTTTGCTCCTGAGAGAGCTTCTTAGGTCATTTCTTTTAGTGTTCAAGTAAATTAAGAGCTTGATTGCTTAGGGTTTCTCTTAATAGGTCTTTTCAAGCAATGGTTTAGGCACACCTTCTTTTGGAATTTCCAATTCTTTGTTTAGAGGATGTGTCTCTAAAACCCTAGCTTGGAATCCTAGGTTGGCTCTAGTTGGTCCAATTAGTTGCCTCAGAAATGGGCAACTAGGGCTCAAGCAAGAAGGTTTTAGCCCTAGTTACCTTAAGTGGATATGCAGATAAGATGTGTTGAAACTCAAAAACAGGCAACTCTGTTGATTACTAAGTATGGAAGATAGGTAGCCCTAAATTGATTTTTCTTTTTGTTTTTTCCTCTTTAGAATGTAAGGGGCTTAAGAGAGAGGTTTGAGGGTTAACTGTCCCCTGGTGTGTTTGTTGTAAGGCTGCTTATCTTCTCTTGCCTTCCTGTCCTGCATAACAGGAGAGAGGTTAAATCAGTATAACATCAAAAATTATGATTTTGAAGCTTCTAAAATGCCCGTTGCTCCCCGGTAACGGCATCAAAAACTGGTGTACGATCAGTTTGATTTTTATTTTATTACTCGATATTAAAATGTTCTGAGGTCGAACTCATGGCGCAAGCTTGATTTTAGAAGCATAAAAAATCACAATTACAATAATGTACTATTTTACAAAAGAAAACTAGAGAGAGGAAATAAAATTTGTCTTCTCTTTTCTTTTCTTCTCTCTTTCTTCTTTGTTTTTATTTTTCTTCTTCTCTCTGTCTTCAAACATCTGATTCCATGGATCAGACATCTTAAATGGCGTTTGCTACAGTGCACGCCTTCTTCTTCCTTCCTTTGTCTGCTGTAGCTCTTCCTCTTCTCCTTGGCATTTTCTTCTTCTCTTCTCTTCGGTTGTAGCTCCCTTCTTGTCTTCTCTGGCTCCTTCTCCCTCTTCAGCTCCTACTTCTGCACTATGCTTCTTCCTCCTCCTCCTTCTTCAGCTTCCCTGCACAGGCATGGTTAGGCAAAAACCTACCCCTACCCTCCTCGCATCTCTCTCTCTCTGTTTCTCTCTCGGGTTCAGTTTCCCAGAGCCTGCTCGGGTATACGGGTCGGGTTAATGCACCCAGGACCAGGCCCACCGGTGTGTGGTGGTGGGCGAGGTGTGTAGGGTTAGGTAATCGGGTCAGGGGCCAGGTTCACATAACGTGGGCATGGACGAGGCGTGAGTGGATGAGGGGACCTCACCTCGTGTGACTGAGCCGATAAGCCTATGTCACTTTTACAATTTATGCCCTGTGGGGCACTCGAAGATGCCCGAGGTGGGACTAAAGTTCCCACCTCCTTGTCGTTTGCCTGGCAGCAGCAAGCGCGAGCGATTGACGCTTCAGCAAAGGCCGCAGACACCAATTGAAGACCTGGAGCTGTGCACGAAAGTATTCCGCACCACCTGGGACTGCTGGCCTGGAGCTGGGAGGCCTGTACGAAGCTTAAGAGCTTGCTCCACACTCGTCGTCAATGGCAGCGACCATCCGCACCTGAAATCACACAAACGGTCTTGTGGCCATGTCAGAATGCTCAGGAGGCTTCGCCGACGCACGACGAAGATGACACGGGGGTCAACGTGGCGTGAAGATGCCTGTGTGAGTGTGCCTAGGGCACATTGTGTGCGTGCAGGTGGGTTTGTTCGGGGGAGGGTTTCAGTGGGTGGCTCGGTCAGTGGAAGGTCGCAGGATGATCATGTTGGTGCTAAAGCACCAGGATCATTTGTTTTGATGATAACAAAACATGTGTTATTTAACATTTGCAATTTGAGTCCTAGATTTTAGGTTAATTGCAAATGTGGACGTGTTTAGACGGAGTTCGAGCTCGCATCCAGGACGGATTGGAGGAGCTTGACGGAAAACAGAGGAGGTTCGCGTGGAGCGACAGATTAAAGATGGAAGGAAATGAAGAATAGGATAGATTTCCTTCTTTTGTACTTGTTGTATTTTTCGTTTCTTTTGTTGCTCTTTATTTCCTTAGAAATTATGTTAAAGAGCCTCAAAGAACCCTAACAGTAGTCCTAGGAACACCGGCACAACCCTAGGATACTTAGGTTTTCTGTAGAATACTTAGAAAACCAATATAAGGCTCAAACAGCATTTCCAGACGTCTAATTCCCAAATCAGACGTCTGATAAAGTATTTTAAGACGTCTGACTGTTGTTTCAGACGTCTGATAACTGTTAGGCTGGACATAGCTAGATCTGTCTGATGAAATCAGACGTCCAGACCTTAGACCAGACATCTTAGGAGACGTCTGATGAATTTGCCAGACGTCCAGATAGTGGACCGTTGGCTGGCTTAGCAAACAGTCAAGAATATGACCGTTAGAGCCTTATCAGACGTCCTTAGGTCCTTCCAGACGTCTGATAAATGACCGTTTTGCCTCGGCTGACCCAAAATCTCTTCTCTGAGATTTTCTAGCCATTGCAACGTTTGGAAAGCAATTCCCACAGTAAAAGTAGGTTTCCAGACATCCAGACATAGTGCCAGACGTCCTGTATGTCGTCTGATGGACTTGCACAAAAAACCTGTTTAGATCTGATTCATGTTAGGGAGAGACCCGCCCAAAATCAGACGTCTGACCTTGGAATCAGACGTCTTAAAGTGAAGTTCCAGACGTCTGATGCCAGAATTAGACGTCTGATAAGCCTGTCAGAACAATGATTGTTCCTGATTTCGGGCTGATTCTCTTGGGCTTTGCACCCAACGGCTATAGAACCTTTCCTAAGCCTTCCAAAGCTTTCCTAAGGCCTCTATAAATAGAGGGGAGCCTTTGACACACCAAGTCACAACAAGAGAAACACAAGACACACTTAAGCAACATAGTTCCACTCTCTTGTGTCCTAGCTAACTCTTGCTCTCCAAGATCAAGCTCCATTCTCTTGAGAGCATCAAACCGTTGCGCACCCGCTCTCCCGCCGTTGTCTACGAGAGCGAAGTTGCGCCGTTGCGTGGCTCACGTACCCGCGTCATCGTCGACGCACTCCTTGCAAAGGGGAGTTTCCTTATTCCTATAGAAGCTAGGTTTATAATTACTTTGTTGGCTCTATACGACTTGTTGTTTCTTTTATATTTGTTATTTTGTTGGGTACTCGCTTTGCGAATTCCCGTCTCCTTCGTGGGACAAAATCCTTCTCGTGGAGAGAAGGGGTTGAGGAACGCTACCCTCATACTTGTAGCGTGGTTGTACTGAGGTTGAATCACCCTCATTTTAAAGTGATTCGGTTAGTGTATTTGATCAACAAGGTTGATCGGAAAATCCTAACTCGAGAGGGTTAGGTGGTGGTTTTCACCCGATTTGGGTTTCTACCGAAAAATCTTTGTGTACTTTGTGTGATTGCTTATTTATGAGATTATTTATATTCCGCATTTTTTACGTTACGCTAATCTCACCCCCTCCAAGTAGGAAACTTCAATTGGTATCAGAGCAGGTCTTGCTGGTTCGACGTAACAACCAAGCAAGAAGATCATGGAGGGAAGCATAGCCGCAATCAGAATCTCCGAAGGGCAGTCCACCGTCCGACCACCCTATTTCGACGGGAGGGACTTCGGATATTGGAAGTTGAGGATGAAGACGTGGCTCCAAGCCACTGAATTCGAGGTATGGGGATGTTGCGAAACCCCATACGAGATCCCGAAGCGACCCCAAGGAGGCTACTCGCAGCAGCATATTCGAGAGCTTTCACTCAACGCAAAGGCAATGAATGCCCTGTATTGCGCATTGAGTCCGGAAGAGTTCGAGAAAATCCAAGAGTGCACCACCGCCCACGAGATATGGAGGAGGTTGGAAGGCACACATGAGACAAGCTCGGATGAAGATCTCGGGGAGAAGGAAACCACGTGCCTTGGTTTCATGGCAATCGGAGAAAGTAACAACGACAGCGACGACAGCGATAATGAGGTAAACTCGGATTTACAAGAAGCTTTTAATGAACTATTTGAGATTAGTAAATCACTTAAAATAGAAAATAAAAGTATTAAAAAGAACCTTAGTTTTCTTAAAAATGAAAATAATAGGTTAGAAAAACAACTTAAGGACATAGAAGCTAGTCCTAGAATTGATAACCTATTATTAGAAAATCAAGACCTCATCAATGAAAATAATAAATTGATTGAGGAAAATGATAGTCTAAAGTTAGAAATCTCTAATTTAAAGACTAAGATGAGTATTATAGAAAAAAGAAATTGCATGTCTTAGGGAAAACTCTAACAAATTAATCAATAAAGTAGATAATTTTTATAGCCCTAAGATTGAGAAAGGATCTCCATCAAGGAGACCCGCTAACAAATCCGGATCCAAGCTCACTTGGATACCGAATAAAAAATTAGAATCTTGTTTTGTAGGGTTCAGGGATAATTACAACACAAAAGACTGGACCTACAAACTCAAGGCTGGTCAACTCGAATTGGGAGAACCAAGGAGTAGACCAAGGAGGAGAACAAGAAGACCGACGAGACGGCGAACAAACGACGGACCTGCCGCACGTCGACCACCAGATTGGAGACCGACGCCGATGCCCGGGCCTCCAAGCTACGGATGGGAGCCCCATCCGATGTGGCATCCACCACCACCATTTGGGCCATTTTATTGGCCATGGTAGGTGAGGTAAAGCCCTTTACCCTATCTTTTTATCATAAGCATTTAGATAGGGGGAGTTAAAATTAATGAGCTAATTGTCAATTTTTAAGGGTGAGATACAAGTTAGCTAAATTTCCTTTAGTAAGGGGGAGAAAAATAATAGCTATCTTGTTGTTACAAAAAGGGGGAGAATATTACCTTTGTTAAAATAAACTCATAGAAGAGCATGTTTTAAGGGGGAGTTATAGGAAATATAAAATCAATTAAACCTTTTTGATAATGTCAAAAAGGGGGAGGATTTTTATGCATTATTATTTACGGTTTTGTCATCATCAAAAAGGGGGAGATTGTTGGTGCTAAAGCACCACGATCATTTGTTTTGATGATAACAAAACACGTGTTATTTAACATTTGCAATTTGAGTCCTAGATTTCAGGTCAATTGCAAATGTGGATGTGATTAGACGGAGTTCGAGCTCGCATCCAGGACGGATTGGAGGAGCTTGACGGAAAACAGAGGAGGTTTGCGTGGAGCGACAAATTAAAGATGGAAGGAAATGAAGAATAGGATAGATTTCCTTCTTTTGTACTTGTTGTATTTTTCGTTTCTTTTGTTGCTCTTTATTTCCTTAGAAATTATGTTAAAGAGCCTCAAAGAACCCTAACAGTAGTCCTAGGAACACCGGCACAACCCTAGGATACTTAGGTTTTCTGTAGAATACTTAGAAAACCAATATAAGGCTCAAACAGCATTTCCAGACGTCTAATTCCCAAATCAGACGTCTGATAAAGTATTTTAAGACGTCTGACTGTTGTTTCAGACGTCTGATAACTGTTAGGCTGGACGTAGCTAGATCTGTCTGATGAAATCAGACGTCCAGACCTTACACCAGATGTCTTAGGAGACGTCTGATGAATTTGCCAGACGTCCAGATAGTGGACCGTTGGCTGGCTTAGCAAACAGTCAAGAATATGACCGTTAGAGCCTTATCAGACGTCCTTAGGTCCTTCCAGACGTCTGATAAATGACCGTTTTGCCTCGGCTGACCCAAAATCTCTTCTCAGAGATTTTCTAGCCGTTGCAACGTTTGGAAATCAATTCCCACAGTAAAAGTAGGTTTCCAGACATCCAGACATAGTGCCAGACGTCCTGTATGTCGTCTGATGGACTTGCACAAAAACCCTGTTTAGATCTGATTCATGTCAGGGAGAGACCCGCCCAAAATCAGACGTCTGACCTTGGAATCAGACATCTTAAAGTGAAGTTCCAGACGTCTGATGCCAGAATTAGACGTCTGATAAGCCTGTCAGAACAATGATTGTTCCTGATTTCGGGCTGATTCTCTTGGGCTTTGCACCCAACGGCTATAGAACCTTTCCTAAGCCTTCCAAAGCTTTCCTAAGGCCTCTATAAATAGAGGGGAGCCTTTGACACACCAAGTCACAACAAGAGAAACACAAGACACACTTAAGTAACATAGTTCCACTCTCTTGTGTCCTAGCTAACTCTTGCTCTCCAAGCTCAAGCTCCATTCTCTTGAGAGCATCAAACCGTTGCGCACCCGCTCTCTCGCCGTTGCCTACGAGAGCGAAGTTGCGCCGTTGCGTGGCTCACGCACCCGCGTCATCGTCGATGCACTCCTTGAAAAGGGGAGTTTCCTTATTCCTATAGAAGCTAGGTTTATAATTACTTTGTTGGCTCTATAGGACTTGTTGTTTCTTTTATCTTTGTTATTTTGTTGGGTACTCGCTTTGCGAATTCCCGTCTCCTTCGTGGGACAAAATCCTTCTCGTGGAGAGAAGGTGTTGAGGAACGCTACCCTCGTACTTGTAGCGTGGTTGTACTGAGGTTGAATCACCCTCGTTTTAAAGTGATTTGGTTAGTGGATTTGATCAACTAGGTTGATCGGAAAATCCTAACTCGAGAGGGTTAGGTGGTGGTTTTCACCCGGTTTGGGTTTCCACCTAAAAATCTTTGTGTACTTTGTGTGATTGCTTATTTGTGAGATTATTTATATTCCACATTTTTTACGTTACGCTAATCTCACCCCCTCCAAGTAGGAAACTTCAATTGGTATCAGAGCAGGTCTTGCTGTTTCGGCATAACAACCAAGCAAGAAGGTCATGGAGGGAAGCATAGCCGCAATCAGAATCTCCGAAGGGCAGTCCACCGTCCGACCACCCTATTTCGACGGGAGGGACTTCGGATATTGGAAGTTGAGGATGAAGACGTGGCTCCAAGCCACTGAATTCGAGGTATGGGGATGTTGCGAAACCCCATACGAGATCCCAAAGCGACCCCAAGGAGGCTACTCGCAGCAGCATATTCGAGAGCTTTCACTCAACGCAAAGGCAATGAATGCCCTGTATTGCGCGTTGAGTCCGGAAGAGTTCGAGAAAATCCAAGAGTGCACCACCGCCCACGAGATATGGAGGAGGTTGGAAGGCACTCATGAGACAAGCTCGGATGAAGATCTCGGGGAGAAGGAAACCACGTGCCTTGGTTTCATGGCAATCGGAGAAAGTAACAACGACAGCGACGACAGCGATAATGAGGTAAACTCGGATTTACAAGAAGCTTTTAATGAACTATTTGAGATTAGTAAATCACTTAAAATAGAAAACAAAAGTATTAAAAAGAACCTTAGTTTTCTTAAAAATGAAAATAATAGGTTAGGAAAACAACTTAAGGACATAGAAGCTAGTCTAGAATTGATAACCTATTATTAGAAAATCAAGACCTCATCAATGAAAATAATAAATTGATTGAGGAAAATGATAGTCTAAAGTTAGAAATCTCTAATTTAAAGACTAAGATGAGTATTATAGAAAAAAGAAATTGCATGTCTTAGGGAAAACTCTAACAAATTAATCAATAAAGTAGATAATTTTTATAGCCCTAAGATTGAGAAAGGATCTCCATCAAGGAGACCCGCTAACAAATCCGGATCCAAGCTCACTTGGATACCGAATAAAAAATTAGAATCTTATTTTGTAGGGTTCAGGGATAATTACAACACAAAAGACTGGACCTACAAACTCAAGGCTGGTCAACTCGAATTGGGAGAACCAAGGAGTAGACCAAGGAGGAGAACAAGAAGACCGACGAGACGGCGAACAAACGACGGACCCGCCGCACGTCGACCACCAGATTGGAGACCGGCGCCGATGCTCGGGCCTCCATGCTACGGATGGGAGCCCCATCCGATGTGGCATCCACCACCACCATTTGGGCCATTTTATTGGCCATGGTAGGTGAGGTAAAACCCTTTACCCTATCTTTTTATCATAAGCATTTAGATAGGGGGAGTTAAAATTAATGAGCTAATTGTCAATTTTTAAGGGAGAGATACAAGTTAGCTAAATTTCCTTTAGTAAGGGGGAGAAAAATAATAGCTATCTTGTTGTTACAAAAAGGGGGAGAATATTACCTTTGTTAAAATAAACTCATAGAAGAGCATGTTTTAAGGGGGAGTTATAGGAAATATAAAATCAATTAAACCTTTTTGATAATGTCAAAAAGGGGGAGGATTTTTATGCATTATTATTTACGGTTTTGTCATCATCAAAAAGGGGGAGATTGTTGGTGCTAAAGCACCACGATCATTTGTTTTGATGATAACAAAACACGTGTTATTTAACATTTGCAATTTAAGTCCTAGATTTCAGGTCAATTGCAAATGTGGACGTGATTAGACGGAGTTCGAGCTCGCATCCAGGACGGATTGGAGGAGCTTGACGGAAAACAGAGGAGGTTCGCGTGGAGCGACAGATTAAAGATGGAAGGAAATGAAGAATAGGATAGATTTCCTTCTTTTGTACTTGTTGTATTTTTCGTTTCTTTTGTTGCTCTTTATTTCCTTAGAAATTATGTTAAAGAGCCTCAAAGAACCCTAACAGTAGTCCTAGGAACACCTGCACAACCCTAGGATACTTAGGTTTTCTGTAGAATACTTAGAAAACCAATATAAGGCTCAAACAGCATTTCCAGACGTCTAATTCCCAAATCAGATGTCTGATAAAGTATTTTAAGACGTCTGACTGTTGTTTCAGACGTCTGATAACTGTTAGGCTGGACATAGCTAGATCTGTCTGATGAAATCAGACGTCCAGACCTTAGACCAGACGTCTTAGGAGACGTCTGATGACTTTGCCAGACGTCCAGATAGTGGACCGTTGGCTGGTTTAGCAAACAGTCAAGAATATGACCGTTAGAGCCTTATCAGACGTCCTTAGGTCTTTCCAGACGTCTGATAAATGACCGTTTTGCCTCGGCTGACCCAAAATCTCTTCTCAGAGATTTTCTAGCCGTTGCAACGTTTGGAAATCAATTCCCACAGTAAAAGTAGGTTTCCAGACGTCCAGACATAGTGCCAGACGTCCTGTATGTCGTCTGATGGACTTGCACAAAAACCCTGTTTAGATCTGATTCATGTCAGGGAGAGACCCGCCCAAAATTAGACGTCTGACCTTGGAATCAGACGTCTTAAAGTGAAGTTCCAGACGTCTGTTGCCAGAATTAGACGTCTGATAAGCCTGTCAGAACAATGATTGTTCCTGATTTCGGGTTGATTCTCTTGGGCTTTGCACCCAACGGCTATAGAACCTTTCCTAAGCCTTCCAAAGCTTTCCTAAGGCCTCTATAAATAGAGGGGAGCCTTTGACACACCAAGTCACAACAAGAGAAACACAAGACACACTTAAGCAACATAGTTCCACTCTCTTGTGTCCTAGCTAACTCTTGCTCTCCAAGCTCAAGCTCCATTCTCTTGAGAGCATCAAACCGTTGCGCACCCGCTCTCTCGCCGTTGTCTACGAGAGCGAAGTTGCGCCGTTGCGTGGCTCACGCACCCGCGTCATCGTCGACGCACTCCTTGCAAAGGGGAGTTTCCTTATTCCTATAGAAGCTAGGTTTATAATTACTTTGTTGGATCTATAGGGCTTGTTGTTTCTTTTATCTTTGTTATTTTGTTGGGTACTCGCTTTGCGAATTCCCGTCTCCTTCGTGGGACAAAATCCTTCTCGTGGAGAGAAGGGGTTGAGGAACGCTACCCTCGTACTTGTAGCGTGGTTGTACTGAGGTTGAATCACCCTCGTTTTAAAGTGATTCGGTTAGTGGATTTGATCAACTAGGTTGATCGGAAAATCCTAACTCGAGAGGGTTAGGTGGTGGTTTTCACCCGGTTTGGGTTTCCACCTAAAAATCTTTGTGTACTTTGTGTGATTGCTTATTTGTGAGATTATTTATATTCCGCATTTTTTACGTTACGCTAATCTCACCCCCTCCAAGTAGGAAACTTCAGATCTGTAGGTGCAGGTGAAGCTTCAGAAGGGTTTGGCGAGGTGTGGATCGGTTTGTTGTGGTGGAATAGCCTCGCTGGAGTTGGTGGTCAGAGGTGGAGATGGTGATGGTGGATAGTGGAGTCGAGGAGTCGAAAGATCAAATTAATAGGGGGGAAATAGAGAGGGGAGTAAGGGGAACTTATCTACGAGTCCAGAGTGAAGGGGGGGATGCGGAAGTGGCGAGCGGCCAGTACTGCCGTTGCCGGAGACGAAGGTGCCAGGGGGAGAGAATGGCGACGAGGAAGAGGGACTGGAGGGCGCCCGCTGGTACGACGCGGTGTGGCGGAAGACGACGGAGGTAGCTCTGCCACTAGTACTATGGCAGAGCAACGAAAGAGGAGAGGGAGAGTCCTTGGAAGCTGTGGCAGTCGGCTGGAGTCGGGAAGAGATGAATTGGAGGGAGGATCTCCGGCCAATCTAAGCTTGAAGGATGTGGCGAGGTGTGCCGCTCCTTAAATAGGCAAGGGCTAGCCAAGAGGTGCACGAGAGTGGCGGGAAAATCTCGTCGGAGGTATGGCAAATGGAGACCCATACCTCTTGCACGTTCGCACGAGAGGTATGGTGGTCAACAGGGCATGGGGGCCGGCCCATGCGAAGCTCCCCTTTCAAATCTGGGGCTGGCTCCCCATGCATGCGTCGCACCATCCTTCGCGCAAAGTCGCCGGAGGTATGGCCTATGCAGCGGGTGGCTGAAGGACCGGATTGAAGAAAACGACGGGAAAGTTGAAGGGGTAAACATAAGAGTTTCAAAAAGTTGAGGGTCAGAAAGTAATTTTGAGGACCGAATTACAAAGTGGGTCAAGACGACCTTTTCTTAGGTCCAAATTTTGATATTAGCCTAATTTGGACCTAAGAAATCCAATGGTGAAGTTGGATTTTAGGTTTGACCATGTTTGATTGGACATTTTGCATAAAAACCCAAATTAGGTCAAAAATTGGGTATGGTCCTTAATGTAGGTCAAAATAAGTTCCAATGGCCAAATTGAAGGTTCTAAACCCTAGGGGATATTTTTCCATGAATTTTAGAGGGTTTATTTTATTTTTATCTTACCTGGAACCTTATGAATTAAAGTGGGTTTGCTTTAAGGTTACTGAATGTCATTTAATTCCCAGATTTTGTCATAACCCTTTTCTGACCAAACCATCCCACTTTTTCCTTTATTAGGTTCACTTAACCTATGTCTAAACCCTTAGAAATCCCGTTCATGTACTGCAATGGTAAAGTTGCAGTTTTACCCCTTGTATCATGTTTTTATTCTCAGATTAACAATTCCCTGAATTAGGCCTTCCCTTAGGTTATGTAGGAGCTTTTATTCATTTTATTTGATCAAAATGTGCCAGTTAGGGTTCATGATGAGGTTCTCATCAAGAAGGTTGCTTCCCAAGCTCTAATCACCCCCTAAAACCCTTTATAAGAACCCTTAGTGCTCCCTGAACCCCTCAGGCTCGAAATCAGCCGTGAATCCCCACAATTCCTTTCTCTCTTTCACGGCCGAAGGTTCCTTGGCATCCGACAACCTTTTCTGCCTCTTCTCGTCGTTCATCCACCATACCTATGGTGGATTTATCCTCCCTATTCTTCTCCATGTCTCACCGTACCAGCAGATGCCTGTTCCCGTTCGTCCTCGTCGTTTCTACCTCACTGGAGCTGCCTTCATCTCCGACGTCGACAACACCACATCCAACGCCATCTTTGCCCCACTTCATCCACCTACCTCCTAGCTAAGCTCCTTATCTCCCCTACTTTCTTCTTCTCTCTTTATTTTCCAAATCCGACCATCGACTACGCCGTTCACCCTCTTCGTCCTCCGCTCCGGCCACTCCTCCGGTGAGGTGTTCCCATTGCTACATACCTCCATCCACCTCGCCAACCATCGCAAAACAATCGCCACACCAACCTGATCATTTCCCCTCTCTTTATTCATCATTCCACTCACTCACACGTGCCCCTGAACACACTCACTCACACGCATGCAATTCGACCTCGCTACGCACTCACAGACCATGAGATGCCACGCCACCACCCCCATCATTTTTGTCATGCTCCGACGACACTCCCCGAGCATTCTGACGTGGCCGAAAGGCCATTTCATTAATTTCAGGTGTTCGCCATTTATGAGCAAGCTTCGAGCTTTCTTGAAGCTCGCTCTAGGCGCTTCGGTCCTACGACACTGATGAGGAAGGGGAGGTCATTTACAACAAAGTGTTCCACTAATTAACAGTGGATTCCTGAGTGTAGTGCTTCTTCCCCTATGAGGCTTATTGGTACTAGTTAAGTGGGATTTACAGCACAATATAGAACCCATAGGTGTAAACCTTTTGCTCAATACTCAAATCGACAATTGAAGCATCGGAGGCTGCATCAATCAAGGTTCATTGTCATTATACACGCAAGGAAGTAGTTTAGTTTAGCTGCTTGGCTTCCCATGAATGATAGTATATATCTATTACTCAAGCTCCCATGCCTCCCTCACCTGCGAACTGGACTTGAAGCTGAATTGCTTGACTTCAACACTGCTGCCTGGTCTTGTTGCTTTCCATTCCATCACCACTCTACCACCTGGTGGCCCCTGAACTCTTCCTCGGATTTCCTCTTTGATGCAGCCCGGGTATAATACGCAGGGAGTGACCCCGATTCTAGGGTTCCATCTGGGATTGATACACTCCTTCCTGCTCTTAGCTCCTCTCCGCTATAATCATAAAGAAAACCCAAACCCGGGGTCTAAGAAATTGACACCAGGAATGAGCTCCGAGCATTCCCTCTTTCCGCAATCCCCTGCTGCTGCGCCAACCCGGTAATTTGGTTTACAAGTCTTTTCCGCACGCCTGGGGAACTTGGCTAAAAATTCATTCACATTCACATCTGGTTTACTACTAAAAACTGCCCCTAGGTGACAGAGTCTTCCCGATTTATTGAATACCCTATTAACCTAGATGGACTGACATAGGCTGAGGAACTAGCCATTGAATCTGCCATGAGCAATATATGCCTATATCAAATCCCATCCATGAATTAGTGAGTTATGAGTCTGGGGTTTCATAAATAATGCGTATATAAGATGAAACCCTGTAATACGACGGTACTTGACTTTAATAGTAGCATCGTGTGTGATTGAGTGACTATTAGTTGACTATGACCCCAGCCTATATCAGATCTCATCCATGAATGATGCTCTTAGTACTCAAAGTTGCTAGTGTTTTTCAATTCCCTGTCTTAGCCCCAATGTGCTTAGTCTTAAAGTGTGAACTCCCATCTACCCCGTAAAAAAGAGGTTCAATTCTATTTATATTTCTTATAGAAAAAGACCGGGAATATATTTATTGGATTACTTACTCACTCATCCAACTTGCCAGGAAACAACATAGAATATGGAGTTTGACCCCTTAAGACAAAGGAGCAAACTTTGTTCACCAGATAAGTAGTAGTAAGAATAGCATCGATCCAAAACTATGAGGGAACATTCATGTGAAACATGATAGAACGGGCAACATCAAGTAAGTGACGGAGCTTATGTTCAGCAACCCTATTTTGTTGGGAGGTGTGAACGCAAGTAGTCTGGTGAACAATACCCAAGGATTTAAAAAAGACATCAGTCCTGACATTCATAAATTCCAGACCATTGTCACTCCGAAGCACTAGTGAGCCGAGTAGCATGCTTCTGAAAGCATGCATCATAAGGAGGTTGAGGTTTCAGTCCAGTAAGTTGAACCACCTCAACCCTAAGGGTGGTGGTTCTACCCTAGATACATGCCCCCTCAACCTCCTATAAGAGAATAGCCCTCTCTGGATACCAGGGTGTCATACGCTAGAGAAGAGAGGGTAGCAAAACGATACCTCAAATCGATCCTAAATCGAGTTGAGGTATCCAAGTACAGTAAAGTGCCAAATCGAGTCTTCTAGGTCGATTTGGATTCCAAAGTTAACCCTTATTCGAGGTGAGCATAACCTCGAATGGAGGCTAGAAGAAGCCAAATGGGCCGGGTAGGTATCCCAGCCCATAAAGTCAAGTGCGTAGTTATCCAATAAAAGACCCACCTGTTATATCACAATTGTACTGAGGGATAAATTGATTATAGAAATCCAATAAATCCAAAATGGATATTCCTATGGAAAAATCACATATGGATGGTTTGGTGTATAGTAGAATCCAAAATATGGGACAAAAAAGAAATCCATTTGGTTTCAGACATGGTACAACTCAAAGTCATCATTCCCTAGGTTAAAGCCCCAGGTCGTGTGGCAATGTCTTCGCACATGTCTAGGTCCTCAATTGAAGATGCGAGCCTCGCGAGTTGAGGCAATTGAAGAGAGACCCCCTGCTATGGACATGCGAAGAAGAAGGGTGCAGATAGTCCCACATCGTCGGCTGCGAAGCATGTTGAGGTGCATAAATTGAATAAGCGGTAGTAGCTGTTCGCCTCAGTTCACGGGGTGAGGTCCCTCTCACCCGCTCACCCGACCTCGTCCGCGACACATACCCGCGGACTTGGTCGACCTGATAACCCGACCTGCACTCGCTCACCACCACACACCGATGAGCCTAGACTCGAGTATGCGCCTGAACCCGATAACCCGAATACCTGTGGCTCTGGGAGAGCGAATCCTAAGAGAGAAAGAGAGGAGAGTTGCGTGGGTAGCGGGAGGGTTTGGACAAGGTCTCTATTATTGAGAAGAAGGTGGATGAGCTAACTCGACATTTGCAGTGAGCCACCTCTACGCAAAACCCTGGGGTTGGACCCATATCCATCCCCATTTGACTCTAGGGTCGGAGGAAACTCTGGACCTACCTATTCTAGTTAGGGGAACTTTGAACCCACGTATTCTGCCTTTTCTAAGGTTCCTCAGACCTGCAAGGACCTCAACGCCATCCAGAATGACCCATTCTCTAATACCTATAACCTTGGATGGCGAAATCATCCTAATTTCATGTGGGCAGGAAACAATCAGAATCAGAGACCACCATATCAGCCTTGTCCACAAGCTTCTCATCCATATCAGCCACCTCATCCTCAGCCCAACCCCACCTATCAATCTGGGCCAACTCAGACTAATCAAATGACTCTTATCCTTCAGACTCTGGTTGACATTCAAAAGATGAATGCGGCTATGCAGAAACATCACAGAGACGAGATCACAGAGGTTCGCAATCAACTCACCCAGATGGAAAATTCCTACCAACCTAGTACACTCCCTTCGCAACCTCTACCTAATCCCAACAACATGCCAAATCAAAGGCATGTTATAAACCCAAACCAAGGTCAAGCCCACATGGTTTGTCAGGCCCCTTCTGCTCCATCACCCGATAGGATGGAAGCTTCGACATCATACTCAGGATTTAAGCAGCAACCATCTATTTTACCTACACCAAACCAGAACCAGGCAGGATTGAATTCAGTTACGACCCGTAGTGGCAAAGCAACACAAGACCCACCTTACCCAAGCCACTTTTAGCCTGGTAGTACTAACCTAAACCCTAGGATAGTCATCTAGGATACCCCTGTCCCAGATCAAGAACCTGGACCTATTCCAGAGGAACCATCTAAGGTGCCATTTCCCGAGGCCTTGACTAAGGGAAAGAGGACAACCAAACCTGGGGCACCTGAAGAGGACCTAGTCAAGCTCTTTGAACAGGTCCATATGAACATCCCCTTGATAGATGCAATTTGCCACACACCAACTTACGCATGATTTCTGAAAGACGTGTGTACACCTAAGAATAAGCCGCAAACCAAAAGTGGGAGCCCAATCATATTGTTGGAGCAAGCCAGCTCCATCATTTCCCACCTAAGGCAAAAGACCCAGGTACTCCCTTGATTTCCTGTACAATCGGTGATATCCAATTTGATAGAGCTTTATTGGATCTAGGAGCCTCCATAAACCTAATACCTACATCCCTACCTGACCATATTGAGGAATCTGAGCTAAAACCAACAGAGGTGACATTACAGTTGGTAGATCGATCTATTAAGTCACCTAAAGGAGTTCTTGAGGATGTCATTGTTAGGGTTCGGGATTTCTATTTCCTGGTGGATTTCGTAGTCTTGGATATGGATGCTCCAGAGAATATGAAAAACACATCGATCATATTAGGGAGACCCTTTCTGGCCACTGCTAGGGCCAACATTAATTGTGATGAGGGCCAAATTGAACTAAAATTTAGGAACCAAACACTAAAGATCTACATCTTTAAGGCCCAACAAGGGATTAATTGCGGAGTTATAGAACAAATATGTGATATCGAGGTTGGCATTGACGGTTGGTATATCGAGGAAAACCTGACTACTTCTGATCAACTACAAGAGGATCGAAACTCGCAATTAGAGGAGTCCAAACTTAACCTAAACACAGCCATAGCTCCTTCCCTTGCTCCCGACACCCACCCTGAACCACTCACTGCTACTGATAATTCTGTTTTAGAACTAAAGCCTCTTCTCGATAATCTAAAGTACGTCTTTTTGGGTTCCAATCAGACATTTCCTGTGATTATCAACTCCAGACTCACACCTGATCAGGAATCCCGTCTGATTTCTATTCTTCAGTAACATCGAAGAGCCATTGGATTCTCGATGATTTGATTGGTATTAGCCCCTCTTATTGTACACATCGCATCTATACTGAAGAGGGCACACGACTTTCCCGTGAAATACAAAGACGTCTGAATCCTAATCTGTAGGAGGCCGTGAAAAAGGAGATCATTAAGTGGTTAGATGCTGGGATCATCTACCTGATCTCCGACAGCCAGTGGGTGAGTCCAATCCAGGTTGTGGCTAAG
Organism: Thalassia testudinum; assembly: GCA_037157565.1. Taxonomy (NCBI): domain Eukaryota; kingdom Viridiplantae; phylum Streptophyta; class Magnoliopsida; order Alismatales; family Hydrocharitaceae; genus Thalassia; species Thalassia testudinum. The sequence continues at coordinate 3,301,368 of JAZHRO010000070.1, forward strand.
AAGGCAGGACTCACCGTGATCACGATTGAGACCAGAGAAATCATACCAACCCATGTGGCAAATTTGTGGAGTCTGCATTGATTACAGAAGACTCAAAACCTTCACGAAGAAGGATCATTTCCCACTACCGTTTCTTGATCAGATCCTTGAAAAACTAGCGGGAAATAGATTCTTCTACTTTTTGGATGGGTACTTCGATTACAACCAGGTGGCAATCCATCCTGAGGACCAAGAGAAGACCAATTTCACCTGCCCCTTTGGGACGTACGCATTCCGAAGGATGCCTTTTGGTCTCTGCAATGCACCCACTACTTTTCAGTGGTGCATACTTGCCATATTCTCAGATATGGTAGGTGAATATCTGGAAGTCTTCATGGATGACTTCTCAATTTTTGGCGAATCATTTGACGATTGCCTTCTGCACTTGGTCCAGATCCTCAGGCGGTGCATTGACGTGAATCTAGTTCTTTCCTGGGAAAAGAGCCACTTCATGGTACCTGAAGGAATTGTCTCGGGACAGCTCATCTCTGAAAAAGGCATCCAGGTTGATCAAGCCAAGGTAAATCTGATTTCTAAACTCCCTATGCGTAGCTTGGTCAAAGACATTCGATCCTACCTGGGGCACGTCAATTTTTACCGTCGATTCATTCCATACTTCTCGAAGATCGTGTGCCCTCTGACTAATCTGCTATATAAGGATGTCCCTTTTGAAATCTCCAAGGAGTGCAATCAAGCATTTGAGATCCAACGTGATCGAGTTACCTAAGCACCTATCTTGCAGTCCCTTGATTGGTCTCAACCATTTGAGATCATGTGCGATGCATCCGATTATGCTGTAGGAGCGGTACTTGGGTAGAAAATTGGCGGGAAACCTATGGTCATTTACTATGCCAGCAAGACACTTGACGAGGCTCAGCGTAACTACACAGTTACTGAGAAAGAGCTGCTAGCCGTAGTATTTGCCTTGGAAAAGTTCAGATCATATCTTCTGGGTTCCTGTGTTATCATTTACTCTGATCACACTACTGTGAGGCACCTCCTTGCAAAGAAGGATGCGAAACCTCGACTAATCCGCTAGATCTTGCTGTTATAAGAGTTTGACCTCGAGATTTGCAACAAGGTAGGAAAATAGAACGTGGTAGCTGATCACTTGTCCTGCCTTCCTTCTGACATTATTGACCCTTCCGAACCCATTATGGAGCATTTTCCTGATAAGCACCTCATAACTATCAGTATGAGCCTTCCATGGTTTGCTGATCTAGTAAACTACCTGGCATCACATCAAATCCCGTCCGATTGGCTGAAGTCCAAGAGGGATAAATTACTTTCCGATGCCAAGTACTACTTTTGGGAAGACCCGTATCTCTTCTACATTGGTGCTGATCAAATCATCCGACGATGTGTCCCGGAAGTGGAAATTCAGGACATCTTGTCCTTCTGCCATGACCAGGCATGCGGTGGAAACTTCTCTATTCATAAAACCGCAGCAAAAATCCTCCAGTGCAGCTTTTATTGGCCCACGATTTTCAAAGACGCATACAATCATTGTAGGGCATGCACTTGTTGCCAAGCCTTAGGCAACTTGAGCCACCGTGATATGATGCCCTTACAGCCGATTCTCATATGCAAAATCTTCAATGTCTGGGGGATTGATTTTATGGGATCCTTTCCTGTTTCGGATAGCTTTGAGTACATTCTGCTCGATGTTGACTATGTGTCCAAATGGATCGAAGCCATTCCAACTCAAACCAACGATTATAAGGTGGTCATCAAATTTATTCATCAGAACATCTTTTCTCAGTTTGGGATTCCATGTGCCATAATCTCTGATGGAGGGACCCATTTCACTAATGCTCAGTTCAGATCACTGATAACCAAATACGGGGTGTCACACCAAATCTCTAGTCCTTATTACCCCCAACCCAACGGTCTAGCTGAGCTATCGAATTGGGAGATCAAGAAAATCTCCCAGGTCACTGTTCAACCTGACAGGAAAGATTGGTCATCCTGACTTCCGAAAGCTTTGTGGGCTTATAGGACCGCCCACAAAATCCAATTAGGCATGTCTCCCTTCAGATTAGCATATGGGAAGGCATGTCACCTCCCCGTCGAATTGGAGTACAAAGCCTATTGGGCAGTACGAAACTGCAATCTCGATCTTTCTAAGGCAGAAACCCACAGAAAGCTTCAAATGAGCGAGATCGATGAATTATGCCACGACGCGTATGAGAACTCAAGAATTTACAAAAAGTGGGTTAAAGCCTTTCACGACAAGCACATATTCAGAGAAATCTTTTTCCTTGATCAAAAAGTCCTACTCTTTGATGCCAAACTCAAACTGTTCCCAAGAAAACTCAGATCAAAATGGATTGGACCTTATCTTGTCCGAAGAACCTTTAGAAATGGAGCTATCGAAATCAGTCAACTCAGCCACAATTCAGAACCTTTTTGTCGTGAACGGTCAGAGACTCAAACCATTCATTGAACGTACCGATACAAATTTGGGTGAGACATCTTTTACCCTCCATTCTCATTAAGCTCATTGCGCTCGACCGATGGTATAAAACTCAGCGCTTAACGGGAGGCAACCCGTCGTTTTTGACAAACTTGAAACCTTTCTTGACACATCCTATGCTGAAATCATATTGCACTTTAGGGTTCATCCATTAGAGCAGCCGACTCCACCTCTGGTAGACGCACCCGAGCTTGAAATCATTCGCAATAGTCATCCCGACTCATTCACCCACCCAATACCTATTCTAATGAATGATCTAAGCTGGACTCGACCCCACCTAATTTACAATGAGGACATTGTAAATCATAGGCATGGGGGGTATTAAAGTGCAAAACGCCGTGAAAATCACTTCACAAGAAAGGGTTTCATCAAAAAAATCACATATTCCAAAAATACCAGAAAAATAAAAAATTCTTGAAAAAGAACAAAAATATGAGAGGAGAGAAAATTTTGATGGCATATTAGACTTTGAGCAAAAAAGTGGGAGGAGTTAAAAATGTGAAAAATGAGCATAATTTGAAAAGAACAAGAAATAGTCATTAATAAAAGATTAAGGAATTGACTTAGTTCTAGACCATATCAAAAAAAGGAAAGGCAAAAAGTGATAATAAAACAAAGAAGAGATTAGTAGGAACGCTAATTTTAGGCCTTTTGAGCTATAATCCTAGGCTTAAAAATTCAAGTACCTGCTAAGATCTAGATAGTCCTCAAGAGGTTGGGAAAAATGCGAAGCTTAAGTATTATATCTAAGGCTTAGGGATTATTCAACCTCGTTAATTGACCTCTAGTTTGTGGGACTCAGTAACCTAAGCACCCCAACCCACACACAGTCTGGTTCAGTGCACCTAAGTATCAAAATCACGCAAATGCGTTTAAATTGTTTTGGTAAAGTCACCTAGATTAGGAGCAGCTGATCAACACAAGTTGATTTAGACGAGTTCCACGAGTAGAGAGGTGGGAAATTCCCCTCGAAGATGCGCAATAACATATCATCTCCTAGGTGCTTGTCTCTTAGGATATCTACATATCGTACTGGGGGCATGTAAGCACCCTGTGTTGGTTCATATACCTTGGGCGGCATTATCCCGAAATGTCGATTGCTAGGGTCTGGATTTAGTTACAAAATGCCATGGGAGGGATTATCTCGAAATCTCAAAAGCTGAGGTTCTGGGGGTTGCTATGGGCGGTGCTATCTCGAAGCATCAATTGCTAAGACCCTGTGAGGATTGATGATGGGGACTAGGAATTCAATACAAACCATGTTGTAAAGCCAATTCGAAGCTAGAAATAAAAAGAAAAGAGAGAGAACTCTCCAAAACAAAGAAAATTTCCTCTGTCTCTCTCTGACTAAAACGCACTGCAAACTGAACTAAGGGTAAAACATGTTACAAGCATAGGTGCTTTAACCACGGAGTTCAACGAACCTTAGGTTAGTTCTTGTGGGCCTTAGAAACCTTCGCGGCAGACTGAGGCTAGAGCTGGTCAGGTCTAGATCTTGGTTGGTACTTGAGTACCTCTAGGCCTACTATTGGCATTCTAACCTAATCTACAAAAGGAAGCACACAGCAAAGCTTTTAAGTATCAAAAGATTTAATGGTCTAGAATCAAAGTTAATACCTTGAACTTTTGCTAAGGGACTAGTAAAAGCTAGGCATGAAGGTATAATGGGAACACCATCATGAGCCATAAGTAGCTCATTTTGACCCAATTAAGTCAATAAATGCTCCTACATAACCGCCAAAGAACCATAAATCACTGTATAATCATTCTGAGAGAAAAATAAGAAACTAAAGTTAAAACTGCAATTTTACCAGCCTATCATGAATGCAGTACAACCATGGGTTTTCTCAAGGACTGAATAAAGGTCAAATGGTCTTAATAAGATAACAAGTGGGTTAGATCAGACAGAAAAAGGGTTTGAGTATGTTTTGAGAATTAAATAACTTTCGTAACCCTAAAAATAGACCTACTTAATTAGCCACAGTTTTGGTCAGGATAAAATTCACATAAACCCTTTAAAAATCATATAAAAATATTCTCTAGGGTTTAGTACCTTCAAATTGACCATCGGAACCCATCTTGATCCAAAATGGAGTCTCAGATAGATATTTACCCTAATTTCGATTTTTGCATAAATTACCCTGTCAAACATGGTCAAAACCAAAATTCAACTTCACCATTAAATTTCTTAGGTCCAATTAGGTTTGTACCAAAATTAGGACCCAAGATGAGCTTGTCTTGACCTAGTTTGCAAAAAGGTATTGTCTAATTACATTTATACCCCCAACTTTCAGAAACCCTTGCATTCAACCCCCTAACTTCCTCGTCATCTTTACAATTAGCTCCCTCCGGCATTATCATGGAGAAAACCTACTCCAGCAATCTTTGATAGGTTATTTCTCCTTGATTGCTTGGCGAATCTCTTCCAAAATTGAAAGGGAGATTCTTTGAGGAATCCTCTTCAATCTGAACCTGTCCATGTACATTGAATCCTTCCCAATCTCTCATGCGAACGCATGAGAGATTTGGGTATCTGAAAAACTCCTAAATCCGTCGACCTTCCAAACTTGGGAAGCTTGCTTCCCAAGCTCTAACCATCCCCAAGAACCCTTTATAAGGACCCTCAGAGCTCCCTGAACTCCTCACGCTTGAAATCAGTCGTGAATCCCCACAATTCCTCTCTCTCTTTCACGGCCGAAGATTCCTCGACATCCGGTGACCTTTTCTGCCTCTTCTCGTCATCCATCCACCATACCTGCGATGGATTTATCCTCCCTATTCTTCTTCGCATCTTGCCATACCAGCAGATGCCTGTTCCCATTCATCCTCGCCGTTTCTACCTCACCGGAGCCACCTTCATCTCCAACGTCGGCAACACCACATCCGACGCCATCTCTGCCCCACTTCGTCCACCTACCTCCTAGCTAAGCTCCTTTTCTCCCTTACTCTCTTCTCCTCTCTTTATTTTCCAAATCCGACCATTGACTATGCCATTCACCCTCTTTGTCCTCCGCTCTGGCCACTCCTCCGGCAAGGTGTTCCCATCGCTACACACCTCCATCCACCTCGCCAACCACTGCAAAACATTCGCCACACCTCCCTGATCATTTCCCCTCTCTTTATTCATCATTCCACTCACTCACACGCACACAGTTCGACCTTGCTACACACTCACATACCACAAAATGCCACGCCACCACCCCCATCACGTTCGCCGTGCTTCGACGACACTTCTTGAGCATTCTAACCTGGCTGAAAGGTTGTTTCATTGATTTCAAGTGTTCACCTTGTCCGCCATTGACGAGCAAGCTTCAAGCTTGCTTGAAGCTCGCTTCAGGCACTTTGGTCTCAGGTAAAAGCCCCAGGTCATGCGGAAGTGTCTCTCGCACAAGTCCAGGTCCTCAATTGAAGATGTGAGCCTCACGAGTTGAGGCAATTGAAGAGAGACCCCCTGCTGTGGACACGCGAAGAAGAAGGGTGCGGATAGTCCCACATCGTCAGCTGTGAAGCATACTAAGGCGCATAAATTGAATAAGTGATAGTAGTTGTTCGCCTCAGTTCATGGGGTGAGGTCCCTCTCACCCGCTCACCCGACCTCGTCCACGTCACATACCCGCGGACCTGGTCGACCCGATAACTCGACCTACACTCCTCGCTCACCACCGCATGTTAGTGAGCCTGAACCTGGGTACACGCTTAAACCCAATAACCTGAATACCTGTGGCTCTGGGAGAGCGAATCCTAAGAGAGAAAGAGAGGAGAGTTGCGTGGGTAGGGGGATGGTTTTGCTATAGGGAACCCTGGCTGACACTTAGCTAGATTCTGAAGAGGAAAGCCAGAGAAGGAAGAAGAAAAGAAGAAGTGAAGGCCTGAGCTGAAGGGTTAGAGAAGAAGAAGGCTTAGAGAGGAAGAGAAGGTCGTAGCTGAGGAAGAAGAGAAGAAGAAGAGGAGAATCACATAGCTAAAGGCAGAAGAGTTAGAGAAAGAAGTGGTGAAGGCCTGAGCAGAAGAAAGGAAAAGTCAGAGAAGGAAGAAGAAAAGAAGACAAGAAAGAGAGAGATTTAGCTTTCATTTCATACATATACATTGAGTTCCTTAGTTGATATTGTAGGAGTATTTGGTGATCTAAATCGCCATTTTACTCCCATCTTTTTGCACATTGGTTCTGATATTATTGCAAATTCTTTTAGTTTAAATTGTGATCTTGATTTCTAAATCTCATATTGCTTCCTATGTTCGACCTCGGAACTTATTCGAGTAATAAAAATTGTATTTGTTTTTAAAGCGATTTCGACTATATTACAACGCTTCATTTTAAACTCGATTTCGCCATGTAAACAACCACTCCAGTTAATTATGTTGTTTAGGATCCTAAAAGATAAGTTTAATATTTTTTTGGTAGTTTGAATCATTTATGTGACCAGAAAAGAGGAACCAACCTGAAATCTTAGGGAAGAAAAGGGACTTTTAGCTCTCACTTCCAAAATCCTGCCTTCTTTCTGTAGTTCTTGCACACACAAGAGAAAGAGAAAAGGGGATGAGATCCACTTAGCAACTAAGAGAAATAAATGAATGCAAAGTCATGCCACCTTAGCAACGACACCAAAAAGTGACTAGATTTTTGCGCAGTTTGTAAAATTAAGGTTTTATCGTTGTAACGTGCAAAAATCGAGATGCTTTTGAATTTATAAAACCTAGATAGGGAAGTATCTAGGGTCATCCAAGGAGGCTAAATGTTTGCAAAATATGTCTCTTACTTGGAAATGGAAATCAACTTTCTTTTTGATCTTTTCAAATTTATAATTTTTATAGTTTTGAAATGACGAGAAACATGTGAATTGTTGATAGCGAGAAAATAGCCTACATCTAATTCACTACACTATTTCTAAGGTGACAAGTAGAGCCTCTCCCTAAGCTCACCCTAGGCATGTGGAGGCCTAAAGTAATTAGAGAGAGGGAGTAAAAAACATGCTAGACAAAAATTCTAAAAGATAATGTAACAAAAAGATAACCGAAGATAATTTGAATTGATGGAAATTGTTTACACAAAACCTATAGAGGAATGCTTCTAGTCTACTTGAGAATACAAGAAAAGAAAAACACAAATCCTCTATATAAATTGGTGAAGAAGCGGGGGCTTCTTGCTCCAAGACAAGTAGCTCCTTGACTTGAAAAGATGGCTTCTTCTTCTCCTTCCTTGAAAGGCTCCTCTAGGAAGGTGTCCTCCAAGATAGTTGCAAGCCCAAGGAGGGGCGTGCACTTGCTTCTCCCAAGGATGGATGTCCACCCTAAAAACTCCTCCTTTGCCAGGCCATCCTCCTAGTGATGGATTGCTCCTCCTCCTAGGTGTGGCATAAGGTGAAGGAATGGAAAGAAGAAGGCACAAAGGGGGTGGGTGATGTGCCCCCTTAATCTTCTTCTCTCTTCCTTCTCCTTGGCCTTGGGTTATGGGTGGAATTAGAGTGGAAAATATACTATGGGAGGATGATGAAAATGGTGGTGGTTAAGGGTCTTTTTATAGAATAGGAAGGGGGTATAGGTGGCTCTTGGAATGGATCGCTAGGATGGGATTTGGGATGGTGGTTAAGGATCCTATGGTGGAGATCATTTGGCACCAACACAAGAGACTTGTATGGGGTATTTATGGAGGTGTTGGTGTCTCTTGGTGGTGGAGAGACACCACCAAATTGGTGCCTACTTGAAGTTTCTAGAAGGAGGTCCCAGGTGGATGGTGGAGATGATTTTAAGAAGAGGTGTATGGTGGTGGTGAAGGAAATTTTGGAGGGAAAAGTTGGCGCCAAAGAGGGGGTGGTTATGGGTGTTTTTGGTGCCCAGTTTTGGTGCCCATTGGTGGTGGTTGAGGAGTGAAGAGGTGGCTATGTTGGCACCAACTTAGGGGTGGACTAGGTAGAGCTTAGGTGGACTTAGGTTGGGTTATTTGGTGGAGCTAGTTAGGTAGGGTTTTAGGGTGGTGGATGGCTAAGGGAGCTGGAGCATAGCTAAGCTAAGCTAGCTTAGCTAGTAATAGAGTAAAGGAGGAGGCAATTGGAGCTAGGGTTTGAGGGGTGGAGCTGGACAGAAGAAGTCTGGAGTTGAACTGGAGCTGGCAGCTACTGAAGAGGGTGGCATGGAGCTACTTTAGTTGGCTTAGCTTTCTAGTTCTTTGCTAGCTGCTAAGCCAAGCTAAAGCAAGCTGGCTTCTGCTAAAATGAGCTGAGGTGAGCTGGGTTTGATGCTCCTGGGGAGGACCTAGCTAGTTGAGGTAGCTAAGGTAGCTTAGCTCAACTAAGTTGAGCTAAGCTGACTCCCCAGGAGCTGGACTTGAGCTTCCTGAGCTAAGATGAAGTCATCTTCAGCTGGCTGGAGTTCAGTCGAGCTGGATGTAGCTGGTCCTGAGCTGAGGTGAACTCCAGTCAGCTTAGTTGAGCTAGCTAGAGCTCCTAGTGAATTTATGAGAGCTAAGATGAGCTAGACACAGCTAAGTTGAGCTGGATCTAAGCTAACTTGAGCTAAGGTGTGCTGAGATGAGCTCTCTTGAGTTGCCATTCAGCTGAGATGAGCTGAATGGATCTAGGATGAGCTAACCCTAGTTCAAGTGAGTTGGATTCCAGTAATGGTGAGCTGGATAAAGCTAAGTTCAACTTGTTTGGGCTTCTCCTTCACCAATTGCCTTCCTGAGTGCTAGGGTTCTAGAGATCTAACAATATACTTATCCGTAACACTCACAAAAACACATCAAAAATAAAACAAAAAATGCAATGCATGCCTAACCTAATTGATGCCTAAATGCAACCCAAAAACCTGTTTACAAAGCAAAATCCTAAGAGCTAGATTTGTTTTAATGCATAAGAATGGTGATAATCTGGTGTTTATCATGTCCCTCTGTTATTTTTCGGTGCACGGATAGTCATCCGATTGAACATACCCATGACTCATTATTTATGGAGTTCTTACACATATTCTCGAGAATCTCCCAAATGGTGTCTTCATCTTTACCCATGAAGTTGCCTCCATCATCTACAACGACAAATAATATGATATCCTCACAAAGTCCCTGGTAAAAAGATTGGACCTATTCCCATTTAGGAACTCCATGATGAGGGCATTTTCGTATGAGATCCAGAAAGTGATCCCATGCCTCATGAAGTGGTTCCCTCTCATTCTGTGTGAAATGCATGATTTGGTGCCACAGGGCATTAATGCATCCAACTGGGAAGAATTTCTTAAGGAATTCAGCTTATAAACCTTCCAAGGTGTTGATCAGTCAAGTCAAAGATCAATACAAAAGGGTAGTGATGTAGACACAATTAAGTTGGTTAAAATGCCTATTCATGCATGTTCCTAGGCTTAGATTTGCATTTCATGTTATAAATATTGCATAGCATGCATCATCCTACATTTAGAGTAGTTGTGTATATTTTAGGCTAATTACATCTTTTTTATGGCCAGGAGGGAAGGAGATTTATTCAAAGTCTTGGATGGACGATCTGACCATATGAATCTGATCAGGACGACGATCAAAGTCTAACGCCTCCAAAATCGTCTAGATCGGAATCCCGTAGCATCATATGAAGTTCGAGGAACATCAATGGCCAAGGGGCAATGTGACATCCATACGGGCTTCGGATGAAAAATCTGACTGTACAGATGAATCTGGAGCAACATCGCAGTACGATAGCGAGGAAATCACCTTAATCCGAGCACCGTGGCACCCTCTGCAACAGAAAGAGGATGGACGGCCCAGATGGTGCCATGTGGTGCCATCTAGGCCACCCAACATTGGCCGGCAGTAACCACAGGCGCCCCCTCATCATCGTTGATCTCTCACCACAACCCTTGGATCAAGATCCAACGGCTAGGGTTCGTTCGCGCCCTCAACACCCATGCTCTCCTCGAGACTCAACCGTGCCCTTGCCTCAACGGTAGCATGCTTGGCTTGCAAAGAAGCGATGCTGGTTCGATTCCTCCAAAGGCTTCCAATCTTCAATCAGGCGTGTGTGGAGCAAAAGGGCACTAGCGCATGCGCGTGAGACATGTGTGCACCAGCCCGCACACCCGCAACGTGGCCGCACGCAACAGCAACCAATGCATGCTAGTAAGTGCACGCGACACTACCATGTGATGCATGCCAGCAGCTGTGAGCAGGCATTGGTTGGCGTGGATCTTCAGTGATAGATGGTTGGATCTTTAGTGACGTTTACGAAAGTCAGTAATTACCCACATGCGACCAAGCCCTTCATCCTCCATTATAGAAGGACCCATACCCCTCCATCCACCACCATCTCTTCCTTTCTTCCTCTCACCACCTCCAAGGCTCTAGAGAGAGCTTGTCCTAAGCCGGGGATGCTCCTCTAGAGTAGAATCAAATATTTTTCCCTCCCCTCATCCCCATTCGTGGAGCATCCTGCGGTCATCTTCTCACCTACTTCGAGAAGTAGATACTTGCCGCGATGCCGTCCTGCCCCACCCTCCGACCTCCAACTCCATCCTCGTTCGTCTCGCTCCTTACCACCTTCCTCCAGGCGATGTCAGAGTGAGTCATCCTCCAAGCGATCATCGAAGGGGATTTCTCTCACCTAGCTCTATCTTTATTACTTTTGTAGTATAGTTTTCCTGCTTTCCTAGTTGTAATAAACATGTGATTATAAAAATACATGATTGTTTCTCTCTCTCATATTTTGCAAGTAGATTAGTTAGATAATAATTCATCGACCTAATCTCTTTCTTGCTGAAAATACCAAAAAAAATAGAAAAGACAAAAATGACAAAAATAAATAAAAGTGAAATGTGGATTTTCAAAACAAAATGTTCGCCTCCCCATGTTTGACCTGGGACTTTTCGAGTTTTTGTTTTGCGAACTACAACAACGGGTTCTCGAAATCCTAATTTTACTTCGCCAAAACCCATTCATCATTTTAGCGCTGTTGCCGAGGGGCAACGCTCTTTGCTTTTTTCTCATGTTTTCCCATATTACTTACATATTTTTCTAACCTATCTTTCTTCTTTGATCTATTGTCTTGCAGGAACCCAATCGAGAAGCCGAAGGCGGTAGATTGGAGTAAAGTGCGGGTAGAGACATTTGTAAGTTTATCCCCCCCACCCAACCACTAGATTTCCATTCCATAACCTAATAACTCAAACTTAAATCAACTTTGGTTCTTGCATAAGCCTTAGGATAAATTTGATTATTTGATTGTCACTTCGCCTCATCTCACCCACCCACATATATTAAAAAAAAATACTCTTCTCTTTTGGGATTTAGCTGAAAGCTACACACTTAATACCCACAACTCTCATCCTAAGGCACACAATCACTTTGATTCTACCACTTAACCGAGATCTGACCTGTGGATTCGGTACACCTCAACTCAATACACACATAAGTGAGTAGAAATTTGATTAGGTTAAGACTTTTTGTGTGCCTTAATCAAGTGGTGTAACAGGCCGATTGATTGAGCTATTTGGGCCGCACCACTTAAGACAAAAGCGATCCATTAAGTATCTTGCCACTTAAGGTTGACCTTTAAGGCTGAACCAGGCACTCCATATTAGTTTTTGATTTCTAAAGGAACCAAACATCACCAGTGCTTTCAAAACTTGGAGTGCTCTACTAAACCTGATTGAACAAACCTAATGATTAAACCCTAAAATCTACTAAACATGGTTAAACCCTAAAAGACACATCCTGGTTGTGCAAACCCTTGTTTGCAAACCATGGTTGTGCACGCACACACATTTGAATTTATCATTAAGGAAACAACCCATCTAAAGGGCCCATCACATTCCAAGAGCACGATCATCCCAAGCCTAACTGAAACTGAGTAGACGTTGGCCTTAAGGATTGATTCTCTCTTCGGGGCTCAGATTGAGATTTTTTTCGATTGATCTGCTTCTACTGGTTCATCGATGTCTAGCTAGGGGAGTAGTGTCAAACGACCATGGCTGAGGGGTACACTAGGAACTGGAGGTGCAAGCTAAAGGAAGAACCTTCTCCCTAGCCCCTCCCTCTAACTGGTTGGATTGGCTAAAAAGAAGTAGACCAAATCATTTCTATCAGCTCAAGATGGGTCCTGGGAGTCTGTAGGTCTTTAGGCTACCCACATAAGGACAGGCTTGGTTGATTATACTGCAGGGCACCTTTCTCTCTTCTGTTTTCCCTCCTACTCTACTATGTATCCTTCCACATCTTACACACATTTCCCATCCTACCCTCCTACCAACACGTATCCTCAAGATGATTATTATCCCGACTCGACTTATGATTACCCATCTCCTAGCTGGGATAACTTTGATTGGAGATAGATACCGAACCTTAGTGTCCGAGACCTAACCCTGGACAACAAGACTATGATTACTATCCTTCCCAGAGTTGCAATGATTATAGATCTCCATCCTTTGATGATCAAACCAACCCGATCTACAAGTAGGAAGGATATGTTGATTGTAACACTTACCCTGCCTAGTATTCCACTGAATGTAGGTCACCACCATTCTTTGGACAACCTGAAATGGCCTACAATCAGGGAGGGATCCGAGAACCTCGATATCTTGACTCCCCTAGAATTAACCCTAACCCACCCAAATCTGAACCAAACCATTCGGTTCAGGTGAACCAGGTCCAAGATAGGGTGTTGGCTAACTTGAGGAAGACCATCCAATCTTTAGAAGCTCAGCCAATGCCATGCACTGAAGCATTGGAGCCTATGTTAATAATGATTGATGAGCTAAATAGCTCTTTATTGGATTTGCTCCAACATGTTAGGGATAGGGGCCTGGGTGAGTTTCTACTTGGGAAATTAACGAGATTGAGGATGAAATTTGTGGTTGCCCTAGTCCAATCTTGGATGATTCCCAGGATGAACCCCCTTCAGGAGAGCGAATGTCTGAATCCACTTAGGTGCCTATAGGGGGGATACATTTTCTGAGACCGGGGATGACCAGGTTGGGGTAGAGTAACCCATTGAGGATGAATCGATTGATTCACCTGAGATCCCTGAGCCAGGGAATGAGCAAAAATATGTCTCCTTGGATCATTAAATGACATATGATTTTGAGACATATATAAATGCGGATCAGGAATTCTTTGACTCTGAGTGTGAAGAATCTCTTAGTGATGTCTCACTTGAGCAAAAGGAAGATGATTTTAGTGAGAAAAATGGTCCTGAGGAATCTGATGAACCATTTGACAGCCCGATAATAGAGGAATTTTATTCGGTTAGGGTTAACTTGGAGGATCTGAATCCTGATGATTCAATTAGTGACCCCATTCCTCATCCACACCTCGAAGAGCTTACTTTTGAAATCATTATGCCTAAGTCAATCCTAATTTAGCCACAAATGTTGGACTTGGGCATTTTAGATGGGGTGTACAATGATCTGGAGGTCCTAGAAACCTTGATCTTGGAGGATAGGAAGCCAGAAATAAAAATCTGGGAAGCTACTTCTGAGGGAACTATGATTTTGGATCTAAGGGTTCCTATTGACCTGAAACCACCTACTTTCTACTAGGACCCTTATGATATCTTTCACGTGTAACCTAAGGTCAGAATCATTGATTATTTTTTTGGGTTGAAATCTAAAAGGACATACAAACCTATTGAACCATCTCTACCTATTGTCCGACACTTTGATCTTGGGTTACATACTACAAAACCGCAGACCCAGCCCTGCAAGCACAAGAATCTCCGATTCTGGGTGATTTTTATCCACAACCTAAGAATTGCTCAACCCTGGGGCATAGGTCTGCATCACAACTTGGTCCACATCTGTGGACATCTTCTGCTGGTGGGTCTGAGGATTAATCTTTTGATTTTGATTCTGACCTACGCTTGTGAATTCATCATTTCTTCTTTGTTTGTATTTTATGCCTAGCTAAAGGCATTAAACTTAGCACGTGTGTATATTCCACATTCTTTGCGAAGCTGACTAGATTGTCAAGAAATTCAAGTGATATTCTGTTATTCCTCCCATTTTGTCTTTTTTTTTTACAATGAGGACATTGCATCATTTAGGCATAGGGGGTGGATACTTAATCTTGAAAATATTTTGATTAGCTCCATGGAATTTCTTTTATTTTCTTAAAAATAAAAAATAAAAAAAAAGAAATCAGGAGAAGAGAACTTAGGCATTTGGAAGTTATTAACTTTAGGAAATTATACGATAGGACCTAAGTACTTAGACTCTTCAGGTCTTCGGGCTTAATTAGCTCCGGTGTACACTACAATATGGACTTAGTCTCGAGCCCTCACCAAGTAATTTTACTTTAATTTAGTGAATAAATTGGGATGATAAGTACACGACTTATCAACCCGTCGTCTAATTTGGGGGGATTTTAAGTCTAAGCATCTACACACTATTTGCATTGACTTAATTTTGGATAATTTTTAAGGAAATTGGGTAGCTAATGAACTGTCTAGGGTAGTATGGCTAGCAAGTTGTCCTAGGTAACAACCCATTGGCCAGTTGTCCAGAGCCCAGCTACATGACCATACTCATTCTATTGCTTTTAGGAAAATCTTAGATTAGAGAAGCCACCTACTTAGAAAAAAAGAGAAAAAAGAAATACTTAGAATAAAAAGGAAAAAAAGAAAAAAATAGAGAAAGGAGAAAATAAAAAAATAAAACCACACTTCACCACACGAGTATGGTTGGCAAGTTGCCGTGGGTAACAGCCCATTGGCTGATTGTCCAGAGCCTAGCTCATAAAAATGCATAATAATTCCCAAAACACATAGGGAAGAAGTGGGGAAGTAGAATAAACCAGGGAGATATACACTGGGTTCGCCCTTGTGTTGACCCCATTAAAAAATTAAGTAGGGAGAAAGCTACCGTTTGGAAAGATAAACCTTTAGACAGAAACTCTTAAGGTCACCTGGGGTCGTAGAAACCCAAAGTCTGTTTTACCAACTACTTAGTGAGTCTTTCACCCTTTTCACAATATGCTTAGCACTTAGAGTCCTTTTTGAGTCTTGGGCAGGTCGGGTAGCTGTAAAAGGTTATCCCGAAAGTCTCAAACTCCAAAAGTCCAAAAAAAAAAAATTAGAAAAGAAGAAAAAGCAAAAAAAAAAATGTATCTTCCCTTTTCAAATAAGGTGAGGACTTGGGCGGTCTGCATTCTAGTAGACACCCGGGTACTGTTGAGTTTTTGTAGATAGGACCTTAGTTGAAATTTTCTATTTGTAATAAACAACTTAGGCCAAAGCGATTAAGTCCTAATTCTGTTTTTATACATAGCATGTAATTTAATTTTGCTAGGGACCAGCAAAAGATAGACATGGGGGTATGATGTAGACACATTTAAGTAGGTTAAAATGTCTATTCATGCATATTCCTAGGCTTAGATTTGCATTTCATGTTATAAATGTTGCATAGCATGCATCATCTTTCATTTAGAGTAATTGTGTATATTTTAGGTTAGTTACATCATTTTTCTGGCTAGGAGGGAAGGAGATTTATTCAGGACCTTGGATGGATGATCTGACCGTATAGATCTGATTAGGATGACGATCAGAGTCTACACCTCTGAAATTGTCTAGCTTGGAATCCCATAGCATCATATGAAGTCTAAGGAAGATCAATGGCTAGGGAGCAATGCGACATCCATACGAGCTTTGGATGAAAAATTTGACCATACGGATGGATCCAGAGTGATGATCACAGTCCAGTAGCGTGGAAATCACCTCGATCCGAGCACCGTGGGACCCTTTGAGACAAAAAGAAGATGGACAACCCAAATAGCGCCACGTGGCACCATTTAGGCTGCCCAACACCAGCCAGCAGCAACCACAAGCGCCCCCTCATCATCGTTGATCTCGCACCATAGCTGTTGGATCAAGATCCAACGGCTGGGGTTCGTCTACGCCCTCAGCACCCATGCTCTCCTTGAGACTCAACCGTGCCCTTTCCTCAACGATAGCATGCTTGGCTAGCAAAAAAGCGATGCTGGTTTGATTCCTCCAAAGGCCTCCAATCTTCAATCAAGTGCATATGGAGCAAAACGGCGTTAGTGCACGCACGTGAGATGTGTGCACACCAGCCCGCGCACCCGCAATGTAGCCACGTGCAGTAGCAGCCAACGCATGCCAACACGCACATGTGACATGGCCGCGTGATGTGCATGCTAGCAACTGTGAGCGAGCATTGGTTGGCGTGAATCTTCTGTAACAGATGGGTGGATCTTTAGCGACGTTTATGGATGTCAGTAATTACCCACATGCGACCAAGCCCTTCATCCTCCACTATAAAAGGACCCATACCCCTCAATCCACCACCATCTCTTCCTTTCTTCCTCTCACCACCTCCAAGGCTCTAAAGAGAGCTTGTCCCAAGCCTGAGATGCTCCTCTAGAGTAGAATCAAATATTTTTCCCTCCCCTCATCCCCATTCATGGAGCATCCCACAGCCGTCTTCTCACCTACTTCGGGAAGTAGATCCTCGCTGTGACGCTGTCCTACCCCACCCTCTGTCCTTCAGCTCTATCCTTGTTCGTCCTACTCCTTACCACCTTCCTCCAGGCGACGTCAGTGTGAGTCATTGACGTGGGGAAGACGCGTATGTTTAAAAGAGTCATTATAGCTTGCTCTCGCAACATCAATTTTAAATGAAGAAACGGATGTGAGTCCGAGTGTCGATCTCAGGGAGGCGTGAAAATCAGCTTTTTCTTGTCACTTAATGTCATGGAAATGACGGGTTTTTGTTTGCGAGAAGATGTGGGTGAAAAGCAAGTGAGAGAGAGAGAGAATAAGGTTAGAATCTTTCATTCACAACATGCAACTTAAACATAAAAGAGGGCAAGTAACTAGATATGAAACAACTTCATTTGACATGCAACTTTGGTTTTATAATTAAAACACTAGATCAATGCTTAAACACAAGTAAAGTAAAGCTTAAGATAAAGATGGAAGGAGAGAGTGAAGATGGCGAGGCAGCCACAGCGGTGGAGAGGGGCTCCATCGGCGGCTCGTCGACTCCGGTGATTACAAAGAGAGCTAATGGTGGCTAGGAGTGGGGTAGAGAACTTGTAAGTGAATTCAATGTCCTTCCATGAGTGGTTGGATGGAGTTTATATAGGTAAAAGGGTTTTCTAATTTAAGTATGGGCTTTAGCGACGTCTGAGACATTGCTAAACCTATACCAAATCCGTTGGTGTAGCCCCCTCTGCCAACCGATCATTAGCGTGCCATGTGCTTCTTCTGTGGCAATCCACGCACGTGCATTGTGAGCCGTCCGATTGAAGATCAGACAGCAAATCTCGCGAAGGGCGTGCTCGCGGATTGTTGCTAAGGCGCGCGCTTCTGTCGCGTCATCGCGCACGTGAGCGTCCGCATGCATCCGTTGCACCGCACGGTTTGATCTTCATCGTTCGCTGTTGATCGGGTGGCTCAATTTTTTCGCAGTGTGCCTTTGCCTTCCAATTGCTGTGCAGCGTGGTTCGATCCTGTGCCAGATGCACAGGCGTGGAGCTGTCGACCGCTGCATTGTCACGAAGAAGGCGGGTGCGTGGGCAGCTCTCAGCCGTTCGATCGAAGATCGACGGCTGAGAGTTATCCTCCGGGTGAAGGCAAAAATGGGTGGTGGTGAGGGAGTGATGAGCAGGCACCATGTGGCACGCTGTGGGCTGTTGATCATCAGATCAACGGTCAGAACTTCTTGGGCCCATTGCAGGAGCTTCGGATGTCGGATTTGGTCGATTTCGAGTCCGCTGGACTCCGTTCGTCACTCTGAATCCATCCGTGTGGTCCGATTACTCATCTGAGGCCTGTTTTGACATGTTCTTGTACACATGGCCGTTAATAATGCATTATAAGCAATCTTGATGTGCAATGCATGCGATGCTCCTATTCCTATTTATGATGTATCCACTATGCATTTTACCTTTAAGACCATCCCCTTTTTGGCAGAGTTAGCATTGTACAATGCAGTGTTATCAGTCATCCTCCAAGCGACCTTTAAGGGGAATTTCTCTCACCTATCTCTATCTTTATTGCTTTCGTAGTATAGTTTTCCAGCTTTCTTAGTTGTAATAAACATGTGATAATAAAAATAGATGACTGTTTCTCTCTCTCTCTCTCTTATATTTTGCAAGTAGATTAGTTAGATAAGAATTCGTCAACATAATCTCTTGCTTGCTAAAAAACCAAAAAAATTAGAAAAGTCAAAAATGACAGAAACAAATAAAAGTTAAACACAGATTTTCAAAATCAAACGTTCACCTCCCCGTGTTCGACCTGGTACTCGCTTTTCGAGTTTCGGTTAAAAATTGTATTTGATAATGTGTTTTGCGAACTATGACGATGGGTTCTCAAAACCCTGATTTTACTTCTCTGAAACCCATTCATCAAGCAGCCTTATCCTTCAAGGAGAAGGGGAACAACTTCATAAGCAGGGTGTTCCGATTTTGAACATCAAGCTCGAGAGTCTAGGCCAGATGTTTCAACTCTTAGATGTGTTGGAAAGGGCCTTTAGAGTCCAATCCATGTAAGTAAGGGATCAAGTTGATAATGTTTGGTTTCAACTCAATATCAAGTCCCTCAACTGAAATTTGCACCTTGGGTTCAATTGCAAGAGTTGCAGGATTGTAGTGATCCTACACTTGTAAATGCACTTGGGGGTTGGCCAGTGCATGAATCAGATTAGTAAGAGTCTACAATTGGTTTTCAAGTTTTGAATCTCACCCCCTTCTTGATCTTAGTTCTCAATGAAATCAGAGGATGGAGAACTGGTTTTAGATGTAGATGGATTAGAAGAGATATCAAGTAGATTAGAAAAGAACCCAAACAAGTTTGTCAGGGTTTGACCCCGACGAGAATGAATCACTAATGGAGGTCTCAAGATGGGTCTTAAAGACCTCCTCCCGTACATGCACTATTGAATCAGATGAGGGACTGGAAATGTTTTGGACCCAATCATGACACCTAAAAAGATTGGATGACTAAGGCTACTTGAGGTAGATGGACCTTTGGATCAAAAATCGACACACTCGAGAATTACTTCGGTAGCCAGGAAGGGAATGTCCCGCAAAGACTCCTACATGGTAGAGTGTCCCCACAGGTTACAGGGTTTCCCCCACCTGACCTTCCTTGTCACCACGATTCCAAGTAGATCAAAATGTATGAATTAAGACCTAAATATACCAATTTAAAACCTGATTGTGGCTTAAATTTAACTTGAATTTAAAATTGATTCAAATTGTGACCTAATTTGAAGGTTAGTTGATTCACCAAGTGAAACAACTTCACCTGACCTACCCTAAAATTGAGGATGGAATTCATGTTAAGTCACTCGAATCACCCTGTTTCGATTTGCAAATAGGTTATTAGGTGATGTAAACACATTTACACTACTTAAAATGTCTATTTATGGATGTTCTTAAGCATAGGATTGCATTTCATGATATAAATATTGCATTACATGCATCATCTTGCATTTAGAGTAGTTTGAATAAAATGGAGGTTAATTGTCTCCTTTTATGTACTTGGCCAGGGCAAACATTTTATCGAGGCATCGAATCAAAGATCCAACCGTATGGATGTGATCAGGGCGACGATTGGAGTTCAACGACTCCAAGATCGCCCTAATCAGGCATCCGTAGCATCAGATAGTGACCCGGGAACCCTAGAAGATCAAGGGCCAGGATGGTGTAAATCCACACTTCAGATGATAAATCCGACCACACAGATGAATTCGAATCGACGATCGCAGCCCAACGACACAAAAATCGAGTCAATCTGACATCCGTGGCACCATCTACAACTTCCAGAAGATGGACGGCCAAGATAGCGCCACATGGTGCCATCTCAGCTGCCCAAGCGGCCGCTTCATCTTGTGAAGGCCCCGCGCCAGATCTCTCTCCGCCGTTGGATCTTAATCCAACGGCTGTGGGCGCTCACTTTTAAAAGCGTCCGCTCGACCATCCGCTCCCCATAGTGCAGTGGTCGAGCGCGCTATCGCGAGCGCCGGGCGCAAGTTCGAGCCGTGGAGAGGGGGCTGGAAGGCGCTGCTATTGGGCACGGGTGGAGCGTTAGATGGAGATCGGATGGCCGCGCGCGCCCGATAGCATCGACGTGCGATTGGACGTGCAATCAGACGCACAATCAGATGGGCGGGGGGCGCGCAACGCAACAGGCGCGGACGCATCTTAAGTCGTCCGATCTCGTGATAGGACGGCTGAAAAGCGCTGGACGTGCATGGACGTTGATGAGCAGGCTGCCGAGGAGGCGCGCGTGGGCGTGGAAGCTACGCCCACGTTGGGGCTTTAGTGACGGATTTATCCGTCACTAAAGACCCCTTATTTATTGTTTTGAAGTTGTAATATCCATTTTGCCCCCACTCCTTGCAACTATAAAAGGAGACCCCCTCCATACGAAATTCTCATCCCTTCTTTCTCCTCTCTACCCCTCCAAAGCTCAAAAGAAGCTTGTCCTACACCCGGGATGCTTCTTGCGAGATAAAGTCCAATTTTCGTTCCCCTTCGGAAGTGGATCCTGCGACGATGACGGCGTACTGCTCCGTTCCCGTTCTTTTGCTTCGTCCTGCTTCGTTCTCCTTCGTCCAGGCATCGTCCCGTCTGGCTCGTCCTCCAATCAATCGTCGAGAAGGATAATTTCTCTCTCCCATTCTTATTTACAGCTTTTCTAGTGTAGAATTTTCCTACTTTATAGTATAATTGATTTTCCGCTTTCTAGTGTAACTTTTATAAACAATTGAAACATTGAATGCATGTTCTCTTTCTCTTTCTCTCTCTCTCTCTCTCTTTCTTTTAGTCTGATAGCTCCATTGTAATTATATCTCCTTGCTTATCTAAAATCCTAAAAAAAGTATAATTGCGAATATAGATCAACGTAGCCTCCCTGTGTTCGACCCGGAATTCTTTTTGGTATAAATTTTATTTGTTGAACATGAATTCTTTGCTTTCGAACTACAACGACGGGTTTTCCAAAAACAAACACGTAAGCGTAGCGATTCGCAAAAACACGTTCAACATTTTGGCGCCGTTGCCGGGGAGGCAATGATTTCCGATATTTTCTTCGCATTTCTTGCACTTTATTTGTTTTCTAACTAGCTTTCTCTTGTGTCTATTGTTTTGCAGAGACCTCCATCAAGGAATCAACAAGCGGTAGACTGGAGTAAAGTGCAGTTGAAGACAACTGTAAGTGCTCCCCCATTCTTTCCCCCTCCATAGATTTCATTCGCCACATTAAATCCAAATCCCAATTAACCTAGGTGTTTGCATAAATCCTAGGAATAGTTTGGTTGTTTGGATTTTCACTCACATTCATTCCACCCTCATCCATAAAAAAAAGAAAAAAATATATAACAAAAAGATAATCTTGTGGGGTAATTTTCAACAAACACACAACACACACCCACATTCAAGGCACTTGATCAACTTGATTTGTTTTCTACTCAACCGGGTTCTGATCTGTGGAACCGGTACACACAAAGCAACACATAACAGAGTAGAAATCATTCTAGGTTAATCATCTTTGAGTGCCTAACTTAGTGGTGCATTTGTGGCCAGTTGTTTGAGTTGTTTGGGCCGCACCACTTTATTTTAAAACCAACTCATCAAGTAGCTCCTCCTTAGGGTTTTCAATCTAGGTATATTCCAGGCACTCCACTTTCTTTCTGATTTTAAAGGAAAACAATCTTCACCCGTGTTTTACAACTTGGTTTGCCTAGAAACTTGATTGCAATTCACCTAATTTGAAACCCTAAAAGCTACTTAAGCAAGATTTGAACGCTAAAATTCACACATTATCAATAATCTTGCTTGAAAACCCTGGTTGTGCACGCACTTACGCAAATCTCAATCAATCATTAAGGGCACAACCCATTGTAGGGGCCCATCACATTCCATAAGCACCACAATCCCAGGACTTAATAAAATTGAATAGACGTTGGCCTTAAGGTTTGATTCGCTCTTCAGGGCCTAGTCTGAGATTATTTTTGATTAACCTACTTGTACTGATTAATCTGATGTCTAGCTAGGGGAGCAGAGTCAAACGATCGCGGCTGGGGAGTACACTAGGAACCGAAGGCGAAAGCCAAAGGAAGAACCTTCTCCCCAGTCCCTCCTTCTAACTGGTTGGATTAAACAGACGCAAGTGGAGTAAATCACTTACAGTCTTAAGGCTGGTTTTGGGAGTCAGTAGATCCTTAGGCCACCCCACTTAAGGACAGCCGTGTTTGTTGTGTTGCAGGGTCCCTATCCCCAGTCCTTCCGACCTTCTCCTAGTTTATGCTGGGAAGACGGTCATTGAATCCCCGATTGGAAGGACCGTTAGAACATTCTAGGAGGTGCAAGTTAGATTTTGGTCAATTTGATCCCATGGCCGAACAACAGCCTCCTCTGCTTGAAAATCCACAGGAAGAATTTCGAAGGCAGCTTGAACAAATGCAGAGAATGCAAGAATGGTTCCAGAGAATGCAGGGCGCTCAGCCCTTGAAGGATTTTTATGATCCTTCGAATTACGAGGAATGTCCCGGCGTCCAGATTCCAGCCGGTGATGTAGAAATCAAGCCCCAGGTGTTAAGCCTGATTAAACATTATCATGGGCTTGGCTCCGAAGATCCGTTTCAGCACTTGGAAGATTTGACCACTTTGGTCCACACCACCAAGGCTCGAAACGTTAACGAGGAGCAAATGATCATGAGGCTCTTCCCCCACTCTCTTAGGGATAAAGCCGCGCATTGGTATGGGACAATAGGAAGACCAATTTCAACTTGGAATGAGTTGAAATCGGCCTTTCTGAAGAAATTCTTCCCAGTCGGTCGTACCAATGCTTTGAGACGGGCAATCACTACCTTTACCCAGCGGTCGGGGGAGCAGTTTCATGTGGCCTGGGAGCGATTCCAGGACTTGTTGCGGAGGTGTCCACACCACGAGGTGCCGAAATGGCAACTCGTGCAGATCTTCTATCATGGGTTGAATGAGCAACTCAGAAACCATGTGGATGCTTCTTGCAGAGGCAATTTCCTTAATAAAGATGCAGATAGTGCACATGATTTATTTGAGGAAATGAGTGAGAATTCAATTAATCATGCCTCCATGGATACTTTTAACCGATCCCAGCAACCCAAATCAAATGTCAATAAAGTCCATGACTCTCATTCATTTGATATGGAATTGATTTGTAATAAACTTGATAAGGTGGACTTGGTTGCTAAAAGAATGGAAGAGTGGATGGCTGACAATTCTATGAACAACTCTCAATCCACTCAATCCCAAAATTCGGGATTCCATTCCTCATGAGCTCCTTCTGGATGGGAGTTCATGAATCAACTCGATGCGACTCAATCTATGAGTCAACATTTCTCGGAATCCCATGGGTTCCCAACTGGGGCCTTTGATCCCAGTTTTTCTGATCCTTCGCTTTCTTTCTCTCCATCCTCACCCTATGAGGATGTCTGTGCTGTACAAGAGAATGTTAGATCCAACCCCTACTCGAATGCCTATAATCCAGGTTGGAGAAACCACCCTAACTTCTCTTGGAAAAATCTGGGGCAACAGACCCAATTCCGACTCGGCAACTATGCTCCGCAACGACCAATGGGTCAGGGTCAAGTATATACTCAGTTGCTTCTGAATCAGGTCAATCAGCCAGCTTGGAATGCCCGTCAACCCGCAGGGCAGGCTGATTTGAACCGTCAAATGGTAGAGATGCAAGGATCTATGCTCCAGCTTATGCAGCAAATGAAAAACTCGCTGGACAACTTGCAATCCGGGCTCATTGCTAACTCTCGTCAACCCGGATCTCTACCATCCCAACCCGTACCCAACCCGCGAAACATTATTAATTCGGGCAATCAAGCCCAAGGGTACGGAAATCAGAGGGACCCGCACGCACATGCTCAGGTGGTTGAGCAGGCTTCCTCTCCTTCTTCTTCTGCTAATCAACAATTCATGGTCAATCAAGCCCCTCCAATCTTTCCTAACCCTCCCCAAGACCTAAATTCTTATGCTTCTACAAATTCTGTCACTTTGAGGAGTGGTAAGAAGACTCAGGATCCACAACCACACTATTCTGATCTTTGGAATCCTGAAGAATCTGAGGAGAGAGAGGAGAATTCTAGAGGAGAAATCAAGGCTCAGGAACCTGATTCCAAAGATCTGACTCATGTTCCTTTTCCTGAAGCCTTAGCCAAAGCAAAGAAGAAGTCTGTTGATAGCAATGAGGAGTTTCTGAATTTATTTAAGAATGTTGAGATCAATATTCTGCTCCTTGATGCTATCAAGCACATACCGGCTTACGTAAAATTTTTAAAGGAATTATGTACACAAAAGCGTAAGTCGAGAGAATCTATTCCGAGGAAGATGGTACTCTCCGAGCAGGCTAGCTCTGTTATCCTGCACTACCTCCCTCAGAAAAAGAGAGATCCTGGTGCTCCTTTGATTTCTTGCATTATCGGAGATTACACATTTGATAGAGCACTTTTGGATCTCGGTGCATCCATCAACCTAATTCTTACTTCTCTCTACGAGAAGTTTGGGTTAGGTGAACTTCGGCCAACTTCAGTAATGCTACAATTAGCGGACCGTTCGGTCACAAACCCACGAGGCGTTATTGAAGATGTTATAGTTAAGGTCAAGGATTTCTATTTCCCTGTAGATTTTCTTGTCCTTGACATGGATGTACCAGATAATCTGAGGAACACGCCCATCATTCTGGGGCGTCCGTTCCTGGCTACCGCAAAGGCCAACATTAATTATGAAAGCGGTAGCATGGAAATCGCCTTTGGGGACCAACGAATGAAATTGGATATTTTTAAGGCGATCAACAAATTTGAGGATTGTGGATTTATTAAGGAACTTGATGAGGATTATGTTAATATTGAAACTTGTTTGACAGTTTCTTCAATTGAAAGTTCCTCTTTGGTTGATGAATTTGACCCGCAACCCTCTAACCTGACATCTTCGGAAGAGGTTACTGATTTTGTTCACTCAAAACCTCTTCCTCTTGTTGAATCTTCAGCATCTACCCTACCATCAATCATTACCCCACCCCAGCTTGAATTGAAACCATTGCCTGAAAATTTAAAATATCAATTCTTAAGACCGTAGAATATGCTCCCTATGATTATTAGTGCTAAATTGACAAAGGAGCAAGAGATTAAATTGATTAAGGTCCTAAAGGAACATAAGGAGGCAATTGGTTGGACCATTCTTGACCTCAGGGGGATCGAGCCATCTTAATGTAATCATAGAATATTTTTGGAAGATGGATCCCGCCCTTCTCGCCAGATGCAGAGGAGATTGAATCCAAATATGCAAGAAGTGGTCAAAAAGGAAATCAACAAGTGGCTCGATGCAGGAATTATTTATCCAATCTCTGACAGTCCCTGGGTAAGTCCTGTTCAAATTGTTCCAAAGAAAGCCGGGATTACTGTTGTGACTAATGAGAGAGGTGAATCTGTCACAACTCATTCAGCTTCCTCTTGGAGAGTTTGTATTGATTACAGGAAGTTGAACATAGCCACTAAAAAGGATCATTTTCCCCTTCCCTTCATTGATCAAATCTTGGAAAAATTAGCTGGGCAGAAGTACTTCTGTTTTCTTGATGGCTACTCGGGATATAACCAAGTTCCTATCCATCCAGAGGATCAGGAAAAAACTACTTTCACCTGTCCCTATGGAACCTTTGCTTTTCGTAGGATGCCTTTTGGGTTATGCAATGCACCTGCGACTTTTCAAAGGTGTATGCTAGCCATATTTTCCGACATGGTGGGAGAGTTTATGGAAGTCTTCATGGATGATTTCTCTGTTTTCGGAGAATCATTTGACTCATGTTTGGCTAATTTGGAAATGATTCTTAAGTGATGTATCAAGACATGACTGGTCCTTAGCTGGGAAAAGAGTCATTTCATGACCCAAGAGGGCATCGTTTTGGGTCATGTAATCTCTGAACGGGGAATTGAAGTAGACAAAGCTAAGGTTGATGCTGTCGCTAAACTTCCTCCTCCCACATCTGTTAAACAAATCAGATCATTTCTTGGCCATGTGGGATTTTATCGAAGATTCATCAAGGATTTCTCGAAGGTTGCTCATCCTTTGAGCAATCTTCTTGCCAAAGAAACGCCGTTTGTTTTTGACGAATCATGCCGAAAGGCATTTGATTTTCTGAAAACGGCAGTCACCTGTGCTCCAATTTTGCAACCACCAATTTGGACAGCCCCATTTGAGATCATGACCGACGCTTCTGATT
Source organism: Thalassia testudinum (assembly GCA_037157565.1). Classification (NCBI taxonomy): domain Eukaryota; kingdom Viridiplantae; phylum Streptophyta; class Magnoliopsida; order Alismatales; family Hydrocharitaceae; genus Thalassia; species Thalassia testudinum. Next base: position 3,328,086 of record JAZHRO010000070.1, read on the forward strand.
ACGCGGTCGGGGCTGTCCTGGGTCAGAAAATTGACCGAAAGCCCTCTGTCATTTACTACGCTAGTAAAACTTTGGATGAAGCCCAGAAGAATTACACTGTTACTGAAAAGGAATTACTAGCTGTAGTATTTGCGTTGGAAAAATTTAGGGCTTATCTCTTGGGGTCTCATGTTATTGTTTCTACCGACCACTCGACCTTGAGACATCTCTTGGCTAAAAAGGATGCTAAACCCTGGCTTATTCGTTGGATTCTTCTTCTTCAAGAATTTGATCCTGAAATTAAGGATAAAGCCGGGGTGCAAAATGTGGTAGCGGATCATTTGTCCAGACTCCTAGGTGATTCTTCTTGTCCGGACATTCCGATTGCTGACACTTTTCCAGACAAAACCATTCTTACAGTTTTAGGTGTCCACTCCCCATGGTTTGCTGACATTGTTAACTATTTGGCTGTTGGTCAAATCCCCCAGGATTGGACCAAGCAACAACGGGATAGACTCAAATCTGAGGCCAAATACTACTTTTGGGAGGACCCTGAACTGTATCGCATCGGCTCTGATCAGATTATTCGCCGATGCATACCGGAGAATGAATTCAACAGTATACTCGAGTTCTGCCATGCATCTGGGTGTGGTGGACATTTCTCCGGAAGAAAGGCGGCTGCAAAAATCTTGCAATCTCGCTTCTATTGGTCGTCTTTATTCATGGATGCCCAGGACTTCACAAGGTCATGTTCTCGATGTCAGTCACTCGGGAACATAACTAAGAGAGACATGATGCCCCTAAACCCTATTCTTCCCGTAGAAATTTTTGATGTTTGGGGCATCAATTTCATAGGACCCTTTATCCCTTCATTTGGACATTAGTACATTCTTATTGCTGTTGATTATGTGTCCAAATGGATTGAGGCAATTCCCACCCGAACCAATGACCACAAGGTGGTCATTAATTTTTTCAAGAAAAATATCTTCAGTAGGTTCGGGATTCCGAGGGCTACATCAGTGATGGTGGCACTCATTTTACTAATGCCAAATTCTGAAATTTATTGGCCAAATATGGGGTTAACCATCTAATTTCCACACCTTACCATCCCCAAACGAATGGACAAGCCGAGATCTCCAATCGAGAGATCAAGAACATTCTGCAAAAAATGGTTAGGCCTGACCGCAAGGATTGGACTCAAAAGCTTGAGGATGCTCTTTGGGCCTACCGTACTGCGTATAAAATGCCCATCGGCATGTCTCCATTCTGTTTGGTGTATGGAAAGGCGTGCCATCTACCCGTGAAGATTGAACACAGGGCATTCTGGGCAATTAGACAATGCAATTTAGATCTGAATCTAGCTGGAAAGACCAGGAAACTCCAACTATCTGAGTTGGAGGAGCTTAGAAATGATGCTTATGAGAATGCCAAGATCTACAAGGCTCGGACCAAAGCTCTACATGATCAATTGATTTCCCGCAAGAGCTTTGAGCCAAACCAGAAGGTCTGGTTATTTGATTCTAAACTTAAGCTCTTTCCTGGTAAACTTAGATCTAAATGGAATGGCCCATTCATAATTGATCAGATTTTTCCTAATGGTGCCATTCAGATTTCTGACCCAAAGATGGGTAACTCCTTTAAAGTCAACGATCAACGTTTGAAGCCTGTTGTTGATCGTAATCTTCCAGAACCCATCTCAGACTCTGTTACTCTAGCCATTTTGTGACTTCTTTGGATGGACTTCGCCTAGCTGACAGCATTAAACTCAGCAGTTGTACATATGACACAAGACTGATACGAGCTTCATATCCAGGTGACATCTTTCATATTCTACCCTTTCTTTCATGTCTCTTTTTCAATGAGGACATTGCATCAGCTAGGCATGGGGGGGTGGATTCATTCTTGAATTATTTGGTCAGCTTTGTGAAATCCATATAAATTGTCTCTCTTCTTATTTAAAAAAAATTAAAAAAAAAAAAAAAAAAGGAAGGATTAGTTGGACATTAGGACTTTTCAATCCTAAGAAATTTTACATTAGGATCTGAACACAAAGACCCCTTAGGTCTTTGGACTTAATTAGCCTGTGTATCCACTAAAATGTGGATTTATTTTTGAGTCCTCGCCATCTTAATTCTTTCATAATTGGAGTAAATAAGTTTGGGTGATAAGTACACGACTTATCAACCTGCCCTCTGATTTGAGGGAATTTTAAGTTTTAAGCATCTACACACTTTCTTTGCACTGACTCGTTGTTCGACGATTCTAACGGAAATTGGGTAGCTAATGAACCTTCTAGGGTGATATGGCTGGCAAGTTATCGTGGGTAACAGCCCATATGTAGGTTGTCCAGAGCCTAGTCACTGGACCTTTCTTAGTTTGCTACCTTTAGGTAAATCTTAGACTAGGGAAGCCACCTACTTTAAAAGAAAAAAAAAAGGAGAAAAGAACAAAAAGAAATAAGCCACACTTCGCCTTACGAGTATGGCTGGCAAGTTGTCGGTGGTAATAGCTCATCGACTGGTTGTCCAGAACCCAGCTCAGAAAATGCACTAAAAATTCCCAAAACACTAAGGAAGAAGCGGAGAAGTAGAATAAATCGGGGAGATATACACTGGATTCACCCTTGTGTTGACCCCATAAAAAAAATAAAAGTAGGGAGAAAGCTACCGGTTGTAAAGATACACTTTTAGGTAGAATTCTGGTTAGGTCACCTAGAGGCGTAGAAATCTGAAGTCTGTTCTAATTGTCGGTCAACGAGTCTATCACAATCACAATAAGATGCTTAAAGCTTAGGGTTCTCATCAAATTTTGGGTGAGTTGAATGGCCGTAGAAAGCCACGCTTAAACCCGAAAATTTGAAAATAAAAAAAATTAGAAAAGAGAAAAAGAGAGAGAAAAAAAGAAATTTTTCTTTTAATAAGGCGAGGGCTTGAAGCGGTCTGCATTTTGGCTGATACCTAGGCACTGTTGTGTCTTTGAAAGTTCAGTTCCTAAGTAGACAATTTATTAATGATTGAAAAATAACTCAAGTCAAAATAATCTAACCTAATTCTTTTATAAATAGCATATAGTTTTTGCTAGGGACTAGCAAAAGATAGGCATGGGGGTATGATGTAAACACATTTACACTACTTAAAATGTCTATTTATGCATGTTCTTAAGCATAGGATTGCATTTCATGATATAAATATTGCATTACATGCATCATCTTTCATTTAGAGTAGTTTGAATAAAATGGAGGTTAATTGTCTCCTTTTATGTGCTTGGATAGGGCAAACATTTTATCGGGGCCTCGGATCAAAGATCCAACTGTATGGATGTGATCAGGGCGACGATTGGAGTTCAACGGCTCCAAGATCACCCTAATCAGGCATCCGTATCATCAGATAGTGACCCAGGAACCCTAGAAGATCAAGGGCCAGGATGGTGTAAATCTGCACTTCAGATGATAAATCCGACTGCATGGATGAATTCGGATCGACGATCGCAGCCCAACGACACAAATCGAGTCAATCCGACATCCATGGCACCATCTACAACTTCCAGAAGATGGATGGCCAAGATAGCTCCACATGGTGCCATCTCAGCCGCCCAAGCGGCTGCTTCATCTTGTGAAGGCCCCGCGCCCGATCTCTCTCCGCCGTTGGATCTTAATCCAACAGCTGTGGGCACCAGCTTTTAAAAGCGTCCGCTCGACCATCCGCGCCCCATAGCGCAGTGGTCGAGCGCGCTATCGCGAGCGCTGGGCACGAGTTCGAGTCGTGGAGAGGGGGCTAGAAGGCACGGCGATTGGGCGTGGGTGGAGCGTCAGATGTAGAATGGACGGCCGCACGCGCCCGATAGCGTCGACGCGCGATTGGACGCGCAATCAGACGCGCGGGGGCGTGCAAAGCAGCGGGCGCGGACGCATCTTAACCCGTCCGATCTCGCGATCGGACGGCTGAAAAGCGCTGGACGTGCATGGACGTTGATGAGCGGGCTGCCGAGGAGGTGCACGTGGGCGCGGAAGCTACGCCCACGTTGGGGCTTTAGTGACGGATTTATCCGTCACTAAAGACCCCTTATTTATTATTTTGAAGTTGTAATGTCCATTTTGCCCCCACTCCTTGCAACTATAAAAGGAGACCCCCTCCATACGAAATTCTCATCCCTTCTTTCTCCTCTCTACCCCTCCAAAGCTCAAAAGAAGCTTGTCCCACACCTGGGATGCTTCTTGCGAGATAAAGTCCAATTTTCGTTCCCCTTCGGAAGTGGATCCCGCGACGATGACGGCGTACTGCTCCGTTCCCGTTCTTCTGCTTCGTCCTCCTTCGTCCAGGCGTCGTCCCGTCCGGCTCGTCCTCCAAGCAATCGTCGAGGAGGATAATTTCTCTCTCCCATTCTTATTTACAGCTTTTCTAGTGTAGAATTTTCCTGCTTTATAGTGTAATTGATTTTCCACTTTCTAGTGTAACTTTTATAAATAATTGAAATATTGAATGCATGCTTTCTTTCTCTCTCTCTCTCTCTTTCTTTTAGTCTGATAGCTCCATTGTAATTATATCGCCTTGCTTATCAAAAATCCTAAAAAAAATATAATTGAGAATATAGATCAACGTAGCCTCCTTGTGTTCGACCTGGAATTCTTTTTGGTATAAATTTTATTTGTTAAACACGAATTCTTCGCTTTCGAACTACAACGACAGGTTTTCCAAAACCAAACACGTAAGCGTAGCGATTCGCAAAAACACGTTCAACATTAGGTCTCAACTTTTAAGATTCAAGTGATCTTAAAGCCTGACTTTAAGGGTTTTGATGATTAACCAATTCAAACAGGGGCTTAGGTGGCACCCAATGCGGGAATATTTACTTTCTTTTTAACAAGCAAACATGTACCAGTCCTTGAAACCCTATTGTAGAAAACCCTAATCTAGCTCTATTCTCAAGTCGAATTGATTCCAAAAGTGGCATCTTGGGCTCAAACAAGAAGGTGAATAGCCCAAGATGCTTGATGTCCCTAATAGGTGCAAGTATTAGGATTAGGGATCTCTAATCAAATCAATCAAATCTGATCGCAATCAAATCAAGATAAATTAGGAAGAATTCTTGCCTTGAATGATATTTATTAGGAAAATAAGGTAGATTTGGATCCTAATTTTGTTGTTTCCCTTTTTGTATTTTCAAGAGAAGAGGGGATTATGGAAGAGAGTCGGCTAATTACCTACGCCTAGTGTGGCTAATCCGAGCTTGACAATCTTCAATGATGATTTGCCTCAAAACAACACAACAAAATAGATAGAGCAAGTTAGAATCAAGACAGAATGAGTATGACTAGTGGTCAAACTTTTCATTACTCCCCGGCAACGGCGCCAAAATGCTAATACACTTTCATTGAGTTTTAAGCAATAAGTCATAGTATAGCAACGAAAACAAATCAACACTTAAATTTATATGCTCGAAATGCGAGTTCTGAGGTCTTTGTTCGTCGCTTTTCACGTAAAAAGATTTTTATATTGTTGTAGTTGCGAATCACGTCAAAACAAATAACATTTATAAATTTTTCGGTAAGTACTGAGTCGTTTGCAGGGAGATGTTCTAAGCAAATATTTATGTATGTATATATGTATATATGGACAAGCATTCATGAGATTAAATAAACATTTTATTGGTAAAGAGAATGTGTCACAAATCTAATGTAATTGAATGCTTGAAAATAATATGAAACAAAAGAATAAACTATGGAGGAGGAAATAGAAGAATAAAATGTGGTGGAGATGATGGAGCCGCTTTGGAATGCTTGTGCGAAGTGCGGTAGCACTTCAAATCCAAGGCATTGGGAAGAAGACCAGAGAGAGCTTGGAGAGAGAGAGGGGGGCGTGGACTATGTGGTGGCTATTTTTTTCTATCTCTAGGTATCTAAGTCATGTCCCAAAGGGTAGAGGCTATGTCCTTTTATAGAAAAGTAGGTGAGTTCCTATTGATTGATCTAGAGTTCCTAGGATCACTAATTTAGATGGTTTAGATTTAATCAAAAGTGATGCCTAGGATTGGTTGAATAGGGACCTTAGGATCTAAGTTGTAGGGCTAGGATAGAATGAGGGGTTTCTAAAAATAGGCAACCTAGGTTGGTGGCTACCAAGAGATAAAATCTTGCCAAGAGATAAGATCTTATCTCTTGGCCAACCACTAAGGGAAAAAATATTCTTAAATTGGCACCAACTTAAGAGGATTAGGCTAGGATTTTCGTGGGTCTCATGTAGGTAGGGTTAGGGATAGGCATAGGTTGTGAGAATAGGTTCCTAATTGGGCTAGGTTGACCCTAAGTCTAGTGGGTTGGGTCCAAATAGGTTCCATGAACCCAATTGACTTATACTAAGTTAATTAACTGAGCATATGGACCTAAATAGGTTCTTGGGTTAAGGATTGGATCTAGGGTAGGTTGGATTGGTTCTTGGATAGTAGGACAACTCTATGGATAAAGGGTCATGATCATGGATAGTGCTATCCATGATTTTGGCTTTTGAGCTCACTTATTCAATTTGAGCTGACCTAAGGGTAGGAGTTGGGATAAGGGTATCCTAGGGTTCTAAGGGTAGGGTTAGGTTATCCTAGTCCCCCTCTTTTTTCTTCTTTACTTGGATCTTCATTTCTTCCTTAATCAAATCTTGATCTTCAACCAACTCCTAGCTTTGTAGCTTTATCTTCTAGCCCGCTTTTATTCTGCATGGCTCCAAGTCATTCTATGTCCTTTACCTATATTATTAATAAAAGACTAGAATTAGATAATTAGGCCTAAAATAAACACAATGCATATGATATGCATGCATGCTCTAAATGCAACATTTATAATCTAAATGCATTATTTATTAAGGAGCTAACCCTAAAGTAAGACAATTAGGGTAATAGATTAGACTGTTATGACACCCCAATGCCTACCTTTTGCTAGTCCCTTAGCAAATCAATGTGAAAAATGAATGCAAGGTGTATGATTCATGCTATTTACAACTCAGCCCCTAGAGGACTGCTTAGTTCTTTTTATCAAGGGTTTGACAAAAGATTTCTTCTTGTCTTCTTCCCAAAATTTAGAAACCCAGAAAAATGTGAAAATGATGTGATAGTAACCTAAGTAATGGATCCAAGTGAAAAGCCAACAAACACTTAAAGTTCGTACTTGACCCTCAGTAAAAATTCTATCAGAATAGGCAAACTTCTTCCCTCAGGGATACAAATAATCTGAAATTTCTACCCCAGCTTTCTGGCTTGGGTAGAAGATGTCTGAGTCAAATGGTTTTATATTTTGTGTCTCACACTCATCTTATGCTACATGTATCTTAGTACTACCGTCTCTAGATCTCTAGACTATCAAACAAATCAACCCAGAGGGAGTCTCAAAACTGTGCTCTCTTTCAGTTCCTTTGCACTCACTCTCTTTTTCTTTTTTGAGCTCACAATCTTACCAGATTTTGTAAATGCAATAAATATTCGGTGGCTTCACATGGCATTAACACTTCAATTAAAGTTTTGATAACCCTATAACCAAGTTAGAATTCCTCAGCCCATATTCAGTCGATCAGAAATACAAAAAAAGTAAGTCAGGGACATATTTGGTGGATTACAAAGGGAATGGGTGTTGTTGCATTAATGTAATGAAATAAACACAACTATGAACTCAACACTTCTTTTTTTCAGACTTTTCTCTTTTCCCTTTTTTTCTTTCTTTTTTATTCATATATAATTTTTTTTCTTTTTTTTCTTCTTTTCTTTTTTCATTAATACAACATGACACAACACATGCAAATTTTTATTCATGAGGAATTATGGGGGATTGCTGATGTTCAAGAGGATATCGGGTGGCATATTTAGTGGAAGTGGCTACTCTCGGCATCGAGAAAGGCAATGAATAGGATGTCGTATTTTCTGACCATGACATTAATACCTTCTTATGGTAACACCAACATTAACCATAACTGACTTGAATTAGTCAAAATCAAGTGATAAACGCTCCTGAAATGATCATTTGAGACCCGTAATTCCACTCAAATCCATTCAAAGAAGAAAACATTAAAAAGGGTTAATTCTGCAGTTTTAACATCACACCATGAATACAGAGTAACCATGGGATCTCCTAGGGGTTAATTGAAGGTTAATTAAGCATTAAAATCCAAAGAGTGGGTCCACACAGACAAAAATAGGGTTTCATGCGTTTCGAGAACCAAACAACATACCAAAACCCTAATTTCAGACCCACTTAAATTGAAGAGATCATGGTCAAGATAAAACTCATCTAAACCTCCTAAAATTCATATAAAAATACTCTAAGAGGTTTGGTATCCTTGGTTTGACCATCTGAATCTATTTTAACCTTGAATAAAGTGTCAAATGGGATTTTGCCCTAATTTGGGCTTCTCTAAAAATTGACCAATCAACCGTGGTCAAAATTGTAATCCAACTTCACCATCAGACTCCTTGGGTTTAAATTAGGTTGTTACCAAAAGTTGGTCCCAATCAGAGTCCATCTTGACCTAGTTTGCATTCCAGTCCCTTAAATCTCTATTTCTCTCAATCAGGCCCCTGACTTTCAAATTTACTAGGTTTACCTGCTACCTTTCGTCATCTTCTTCACAACTAAGTCCTCACCGCATTCGTATGAATAGAACCCTTGAACCCAACATCAATAATCTTCAATAAAAGATTCCTCCATCAACTTGCAACGAAATCCTTCCAAACTTGGAAGGATTATTAACCAAGAGATCCTCCATTGAATGGGCACGATCTTGGCCTTCGTTATGAAGCATGGAGCTCAGGAGAAGCTCCAGAAATTCATGATGAAACCCCAGCCAAATCATGATGAAATTGCGATAATTCCTTCTATTTGAGGCATGGTCGAGCTTTATAAAAGCTCCTCGTGCTTCCGTCGTCTTCCTTAGTCCGATCTAGGGCTCATATTCTTCAACCTTCCCTCTCTCCAGCCATCTCTACCGTGACCCTGGCAACCTCCTTGAAATCCCTTCATCGCCTTCTACCACGTACAATAAGCTGAGGCAACTTCCTTCCCTACGTCTTCCACTCCTCGCCATACCAAGCAAGAGCCATCTACCTCGTCGTCGTCGCCGCTTCTCACCATCGAAGAATTCATCTCCCTCGGTACCAGCCAGCCACCCTGATCGAGTCTCCCATCCCCTTTGTCTGTAAGTAGTTTCTATCTCCTCTCCTCCTCTAGGCTGGAACCAACCTTCTCCCACCTCAATTCAACCATCGTACACCTGCTTCCCACTTCATTTTCTTTGCCTCCGGCGAAGCCATACACCCGCTACACACCACCAAACTCACAACCACCACCACCATACCTTCCTCATATTCCAGAGATCAAAAGCCCCAAGGCTATTGAAGCTCTTGACCCCTAAAACCACCAGCTAGAGAACCCATCCATCCTCCGGTCATCTCTTCACCCTTTGGCCACCACGACACTCCAATAACCTCAAGACCACCACCAATGCAGTCCACGCATTCTGGCGACTCTCATGAACTCGCTAATTGTGGCTTTTGAGCTTGTATTCATTATTTCAGGGTTTGTCAGACTCCACTTGCACCGTCATCTTCTTTGCCTCCCTCGATCGTGCTCAATTCATCTCCAGCCATGATTTTGCAGCCAATAGCCATGGCTTAATCTTGTAAGGGAATTAGCTTCATCAATCAAGTAAAAGTGAGACAGCACCACCACCAATTGCTCGAGACACCAGCAGCTGCACGCACACGAAGACGACCTCCGCTTAGTGCCACATCGTGGATTGCCAGACCAACAACACCATATAAGAGGAAAACTTGCATATGCCTCTTCGCCCATGAACGTGAGGGTTGGGTCCCCTCTCACGCTTATGCTCTCCTCACTCACCTCATACACCCGATTACCTAGTTACTGTGTGTGACCATATGCCCAATTAGAGAGATAAGAGGAGAAATTGTGAGTAGGGAAAGGAGGGTTTTTCCTAAGGATTCGTGCCCCACCTCTTCTCACTCAACACTTAGCCATTCTCTGCTTGGGTTTAGGTGTTGGCTCTGTGCTTGTTTTGAGGCCTTGGTGGCTTAAGGCATCTGATGATCCATTGCAACGTCTGACTTGGCATTGATCTGATACTGTGGACTTATCTGATGTGGAATTGAGGCATTAGTGGTTGAAGAGCCACTGTTGAGAAGTTGAATGCAGGGGTTATTGATAGCGAAAATACACGGTTTGTTAATTGGGTAATTTAGTGTCGTTGCAACGCGTAAATCCGCTTTCGCTTTTAAATTTATATCCTAGATAGTGGGGTATCTAGGGTCGTCCAAGGAGGCCAAATGTTTGCAAAATTGATTCTTTTGCTTACAAAATAGATCTCAACTTTCTTCTTGGTATTTTTCAATATATCATTTTTTATTTTTGAAATTAAGGCAACATGCGAAATTGTGGCGGGAAAGTGACTTACACTTCAACTCAATATACTACTTCTAAAGTGGCAAGTAGAGCCTCTCCCTAAGCTCACTCTAGGCAAGTGGAGGCCTAGAATAATTAGGGAGAGGGAGTGAAGAATGCTAAAAACAAAGTGATGTAAACACATTTACACTACTTAAAATGTCTATTTATGCATGTTCTTAAGCATAGGATTTCATTTCATGATATAAATATTGCATAACATGCATCATCTTGCATTTAGAGTAGTTTGAATAAAATGGAGGTTAATTGTCTCCTTTTATGTGCTTGGACAGGGCAAACATTTTGTCGGGGCCTCGGATCAAAAATCCAACCGTATGGATGTAATCAGGGCAACGATTGGAGTTCAACGACTCCAAGATCGCCCTAATCAGACATCCGTAGCATCAGATAGTGATCGAGGAACCCTAGAAGATCAAGGGCCAAGATGGTGAAAATCTGCACTTCAGATGACAAATCTGACTGCACGGATGAATTCGGATCGATGATCGCAGCCCAACGATGCAAAAATGAAGTCAATCCGACATCTGTGGCACCATCTACAACTTCCAGAAGATGGACGGCCAAGATGGCGCCACTTGGCACCATCTCGATCGCCCAAACTATCGCACGCATTCCACAAAGGCCCCGCACCCGCTCGCTCTCCATGGTTGACCGCGCCTAAAAGCGTCCGCTTGACCATCCTCGCCCCATAGCGCAGCGGTCGAGCGTGCTTTCGCGAGCGGCGGGCGCGGGTTCGAGCCGCAGTGAGGGGCTGGAAGGTGCGGGCAATTGAGGCGCGTGGAGCGTCAGATGGAGATCGGATGGCCGCATGCGCCCGATAGCGTTCACGCGCGATTGAACGCGCAGCGTGAATGCGCGATCGCATGCGCCAGGAGAGCGCACAACGAGCAGGCGGAGACGCATCTTAAGCCGTCCGATCTCGCGATTAGACTGCTGAGAATCGACAAACGTGCGCAAGCGTTGCGCGCGCGGGCAGCTGAGCAGGCGCGCGTGGGCGCGGAAGCTATGCCCACGTTGGGGGCTTTAGCGACGGTTTTACCCGTCACTAAAGAGCCCTCATTTATTGTTTTGAAGTTGTAATGTCCATTTTGCCCCCACTCCTTGCAACTATAAAAGGAGACCCCCTCCATACGAAATTTTCATCCCTTCCTTCTCCTCTCTACCCCTCCAAAGCTCAAGAGAAGCTTGTCCCACACCTGGGATGCTCCTCGCGAGATAAAGTCTAAATTTCCGTTCCCCTTCGGAAGTGGATCCCACGACGACGACGGCGTGCTGCTTCGTTCCCGTTCTTTTGCTTCGTCCTCCTTCGTCCTGCTTCGTTCTCCTTCGTGCAGACGTCGTCCCGTCCAGCTTGTCCTCCAAGCAATCGTCGAGGAGGATAACTTCTCTCTCCCATTCTTATTTACAGCTTTTCTAGTATAGAATTTTCCTGCTTTATAGTGTAATTGATTTTCTACTTTCTAGTGTAACTTTTATTTAGTTTGATTATATAAACAGTTGAAATATTGAATGCATGTTCTCTTTCTCTCTCTCTCTCTTTCTCTCTCTCTCTCTCTCTTTCTTTTAGTCTGATAGCTCCATTGTAATTATATCACCTCGCTTATCAAAAATCCTAAAAAATATAATTGCGAATATAGATCAACGTAGCCTCCTTATGTTCGACCCAGAATTCATTTCGGTATAAATTTTATTTGTTGAATATGAATTCTTCACTTTCGAAATACAACGACAGGTTTTCCAAAATCGAACAGGTTAGCGTAGCGTTCGTAACATTCAACACAAAGCAATTAGAAATGCAAATAAAGAAATTGCAAAGAAGGCAACTAGATTAATGAAAAAGTGTTTTACAAAAAAGCCTAGTAGAGGAGTGCTTCTACTACTAGAAAAATTGCAAGAAATAAAATCAAACACAAATCCTCTAGATAGATGGTGAAGAAGAGGGCTTCTTGCTCCAAGCTTGGTAGCTCCCAAGCTTGAAAAGAGTCCTCCAACTCCTTCCTTGCTATGCTCCGCCAAGGTGATGTCCTCCAAGGTAAGCCCTAAAGGGGCATGCCCTAAGCTTCTTTCCAAGGGTGGACATCCACCGTAGGTCCTTCTCCTTTGCCTGGCCGTCCTCCTTGATGTAGAAAAGTCCTCCTCCTTGGTGTGGCCCAAGTTGAAGAGAGTGGGGAGAAGAAGGCACCAAAAGGGCTGGTGATGTGCCCCTTTAATCTCCTTCTCTACTCCTTCTTCTTGGCCGTAGGTGTAGGTGGTATAGGTAGAAAAATACACTAATGGAGGATGCTCTCAAATGGTGCTAGGAGGTGGGTTTTTATAGAATAGGAAGGGGGCTAAGGTGACTCCTGGAATGGAGGGTTAAGATGGAGAGAAGGAGGTGGTTGGGGATCCTATGGCTAAGGTTAATTGGCACCAACCCAAGGGACACCTAGGGGGTGGTTATGGGTGGTGGCACCCCTTGATGTTGGCACAAAAATGGCTTCTAGAAGGGGTTCTTAGGTGGTGCCAAGAAGGGTTCTAGAAGGAGGGGTAGGTGGGTGGCTAGGATGGGTTGTAGGGTTAGGTGTATGGTGGATGTGGGGGTGGATGTTGGCGCCAAAAAGAGGGGTAGTTAGGGTTAGGTTTTGGTGCCAAAATTGGTTCCTTTTGGTGGTGATGATGGGGTGAAGAGGTGGCTAGGAGGTGGCGCCAACTTGAGTAGGATAGCTAGCTTAGGTAGGGCTTAAGTTGGTGGAGCTAGCTAGGGTTGAATTTGAAGGTGGTGGATGGCCAAGGAGATGGTTGCTAGCTACGCTAAGCTAAGCTAAGCTAGCTTAGCTAGCTATGGAATTGAGAAGGAGGTATTGGAGCGAGGGTTTGAAGAGAGGAGTTGAGGAGAAGAATTCTGGAGCTAGAATTGGAGCTGGCAGCTGCTGAAGATGCTGGCATGGAGCTATTCTAGCTGGCTTAGCTTGCTAGTTCTTTGCTAGTTGCTAAGACAAGCTAAAGTGAACTGGCTTCTACCATAATGAGCTGAGGTGAGCTGGGTCTGGTGCTCCCGGGGAGGATCAAGCTGGTTGAGGCAGTTAAGGTAGCTTAGCTCAACTGAGTTGAGCTAAGCTGAATCCCTGGGAGCTGGACTTGAGCTTCTTGAGCTGAGATGAGTTCTTCTTTAGCTGGCTGGAGTTGAGTGGAGCTGGATGTAGCTGGGTCTGAGCTGGGGTGAACTCTTGTCAACTCAGGTGAGCTAGCTAGAGCTCCCTATGGACTAGTGGGAGCTGAGATGAGCTAGACTCAACTAAGTTGAGCTGGATCTGAGCTGACTTGAGCTAGGGTGAGCTAAGATGAACCCTCTTGAGCTGCCATTCAGCTGAGATTAGCTGAATGGAGCTGGGATGAGCTAACCCTAGTTCAAGTGAGCTAGGTTCCAGCTGTGGTGAGCTGGATCAAGCTGAGTTCCAGCTAGTCTGAGCTTCTCCACCATTTTCCTTCTTGAGTGCTAGGGTTTTAGGGATCTGTATATCTGTTCATCCCTAACACTCACTAAAACATATCAAAAAGACAATAAAAAATGCAATGCATGCCTAACCTAATTTATGCCTAAATGCAGCCCAAAAACCCGTTTGTGGAGTAAAATCCTAAGATCTAGGTTTGTTTTAATGCATAAGAATGATGATAAACTGGCGTTTATCACACCCCCATGCTTATCTTTTGCTAGTCTCTTAGCAAAACTTCAATTTTTTTGAAAACGGGATTTTTGGGAAATGTAATTTTTTCGACTTTTGAGGAGAAAAAGAGATTAAGGGACCTTGGTAGATTAAAATACAGGAGGTACGGGATTTGTTAAAGATAAACATCAGGATTTATTTTTGGATCCAACCATTAGACAGAATGGGATCAATATATCCTCCAGAAAATTCGCAAATTAACCCCTTGTTAATTTAGATGACTTGAAATTTTTGTTTTTAGGATTTTTCTGGCTCATGAATCTGATTCGCAACTTGAAAAATCCTTAAAACCTTGTGTCTGTGCTTGTGAAAAGCCAACATTTATAAGGGCATGTTAATTTATTTATTATTACTCTTTTTTTTTTCTCCCCCATGCTTATTTTTAGCTTAGTCTTACAATAGATGTGTCGGGATCATCATTCCCATTACCATTCCTCGAGGGGGCTCTGGCATCAGTACTTCGGGATAACACTGTCCATGACACCACCCAGGAAGTCACAACCCCAAAACACGATGCGGTGTAAAGGGGCGCTCCAAGCAAACTCAAGCTCTTGCTCCGACACTATAGGTAGAGCACTGTCCAAGACACTTGAGCTGCTAAAATGTGCTTTAATGCTCCATCTAAAGATATGAAATATAGATATGGAGCAGCGCTGAGGTGGTAACATGTTGACATCGTGTCCTCAAAGGAGGCATTTTCCTCCTTCTCGGCGGTGGGAACTCAAACCAATGATCTGCTTCAGACTTTTACTAAGTCCAAATAAGGGAGTTTTTCAAATTTTTAGTTATTTTTAAGTGTTGGCTTGTGTGTGAAGAGTGACACAGGAAGTTTCTCAAGACATGCAAGTTTTTGAATCAGAAACTAAGTCAAATACTTTCCGTATTACAAAATAGGATCAAGTCACCTGAGTTCAGGTGGAATTTTAGAGAAGGATATCTGATCTAGTCTAGAAATAGACCCTGAAATTCTAATGATCTGATCTATATCCTCATCCCTAGTTTGTTAAAGATTAAATCCCATTGTACCAAAAGTGAATTTTTCGACCTTAGTCCTGATTTCAAAATTTTTCCTCAAAAAGTTCTCAACTTTTTTTTTTTTTGGTATGCAAGTAGGAAATAAATTAAAGAAAAATGCATGTTTTTAGGTTTTGAATGTCCTAAATCGATCGTCAAAATTTGAAAACACCCCCCATGCTTAAGATATGCCATGTCCTTATGCATTAGGAGGGAAAAAGGATCACCTTAGTGAAGAACGATCGGGTTTAGGATGATCAAAACCTAGAAAAAGAAGAAAAAAGGAAAGCAGGAAAAAATGATGGGTTACCTCCCATCCAGTGCTATCTTTTGCTCCATTCAGCTGGGCATGAAGGTATGCACGAAAGACGGAAAATCATGTAAATAATTGGACACTTAGATGCCCACAAAAAAGGTGTCTTCTTTAAGATCCCTAGAAAATTGATTAGAAGCAATATTGGGATCAAAGTTGGATGGAAAACGATAAGTATAGCCCAAGTCTGGCCATGGTTTTAAATCAGGTTGGATGCCAAACTCAGGCGAGGTTGGTGGCAGGTCCGTAAGAAAGGAGTCGGGGAAGGAATGGTGAGGATTGGGTGAAGTTAGTGTGGAAAAATTAGGTGCGTGAATAGTGGGTGGGTTAGGGTGCTTAGGGGGTGTATCAGGAATAAATTTGGGGTCAAGACAAGTTTCCAGATCATAGATTTCGCTGACCACTGATTCTGAATCAGAGTCCTCAAAAAAATTATGGTCGGTAAGGGTATCTATTAACATTGTCTCCTCCACCATATTGGAAATTTTCGTATCTGAGTCCTCAAAAAAGTTATCATCATGGAATCTCCTGGAGGATTTGAAAATATCTAAAGTGATAGTTTGGCCTGCATAAGTGATATCCATTTTGCCTATGTGGCAATTGATATTTGCCTTTGCAGTGGCCAAAAAAGGGTGTCCAAGGATTATTAGGGAGTCCAGTAATGATTCAGGTACCTCAATGTCAAGAACCAAAAAGTCTGCAGGGAAGACACAATTCTGGACCTTGACAAAAACATCCTCGACAATCCCACGAGGTTTGATTGTAGATCGGTCGACTAATTGCAGGGTAACCTCTACGGGTTTTAATTCATCGATCTGAAATTCTTCAAATAAACTCGTGGGAATAATATTAACTGAGGCACCAAGATTAAGGAGGGCACGATTAAAGGTAGTACGTACTATGTATGACAAAGAGAAAATATTTTGATAATAACTGGTGGTAAGTATCTAATATGTGTATAATGGGCCTGCCTTTACCCATATGAAATATGGGATATTGAATTGGTATTCTTGTGAACACATATTAGATACAGTGCAGCCTGCGAGCTATGTTCTTTACCTCCCTTGGGGTCGGGTTTACCTCCCTATAGGTCGGGGGGTTCGTGGGTGCTTCTTTCTTTTCCTCCCTTGAGGTAGGGTTATGGTCCTGTTTCATTCCGGTTCCCTCTACTCATGGCTGCTTCTCTATATGACAGAAATTAAAGGTGCCCCCGGATCTTTCATCTTAGGAGGCAGCTTACTCTATATGACAGAGCTTACTGTCTCCAAAAGATGCACCTGTCCTAGATTTTTGTCTTGCCCTTTAGGAGTATAAATCTCCTTCAAAAATTTGGCATAGGTAGGTATATATTTGACGGCATCTAGGAGAGAAATATTGATATGAACTTGCCCAAATAGATCCATGAGTTCTTCTGTAGTGGGCTCAGATTTCTTTTTTTTGTTGGTGGTGGGGTGGAGAGCTTGTGGGAAAGGGATAGGAATCTTGTCTTGAGATTTTTGTATTTCTTTTTCTTCCTGATGGGGAGGTGGGGAGTCAATTTGCACAGGTATTTCACCAGGTTTGTGTGAAGGCCTGGGATCAGTGGTGGTTTTCCCACTCCTCAAAGTAACTGCATGTGCAGTCGGATTATTCTTTGGAGGAGGTGGGGGGTCTGTGATTGCGGAAACCTGGGAGGCTGCTGAGGTGGTGGATTTGGAGGAGGCTGATTCAGATAGTGTGGAGTTCTACCCGTATAATGGTTCCCTTGGTGATTAGGGTTGGGCATGGGTTGGGATGGAAGATGTCCTGCAGGTCTTTGCGTGGGAGTAACCCCAATCTGATTGTTCAGATTTGTGATGGTGCGGGTTACTTCTGTCATTTTTGTCTGCATTTCCTGCAGGGTTCGCATCATCTGGGCATTGATGTCTTGTTGGGATGGCCCAGGATGGAAGATTGGATTCGGCCCATACCCATTAAAATGATATGGTTGGGAAGAAACTTGATTATTCCAGGAGTAGTTCGGGTAATTTTTCCAATTGGAAGAATTTTTAAAGGGCTCCTGGATGGCAGAAATATTTTGAGTGGGGTTAAGATCTGGATAGTTGTAATTCCCCAGTGAATCATGGGAAACCTCAGAATAATCAGCAGGAGTAGTGTTGAGATTATGCAAATTTTCTCTTCGTAGAAAGTTAGGTTGGGTTAGATGTGGGTGTGGAGCTTGGGTTGATGTGGCCAATCTTTCCTCAATTTTCTTTTGATTAATATGCATCTAGTCGAGTTTTTGAGCGATCAATTGAAGATCGTCTTGGGTGCCTATTTCATGAACACCGAACTGCGGGTTTTGGGTTCTGCAAAATGTGTTCATGGAAGCTTGATTAAATGAGTTTTCACTCATTTCTTCAAACAGGTCGTAGGCACTTTCAGCATCTTTATTTAAGAAGTTGCCGCCACACAAGGCGTCGACAAAATGTCAGATTTGATCTTCTAATCCATGATAGAAGATTTGCATGAGCTACCATAAAGGAATCTCGTGGTGCGGGCAACTTCTTAAAAGATCTTGAAATCTTTCCCAAGAATCATGGAAAGTCTCACCAGATTTTTGGTGAAAGGTCGTAATAGATCTTTGCAAGGAATTGGTACGACCTATGGGAAAGAATTTCTTGAGGAAGGTGCTCTTGAGTTGAGGCCAAGTTGTGATGGGTCGGCCAATGGTCCTGAACCAATAAGCGGCCTTATCTTTAAGAGATAATGGAAAAAGCCGCATCAGCCATATATCTTCTTGCACATTTCAGGAATGGGTTGTCTGTGCAAGAAGAGTTAGCTCTTCAAGGTGGCTGAAAGGGTCTTCCCTAGGAAGGCCATGAAAGTATTTAATTAGGTTCAGGACTGTAGGCTTGATCTCAAAGTCCCCCTCTGGTATGACCACCCCTGGTCGTTCCTCATAATAAGATGGATCATAGAAATCTTTTAGAGGAATAACAGGCTGCTGACGGGGTGGTGGGTGTGGCCTTGGATTGGCTAGGTTTTGAATGTTCCTAGTCAATGTTTGTTGATTGGAATTTAATTTATTAATCTGCTCAGCCATCAATTTTAAAAGATCAGGCAGGGGGTCTTGATGTTGTGTTTGGGGCAACTCAAGATTAGGGAGCTCCAAGTGTGGGAAGTTAAAGGTGGGTGGGTTTTGGGTGGAAGGGTTAGAATTAGGGTTAGTGGTGGGGTTAGAGGTAAGGTTAGAGGTGGAAGTGGAAGGGTCATTGGACCTATTTTGTTTAGTTTCCATTTTTTTAGAAGGAGAAGAAGACAGAAAAAGTGGTCTTTTTATGCAGGGGGCGAAATCAAATGGTCCTTCCAAGTGCGGATTTTGAGACCGTCGCCCGTGCATAAAATGGAAGAATGGGAGGGGAGGAGAAGAGAAAGAGATGAGAGAAAGTGTGCAAATCAAACAAACAAAGCTAGACTTAACTTAATTGTGACTCCCTAAAAATAAACCTATGACTTGGTCTACGTAGGAAATAAGTAATCAATAGTGAATACCTGTTCTATCAACAAATCTAGCCAAGTTTCTTAAGGGGAGGTTTGGGCCCAAACGTTTCCCAGGGAAAACCCCAAGTGCTTGTACAAACCCGCATCTGGTCGTTTGACACAGCCCCTCAGCTTGAACACCAGATATAGATGACAGAATTGGTACTAACTAAAGAAAACTTATGACCTAAATAGCAAGCCTAAGTTGATAAAGCCTTAGGGGTCAAGTTGCTACAAATTTTAATTAGGTCTAGGATGCTATAGTACACAATGAATGTGGAGGGTGTTTATTGGGTTGTTGCCCTGTTATTTCAATTTTTTTGTGTGTGTGCAGGAATTGGAGAGTGGCTTCAATGAAAATCAAGTTGTCACACAATTTTTTGTATTTTTGTCTTTTAGGATTTGATTTAATTAAATGTGTTTTAGGGTTTTTCTTTTTAAATTTTCAAACAAGTTTGAAACTCCACAATCAAAGGAAAGACAAGTTGTATTGGTGATGGTTAATTTCCTTTAATGTGAGTCTCTAAAAAGAAAGAAAGAAACCCTAAGCCAATTATCCCTAAGATAGAAAATTACTACCAATGAATTAATTTTAGGCTTTCTGTATTAAGTAGTGGTCCAAACAAGTCAAACAACACCACTAATTTGAATAAAATTAAACAAGGATTCCAAAAATAATTTTTTTAAGATTTTAGGAATTTGTTTGATATTTATTTTGATTTTTTAATTGTACTGGTGTTAAAGTCCAGAAATGATTCCTGTGGGTATTTTGGACTTTTCAGTATTACCACTGACCTCACAAAATTTTTGTGATTTTATATGATGTGTAAAATTTCACAAGAATTCCAACAAGCTAAATTTCACAAAAATTGGATGAGTATAAAAATTCTAAAAATTCATGGACAGTAGCAAAATAGGAAGATTAAAGGGTGTGACCCCTCTGTAGTCCACGAATTTTTAAAAATTAAATACAAATCCAATTGATCTGAAATTTGGAACAATGTTCCTAACTTAATTGGGAATCATTGTATGAAATTTTATGATTTTAGGAGGCCTGTGGTGTTAGGAATCGATTTTTCAAGTTCGGACAGAAATCTGGACCCGAAAAACAGAACACCAATACTTGCAAGGGAGTGGTGTTAAAGAAGCATTCAAGCAAACAATGGATTTTAAAATGCACCACTCCGCTTAGTTAAGTTGTTTATGGTCCTAAAAGCCAAGTTTAATATTATTTTGGTAGTCTTTTAGCCTAAATGTGACAAGAAAGGGGAACCCTAGGTCCACCCTAGGTCCTTCTCTTTTGCTTGACAGTCCTCCTTGAAGCAGAAAAGTCCTCCTCCTTGGCGTGGCCCAAGTTGAAGAGAGTGGGGAGAAGAAGGCACCAAAAGGGCTGGTGATGTGCCCCTTTAATCTCCTTCTCTACTCCTTCTTCTTGGCCGTAGGTGTAGGTGGTATAGGTAGCAAAATACACTAATGGAGGATGCTCTCAAATGGTTCTAGGAGGTGGGTTTTTATAGAATAGGAAGGGGGCTAAGGTGACTCTTGGAATGGAGGGTTAAGATGGAGAGATGGAGGTGGTTGGGGATCCTATGGCTATGGTTAATTGGCGCCAACCCAAGGGACACCTAGGGGTTGTTATGGGTGGTGGAACCCCTTGATGTTGGTGCCAAAATGGCTTCTAGAAGGGGGTCTTAGGTGGCACCAAGAAGGGTTCTAGAAGGAGGGGTAGGTGGGTGGCTTGGATGGGTTGTAGGGTTATGTGTATGGTGGATGTGGGGGTGGATGTTGGCGCCAAAAAGAGGGGTAGTTAGGGTTAGGTTTCGGTGCCAAAATTGGTGCCTTTTGGTGGTGATGATGGGGTGAAGAGGTGGCTAGGAGGTGGCGCCAACTTGAGTAGGATAGCTAGCTTAGGTAGGGCTTAAGTTGGTGGAGCTAGCTAGGGTTGAATTTGAAGGTGGTGGATGGCCAAGGAGCTAGTTGCTAGCTAAGCTAACCTAAGCTAAGCTAGCTTAGCTAGCTATGGAGTAGAGGAGGAGGTATTGGAGCTAGGGTTTGAAGAGTGGAGCTGAGGAGAAGTCTGGAGCTGGCAGTTGCTGAAGAGGCTGGCATGGAGCTACTCTAGCTGGCTTAGCTTGCTAGTTCTTTGCTAGTTGCTAAGCCAAGCTAAAGTGAACTGGCTTCTACCATAATGAGCTGAGGTGAGCTGGGTCTAGTGCTCCCGGGGAGGATCAAGCTGGTTGAGGTAGTTAAGGTAGCTTAGCTCAACTGAGTTGAGCTAAGCTGAATCCCCGGGAGCTGGACTTGAGCTTCCTGAGCTGAGATGTGTTCTTCTTCAGCTGGCTGGAGTTGAGTGGAGCTGGATGTAGCTGGGTCTGAGCTGGGGTGAACTCCTATCAACTCAACTGAGCTAGCTAGAGCTCCCTATGGACTAGTGGGAGTTGAGATGAGCTAGACTCAGCTAGGTTGAGCTGGATCTGAGCTGACTTGATCTAGGGTGAGCTAAGATGAACCCTCTTGAGCTGCCATTCAGCTGAGATTAGCTGAATGGAGCTGGGATGAGCTAACCCCAGTTCAAGTGAGCTAGGTTCCAGATATGGTAAGATGGATCAAGCTGAGTTCCAGCTAGTCTGAGCTTCTCTTTCACCATTTTCCTTCTTGGGTGCTAGGGTTTTAGGGATCTGTATATCTGTTCATCCCTAACACTCACAAAAACATATCAAAAAGACAATAAAAAATGCAATGCATGCCTAACCTAATTTATGCTTAAATGCAGCCCAAAAACCCGTTTGCGGAGTAAAATCCTAAGAGCTAGGTTTGTTTTAATGCATAAGAATAATGATAAACTGGTGTTTATCAGTTATGTGCCTAATGTGGGAGATAAGTGGTGATTTGAATCACCATTTTTAGTGCTTCTTTATTCTTTTTATCCCAGCAACTTTTAAAATATAATTTGATTTATCATTGAATATCATTTGGAGTAAATTATTCAATGAATATCTTTAATTGTGATTCATTGATTGTGCTCATTATTTCTAATTGCGATTAGTGTGTGAATTCTATATTTGCTCCCTGCGAATGACCTCAGACTCAATTTCTTTGTTTTTGACCACTCTTTATAAATTTAAATGTTGTAAAGCAGTTTTGTTGATCCTACTACAACGTGTACTTCCTAAAATTCAACTCGAATGCTATCAACATTTTGGCACCATTGCTAGGAGCAACGTGCAATTCACCACTAGTCTTATCTTATTTGATTGAGCTGCTTACTAACTTGTCATATTTGTTTTGCTGTGATTTTGGGAGGTACATCACAAGAAGATCTTCCGTGCAATCAACCACTCCAGGTGCAGGTAAAATTTCTCTTCTTCCCTATCAACCTCTTAATCTTGGGAAAGAGAAAAAGGAAACAAATGAATTAGGATCCCTTGCCTTATTTTTATAGTAATCATCATTTAAAGGTAAAAAGTTTCTCGATTTATGAAGTTAATTTGATATCTGATTGAAGTGAGACGATTTGATTAGAGATCCCCTCCTGATTTCCTGTACCTATTAGAGATTTATGCTTAAATTATTGACATCTTGGACTACCCACATTCTTGTTTGAGTCCAGGGTGTTACATTTGAGATCAAATTGGACTTGAAATAGAGCCAATTAGAGTTTCTACATTAGGATTTTGAAGTGTTAGTACACACTTGCATGCATTAAAGGAAATTGGCCCTCCCGCATTTGTGTGCTACCAAGCCCTTGGTTGAAAAGATCTATTCAAGAAAACCCAAAAATCAAGGCTTTAAATTCACTTGAACCCTAAAATTTTGGACCTAATAACCTGAGAGTCAATTCAAGGTGATTTTGGGTCTTAACCCAAATTTCACCCTCAATCATTAGGTCAGGTCAAGTGAAGTTGGTCCACTTTGTGGGTCAACCAACTTCCAAATTAGGTCACAAATTGAATCAACTGCTAAATCAAGTGAAATTCAAGGCACAAATTAGGACTAAAATTGGTAGAGTTAAGGCTACAATTCATACATTCCGGTCTACTTGGATTTGTAGTGACAAGGAAGGTCGGGTGGAGGAAACCCTGTAATCCATGGGGACACTCTATCATGTAGGGGCCTTTGTGTGGACTCTCCCTTCCTGGCTACCCAAGTAATTCTCCGGTGTATGGATTTCTGATTCAGAGGTATCATCCGCCTCAAGACAGCCTTAGTCTTCAAAAAACTTTGGGTGCCCTGATTGGGTCCAATTCACATCCAGTCCCTCATCTTTTCTATAGTGCACATACACAGGAAAGGTCCTAGGTTTGACCTAGAGGCCTCCATTAGAGTTGATCTTTTGGGGAATTCTGATATGATCTAATCAATTCAATCTGGACCTGAATTTGATTCTACATCTTGATCCACCACTTGATTTGAAAATGCAACCTGACAACATAGGAAAGATTTTCAATAAACCTGAATCCCAAATGGAAGAGAACATGATCAAGGCTGCTCTTAGACATCATGATGAATATTACAAAACCTCAGCTTCATTTAGAAGCATTCAAGTTAATGTGTCAGAAACAACCTTCATTGTGAACCGTGCCCAGCTAATGTTGACACAAATAATAAATGGTTAAACCTGGGATATTCTAATGATAGAATACATCGAATTAGAGATATTGCATAATGCTGAGTATCTCCAACGTCTGACAAATCCACTACATTGGGAAATGCACCAAGATGACCCAAAGGAGAATTTGATAAATCTGTTGAAGCTGACCATCAATAAAAAATATCCATATATCCACTCAAAAATTGATGAGACATCTTGGAGCAACGTTGATCAATATGACTTCCGAGGGCCTGAGTTAGAAAATTGAGGTTGTTGTGGACCCCCAACCCAAATGGATTCAGATTCAAACTTTATGCAGAATGACATACCTAATCTTGATGTTGGTTGGGTGGATCCAACTGTAGGTGTTCTCTATTATGAACTAGCCTTAGAGAGCTGTGAAGCTAGTCCATCATGCCTTGATTCTCCAAACACCTGTGACAAAGTAGAGTCAGAACCTCTTAAGGAAGTAATTCCCGCACCTTATCCAGTTAAGGTAATCCTCGAGAGTGATTTTGACATCCCAAGAGATCCATGTCCAGATTCTAACTAATTCCTAACCCTGACCTAGAATCTAGATTTGAGCCTATTTGGGATGCTCATGAGGCCCAATGTGATGAGTATCAGATTTTAGATCTGAACTGTGATTCTGGGCCAGTATTTGATGATTGTACCTCTCCAGACTCCTTAAAAGAACAAATTGATTTTTTGGAAGTCACACCTATTTACAATACAAAAATAGAGTTGGAAGAGTTAAGATTTGATTAGGTCAACCCTAGGATCCTAGAACTTGAGCCTATGCCTAATGAGGACACTTCTTTAAGCTCAAAATTTGAGATTAGGTTAGATCCAAGTCAGGTTGTTGATTGTATGCATCATGATTTATTCTGTGGTGGAAATCCCGATTTGGAATCAGGTTCAGAAACTGATTATCACAGATTCTCCAATGATTTCGACTCATACTCTAATTTCGGAGAACCTTTATTTCCAGATGATTATGGGCCAGTTTACGACCTCAACATCCATGACCCATTCTTTGATTCTGATTCTGAGCCTAATGATTTGAATTTCAAAGCTGCCACACCTCATTCAGAGCCTTTCAAAATTCGATCCCAACCCCGACCTGTCACCAGAATCAATTTCTACTTTGACTCACCTCTCTCTGATCCAGTTGCATATGATTCACCTCCATCTTTTGATCGGGAGCTGGACATTGATCATACCGTTAATCACGTCTTATCCTTCTCTTATCCCACCAGTAGGGTTTCTACATTTTCCATAGATCCATTATCCTTTAAGGACCCCTACACTAATCAGGTTGAGCCAATTTAGCCAAACCCTAAAATCTCACTTTCACATCTTTTCGAGTCACATAGTATCTGGTGGGCTCCACACCTATTGATTTACATCTATCAACCCACCAGACTGATTGGGTTTGGTCTGCATCATTAGCCTGTTGATCTGAATAAGCACCTGGTTGGACCAACCAGGCTACTCATTAAAGTGCTTGTTCTACAAAATTCCTTTGATTTGATCACCCCTTCTCATTGACCACCTTCTACTCAGCTGAAGGCATTGAATTTAGCACTTAATGGGAGGCAACCTGAGATTATAGAAACCTGAGACCCTTCTGACCATCCTTTGAGCTACACTCCTATTGCACTCTTTAGTTCAACTTTAGAACAGCTGACTCCACCTTATATTTGAATCATGGTCGAGCTTCATAAAAGCTCCCCGTGCTTCCACCGTCTTCCTTAGTCCGATCTAGGCCTCAAATTCTTCAACATTCTCTCTCTCTGGCCATCTCCGCCATGACTCCGGCGGCCTCCTCAAAATCCCTTCATCGTCCTCTACCATGTACGATAGGCAGAGGGAACTTCCTCCCCTACGTCTTCCGCTCCTCGCCGTACCAAGCATGAGCCATCTACCCCATTGTCATCGTCGCTTCTCACCATTGGAGAATTCATCTCCCTCGACGTCGGCTAGCAACGCTTGTGCGAATGTCCCATCCCCTTCGTCCGTAAGTAGTTCCTATCTCCTTCTCTCCTCTAGGTTAGAACCAACCTTCTCCCACCTCAATTCAACCACTGTACACCTACCGCCCACTTCATCTTCTTCACCTTTGGCGAAGCCATACGTCCGCTACATGCCACCAAACTCACAACCACCACCACCAATACCTTCCTCATATTTCAGAAATCAAAAGCCCCAAGGTTATTGGAGCTCTTGACCTCTGGAACCACCAGCCAAAGAACCCATCCATTCACCGATCATCTCTTCACCCTTCTGCTACCACCACGCTCCAATAACCTCAAGACCAGCACCAATGCAGTCCACGCATTCTGGCGACGCTCATGAACTCGCTAATTGGGGCTTTTAAGCCTGTATTCATTATTTCAGGGTTTGTCAAACTTTGCCTACACTGTGATCTTCTCCGCCTCCCTCCATCATGCTCCATTCATCTCCATCCATGATTTTGTAGCCAATAGTCACGGCTTAATTTGGTGAGGGCATTAGCTTCATCAATCAAGCAAAAGCGAGATAGCAGTAGCACCAATTGCTCGAGACTCCTATAGCTACACGCACACGAAGACAACCTCTGCTTAGTGCCACATCGTGGATTGCCAGACCAACAATGTTGTATAAGAGGAAAACTTGCATATGCCTCTTCACCCATGAACACAGGGTCGAGTCCCCTCTCACGCTTATGCTCTCCTCGCTCACCTCACACGCTCGATAAGCCTGGTCACTGTTTACACCTGATTACTTGGTTACTGTGTATGACCATATGCCCGATTAGAGAGACAAGAGGAGTGTTGGAGTAGAAAATCATTGCAAAAAGATTTGAGTTTGGAAAATCCATCATTGTAGTATGATTTACAAAGAAATCCATCAACAAATAAATTTTACCAATACTTGGAAGGAATTCCGGGTCGAATACAAGGAGGCTAAGTCGATTTGAAATCCACGATTATATTTTTTAATTTTTGTTGTTTAGAAAGAGAGATAATCATAATGAATTCGATATTAATAATAAGATAGAGATAGAAAGAGAGAGAGAGAGAACAAACACTTTATAATATGGATAATGTTTTTACAACTAGAAAGCGAGAAATATTATAGCTAGAAAGCAGGCAATATTACAACTAGAAAGCAGTAAAATCTACTCTAGAAAGCAGTAAAGAGAAAGGAGGTGAGAAGCTATCCTCCTCAACAGCTGCTTACAGGATAAGCTGGATGGGGCAACACCTGGAAGATAGAGGGAAAAGACAAAAGACAAAGAATGAAGCAGGAAGAACTAGGGGTGAGGTAAGGTGTCGTCGTCGCGAGATCCACTTCTGGAATGAGGGCAAGAAAACTTTGATTTTAACTCTAGAGGAGCATCCTGGGTTTGGGACAAGCTTCTTTAAAGCTTTAGAGAGGGAGAGAGGTGAAGGGATGAATGAAATGTGGAAGGCATAGGCCTTTTTATAGGTGTAAAGGTTGGGGACAAAAAAGTAATTTCAAGTTGTAAACATTAATGTAGGGGCCTTTAGTGGCAGATTTAAGCATCACTAAAGACCCTGAACGTGGCCTTGGCTTGTACGCACGCGTTGCCTCTTCCTCTCCCACACTTAACAACGCTCACACATGTTCGTGCTCTCTTGATCGTCCGATGAGGAATCAACGACCCAGAAGGCGCGATCACGTGCCTTTACGAATCGTACCTCCCACACGTGAGATCGGGCGTGGGATCAGGTGTCATTTTGCGTGTGCGGCCGACTGATCCATTAGAGCCGTTGGCACTTGATCGGGAAACTTGATTTCATGCTTGCATGCAAAGAAGAGGGGCACTGTGCTCGATTCGAACGCGTGACCTCTGTGCGCACAACACTTTAACCACTGCGCTATGGCCTCTATTGAGGTGAACTTTTGATTTAAGGCATGCGTGTCTATGACTGTTGGATCAAGATCTAATGGCCCAGATTAGACGAGCGCATGAGGAGAGAGAGGGAGCGGGTGCCTTTGGCTGGTGTGGGCAGCTGAGATGGTGCCACACGGTGCCATCTTAGCCGTCCATCTTCTATTGTTGTAGATGGTGCCACGGATGTCGAATTGGATAGATTTTTGCACTGTTAGGCTGCGATCATTGATTCAAACCCATCCATGCGGTCGGATTTATCATCTGAAGTGTGAATTTACACCATCATGGCCCTTGATCTCTAATCTTCTTTAGATTATATTTGATGCTTCGAAAGTTCGATCAGGGCGATCTTGGAGTTGTTGAACTCCGATCGTCATCCTGATCAAATCCGTATGGTTGGCTCTTCAATCCGAGGCCTTGATTAAATGTCGCCTTGTCCTTGGCCACCAAGAAGAAGAAATTACTATACAATTTGGATAATTTGACCTAAATGCATGATGATGCATGTTATGTAATATTTACAATGCATGATACTTATATGATACTAAGAACATGCATTAATAGACATTTTTGTCTATTCAGATGTATGCACATCACACCCCCATGCCTATCTTTTGCTAGTCCCTAGCTAAAACTATATGTTATTTATAAAAGAATTAGGTTAGATTTCTTGGGCAAAAGTTATTCTTCAACACTAGGAGATTTTTACTAAGGACCTGAACTATAAAGACACAACAGCACCCGGGTGTCTACTAAAATGCAGGCAGCCTCAAGCCCTCACCATTTTCAAAGAAGGATCTTTTTCTTCTTTTCTAATTATTTTTAGATTTTTGAGTTCAGGGTTTCGGAGCAGCTTTCTACGGCCACTCAACCCATCTAAGACTCGAAGAGAACCTTAAGTTTTAAGCATCTTTATGTGTGAAATGTGATAGACTCACTGATCGGCGATTAGAATGGACTTCGGGTTTCTATGCCCCTAGGTAACCTTGAAAAGAAATTCTTCTTAAAGATGTATCTATTCGACTGGTAGCTTTCTCCCTACTTTTATTTTTATGGGCTCAACACAAGGGCAAACCCAGTGTATATCTCCCCGGCTTATTCTACTTCGCAGCTTCTTCCTAAGTGTTTTAGAATTATACATGCATTTCTTGAGTTGGGATCTAAATAACCTACCAATGGGTTGTTACCCACGATAACTTGCCAGCCATACCACCCTAGAAGGTTCATTAGCTACCCAATTTCCGTTAAAACCGCTGAAAAATGAGTCAGTGCAAATAGTGTGTAGATGCTTAGACTTAAAATCCCCTCAAATTAGAGGCCGGGTTGATAAGTTGTGTACTTATCACCCCAACTTATTTAACCAAATTGAAGTAAATTCAGAATGACGAGGATTCGATAAACAAATCCACATTTTAGTGGACACCTAGGCCGATTAAGCCCGAAGACTTGAAGGATCTAAGTGTTCAAATCCTACTATATTATTCCCTAAGGTTGAAAAGTCCTAATGCCCAAGTATTCTTTCCTAAGTTAATTTTTTTTAAAATAAAGAGAAAAAATAATAAGTAGAATTTACAAGAATTCCACAGAGTTGACAAAATGATTTAGAATTGAATCCACCTTCCCATGCCTAGCTGATGCAATATCCTCATTGAAAAATAAAAGGAATGAAAGGAAGGGTAGAATGAAGAAAATATCACCTCTATATGATGCTCAGGTCAACTCTGAGTCAGATTGTACAAGTGTTGAGTTTAATGCCATCAGCTATTAAGGTTACATTAAGGTTAAAGCAACCTTATCGAAGATGGGTTCTAGAATAACATGGTCAACATAAGGTTTCAGACATTGACCGTTGACCTTAAAAGAATTACCCATCTTTGGATCATAGATCTCAATGGCTTCGTTGGGAAATATTCGATCGATGATGAACGGGCCATCCCACTTTGACCTAAGCTTGCCGAGAAAGAGCTTAAGTCGAGAATCAAAGAGCCAGACCTTCTGGTTTGGCTCAAAGCTCTTGCAGGAAATCAGTTGGTCATGAAGAGCTTTGGTTCGAGCCTTATAAATCTTGGAATTCTCATATGCATTGTTTCTAAGCTCCTCCAACTCAAATAGTTGGAGCTTCCTGGTCTTTTTGGCTAAACTTAGATCAACGTTGCATTTATTGATCACCCAGAATGCCTGATGTTCAATCTCTATGGGTAAATGGCAGGCCTTTCCATACACCAGACGAAACGATGACATGCTGCTAGACGTTTTGTATGCCGTACGGTTGGCCCAAAGAGCATCCTCAAGCTTTTGAGTCCAATCTTTTCGATCGGGACTAACCATCTTCTGCAGGATGTTCTTGATCTCCCGATTGGAGATCTCGGCCTGTCCATTCGTCTGAGGGTGGTAAGGTGTGGAGATTCTATAATTTACCTCGTATTATGCCAGTAAACTATGGAATTGGGCATTTTTGAAGGGAGTACCAGTATCGCTGATGATAGCCCTCAGAATCCTAAACTGACTAAAGATGTTCTTTTTGACGAAATCGATGACCACTTTGTGGTCGTTGGTTCGGGTGGGAATAGCCTTGATCCACTTGGACACATAATCAACAGCAACAAGAATGTACTGGTGTCCAAATGAAGGGAGGAAGGGTCCCATGAAATCGATACCCCAAACGTCAAAAATTTTGATGGGAAGGATTAGGTTTAGAGGCATCATATCTCTCTTGGTTATGCTCCCAAGTGCCTAGCATCAGGAACATGACCTCAAGAATTCCTGGGCATCCTTGAATAAAGATGACTAATAGAATCCAGATTGCAATATTTTTGCAATCGTCTTTTTCTCGAAGAAATGTCCACATGCAGATGCATGGC
Organism: Thalassia testudinum; assembly: GCA_037157565.1. Taxonomy (NCBI): domain Eukaryota; kingdom Viridiplantae; phylum Streptophyta; class Magnoliopsida; order Alismatales; family Hydrocharitaceae; genus Thalassia; species Thalassia testudinum. The sequence continues at coordinate 3,358,403 of JAZHRO010000070.1, forward strand.
AGAACTCAAGTATACTTTGGAATTCATTCTTCAGAACACATTAGTGAATAATCTAATCAGAGCTGATGTGGTACAGTTCAAGGTCCTCCCAGAAGTAATATTTTGCTTCAGCTTTGAGACTATCTCATTGTTGCTTAGTCCAATCCTGAGGGATTTGACCAACGGCCAAATAATTTACTATGTTTGCAAACCACGGGGTTTGGACACCTGACACTGCAAGAATAGTCTCATCCAAAATAGTATCAACAATCGGAATATTCAGACAAGGAGAATCACTTAGAAGTCTCGAAAGATGATCCGCCACCACATTCTATGCCCTAGGTTTATCTTTGATTTCAAGATCGAATTTTTGAAGCAGAATAATCCATCGAATGAACCGAGGTTTGCCATCCTTTTTAGCCAAGAGATGTCTCAAGGTCGAGTGGTCGGTGTAAATTATGACATGAGACCCTAAGAGATAAGCCCTGAATTTCTTCAAAGCAAATACTACAGCTAGCAACTCCTTCTCAATAACGATATAATTCCTCTGGGCCTCGCCTAGAGTTTTGCTAGTGTAGTAGATAACAGAGGGCTTTCTATCGATCATTTGACCCAAAATAGCCCTGACTGCATAATCAGAAGTGTTGGTCATGATCTCAAATGGGGCTGTCCAGATCGGTGGTTGCAACACCAGAGCATAAGTGATTGCCATTTTAAGAAAATCGAATGCCTTGCAGCACAATTCGTCGAATTCAAACGATGTATCTTTGGTGAGAAGGTTGCTCAGAGGGTGAGCAACCTTGGAGAAATTCTTGATGAACCTTCGATAGAATCCCACATGACTAAGAAATGATCAAATTTGTTTGACAGATGTGGGAGGAGGAAGTTTAGAAATAGCATCAACCTTAGCTTTGTCAACTTCAATTCCCTGTTCAGAGATTACATGATCCAAGACGATACCTTCTTGTGTCATGAAATGGCTCTTTTCCCAGCTAAGGACCAATCTTGTTTTGATGCATCTTTTAAGGATCAATTCGTGATTAGCCAGTCAAGAATCAAACGATTCTTCAAAATAGAGAAATCGTCCATGAAGACTTCCTTCAACTCTCCCACCATGTCAGAGAATATGGCTAGCATACACCTTTGAAAAGTCACAGGTGCAATGCATAAGCCGAATGGCATTCTACGGAAAGCAAATGTTCCGTAGGGATAGGTGAAAGTCAATTTTTCCTGATCCTCGAGATGGATAGGGACTTGATTGTATCCTGAGTAACGATCTAGGAAACAGAAGTACTTTTGCTCGGCTAATCTTTCAAGGATCTTATCGATGAAGGGCAGAGGGAAATGATCCTTTTTGGTGGCTGTGTACAGCCTCCTGTAATCGATACAGACTTTCTAGGAGGAAGTTGAATGAGTTGTGATAGATTCTCCTTTCTCATTAGTCACAACGGTAATCCTGACTTTCTTGGGAACAATTTGCATGGGACTTACCCAAGGACTATCTAAGATCGGATAAATGATTCCTACATCGAGCCACTTAATTATTTCTTTCTTGACCACTTCTCACATATTAGGGTTTAGTCTTCTCTGCATCTGGTGAGAAGGGCGGGATTCATCTTCCATGAAAATTCTGTGATTACAATAAGATGGTTCAATCCCTCTAAGGTCATGGATGGTCCAACTAATTGCCTCATGTTCCTTTAGGACCCTTAATTAGTTTAATCTCCTGCTCCTTAGTCAATCTAGCACTGATAATCACAAGGAGCATCTTTTTAGGTCGTAAAAACTGATATTTCAAACTCTCAGGCAATGGTTTCAATTCAAGCTGGGGTGGGTCTAAGATGGAAGGTAAGGATGATGCTGATGAAGATTCATCAAGAGGAAGAGGTTGAAAGTGAACAAAATCAATAACCTTTTTAGAATGTAGCAGGCTTGCCACAGAGGGTTGCGAGTTGGATTCATTGAGACAGGAGGAACTTTCAATTGCAGAAACAACCATACATGTCTCAATATTCAAGTTATCTTCCTCAAGTTCCTCAACATATTCACAATCCTCAAATTTGTTAATCGCCTTAAAAATATCCAGTTCCAATTTTTGATCCCCAAAGGCAATTTCCATGCTACCGCTCTCACAATTGATATAGACCTTAGCGGTAGCTAGGAACAGATGCCCCAGAATGATGGGTGTGTTCCTTAAATTTTCAGAAACATCCATTTCAAGGATAAGGAAATCTACAGTAAAATAGAAGTCATTAACCTTGACAATAACATCCTCAATAACGCCTCTTGAAGTTGTGATCGAATGGTCCGCTAACTGCAGCGTTACTAAGATTGGCCGAAGTTCACCTAATCCGAACTTCTCATAAAGAGAAGTTGGAATTAGGTTAATTGATGCACCTAGATCCAGGAGTGCCCTATCAAAGGTTTAATCTCCGATAACACATGAAATCAAAGGGGCACCTAGTTCTCTCTTTTTTGGAGGAAGGTGATGCAGGATAATAGAACTAGCCTGCTCAGAGAGTATCACCTTCGTCAGAACAGATTCCCTCGGCTTACGCTTCTGGGTGCATAAATCCTTTAAGAATTTAGCATAAGCCGGTATGTGTTTGAGAGCATCGAGGAGGGGGATATTGATTTCAACATTCTTGAATATATTCAAGAGCTCCTCGTTGCTATCAACAGTCTTCTTCTCCCAGGATTTAATCCAGGCCTTAGGAAAAGGAACATGAGTCAGATCTTTGGAATTACGTTCCTGAGCCTTGATTTCTTCTTCAGAATTCTCCTTTCTTTCCTTAGGCTCACCAAGATTTTCTTGACTAGAGCAAGGTAGGTGTGGGTCCTAGGTTTGCCTTCTAATTAGCCCATATTTGTGCGCTATTTAAGTATTTAAGTGCCTCGACATTAAGTTAATTTTAACATTTAGATAGCATACATTAGGATGTAAATAAATTAATTCATATTTTTAGCTTAAGTGCATAATTCATGTGTGGCATCCATATCTAAATGCATTTAGAATTAACCTAGAATTGCATGCATTTGATTAGTTAATTAATTAGGTGCAATACATACATTATTTTAATTAACATAGAAGTTGAAAAGTAATGTATAAATAATCCTAATTATTTTATTATTATTCTTCTTCTTCTGCAGGTAACTGCTCCGCCTCCGCCTCCTCCTCCTGTGCATTCATAGCTGCCAGCATTCACTCGACGGTGGACTCCTCTTGCTTGTTTGAATTTCAAATCCTTGTAGCCACTGCTACAAAGAGGAGGAACGGCTGCCATTCAGTGGTGGCCTCCATCCCCACTCCTCACCGTGCAGAGAACGGGTTCTCTTCCACTCCACTACCACCAGCCAACCGTGGCAGAGCTTCTCCACCGTGTGCACGTAGGGTGACAACCTGCACTGCCATTGCAAAGCTTCGCACTACAAACTCACCGTGCATCCACCTGACCACCAACTCCACATCCCCCACCACTTTCTCCTCTATTTCTCTTCCACCTAAAAAACAAACCCAACTTCACTCATCGTCACCCAACTCTCGCAGTAGCTGCAACTGCAGCAACAGAGCACAGCCTCCGCATGCCACCCACTGTACTGTCCCTCGCCTTCAAACCTTTCACACCGCGCACATCTCCTTACTGCCCTGCAGAAACCACTCGTGCAGCAAGTGCTCCATTGGCTCCCCGTTCAGCTGCACGCACGCATCCACATGCCTGCCGCACGCATCACCAGTAGCAACTCCTCCTGTGCGCAGAGCACACTGCACCTCCACTTGTGCCTCTCGTGCCGTGCGCAATAGAACCAACCCACTGCAAGCCCGCACAGCCTCCATACCCCCCTTGCTGCACCTCCGCTCGCAGCCCCTCCAAGTGTTGCTCCAGCAGCAACAGCGTATCCTCTAGCCTACCGGCCCTCGTCTCCAGCCTGCGCACGCAGAGCGCTTGCTATAGCGTGCTGCACCTTCGCCCACATGCAACGCGCATCCTCCAGCACCTCCAACGATCACGCACTTCACCTATAGCACTAGCTCGTCGCCGGCTTCCGCTCCGTTGTTCAGCCATGTTCGATCGTCCCAGTCCACGCCACCACTACCAAAGCGAAGGCCCCAACCCCATGCACCTTCCCTGAGCTCCTGGTCAGCCATGATCTCTCCTCCCTCGCGCACTAGCCGCTGCAACAAATCCTCTGTTTTGAAGTGAATTAAAATTTACATTTTTTTCCATTGATGGGGAAGGTATTTTTAGTTAATAATATTCTATTCGGTTGATTTTATGAGCATCTCCCTCTTGTTTTGCATAACTACAATATCAGCATGATAATGTCTTATTATCTCAATTGAAAAGCAATTTTGATCCAATTTCCTAACGAAACTAATCGTGAGCATATCTTTTTAACTGGTGCGAGTTTAAATAGGTCATTGCCTCCCTATGGATACAACCTACTCTCCTATGAGTGGTTTAATTTTAATTCTGATTGTTTTGATTAGTCGATTTTCCACCACTTAGAAATACGACTAATCTTCTTAATCATCATTTTTGAAAGCAAAAATTGACTCATCACCTTCCACTCCTTAAAGTAACGGAGTTGGCAGATGCATACGGGTTTGGGTCTTGGGGAGGGTTAGGAAAGATCGGAGGGGCTTGATTAGCCAAAAACCCCAAATTTGATGAAGCAGAAGAGAAAAGACCCTGTTCAACCACCTGAGTATGTGCGTGTGGGTCCCTCTGATTCCCATACCCTTGGGCTTGATTGCCCAGATTTTGTATGTTGCGCAGCTTGGGTATGAGTTGAGATGGCAAAGATTCAGGCTGACGGGTGTTAGCAATGAGCCTGTTTTGCAAGTTGTCTAGTGAGGCTTTCATTTGTTGCATGAGCTAGAGCATAGATCCTTGCATCTCTACCATCTGACGGTTCAAATTAGCCTGCCCTACGGGTTGACAAGCATTCCAAACTGGTTGATTGACCTGATTCAAGGGTAGTTGAGTATAAACATGTCCCTAACCCATTGGTCTTTGTGAAGCATAATTGCTGGGTTAGAATTGGGCCTACTGCCCCAGATTTTTCCAGGAGAAGTTAGGGTGGTTCCTCTAACCTGGATTATAAGCATTGGAATATGGGTTGGACCTAGCATTCTCCTCTATAGCATAGACATCCTCATAGGGCGAGGATGGAGAAAAGAAAGGGAGGGATCAGAGAAGCTGGGATCAAAGGCCCCAGTTTGGAACCCGTGGGGTTCCGAGCAATGCTGGCTCATAGGTTGACCCGCATCTAGTTGATTCACAAACTCCCATCCAGAAGGAGCACATGAATAATGGAATCCCGAATTCTAGGATTGAGTGGATCAAGAATTGTTTGCAAAGTTTCACGCCATCCACTACATCCTTTTGGTAACCAGGTCCACCTTATCTAGTTTGTTACAAATCAGCTCCATATTGAATGAATGAGAGTCATAGACCTCATTAACATTCGATTTGGGTTGTTGGGACAGATTAAATGTATCCATGGAGGCATGATTGATTGAATTTTCACTCATTTCCTCAAACAAATCATGCACACTATCTGCATCTTTGTTGAGGAAATTGCCTCTGCAAGAAGCATCCACATGATTTCTGAGTTTGCTCAGTTAACCCATGGTAAAAGATCTTCACGAGTTGCCATTTCGGCACCTCATGGTGTGGACACTTCCACAATAAGTCTTGGAATCACTCCCAGGCAACATGAAACTGCTCCCCCAGCTACTGGGCGAAAGTAGTAATCGCCCGCCTCAGTGCATTGGTACACCCAAATGAAAGAATTTGTTTAAGAAAGCAGATTTAAGATCATTCCAAGTTGCTATTGGCCTTCCTATGGTCCTGTACCAATGAGCAGCCTTATCCCTAAGAGAGTAGGGAAAGAGCTTCATGATCATTTGCTCTTCATTCACGTTTCGTGCTTTGGTGGTCTGGACCAAAGTGGTCCAGTACTCCAAATGCTGAAACGGGTCTTCAGAGTCAAGCCCATGAAAATGTTTGATCAGGCATAACACTTGGAGCTTGATTTCTACGTCTTCAGTAGGAATCTAGATACTGGGACATTCCTCGTAATTTGAAGGTCATAAAAGTCCTTAAAGGGCTGAGCACCTTGCATTCTCTGGAACCATTCTTGCATTCTCTGCATTTGTTCCAACTACCTTTGAAACATCTCTTGTTGATTCTGAGGCAGAGGAGGTTGTTGATCGACCATGGGATCAATTTGGCCAAAATTCAATCTATGCCTCCTAGAATGATCTAATGGTCCTTCCAATCAGAGATTCAATGACCTCCTTCCAAGCATAAACTAGGAAGAGATAGGAAGGACTAGGAATAAGAACCCTGCAGCACAACAAAACAAGCTTGTCCTTAAGTTTGGTAGCCTAAGGATCTATAGACTCTCAGAATTCATCTTAAGATTATAGATGATTTACTCTACTTGTATCCAGTCAATCCAACCAGTTAGAAGGAGAGGATGGGGAGAAGGTTCTTCCTTCGACTTACACCTCCGGTTCCTAGTGTACCCCCAATCGCGGTCATTTGACGCTACTCCCCTAGCTAGACATCAGATTGATTAGTACAAGCAGGTTAATCTGAACAATCTCAATCTGAGCCTCGAAGAGCGAATTAGTCCTTAAGGCCAACGTCTAATCAATTTTAACTTAGGCTTAGGGTTGTAGTGCTTATGGAATGTGGTGGGCCCTTAAAATGGGTTGTGCCCTTAATGATTGATTGAATATGTGAGTGCGTGCACAATCAGGGTTTTCAAGTAAGATTATTTGGATGAGTGGATTTTAAGGTTCAAATCTTACTTAAGTAGCTTTTAGGGTTTAGAATTAGGTAAATTCAATCAAGTTCAAGAGGCAAACCAGATTTTCAAAACACGGGTGAAGATCTTTTCCTTTTGAAATCAAAAGTAAAGTGGAGTGCCTGGTATTGACCTAAATTGTAAACCCTAAGGGGAAGCTACTTGATGAGTTGATTTTAAATGAAGTAGTGCGGCCCAAACAACTCAAACAATTGGCCTTAATGCACCACTGAGTCAGGCACACAAGTGGTTACCTAATCTGATTTCTACTCAATTATGTGTTTGGGTACCAGTTCCATAGGTTGGAATCCCGATTGAGTAGATAAAAATCAAGCTAGGTTATGTGCCTCGAATGTGGGTGTATGTAGTGTGTATGTTAATTTGTCCCACAAGAAGTATCTTTTTGTTTGTTTTTTTTACGAGGGTGAGATGAGTGGGGGTGGAAATCAAAGCATCCAAACTAATCTTAGGGTTTATGCAAACACCTAGATTAATTAGGGTTTGAATTAGGGTTGTGGAATGAAATCTATGGAGGGGGAAGAATGGGGAGCACTTACAGTTGTCTTCAACTGCACTTTACTCCTTTCTACCGCTTGAAGATTCCCTGTTGAGGTACCTGCAAAACAATAGAAGAGAAATAAAATCAAGTTAGAAAATAATTAACTGCGTGAAATGCGGAAGAAAATAGAGATTCGTTGCCTCCTCGGCAACGGGGCCAAAATGTTGGAGCAGAAAACCGTCGCAAATAGATTTGAGTTTGGAAAATTCGTCGTTGTAGTATGATTTGCGAAGAAATCTGTCAACAAATAAATTTTACTGAAACTCGAAAGGAATTCCAGGTCGAACATAGGGAGGTTACGTCGATTTGAAATCCACACTTATATTTTTAAAATTTTTGTTGTTTAGAAAGCAAGATAATCACAATGAATTCGATATTAACAATAAGAGAGAGAGAGAGAACAAAGACTTTATAATATGGATAATGTTTTTACAACTAGAAAGTAGGAAATATTACAGCTAGAAAGCAGGAAATATTACAACTAGAAAGTAGTAAAATCTACTCTAGAAAGCAGTAAAGAGAAAGGAGGTGACAAGTTATCCTCCTCGACAGCTACTTAGAGGACGAGCCGGACAGGGCAATGCTTGGAAGATGGAGGGTGAAGACAAAAGATGGAGAACGAAGCGGGAAGAATCGAGGGCGAGGCAAGGCGTCGTCATCGTGGGATCCACTTCCAGAATAGGGGTGAGAAAACTTTGATTTTAACTCTAGAGGAGAATCCCCGGTTTGGGACAAGCTTCTTTAGAGCTTTGGAGAGGGAGAGAGGTGAAAAAAAGGGATGAATGAAATGTGGGGGGCATAGGCTTTTTTATAGGTGTAGAGGTTGGGGGTAAAAAGGTTATTTCAAGATAAAAACATTAATGTAGGGGCTTTTAGTGACAGATTTAAGCATCACTAAAAACTCGGAACGTGGCCTTAGCTTGTGTGCACGTGCCACCTCTTCCTCTCCCGTGCCCAACAACGCTCGTGCAGGTCCACGCTCTCTCTACCGTTCGATGAGGAATCGATGGCCCAGAACGCGTGATTGCCTACCTTTACAAATCGCGCCTCCCATGCGTGAGATCGGGTGTGGGATCAGGCATCATCTTACGCGTGCGGCCGATTGATCCATCAGAGCCGTTGGCACTTGATCGGGTAGCTTGATTTCACGCTCATGCGCGACAAAGAGGAGCACTGCACTCGATTCGAACACGCTACCTCTATGCGCGCAATGCTTTAACCACTGCGCTACGGCCTCTCTTGAGTCAAACTTTTGATTTAAGGCACATGCATCCATGACCGTTGGGTCAAGGTCCAATGACCCAGATCAGAAGAGCTCATGAGGAGAGAGAGGGAGAGGGCACCTTTGGCCAGTGTGGGCGGCTGAGATGGCGCCACATGGCACCATCTTGGCCGTCCATCTTCTATGTGTTGTAAATGGTGCCACGGATGTCGGATTGGACCGATTTTTACGTCATTGGGCTGTGATCGTTGATTCGAATCCATCCGTGCGATTAGATTTGTCATCTGAAATGTGGATTTACACCATCTTGGCCCTTGATCTCTAATCTTCCTCGGATTATATATGATGCTACAGAAGTCCGATCAGGGCAATCTTGGAGTTGTTGAACTCCGATCGTCATCCTAATCAAATCTGTATAGTTGGCTCTTCAATTCGAGGCCCCAATTAAATGTCGCCCTATCCCTAGCCACCAAGAAGAAGAAATTACTATACAATTTGTACAATTTGACCTAAATTCATGATGATGCATATTATGCAATATTTACAATGCATGATGCTTATATGATACTAAGAACATGCATTAATAGTCATTTTTTGCTATTCAAATGTATGCACATCAAGGAGAAATTGTGAGGATGAGAGAGGAGGGTTTTGCTGCAGGATTCGTGCCCCTCCTCTCCTCGCTCAACACTTAGCCATTCTCTACTTGGGTTAAGGTGTTGGCTCTGTGCTTATTCTGAGGCCTTGATGGCTTAAGGCATCTAATGATCCATTGTGACATCTAACTTGGCATTGATCTAATACTGTGGACTTATCTGACGTGGAATAGAGTCATTAGTGGTTGAAGAGCCACTGTTGAGAAGTTGAATGCATGGGTTATGTGCCTAATGCGGGAGATGAGTGGTGATTTAAATCACCCTTTTTAGTGCTTCTTTATTCTTTTTATCCTAGCAACTTTTGAAATATAATTTGATTTATCATTGAATATCATTTGGAGTAAATTATTCATTGAATATCTTTAATTGTGATTCATTGATTGTGCTTATTATTTCTAATTGTGATTAGTACGTGAATACCATATTTGCTCCCTGCGAACAGCCTCAGACTCAAATTCTTTATTTTCGAGCACTCTTTATAAATTTAAATGTTATAAAGCGATTTCGATGATCATACTACAATGTGCATTCCCTAAAATTTGACTCAAATGCTATCAACACCCTCCTTCGGCTAAGGATTTCGTAAAGGATGGTCGTAACCATCCACCTTAGTCCTAGTTTTATTAGAACTCGATCTCTACGTATCTGCCTTATTTGGTGGCTCTCAAGAATTCTCACCTAAAATTCACATGCAGGAATCAAGAATGAAAAACTATACCTAACTTTGAATATCATTATCCAATTATCCAGAAACAAAGAGTCCTTGCACTAACTTAGAGCACTCATAAGCACTTTACCATCACCTCACAATTGTTTAGTAGCTAGATCTTCTGAAAGATAGCTTGCCTTACTCCCTAACCACTATCCAAGGGTTCAGGAAAAGAAGCAATGCTTCTCCTCGACAAACTAAAAATGTTTATTAGTTTTCATAATGGATCCAATGTAAAGTCTACATGCAAGTGAAATAATTGTACTGGATTCTAGATTAAGAAACAATTTTTGAAGAAAATCCTCAATAAAACATTCTTGATAAAAATTCTTTATGCATGAATACAATATGTATAAATGTTTCTTTTCTTTTAAATGCGATTTATAAGTTCTGACATAAAAATATGACATGCAATGTTCACCCCCATGCCTATTCGTTAGAATGTCCTCATTAAAATGTATGCAAGAAAATCAAGTGTAATAAGCAAGAAAAGAGGATATCACCTGACTGATCTTGTTAATCCAAGTTAGCTTAGGCAGAAAAAAATGAAAGGTACTTGTACAGAATACTAGGTTGCCTCCCAACTAGCCCTAAGTTTAACGTCATTTTCTGGCCCAAAATCCCAAAAATAAATGAATGATTAAATTAACGGGTTGAGTCAAGATTAATATGAAGATATGGTCATGCGACCCAAGAATCAGTGATCCATATATGTGGATTAGCTTGAATACCAAGCCTAAAAGGTCGGAAAAATAAAATAAGTAGGCTTGGAATTGTTTGAAAAGAGAGAAAAATAAGTTCGGGTGCCAGAGTGGTAAGTAGATAGTAGAAACCCTAATAAGTGGTGCATAAGTAAGGCAGATGAGGTGGATAAAGAGTGGTCAGTAGGGAATAAATCATACGGGTCCTGAAAGTGATGGGAAATGAAAGGAGGAACCTGAGTGGTGTAGTCTGAAATGGTATAAGGAACCACTTCGTAGGTCAGGTCAGGTGTGGATGGATGTAGAGTAGGTGAGTCAAATAATATTCAGTGGTCCATCTCAATAGTTCTAGATTCATCCAAATCATGCTGGATATCCAAATTAGAATCCTCAAGCTCATTCCTAGGGTGATCAAAAGTCTCATACGAGTTGCCCAAATCCTATCATAATTCATGAAACAAATCCTCAAATGCAATGGGCGAAAATTTGTTATTCCTCAATCATTTCCCCAGGGGGTGTAAGAGCGGAATCTAGATTAATCAAAACCTCAAATTCTTTCATTTTTAGTTATGTGGCTTATGTGAATTTCTGAGTGTCAGATTCGAGCCATCCATTATGATTAGTAGGATTATAAATTTGACCCCAATTAGCTTTATCTTGAACTACATCTTCTGAGGAAATATCTTCCTATCTCTCATCAATCAAATCAATTTCCTCGAAATTCCTTCATTCAGATAAATTCTTTGCTTCCTCAGGTAAATCATCATAAGTAATCCCTAATAATTTTGTAATCTCTTGAACATCTTTTTCATAGGGGGATAGTCTATTTTGTTCAATCTCAAGATGTTGGGATCATAGTCAAGGTTTTCCTCAAGACTCTAGCTGATGGGAAGAAAAGGGTGAGAATTAGCTGATACAGAAGTGAAAACATATTCGATTTCTATATGGAATATCTCAGAATGATCAGTACCACCAAATCCAGATATCATAATCGAATCATCCAAGCACATATGATCATGATAATCCTTAGACAAAATCGTATTAGAACCATCCAAATGTGCTTAGCTGGGTGATGTAGACACATCTATTTAGGTTAAAATGCCTATTCATGCATGTTTCTAGGCTTAGATTTGCATTTCATGTTATAAATATCTCATAGAATGCATCATTCTGTATTTAGAGCAGCTGTATATATTTTAGGTTAATTAGGTCCTTTTTATGGTCAGGAGATAAGAAGACTTATTTCAAGGCCTCAAATGGATGATCGAACCGTACGGATCTAATCAAGATGACAATCGGAGTCTAACGCCTTCGAAATCGTCTAGATTGGAGTCCCGTAGCATCATATGAAGTCCGAGGAATATCAATGGCAAGAAGGCAATGCATCATTGACACTAGTTTTGAATGGAAAATCTGACCGTACAGATGGATCTGGAGCGTCGATCGCAGTCCAGCAACGTGGGAATCATCTCAATCTGAGCACCATGGCACCCTCTGCAACAGAAAGAAGATGGACGGCCCAGATGGTGCCACGTGGAGCCATCCAGGCCACCCAAAATCGACCAGCACCCATTCTTCATCACGGCATCACCCATTCTCAGCCGTTAGATCTTGATCCAACGACTGAGGATTCATCTCCACCGCACGCCTTAAGTGGTCTGCTCAACACATTGGACGTCGTGGTGCGTTGGCTGGGGCACTGGTCTCCAAGGGAGGGGCACAGGTTTGAATCTCCACAATCCCCGTCAATTGAGGAATTGAGTACAGTACCAGAAAGGCTCGTGTGCGCACACACGAGGTGCAGCGTAGCGCGATAGCATGCAATAGAGCGACAGCATGGCTCAGCCTATGCAAGCGCGTGTGATGCGCGAGCGCCAGCGGGGCATGCCAGCGAGGGAGGGCAGATCTTCAGCGATGCGGGCCTCTAGTGACGCTTGCAGCTGTAACTAATGGCCCGTGCACGCCAGCAAAAGAATTAAAGGTGCAAATCTTCAGCGACAGAAAGGGCGGATCTGTAGCGACGTTTACGAATGTCAGTAATGACCCAGATGCAAATTTGTTCTTCCTCCACTATAAAAGGACCTACCCACCACCATCCCAAACCATCTCTTCCTTTCTTCCTCTCACAACCTCCAAGGATCTAGAGAGAGCTTGTCCCAAGCCTGGGATGCTCCTCTAGAGTAGAACCAAACAGTTTCCTACCTCTCATCCCCCTTCGTGGAGCATCCCGTGGCCATCTCCTCACCTTCCTTCGGGAAGAAGGTCCTCGCCGCGACACCATCCTGCCCCGCCCTCTGTCCTCCATCTCCGTCCCCATTCGTTCCACTCCTCACCACCTTCCTCCAAGCGACGTCAGAGCGAGTCATCCTCCGAGCGACCATCGAGGGAGATTTCTCTCACCTCATTCTATCTTTTTATGATTTCGTAGTGTAGATTTTCCTACTTTCGTAGTTGTAACAAACATTCGTTTATAAATAGATGATTGTCTCTCTCTCTCTCTTATATTTTTGCAAATAGATAAAGTTTTCATCGACCTAATCTCTTGCTTGATAAAAATGCAAAAAAATAAAAACAACCAAAAACAAATAATAGTGAAACGTGGATTTTTATAAAACCAAACGTTCGCCTCCTCGTGTTCAACCCGGAACTCACTTTTTGAGTTTCGATTGTAAATTTTATCTGATAGACATGTTTTGCAAGCTACAATGGCAAGTCCTCCAAATCCCGATTTTAATTCGCGAAACATGCCTCTATCACTGGGTGTGTCACTATCCTCAATCCTTATATCTTCTTGATGGGGCTCTTTATAATCCTGTTCTGATTCTCCCAAATTTTTTGAGATATCCAAATCTGAATCATCTGCATGGTCCAATTGTGTGTCTTTTAACATAAAGGACTTGTACTCAGGCCCACCAGAGATTTGTTCCTCATGATAGAATGATTGTAATTCAAGTCCTAAATCAAGATTTGGATCCTCGAGTGAGTCTTCCTCCACAAAGTCAGTCTTTGGAACATCAAAAATGTCCATTAGTTTAGATGTAGGCCTAAGTAAGATCTATTCTGGATCATCATAGGGCTAGTGGGTGGGCTTGGTGTAAGTAGAGGTTGGGATTCAGTAAGATGTCATACCTAAGGTCGGATCGTCAACCCTAAGTGGCTCACCACCAACTTGTGCCACACTTGGACAAGGTTTATCAAGTTGTGCTTCCTAAATTCTATTAAGCTCCTTTAGCAGGTTATCAGTATTTCTTTTATTAGCATCTATCATCTCTTGGAGCACTTAAACCAATTGGGTAACCTCGGGATCACCACCATGGTCAAGGATTTGAGTGGGATGAGGATAATAATTTCTAGGATTTCCAACCTCAATCAAATCAGAATATCTATCATCATTAGGATTTGAATACCTAGGGTAAGAATCATATCCTTGGTTGGGTGGTGTAGGGTTATCCTAATAAGAAGGTGAAGCGAGTTGGGTGAAATTGAGATAATTTGCAAAGTGATTTCATGGATATGATTGATATCCTAAGTATTGGGACCCTAAGGCATATCTCAGACCAGGGGAGAGATGAGTCTAGTTGAATCGGTCAAGATAGTTGGTCATGCCAATCAGCTACTGGTCCTATATGGAGAGTGTCTCTTGAGATTGTAGAGATCCTTCATATCCAGAGATTCGTATGGGATTCTATAAGTACGTGGTAGGCCTAGCTATACCCGTGGAATATGAGGTGTAGGAAAGGGAATCAAGTCCTAGGTATTAAGGAAGGTTCTCCCATCATGAAGTTGGAGTAAAGGATGGGCTGGGATAAGGAGAAAAAGATGAATAGTGGGAAGCAAAAGAGTATGGACCCAAGTTTTCTTCCTCAATCAGTTCTTCCTCATGGTGATTACCCATGGGAAAGGATTCAGAATCAGATTAAAAAAAAACAAGTCTTCCCCTAGGATTTCTCTCTAAAGGTGGCTTCAAATCAGGGTTTAGAGATCTCTTACCTTGGATGCACCAGAAGACAGTTGATAGATGAGAGAGAGAAGACAGATGAGAGAATACTCACCCTCATAATACAAGAAATCAAGCTAATCCTTAGAGTGTAAACCCTAATTAGACCTAATCCTGGCTCCCCAAAATACGAGTAGGCTAGACAAACCCTTGAATTACTTGGCTGGCCAGAAGAGTGGGACCCTCTAGGACACCCCGCACGGCAGGACACCACTAAGGGTTAACACGGTTACCACACCAACCTTTCTTGACACCAGTTGGCCCAAGTAGACAAGGCCTTGATCTTAACCCAATCTAAGTTTAAGTTACCAAGAAAATTAGTCCTTTCTAGGGCACGTCTACTCAATTTTAGGCTTAGGATTGAAGTTCTTTTGGAATATGAGGGGTGTTAGGGTGGCGTTGCCCTTAAAATTGATTTCAAAAGTGTGAAATGCATAGTCAAGGGGTTCACAATACAAGCCTAGTTGTTGTGGTTGCTTTTAAGGTTCAAGTACTTGTATTAGTGAATTTTAGAGTTCACTTGGTTAAATGTATTCAAAAAATTATTCTGATTAAGCACGCAAGAGGTTTTGCAAGTCCCAATTGTTTGATAAATTTTCTTTAAGTATGGAGATGTAAGTATGCTCTACCTTAATGTGAAACCCTAAGAGCAGATAGTGCAATATGATGCTTTTTAGCCCAAAGAATCAAAAGTGGTGCAACCCAATTAGAGAAATCAATGGTCCTATTGTACCACCAACTAAGGCACTCAGAATTTTTTTTTTAGATTTTCTAATGCACGTTATGTAATTTTTCCAGATTTAAAATGTACTTGGGGTTCTGTAGTCTATTTTGACCCCTAGTTAGTGATCAAATATTCCATATAATCAAATGTGTACCAAATATTTTTGTCAATTTTTTCGGGATTCTATATTATCACGGGAATCCAACACAACAAATTTTAGATAAATTAGAGTTGTATAAAAATTCTCTTGATTTTTTGAAGTCCAAAAAATCAGGAACAACAACATACTTGATAGCAGTTCTGTTTGTGAATTTTTAAACTTTTTTGTGTAAATCAAAATGGTGTAAAATTAGATATGTTGTTCCTGACTTCAATACCCACGTCCAGTAGAAA
The DNA here is from genome assembly GCA_037157565.1 of Thalassia testudinum. NCBI lineage: Eukaryota > Viridiplantae > Streptophyta > Magnoliopsida > Alismatales > Hydrocharitaceae > Thalassia > Thalassia testudinum. The sequence goes on from JAZHRO010000070.1 coordinate 3,374,162, forward strand.
TTTCAGAATTTTTGAGCTTGTAAAATTTCAGGAATTGAATTTTGAAAATCAAAGTTTGTTACAGCCTGAAAATGTAGGAGGTGGTTGTATTGATTTTCAAAAGATAATAGTCACCATCAAGAGTTTTTTTTTTTTTTTGAAAAAGCAAGTAAATACTAACCTAACGATCAAGCAAAGCACCTAATTTCTTTTGGATTATTATTTTCGAAAGGAAATCTAACCTAATCTAAGATATGAGTACTTACCTGAGATTACAAACCTGCAATCTTTCCGTTGTTGCGTTTCTTCTCGAATTTCTGCGATTTCTATACACACGAAATCAACAGAAATAAAGAAGGTTAGAAATCTCAAATAAGCACTAAGGAGAAAAGCTTCAAGAGTAACTTTGTTGCCTACCCGGCAGTGGCATCAATTTGTTCATCGTGAAATGCATAAAAAGATTTCTACATTTATAAATTTTTTGGTAAGTATCGAGTCATTCGTAGGGAGGCAAATGTGACTTTTGTGCGAAAGCTTTTTAGAAAGACGTTCTGAGCAAATATTTATATATGTATATATGTATATATGGACAAGCATTCATAAGATGAAATAAACATTTTATTAATAAAGAGAATGGCTCACAAATCTAATGTAATTAAATGCTTGAAAATAATATGAAACAGAAGAATAAACTATGGAGGAGGAAACAAAAGAAGAAAATGTCGTGGAGATAACGAAGCTGCTTGAGAGATGCTTGTACGAAGTGTAGCAGCATTTCAAATCTAGGGTGTCAGGAAGATCGGAGAGAGAGCTTGGGGGGAGAGAGAGGGGGTGTGGACTATGTGGTGGCTATTTTTTTCTATCCCTAGGTATCTAAGTCATGTCCCAAAGAGTAGAGACTTGGTCCTTTTATAGAAAAGTAGGTGGCTTCCTATTGGTTGATCTAGAGTGCCTAGGATCACTAATTTGGATTATTTAGATTTAATCAAAAGTGATGCCCAGGATTGGTTGAATAAGGACCATGGGATCTAAGTTTTTGGGCTAGGGTAGAATGAGGGTTTTCTAAAAATAGGCAACCTAGGTGTGTGGCTACCAAGGGATAAAATCTTGCCAAGAGATAAGATCTTATCTCTTGGCCAACCACTAAGGGATAAAATCTTCTTAAGTTGGCATCAACATTAGAGGCATAGGCTAGGATTTTCGTGGGTCTTATGTAGGTAGTGCTAGGGATAGACATAGGTTGTGAGAATAGGTTCCTAATTGGGCTAGGTTGACCCTAAGTCTAGCGGGCTGGGTCCAAATAGGTTCCATGAACCCAATTGACTTATATAAGTCAATTAACTGAGCTTATGGACCTAAATAGGTTCTTGGGTTAAGGATTGGATATAGGGTAGGTTGGATAGGTTCCTAGATAGTAGGACAACTTTGTGGATATAGGGTCATGTTCATGCATAGTGTTATCCAAGATTTTGGCTTTTGAGCTCACCTATTCAGTTTGAACTAACCTAAGGGTAGGAGTTGGGATAAGCGTATCCATGTTTCTAAGGGTAGCGTTAGGTTACTTGGATCTTTATTTCTTCCTTAATCAAATCTTGGTCTTCAACCAGCTCCTAGCTTTGTAGCTTTATCTTCTATCCCACTTTATTTTGCATGGATCCAAGTCATTCTATGTCCTTTACCTATATTTTTCATAAAAGACTAGAATTAGATAATTAGGCCTAAAATAAACACAATGCATATGATATGCATGCATACTCTAAATGCAACATTTACGATCTAAATGCATGATTTTATTAAGGAGCTAACCCTAGAATAGGCCAATTAGGGTAATAGATTAGATTGTTATCAATCTTAGGGAGCAAACTGATCGCAATTAACCACTGATCAAGTACTCAGAATAATGCTCAAGAGATTGATATAGCAAGAAATATATTCAATAAAAGGTAAGACATGTATCAAGCTCAAATGATATATATGTCAAAGACCAAAATATTGTGTTTCAACTAAGCTTATGGCCTGAATACTACTATCAGACTTCTAACATGTAATCATCATATGACTTAAAGCTCGAAATCAAACATCCAATATTTGTCTAAAGCCTTGACAAAAATTCCCCAAGTCCCACACAAATCCCAAGGCAAACTGATTCCTTTCCCTAGGCTTAATCCTTTTTCCCCTCTCTTTCTCTATTTGGATTAGTAATCAGACCTAGGCCCAAACCTGCCTGGCATGATGACAAGCGAGGGCATGCATAGTGCATGCGTAGGGGACCCAACCCCCTATGTTCTTGGGAGAATGGGTAATGTGTTCGAAAACTTATGAAGAGGATTCCAAATTAGTCATTTCTAATATGGGACTAATACGTCCCCTTCTTCTGTGTTGCTACGTTGATGGTCACTTCTCGATTGGAGCTGGGGTTGGCGTTGGTTCTTTAAATTGAAGGCCCAGGACAGCTTCTAAGGCTATTCCACATACATTGAAGGTGGTAGCTCCTTAAGTGAATGTCGGATGACAATGGACGACATCGGAGAAGACATTCGGCATAGCGAACAACCTACGAGATGAATACGGCTCTAGGACCCAAATTAAATACTCAGGAAGCTTCATCGAAGTGCGGTGAAGCATGTGGTGGTGGTGATTTGGTGGGATGGCGTGTGTGGTGGCTGGACGGTGGTTCTCAGTGGAGGTCTGATGAACGTGGTCGGTGAAGGTGATGGAAGCAATTAGTGAGCTAATAGGGTTAGGCAAAAGGTTCGTGAGGGTGAGGGGGACCTTGTGCCTAACCTAATTGAGTGCAAGGAAGGCGAAGAGGGTGAGGCGGTGATGGTGATCGACACGGTGGTGGTCGAAGTCGGAGAAGGAGGTAGACTAGAGGAATAGAGCTACAAAGCTCCCTAGATCTAATTGGAGGTGAGGGAAACAAAAGCCCTAAAACTATTGGTGGAAGAGAAGAAGATAGAAGCTCGCCAGTGTTTGCTAGAGAGGAGGAAGAATACGGAGACAGCTGGAGAGGACGAGGGTGAATTAAGGGTCGAAGCTTCGTGGGAAGCTTCGTGGAAGCTTGGGGAAGAGAACCTCTTTGCCTATTATATGTGGCAGAGGGTGAAGAAGGAGAAAGAAGTGTAAGTACCTCTTTTTTTATGAAACAAAATTATGTTTTATTGTGAACTCATCTTTCAGGATCACACCTGCATAAATCAAGTCAATTATCCTTTGTGTGGATCAAAGTGAAGATTATCTTTAGTCAATGTAATTCTTTTATATTTCTTGAGCCTAGAATTACTTAAGGAACCTCAGGATTAAAGATAAACTTTTCTAAATAGTAAAATAAACATCTAAATATTATTGATTGACCAAAATATTAGAATTGATCGATCAAAATAAGAATATTAATCGACCAAATTAGCCTTAATGATCAAATCCAATTTTCCCATAATTGATCGACTAATTAAATATTTGATCGATCATCAATTGATTGACCAATTAAGTAAATTGATCGACCAATTTGGTTCGAATGATTTTTCACAACATTCCAAGAATACTCCATTTTCACCTATAAATAGGGCTCCACACTTCTCATTTCAAACTACACTTTAAAAGAGAAATCCATCTTGAAAAAGAGCTCTCGTGCTTTCTCTCAAAGTGCTTCTGCACTTCTGTTTTCATGCTCTCCAAAGCATGTCGATCGAACCTCTGTAAAAATCTGGTTTTACTTTCCATTAGGTTTCATAGGATTATATTGCTTATTTTACTTGTTGCTTTGATTAAGGATCCCAAGCTGTTGGGAGAAATCTGTTGTTGTTGTTGTTGTTGTTGTGCTTCTCTTTAGGTTAGTAAGAGAAGGGATCATTGTAAGAGGTTGTACCACCCTCATTTAAGTGGTACGTTAGTGGATTAACTAGCATTGCCTAGTTGGGAAAATCCTAAGTTGGGAGGTTTAAGTAGTGGTTTTTACCTATAAGGGTTTCCACTATAAATCTTTGTGTATATTGTGGGATTGTTTTTTTTTGTGCCATATTTTTATTGCAAGCAATATCACACTTGATCTTGTGTTTGTGGCCAAGTAAGATCCGCAGGCACTCTCATTTGGTATCAGAGCTAGATCGTGAAGGCGACGTCACACCTCACATTCACATGGTCGCAATAAGTTTTATAGGGCGACAATCATTTTACCAACCACCACTGTTCAATAGATCAGATTATGGTTATTGGAAAAGAAGTATGCAAATTTTTCTTGAAGCAATGGATGTTGAGATTTGGCATATCGAGTCCAAATATATTCCAAAGAAGAAAAGTGAAGAAGGGTTAACGAAGGAAGAGAAGAAGAATGTGACAAATAATGCTAAAGTCATGAATGCACTATTTTGTATATTAATAAGAGAGGAATTTGACAAAGTTGCTTCATGCAAAAGTACATATGAGATATAAAACCAGCTCTCTGTCATGCATGCAGAAACCACTAAAGAAAAAGTAACATGGGATGATTACAACTCAAGTTCGGAATCAGATGTCAAGGAAGAAAACTACGAAAATGGAGTTACTCATCTATGTCTCATGGCACCAACAAAACCAAGCGAAGAAGGGGTAAATTCTGACCTTACTTTAAATGAATTATTATATGCATATCATGATTTATACAAATTGGCTAAAAGATTAAAGAAGGAAAATAAGGAACTTAATGATAAGTGCTCAAATTTAGAAAATGAAAAAGATGCTTTATCTCGAGATTTAAAAAATAGAAACGGGGAATTAGATGAAATAAGAGTTGTGAATATAGAGTTCCATGAGAAAGTAGAAGATGTCAAAGAATAATATATTCACTTTAAAGTCACACTTAGTGACCTCAAATATTCTACTAGAACATATGTAGAAAAATGTGACATTAAAAGAAAATCAAAAGAGTATGAGGTATGCATTTTAAAATCAAAAGGCCAAGAGAAGAGAGTTTAGTAGACCCTCTAACTCGAAAGGAATTAACAGCCATGGACCCAAAAGAATATGGGTATCGAAAAAATTTGTGGAAAATTGTGTTGCAAGTTATGGAAAAGGTCGACATGGAAATCACAATTGTAGAGGCAACCTTCAAAAAGCAAATAATCATCAATTTGGCTATGAAAGATGGTGAAACCAACAATGTCGATGGATGCCAGATTTTTGGTGGAGACCCCCTCCACCTGGCTACTACTATTAGGTATAACTCCTTATACCTTAGCAGGTATGATTCCCTAAATTAAATCTTTATTACCTGTTTAGTTATAAATAAGTTTCTAATATAAAATTGACTAAGCATTGAATTAATTAAATTGGGATAGCAACTTGATAGGGGAGAAGAATAAAGAAAATCAAACCATGATAAGGGATCATTGTTTGGGGAGAAGAATAAAGATCACTTTCTTAGTAGCATTTAGGTTGCATCTTTATCTATGTTGGACTGCATAACTCTTACTAAACACTTCATTTTATTTTGATATAGTCATTGTATTAGACTATCATGAATTTCATCATCTCCTTATCATGAATTTGATAATTTTCATATGATAAATTTGACATCATGCTTAATAGAATATTACTTGAACAAGGGGGAGAAAAATGTAAATTTCATTCTTGGAATTTTACTTGTTTAAGTATGATTAATAACAAGTCACTTGAGATATATCTTTTTGTTGATAACAAAAAGGAGTAAAATATGCATGTTGATAGGAGTAATTCTAAAGTAATTATTTATTATTCTAATAAGCATAATTGTAATTTTGTTATCATCAAAAAGGGGGAGAATGTAAGTACCTCTATTTTGATGAAACAAAATTATGTTTTATTGTGAACTAATCTTTTAGGATCATGCATGCACAAATCAAGTCAATTATCCTCCGTGTGGATCAAAGTGAAGATTATCTTTAGTCAATGTAATTCTATTATATTTCTTAAGTCTAGAATTGCTGTAAGGAACCTCAGGAGTAAAGATAGACCTTTTTAAATCGTAAAATAAACATCTAGATATTATTGATTTACCAAAATATTAGAATTGATCGATCAAAATAAGAATATTGATCGACCAAATTAGCCTAACGGTCAAATCTGATTTTCCTGTAATTGATCAACCAATTAAATATTTGATCGATCATCAATTGATTGACCAATTAAGTAAATTGATCTATCAAAATGAAACTTGATCGACCAATTTTGTTCGAATGATTTTCTCAACATTCCAAGAATACTCCATTTTCACCTATAAATAGGGCTCCACACCCCTCTGTTGGGAGCGCTGAATCGGGTTTTAAAAGTGTTGCGTTGTAGTACAACCGAAAAAGTGTTCAAAACAAATACAATTTTATTACTTGAATATATTCCAAGGTTGAATATAGGGAGCAAATGGAATTCACGCACTAATCTCAACAATAAATGCAAATTGAACACATAATACTACTCAAACTCTAATTAGGAATATTGAGCATGAGTATATGAAAAATAAAAAGAGTTGTGGGCAAAATAATAAAGAGCATATGAGCATCAGACGTCTGATTTTGCAATTAAACGTCTTAATAGTCTTGTGCTACAGTGCCTTACTTTGATTTCTCTTTCTTGATTCTTCTTCTTCCTTTGGCCTTTACAAGCCCTCTTCTTCTTTATCTTCTTTTTTCCTTAGCTTTCTCTGCCTTCTTCTTTCTCTGACTTCTGCCTTTTCTTCCTTTTCTCTTTCTCTGCCGTCTTCCTTCTTCTTTGCTTTGCCTTAAGCCCTGTAGTGCTCCTCTCCTTCTTCTTCCTGAGCTCCTCTTCTTCTTCTTCCTTTTCTACCTGACCTCCTCTTCTTCTTCTTTGCCTTAAGCCCTACAGTACTCTCTGAATTCAACTAAGTGTCTAGCGAAACTCTCCAAGGCAAAACCCCCCTTCCCCTGCGTAGCTTTCCTCTCTCTCTCTTCTCTATTTCGGAGCTGCTCTCCCAGAGCCTTTAACCGGTCGGGTAATCGGACCTAACGGAGACCCGGGTCCAGGCTCACCGACGTGTGTGGTGAGCGAGGAGTGAGTAGGTCGGGTAATCGGGTTGTGGCCAGCTCCACATGGGCAGTGCTGCGGACGAGTCCGTGAGAGGGGGTGAGGAGGACCTCACCCTCAGTGTTGGAGGCGAAGAGCCTCTAACACAAAATCAATTTATGCACACATGAGCTTCCTTCTAATTCTGAGTTGGGACTAAATGTCCCACCTGCTTCCGTGCATCTGCCACAGGATGAGGCTTCCAATTGGTGAGGCTACAGCGACTCTTGACTCCAAAGAAAGGTCAAGAACTATGCGCGAGAGTCTTCCGCACGTCCTGGAAGTGTCATCCTGGGATTGGTAGCACCTAGAGCTGCAGCAAGCAAGCTTCACTCTCGACGGCAATGGCGGATGGGCGATGAACCTGACTACATGAGAACAGCCTCATGGCCATGTCAAATCACTCAAGGAGCTTCACCGAACCATGGAGGATGTGTTGGGTGCGGTTTCATGGCGTGTGGGAGGTTGTGGTGGCGTATCTAGGGATTACTGTGGGTGTGTGAGTGAGTGTGTTCGGGGGTGCATTCGGGTGATTGATGGAGAGGTTGGAGTGAGGGGAAATGATCAGTGAGGCATTGCAGAGGTTGTAGGGTGGTTGGCAAGGTGGATGGAGGTGCGGAGCAACGGGGGCACCTCGCCGGATGTATCGCCGGAGGTGGAGAAGGTGACAGTGGTCAGTGGCGTCAAGGGTTGGTTTAGGGAAATAAAGAGAGGGAAAGAGAGTGCGGAGGATAGGGAGCTTAAGAAACCTAATCTAAGGGACGAAAGAGACAAGATCCCATGCTGCTATGGTTGCTGGACGTGGGGAAGATGATGACCTTAGTAGATGAGGCGACAGCGAAGATAGGGCAGAGGCGACGTTGGCCGGTGTTGCGTGTCGCGAAGGGCTGAGAGGAAGACAACCCAACCACTAGTATTGTGGTTGGGCGACGAGAGAGCGAGGGAGAAGCCGCTGGAGCTTGCGGAGGGTTGCAGTCGACGAGGAGAGAAGAATGTGAGGGAATCCTGCCCAATTTCAAGCTGAGGGAATGCGGTTGGATTTGGGGCTTCTTAAATAGGTCTCTAGAGACATATTTGTACTTGGAAGCCAAGCTTCCAAGCAAGGCATGGTCGCTGGAGAAGGAAACTTAAAAGAGACCCAAATCTGTCATGCATTCGCATGAGAGATTGGGAAGAAATTAGGGCATCAAACTAGGTTCACATTGGAGGGATTTTCTCATAGAATCTCCCTTCCAATTTTGAAGGGGATTCTCTAAGCAATCAGGGAGAAACCTCCTTTCAAAGCTCGCTGGAGTAGGATTCCTCTGCTATAATGGCAGAGGGACCTGTTTGTGACAACGATAAGAAAGCTAGGGGGCTTATTGTAAGGGTTTTTGAAAGAGAGGGGTAGAAATGTAATCAGGTTGGACTTTTTTGCAAAGTAGGTCAAGATGAGTTCCCCTTAGGTCCAAATTTTGGTGCAAACCTAAGGAATCCAATGGTGAAGTTGGATTTTGAGTTTGACTATGTTTGACTAGGCAATTTATGCAAAAACTCAATTTAGGGTAAATATCTATCTAAGACCCCATTCTAAGTCAAGATGGGTTCCAATGGACAAATTGAAGGTACCAAACCCTAGAAGATATTTTTCTATGATTTTTAGAGGATTTAGGTGAATTTTATCCTGACCAAAACCTTGGTTAATCATGTGGATCTGTTTTAGGGTTTTAAGAAGATATTTAATTCACAGGACACACACAAACCCTTTTTTGTCTGATCCAACTCACTTATTATCTTATTAAGACCTTTTGACCTTTGTTTAGCCCTTGAGAAAACCTGTTATTGTACTGTAATGGTAAAATTGTAGTTTTAACCCTAGTTTCTTTTTTTTCTTTCAGAATGGTTATGCAGTGAATTATGACCTTTAGTCAGTTATGTAGGAGCATTTATTCTCTTCATTGGGTCAAAATGAGCTAGTTAGGCCTCATGATGGTGTTCCCTGATTAGCCCATATTTGTGGGCTATTTAAGTATTTAAGTGCCTCGACATTAAGTTAATTTTAACATTTAGATAGCCTACATTAGGATGTAATTAAATTAATTCATATTTTTAGCTTAAGTGCATAATTCATGTGTGGCATCCATATCTAAATGCATTTAGAATTAACCTAAGATTTCATACATTTGATTAGTTAATTAATTAAGTGCATTGCATACATTGTGTTAATTAACATAGAAGTTGAGGAGTTATGTATAAATAATCCTAATTATTTTTTTATTCTTTTTCTTCTTCTTTTTGTAGGTAACCGCTCCATCTCCGCCTCCTCCTCATGCGCATTCACTCACCCAGCATTGACTCGATGGTGGCCTTTTGAATTTCAAATCTTGGTAGCTGTGGCTACAAAGGAGGAGGAATGGCTGCTGTTCAGGGGGAGACCACCACCCATTCCACCACCGTGTAGCATTCCACCACCGTGGGCCTCCACGGCCAAGCTCCATCATACCGTGGGCCGGCGGGGTAACAGACTGTCGTGTCAAGAGGATGGATTTGACCACCACCGTGCATGAGCTCCTTGAAGCTCGCCTACCGTGAGTGCATCTACTGATGCACGACTTGTTACCCCCGTCCATAGGCACCATCACCACCTCCATCTTCATTCCCATCCTCTGTTTTTCCTCCACTCCAAAAACAAACCCAAAAGCCACACCATTCCCGCAGTAGCAGGACCGTGTGCGCCCCTTGCTACACGCCATTTTTTATTTGAAAAAGTTCCTGAGGTCACAAGGAATCTCAGGATAGCATTTAATTCCTCATTAATTCATTAGATGAAAGATTAAGTAGTAAATTCAAGTTTGAATAGAATTCGAGTGGTTGAAGCACAGGACTTGCTCTCTCACTCAGATGAGTGGTTGAGGCAAGTCAAAATAGTATTTCTATCATAAATATATAAATAATTTATAATTTAAACTACTCCTGAGCCGCCATTAACAGCGAGCTCAGGAACTTAGATAAATAAGGCTTTTACATTATAAATGATAATTAATCAAATTAAGATGTTAATTAGGATCCTTTGATGATGAATTGATGATGTAGGATCCAGTGAATGTGATTCTAGGTCAACTACTGTCACCATGGACAGCAACAGTAGCTGTTGAAGGTGGATTTGGATTAGGTGAATCAATGATCGAATTAGTGTTTTAATGTTTAAGAAATGATCATGAGTGATAGAGGAAGGTGGACAATGGATTCAAAAGAACAAATTAAGGCTCCAGCAAGCTCAAGGAGCTCGCTGGAGTCAATGAAGACGATCTTGAGAATTCTGACATTACACTAAACTACCTAACTACCTATC